>CM074800.1:33837495-35087495 GCA_037356375.1 Drosophila affinis
GAATACTAAGGGGTTTATACATAATTCTTCCCTAATTAATTCTCCTAATTTCCCTTCCTGCCTATCCTTAATGGTGAATTTTCGGCCGAAAAATCCCCCCCATTATAAATAAATAAATTAATAAATATAAATATAGATAAATATAAATAAATATAACATTAACATAAAGTAGAATACAATTAAATAAATAGGGACAGAGACTATAATAAATTCAAATAACTTAGGTGGTGCTTTGGGTGCCTCTTATGAGCTCAAGGTGTTTGGATATGCTATGCTCCCCTTTCGGCCACTCCAGAGCAGAGCTGGGGACAGGAATGATGCCACCAGAGTGCTCTCCTGAGATCCAAGAAAAATAAGGGTGATCCGAAGGAAGGAACCGGACACGATCCCCTATGATTTGGCAAGAAAAAATATAAAATTTCTCCCCCCTTCCTATTGAACGGACTCACTTGACTTGGTGGGATCGATTCCTTTTTTTTTTCTCCTGTTCAGCTCTGGATACGTCTCTTCCTGATCCCAGTCTCCTGCAATAGGGTCTTAGAGTAATACCGATGGCCACTACTCCATCCTCCTTCCACTTGCACTTTCAAAAAATCTTTTTATTTTTTTTTCTCGCACCACCAGAATTGCCTCCGTCTGGGTCTACGTCGACTGATCTTTTGATCGTTACTCCCCACTAGGCTTAGTCTCCCCTACCTATTTTTTTTTCCTCGGTGACCGGCCGCTCTCTACTCTCTTTCATTGCCCTTGAACCTGGTTCAAGGGCATGGCCTACTCTCTGTGGGAGTATCCGCACCGGGACTACGCTGGTTGGTGAGATTTCTCTACCGAACGGGATCACAGAGCGCGAGCCTCTCTGACTTCTTCGAGGATCCCCCGACTAGAGGGCGCCAGTATCCCCTAGGCCTACCCCTCAAATTTTGGCGCTGCCAACCGGTTCGTGCCTGTTCCCCTCCGCTTCTCACCGATTTTTAGTTATCGAAGACCTTCGAATGCAACACCTAGCGAAAATTTGTGCGAACATTGGACGCATAGAATTGTTCGCAACCATCGAAGGAGTCCTCGGTCTTGCAGTGTGCTATCCCCGGTCCTCTTGCAGCGCCCAACGTAGGCATACACCCACGCTAATCACAGGTTCCCGGTGAGAGCATCTGATCTACTGTTTCTTCTTCTTTTTCCAGACTTTCTTCATAACTTGAGGTCTTTGGCGTGAAAAATCCCCACAGGTCTCCCCGCCAGATCCTCCAGCTCGTAGGCATTGTTCCCAACTGGGCGCACGACGCGACACCTTATATATTTGCGAGCGAACTTTGCATTGTAGTTTTTGCTGAAGTTGCTGAGGGTGAAGTTGCGCCTGTAGACTTCCTGCCCCGGTTTGGCAAAGAACATGCGGGCCCGTTTTTGTTGTAGCGGTGGCTGCTACGCTCATATGCTTGGTGAAGGTTTTTTTTAATGTGCTCGCGAATGATCTGACGCTTGTCGGCGGGATCTAGAGATTGCACCTCAGGCTCCGTCAAGGACTGCAGCTTCCTCGCCAATTTGTAGCAATTTCCATTCAGGAACATTTGCTGCCCGAACACCGCGAAAAAAGGTGTAACGCCGGTGGCTTCATGTCCTGAGTCGCGGATAGATACTTCAATCTCCGGTAAGTACATATCCCAGTCTCGGTGATCCTTCTCTAAGTATGTCCTTATCGCAGCCAATACAGTACGGTTCACCCTCTCAGCTGCATTGCTTTGCGGCGAGTAGACTGCCGTGCGCAGGTGTCTAACCCCAAAGGCACTGATCATGTCCTGGAACGTCTTTGATAGAAACTGCTTCCCGTTGTCAGAGTGTAGCACCTCGGGTACCCCGAACTTGTAAAAAACTTCCTGTACCAGGAATTGCACTACATTCGCCGCGGTCGCTTCCCTCATGGCTTTCAGGAAGGTGAATTGGAGAAGTGGTCCACCACGACGAAAATCCAGGCCTGTCCCTTTTTGGATCGTGGATACTTTCCCAGAAAGTCAATGTAGAGTTTTTAGAAGGGCCTCTCGGTGATCACCTCCCGTCCGATCTCCACCTGGCTGCGGTAATTCGGTGCCTTAGACTCCTTACATTTGGTGCAGTTCCGTATGTACTCACGTACTTGTAAGGTCATAGCTGGCCAGTAATAATGTCTTTTCAGACGATGGAGCGTCTTCTTCATCCCACCGTGCCCCGCTTTATGGTCTTCATGTGCACTTGCGACGAGAGTGGCGGTCAAGCCCGCGGGAATCCACAATTTTCCATATGGAACCCTCCGCTTGGTCGTCCACCTGGGCGAAGGACATACGCTTGAAGATCAGGTTTCCTTCCACCAGTAAGTCTGGCAACACCTCTTGATTACTTTTTATCTCCTCTCTCATTTCTTTATAATCTTCGGCCTCGAATTCGGTCGTCTGGAACCCGAGGATCTCGGATGGGTCCAAGTGCACTTCTTCAATGTAGCGTGAGAGCGTATCCGCCACGATGTTCTCGGCTCCCTTGCGATGTTCAATCTGAAAATCGAACCTCTGCAGACGCAGAGACCATCTTGCCAACCTCCCGTTCAGATCTTTCAGAGACATTAGCCACTTCAGGCTGGCATGATCGGTAATTACCGTGAACGGCATCAATTCCACGTAAGGCCTGAATTTTTCTACAGCCAACACCGCAGCTAAGCATTCTTTCTCGGTCACCGAATAGTTTAGTTGGTGTTTGTTCAACTTGGAGGAAAAGAAGGCCACTGGTCGCTCTGCCTTTCCGTCATCCAGCTGAAACAGTACTGCTCTCCTACTCCGAAATTGGAGGCATCGCACTGGATGTAAAACGGACGTTTGAAATCGGCATGTACCAATACTGGGGCCGTGGTGAGCGCCTTCTTCAGGGAATTTATGGCGTTTTCCGCTTCCATCGATAATGTGAATTTTCCACGCTGGTGCTTTTTCAAGGCATCGGTGAGCGGTACCGCGATGGAGGCATAATCTTTGATGAACCGCCTGTACCATCCCGCCGTTCCCAGGAAGCTCCGTAGTTCCTTCACTGAAGTGGGGTTCGGGATTCTTTGGATAGCCATCACCCTTTCGGGATCCATCTGCAATGTGCCGCCTCCTATGATGAAACCTAAATATTTCAGTGACTTGAAACAGAATTTGGATTTTTGTAACCCGATCGTCAAATTCGCTCTTTTCAGACACTGGGCCACCAAACGGAGATATCGCATGTGCGTCTGGAAATCCGGGGCTATCACTAAGAGATCATCCAAATACACAAAGACATTGGATCTGAGCTGGGTCGGGATTACTTTGTCCATCACACGGCATAACCTCTGAGCCGCGTTACACAGACCGAAGGGCATCATCACAAACTGGTACAGTGCCACGGTAAATGCGGTGCACTTTCGACTCTCTGGGTCCAACTTTATCTGCCAGTACGCGAATTTCAGGTCGACACTAGAAATGTAGTGCGTCTGGTCGATTCTGGACAAAATGCCCTCGATACTGGGAAGAGGATAAGCATCCTTGACGGTGAGCTGATTTAGCTTCCGTGCGTCCAGGCAGAAGCGGTTTTTGTTTGGCTTGCGCACCACCGTCGTACGGTTGCTCCATGGACTATCGCTAACTTCTATAACTCCTAGCTCCAACATCTTGTCCACCTCGGTCCAGACCACTTCTTGCATCGCTGGGGATTGAGGGTAATAACGATCCTTGAAGGGCGTGGCGCCTTCCACTAACTCGATTCGATGCTGCTCTACCTCCGTTACCCCTAATCCGGCATCTTCCAACTCCTCCCATTGCTTCTTTTCCAGATCCCAAGCGTCGACGTCCGCTTCTTCCTGGCGATCTTCCGTGTACTGACTAATTTGGGACATATGGACTTCCGCTATTTGAGCCTCGTTATTTGTTCCGGTAGCTTCTCCCAAAACGGTAGGAGCCAACGCGAAGGCCCTCCAGAAATCCACTCCCAAGTACATGGGCTGCTCAAGGTGTGGGCATAGGTAGAATAAAACCTTCTTACTACTTCCGTTGTATTCTACTGGAAGTTTTATCCTCCCAATTATGGGCTTATCTTCCCCCGAGGCTGTCTTAACAATAGAAACATAATTTTCAACTTCTGTTCCTAGATCGGCCAGGAGCTCTCGGCTACCCTTTCCTAAGACACTTACGGATGCGCCCGTGTCCAGGAGTCCAACAATCCGATGTCCTCTGATCTGCACCTCGGCAAATGCTCTGGGATCGCGTCCTGTTCCTCGTCTAACGGCCTCGGCCACCTCCTTACGGGTCTGTCTCCTTTGCTTGAAGCGGGAACGTGCCTTTTGGAGTTTACGGCTGACTTCGCGTTTCCCTTCCAGCTGCCTATGGTTGAAAATCCGATTTCGCACCTCCAGGTATTTCCTCATCCTCTCTTCGGCCGGTAAGAACTTTAAATTATTACTTAACCTATTTACTTTATCTATGTTTGCTTCCATTTTCATATTGGTAATTATCTTTTTGCGGGTTTCTGTACCGAGCGCTGATCTCCCGCCTTCATCACGCTCGCTCGTGAGTTTCCCGAACAATTGGGACATGTTGGGGTAAACATCTCCGGCTTTCCGCAGCGGTAGCAAAATATCTTACGTTCCTTCGACACGCAGTCCCGAAAACCATGGTCAACCTGGCCGCAGTTCCAGCAACTCAGTCGGGGTTTATTTGTCAGGTGAGCTTCCTCCACCAACACCGCTTCCTCTTCTTCCAACAGCTCGGCTTCGGGTTAGAGCTCCTCCACTCGCCTCCCAACTGATTGGAACTTAGCTACGGGACGAAAAGCGGACTTCTGTTCCCGTCTTCGAAAGTGGAACTCCACCTCCAAGCACTCTTCTCTGAGTTGCTCCAAGCTATGGACTCTAATCGCATAAACATAGCGAGCGATCTCATCCTCGAGTCCCTTTTTCACCACTCGGACCATTTCTGACTCAGCTAGTGGTGTGGTGAGTCTAGCCGCCAGCCTGCGCATCGCTCGGAAGTAGTCCTCCACGGATTCGCCAGATTTTTGTCGCCGCTCGTGTAAAGCGCGTAGCCGCTCGAATTCGCCGCCCACGGCTCGAAAACGGGACACCAACTCATCCTTGAGGTCATCCCATACCTCCGGTGGTCGCTCTCGTACAAATTGCCAATACCATTCGGCAGCCTGTCCTTGGACGAGATGATGGAAATTGTCCAGTACCTCGTCCCATGAGCTTCTATTTTGCCTCCGAAGGAACTCGACCCTAAAGACAAAATCCTCGACCGTCATTTTATTCGGGTCTCCGTCGAAGTGGATATCCCACTTGTCGACCCGGCCCCATCTCGCTCCTCTCCAATCCTCTCGTCTATCTCGCAGCGGGAGGCCGTTTGTTACTCTTCCGTCTCCAGATGTTTCCGGACTGCGCCTGTTAGCACCCGGATCGAAATTTGCTTCGGCTGCTCCTCGGGGCCAGTTCTGGCTCAGCCTCGCCGGCTTCCTTGGCGGCTGCTGGTGCCTCTCCACAAACTGCTCATGCGCTCGTTTCGGCTTAGTTCCGGTGCTGGGCCTCTCTTCGAGGAATTCTTGGTCTCGCCGACCATTCGCGTCCTGGCTGTCACGTCCGACCAACCCTTTCCCTAATCCCGTGTCTTGGATTAGTTCCACGCTCTGGCGAAGCGGTGCCATCGCCTCCGTAATGGCTGACATTAGCTCCATAAAGCCCCGACGGATCTCCTCCTGCATCGTCTTGCTGAGAGTATCCGCCATGCCTCCTCTCCAAGTTTCTTGAGCCTGTGCTATCGCGACGTTGACTCCTGATAGAATCTCGGACGGCAGCGGTGGTGGATTCCAGCTGTCACTCTCGCCTCCCACCGCACCTTGTACTTCCTCGTCTTGCATCCTTTCTTGGAGCTTGCCTGGTGGAGGAGTCCTACGAGTCATTTCCAGCTTGGACCGCAAATTATACCTACTCATCAACTCTAACCTAACTCCTCGACCTATCCTATCTTTCTAAACTAGATGTATATATTCTTTTTTTTTCACAGACAAACCTTATAACCGTTACGTATAACCCCTACACGCTGAACTTCAACACAAAATCCCAAATATGACAAAAACAGAAATAAATAAAGGGGGAAAGGAACCACAACACCTTCGGGAGTCAACTCTGCACCCGGTTTCCTACGTCTAACCCTATCCAACGTCTAATCTTCGCGAGCACTGTTGACTCGTCCCATCTTCTGCCGAAGATCGAGAGTCAAGGGCGCTCACTTATTTACACTGGCCACTTCTGGCCTGCTACTCCACTGGAAGCTCTTCCCGGAAATCGTAGCTGTTCCGAGTGCAACGCGTGGTCGACTTATGTCTCCACGGGCCACTCAAAATCAAAAATCTCTTCGAGAAACTACTCCTCCCGATCCTCCTCCAGCGGTTAGCAGGGAAAGCACCTATCAATCACTATCCGCACTCATCTAACGCAGGGTATTTTATGCTCCCTTCGCGCACACCAGGCATCGGAAAGTTTGCTTACTGGTCGCGGCTTCTCCTCTACCAATGCCAAACCAAATTCCCACTCGAGAGTCCCTGCTTCTTGTCAGATAAGTGCCAATCATGTAACAAACAAAAAAAACAAATTTACTGTGTGGGCTTCTTTCCTTCTTTCTAGATTCCTCAGCTCCGTGCCTCGATGAGCCAACTTCTACAGTTCCTCATCGGCCAACGGAACACTGAAGTACCCAGATTGCAGAATACCACCTGAGATCGCTCCGCTCTGCTGGAAATTTATTTTTCCTTCGACCTTCGTCGGACTCACAGCCCTACTCTCTCCTTTTGTGGTCGAGCCAGGACTGCGGCTCCACTCTCTGTCTAAGATTGGGCGCCATTTATTGTTGCGAACCTCTTGGTGTGGTGGGGCAAGGCCGACTAGCCAGTCATCCCAGGGCTGGGTGTTTCCCAAGCCCTCCGGTCGCACAATAAGCCAACAAATTGGACATCTCAGACTCACGAAAAAGAACAAACGACAATGTATACATACAACACGGCTTCCACTAGACATTGGACCTACATGACTCACAAATAGACGTGGAGCTGGCGAGGTGTGGATGGTTTACCTCCGACGTACCCTCCCTGCCTGAGATCCATATCCTATTAACGTCTGGAATCTCCCTGCCATGGGCAGCGCTATCTTACTCTCCCTTGGTGTTTGTTCCCCCTCCCCCCATTACAAACAATTAGCCTTCCATTAACATCGTTATAATTTTCATACGAATACTAAGGGGTTATACATAATTCTTCCCTAATTAATTCTCCTAATTTCCCTTCCTGCCTATCCTAAATGGTGAATTTTCGGCCGAAAAATCCCCCCCATTATAAATAAATAAATTAATAAATATAAATATAGATAAATATAAATAAATATAACATTAACATAAAGTAGAATACAATTAAATAAATAGGGACAGAGACTATAATAAATTCAAATAACTTAGGTGGTGCTTTGGGTGCCTCTTATGAGCTCAAGGTGTTTGGATATGCTATGCTCCCCTTTCGGCCACTCCAGAGCAGAGCTGGGGACAGGAATGATGCCACCAGAGTGCTCTCCTGAGATCCAAGAAAAATAAGGGTGATCCGAAGGAAGGAACCGGACACGATCCCTATGATTTGGCAAGAAAAAATATAAAATTTCTCCCCCCTTCCTATTGAACGGACTCACTTGACTTGGTGGGATCGATTCCTTTTTTTTTTCTCCTGTTCAGCTCTGGATACGTCTCTTCCTGATCCCAGTCTCCTGCAATAGGGTCTTAGAGTAATACCGATGGCCACTACTCCATCCTCCTGTCACTCACTTCGCACAAATTCCACTTGCACTTTCAAAAAATCTTTTTATTTTTTTTTCTCGCACCACCAGAATTGCCTCCGTCTGGGTCTACGTCGACTGATCTTTTGATCGTTACTCCCACTAGGCTTAGTCTCCCCTACCTATTTTTTTTTCCTCGGTGACCGGCCGCTCTCTACTCTCTTTCATTGCCCTTGAACCTGGTTCAAGGGCATGGCCTACTCTCTGTGGGAGTATCCGCACCGGGACTACGCTGGTTGGTGAGATTTCTCTACCGAACGGGATCACAGAGCGCGAGCCTCTCTGACTTCTTCGAGGATCCCCCGACTAGAGGGCGCCAGTATCCCCTAGGCCTACCCCTCAAATTTTGGCGCTGCCAACCGGTTCGTGCCTGTTCCCCTCCGCTTCTCACCGATTTTTAGTTATCGAAGACCTTCGAATGCAACAAATTAATAGCAATAATTAAATTATGCACTTACCCTCGACAATTTCACTTCGCACGAATTTGTCAATATTTTTAAAATTTAAAGCCACCAACACCAAATAAACGCGTCTGTTTGTTTACAATAAATATCAAAAAGTGCTCTGAAAAAAAATATGTTTTTGTTACCGTTTACCACTAACCATACAAATGGAAATTTTCCCCATAGTGCGCTGATGCCTGATTTTGGTGCGGACATTTTCAATGTATGAATTGTCCCGTATATATATTGTATGGTTAGTGGTACTAGTTCGGCGGTGGTGATATCGCCAACCCCTAACAGACCACCGCTCGTTCACGACAAACCCTACGCAATGCTTTACTTCATTTCCATTTTTAGGCGCAATGTCATAGGACATGGGGACCAGTGACACCACTTCGTTTACCGCGTACTAGTGATTTGGGTGGTGAAATGGGTACCCGTCTAGTGGGTGGTGAAATGGGCACCCGCCTGGTGGGTTAATAAAACAAGAAAATCAATTTTCAGAATAAGTATATAGCTTCATTTATTTCATAAATTTTTGAGAAGATAACATTTTTATGGTTGTTTGGGTTGTTGCCATTTAAATTAGTATTATTATTTGTATCTTTAAAATAATTTTTTTTTTTAGTTTTGGAATTAAAATAGCAATGAAAGTTGAGCTTGCTTACATTTCCGTGGGATTCGAAGCCATACATATGTATGTACATATGTCCAATTGTCTATTTGAAGGCAAACGTAGTCCTCCCGATCCCGATAGAGTTCATGAGACGTTAATTCGCCTCCCTTGAGACACAGCAAGGGCTATGGCTTCTACAGCCCGAAGGAACGCAGCCCGGCGGATGCGGGGCTGGGCTGGGCAGCAGCATTTCTAGCCGTCAATCGATCATTGCGTGGATCATTGCGGAAGTTTCTACTAGCACAGACGATGGTGAAATTACTAATAAGGTGATGTACTTAGCTGTGGTGAGGACGCCATACATATGTATGTACATATGTCCAAATGTCTATTTGTAGGCAAACGTAGTCCTCCCGATCCCGATAGAGTTCATGAGACGTTAATTCGCCTCCCTTGAGACGCAGCAAGGGCTATGGCTTCTACAGCCCGAAGGAACGCAGCCCGGCGGATGCGGGGCTGGGCTGGGCAGCAGCATTTCTAGCCGTCAATCGATCATTGCGTGGATCATTGCGGAAGTTTCTACTAGCACAGACGATGGTGAAATTACTAATAAGGTGATGTACTTAGCTGTGGTGAGGACGCCATACATATGTATGTACATATGTCCAAATGTCTATTTGTAGGCAAACGTAGTCCTCCCGATCCCGATAGAGTTCATGAGACGTTAATTCGCCTCCCTTGAGACGCAGCAAGGGCTATGGCTTCTACAGCCCGAAGGAACGCAGCCCGGCGGATGCGGGGCTGGGCTGGGCAGCAGCATTTCTAGCCGTCAATCGATCATTGCGTGGATCATTGCGTGGATCATTGCGGAAGTTTCTACTAGCACAGACGATGGTGAAATTACTAATAAGGTGATGTACTTAGCTGTGGTGAGGACGCCATACATATGTATGTACATATGTCCAAATGTCAATTTGTAGGCAAACGTAGTCCTCCCGATCCCGATAGAGTTCATGAGACGTTAATTCGCCTCCCTTGAGACACAGCAAGGGCTATGGCTTCTACAGCCCGAAGGAACGCAGCCCGGCGGATGCGGGGCTGGGCTAGGCAGCAGCATTTCTAGCCGTCAATCGAGCACGTCTACGAAGTGGCGTAGATCATTGCGTGGATCATTGCGGAAGTTTCTACTAGCACAGACGATGGTGAAATTACTAATAAGGTGATGTACTTAGCTGTGGTGAGGACGTAAAATTTTCCACCTCGCTCTCTCGGCTCTCAGAGAGATAACCGTTAGAAAGAGATATACGTTCTGCACTTTTCGATTTTCAGCTAACAGAAAAGAAAATAATTTTGTTAATAAATAAACGAAATAGCTCAAAGCAAATTATAATATTTTAATTCATAGTTAAAGAATATTTTTCAAGAAATTAAATAACAATTATAACTAAGCGTAATTCAAATATTTATCAATAAAGGCTCTAGTAATATTTTAAGTATTTTTTTGCACAATCAGTCTGCTTTTGGATTTTGAATTTTTGGTTTAAATTTTTAGTTCGAAATTGGGCATATTATGCGAACATATGCATATCAATGGAAAGCTAGAAACCTCAGCTAACTAGTTTTGAAAGAATTACATTAATATCTCCCATTGAAAAAAAATTATCAAATTTTTTGTGAAATGGTCATTTTTGCGATATTTTTTTTTGGTGGGGGTTTGTGGACACCTTTGTAAAATGAGCTTAAATATAGAAAGTATGAAGTTAAACGCAATGAAATTAATCAATAACGAAAGTTTATTAATTTTAAAGGCCATCAATGGCAAAAAGAATAACGAGAAAGGGGCATCATTCCACGTCAGAAGCACAATTCGCGCATGTGAAGTAGCTGGCACGCATGTCAGCACACTTCAAGTGGACTGGCCGATCACATTCATTGCAGTGAACGGAATTTGAGGAGGTCAATTTTTTTGGCAACGTCTTCATGCAAATGATGCAGAAGTCCTCGTCCTCATCTTCCTCGTCCGATGACTTCTGCTTCTTGGAACGCTTAGATGGTTTGGCACGTTTTGCTGGCATTGATGTGCCGCCGCGCTTAGCTGGTGTTTTGGCTAGCGTGGCCGAAAGCTCCTTGATAAGCTTACCGAGTCTTGCCAAATCCTTGGCCGTCTTGGCCGCTTTTTTCACAGCACGCTCTTCAGCTTTCTTCTTCAAAGTTGTCCAAACTTCCGGTGAAGTTAAAACAGAGCTGCTCATAGTTTTACGACCCCGATTGGATGGCTTCTTCGGAGTCACACCATGAAGCGGACCAACCTCATCCAAAATCGACAGACTGCTCAGAGATGTTGAACGAGAAATCGAAGAAGTGGACGGCCCTGGTGGCGTGCAAACTTCTTCGACGTGGCCAACAGCCGGATCAAGCAATACCACGATGCGGCGCTGCTCTTCCTCGCCCAATTCATTTTCGACGGCAGCTCCTACTTCATTTCTTTCGACGGCTTGAACATAATCAGCAACAGTGAAAATGTCTGGATCGTATGGTGCGATTCCTGTTGCCCTTAAGGTAGCGTATGAGAGAGGATCGGGGAATGGCAAACGCCGCAGCAGTCGGTTTTACGGATTGCTTTTCCACCAAGCATCGTTTAATGGCATTTGTCAGCGCATTAAAATCAATTCCCGTTAAATCGGACGATTTTTTTGAATTTTTCTTCGACGACATGACTAAAAACATCGAAAAAATGCATAAAACAGTATTAAAATAATTTATATTGACATCAACGACAATATTTCACGATTTGCCAAAATAAAAATTGGGTGTCCACAACTCCCGACATTCAAGTGTCCACAACTCCCTTGAGCAGCCATTTTGAAATCATATGAAAAAAAATTTTTCTGTGTAGATTGTGTCCGAACCCGGTATTGATACTCAAAGAAAACTAAATTTCGCGTAAAAAAAATCCATTGCACTCACCTTCTCACTTAACACACTTCACACGGTGACACTTTAAAAAACGTTCAAAGAAACTTTAGTGATTTTTTCGAGGTAAAAACAATTATTTGTTTGCAGCACAAAGCAGACGCGTCTGATCACTTTGGTATTTGGCACAAAAACATCGTGATACTATCGCGCACACATGATATTTGTCAGATCTGTCAAATCTGCTCTGTGTCAAAAGTTGCACAGGGGTGTCCACAACTACCGACTGTCCACAACCCCCCACTTTACCCTACGCATTTAAAAAAAAAATTCTTTAGTTTTATCATTATTTCAATGTCATTTGCACTTTTCAACATATCGGTCAGCAAAAATCGTTTCTTGCAAATGAAGTTGCCATTGAATTTATTGAAAACGAGAGGGAACGTTGTGAGCCGCGGCAAAGGCCGCGGCTCTACCTTATACCCGGTACTCAGTCAGTATATACATACATACATTTATGAGCCTACGATTTATGAAATTTATTATATGTTCTCAAAAGGGACGAAAATAATATATAAATTAAAAAAATTAATTTTTTGGAATTTTTCTACATGTTTCCATTTTTGTTTACATATGCTTTGTTTATCTGCGTCTACATTTCTACATGGCATGTATAACTATATATTTGAGACGTACAAGTGTTTACCACACAGAGAGAGGGCATGAGTCAGCGCTTGGCAGGCGTTGCGTAGCCACTGATATTTAATTTGTTTCTCCTGGCCATATTCGGTAATCTGGTAGATATGGTAATTTTTCATGATTCTGCGTTTTTGGTTTTCATTTATCTTAAAAATTGTGGATTCCACAGATTTTGGTCTTTTGTGGGGGCGGAAGGGGGCGTGGCAAAATTTTAAAACAAACTCGTGCTGGTTCGGTATCACAAGAGCTTGGATAGAAAGTTTGGTTGCTCTAGCTCTTATAGTATCTGAGAACTAGGCGACACAAAATACGAATGGGCAAAGCAGATGGGGTCGCGTGTGAGAGAGAGCGAGAGGGAATGATGACTTTCGAAATGGTTTTCTTCATTGTAGCTATAATAATGATCCGATCTGATCCAGATTCAACATTCTGATAGAAATGGTCATTCTCTATGACTCTGCGTTTTTATTTTTTTTGTATCTTCAACATTGTGTACGCCACAGACTTTCGTCCTTTGTGTGGGCGGAAAGGGGCGGGGCGAAATTTTGAATTACATTTGGAGTAGTGTGATCACACAGGAGACTGGATACAAAACTTGGTTGCTCTAGCTTTAATAGTCTCTGAGATATAGGCGCAAATGAAGACGGACGGACGCACGGACGGACAGACAGACATGGCTATATCAACTCGGCTATTGATGCTGATCAAGAATATATATACTTTATGGGGTCGGAAACGCCTCCTTCTGGGCGTTACACACAACCGTTATTCCCACAAATCTAATTTACCCCTATACTCTTCGAGTACCGGGTATAAAAAGCATTTGAACAATATAGTTGATTTCAATTTTTTTGCTGCAAATCCCGTGTCTTTGAATCCTTTCACTGTTTCGGTGATCTTCTCGGGGTAAGAAAGTCTGCTCGCAGATACTTTTCAGCGAGTTGAGCAACTACCTCGCGACAAAACTGCAGTAATATGAGGCAGACAAAAGCCCTTGCCACACCAAATAGACTTCCGTGCGATATTCCGCAGGCGATCCTAGGCAATAAAAGGCTCTGGCTGTTCTCTTCTCCAGAGGGATTGTCAGTCTAAAAGGAGTGTCTTTCTATTTGAGATTGGGCAACAGTCCAACGAGAATGTTGAAGTACTCCTTTCCATGTTGAAATTCTCCTTAAAGAAGGCATCGGAGTTCTCCACAACATCTTCCTCCCAAAATGAACCATATCGTGGCTATTGCATATACATAAAATACATTATTTAATTGAAAATAGAAGATTATCTGCACTTTACTAACAAGGGTCCAAACGCGAGTAGGACGTTGCAGTTGCAAAACGAACTGCAGCTTTTCTGAGGATAGCCCAGACACTTCCATACACTTCAGCAGATTCTCTTCATTTTGGGCCACCGCAGATAAAAGAATCAGCTCTTCTTCAGACATATTTTGTTTATTTTCAGACATAGACATTTGTTTTGTTCACAAATTTTTCTTTCTCTTCCCAAGACGCAAAGAAGCAAAATCGCTGTAGTGTAAACGGCAAACCTGCTTCTCTGCATCTTCTCAGATATCGATAGGTAACGCACCAAGTGTAAAAAGCCTATAAGACAGCACGTGTTGTTCGCTTGCAACAGCTGACTTTAACAGCTGTTATTTTAACTCTAAGTTAACATTTTAGGTATGTTATAGCAAAGACAATATAAACACTAAGATGTGGCGCGCCATACAAAATTTTGCGGGCAATTCCTGATCGTTTGGAACTTTCAAGCATTCCAGTGTGAGTTAGAGAGAGATAGACAGAGCGAGAAATACCCATTACTTTAGAATTGAATGGAGATTATGATTTTCCGATGACGCATGCCCAAAATATAAAAAATTTTATATTTTCTATATCCTTTATATGCTAATTTTGTTTAATGTACTATACACGAATATAATGAACGAATGTAAATATGTAAAAATGCAAAATATATATCAGACATGATATCAAATTATATAAATTGTCTATAGGGTATTAGTTCGTCGCGTCAATAAGCAATACTAAGCAAATAAATTTGTGGCTCAAGAAATCTTCTCAAAAGTATTTTGCTGGCAATTTCGGCAGCTCGGCACACGTACACACACATGTGTACTTACATTCCGTGTGTACTTATACAAGCAAGCTCATTCTATTTTGAGATCTGCGAGCGCACTGGAGTTCGTGAGAGCATGCCACTTGGTGCGTAACCTATCGATATCGGAGAAGACGCAGTGAAGCAGGTTTGCCGTTTACACAATAGCGTCTTTGCGTCTTGGAAGAGGAAAACAAATTTTGTAAACAAAGTAAATAATGTTCGAAAATCAACGAAATATGTATGTCGGAAATAGAGTTGATTCTTTTAACTGCGGTGGCGCAAAGTGAGGAGGCTCTTATGAAGTGCATGGAAGCGGCTGAGTTATCCTCAGAAAAGTTGCAATTCGTCTTGCAACTGCAACGTCCTCCTTGCGTTTGGACTCTTGTAGGTAGAGAGCAGACAATGTTCTCTCTTTTCAATTAAATAATGTATTCTTCATTGCAATAGCCACGATATGGTTCATTTTGGGAGGAAGCTGTTGTGGAGAACTCCGATGCCTGTTTTAGGAAAATTTCCACATGGAAAGGAGTACGTTAACATTCTCGTTGGACTGTTGCCCAATCTCAAAAAGCCTGCGGAATATCGCACGGGAGTCTATTTGGTGGGTCAAGGGCTTTTGTCTGCCTCATATTACTGCAGTTTTATCGCGAGGTTGTTGCTCAACTCGCTGACAAGTATCTGCAAGCAGACTTTCTTACCCTGAGAAGATCATGGAAACAGTGAAAGGATTCAAAGACATGGGACTTGCAACAAAAAACTTGAAATCAATTATAATGTTGAAATGCTTTTTTTAATAATAAAATTAGTTTAAACAATTTGTTCTAACCATTAAATGAATTTTGTCCCCTTTTTACTAAGTTAAAAATTGTACGCCGCAAATTTAAATTTGAATCTGCTGTTTTTTGTTGTTATTAGTGGTGATAGTTTCGCTGATTAGGCACAGAAGTACGAAAATTGCTGTTATGCGCACAGAAATACCACAAAAATACCAAAACGCAGTTGCAGTTGGCAATTGAAAACTTGGGCTTGCTGGACTTAAATCGTTACTTGAAAAACAGTTTTTATAAGATGTTTCATTTGAATAGCAACTATTTTCCATTTTTTCTATACAGAAGTTTTTTATTTCTATAATATCCTCATGTTCCATGATTGCTGCAGGTGGATATAAGAAGAAGGCTGCTTTGTGCCAAAAACCTAAATTTTCTTTCCAAATCGTGTTTATGTTCATTCCAATTTGTTCTTTAAGAACCGAAATCGACGAAATATCTTCACAATTCGGTTCGCATAATTTCTTTATATTGGCAATCGAGGGCAATACAAAGCATAATGAAGGAGAGCTACACGTTTGCAATTCTTTAAATAAATTCTTTAAATTCTATAATTTGGGCTATAAAGTGTTGGGGCTACTCCTTGGAAGGAAACCCATAAATTATAGTAAAAAGATAACATAATCGAATAACAAATCTCCCATGAAACAGTTTGATTTCAGCAATTTATCCATTATTTTAGTAACTCCCTTGCTCATTTCAAATCAGCCCGCTGTCAAAAATCCTCGCCGTCCTGGCAAGATTATAATATTTTTCCCTGGGAAATTGCTCAGGATCTTCGGGAAACGTCGGGTATGGACAGCAGGCAAAACGACCCAGAAAATGCAAGGCCTGCAAGGTAAAATCCCCCCCACCTGATTTACATGACGTGTGGGCGCCAGCGCCTATTGGATTCGGTCTAAAATAAGGTTTAAACGGGATAGGTCAGAAAAAAAGTCCCTATTTTTACTTGAAAACTACACGGAAACTACACATTGGCAACATATTCAAATCATTTTGTATAAAACGTGAGCATGTAAGGGAAATTGTTGGGATGGTGTTGACTCCACAAAATCTCTCAAAAAGTCCCAATAAAATATACGGTTTGACCTCAAAATATACCGCAAATATAATATATTCCTCGATTTTTATATTTGTATTAAATAGGTGAATAGGATACTGAACCCTGAAAAAATAGTTTAAACTGATAGATGGAACAATTTTCTACAAGGTTGGCAAGTCTTACTTATTGGCAAAGGTCTATAACCATCGAGAACATCACCGCACCGTTTAGGTTCTTCAGAAATACCAGTATGTACCATGACAAATTAAAATACTTTTTTCACCATTTTGGCATCAAAAAATAGATGTGGTCGTGTAAAAAGACTATAATGTTAAAATGGTAAAAACACGCAATCAGCGAGAGCTTAAAATTTGGTTTTGGCGCGTTAAATGTATGGCTGTGAAAAAAGGTTCAAATATTCATACAATCGTTAAAACCAATACTTTAAACAAATTTTATTCTTAAATCAACCAGATAACGAAACGACCTATGATCACGTATACAAAAGATTAGATCCCTCCCTCAGAACTAAACAGAACAGCAATGCGTGCCAGTTTAATATTAGCGATAAAAAAAAGAAATATTTTTTTTATTTTATTTTATTTTGTTCGCTGTGTTTAATTTGTGAACTTTCAATTTGTTTGTGTATTTGGTAGTTTTCCTTTGATCTGAATGCGAGTGGTGTATGTCGGTTTATTCTTGTTTATCTGTGTCTTCTTCACACCGCTCTTGCGGATCTTTGGAGTAGCTTTGGCACTGACTACCGGATTAGGCTGCATCCCTAGTGTAATGTGCAGAAATACAGTGGTGTTTAAAATCGTACGTACGGATGTGGTTTGTACGTACATTGGTGGAGGCTTATACACCAAAGGTATGGCTGGATTTTGGACTGTGTACCTCTAGCTATGCTCTAACTAGCTCGCCGGAATGTCGTGGGATCTTTCCTACTCTCCTATATGCCATACGGACACATTCGCAAAGATGTTTTAGGTACACGGGATTTAACGTTCAAAAGGAACACTCAAACGGAAATAATGGAATAATGGTACGGTTATTTAATGGAGGGATATCTTAGGGATCTGGTTATATTCCGTAGTTATCGGGGAAATCAGATGACCTTGACCCCTTCTCTACCCTCCCTACCTTTAGTATGCCATATTATGGACGGCATAACCCTTATCAAGTGCGTCGCTTTACGACGATTCGGACCTCAGCATGCTCTACTCAGGACAAACAAGACTGATTTAGTATTTCATTTGTAACAATTAATGGCTATTTAATACATCAAAATTAAGGGGGTTGGACTTCATGACTCCATCTGACATATTTATGTTCTTGTTGTTTAAAAAAAAAATGTAAGAATGATTGATAAGAAAATAATTAAATCTAGTTACATGTACTTATATATATATATAGGTATGGTATTAATATGTATAATGTCACAGAAAATGTATTATAGAAAGAATATCAAGAAAAGAAATAAGCTTATGATATAATATAAAAAAAAAATAATTACAAATCGACTCGCTGTATGTAAAACTTCATAATATTCGAAAACCCTTTAGACGTGTATATTCGAAGAATACAATTGACGACTTCATTTAAGGAAGCTCGCTACTCACTCATACTCATATAAATTATCCAGTACATCCATTGAGCTCAAGGGGCGACGTGGTAGTATGTTCTGAGGAAGGGAAAAGAAATATGAATATACAGGTCGTTCTCCCACATCGAATTAAAATCAGTTTTCCTTCTTTTCATACCAGTTCGACGACGATTTGTAACTTACAAATAGATACTCTTCAGTGGGTCTAACGTCTAATTGTTAATAATTATATATACGTGTGCATGGTTTCATCGTGGATCTAGATAATAAAGAATTGATATAATCATAAAGGCGAAATCGAAGAAATATGTCCGCTCAGAATAGAGAAAACAAATACAGTTTCTATGTCCGATGGTTCTCCAACTACAATTCGGGCCTGCACGAGAACGTTCGTATGCCTCATAGTTTGAGAAGCGCTGGGGCTGTGTCGAAGAAGACGACATATGTATGTACTCATACATATATAGTCGAGAGCTTTCGCTGCGTGCTTAGCTCGAACTCGAGAAGGGTGACGAGTGCGGCATATGGGTTTCTGGCAAATTCACAGGGAAACGATATTCCATTGGCCTCACTCGATCGTCACTTTGCACTACGGCATACGTATTCCGTGGGCTGGACTTAGCACTTCATTAACGGTTCGTGTGTCGGTTTAGTTGTTTCTTTTTACAGCTTTAAATGATGCTGGGAATATGCTATTGCGGCTTCTGGGGAGATCCGAGGTCTCTCCCAGCGCGGCCCAGAGATCGATGGACTTGGTTGCTCCCGTCTTCGGGGTGTAGCCTGATCCCCCGAATAAAACGTGGCTAGCTTTCGAATCCTAAGACATAAAATTGTTAACTATTAAATTTACTTCCAAGAGAGTTATCTATGTACCTTGCTGTCTTTTCTTTAATTGTTTAATGCGGCTTAGCTTCGACCACCAGAAGTTTAACCTCTTTTGCACGTGTCAGAGTCTTGTTTACACTATATGCACTTTTTAATTCGAGGAGGAACACTTCTGTCTGGTTGCAGGTTCTTTTTGGCTTTGATCCACCAGAAATTTTCTTGGCGCCTAGCATAGCCTCTTGCTTGGGCGGTCGGAACTTTACCTTCCACAAACAACGGGACAATGGCGTGACTCTAGTCAGAGCTTAAGCATGAGTTCCATGGTTAACTGCATAATCGTATGATCTTAGGGAAAGCTTGCGCTCAGGTTCCACGACTAACGGATTACAGCTCTGAGTAAAGCTTTTTAACTGCCCTACGCGAACTCTCTTTAACTTATCTCTTTAATCGGAGATTTAACTACTTACTCTCCGCTAATTACTCTTTCCTCTAGCTTCTAATAATAAGAGTGCAGACAATAACTCTTGGAAAGTTCGTTTTAGGTTTTAGAGTCACTACTGCCCACTACACTAGTTGGATTTGTTCCTTTTCGTTGGCGGCCTTTATGCGCTCGCTGCGCCGAAGTAATGGCCCTATACTTTCGGATATTTGCGGATTTGGTAGTTTTACTTTGATCTGAATGCGACTGGTGTATGTCGGTTTATTCTTGTTTATCTGTGTCTTCTTCACACCGCTCTTGCGGATCTTTGGTACCGCAAGAGCGGTGTGAAGAAGACACAGATAAACAAGAATAAGCCGACATACCACAGTCGCATTCAGATCAAAGTAAAACTACCAAATTCGCAAATATACGAAACTATAGGGCCACCGCTTCGGCGCAGCGAGTGCATAAGGGCCGCCAACGAAAAGAAACAAAGCCAACTAGGGATGCAGCCTAATCCGGTAGTCAGTGCCAAAGCTACTCCAAAGATCCGCAAGAGCGATCCTAACGATCTGGCTTAACGATCTGTGGCTTCTCGACTTCCTGCCTCACTTCTTTTGTTTTCTCGGCGTTCGGCTTGTATTCTGATCGGAATAAATTTTATTTCATTAATCCTATTTTTTCTATCAATTTTTTATTTCACTCACAATTTTTTTCCATTTTTTCCGATATTAGATGTTTACTGGATGACTGAATGGTTTGGAATGACTAAAATATTTATTTCCTGTTTGCTGATTCTAAACTTTTCCCACTGAATACGTTTGACGTATAACACTATGCTGTATGATCTATCAATTAAATCTGTTGGTAAATGATTAGATTTCATCAGGTGTGCAGTTAGCTATTGCTCAAATAAGTAATTTTGCGATTTAACTATCCTAGATATGCACTAAATAACATTTTGTATACCCGGTAATTGAAAAGTGGATAAACGATGTGCAAGAATTCGCATTAGAACATTTGGCACTTTATTTTGTTGCTCTAGCTCGTATATGTAGTCTCTGAGATCTAGGCGCATATTTGGACGAAAGCAGGCAAAGCAGACAGGGTCACGTGTGAAAGAGAGCGAGAGGGAACGATGCGATCTGATCCAGACTTAACACTCTGATAGATATGATCATTCTTTATGATTCTGTGGGCGGATGGAGGCGGGCAGAAATTTTGAAATGCTCGTGTAGTAGTGTGATAACACAGGAGACTGGATGCAAAACTTGGTTGCTCTAGCTTTCGTAGTCTCTAAGATATAGGCGCTAATGAAGACGGACGGACGGATGGACGGACAGACACGGTTATATCGACTCGGCTATTGATGCTGATCAAGAATATATATAATTTATGGGGTCGGAAACGCTTCCTTCTGGGCGTTTCACACAGCCACTATCACCACAAATCTAATATATTTCTATACTCTTCGAGTACCGGGTAGAAAAATCATCTTGACATAGCGGCCTGCTTTTCGATAATTTGAGCGTAGTATTGGCCGTCTCAACGATGGAATGTGTCTTTCCTGGTTATTTTTGGCTTGCCGGAAGGCATGATGCGAAGTCAGAATGGATGTGTTTCCATTGCTAAAGCAGCTGTTGCAATAGTCTCAAAATCGATAAGTATAACACTGATAACACTACTCGACAAATTTCAACTTTTTTTTCCGCTGTCTCCAAAAATGACTTTTTCTAATAGATTGGGAGATTTAAAATTTTTTTAAGAATTATGGTTTTTTTTTCATGGAGTAGTTTTTTTTTTAAGAATTTTTAAAAAATCTGGTATTTTTTGTCATAGGTAGTGCTTCTATTTTTTACATAACTCTCGTTTCATACAACTGGTTGTATTGAACTTTACAGTTAAAAAATGCTGATAAATGCAGCTATAAATCCGACTCAGACACTTTGTAGCAGAAACTTAACGTCTGGCAGATATTAAGCTTCCAAATTGAAATTTCGTCATTTTTTTCGGTATTTTTTACCCGAAATTTTGACTTTGAAACTTCAGGAAAAATCGAAAAAAAATTAAATGAATGCCTTGATTTTTGGTTTTAGATAGACACATTAATTACGCGTCGTTTAAGGTATCGCTTATAAAAATATAAAATCAAACGGCTAAGTTATAACCGTTTGACCAAAACGACCCAAAATGACTTTTACCTGAAAAAATACCGTTCGGTACGTTTTTGGTCCAACTTCTAAAATGGGATTTGCAAAAAAAACAAAAAGGACCTGTAATTTTGGTTTTACCGAGTCTTAGGTATTGATATATATCGGATATATATCGGAACTCGTTCCGACTGGTTACAACAAATTTTCTTGGTAACAGAAAGAGTGATTACGTTACGTTAATATCGTTCAAGCCCTACTTAAGAATTATGAACAAATTGGAGCCAACATTTTACTCAAAAACCATTTCCTGCACTCCCACTTAGACTTTTTCCGCCAAACCTTGGGGATGTTAGTGATGAACACGGAGAGAGATTTCACCAACAATTAAAAGCTATGGAACGACGGTATCTAGGTGTTTTGAATGAGAATATGTTGGGCGACTATGTGTGGACTCTCATAAAAGAATCTGACTTAAATGACAAAAGAAGACAGACAAACCATTTTAAAAATAGTAACAAGCAATAACAATAAAAATATTTAAGTATCATAACACTTAAATAAATGCAAGTATTTTTCGGTATTTTTTCCGATAAAATGAGATTTGGGTCGTTTTGGTCAAACGGTTATAACTTAGCCGTTTGATTTTATATTTTTATAAGCGATACCTTAATCGACGCGTAATTAATGTGTCTATCTAAAACCAAAAATCAAGGCATTCATTTAATTTTTTTTCGATTTTTCCTGAAGTTTCAAAGTCAAAATTTCGGGTAAAAAATACCGAAAAAAATGACGAAATTTCAATTTGGAAGCTTAATATCTGCCAGACGTTAAGTTTCTGCTACAAAGTGTCTGAGTCGGATTTATAGCTGCATTTATCAGCATTTTTTAACTGTAAAGTTCAATACAACCAGTTGTATGAAACGAGAGTTATGTGAAAAATATAAGCACTACCTATGACAAAAAATACCAGATTTTTAAAAAATTCTTAAAAAAAAAACTACTCCATGAAAAAAAAAAAAACATTCTTCAAAATTTTTAATCATCCAAATCTATCAGAAAAAGTCATTTTTGGAGACAGCGGAAAAGTCGTGTCGACTAGTGTAATTTATCTGCACAGCATCGCCACAGCCATAGCCAGAGACCTCTGAGGCCGCTGAACATGAAGACCCTTCTCTGTGAAATATATTTAATTAATTTCTGTTAGACAAGCTTATTGAACACTTTGATTGGTAAACTTAATTAAGAGTTTATTTTCAGTTTTAAAATTCAATTTATATTTCATTTGGAGTGTCGTGTGATGTATATCATAAATATGTAATTGTCTCCCCATTGCAACGTGCTAGCATATTCAGTGCGTTTTTTTCCTACCGTTACAATTGACACACATCGTATGTATAATGTATGCAAGCAATCCCCATCATCCTCGCTATACACCTAATATATAATTTTTCAGACACAGATCTTTCTCAGAGAGCTCCAGAGATTCAGATTTTGTGCTTTAAGCTTTTCGTCTGCCACATAAATAACTGAAAGATCAGTATTAGAGATTGATGGATATATGGGAAAATTGGGAGTGAGACAAAATATAATTTCCGCCAAGAGTTACAATTCCAATTTCACAGAAACATTCCTGTAACATTTTGTAATTTAAGTACCTTGAGTGATTCATACGGATAACTAATGGAATTAATTAACTAATTAATTACCTAAATTCGTGTGCAATCATTTTCCAGCGAACAAAATAAATGATTCCAATTACCTTAAAAGTCCGAAAGAAATAACATTTAAATTGCCTGTACAGGTTTTTATAAAAATTGAATTCAATAAATAAATTAATTCAATAAATTAATTTAATTTAATAAATAGACTCTTTGAAAAAAAAACGTATTTAGTAGTGTGTGTTTTTTAATAGGATGTCTCTCGCATGAAAATCTAGACAGTTTGTTCAGAGAACGGTAATGCTGTTTTTTTACCCGAAAAGTTTGAATAGCATCGGGTAACAGCAGGATAACATGTGTCCAATTCAGAGGCTACTTGAGCACTTCGTTAGTACCTTCATGTCAAAGTGTGGAACTACTTTTCCTTATCCAGTCCTATCCACATGGGCAAAAAATCAATAAATTATCATGTAAGAGACAGGCAAAAGTGCACAAGCCGGGGGAAGCATTTTCCATTTAATTAATTCGTTTGTAATGTTGAGCTCGTTGCAATGTTCAGTAGGTTCGGTCCGGTATGCCCATTACCGCCGGCATCGGCACAGAACGAAGTATAATTTTCTCATGTCCACTGAATCCTTTTTGTGCTCCTTCTTTTCAGTGCTATCTTTCTGCTTCTGCCTGTTATCAATATATCCATTTCCATTTGAAACATTTATTTACAATTTATACGTACTTTGCAATTGCGAAATGTATTGTAATAGGTGTTAAAGGTAAGAGAGGTGTAATATAATAAAAGATCGTTGATTTTAATTGCATTGCACCTATTATTCAGAAGAGAAATTAGTAACGAAATTGTGAAGAGAGTTAAGAAATGAACCAGAATGGGCCCATTCATTCCGTGTTCCTCATTGTAAAATAAATAAATAATTTCATTGAATTTCCTTCAAGCGTTGGAAGCTAACTCCCCGCTTAAATTTGATTTGTTTTCTCAACTAGTGCTCTCACACATTTGAATTATCTGCCGCATTATTTATGGGCCTCATTAATGGTATTATTTATGCTGCACCAAAAGTAATGCTATTGCGAATAAATGCATTTTTTATTGAGTGTCGGCCTTGTAATTACAGACATTATTCCAAAGTAAAGGTGGACCATTGAAATGTGTTTAATGTGCGCACCAAAAGTGTTCAGGGCAGCAGCAGACTGCTGCCGCTCACTGTGGAGTGCGCTCAGTGCCCAACTCGCTCTCGCGCGCTCTTGTTTTAGCGCTCTTGAGATTTACACGTCGTTCGGGCGGCCACTAGCTTAAGCATGCCTAATTAAGAACGCTCCATTTATACTTACACCATTTCCGCACTACATACGGCTTTGAGTTATACATACATATGTACCTATGTACCCTCTACCTTACACATATGATTATACCTAGAACTAGAACTAAGAAATGTACGTGTTGACTTATTCTTTCGGTGGTGTGCTTGTGATAATCTCCCGGATAGGCCCCCTGCAAACAATAGAAAATCATGAAATTTACGTTTTCAAAATATATTTTCTTACGTAGGAGTGGGAGTGCTGTGAGTGATTAAATGACAAAAGGGGAAAGGTGAACCAATCAAGCGAAGATAATTTGCAGTCAACATTACTGACATCAATTCCTGGCTGTCTCCCATCAATCATAAAGGAGGTAGGGCTCTTGGGATGGAAAAATCCCTGAGATGACAGTTGTTTATAGCATGTCGTTATGGCAAAACGACTGATGGGAAAACGTTTAAGTATGATTTTTAGAGTGAAAATATTGTAGAGATATTGTATAAGTCATACCTGGAATGTAAAGCATAGTTTATTTGGAAATTTCCAAGGAACTGCATTCAAGTGCGTTAATTACACAGCTAATTAGTGGTGGAGCCAAAGACAATATAAAGTTTATAAACACTAAGATTTGGCGCGCCATACAAACTTTTGAGGGCAATTCCTGATCGTTTGGAACTTTGTGTTTATATTGTTTTTGGTGGAGCCCATGGAGCTCTAGACACCCTGATACTAAAGCAGGAAAATCCTGTATAAGGTATCAAAAAGAATTTTCTGTAGCTCATGTTTTTTTTTCTGAAAAATGGCTCACTTGCATTATTGTTCGCACTACATAATGCTGCGAGTTATATGTACATATATACCTACGTACCTTCTTCCTTACACATATGATTATACCTAGTACTAGAACTAAGAAATCGACGTGTTGACTTATTCTTTCGGTGCTGTGCTTGTGATGAAATAAAAATAAAATAAAATAGAAATAAAAAGAAATAATGCAATTTTTGTTTTCAAAATATATTTTTTTATGTGGGAGTGGATTACTAGGATTACTGGGATTTATGGATTTAAAGTGTCATCAACCCAAATTAAAACATCCAAAGGATTTACTTATTTGGTGAAATACTTTTAAATTAAACTTTGAATGGTTACGATAAAAATATACAGAAGAAACAAGATTATTTTCAGGGAAAAAGTGCATGAAATAAAATTGTACACGCATTTAATTGCTTTGGGGTACATATAAACTTCCATATATAAATCAGTGTATATATTGAGACTGAAAATAGTAAACCGCACATGCTGCTGTCTTCTGGCAGCGAATCAAATTGCACTGTTGGCCATTTTTAAAAATTATAAAAAACATACTTATATAATATAAATAAATTAAACGTGTTAACGGTAAAACCATCATTATCATTGCCATGGAAGGGAAATGGGTTTTGGTGTGGAGCTGGTTCTGAAGCTGATTCAGTTAACGTGAGTTCGACCTTTGAGCTACATATTTAAATGCACTTTAATTTGACAGATACTAATCGAAATGAGCTTCAATGAAAAGGTTTCCTTAGCAACCTTTGTGGCTTGCTTTCTCGTTTACGGGGAATTATGCTGCCAATGCTGCCAATTAAGCACTGATTTCGGGGATAAAAATTGAGGAAAGGAATCGAAGTGAAAAACCAAGTTTTCGTTTCTAATTAAAATCTTTTAAGGCGGGCGATAAAAAAGTGAAATGCTGCATAGCTTCAAAGTTCTGGTCGAATTTATTCTTTATTCCAGTGAAAGCAATATAAATTGGTTTCTAATGCCTTCGAACCACTCTTTTTCACTGCCATTTCTATTCGATAATGTTATTAGTCGGGCCAATTACTGTGAGTGTTTTGGTACCTTTTGTTTCGGGGCTTCCTTCTTTTTTTTTAGGGGAAAACACTTTCTGTTACTTAGGCTCTTGTGCATTCTCGCTGATTTCGCTGTGATGGATCCAATCGGGCTTATACCGAGACGCTTTTCATATCGCTTACTGTAAAGAGATTTTCCAGATTGAATCCGTTGTTTAGAAAGCCGCCATTATGACTGGAATACTTAACTCCACTCATAGGGATCTCCCATACAGCTTGAGACTATAGCTCTTAATAAAAAAAAAACAGAAAAATAAAATGTTGTCAATCAAAGTCCTTTTAGATCTTGAAATACTTAATTTAATTGACCAACAAAATCAAAGATATGAAAAAGCACTAAATTGACTTCTTCCAAAAAAAAAATGTCGAATAAATTATTGGACAGAGTGAACCAAAAAGATGGAAGTGGATAGCAGGATATTTTGTAACAGTTTTTATAAAGAAATATGCGGCACGATATTTGTGCAGTCTTCATTGTTGTAGTGGTCTATGCGTCATTGAAGTCAAAACAATACGATGACAGTTATGAGTTTTTTTTCCAGTTCCCATTTACCCAGAGAAAACCAATGAAAGCAATGGAGACGAGGGGAACGTTGTTAGCCGCGGAAAAGGCTGCGGCTCTACTTTATACCGGATACACAGTCCGTAGGTATATATGTACATATGTATGTACATATACGTATGAGCTTACGATTTATGTAATCTATTATATGTTCGCAAAAGGGACGAATTAAATTATGGCCAAATAAAAAAATTTCAAAAAAATATTTTTTTTGGTACATATATTTTTTTTTACATAGAGACATGTAAGTGTAGCGACTGAAATTTAATTTGTTCGTTCTGGCTATAATAGTGGTTCGACCTGATCAAGATCCGGCAATCTGGTATATACGGTTATTTTCCATGATTGGATAGAAAGCTTGGATAGAAAGTTTGGTTGCTCTAACTCTTATAGTCTCTGAGATCTAGGCGTTCATTAGGACGAATAGGCAAAGCAGACAGGGTCGCGTGTGAGAGAGAGCGAGAGGGAACGATGCTTTTCGAAATGGTTTTCTTCAGTGTGGCTATATTAATAATCAGATCTGATCCAGATTTAACACGCTGATAAAAATGGTCATTCTCTATAATTCTGCGTTTTTAGTTTTATCGTTTTTTCAAAATTGTGTATGCCACAGACCTTCATCCTCTGGGGGCGGAAGAGGACGGGGCGAAATTTTGAAATACACTTGGAGTAGTGTGATAACACAGGAGACTGGATACAAAATTTGGTTGCTCTGGTTTTAATAGTCTCTAGACGGACGGACAGACAGTCACGGCAATATCGACTCGGATATTGATGCTGATCAAGAATATATATACTTTATGGGATCGGAAATGCTTCCTTCTGGGCGTTAAGCACATCCGTTATCACCACAAATCTAATATACCCCTATACTCTTCGAGTACCGGGTATAAAATGGGGGTGCCGGTTGAAAAAAAAACAATTAGTACAATTTTTGCCCTAGTATACATACCTACAATCTTTCATATGTACACATGTATGTATATGTATGTATGTGGGTTTACGAAATTTAATATTCATGTGGGCTGGTTTTACCAATTGCAATCTTTAGACAAAGCAGAACGAGCGATAGCTAATTCTCAGGCAGATCGCTGAGAGCAGCGAGGCGAGGGGAAACACTTAAGTTTCGACTGGGATCCCGACGGCAAACGCCTCCTTTGACAGCTTTGACATGCATTTCGCGTCTCAGGAACGAAGGAACCAGACAGAGACAGGCCTTCGTACATTCTTGAAATTTCTATATGAATAAGGGGGAAGCGGAAAAGTTTACCTGAAATTTCTGGTGGCTGTCAGCCGAGTTCCAGGGGGCCGAAGACTGCCACAGCATGGCGCCAATAACTTTTTAAAACATAAAAACAGCGTTTTATTGTCGCAGCTCGAATTTCCCTATTTCCGCGATTGCCCCAGAGCATTCGCCTCCTCTCTGCTTTTGTTTGGTTTGTCTTTGGCATGGCTTTTGTGGGTTGGCTGTTCACTTCTTTGCTGGGCAAGCAGACCGGGTATCCTCGTACAACCGAATAAAACAAAAGGCGTGTTAATTAAATTTGGGGACAATACACCTTCAGTCGGCAGTGAAAAATAATCACAAAAATCAAATTAGTGAAAAGAATGCTCATTCTGGACTAACACCAAATAATTGCCAATTAATATGGACTACGGATAATTGAGTGTCTAGCAATAAAAGTTCTTTTCCGTTGATACTGTCGATTGCTGTGGATGATAACTTGAAGTTCGAGTGAAAATATTTTATCGGTAAGTCAGGCATTGAAGAAAATTATATTTAATAAATATTTGTTGACTTGTATTCGACTGCATAATTGAAACCTGATCTGCTTTCGCTGGAAATATTGTATGCCTTGGCCAAATTAGGATTTAAATATTTTAAATCCATTTAATATGCGGACAACACAAAGACAATCACAATCCCAAGCTCAGGCCACCTCGGGTCGTCCCATTTATCCATACATAAGGTTAGAGATGGATAAATGTGCACTGTAACTTCTAACCTGAGATTGCTAGAACCTGGCGGTCACTTGTCCTGCCTAATTCGGAATGTAACCAAAGTCATTAGGCATTGACTTGGCCATATCCAAAGGGATATGGGATGGGCAAGATGTGGGCCAATGACACAGGGATCAATTTGAGCTCGAATCCCTCGCAAGTAGGCCATAAGAACCTGCAAGGACGGAAGCAATCTTACACATGTTTACATTTGATCCACTGTTGTTGTAGTCCTTAGGGGGTGACGCCCATACATACCCTCGGTGATTATGCTGATTTTGTTGTTGTTGTTGTTTGTATATATTTCGGTCGCATTAGGTCTCCCTATATACACATAAGCGCTTAGGTGAGCTCGTGTGTACGTATGTATGTCTGTATTGGCCAAACACCCAAATCGAGGGGGTCCCAATTCCCCAGGTTCCAAAATGAATAAAAATTCAATTTTTGTCATACACACAGCCATGAAGTCCATTGAAATCAAGGTTTGCCTTATTGCGCCAATAGTACGTGCCCCATGATCCTTCAAGCCTTCGTGAACTCTGGAAAATGGATTACCTGTGGCAAATTTTGCCCAAAAAGTCAAACTCTACCGGCAGATGTTAAGTGCCTGATCGTCGGAAATTATTTCAACCATTGCGATATTTGTTTATTTTAATTGAATCGCAACGGCACACACCAAACTCTTTTGGTCCAATGGGAGAATAAATCCGTCCTAACTTGGACTGGCCTCAAAAAAGTTTTACATATTTGGTAATGGAAGGGGAAGCTATAAAAATGAAACCCTTTGACGGCATTGTGTTGGTCAAGCAATTTACCTGTGGGACATTCAATGTGTTATGTGGTAGGGAATGCCGTCCACAGTTGTTGCCGGAAAGGTACAGCACGAGCCAAACTTTCAAATTCCAAAAGGACTGTCAATACAAAACATCAACTGCCGGGCAGACAGTCCATGGAGGCGTGATGGCAAGAGTCCTTTATTAAGTTATTCTTTCCTGTCATTAGTTGAGCCTTATTAGGAGTACCCTGTTTGCATTGTGATGCATCATGTTGAAGATCTCCTCAAGCTTTTCTTCTGTAATATAATCCTCTGCTTTTCTGCTTCTCTGAAGTTAAGTTGAAAAACGATGTCCTGTTGTCCGGCAACAAATATTAACAATCAATCTGTCTGTCTGCATGTCTATCTGTGTTTCGGTTGCAAAAGCTGACAACAATTTATTCAGACTTATACATTTTTTTCCATTTATTTTGCCATTCCACTTGTTAGCTTCCGTTTCCATTTTCTTTTACATTTTTTTCGAGAGAAATATGTTTGTGCACGTCGTTCAGTTGCAGTTGCAAGTGGCAAGCGAATATATACTATATATTTAATGTTGCAATGTCTTCGTTGAGTTAACAAGTCACGGATATTACAGAGACCTTTATGTCAGCCACGCATATTGAAACGTTTTGCTTGGTTCCGCCATATGCTGGTATTTGAATTAATACCCTACAAAATGGTATGATCGTTTTTAAGACCCTTAATTTGTAAATATGAAGATAGAAGAAAGCTAGTACTCTAATCCGCAAACCTTATAACCTTATTACAAATCAAATTCTCTTTCCATTATTTTCACCAAATTTTGCACAGATCTTCCAGACGTTAAGCTGGAGCTTCAAAGTGTCTGAGTCGGATTTATAGCTGCATTTATCAGCTTTTTTAACTGCAAAGTTCAATACAAACAGTTGTAGGAAACTTAAGTTATGTCGAAAACAGAAGCACTACCTATGACAAAAAATAGCACATTTTTTAAAAATTCTCAAAAAAAAAACTACTCCATGAAAATAAAAAAAAACATTCTTTAAAAATTGTTAAACATCTAAATCTATCAGAAAAAGTCATTTTTGGCGATAGCGGAAAATTCATGTCGACTAGTGTAATTAGCTAGCCTTGCAGTGACATTTGAAATTACATAAAGTAGTAGCATGAACAAGCGCAGAATAGTTCGAAGAACCCTTGAAATAATCTTCGACTTTTATACGACTTATGTAGCTCTATTATTTATTGTAAGCTCATCGAACTTTACTCTTTTTCCCTTCGAACTTCTTTATGATGAAACTGGAAATAATTAAACACTCAAAATAAGTATGACAACCTGCAGCATACGGAGAGAAACAAAAATTATTTATTGAGAGCGATTTTCCCAAAAATATTGCTATATTTTATATGCAACATATAAACATTGTTCACATATAATTCTAAAATTTGTCTTTTCATTTTGTGATGTGTTGGGTATATGTTTGCTTATATGAACAATGAATAAAATGTAATTTTTTGAAACTTAAAAATGTATAAAAATGTTTAATCTACTAATTTGATCCAGTAAGTGAAGAATACATTTGAATTATAATTTACTATTATTCATATATGAACTTTTTATAATGTAAACAACACAAGCGGTTCATTAATTGCTGGATTCAAATCTAGAAATATAAATTAGCAATTTAAGGCGAGCTAACTCTCTTTGGATAATGCTTTAATGGGTTTTCTTTAGATTTATTACTCCGAACGTCTTTGTCAGATGGCACAAACTCAACAAAAAAACTACAGAGAAAAAAAACTCCACTTCCTAATTGAAAGTTTTAATTAAATATCGACTTTAAATGCAATGGACGACACCAGAGGAGCAAAAACAGCAAGGCCATCGTAAAGCAAAAGCAAGATTCCAGCAGCTTGGGGCAAAACCGCATTGATTTTGGCAACGCAGCAGATATCCAGACAAAGGAAGGACCTAAAAACAACAATCGTTTCCATTTTTAAAAAATTGCTGTCATTTTTTTGCCGAATGACCGACGGACCCACCCAAAGTCGAAGCCATCACGAACGGTAAAATTGGAACCGCTTCCTGGAGTGGTTGTTTGTTATTACACCCCCAACCGACGTACAGCAGATAAGCAAAAAACAGAAAAAAAGCGGTGCTACAACCTCTGACATTTTTTTGGCTATAAATAAAAGTTAAAATTTGATTGTTGCCCCTTTTTCACGCTACATTTCCCATAAAGTCCACACAGTTAAAGTGAAAATTCCATATGCGTCCATGTAGTAACGAGAGAAACAAGAGTTCAAAAACCAATATTTGCATACTTTAATCGAGGCGCATGAAATTTGAAAAAAGTTCAATATTTTAATGGTTTATCTCAATGTAGGGGACTGAGATATAATATGTTTTTAAAATGGGTAAATCGGAAGGTGCTTTAAATTAAATTTCTTGGACTTCTTTTTAGATTTCTTTCATTTATAGCATTTTTTTTTTGTTAACTTTGTATAAGTTCTTAGCAGGGATCTAGAATTCTCAATTATTTTTGGCCATAGCTTTATCAGGAGTTAAAAATGCCAGCCGCTTTTGAAAAAAACGAGAAAAGAATGTCCAAACTGCCATATTTTATTAACATTTCCTTCAATTTTTTACATTTTTCTATTAAAGTGACTGTCCGCTAAATATATTTAAATATTTTTAATGAAAACTTACATAAATTGAATGTAAAACAAGGGGTAACGTTGTGAGCCGCGGCAAAGGCCAAGGCTCTACCTTATACCCGATACTCAGTCAGTATGTACATACATATATGAGCTTGCGATTTATGCAATTTATTATATGTTCGCAAAAGGGACGAATTAAATTTTTGGCAAAAAATAATATTTCAGAAAATGAAGTCAAAACATTTTTGGAATAGTCACTTGAGACGGTCTTTTACCGAAGATCGCACAATGAGAAATACGAGTGTTGCTCGCACAGAGAGACTCACTAAAAGACCGATTGACTGAAAAAGTCAACCCAAACGGTCTTTTCAATAATTTGTTTCCTTTTCAATGCACAGTGGTACGTTGTGTAACATTGTGACATTCGATTTTCACTCTAAATTTTCTTGAAATATTAAACATGAATTTGTATATTTCAAACTAATTTTTTTATTAAAAAATTAATAGTTTCTAAATAATTAATTTAGCTTAACAACTAATAAATAAATAATAATAAATATCGAATTTAGTTTTTGTGTGGCCAATACTACCAGTGCCAGCGTACTCAAGTGTGGCGATTTCAGCATTACATTTCTAAAAAAAATTTATTATGTCTTCTCTTAGTGGCAAGCGACTATACATTTTGTCAAAAATCTCGACCTACGATCACTGTACCATTGAAATTCACAAAGCAAAGTGACACGTAGAACCTTCAAGACTTCACATACATTCGCAAAAGACTTTTTGGATCGTCGTTCGAGGGCAAACGGTCCTGGAATGAGCAGAGGAAAAGAGACCGGAAAAAACTGCTCATCGACTGAGCGCGAGCACAATTTTCGTACGAACAATGCAATCGGTTGCTCTCACACTCTTTGCTCAAAGTCCCAGACTTGAGACGTACAAGTGTTTGCGACAGAGAGAGGGGGAATGAGTCAGCGCTTGGCAGGCGTTGCGTAGGCACTGAAATTTATTTTGTTTCTTCTGGCCATAATATTGATCCGAGCTGATCCATATTCGGCAATCTGGTAGATTTGTTAATTTCCCATGATTCTGCGTTTTTTTTTTTTTTTTTTTTTTTTTTTTTTTTAGGACGTTGATGTGCAATGACTGCACCATCAAGTGGCCCAAGCGACACCAGCCGATGGCTGTTACGCGCGGATCCCAGGCAAGAACGCAGCCCACCTCCCGCCCAACCGACCGAGGGGCGCTGCCGCATAACGCGCGACTCGTTTACCGAACCGATCGCGGACATGCAGTTTTGGTTTTCATTTATCTTAAAAATTGTGGATTCCACAGATTTTCGTCTTTTGTGGGGGCGGAAGGAGGCGTGGCAAAATTTTGAAATGCACTTGTGCTGGTTTGATATCACAGGAGCTTGGATAGAAAGTTTGGTTGCTCTAGCTCTTATAGTCTCTGAGAAATAGGCGACACAAAATACGAATGGGCAAAGCGGATGGGGTCTCGCGTGAGAGAGAGCGAGAGGCAATGATGACTTTCGAAATGGTTTTCTTCATTGTAGCTATAATAATGATCCGATTTGATCCAGATTCAACACTCTGATAGAAATAGTCTCTCTCTATAGTTCGACGATTCCCTATTTAGTTTTCTTGTATCTTCAAAATTGTGTATGCCACAGACTTTCGTCCTTTGTGGGGGCGGAAGGGGGCGGGGCGAATTTTTGAAATATAATTTGACTGAAGACTGAATACAAAACTTGGGTACTCTAGCTTTAATAGTCTATGAGATATAGGCGCAAATGAAGACCGCCAGACGGACGAACAGACATGGCTGTATCGACTCGGCTTTTGATGCTGATCAAGAATATATATACTTTATGGCGTCGGAAACGGCTCCTTCTGGGCGTTACACACAACGTTTATCCCCACAATTCTAACATACCCTTATACTCTTCGAGTACCGGGTATAACAATCAATTTTCTCACGATGACATTGATGTAATTAAAAAAAATTTGAGGCTGTTAAAGCGTAATTAAAGGGCATCATATTATAATGTGCAGATCCATAAAATTCATTTAAATTTTAATTTTAGTCATTGACCTATCAACAAAATCAAGTAAAGCCCTCCTTACTGTACTAACGACACGTTAGTGTGGCCAGCATACAGACAAAGATTTCATGTCCAGTTTGGCACTCAATTTATCTGATGTGATTAACATTGCCCTTTGTATTTTTGTCTCACTGGAAAGCCGAGCAATGCGTTAATCAAATGTCAATTTGGCCGTGGATACCACAATGGATGGCAGAATCAACTGCAGCCGCAACAGAGAAGATTGGGCTTACTGAGAATCCCGACACCCTAGAAGCCAGAACCCCAGTTCGCAAAATCTCAACGCTCGTTGGTTTTACGTTTTCAGCAATTTCCTGTTTGCCCTCGCAATTCAGTTGACATGAACAGTTCGAGACAGACATATAGGCTGAGAGAGACAGCTACAGGGACAGAGAGATAGAGAGAGACGTACATACATATGTAATGCCAATCATACTCGTATAGGGATACAGGGATCCTTTACTGCAGTGTGCTCCTTTGCTTCCCTTATCCTTTATGCAATTTGTCTTGTGCAATGTGCCACCCTTTGTGCTCACTTTGTTCGGTTTTACGGGGCTCCATGGCACGCGGCTTGCAACTTTGAGTGGTTGGCGGCCATGAGATATGCCCGACTTTACTTACGTTGCCTGCATTTGAGGTCTTTCTTTCAATTACACTTTCTTTTTCATTTTAATGTTCTTTAAATATCTCCGAAACTTAATGCATGTTAAATACTCGGCAGTGTTGGATTATCAGTTGGCAGCTCCTGTACTTCGAATAGAACGTGTCAGCTCATTTGGAGGTTATAAATCACACACGTGCTCGCAACATTCTGCTCCAGTGCGTAGAATTATTGACCTTCCTAGGGTCATTTGTATTTGCACAGAGAAATCATTACTCAAGGACCCAGGGATCCGGGGTCTACCTACCGGCCCGCATCCTCAGACAGTTGCCAACGATACAAATTCATCATCCAGTTGGCTGTTCGCATCCGTTCTCATTGTCTCTAAATGCAGTTAGCCACCGCCGTGGCACCTTGGAGTGTGGATTAGCAATTATAACATTGCATACAGGTTCGTATCTGCCTAGATGATAACTTAATTGATGAATGGGTTATTTGCGCTTGTATTTTAATTTTTATCTCTTATGTACTTTCCATATTTCATAATCCACATTGCAATGGCTGACAATAAGGGTGGTTCAATGTTTGATTCAACATATTTATCTAATGTAATGTCATTCCAACAATCAGATTACATCATTTCATAGAAACTCTAATATACATACTTTCAGCTTATATTTGTTTATCGAAATAGATCCCTAGAGAAGCCATGTTCTATTTGGGTTGCTTTGTTCGCGTAATATTACTTATATTTTTTCTGTCACTCAGTTGGCCTTAGTCATTGTGCATCCATTGGATAAATATTTTTTCGTTAGACAAGTCGAAAATGGCAAAAAATATGATTTATTACCCGCCAAGAAACAGAAACAAAAATGGATAAGAAAAAAATTTGATTTATAAAAAGGCACGTACACATTAGGGATAAAAGATGTTCCTCGCTATAACTATATCAAATGGCTATTATAAGTATAAGATATTAACAGCTTTAAGGCGGCCTTTTTTTTGTACCGAATTGTGTACGACAAATATTTGCTGAGCAATTTCGTTCCCTAAAATCCCCACCAGATACTTAAAAGAAATGTTGATAAAAGTCAAATGTTGGCGGTCCTTTAAAAGTACCTATGAAAATATAAATATTATATTTTGTAACTCACTAACCTTACTTGGTAAACTGCTGGCCAACTGTTTTTCAAGTATAAAATTGGAGCGAGCTCTGCTAAAATAAATAACTTAAATGTGGAACCAAAAGCTCGGTAAATTATTACCATTCGTCCTAATTTGCAACAATTTTGGATCCGTCTAATATGGCTGGACGGATCAGTGGTATTTGGTGTCCCAGTCCCAATGGTGACCCAATGGTGCAGCACATACATGCCCTCTTTTCATGAGCATATCAAACAAACAGATAAGCAATTGCTCTTGACCAGACAGTCCATGTATTGCCGCGGTTTTTTTTACAAACAAATTTGTTATATTAAGGAACCCACAGAAGAAAGAACTCAAAAACACGTAATGGCGGATTTTCTAGTCTTAGTTTACAACTTAAAGTTAGAGTTGATCGTAAAGCTCCACTCAACCTGTTCCGGGTATATTCATGTGTATATTATTCCGGGTATATTCATATTCATTCATATTCCATCCTTTCACGCATAAAAGCAGAAAGAAACGCACAGAACTTGGGACTGTCTCCACACCGAATCCCAACTGTAACTGATAGCAATGCCCCATTCCCCTGTGGGCACGCTCTGCGAGGATGCCACAAACAAGTGGCTAAGTGGCAGTATCCTTGAATAAGGTGTTAAGAGCAATGTAGCTGAAGTTACATAAATTGAGTATGGAGCCTGTTGGGTTTCCCAGCCCGATATTTAGTCGTCATAAGTTAAATCATAGCCAGTGGTGCAGCAGTATATTAAATGCCTACTTTATCGCATCTACCTTTCACCCACATACATACATAAACATACATATGTACACGCGCCATCGCCGGTCTACATATAGTCTGGAGCTGATCGTGTCGCATCATATCATATTCCTTGCATCGGTCTTTAACCGGTCTATCGCCTCGCCTAAAAACACATATGTACATACGCCTTCGTCGGTCTACATGTCTCCCAATAAACTGTACATACTTACTATTACTTTAACTGCTCGAATCGCAACAGCTATTGAATAAGCTCACTAGCTTAAAAGAGCCTTTAACTTAGTGCCATTTACATTTTGAGGAGAAAAAAGGTTGGTATGATTTTTTGAATTTATTGAATAATATCTATATAACATTTTCTTGCATTTAAATTTGTTGTTAATTATTCTTTTTTTCTAATTAAATAGAGTATACTGTCAAACCATAAATTGTTATAGACAACTCTTTTCTTTTTTTATGTCTGTCTGTCTATGACTTCTGGCAGTCCATCTATGTCTGTAAGCCAATATTTATGAAGTGAGTATGGAGGTAAGGAGTGTCACATGACCTCTGCCACGACACAATATGTTTATCCAAGACCCTGTCTGGCCTTGGCCATTTTGCTTGTCTCTGCTGGTTCTGTTATTTATGTGTTGACCTTGTTTTGGTGTGCAGACTTTGGAACTAATAATATTTTTATTTGTAATCCATTTATGTAAATAGAATCCTTTTTTGGGTATAAATTTGCACCTTCTTTTTATGGGATAAGAAATTTTTAGCACAGACAAGAATGTGGCTGGGATTTTAGTTACAGTTTATGTTGTAATCCTGATTACGTGTTCTCCACCCAATTTTCATTTTTGAACCATGTGGATATATGTAAATACATAAGTGGATACACATATGTTTGGGGAATTGACTTATAATGAATTAGATAGTTTTTTTTATCCCCAATTTTTCGTTTGAAATAATGATAATTCTAGCGACAGGCGTTCTAGTTCGGGGTGTTTCAGTGTACAAAATTCGAAAAACTTATTTTTAAAAACCGGAAGCTCCTAATTGATCGTAGACCCATGGTTTTTTTGGTAAACCTTCTTGGAATTCGTCGAATTTTATAATTTTGACCACGGCTTGGTGCATTTTTTTTACTCCATAAAAATTGACTCTCTCTAAACATATGTATATTGTATCTATGTTTCCAGTTTTCAGCTTTATCGGTGTCCTTAAAGAAAAGCAACTTTGGTGCTGGTTTCATTTCGTTTTTTTGCCATGCTTTTTTGCTAGTTTAGGTCACTGTTTTTTCAAAGCTACTTTTTTGTGCGACTATCTTTTGTACAACAGTTTTCGTGTGTGCAACTTTTGTATGGACTGCCTACTCGGATTCTGGTTCTTTGAAAGAACCTGACAGCTTGGCATATGCTTCTCCGAGTTTTCCGCCCAATTATGTTTTGAGTTGCTCTGACTACTTTGGCTTCTACTTGGGACTTGTGTTTGGTATGTTTCCCTGGTCAAACGAGAACTGGGAGCCTATTTCGTTTCCTTTCAGTATACAGAATTGATTCAAGCTTTAAGGGAATATTTTAAATTAAATACTAAAGAGATATGTACATGGCATGGCAACTCTTGTTTATTTTTTAATCAATCCCTTATATAAATACTTGAATATTCATACGCACCGTTGACTCTCCCGCGTCCCGTCACAAAACATCAGACACGCACACAACAGTGGTTAAATGTTGTAATAATATATACAAAAGTGAGTGAGAGAGGGAGCTATAACAGGGCATGAAGCAGTTGTTTTTGCGCAAATACACGAACAGAATGAAATCAGTGAGGGAAAAAATAAGCGGAGACAGTGCCACGTGCTCGTTCTTCCCAAGTCAAATAAGTGGGTATTATAATATGACAATAATGAAACACTTCATATACATATATTCCCCATTATACTTTGCACAAAGTTCGTGCGAAAATCTCTTCAAATTTCGATCCGAGCGTCTTTGATTTAAATTTAATATGAAGCTTTTAATACATTTTAAATGAAGACGTTCTTTCAAAAATGTCTTAAAAAATTTAAATTGGGTCAAAGCCCAAGCGCACCAACAATTTTTCAATTTGAAGCCATAATATGAGCCTGTCAGTTGGAAGTCATCTTTGCCTACTCAATGTCACTTTATTGATAGACATTCTATGCGCCTCAATTATGATTTGAAGAGTTTTTACTCCAGTGTGTCACACGTTGCGTATGCGTCATACTTAACACTTGGGCCAGATGGAGGCTTAATGAAGTTTCGCCCTCAATTCATGACTTTTGGGGCACTAAAAACGTTTTCACCTACGGGCCCGAGCTCTCGTAGCTTTCACCTTGCCACATCGTGTGTGGGCTCTGTGGTGTGTGAATGCAGTTGAGTAATACTAAATGGTGAATGGCAGGAAGTTAAGGAAACTCTGTGGTAATAAAGCAGACGATACAAAAGTATTGAAGAGGTAACCATCACGTAAATCGAAATCATTGTGGGGGAGGGCAATAACAGAGGACGTGTGTGCTGCGGTAGTTTCAAGAACCCTATGGCGTCCTTTCCGCTAAATATTCTCCCTCCATCTCTGGCACACATGGCTGGGTGGCCAACCATTTCAAAGTCATTAAGACGACTCGGTAAAGTTTTAAAAGAAGAATCGGCCAGTCAACTTTGATTGCGAGATGTCGCACACAAGAATTCCATAAAAATCGCCACAGAGTCATCATTTAATCTGCCCCCAAACGAAACGTGCCAAGTTTTGGCAAATTCAATGGGTTATAGGAATAGGAAGAGAGAGGGAGAGACCTTCATACGATATTCCCAGGTGGCACTGAAGTAATTGAAATTCGAATGCAATTTTAATGTACATTCTCGACTGCCGCCACGCTGCTGTCCAAGCTGTAAAGTTCGAAAGGTCAGTTTCCCTCGAGTTTTCCGACTGAAATAAATAAAAATGAGGCCATGTCAGTAACTTTGTCTGTCTAGGCCCCTGTGCTGTGCCCTGGAGTACCCCCTGTCATCGACGTGGCAATCAAATGCACTTCGGGCTAAACAAGTGTTTATGCAAGCCCCTGTTTGGCTGTGTGTCTGTTTGTCTACGGGTTAGCCCTATTCCTGGTCGCAGTCCTGCTGAATATCTGACTGATATTTGCTGCGGAAATGGCACACATCCAAAGCCAGTCGACAATGCCAGAGGCTTTTGGATTAAGTCGAAGTCCTCCGAGTCACACAATGGATATCCATGCTGCTGTAGGAAAATTTGTGTTCGCTCTTCCTATCTGCTGCTCGTAAGCCTTATCCAAGTCAAGATTTTCCCTTATTTTGGGCAATTAATTTGTGTTAGAACCATGTCTAAAGTTGCCTAAAAGGTTTGGCCTGGGGAAAAATTATCCATCTATTTTCTCAACTTATTTTAATATTCCACCTCGTAATAAATTACCGATGAACATTTTTGAAGGTATGTAAAATTCCAGGCATCTTAACAGAAGTATTCCCTCAGGTTTCGTTTTTGTGGTCTCGCACCAATTTGATAAATTTTCAACTCTAAGTGAGAATGGCAACTGTATTTGAATTGCATGTATGCAAAGTCCCACACAAGTCAATGCCAAATAGAAAATGTCCATGATAATCGTAGGGATTCTTTAAATAAATCAAAAGGATGGCAAACGTTGGCAGCTCTATCCTAATTTTGAAAATGCGTTCCAGAAGAGTTGATTTGCTGCAATTTTCCTTTGGAATTACCTCAATAAGCTGTTATTGATGTTTAATTTAAAATCAATTTTTTATTTGGATTCGGTGGAGAACAGTTTGTTTTTGAATGCGTACACAAAAGATCGCACTCCGGTGGATGCAGACGTTGATTGTCTCATTTTCTGGCATAATATTTATATCATTCTAATTTGACGTTTCAAATTAACGAATCTGTATATCTTAGACGCCATTTACGAATATCATAAATTGTATACACCGCTTAAATATTTTATCCGAGCTCTCCTCAAAATTCGTTGATAGAGTTGTGTCCTCCCATTCGCAGCCCTGTTGGCGGGGAGGCACACTTCAGGCGGACTTCACATGTTGTTAAGGCAATCTCAGTAAGTAAATGTGTGTCACCTGTAGAGCTGGGCGTAGAAGTGGCTCTAGACAACGAACTGGAGACAACGGCGAATCACGACGAACATAAATATGTTCATTCAAAACGTATATGTATTACCCAAGGCCCGATTTTTACAATTTGACAGCCAGTGTATACTATTGATACGAATTTAGACAGAGTGCATACAAGCGACACACTGCCATATAAGCAGTAACCACGGCGAACATGGGTGTGTGTGCGCGTTTGCACCGAGAGCGTGAGAATAGATGATCTTGACAATAGATAACTAAGAGATAAATTGAAGTCTTAAGAGGTACTGGCTGCTGCTCCGAACACAAATATTGCAGACTGCTCATTTGTCTGAAATCGAAATTATAATTTTTTTGTTTTGACGATACACCAAAAGGAGACAAAACAAAAAAATATACAAAATGTGATTGTCTCATGTTCGCAAAATGTTTCTAGAGTGGAACTTTTAAGCCGTGCTCCAATTATGAGTATTACTCTTGAATGTTAATCGAGGGTGTGAAACCAAACACGATGTGTGCCAGTGGAACAATGGGTATGCCCAGTTTTTATGTTGAGGAATTTAATTTCATTTGCCAGCAACGCCAGCTGACATTGTCAAGATATACAATTGTGGTTGTACACCTACACATCCATATTCTTCGACTGTCAGGCTGTTTCCTTGGATTGAGGCTTGGCCGATATGGACTTGGTGTACGAGTACGAGTGTACGGTGTGCCGTGTACGACAGCAGGCACGTGGCGCCTGTAACCTATCAAGCAGCACTTATTAAAACGTTAATTACTCATTCACCTCTCCGTCTGGAGAGGGTTCTGCAGACACTTGTGGTATCCAGCGCGTGCCCCCAAGGGTTGACAATGAGAGCGTGGGGGTAAATAGACCTGTTTCCTGCGTGCGCATAAACAGCGCTGATTGGCCGCATCTTAGGTGTGGTGATAGCTCCCCAATTGCCCCACATTCAACAGATCTCTATTCAAGTTGCTTGACAACTGCCCCATGCTCAGGTTTGTTCTGCCAACAAAAAAAAGAGAGCTTGCAAAGATTTTCACTCACCACAAAGGCATTCCCTGAATGCAACCATAACAGTAGCTACCTTTTGCTGGCTATGCAAATATTCCCTCGTGCCCACCCACAGACATCGACAGTAGGCGAAAATCAAATAAACACAGGAGTTCGAGGAGAAGCGACACGCATTGAAAACGAGTCGAGTAGCAGTCGTGTTTTTTGCTGATCGAAACAATTTTCAAATCGAATTCAGCGATGTTTTTCGCACTTGCTTAGTGCCTTGAGGCCTTTCCATTTGCCTGCTGGCTGTAGGCGGTGATGTGACGTTGGCACTTGATTGACTTGAAAAGGAATTGGGAAGAGAAGAACACTATAGGTATAGGTAATGGTAGGTGGGTACATAAGGCTTGCTCACTAGTTTCAGGAGAATATAGAGAGTCAAATTGGTTGCAACCGCTCAACCTCTATCATCGCCAAAAATGACATTTCATTGCTTCTTCTCTCGCGTGTAAACCAAAACTAATCCAAAGATTCCTACACATTCCAAGAACTCGAATATACCTACATATACATATATACATATACCTACCTACCATCCTCCCTTTGTCGAAAAATTAAAAGAATACTGAATCGGACTCGAAATAAACTTTAATTAAATCAAATTAGACCAGAGAAAATCTGAGAGCCAAATGTTAACAATAAAGATGTCAAAAATACGTAGAGCAGACTACAGACAGCAGACGGAACCATTGACTAACTCAACGACTAATGAAACCACATTATGGCATACACGGCAAGAACAGCCATAGCCCCACCCCGGAAACAATAAAAAAGCGATCAGGACTGACTAATTGAGAATTCTGACACAGACTCAATATCTCGTGTGTGGGAGGAATAGATTAGGAGTGGGTCTATGTGGAACGGTTGTTTTTGTGCTGCAAATCGTTTAGTTTCAATTAACCATATTTTAAAGGGACGATTTCATTTGGGATGATAGCCAAACAGCTATCCATAATTATACGTCGTATAATTTGTCACAAATGAATTTTTATTTGATACTGGAGAAATTATATGGATGCATATGCAGTGTGTGATTCGTGGTATTTATTAAAATATACAGACTTTGTGTCTTTTGTTTAATTATTATGGCACATTTTGGCAATATTGGTATATCTCTTCATCATCTCTTCATCACCTTGTAGAAGATGGTAGCACACACTGGCGGCAGAAACCACCAGCATCCAATACATAATGCATTCATGTTTAGTCCTCTATGTCGCCTCTTGTGGGACAGTTGAAATGACACGTAGCTGTTGGTACACGAGAATTCCCGAGAACACAACTATTTTGTGTGAGCAGTGAGCATCTCAACTGTCTGAAAGAAAGTTCCTTCATGCCTCTGAAGGAACTGTCTCTGTCTCTATCTCTGTTGCACAATCTGTCGATGATGTAAACTTTAAAGCTGGTGAAGCAGTACTATACAGTTACAGTTACGACCACCTGTTGTTCTGTAGTAAGAATTCACTATTTAATGCTCGTATCATGGCGATACATATTTTCGACATACCTTTTTTTAACCAATTATATTGGCTATTCATTTGTTGATGTATAATGTTTAATTATTTTTTGCCCTTTGGTTTTAAGCTTTATTTAGTAGCCTTCTTCGTATTTCCTCTTTTATACGATTATTCTCATACCAAAGACAATGAATATCACAATGTTCGAAAATTAAATTAGGCCATGAACAAATCCAAAGATATGTATCTTCAATTACTATATATATGTATACTCGAGCCCTTTACGAGTATTGATATGTTCTTGTCATTCAGGTCATGCACCTTAAACTGCCAAGTTCCGTAATAATTTCAAGGGGTTTCGATTTCGCTTGGATGGAACTGTTCTCCACTTTGCTTGATGCAGTCATCGTTTTCAGCCTCATTCATATTTTCCGCATAATTGCTGATTTAACAAGACGGAACGTTGTGAGCCGCGGCAAAGGCCCCGGCTCTACTTTATGCCCGGTACTCAGTCAGAATATACATATGTGATCTTATGATTTATGAAATCTATTATATGTTCGCAAAAGGGATAAATTAAATTTTGGCCCAAATTGAAAATTTAGATTTTTATATTTTAAAAGCTTTCTGTTTACATATACTTTTTACATCAGCTTCTATATATTTACATGTACATGTATAACTACATATTCGAGATGTGTAAATGTTTCCGAGAGTGAGAGGGAATGAGTAAGAGCTCGGCAGGCGTTGCGTATCTTGTAGATACGACTATTTTCCATGATTATGCGTTTTTGATTTTCTTTTATCTTAAAAATTGTGGATTCCACATATTTTCGTACTTTGGGGGGGGGGCGGAAAGGGGCGTGTCAAAATTTTGAAATTCACTTTTATTGAAGTTATATCACAGGAGCTTTCTTCATTGTGGCTAAATTAATAATCCGATCTGATCCATATTCAATACTCTGATAGAAGATCTTATTCTCTATGATTTTGCGTATTTATTTTTCTCGTATCTTCAAAATTGTGTATGCCACTTATTTTCGTCCTTTGTGGGGGCGAAAGGGGGCGGGGAGAAATTTTAAAATACACTTTGAGTTGTGTGATAACACAGAAGACTGATCACAAAACTTGGTTGCTCTAGCTTTAATAGTCTCTGAGATATAGCCGCTAATGAAGACGGACGGACGGACGGACGGACGGACAGACAGACATGGCTATATCGACTCTGCTATTGATGCTGATCAAGAATATATATACTTTATGGGGTCGGAAACGCTTCCTTCTGTCGTTACTCACATCCGTTATCACCACATATCTAATATACGCCTATAACCCTAATTTTCGAGTACCGGGTATAAAAATAAGCAAAGCCGACCATGGCACTTAAAAATGCTAAGCTAAAGTGATTAAATCGATCAGGAAACATGCTGTAAATCGCTCGCGGGCGAGCCGTGTAATAAACATACGCTCCATCCAAGTGGAGATTCTGCCGTCCGTGCTATCCCTGCAAAATGACACAAGAAGGGTTCAGGTATCAGGAGCAACAGCTGAGGCCACCTCATAAGGTATGCTGATTTGTAGGGCTTTGAGCTGGAGCCGTACAGTTGACGTCCAACTTTCTGTCCCTCATATGAATACTCGTAGTCATTTTCGTACACCCACTACCAGGCGGCGTTGATTTATGCAAGCAACCAGCGAGATGTGAGTCAAATAACGCGTGTGGCGATGGCTGGAGTGACGGAACAGCATACGAGTACCAGTATGACTATAATTTAGGAGTGGCACCTGGCTGCGGTGGAACGAGTGCATAACGGGGCGTATGCGCAACACTTTGAGTCTGTCAAAAAGAATCGCCAGGGATAATACTCAAAACTCAACTTATAATTTTAACAAAATAACAGCGGTTTACATTGGTGTTATTATGTAATATTTTTCATAAGAACAATCAAAGCTCAATAAGATAATGTCGCGTACTTATTGGAGGACATTGCAAATATTTGTAATGTTATGGTCAGAAAATAGTTCTTTTTTTAATTATAGGTGAATCAAGATCGAGAGTTAAAGAGGTTAGAGAAGCGCCGTATATTAGTTTAGATAGTAATTAAATGTATGTAGACAGAACCAATAATTTGGGTTGTTAGAAGTGGCTATGACAGCTGAAGGACTTTCTTGTTAAACAACTTCAGCTGACCAATAATTATAGACTGCAGTTAAGTTTGTTTGGTAACCAGATTTGTTTATGGGTTATGCTGGAGGTAATATGGAGGAGACTGTGGTTACATACATACATATCTACATTTTTAAAATGGTTGAGTTTTTCTCTCCCTTCTCTAACATTGTCTACTTTTGTTTGTAGTTTCAGGCTCAGCCTCTTCAGTAGGATAATTTTATTTGACTAGGCAAAGTATCCTTCTATTTAATCAAAGTAAAGTAAATTGCCTTCTCTCCTCTCCCTTACTTCAAAGCCAATAAAGCAATTAAGTATTGTCAATCTAAAAAAGCCTTTTATCGAGTGTACATAATTGGATTATTACTGTGCCTCTGTTCTAGTGGAATATTTTATTGGAAAAGTATTACATTTCGCTGAACCTCACAGTGGCTGAAGGTAAGGGAAAATCCTGATAGGAAGTTATGAAGCCATCTATTGAATTCATACATATTTATGGGGATTTTTTATTAATTAAGCTTCATAGACTCTAAGGATACAATCAATCTTTACAATCAAAAGAAAGAGGGAAGCAATACGAAAAACCGATGAAAATTGCGTAGAAAATTGGATAAAAGTGGTAGCTAAGAGGAAGACGAGAAGTGTATCACATGGGAGAAACATTGGGGTCATGGATGCTCTGTAAACGCAACGAAACTTGAGCTTACTAAGTGCTCTTGAGGACCAAAAAAAGCAACTTAAAAATGAATATTGTATGCAAAATTGCAAACAAAATAATATAACCTCATATTTAACCAAAAAAAATTACCCACAAATTATCCCCACAATGTTCACTTAATTAAATTAACATTGCTGAAATATTTTCCACTAACTATCGTTTTTAGTGCTGGTAGTTCTGTTAACTTTTCACTGTTAATATATATGTATAATTTATTATTCAATCGACAAGTATTTGTTTCAAGAACTTTATTCTCTACATTAATTATTCAAATGTGCAAACAAACAGAACTTTTCACTGTTTAACGAGCGGTTTCACTCTGGATCTCCTTATATCATTGATGTTCAATGCAAAGAGTGAAACAAAATCTATTTCCGGTGGGTAGCCACTGGATACTTGTGCTACCTTTGACCTTAGCCATAGCGTAATATACCCAGGTGGTATATTTTGGACAGACACTTAAGTATGGGGTACGCACTCGCATAAGTCAAAAAGTTAGCTGCACGCGGATTCACGGTATTCATTAGCATGTACATTTGAATATCTATCAATTTGACGGTTATCTCTCTCTTCCTTGCCGTGCACACAATCGCAACTGTGTAATCCGCACAGCTGTATACATATACTTACTTGTGCACATATGCAAATAGTGGTTCCCACAGAAGATACAGCCATGATAAAGGCATGTAGAGGGCACTACCCATGAGTATCCAATTTAATGAAAAAATGTTTGTGAACAGTTCCCAAACAATTCGAAACAAACAGTTCTGAAGCCAGTTTTGTTATTTGCAAATAAAAATTTAATGTTTTGGAGATCGGACATTCAATCTCTCATTGCACAAAACTTAAATGTAAACATGCTGTGCACATCTATTAGACTTGAACAACAGTTCTTCTAAGGCTCGATATACTTGCCGTTCTACGCATATTTACCTACCAGAACATCTAAAGTAAGTCAGGAAGACCCTGTGAAGTGACTGCGATAAACTACGCTGAAATCACTCTAGTGGCCAACGAGACTGGGGGAGTTCCCGCTGGGGTTGGAAAGAGGGAGATTGGCCTGGGAGATGGTCATCACTCCCACATAATTACACAATGTGGCCAAATTCTATCGCCCTGAAGAGGGTAAAAAGCATTTTGTAAAAGTGTTTTCGATGGGACTGGGAATCGTTTCTCTGGTTTTTACCGCCCATTTCATTTGACTTTGTCGTCTTTGCTGTGTATACTCGTGGCGTCATTCTGTTGACATTCCAAATGCTTTCTGCTGCCGTTTCCTGAAAATTTTCCTGCAGTGCTCAGACAATTGTTAAGTGTTGCTTATTATTTGGTTAGGATGCCCTCTTTATCACTAGCCATTTGCGGGGTCTGCCGCCATGGAAATACATATGTATTGTTAGTTGGGCGATTGCGAGCAGCAGCCCTTTTTAATTTATCTATGAGAAGCTATGAGAAATAACTGTACGCATTGTTAAAGCCCCGCAGCGACAAGACGCATATTCTCCCATAGGATAAAAGAGGAATCGGAGATGGGAGTAGGCATGGGAGTTAGAGAAGTAGTTGAACTGGGGCAACGATAGGGGGTAGATGTTGAACTGCAGTTGATGCAGATGATACCGATGATGAATATTGCGACATTTAAGCTAATACTTTAACGAAACCCAAAGTACGTCAATGACTTTCGTAGCCGCAATTATGGCATCCGTTGGGATGGCCAGCTATGCAGGTGGGACTCTTCTATTAGCCCTGATAGGGTCCCTAGAGCTGTGTCGTGTGTGTTTGTTCAAATGTTAGCTTCTGGTAACCAAAAGCATAACTGAAATGTCATTTGCACACCTGCAAATAGATAAATTATATTCTTATATAGTGTGACGTTGCTTCGGCCGGGGTATGCTCGCCGCGCCGGGGTTCACAGAAATTTATTGGTTTCTGGGTGTGGTAACTATAATGAGTGATCTCGGGTTCAAGAAGAAGGCGTAGGTTTAAGCAGATAACAAGTTTGTCTCTTTATTATTATTTATTAGAATTATTATTATTACAGAATGTGACGTTTAGACGCGTGGTAATAGGACTCAGGTCTCCGAAATGGGTCTTCCTTCTTGCCTGGCTACTCGGCCGCACGTGGCTGTTTGATGCGTGCAGGTCGTCGTCGGCCGTTGGACCCGGCGGGAAATGTCGAGAAGTACTCCAGATGTTTACTCGGAGTCGACGAAGTGTGTCAGCGGTAGAACACACCCTGTGGAGAGAATCGTTGCAGTGGTAGAAAACTCTCTGATGATAAGTAGTGTTGCAGAGGCAAACACTTTCTGAAGAGAAGAATCGTTGCAGAGGTTTACACTCTCTGAGGTTAGGGCGGGGGAATGTATTAGAGGGAAAGTGAAAAAGTAGAGATCTACCTTTTGCACCAGATCTGCTGTAAAAATGTTGAGAAGTTAATCTCAGGGCTGTTCCGAGGGGACTACCCAGTGGGCGATTCCGGATGGACTGGCCCTAAGCGATCTGGCGATGCTATTTTATTCCCGAGAGTCAGCCGTGGCATGATCGCTATATAGTGTGACAGTTTAGTGTCTGGTGTTGGTCCCACTGGTGTTTTTGGCGCGTAATTTGGGAATTAAATACCTTAAGTTACTTACCAAAATCCTGTAATCCTGAAATTGAAAAAGTCTTAAATGAAAATGGATTCCCTATATCGCTGTGTCACTGAGATTTCATCCGGCTGGCTTTCCATTTAAATTCAATACATAAAATGTACACAAAGTTTGGCACTATGTGAAAATTACAACACTCTATTTTATTGGACGGCGTTAAAGTAATTTGCTTTTGCTGTATAGCATTAGTCTTTTCAATTCAGCGCTTTTTAATTTAGCGCTCGCTAACAAAAAGTCACGATTAGAGATAATCAATCTGCGAATAATAAAAAAAACAGGTATATATGTAATAACCTACTCAAATTTATGTTTTCTAGTAATTTAGTGTATCACCGTATTTTTTGCACAGATTTGTAAACTCTTTTTGGTAGTAATAGGATTCTCCTTGCACTGTATTCCACATAATAGTTTATAGCATCTGTTGAATAACATAACATTACTCCTGTTATATTAACACAAAAATAACATTAAAGAAATCCATAATTCGTAATGTATGGGCACACTGGCATCCCCTAGTGCACGGGCACACTTGCTTACTCTCTTCCTCTTTCTTCTTGATCTCTTGAGTAACGTGCAGGGTGACCGATTATGGTATTTTAAATACTTTTTGGTATTTAATTAGCTCAAATTTTGCCCAATTGTATATTTGTGGTTTATTGGTATATTGTAGGTTTTTTGGGAGAAAATGTGTTTAATAGTATATTGACTGTATTTGTGGTATTTAATAGCATATTGGCCATTCTGTGCATTTCAGGTCTTTCGCGAAAGAATTCTGCACTGCAATTTTTGCTATTGGAAAGTATATCGCTTGAAAACACGAGTTATTGCGTTTGGTTGCTGACGAACAAAATGTTAGAAATCAACCACATTGTTAATATGGTTGAACTCATAAATAAATTATTTTGTGAGCTGTTTTAAAATTTGCAAAATACAATATTAATTACGTTATAGAGCAGCTTGGAAAACAGTATTTTATTATTAATCAAGGGAAAAGAGGTATAAAAGAGTCGATACTACCGGTTAATGACGTGACATTCCATCCTCACTTACGTTTTCTTACGCCGGATTTCATGCTCACCTGCGTTTTATGCCTTGACATTGATATATGCCTTTATTTTATGCCTCACTTGATAATCATTATATATTATAATAAATATATTTAGTTTTAAGTCAATAAAAAGTTAAATAAACTTGCATAAACAGGATATAAAAACATTTTCTTTTTGAACCCCCGGTCAATTGCATTTATTTATTTATTCTTTTTATAAATTGCACAAATAAATTCAAATTTTAAAGCCTTTTAGCTGCAATTCGTTTTGGCATTTTCGTGGTTTTAAATGAATATTCAAATAGTATATTTTGGTATTATTTCCGGCCAAAAATAGTATATTTCGTTATTGCCGGCGCGGTCACCCTGAGTACATCACCTTATTAGTAATTTCACCATGCCTGGGCCCAGCTGCAGTGAACCATGGCAAAATAAGTGCTGGTGTATATGTGTATCACATATTTGGGAATTTTTGCTTAGGCTGCACCCCAGGCTTTCCTCCCACAGCTTTCTCTTCATATCACATTTCGGGGCATGAATGATTTTCACGCCCGGTACATTCTTGCGGCAAAAATGGCAATAGTTCATGTTTTTCTTTTTTTTGGACACGTTAGGGTTAATGCGAAAAATAATAATAATAAAACGAGAAAAAATCGTCCGTAACCAACCTTCCACTTTGACAAGCAAACGTGCACTGGCAAAAGAGCTAGTAAACCCGAAAGCAAAGGCAGCCGAGTAGACTACCTTACGAAAGCACTCGTTTTGCCATGCAGTGAACCAACTCGGTACGTAGATAGCCTGTCATCGTGGAATTCGCTTTGGAATCCGCTTTCTTTTGCATATCCATATCCAGTTGTGTGAGTGTGCGTTTACAGGCCTGTGTGTGCGTATGAAGACGACTACTGCAGAATAAAAATTTTCCAATTTTGCAACAATTCGCGAGCGATTCGGTGAAATTTGAGTCATTGCCCAGCTGGAGCAAGTGGTCAAAGGCGTGCATAATGTGCGAAAAAATGCAATAAGGGATACGCAGCTCCCAAGGGAAATGTAGTATTAGAAAGTTCCAGGTTTTCTTTGGCTCCCTGTCTCTCCCTCTCTCTCTCTCCCTCTTACTCCCGCTTTCTCTTCACATGTGCGTGCTTGTGTGCGTGTACTGCCAATTTTTCAAGGTTTTCCGGAAATGCGTTGGCCTTCAAAATGAGTTTGGCTCGACTCCCCAACAAAAAGTCATTGATTGCACGGCTCCTCTCTGCTGACCAGCCCAGCTTTAATTATAATATTATAATGAGAACGGCACACACAGCCCGCACTGCCATCTGCTGCCAAGTGTGGATGACTTCATCTGCGGGCAAACGATTTTTCACACATGCAATATTACCTTTCAGAGTATAGTGGGGTTTTTCCGCATGTAAACTTTCATTGCTTATTATATATACGTACGTTTCTTTGCAGACCCACAGCTTGACATAGCATACCATCCCGAAGAGAAGAACAAAATGCGCCAGCCATAGGAGTAGGAGGAGCCCGCTGTAGTCTGCAAGCCCTTAGACACCTAGATACTGAGAGTCCCGGAGGAGACCGAGACACGAGTTATCCGCCACAAAGCAAGTAACACTCAAAACAAGTACAAACGAGTCTGGAGAATGGTCAGAAAGCAAGTTGGAATTGAAAACAGCGCATCCCTAGAAGTAAGTAAGCAAGCGGCACGACGATTGTTTGGGTGGAAGAGCGGAGCAAAAAATAAAAAGAAAGCTAAAGCTGAACAAAAAATCTAAAATTGAACATAAACCCAATGCCCGAACCATGGTGCTCCAGAAACGTAGATTAGCGTGGAAAATCAACACCAAATTGAAGTACGCTCCCCTTTTGAAACACTTTTAACGAGGCGATTGTATTACGACTATGAGAAGATGTTTGCCACACAAAAAAGAAATCATTTCTGATCCTTAGAGTGTGTACGAGTATACAATATTTCCGAACTGCATTGAAATCTTAGTCTGTACTTTTTTGCCAAAAACTTGAAGCAGAAGCTTCTTTTCCAACCCGATTTCATACATTTATGTAGCTCTCATTGTAATTTTGTGTACGAAAACCAACGAAGATATCTAATTAAAGATAAAACAAATCGAACCCAATTTGAATTTCTAACTGCAATAGAAATAACGAATCTGCAAGGGTATCCAAAATGCCAGCAATATAGTCACGTTTTTCCATTTCCTTTTCCCTTTGGTCCCCAGCTTCCTACTCTGATCACAGACAAACCGTAGTTTGCTAGATGGAGTCGTGGGGTGGCAGCGAATGGCCATCATAATAATAATTTATAGCTGATCTTTGACGGGTAAAACTGTCCTTGAGTGGCATTCAAGTAATGTCATTTGAGTTTGTACCTACTACTGTGGTCGATTTACAAACAGCAGCAGCCTTAACAGAAGTTTAGTTTATTATCAGTGTTATACTTATCGATTTTGAGACTATTGCAACAGCTGCTTTAGCAATGGAAACACATCCATTCTGACTTCGCCTCATGCCTTCCGGCAAGCCAAAAATAACCAGGAAAGACACATTCCATCGTTGAGACGGCCAATACTACGATCAAATTATCGAAAAGCAGGCCGCTATGTCAAGATGATTTTTATACCCGGTACTCGAAGAGTATAGAAATATATTAGATTTGTGGTGATAGTGGCTGTGTGAAACGCCCAGAAGGAAGCGTTTCCGACCCCATAAAGTATATATATTCTTGATCAGCATCAATATCCGAATCGATACAGCCATGTCTGTCCGTCCATCCGTCCGTCCGTCTTCATTAGCGCCTATATCTCAGAGACTATGAAAGCTAGAGCAACCAAGTTTTGCATCCAGTCTCCTGTGTTATCACACTACTACACGTGTATTTCAAAATTTCTCCCCGCCTCCATCCGCTCACAGCATCATAGAGAATGATCATATCTATCAGAGTGATAAGTCTTGATCAGATCGCATCGTTTCCTCTCGCTCTCTTTCACACGTGACCCTGTCTGCTTTGCCTATTCGTCCAAATATGCGCCTAGATCTCAGAGACTACATATACGAGCTAGAGCAACAAAATAAAGTGCCAAATGTTCTTATGCGAATTCTTGCACATCGTTTATCCACTTTTCAATTACCGGGTATACAAAATGTTATTTAGTGCATATCTAGGATAGTTAAATCGCAAAATTACTTATTTGAGCAATAGCTAACTGCACACCTGATGAAATTAAATCATTTACCAACAGATTTAATTGATAGATCATACAGCATAGTGTTATACGTCAAACGTATTCGGAGGAAAAAGTTTAGCATCAGCAAACAGGAAACAAATATTTCAGTCATTCAAAACCATTCAGTCATCCAGTAAACATCTAATATCCGAAAATATGGAAAAAGAAAATAGTGAGTGAAATGAAAAATTGATAGAAAAAATAGGAATAATGAAATAAAATTAATTTATTCCGATCAGAATACAAGCCGAACGCCGAGAAAACAAAAGAAGTGAGGGAGGAAGTCGAGAAGCCACAGACCGCGAAGCCCCTACAACCGCTTCAGCTAAAAGGTATGTGAAGGATTGTTCTCTACCTTTTGGAGGGATTTAAGTAGTGTATGTAGGGCTAAGAGTTACTAAATTAGGTAAGTGTGCCAGTGCTCCAACAATCGCGAAACAAGGACCACTAGATGAATGCTTTAATAAGGAGGATACATGAAAAAAGCTACCTCTAGAGTGATATTTTTCGGCCGAATTAAGCATTTGACATTTTGTTCAAAGGCATACTCGATTGTTTCCCTCTTATATGGGTAAAATGAAGCATTTAAATTCAATTAGCTTATAGACTTTAATTCTTCATAAATCCCAGTCCATTGAATGTTTTTTGTTTTATATGTTTGTTGCACAGGTACATGGATCGAATATTTACCTTAACTTGCACTTACGAATCTGCAGCTGCTGGGGCTTATGCAGACGGAGAATATGAAGGTCCTGCTTTCTGTGGTTTTATTAGGGATATTCAAAAAAATAATACATATTATATCATATCATGTGGGGGCATTGGAGGCGGCGTGAATGGATGTTGTGCTGCACTCCTTGGATATGTCAACATGTGTCGCCTCAGACCCAGGTAGCCCAGGGACTAGGGTCACCTGTGCCGCCTCAGACCCAATGAGCCCAGGGACGAGGTCTGCCTGTGCCGGCCAGTACCAGGAGCCAACATAAAACGTGGAGCCCTGGGGAAACATGGTCAAGTTGCTGTTAAATGCCATCGGTGGCATACCACTACGATGTGAAGATCAAAGCCGAGCGTCCAGAGAAGTAGCTGTACTGAGCTGTACAGAGTTTATCATTTGGGCGGTGCGATTGCCGCCTACGATGGGCGCGCCTCATGCTACGCGGCGGACAAAATAATCATCAAGTCCCAAGGCACTGATGTGAAGGTACATAAGTTGAATTTTACCTATGCACAATAATTCATCCAAATACGAATATATTGCTCTGAACATTGCTCGACTCCATTGACCGACTCCCACGGTCGTGCCCAGTTATACACTCTACAACTGAAGAAGACACAGAAGCTGGAGGTCGACATAAGCTCTCTGAACAGGTGCGTGATGTTCAAGCCATTGTGTGTGAAGTGAAACAAGTGCAGTGTCATATCCCCCTTTTGCAGCTATTTTCAAGACCGGATATACGATAAATCTATGAGAGCCATCCTGCGTGGAGGTTGTTTTGGCGTTCCCCTGCCATAATACCGCTACACGCGCTGGTCACTCCTTCTTCAAGAGGTCCGATCCTGGAAAACCTATCATCTAGGCGATGGCTTCGAGGCTCTGTTTGGCCTCTATCAATCAGTCGTCCTTGGGGATCGTCCGTTTGTCAATGTAGACATATTTCACAAGTCATTTCCGTTGGCAACATCGGTCTTGAAGTATATTGAACGGTATCATGTGCAGAAAATTAATAAGAGAACTTATCTTGAGGACAAGCGACAAGATATCAATTAATTTCTGATGGGTCTCAAAGTCATTTATGAGCCGCCAGCGTGCTTTGACATAGACCCGATCGTCTTCAGAGTCATCGGCCTTTCCAAACTTCCGGCCAGCAGACAAACCTTTGAGCTTGATGAGAAAGAGACGACCGTTGAAAATTACTTCGCATCTCGGGGAGATAATTTACGATTTCCGAATTTACTCTGCTTGCATGTTGGGTCTCCGTTAAAAGAGATTTACTTGCCAACAGAACTGTGTCGAATCGAAGATGGTCAGTTGATCAATGTGAGTTCTGTGCACTCCTCAGGATTGCTGGTTTGTTTTATGTATGTATGTATTTTTCCTATTGCAGCACAAAGATCAAGCCGCTCAGGTGGCGGCCATGATAAAATATACTACCACATCAACGAATGGGGGAAAATCGAAGATTATGTACTTGCTTTCATACTTCAAGCACAATTTGGATCCAACTATCGCCCACTTCGGCATTCGCTTGGAGAACGATGGTGGAATATAATGGAACAGTTTAGTTTCCGTGAGGAACGGTTCGTGGCGCATGGATCCCTTGAAATTTATTGTTTCCAAGCCTGTGGTCCCTCGGCTTGGAAGCAAAGAATTTCAAGGGTTCCATGCGCCACGAACCGTTCCTCACGGAATAGCCAATGGGCTATACTTTATGGTGGAAGGATGGTCTACAAGCAGGTGCACGATTTCAAAGAATACGTGAGTTGTGAGGCGCTGGCATCGGAATGTCGAATGTCGAAGAATGTTCTCCTTGCAATCAGAGTCGCAAAGTCAGTCTGTGCCTGTATAAAAAGGCCGAGATACGGATGTACAAGGATGAACGGGACCTTTAAGTTTCTTTTGGGGATTTCAAGCGAAACCAATGCGATTTGGTGTTCGCTATTATACCGGATTCCGGGACCAACTATGATTTCCTGAAGCAAAAAGCTGATCTGCAGTATGACATTCTGGCACAATGCATCAAGCAGAACACTGCCTAGCGCAACTGCCTTCAGTTGTAGAGTGTACAACAGGGTACAACCGTGGGAGTCGGTCACCTGGAGAGCAATGTTCAGAGAAACATACTCGTATTTGGATGAATTGTTGTGCATAGGTAAAATTCAACTTATGTACCTTCACTTCAGTGCCTTCGGACTTGAAGACTAGATTCTCTTAGCCGCGTAGCATGAGGCGCGCCCATCGTAGGCGGCAATCGCACCATCCAAATGCTCAACTCTGTACAGCATCACGATAGAACTTCTGTGGACGCTCGGGTTTGATTATCACATCGTAGTGGTATGCCACCGATGGCATTTAACCGCAACTTGACCGGGTTTCCCCAGGGTTCCACGCTTTATGGTGGCTCCTGGTAGAGCTGGCACAGGCAAACCTCGTCCCTGGGCTATGTGGGTTTGATTCCTGTGTCTTCCATACTTCCTGCTGCTTTTTCTGAATAAGCAAAAAAAAAATTCAAAATATGTTGACGTGTTCAAGGAGTGCAGCACAACTCCCATTCACGCCGCCTCCAATGCCCCCACACCCGTGGGTTGGAACGGCTCCGTGTTGTGCTCTAGCATTAATTAATTTATTCCACTTGGGATACGATATAACAATAAAATATAATAAAATAATAATATGTATTTTTGTTTATTTTTATTATACCCGGTACACGAAGAGTATAGGGGTATATTCGATTTGTGGGGATAACGGTTGTGTGTAACGCCAAGAAGGAAGCGTTTCCGACCCCATAAAGTATATATATTCTTGATCAGCATCAATAACCGAGTCGATATAGCCGTGTCTGTCTGTCTGTCTGTCTGTCCGTCCGTCCGTCCGTTCTTCCGTCTTCATTTGCGCCTATATCTCATAGACTATTTCAGCTAGAGCAACCAAGTTTTGTATCCAGCCTCCTATAAGATAACACTACTCCTTTCCGCCCGCACAAAAAACGAAAGTCTATGGTGTGCACAATTTTGAAGATACAAGGAAACTAAATACACAGAATCATAGAAAATGACCATTTCTATCTGAGTGTTGAATCTGGATCAGATCGGATCATTATTATAGCTACAATGAAGAAAACCATTTCGAAAGTCATCGTTCCCTCTCGCTCTCTCTCACACGCGACCCCATCTGCTTTGCCCATTCGTATTTTTTGGCGCCTAGTTCTCAAAGACTATAAGAGCTAGAGCAACCAAACTTTCTATCCAAGCTCCTGTGATATCAAACCAGCAAAAGTGTATTTCAAAATTTTGCCACGCCCTTTTCCGCCCCCACAATGGACGAAAATCTGTAGAATTCACAATTTTTGAGATAAAATAAAACCAAAAACGCAAAATCATGAAAAATTATTATATCTACCAGATTGCCGAATATGGATCAGGTCGGAACAATATTATGGCCAGAAGAAACAAATTGAATTTCAGTGGCTACGCAACGCCTGCCAAGCGCTGACTCATTCCCTCTCTCTCTGTCGCAAACACTTTTACGTCTCAAATATGTAGTTATACATGTCATGTAGAAATTTAGAAGCAGATGTAAAAAGCATATCTTAACCAAAATGGAAGCATGTACAAAAATTCAAAACATGGTTTGACTTCGTTTTTAAAATATTATTCTTTGCCCAAAATTTAATTCGTTCCTTTTGCGAACATATAATAAATTGCATAAATCGCAAGCTCATACAGTGGCTCAAAGCCGAAACTATGCAGTGTCAAATAAACTGTTTAACTGTGGTACAGATTTTAAGCTAGAGGAAAAACAAAAAATCTGTAAACGCCAAACCGGAAATCAAGTCGGATTCCTAGTTTCTAGAAGCTTTGGTGCATTTAACATTTTGTTTTTTCTCTAGTTTAAAATCTGTACCACAGTTAAACAGTTTATTTGACACTGCATAGTTTCGGCTTTGAGCCACTGTATATGTACATATGTACAGTGGGGAGCAAAAGGGAGTGCATGTTCACAAAACTGACTTTCGTCGCCCATAAAAACATAACAATACAAGATAATCAAACAATTTAAATTAGATTATATTTATTGATGTGGTCGGAAACGCTTCTTCCTGGGCGTTTCACACATCCACTATCACCACTATTCTAATATATCCCTATACTCTTCGAGTACCGCGTATTAAAATCATCTTGACATAGCTGCCTGCTTTTCGATAATTTGGTCGTAGTATTGGCCGTCTCAACGATGGAATGTGTCTTTCCTGGTTATTTTTGCCTTGCCGGGAGGCATGAGGCGAACTCAGAATGGGTTTCAGAATGTTCTGAATTAGTAGAATTATCTGAACGAAATTTTCGGAATCACAGTTTGTAGGCACCCCCTTGACCAAGCCTTCATATGCTGAATTTCGCCGATAAATTCCGTTAGCCGAAAAATACCAGAAATGTGTGTTTGTAACAGTTTTAACGGTAAAATGGCATTTGGGATGGTGTCATACGGCATATGAAGGTTTGGTCAAACGGTTGTAACTTAGCCGTTTATTCATCGATCCTTACAGCCACGAAATATTTTTTTCTACTTTTTCTGAGTTTTGAAATAAAAAATTTCGGGGAAAAATACCTCTTAAAATTATGAAATTTGAATTTGAAAGCTTAGTATCTTCCAGTCGTTAAGCTGTAGCTACAAAGTGTTTGGGTTGAATTCATAGGTGCTTTTGTCAGCTTAAAACTGCAAAGTTTAATACATATGACCAGTTATAGAAAACTTAAGTTTTTTAAAAAATAGAAGCACTACCTTTAAAAGTAAAACCAAATTTTGAAAAAATTCTTTAAAAAAACTAAACCACGAAAAACAAAAAACGGTTCTTTAAAAATTTGTAAGTCCTCAAATCTATCAGAAAAAGTCAATTTAGGCGATAGCGAAAATGTCGTGTTGCCTAGTGTTATATTTTTATTGAATTGGGATATTTTTTCCAATGGTTTTTAAACAGCACGATGTTAGTGATAATATTACTTAAAGCGTTGGTCCTCTAAAATATATAGAAATTGAAAAATTCAAAAGCTATGTGTGACGCTATGGGAAAACAAAAATGATGACGGTTTAGCGCTTGAACGAGGCGTATGAGTAATTTATGTCGACTTTTTGACACGACCAAGGGTATATGTATATTCATTCAATCTAAAGACATATGGAGACAGACGATCCAAAGCAGCCAAAAATCTCTGGTAATCTGCAATGTACTTGACACTTGATAGAAGGATCAGCATCTGGTTGGATGCCAAGTCCTCTCTACGTGCTGGCGGTCTAATTACAGTGTCACCGTAGAGTGCCGTCGAGCGGAGGAGATATGTGATGAGCTCGTAGTGGCTTGGCGGTGTAACTAAAATCCAGGTGAAAGCCAACACTTTGCCGCCAGGTGAGACCGCATTCACACAAGATACTACTAGTTTCTTAATCGATTAACGGATATTCCAGAAAGTTCATACAATTCTCACGTTCTCCGAATGCCAGACACAGAAATGTCCGCAAATACATTAATAAGCAACCAATCATTGTACTCTATTCAATTTTTTGCTTGTTGCTGCTTTCGTGGCGCACTCAGTGCCACCGTACAATTATTTTTGACTGACTTATATGTTGTCTTGCAGCATTTTTTTGCTCACAACTAAGCAGCGCTTGATAGCTGCGGTCTAAAGTCTGGCGACAGACACACAGTAGGTACGTAGTAGGTACGTGTTATTTTGTCTCCTCTTCACTCAGTAACATGGATATTCGACTAAAACAAAAATTACACTGAAATAAAGAGCATATCTTTTTTTCTTGGACCGAACCTTTAAAAAAATGAAACCGGTTTGGTTCACGGATCCGATACATTGCATGGGTTCGGTTCAAGGGCCGAGCTGAGATCCGAAAAAAGTGCAAGCAAACCGAATCAAGGTTGATATTTGATTTTTAATGCAAAATGCGTTGCTAGGATCAGTTGGAAAGTAGTATTCAGATCACCATGCAAACACGCCGATGTATTCTGGAAAAGTATTTCATGGTACTTGTGCTATTTTTTACAGTCCCTAGAGTTTTATCGACATGCAGATAAAACTAAGGTGTGTGAGTATTTTTATACCCGGTACGCGAAGAGTATAGGGGTATATTCGATTTGTGGTGATAACGGTTGTGTGTAACGCCCAGAAGGAAGCGTTTCCGACCCCATAAAGTATATATATTCTTGATCAGCATCAACTGCCGAGTCGATATAGCCATGTCTGTCTGTCCGTCCGTCCGTTCGTCCGTCTTCATTTGCGCCTATATCTCAGAGACTATTTCAGCTAGAGCAACCAAGTTTTGTAATCAGCCTCCTATAAGATAACACTACTCCAAATGTATTTCAAAATTTCACCCCGCCTCTTTCCGCCCGCACAAAAAACGAAAGTCTGTGGTGTGCACAATTTTGAAGATACAAGGAAACTAAATACACAGAATCATAGAAAACGAGAGGGAACGTTGTGAGCCGCGGCCTTTGCCGCGGCTCTACCTTATACCCGGTACTCAGTCAGTATATACATGCATACATACACTTAAAGGCCTACGATTTATGAAATTTATTATATGTTCTCAAAAGGGACAAAAATAATATTTAAATTAAAAAAATTAATTTTTTGGAATTTTTCTACATGTTTCCATTTTTGTTTACATATGCTTTGTATATCTGCGCCTACATTTCTACATGACATGTATAACTACATATTTGAGACGTACAAGTGTTTACGACAGAGAGAGAGGGCATGAGTCAGCGCTTGGCAGGCGTTGCGTAGCCACTGAAATTTAATTTGTTTCTTCTGGCCATAATATTGATCCGATCTGATCCAGATTCGGTAATCTGGTAGATTTGGTAATTTTCCATGATTCTGCGTTTTTGGTTTTCATTTATCTTAAAAATTGTGGATTCCACAGATTTTCGTCCTTTGTGGGGGCGGAAGGGGGCGTGGCAAAATTTTAAAACAAACTTGTGCTGAATTGATATCACAGGAGTTTGGATAGAAAGTTTGGTTGCTCTAGCTCTTATAGTCTCTGAGAACTAGTCGACACAAAATACGAATGGGCAAAGCAGATGGGGCCGCGTGTGAGAGAGAGCGAGAGGGAATGATGACTTTCGAAATGGTTTTCTTCATTGTAGCTATAATAATGATCCGATCTGATCCAGATTCAACACTCTAATAGAAATGGGCATTCTCTATGACTCTGCGTTTTTAGTTTTCTTGTATCTTCAACATTGTGTACGCCACAGACTTTCGTTCTTTGTGTGGGCGGAAAGGGGCGGGGCGAAATTTTGAATTACATTTGGAGTAGTGTGATCACACAGGAGACTGGATACAAAACTTGGTTACTCTAGCTTTAATAGTCTCTGAAATATAGGCGCAAATGAAGACGGACAGACAGACGGACAGACGGACGGACGGACAGACGGACAGACGGACAGACAGACATGGCTATATCGACTCGGCTATTGATGCTGATCAAGAATATATATACTTTATAGGGTCGGAAATGCTTCCTTCTGTGCGTTACACACAACCGTTATCCCCACAAATCTAATATACCCCTATACTCTTCGAGTACCGGGTATAATGACCATTTCTATCAGAGTGTTGAATCTGGATCAGATAGGATCATTATTATAGCTACAATGAAGAAAACCATTTCGAAAGTCATCGTTCCCTCTCGCTCTCTCTCACACACGACCCCATCTGCTTTGCCCATTCGTATTTTGTGTCGACTAGTTCTCAGAGACTATAAGAGCTAGAGCAACCAAACTTTCTATCCAAACTCCTGTGATATCAATTCAGCACATGTTTATTTTTAAATTTTGCCACGCCTCCTTCCGCCCCCACAAAAGACGAAAATCTGTGGAATCCACAATTTTTAAGATAAATGAAAACCAAAAACGCAAAAACCCGGGTTTGCGCCAGCAGTATTCCTTTCCAGCTGACTGAAATCGGTTAAATTTGGATTCACCAGTCCAGATAACACGCAATACAATAATACTGCTGATCCTGATACAATACGCAATTATTTAAGAATTAAATAATAAAGATAATCTAATTTGATTTGTTTAATTATCTTGTATGGTTATGTTTTTATGGGCGACGAAAGTCAGTTTTGTGAACATGCATTCACTTTTGCTCCCCACTGTATATACTGAATGAGTACCGGGTATAAGGTAGAGCCGTGGCCCTTGCCGCGGCTCACAACTTTCTCCCTCGTTTTTACTGCATTTCTGTTCAGCAAAATCGTACTAGGCTTCAGGGTCGGTTCCACATAGCAAGGAACCTACAGAGAAGCGTTTCCACAGGGTTCGGTACCGGACCGGTTTGCAGCTATGAAATTAACACGTTTTATTAAATTACAAATGTATTAATATATATTTATGTAATATAATATATTTCAATAATGGGATTTTCATGAAATCAATAGCACTACTTCCCGTGCGGGCCAGCCAATGCTGTATTCACACCCACGTGCCCATAAATCTACGAATCCCATTGAGGCAAATGCATTAGGCAGCATAAATAGCTGCTGATGCAAACATAATGGAAACAGCCATGGAAGTGCACTCTCACACACACTCAAAAGTATCCTCGATTCGCGCTAGTATGCGAAAACACACAAACACTTTTGGCCCTTGCCTTTCGACCATCACACCCGCTGCCTCTTTTGGCGGACCAGAAATGTCCACATAAAAGGGAAATGCAGCTGGCTGGTTGGTTGGGTGGATGCCATTCAGTCTTCTTACTCGGCAGCGGAAGATGAAATTTTATTAGTTTAGCTGGTTGTCTGTTATCAGGGCTTACAGCCTGCAACACACAACCCAGTACCATTTGGCACTTGGAATATGCTTTGTCTGACTTCAGACCGTTAGTACATTTAAAGGGGTAGTCCCACAGCACCAGTGGGTACAAGCAAGCGCAAAACCCTAATTGCAGCTATTTATATCTTACCTTTAAGTTAAGGCGATATTGGTACAGATTTTAAGTCTTTGCCACCGAAATGCAAGCCAAAATATCAGTCTTCACAGTTGTTGCAATTGTTCACAAATTATGCAACGTTTCGGTGCCTTGCACGAAGTTTGCCCATAAAATTTCAGTCAATTTAATTGCCACCTTCAGTTTGGCATTCATATTTATGTCTGGGCACATGCCGCCTGTCTGTCTCTCAATTTGACACTTTCGACTGTCATCTTGCAGACAGACTGACACTCTGACCGCATTCAAGGTTGGTGTTTGGGGATTTTCAGTCATGTTTTTTGCAGGAGAAATTAAAGTAGACATCAGAGCAACCATGTTGGGAATTACAATGATTACTTGATATAAGTCTTCTTAGAGTCAGAATTACACTTAGAAACGTTTAGGAGGGAACTGATTTAAGTTTAAAAGGTATTGTAAATATTTTGGCAATATGACTAAATGTCTATCAGTTCTTTCTGTTTAACTGGGCGAAATATTTCTTTCATACTTTTATTAGCATTCGGTTTTATTGCTCCGTTTTCAGAATTTGTATCCCTGTTCTTCGTTTGATTCGATGCCAAACTATGGTTCTTTCATGATTCCGGAAGCTAGTTAGCAACATATTCTTGCCAGTTTATAAATTCACATATTGTTCATAGGACGACAAAAGTGAACGACGAGGTATGAGGGCACGTAACCTGACTGAGAACTTGAAACCAACTAGCCAACGTTTTTTATTGATATACAAAAGTCACACAAGTCCATCCGAGGACTCGTATATCTCCACCTACATTTTCGTTTCTAAATTTCTAGCTATGGTAGGTCTATGCCTTTATATCCTTTGTTTAACGTCAGGATCGGTCTTTAATAAACCCAACTAAGTAGCTCAACTGCAGTAACTCATGAGAAGATTAAAATGGAGTCAAGGAGTCTAAGACTTCACTGTGGAAAGCGGAAAATATATTGTTGTTGAAATGAGAAAGTGTGGGAGCTGTCTGCACTTGGGTCGCTTCTGGACCTTACCACAGCCTGTTCTATTGTTTGATTGTTGTGGGAAGCATGATTATAGTAGTTTAGTAGTGTGAAAAATAATTTATTTAATTAAAATCGGTGTTCCAATGAGAACAAGCTGTAAGTCCTTTACACAAAATACATCCAATACCTGGGCAACGACCACTCAAAGGCCAATTTAAGTTATTTAACATCCGAAACATTTAACATCACCCCTAGATGGTGGTGAATAGCAGTACATCAGTAATCACATGCCAAAGAAAAGTTACAAAAAAAAAGAAATGGAAAAGCGTGTATGAAAAACTTTTTATATAGCTTCCATTGCAGTCACCGTACACTGACCACGTATTTTATTGTATTTTTGCAAGCATTTTTTACTGTGAGTGCAACTAGTTTTTGTAAGTAGAAATTTAAGCGAATGCTTAAGTTTATAAATGTTGGATATAATTTAAGTGTGATGCGTTATTTCCACTCTGATACTTTCCTCAATAGACCAGACAAGACCAGGAACCGGGCCAGACCGAGCCCGACCAGATCTAAACGAAAGCCAAACGGGACTGCTTCCCTTCCGATTCTTCGATTCCATCGGATCCATCTGTCCTGTGTGCGGCTTGCCGTGAAGTATGCCAAGAGCCACAGAGGGTTCAGCGGGGAGTTCATCACTGTTTTCTTTAGTTTTCTGTTCGGGTTTAGTAATATTATATTATTTTCTTTTTTCATAAGCATTTTAGTGTGCCACCGCCACTTAATGACAAGCACATGGGGCTATTTGTTGGCGGAGGATAGGGCAAACATCTGCAAGTCATGTCTACATGCTGCAATTGGAATAACTGGGGGATTGGTGAGGGGTAGGAGGGGCCTCAAACAGAAAATACACTGGGAGACGATTAGGTGTGAATTACGTATTTAGAATATTATAATTATTTTGCAACATGACTAAATGTCTACCAGTTAGGTCTGCTTAACTGGGGTGAAGTACTAATAAGTGAAACTACTAATATGTTTACCGTAGATCCATCAGGACGTCTGAGGGCGCGTGACCTGACTGTGAATTTGAAACAAACTAGCGAACGTTTTTTACTAATATTCAAAAGTTACACAAGTCCATCTTAGGGCACGTTTGTACATTTCCATTTCTACATCCCTAGCTAGGTCTATGCCCTCATATCTTATGTTTAACTTTAGGATTTGTCTTGAAAAAACCCTGCTCATGAGGAGAGTAAAATGGAGTCTAAGAGTTGTAACGGACACGGTCGGAGTCGTTTCGGCCTGCACCCTCTGTCTACTGGTTGGACGGCCTAGCTCAGGAAGATTGGCGTGGATTCAGTGCGGCCTAGACACCTGCGTTACAATATCAAAATCGTAGACAGAGAAACGGGAACTACCAGACAATACGGGAACGGACTGAGATGCGACATACCCCCATTCTGTTGGAGAACCGGTGTGTTCTGGTTCTCCTTCTGTACCCACCCTACCTGTAGAACTCAATCGAGCCTACCCAAAACATCGCTGCGACGCGGAGTACTTGAGGTTCCCTCAATAATAAGAAATTAGTTTATCTTGATCTATTCATATAATCCAGGGGAAAATATCGATAATTTAGGAGCTAACAAGAGTAGGTAATGCATTGTTCAAGGTTGATAATTCATTAATTCACCTAATTCTAACTGCACTTAGCATAAAATAATCAGTATAATATATATGTAAAGAATATATAGACTTATAAGTTATAATGTGGGAAAGTAAAGGTTAAATTAATCCATGATAATCATATGTCAAATGCCCCCTACGATGCTAGTATGAGATAATAGTAATAATGTAATAGGGTATATGTGTGGTGGTTATCTCTATTATATGTGATTTCCTAAAATATTCAGCCTAAACTAGCATAAGAGTTGTTTTAAAGCTGGCCAATGCAAAGCCAGGAAAGTCGAGAAAAAAACAGCTTTCAGTGTCTATGGTTATTTCGGAATTATCGCACGTTCATGGCAAACCAAGTCATATGGACTCGTTATCGCTTTAACAACTTGATAATTTTAACAATTACCGCAAATTCATGCTCACCGAACACCAATGGGTATGTTAAACACTCACGATATCCTTACGACTCCCACGCAGAAAGATCTTTCGTTGTGTAGACAGCTAGATGATGATTTGAATAGATGATATGATGATGAATGCGGGTAAGCATTATCTCGACTGCAATGTTAATATCATATTAATACTTTATCTACAAAATTCATATGCGATTTCGACCATAGACATGAACTCTGCCTTTTTCTATCCCGTTGTACTATGCATACTTGGCTTGTACATGTTTTAGCCGTATCCATACAACAATGTTCATTTATAAACGGATGAAACCAAACGGGATTGTCGTATCAGGTCTATAATCGTAATTACAAACTACTTCATATTAATACTTTATCTACAAAATTCATATGCGATTTCGACCATAGACATGAACTCTCCCTTTTTCTATCCCGTTGTACTATGCATACTTGGTTTGTACAACAAAGTTCATTTATAAACGGATGAAACCAAACGGGGTTGTCGTATCAGGTCTATAATCGTAATTACAAACTACATCTGCTGCCTGCTCGATGCCTCCAGACTGGGTTGCGTGTTCATGCGTGATTCCTCAGGGCACCGGTTATCGAAACAGCTGACGAAGTAAGAGGGTCAATGACCGCGGTATACCCCTAGCCAAGAGATTAAGCCAGCTGGAACTCTCTTGCTGTGGACATATATGGCTCGCACACGAATATACACCCAGCGACAAAAAAAAAGCCGCACTGCGAAATTTCATTAATTTTTGACTTCTCTAGCATGGGATATCCCGAAATGTTGTTCGATTCGTCTAATTTTTTTTTTTGTGAGTCCCTGTGAATGTTTTTTTCTTTTTGCATGTGTTTCCTATCGTCTCAGTTTCTGGAAACATTTTTTGCAAAACATATTACTTAGGAGTCTTTAAGAAGTATGCCTAAAGTAGAACAGATGACGGTGACTGAAAAGTAAAAAATTATTGCCTCGGCTGAAAAAAAAAAAAATCGATTTGCGAAAGAAATTTTAGCTCGAACTATACAACGTCGTTTAAAGGAGATGAGATTAATGGCAAGGACACCTACCAAAAAGCCACTTCTTAATAGTCGAATGAAGAAATCATATCTAAATTCAGCTAAATAAAAAGCAAATTAGGGTGAATCTGAGTGGTCACGAATCATATTCTCGGATGAGTCAAAATTTAATCTCATTAGACCCGAAGGTTTCCGCACAGTTCGCCGCAGAAAAAGGTAACGCTATTCCGAAAATGGCTGCATTGACAGAGTGAAGCATTCTCCTTATATTATTATATGGGGATGCATATCTAAATATAAAACAGAATCCCTAATAATTATTAAGGGTATGATGACTTCAAAAAAGTATGAAGTGGAGTTATTTGCAGTGGAGTTGTGTCCAGTATGGAATCATTTAGTGAGAGAGAGAATCTCATATTTCAGGACGATTCTGTACCTTGCCATCGAACGCGCTCTGTAAGAGATTCTCTGACGTTTTAGTATTTTTAAAAATGTAGTCAACTAGTTTCAACTATTTTTCACAGACCGGTTAACATTTTGAAGGCGGAATTGGGCATAAAGTCCCTAGATTGGCCAGGTAACAGCCCCGACCTCAATCCGATAGAGAACGTCTAGGCCCTTATGAATGCCAAAATAAGAAAGCGGAAGCCCAAAACTATGGTTGAGTTAGGGGAGGTTATAGAAAAGGTTTGGTTTGAGGAGATAACGGAGGAATTTTTGAGGACTTTATGCGATTCGATGCCCAATAGGGTTAAAGGTGTAATAAAAGCCAAGGGGGATACTACCAATTATTAATTAATATATAATTTAAAAACAAAAAATCAGAAATATGTTTGTTTATTATTAGACTATAGAAAATGAAATAAACTATTGGAAAATATTTAGTTTTTGCTGAAAAAATCGATTTTATAATTTTACTAAATTTTTTTTCCTGTGTTTGGTGAAAATACTAAATGACCGTTCAGAAAAGTGTGATTGAAAAAATATTTATTTTAAACTATATGAATGTGATATCAAAAAACGTAGTATGCACTTTTGTTAACAATTGATTTATTGACTCCAAAAAATGAAAACTTTTAGTATCGAATAACATTTGGGGAAACCCCACGCTAGAGAAGTCAAAAATGCATGAAATTTCGGAGTGCGGCTTTTTTTTTGTCGCTGGGTGTAGAACGATGGGGTTCCAGAATATTCGCGGTGCGGGTATGAACCACTACCGGAAGATGTAGGCTTAGGGTCTGGTCCACTTGGTCCCCTGCGGTAAGCTCTTTGGCCGGCTATACGTGCACAGTCTTTTTCTTTTTCCGGTTTTTTTAGACAGTCGAGTGGTGCTTACCCTCTAGTGGGAATGGCACCACGGCAATCAAAGAAATGGTTTGAACGTGGATTTCTTTCTCCAGCTTACGATTGAAGCAACCCGCCACAGATGTGCTGCCGTGGGCTTCTTGGTTAGGTGCACCTCGCGGTACACGGAAAATGCTGTAAAAATTCATTTTTTTTTTTCAGGCCAATCAACCTTGCTGTGTCAAACCATACTCACGGGGATCTTCGGTTAATAAATCACAAAAAAAATCACTTAGCGTGGTGTCACCGGCTCACCGGTTAGAGGCTATATAATTTTCCGAGCAAAAATCACTACTGGACACCTTGACGCCCACGAGGAGAAAGAGATCGACTCTCAGCATCGCCAAGGGAGGTAGACTACGTTTTTTTTTCCTTTTTCGCTAACCCTTCCGTTGCCTGGCTCTTTAAACAAAAGCAATTAGCAATAATTTTCCAGGCAATACGGAATGAAAACAATGGGACGGCGTTGCCACCTTTTCCCTAAACAGATGTTCTGTCCCAAAAGCTATTTTCTGAAAAAAACCGTTGACCTTCAAAATAAATCGCATTGCAATGTACCTGTCTGAGGCAACCACAATCCTGGGTTCTCGCACACTTACAGAGTTCACAGTGGAAAGCGGAAAATATATGGTTGTCGAAAACAAATCAAAGTTTATTGAAAGCCTAGTTTTATCGATGTATTCGCACAGTATCGTTTTGGAATGGAGGCACGAACTAAAAAGGAGTTGAGATATGGATTTTGCAAACTATAATGCTGAAGTCGTTTAATTGGAAAACTTCTCTTACTTAGAGTACATATTTTAATCTATATTTATTATCTTTAATTGATTCCCTGCAGTGACTTTTTTTTATCGAGCGCTAATTGACTGAAATTAAATAATGAAAACAAAAAATAAAAATGTAAGAAAATTGTTGCTCCTCGACGCGCTCTGTCTTCTCTTACAACAATTTAAATTCGTACTGCTACTTTAATCAACAGACCAGACAAACCCAGAACCAGAAGCAGGACTAGACCAGGACGAAAGCCAAACGTAACAGCATTCTCTCGGTTTCTTTGCTTTTGCCATCCGATCCGTCTGTCACTTCTGCGGCCTGTCGTGAAGTATGCCAGAAGAGAGCACAGCGAGATTTTGCTATTTTGCTATTTTTCTTAGTTTTCTTTTTTGGATTTGTTATATTATTGTCTCTTTTATTATATAATTCAAAAAAATTTAGTGAGTCTTCGCCACTTCGTTACAAGCACATGGGGATAGTAACAGACGGAGGAGGATCTAATTAAATTATTTATACTTAGAGAGTGAAATAAAAAAGCATTTTGAATGAAAAATGAAATTAAAAAAAAATGAAAAAGCCTAATGCCTGATTTATAACAATTTTATGCATTTCATTTGAATGGATGGAACTTCAAGGGCACTGCAAAATACACTTTTTAAAACTGTTATTTTTCTTCAGAGATAGTGCTTCATTTTTGACATAACTTAAGTTTCCTATAACAAGTTGTATTTAACTTTGCAGTTTTGAAAAGCTGACAAATAAAGCTATAAATCCGACCCAGACACTTTGTAGTAATTTTGGGCGACAGCGCAAAAGTCTTGTCGACTAGTGTAATTGTTTATCCAGGATGACTGCAAAACATTTCAATAGTGCCTTGGGCTTCTCGAGGCTAAACTTTGGATATACGACATTACTCTTCGGGAATGGCCAAATAGAAGAAGCTCACAGTTTTCCAAGAAGATATAAATTAAAAAATTCTGCTGCTCGCAATCACCCGACTACTAAAAGTGCAAATTCCTATCACGAAAGACCCCGATAATGGATGCGGAAAGGCGGGGATCCTCACCAGACAACAAGCAACGCTTAACAATTGTCTAAGCACTGAAGGCAAAATGCCAGAAAACGGCAGCAAAAAGCATTTGCAGTGGCTACAGTATGACGCCCTGAATGTACACTGCAATTCATTGGACCCCGACGATGGAGCGAAAAAGACAAAAGAAATAGACGGAGAAAAAAACAGAGAAACAATAACCCACCGAGGTTGACTTCTCTTACGAAAGGATTTTTTGCTGGATCCAAAACCAATAAACAATGTGTGGCCCTTGACGGAGGATGACAGTACAGCTGAAGTTGGATCACCAGCAGCTTGCGATCAGGCCACACTTGCATTTGGGTCCTCCTTGTATTGCAGTTGAGGCCACATTTATTTACCCTCTTCTGGGCGGGGGGAAATTGGAATTTGGCCACTAAGCATTTTTACCAATTTCATCCGGTCTTTGGCACTGTAAGAGTGTGTAACAAAATGTAATCGCGACGACTCATAAGGCTAGGGAGCTTCTAGGGAGGATTGGGGATAACATGTAATGTGTATATGCGGATGAATGAATAAAAGACTTTACAGTATTTGTATTTTTGTTCAGAATTTTATTGAATAAATGGACCTAGCTGGTGGCCCTGTCTGCACCACGTGGAAAGCTTCACTTACTTGGATGGGTCGACGCGGTTAAAGGCAAGTGGGGTCTGTTGGCTACCGACAGCGGTGGGCGTATCGCCATAGACACAGAACGGCGCGAAATATATATCCTGTACACTAGGCTAAGACGTGCCCGTGAGAGTAGAGGGCGCGTTGTACGGTTTAAGCTGGGACGACTCGAGACACGTGTCGGATTTGTAGTTGACGACTTTTTATACCCGGTACTCGAAGAGTATAGAGGTATATTAGATTTGTGCGGATAACGGTTGTGTGTAACGCCCAGAAGGAAGCGTTTCCGACCCCATAAAGTATATATATTCTTGATCAGCATCAATAGCCGAGTCGATATAGCCATGTCTGTCTGTCCGTCCGTCTGTCCGTCCGTCTTCATTTGCACCTATATCTCATAGACTATTAAAGCTAGAGTAACCAAGTTTTGTATTTAGTCTCCTGTGTTATCACACTACTCAAAGTGTATTTCAAAATTTCGCCCCGCCCCTTTCCGCCCCCACAAAGGACGAAAGTCTGTGGCACACACAATTTTGAAGATACAAGAAAACTAAATACGCAGAATCATAGAGAATGACCATTTCTATCAGAGTGTTGAATCTGGATCAGATCGGATCATTATTATAGCTACAATGAAGAAAACCATTTCGAAATTCATCGTTCCCTCTCGCTCTCTCTCACACGCGACCCCATCTGCTTTGCCCATTCGTATTTTGTGTCGCCTAGTTCTCAGAGACTATAAGAGCTAGAGCAACCAAACTTTCTATCCAAGCTCCTGTGATACCAAACCAGCACGAGTTTGTTTTAAAATTTTGCCACGCCCCCTTCCGCCCCCACAAAAGACGAAAATCTGTGGAATCCACAATTTTTAAGATAAATGAAAACCAAAAACGCAGAATCATGAAAAATTACCATATCTAACAGATTGCCGAATCTGGATCAGATCGGATCAATATTATGGCCAGAAGAAACAAATTAAATTTCAGTGGCTACGCAACGCCTGCCAAGCGCTGACTCACTCATTCCCTCTCTCTCTCTGTCCTAAACACTTGTACGTCTCAAATATGTAGTTATACATGTCATGTAGAAATGTAGGCGCAGATATACAAGGCATATGCAAACAAAAATGGAAACATGTAGAAAAATTCCAAAAAATTCATTTTTTTAATTTAAATATTATTTTCGTCCCTTTTGAGAACATATAATAAATTTCATAGATCGTAGGCTCATAAATGTATGTACATATGTATATACTGACTGAGTACCGGGTATAAGGTAGAGCCGCGGCCTTTGCCGCGGCTCACAACGTTCCCTCTCGTTTTTCTTGCGTGCGCGTTGGTTTGAGGTCTGCCGGCGAGTGTCCTCCTTCTTTTTTTCCTCTCCCCACTCCCGCGATCGATACCCCTTTTTCTTTTTGCGATCGATATTCTCGGTGTGACCCTATCGACTCATTCCTGCGTTTCTCATTTTTCCGTGTTTTTATGGCCTTCATTGGCGGGTGTATTTAGAACGTAACTTATTGCTAACTTAAACCTACATGAATAATAATAATAAAAGGGCCTTTAGTGGCGAATTGTGGAATGTGAAAGACAAAAGGAATATTCCAGGAACGATAATCCATGTACGCCTCCAGTGGCGGTGAGTGTGATGTCGATCTTATCTACGTGGTGTAGATCGAGTTGGCAGTCGTTGGGCGCTTGTAAAGTCCCATTGGGTCTTTACACCATAATCAAATAAAATGAATTAGCAACGACCGATCGTCATATAATGTAATCTTAGCTGTTTTTACCAAATTTGAAATTTCCTCCGTTTAATATAAATAACTACTACTCACGTACTTTCCCCTAGGAATTTAAAAGGGAAGGTCGGCGCTGGAAGTTTTCTACTGCTGTTAATTGTTCCAATGATTCTTAGTATGCTTGCATTGATTGTTTGGATCAATATTATGTTCTTGGGACTGATGGGGGCAGTGTGAAGCAGGAGCTGGCTGAAGGTGCTGCCAATAAGGATGGACTCAAAAAGGCCATGGTCGATAAGAGGGAGCAAATGGGTCCTTGGACAATCCACACAAAATTGTCCCTCATACTGATTCTTCTTACATTTCTACTAATGATGACGCGAAAACCTCGTTTCATTGATGGCTGGGATATTATAAGCAAAAAGACGTCTAATGGTCCCTCCGTCCCTATCATTGGAATGAGTATTCTGTTCTTTGCCGTTCCGGCCAACTATATGTTTTGCAAATATTACGTGTGCCGCCAACCTATGAAAGAGGGTAGTGCACCATCTCTAATAGGCTGGAAGGCGGTGAATTCCAATACACCTTGGGGACACATGTTCATGCTGGGTGCCGCGTTCAGCTGTGTGTTTAGTGGCAAACACGCCGGATTATTTGATTACTTGGCAGACACGGCGAAAAAACAAAAAATTAGCAATGGAATTGCCTTGATTTATGGTTCCGCATTGGGAACTATACTGACGATCCTAGCACCAGCCACTTCATCGGCTAAAATCGCAGTCCCTATAATGTTTGGAGCTGTGAGTAAATTACGATCGATCAGGACTATTGCAAATGACTTATTTCTTCTAGGGTAAGAGCTTAGCCGTACCATTTGCGACTGCATTGCACAATCAGTTTCTGCTACCAAATAGTACACCAGCCAACACGATTATTGCCGGCTGGGGCAATGTCAGACCTTATCAGTTTGTAAGTATCTGCTAGATAGTAGTTAATAGTCTTGACTCTAAACTACTAACATACGTCCATCCCCAGATAATAGGAGGCCTGGTACCTACAATAATCATGTTTATCTCCATTCTGGTCTTTACTATGGTCCTAGGAGGTACAGCAATTTCCGGTTATTAAACTAATTTAAATACAAAAACAACAACCAATAAAATCACAATCAGCATCTAAACTGCGACTCCATGTTCTCAAAGAGTATAGGGTATAGGGGTTATGTTAGAATTGTGGTGATAGTAAATGTGTGCAACACTCAAAAGGAAGCGTTTCCGACCCCATAAAGTATATTTATTCTTGATTAGCATCAGTAGCCGTGTAGATATAGCTATGTCTGTTTGTCCGTCGGTCTGTCTGTCCACTATTTATAATATGTTCGCAAAAAAGACAAATTAAATTTTGGGCAAAAAATAACATTTCAAAAAATGAAGTCAATCCATTTTTAGAATTTTTTAATTTTTTTACATATGTTTTTTACATCTACTTCTAGATTTCTACATGAACATGTAGAACTACATATTCGAGACGGGGAAGTGTTTGCGAGAGAGAAAAGGAACGAAAAAGCGCTTGGCAGGCGTTGCGTAGCGACTGAAATTTCATTGGTTCCTTCTGGCTATAATAATGAGCCGACCTGATCCAGTTTCGGCAATCTGGTAGATACTGTAATTTCCAATGACTCTGCATTTTTGGTTTTCTCATATTTTTATACCCGGTACTCGAAGAGTATAGGGGTACATATATTAGATTTGTGGGGACAACGGTTGTGTGTAACGCCCAGAAGGAAGCGTTTCCGACCCCATAAAGTATATATATTCTTGATCAGCATCAATAGCCGAGTCGATATAGCCATGTCTGTCTGTCCGTCCGTCTGTCCGTCCGTCTGTCCGTCCGTCTTCATTTGCACCTATATCTCATAGACTATTAAAGCTAGAGTAACCAAGTTTTGTATTTAGTCTCCTGTGTTATCACACTACTCAAAGTGTATTTCAAAATTTCGCCCCGCCCCCTTCCGCCTCCACAAAGAACGAAAGTCTGTGGCATACACAATTTTAAAGATACAAGAAAACTAAAAACGCAGAATCATAGAGAAAGCCTATTTCTATCAGAGTGTTGAATGTGGATCAGATCGGATCATTATTACAGCTACAATGAAGAAAACCATTTCGAAAGTCATCGTTCCCTCTCGCTCTCTCTCACACGCGACCCCATCTGCTTTGCCCATTCGTATTTTTTGGCGCCTAGTTCTCAAAGACTATAAGAGCTAGAGCAACCAAACTTTCTATCCAAGCTCCTGTGATATCAAACCAGCAAAAGTGTATTTCAAAATTTTGCCACGCCCTTTTCCGCCCCCACAATGGACGAAAATCTGTAGAATTCACAATTTTTGAGATAAAATAAAACCAAAAACGCAAAATCATGAAAAATTATTATATCTACCAGATTGCCGAATATGGATCTGGTGGGATCAATATTATGCCCAGAAAAAACAAATTAAATTTCAGTGGCTACGCAACGCCTGCCAAGCGCTGACTCATTCCCTCTCTCTCTCTCTCTCTGTCGCAAACACTTGTACGTCTCAAATATGTAGTTATACATGTAGAAATGTAGAAGCAGATGTATGAAGCATATGCAAACAAAATTGGAAACATAGTATAATATTCCAAAAATGATTTGACTTCATTTTTTGAAATATTAATTTTTGCCCAAAATTTAATTTGTCCATTTTGCGAACATATAATAAATTGCATAAATCGTAAGCTCATATATGTATGTATGTATGTTTATACTGACTGAGTACCGGGTATTAGAGAGAGCGAGAGGGAACGATGTCTTTCGTAATGGCTTTCTTCATTGTGGCTATGTTAATGATCCGATCTGATCCAGATTCTACACGCTGATAGAAATAGTCATTCTATAAGATTCTGCGTTTTTAGTTTTCTCGAATCTTAAAAATTGTGTATGCCACAGATTTTCGGCCTTTGTGTGGAATTTTAAAATTCAGCCTATAATAGTGGGATAACACAGGAGACTGGATACAAATCTTGGTTGCTCTAGCTTTTATGATTAAGAATATTTATACTTTATGGGGTCGGAAACACATCCACTATCACCACAAATCTAATACCCTTTACTCTTCGATTACCGGGTATAATACAATTTTAAAAATAACACAGAGGTATGTTGGTCGGGAACTCTTTTCATAAATTTCGGTTGTCAAAAATGCAATGCACGCAATTTGAGGTGAGGGTAGTGGCCATTTGAGATACACTTTTTTCAATGTGATTTGCTGCGAAGAGGCATTGGATAAAATTTCCAAGAAACTCATTTAGACCCTAGTTATAATTGGCATATTAATTTCTAGTGCTTCTATTTTATATAATGTATAATAATGTATCCCAATAGTAGCTGTAATAGCTGCGATATGGATATCTTTGGGATTAGGACGTTGCGAATAACCTTGGAATCCTATTTAAGAAAAATTTCGGCATGGAAAATTTAATTAATATTATTAATTTAATATATTTCAATTTATAATAATTTAATTTAGCGAGTACCGGGTATAAGGTAGAGCCGCGGCCTTTGCCGCGGCTCGCAACGTTTCCCCTCGTTATATTTGAAAATTATATTGATAGCCCTTGAAATTATTACGCAACTTGACAATTTGATACTCGTAAAGTATAAAAACATATTATATGTATGTAGGTTATGAGTGTATGCGAATTAAACACATCTTAGATTTGCTCAAGGCTTAATCTATGAACATTATGAGTTTAAGTGTCTAGGATATGAGAATACTTACAGAAAATAGTCATATACTGAAACAATCTATTTTCCTTAATTATTTTTATAGTGCTGTATTTATCTGTCATACAAGAATATATGTCCCTATGCAGAGACAACACTACTCGACAAAACACTGCCTAGCGCAACTGCCTTCAGTTGTAGAGTGTACAACAGGGTACGACCGTGGGAGTCGGTCACCTGGAGAGCAATGTTCAGAGAAACATACTCGTATTTGGATGAATTGTTGTGCATAGGTAAAATTTAACTTATGTACCTTCACTTCAGTGCCTTCGGACTTGAAGACTAGATTCTCTTAGCCGCGTAGCATGAGGCGCGCCCATCGTAGGCGGCAATCGCACCATCCAAATGCTCAACTCTGTACAGCATCACGATAGAACTTCTGTGGACGCTCCGGTTTGATTATCACATCGTAGTGGTATGCCACCGATGGCATTTAACCGCAACTTGACAGGGTTTCCCCAGGGATCCACGTTTTATGTTGGCTCCTGGTACTGGCTGGCACAGGCAGACCTCGTCTCTGGGCTCATTGGGTCTGAGGCGGCACAGGTGAACCTAGTCCCTGAGCTATCTGGGTCTGAGGCGGCACATGTTGACGTATCCAAGGAGTGCAGCACAACACCCATTCACGCCGCCTCCAATGCCCCCACACCTGTGGGTTGGAACGGCTCCGTGTTGTGCTCTAGCATTAATTAATTTATTCCACTTGGGATACGATGGGATACGATAATATGTATTTTTTGTTTTGTTTTTGAATATCCCTAATAAAACCACAGGAAGCAGGACCTCCATATTTTTATTTTACAATATTTGTAAGCTTTGAAAATATTTTGGAAAAGATGAGTGAGATGAAATACATGGTTCAAGCAAGCGTCCAACCCAGACGTCCCGTCACCACTTTCATTATGTGGCTAAACCAGAGAGGACGACGCAAAATTCTAACGTCTGCATAAGCAGCAGCAGCTGCAGATTCTTAAGTGGAAGAAGTTAAGGTAAATATTCGATCCATGTACCTGTGCAACAAACATAAAAAACAAAAAAAAAATTGAATTTAAATGCTTCATTTTACCCATATAAGAGGGAAACAATCGAGTATGCCTTTGAACAAAATGTCAAATGCTTAATTCGGCCGAAAAATATCACTCTAGAGGTAGCTTTTTTCATGTATCCTCCTTATTAAAGCATTCATCTAGTGGTCCTTGTTTCGCGATTGTTGGAGCACTGGCACACTTACCTAATTTAGTAACTCTTAGCCCTACATACACTACTTAAATCCCTCCAAAAGGTAGAGAACAATCCTTCACATACCTTTTAGCTGAAGCGGTTGTAGGGGCTTCGCGGTCTGTGGCTTCTCGACTTCCTCCCTCACTTCTTTTGTTTTCTCGGCGTTCGGCTTGTATTCTGATCGGAATAAATTAATTTTATTTCATTATTCCTGTTTTTTCTATCAATTTTTCATTTTACTCACTATTTTCTTTTTCCATATTTTCGGATATTAGATGTTTACTGGATGACTGAATGGTTTGGAATGACTAAAATATTTATTTCCTGTTTGCTGATGATAAAACTTTTTCCACTGAATACGTTTGACGTATAACACTATGTTGTGTGATCTATTAATTGAATCTGTTGGTAAATGATTTAATTTCATCAGGTGTGCAGTTAGCTATTGCTCAAATAAGTAATTTTGCTATTCAACTATCCTAGATATGCACTAAATAACATTTTGTATACCCGGTAATTGAAAAGTGGATAAACGATGTGCAAGAATTCGCATTAGAACATATTGCACTTTATTTTGTTGCTCTAGCTCTTATATGTAGTCTCTGAGATCTAGGCGCATATTTAGACGAATAGGCAAAGCAGACAGGGTCGCGTGTGGGAGAGAGCATGAGGGAACGATGCGATCTGATCAAGACTTATCACTCTGATAGATATGATCATTCTCTATGATGCTGTGAGCGGATGGAGGCGGGGAGAAATTTTGAAATACACGTGTAGTAGTGTGATAACACAGGAGACTGGATGCAAAACTTGGTTGCTCTAGCTTTCATAGTCTCTGAGATATAGGCGCTTTGTGTTTGTAACAGTTTTGAACGGTAAAATGGCATTTGGGATGGTGTCAAACGGCATATGAAGGTTTGGTCAAACGGTTGTAACTTAGCCGTTTATTCATCGATTCTTACAAGCGATACCGTAAACGACGCCTAATTAAACAATAACAATAATAATAAATTATATAATAAATAATAAAACCAAAAGTGCTAGCCATGAAATATTTTTTTTCGACTTTTTTTGAGTTTTGAAATAAAAAATTTCTGGGAAAAATACCACTTAAAATTATGAAATTTGAATTTGAAAGCTTAATATCTTCCAGACGTTAAGTTGCAGCTACAAAGTGTCTGGGTCGTACTTATAGCTGCATTTGTCAGCTTTTTTTAACTGTAAAGTTCAATACAACCAATTGTAGGAAACTTAAGTTACGTGAAAAATAGAAGCACTACCTACCTATGACAAAAAAAACCAGATTTTTTAAAAATTCTTAAAAAAAAAACTACTCTATGAAAAAAAAACCATAATTCTTAAACAAATTTTAAATCTCCCAATCTATTAGAAAAAGTCATTTTTGGAGACAGCGGAAAAAAAAAGTTGAAATTTGTCGAGTAGTGTAATTTGCAGTCACATAGCTGACATCAATTCCTGGCTGCCTTCCATCAATCATAATAGAGGCACGGCATTGAGAATGGCAAGAGCCTTGGGCTGACAGTCTTTTTATGACACTTTTGAGCAGTTAAATTAAGCAGCAAATGTGCGGGCGAAAAGACTGATGTAAAGTCGTTTGATTGCGATATGGAATGTGAATCAATTTCTGTTTGGAACTTTCCAAGGAACTGCATCGAGGTGCGTTAATTACACAGCTTTTTAGTGGGGGAGCCCAACCATTTCCAGGGGACTCTAGGCAGCATTACTGCAGGAAAATCCTGTCATAAGGTATCGAAAACACTTTGCTAGAGCTCAGGGTGCTTGCGATTTAATAATAGCGTAAGACTGGGGGCTCATTTGCATAATGAAGGGAATAAGCTGAGAGGAGAAAATCCGTTGACAATGTTCGAGTGTATCCTCGAATATTTATGTGGCCTGGGTTTTTGCAAGTTGCGATCCCTAGACAAAGTGGAACGAGCGATAGAGAACTCCCAACCGTCACAAGAGAGCGCACGATTGCCAGCGCAAAGCGAGAACAAGAGAGAGCTCACTAAGGAGAGAACGAAGCAGATCGCTGAGAGCAGCGGGAGGAGTTTCACTCCAGCCTCCGACGAAAAGGGCTGTGTTACAAGACCAGACGACGAGCGCCGTTCAATTTAATTTTCTTGTACCAAATACTGTATCTTAGTCACTTACAATTTAAATAAATTACATGTGTTTGCTTTCGTTGTTTAAAGTTTACTTTTCATTTCATTTTTTCCAGGGTGCTGTCATTTTTATCCCTATAATGTCACATCGATAATGGGGAAACCCTTATTATCATTGCCATTGACAGGGAGATGCTGCTTGGTCTGGAGCTGGTTCTGTTAATGTTGGCTCGGGAAATGATTAATTCTTTTGCCTGCTAGAGTAGAACGAAAACTTTACATTTATCTAAACTACACAAAATTTAAAAAAAAAACATTATCACTCTTATCTTAAATGTTCCATAATTCATTTATCAATCATTCGCTAATGTCCTTTTAGATCTGGAAATACTTCAAGCATTAAATTGGCAACAAAATCAAAGAAATGAAAAAACAGCCAACTAAAAGTCATAGAAAACGTGATTGAATATTTTTATACAACAGATTCCCTCAACGAAAAAGAAACTTCTAACAGATAAATGATTGGGCAGTGTGAACCAGACAGATGGATGCGGATAAAATAGGTCTATGGGTTATTGAATCCAAAGCAATACGATGACAGTTATGACATTTTTTCCAGTTCCCTTGGTCCCTGAGAAAACCAAGGAAAGCAATGGAAAAAAGTGAATGACATATCACTTAAACTTAAATACTGAGAAACTGGAATGGCTACTAATGAAAGACATTGCCTATAACAAACGTCAACGGCACAACGGCACAGCACACTATAGGGTTGGCCAAAATGCACGTTGTATCGGCCACAAAAGTGCATTTGAATTTGTTTCGAAAATGTACGCTCTCAGTCCTACACCTCTCTAAAGCCTACTCCACTGCCTAACTGAATTTCTAACCCCCGAAGGATGAGTGGGAGGGCAGACCGAACTGGCAATTGAATCTAGTGCGTGGTCAAAAAGGACAAAATTGTATCATTACACCATATGGCGACTCGAGTTTCTGTTTCTGTAAGAATATAATTCGGATGCTTACACATATCATATCAGACTGAAAGGCGTGTATAGAACCTCAACAGCGTATCTCTACAGGAACAAAAAATCTTGAAGAGTATACAAATTTCGAACCATAAAGCTTGCCCTTTCTTCTTACAGTAAATAAATGCAAATACATAAATACTTTTATGAGATATATAATTGCCCTTATTGGCCACATAAGTTGTAATTGATTTATGTAAAATAATACAAATGTAATTAAATCTGTTGTCTGAACGCCATTGTCTTTAACGCCATTATATTTGAGGTTTTTATTTTGGATGACCACAAAAATAAATTACATTTTGAAGCAAATTTAGTATTTAGCGAAACGCTTTATTCCAAAAGGGGGAAACACTCAAGTTGCGACTGGGCTCCCGACGTCAAACGCCTCCTTTGACAACTTTGACCTGCACTTCGCGCCTGCAGAACAAAGGAACAAGACAGAGACTGGCCTTTTGTATATTCTTAAAATGTATATATGAATAAGTAGGAAGTTTTCCTGAAATTTCTGGTGGCTGTCAGCCGAGTGTCAGAGAACCGAAGACAGCCACAGAATAGCGCCAATGATGAGAACGATGGGAAAACCAAACTCCCAGGGATGCGGATGCGGTCCGCTTGGACTGGTGTGAGCAATTGAGGGAGTAAACTGATTTCAACAAGTTCACTGCACTCGACGGATTGTGGACTTACACTCTTGTCCAGAGCAAAGTCCAATTCCATAATTACCATTATTCTGACGAGTTCAAGTCAAAAATAGGCGACTTTCCTTCTCTATTCACAGACCAAAAGCTAAAACAAAGAACGGAAACTCCAACTAACAAACGCCAAACTTTTTCAGAAACTTGAAGACTTTTATTTGTCTTCGAGCGAAGTATTTAAAAGCGCCACAAAAAGCGTTGTATTGCATTTATCCCCATTTTCTACAGCCTCTTTTCGGCTTTTGTTTAGTTTGCCTCTGTCATTGCCTTGTAGGTTGGCTTTTCATTTCTTTGCTGGGTTTAAAAACGGTATATTCGAATAAAACAAAAATCGGGACCAATTAGCACTCTCAGTAAGTAAAGCCCTCCTTATGGTAGGTAAGGATTTCATGATCAGTTTGGCAGCTCCTCTAGGCGTTCACGTATTTGAAGATTATAAATCACACACGTGCTCGCAGCGCATGCTGCTTCAGTGCGTTAATTAATTGGCCCTAGGTGCTGCATTTGCACAGAGTCATCCCCACTCAAGGGCCCAGGGAGGCTTTTCTACCTGCCCTCAGCCTCAGGCAGTTGCCAACGTAAGACATTCACCATCCAAATGGCTGCACGGATCCGTTCTCCGCCATCGCCGTGGCTCCTTGGAGTGTGAATTAGCAATAATAAAATCGCATACAGGGTCGTATGTGACTTAATGCTAACTTGATTGATGAATAGGATATTTGCGCTTGGAAAATCGAAGCATATCTGCGTATTTTTTGAGCGAGTTTTTTTAGCCCAGAAGTTCGTTTCATATTTCATAATCCACTTTGAAATAGCCAACAACGATGGTAATTCGATTTCTCTAAAACTACATATTAAGTTAATGTTATATCATCCCAACAGTCTGATTACATTCCTTCATATAAACTCTGATTTTCTTTCAGCTTAGATTTGTTTATCCACATAGATCCCCAGATATGCAATGTTCTATTTGGGTTTCTATTTTCACGTGACATTCATAATTTTCTTCCCGTCACACCGTTCGCTCTAGTCATTATGCATTCATTCGATAAATATTTATTTTTAGGATATACCCGCCAAGATAATGGCAACAAAATGGGTTACGAAAAAGGGTGTCACTTATACAAAAGCACGCACACATTCGGGATAAAAGATGTGCCTCGCTATAACTATATCAAATGGTTATTACAAGTATAATATCTGAAAAGGATGATAGGGTTCCCTTATTTCTTTTACCGAATTGTGTACGACAAATATTTTCTGAGACAATATTTTCTGGAGACCCTTTAAAAGTTCCCATAGAAAGGAAAATATTTTGTAACGCAGTACCTTACATGTTGAACTACCAGCAGCCAGCAGCTTTTTCGAGAATAAAATTAGAGCAAGCTCTGAAATAAAAAATATAAATATGGAATAAAAAGCTCATTTAATTCTATCCATTAGACTACTCTTTTTTTAGTAGACCTATTTAGCAATAATTTGGGAGCCCTCTAATATGGCTGGAGGGATACGTGGTCTTTGGTGCCCTAGTCCCAATTGTGATATGCAGGTTCTGAAAAGGGGGCAAAAGTCATAAAAATGTGTGATATTTTTATAAGCATACAAGCTGCGGCATATCACACAGTTAAACAATTGCTCTCGATTAGCCAGCACATTGCTTTGCCGCGTATTTTTTACACATTCCAAGGGTATTGCGATTTTGTCTAGACTCTAAATGTTTGCAATGCAGATATCTTGTTAAAATTAGTATTAAAAGAATTAAAAAGCCTTCTGCCAGTATCTCAGAAGTCTCCCAAATACCTCTAATCATTAGGTTTAATTTTTTTGAAAGTGTATTCGGTCATCGGATCTACGTGTACTTTCTTGTTTGGCATTCATTTCTCCCTTGTTGTTCCTTGGGACATTTTTTGTGCGACTGATTCAAGGTCAGCCACTTGATTATGATGTTAGATCTAGCAACAAACACGACGATGGATGCAGGGCGGGACGGGGAATGGCCATTGGCAGCCGAAGGCTTTTGGCTCTGTGTGCTGGCTGGCAATTGCTGCAGCCAAAAAGGAAATGTTAAGTGGAACTTGTATTTGACAACTTAGGATGCAGGCTAAGGATAAGGCTCCTTGTTCTGTTATCTTCATGCGGAAGCTTTCCAGCTCGGAAGTGCCACAAAGAACTTCAAGGCAGAACAAGTACTTTGCTCGCCAGCAAGTTGTCGTCTGAATGCTCCATTCGGCGAACATTCCGCTTTTAACCTTTTTTGTGGCAGTACTTTGAATGTCACTGCTACCCAACCACCTACCCCAGACCGGGGCCAAGTGTCAAGTACCCAAGTAGGGGAAAAGTTTACCGAAATGAAATCAGTTAATTAAAGGGCAAAGGAACAGGCGGACGAAAGATTTTTGCCTGTTTTCGACCGTCAGCTGTCAAAGGTCTCACTCGATTTTGCCAAACAACGGAAATGTTCAGTTGTCTTCGGCATTAGCTGATAGGAAGTCAGCTGTTTTCTTGTGTGTTGTGTCATAAAGTAAAGAAAAACAATCGCCGTGACACCTCCACCTCCGTTTCCCATTCATTTTAGGTGATGGAAAGCCGAAGCAATTGAGCTAAAAAGTTCAGGAAAGACCAACATAGAAAATATTTATATATTTTTTGTCAGGTAAAGTGTCGTATCCCGATGATGATCCCACAGCAGAACGAGCTCGAAAAAAACCAAGCCGAATAACAACAGCCAGACGAAGGAAAGGGGGTCGGATGTCCTCAACTTACTCATCATCATCATCTAGCTTCGTCCTTCAAGATTCTTTGTTACTAGCAGATTTTCTAATCTGAATTTACAATTTAAAGCCAGATTTGATTGCAAACCGCAACTCGACCCTTCCAGGGTTTATTAATGGAAATTTCTAATTGCGTTTCCCTAATTTAAGTTTAGCACTCCCAAACCACCCAAGTCTTTGGTAAAAACAAAATATGCCACCACCACAGGACTATGACTGAAGCCAAGCACAGCACAAGGACTTTGCCTATTATGAGTACTTTTGCATAAGTCCTCGGCTTGACGAGACGTTCGGCTCTGCTTCCCCGGGTAGGCATTGTTCCGGGGCTATTAATCAAATGAGAAAAGTAATTTTTCAGTGGCTGGCATTAATTTGATTGGATTGCCTCAGGACACAGGGCAATGAACTGTTTAATAAAATATAACGCCGGCTGAGGATTTGCGGAAAGCAACTGGGCTTTCATTTCTAATTTGAAGGTTTTTTTTTATAAAATACATAAACAAAAGTCCATACTCATTTTTTGTTGCTTTCCCGCTTAGCCGTTAGGCAAGTCGATTTTTTTCCCATTACAAAAATTATTGTGGCCATAACTTGCATGCAATTTGTTTGCCACATTTATTTGTTCTCATTTGCATTTTGGGGAGTATTTAGATTGGAAGATTTTATTACACAAACCGATATAAATCGGGTGGGTCCATGCCTTCTGGCTGGCCGTCTTTGTCTGTAAACCAATATTTATGAAGTGCGTATGGGACATTGTTGTTAGCAGCGTCAAACGGCCTCTTCCACGATAAAAAGATAACATTTATTCAAGATCCTGTCTGGTCGAGGCCTTTTTTTGCTGATTCTGTCTTTTTATGTTGACCTTGTTAAGTCCAAAATTGGTTTGCAGATTTAGGATATAATAATATATTTTATTTGTAATTCTTATTTAAATATTTTACGGGTAAATATTTTCAACCTCTAATTATGGACATGCCCCTTTCAGCACAGTCAAAAATGTTGCTGGGATTTAAATTAAAATTTATGTTGTAATGAATATCCGACTGATACTTGTTGCGGAAATGCCAAAAATCCGAAGTCAGTTGACAATGCCAGAGGCTTCTGGAGTATGTCGAGGTCCTCTGAGTCCCATACTCGATTTCCATTCTACAGTAGGAAACTTTGTGTGTGCTCTTCCAACGCCGCACGTTGTCAAAACTGCAAAGTTCAATAGAGCAAGTTATAGGAAACTTAAGTTATGTAAAAAATAGAAGCAAAAATAGAAGAAGAAAAAAATTATCCCTGACATAATAAACAAATCATGCTAAAATATATTTATGCATATATTGCAGAAGGCTGATTTGTCTGAAATAAAAATTAGATTATTTTTGTTATGTTCGTTTTTTAAGATTATTCACCAAATACTCGGTTGGTTTTATGGGCTTGTTATTCAAGCTTTCTGAGTTCTTCTAATCTTTCTGTCTTGTCACTCTTCTAAGGGTATACATTTTTAAAAGCCTTCTCTTTGGGAGACACCTGCATTTGGAACTATAAAGGAGATGAGCTCTTCCCCGCAGCATTGTCAAGAGTGAATAAATATTAAAATTCATAAATGACGTATACGCATACGCGATGTTTGCGAGAGGAACAATGGGTATGCGTATACCCCGCTTTTGTTTTACGTCAACCTAAATTCATTTGCCAGAACTGCTTGCTGACACTTCCAAGGTATACAATTGTGGGTATAATCCTTCATTGTCAGGGTTTTGGACAGAGGCTTGGGCGATATGACGCACGGCGTACGCGACAGGAGGCACGTGGCGTACGCGACAGGAGGCACGTGGCGTACGCGACAGGAGGCACGTGGCGCCTGCAACTTGTCAAGTGGCACTTATTAAAACGTCAATTACGCATTCACATATTGTTTGTCTGTCTCGAGAGTGTTCTGCAGCCTCCTGTGGTAGGCTGAGCGCGCGACGAGCGCGTGTGTAAAGAGACGTTAACAGGTGTGTTAATTGCGTGAGCAGAAGTAGTGCTAATTGGACCGCTCTCAGGTGTTCTGATAGCTCCATAATTGCCCTACATTCAACAGTTATTTCTATCCAAGTTCTTTGACAACTGCCCAATGGTCAGGTTTGTTCTTCCACCCAAAAAACGAGAACGGAGCGACAAACAGCAACCATAACAACAGCTCCCTTTTGCTGGATATGCATTATGAACAACCACTAGGCGACACGACTTTTCCAATGTCGCCCAAAGTGACTTTTTCTGATAGACTTGGATATTTAAAAATTTGTAAAGAATGTTATTTTTCCAGGTTTAGTTTTTTTTAAGAATTTTTAAAAAATTTGGTATGTTTTGTCATAGGTAGTGCTTCTATTTTTCACACAACTGAAGTTTCCTGCAACTGGTTGTATTGAACTTTGCAGTTTTAAAAAGCTTTCAAAATCAAATTTCATAATTTGTTTTGGTATTTTTTCCCGAAATTTTGACTTTGAAAACTCAGGAAAAGTCGAAAAAAAAATATTTAGATAGACATGTCAATTAGGCGTCGTTTAACGTATCCTATAAAAATCGATGAATAAACGGCTAAGTTACGACCGTTTGACCGAACCTTCATATGCCGTTTGACACCATACCAAATGTCATTTTACCGTTCAAAACTGATACAAACACAAATTTCTGGTATTTTTCAGCTAACGGAATTTATCGGCGAAATTCAGCATATGAAGGTTTTCGCTTCATGCCTGCCGGCAAGCCAAAAATAGCCAGGAAAGACACATTCCATCGTTGAGGCGGCCAATACTACGATCAAATTATCGAAAAGCAGGCCGCTATGTTAAGAGGATTTTTATACCCGGTACTCGAAGAGTATAGAAATATATTAGATTGTGGTGAAGTGAATGTGTGAAACGTCCAGAAGGAAGCGTTTCCGACCACATCAAGTATATATATTCTTGTTCAGCATCAATAGCTGTGTCGATATAACCTTGTGTGTCCGTCCATCCGTCCGTCCGTCTTCAGTAGCGCCTATGTATATCTCAGAGACTTTGAAAGCTAGAGCAACCAAGTTTTGCATCCAGTCTCCTGTGTTATCACACTACTACACGTGTATTTCAAAATTTCTCCCCGCCCACAGCATCATTGAGAATGATCATATCTATCAGAGTGATAAGTCTTGATCAGATCGCATCGTTCCCTCTCGCTCTTTCTCACACGCGACCCTGTCTGCTTTGCCTATTCGTCCAAATATGCGCCTAGATCTCAGAGACTACATATAAGAGCTAGAGCAACAAAATAAAGTGCCAAGTGTTCTAATGCGAATTCTTGCACATCGTTTATCCACTTTTCAATTACCGGGTATACAAAGTGTTATTTAGTGCATATCTAGGATAGTTAAATCGCAAAATTACTTATTTGAGCAATAGCTAACTGCACACCTGATAAAATCTAATCATTTACCAACATATTTAATTGATAGATCATACAGCATAGTGTTATACGTCAAACGTATTCAGTGGAAAAAGTTTAGCATCAGCAAACAGGAAATAAATATTTTAGTCATTCCAAACCATTCAGTCATCCAGTAAACATCTAATATCCGAAAATATGGAAAAAGAAAATAGTGAGTGAAATGAAAAATTGATAGAAAAAATAGGAATAATGAAATAAAATTTATTTATTCCGATCAGAATACAAGCCGAACGCCGAGAAAACAAAAGAAGTGAGGGAGGAAGTCGAGAAGCCACAGACCGCGAAGCCCCTACAACCGCTTCTGCTAAAAGGTATGTGAAGGATTGTTCTCTACCTTTTCGAGGGATTTAAGTAGTGTATGTAGGGCTAAGAGTTACTAAATTAGGTAAGTGTGCCAGTGCTCCAACAATCGCGAAACAAGGACCTCTAGATGAATGCTTTAATAAGGAGGATACATGAAAAAAGCTACCTCTAGAGTGATATTTTTCGGCCGAATTAAGCATTTGACATTTTGTTCAAAGGCATACTCGATTGTTTCCCTCTTATATGGGTAAAATGAAGCATTTAAATTCAATTTTTTTTTTGTTTTTTATGTTTGTTGCACAGGTACATGGATCGAATATTTACCTTAACTTCTTCCACTTAAGAATCTGCAGCTGCTGCTGCTTATGCAGACGTTAGAATTTTGCGTCGTCCTCTCTGGTTTAGCCACATAATGAAAGCGGTGACGGGACGTCTGGGTTGGACGCTTGCTTGAACCATGTATTTCATCTCACTCATCTTTTCCAAAATATTTTCAAAGCTTACAAATATTGTAAAATAAAAATATGGAGGTCCTGCTTTCTGTGGTTTTATTAGGGATATTCAAAAACAAAACAAAAAATACATATTATATCGTATCCCAAGTGGAATAAATTAATTAATGCTAGAGCACAACACGGAGCCGTTCCAACCCACAGGTGTGGGGGCATTGGAGGCGGCGTGAATGGGTGTTGTGCTGAACTCCTTGGATACGTCAACATGTGCCGCCTCAGACCCAGATAGCCCAGGGACTAGGTTCACCTGTGCCGCCTCAGACCCAATGAGCCCAGAGACGAGGTCTGCCTGTGCCAGCCAGTACCAGGAGCCAACATAAAACGTGGATCCCTGGGAAAACCCTGTCAAGTTGCGGTTAAATGCCATCGGTGGCATACCACTACCTCATGCTACGCGGCTAAGAGAATCTAGTCTTCAAGTCCGAAGGCACTGAAGTGAAGGTACATAAGTTAAATTTTACCTATGCAGAACAATTCATCCAAATACGAGTATGTTTCTCTGAACATTGCTCTCCAGGTGACCGACTCCCACGGTCGTACCCTGTTGTACACTCTACAACTGAAGGCAGTTGCGCTAGGCAGTGTTTTGTCGAGTAGTGTTGTCTCTGCATAGGGACATATATTCTTGTATAACAGATAAATACAGCACTATAAAAATAATTAAGGAAAATAGATTGTTTCAGTATATGACTATTTTCTGTAAGTATTCTCATATCCTAGACACTTAAACTCATAATGTTCATAGATTAAGCCTTGAGCAAATCTAAGATGTGTTTAATTCGCATACACTCATAACCTACATACATATAATATGTTTTTATACTTTACAAGTATCAAATTGTCAAGTTGCGTAATAATTTCAAGGGCTATCAATATAATTTTCAAATATAACGAGGGGAAACGTTGCGAGCCGCGGCAAAGGCCGCGGCTCTACCTTATACCCGGTACTCGCTAAATTAAATTATTATAAATTGAAATATATTAAATTAATAATATTAATTAAATTTTCCATGCCGAAATTTTTCTTAAATAGGATTCCAAGGTTATTCGCAACGTCCTAATCCCAAAGATATCCATATCGCAGCTATTACAGCTACTATTGGGATACATTATTATACATTATATAAAATAGAAGCACTAGAAATAAATATGCCAATTTATAACTAGGGTCTAAATGAGTTTCTTGGAAATTTTATCCCATGCCTCTTCGCAGCAAATCACATTGAAAAAAGTGTATCTCAAATGGCCACTACCCTCACCTCAAATTGCGTGCATTGCATTTTTGACAACCGAAATTTATGAAAAGAGTTCCCGACCAATATACCTCTGTGTTATTTTTAAAATTGTATTATACCCGGTAATCGAAGAGTAAAGGGGTATTAGATTTGTGGTGATAGTGGATGTGTTTCCGACCCCATAAAGTATAAATATTCTTAATCATAAAAGCTAGAGCAACCAAGATTTGTATCCAGTCTCCTGTGTTATCCCACTATTATAGGCTGAATTTTAAAATTCCACACAAAGGCCGAAAATCTGTGGCATACACAATTTTAAAGATTCGAGAAAACTAAAAACGCAGACTCTTATAGAATAACTATTTCTATCAGAGTGTAGAATCTGGATCAGATCGGATCATTAACATAGCCACAATGAAGAAAGCCATTACGAAAGACATCGTTCCCTCTCGCTCTCTCTAATACCCGGTACTCAGTCAGTATAAACATACATACATACATATATGAGCTTACGATTTATGCAATTTATTATATGTTCGCAAAATGGACAAACTAAATTTTGGGAAAAAATTAATATTTCAAAAAATGAAGTCAAATCATTTTTGGAATATTATACTATGTTTCCAATTTTGTTTGCATATGCTTCATACATCTGCTTCTACATTTCTACATGTATAACTACATATTTGAGACGTACAAGTGTTTGCGACAGAGAGAGAGAGAGAGAGGGAATGAGTCAGCGCTTGGCAGGCGTTGCGTAGCCACTGAAATTTAATTTCTGGGCATAATATTGATCCCACCAGATCCATATTCGGCAATCTGGTAGATATAATAATCATGATTTTGCGTTTTTGGTTTTATTTTATCTCAAAAATTGTGGATTCTACAGATTTTCGTCCATTGTGGGGGCGGAAAAGGGCGTGGCAAAATTTTGAAATACACTTGTGCTGGTTTGATATCACAGGAGCTTGGATAGAAAGTTTGGTTGCTCTAGCTCTTATAGTCTCTGAGAACTAGGCGCTCATTTATACGAATAAGCAAAGCAGATGGGGCCGCGTGTGAGAGAGAGCGAGAGGGAACGATGACTTTCGAAATGGTTTTCTTCATTGTAGCTGTAATAATGATCCGATCTGATCCAGATTCAACACTCTGATAGAAATAGGCTTTCTCTATGATTCTGCGTTCTTAGTTTTCTTGTATCTTTAAAATTGTGTATGCCACAGACTTTCGTTCTTTGTGGAGGCGGAAGGGGGCGGGGCGAAATTTTGAAATACACTTTGAGTAGTGTGATAACACAGGAGACTAAATACAAAACTTGGTTACTCTAGCTTTAATAGTCTATGAGATATAGGTGCAAATGAAGACGGACGGACAGACAGACATGGCTATATCGACTCGGCTATTGATGCTGATCAAGAATATATATACTTTATGGGGTCGGAAACGCTTCCTTCTGGGCGTTACACACAACCGTTGTCCCCACAAATCTAATATATGTACCCCTATACTCTTCGAGTACCGGGTATAAAAATATGAGAAAACCAAAAATGCAGAGTCATTGGAAATTACAGTATCTACCAGATTGCCGAAACTGGATCAGGTCGGCTCATTATTATAGCCAGAAGGAACCAATGAAATTTCAGTCGCTACGCAACGCCTGCCAAGCGCTTTTTCGTTCCTTTTCTCTCTCGCAAACACTTCCACGTCTCGAATATGTAGTTCTACATGTTCATGTAGAAATCTAGAAGTAGATGTAAAAAACATATGTAAAAAAATTAAAAAATTCTAAAAATGGATTGACTTCATTTTTTGAAATGTTATTTTTTGCGCAAAATTTAATTTGTCTTTTTTGCGAACATATTATAAATAGTGGACAGACAGACCGACGGACAAACAGACATAGCTATATCTACACGGCTACTGATGCTAATCAAGAATAAATATACTTTATGGGGTCGGAAACGCTTCCTTTTGAGTGTTCCACACATTTACTATCACCACAATTCTAACATAACCCCTATACCCTATACTCTTTGAGAACATGGAGTCGCAGTTTAGATGCTGATTGTGATTTTATTGGTTGTTGTTTTTGTATTTAAATTAGTTTAATAACCGGAAATTGCTGTACCTCCTAGGACCATAGTAAAGACCAGAATGGAGATAAACATGATTATTGTAGGTACCAGGCCTCCTATTATCTGGGGATGGACGTATGTTAGTAGTTTAGAGTCAAGACTATTAACTACTATCTACCAGATACTTACAAACTGATAAGGTCTGACATTGCCCCAGCCGGCAATAATCGTGTTGGCTGGTGTACTATTTGGTAGCAGAAACTGATTGTGCAATGCAGTCGCAAATGGTACGGCTAAGTTCTTACCCTAGAAGAAATAAGTCATTTGCAATAGTCCTGATCGATCGTAATTTACTCACAGCTCCAAACATTATAGGGACTGCGATTTTAGCCGATGAAGTGGCTGGTGCTAGGATCGTCAGTATAGTTCCCAATGCGGAACCATAAATCAAGGCAATTCCATTGCTAATTTTTTGTTTTTTCACCGTGTCTGCCAAGTAATCAAATAATCCGGCGTGTTTGCCACTAAACACACAGCTGAACGCGGCACCCAGCATGAACATGTGTCCCCAAGGTGTATTGGAATTCACCGCCTTCCAGCCTATTAGAGATGGTGCACTACCCTCTTTCATAGGTTGGCGGCACACGTAATATTTGCAAAACATATAGTTGGCCGGAACGGCAAAGAACAGAATACTCATTCCAATGATAGGGACGGAGGGACCATTAGACGTCTTTTTGCTTATAATATCCCAGCCATCAATGAAACGAGGTTTTCGCGTCATCATTAGTAGAAATGTAAGAAGAATCAGTATGAGGGACAATTTTGTGTGGATTGTCCAAGGACCCATTTGCTCCCTCTTATCGACCATGGCCTTTTTGAGTCCATCCTTATTGGCAGCACCTTCAGCCAGCTCCTGCTTCACACTGCCCCCCATCAGTCCCAAGAACATAATATTGATCCAAACAATCAATGCAAGCATACTAAGAATCATTGGAACAATTAACAGCAGTAGAAAACTTCCAGCGCCGACCTTCCCTTTTAAATTCCTAGGGGAAAGTACGTGAGTAGTAGTTATTTATATTAAACGGAGGAAATTTCAAATTTGGTAAAAACAGCTAAGATTACATTATATGACGATCGGTCGTTGCTAATTCATTTTATTTGATTATGGGGTATTGAGTATCGTAAATTTTACAACAAATAAAATGACCATGAATGAAAAATTCCAATGACCAATAACACTAGTCGACACGACTTTTTCACTGTCGCCTAAATTGACTTTTTCTTATAGATTTGGATGTTTAAAAATTTTTAAAGAATGTTTTTTTTTTAAGAATTTTTAAAAAATGTGGTATTTTTTGTCATAGGTAGTGCTTCTATTTTTCACATAACTTAAGTTTCCTAATACTGGTTGTACTGAAGTTTGCAGTTAAAAAAATCTGACAAATGCAGCTATAAATCCGACTCAGACACTTTGTAGCTGTAAACTTAACGTCTGGAAGATATTAAGCTTCCAAATTGAAATTTCATTCATATTTTTTTCGGTATTTTTCCCCGAAATTTTGATTTTGAAAGCTCAGGAAAAGTCGAAAAAAAATATTTGAATGCCTTCTAAAAATATAAAAATAAACGGCTAAGTTATAGCCGTTTGATCAAACTTTCATATGCCGGATTTCGCCGATAAATTTTGTTGGCCGTATAACCGCTTTTTTTTCCTACAAAAATACGAAAAATCTCTGTTTGTAACAGTTTTTAACGGTAAAATGGCATTTGGAATAGAGCCAAACGGCATATGAAGTTTTGGTCAAACGATTGTAACTTAGCCGAAAAAGAAACCATAATTCTTTAAAAAATTTTAAATCTCCACATCTATCAGAAAAAATCATTTTTTGCCACAGCGGAAAAAAAAGTTGAATTTGGTCGAGAAGTGTAATTTAGCAGTTACATCACTTTCGCTCTCTCTCTATATATCTCTTGCTTCCTATCAACTACCATAAGTTCGTAATATCTCCGTCACTTTGTCGGGGGTGTGAAGAAAGAGAGAGTTAAGCGTTAAAGTCAGCCACAGGAATTTAATTTCTTCCTTATAGCTATAATATGCAGGTCTGGTGTGCGAGATATATCTTTGTTTTCGGTTTTCTCAGAAGACGAAGTAGTGGGCTTGGCAAGAAATGTAAACTTGATTCAGTGTGATACCCCAGAAATTAGCCCAAAAAATACGCTTTCTGTAGTAGGGGAAGGTAGGCAGTTGTGGACATAGTTTTGTTTTTCAATCATATATTTTTACCTGGGGCATATTATGCAGACATATGCATATCAATGGAAAGCTAGAAACCTCAGCTAACTAGTTTTGAAAGAATTACATTGATATCTTCCATTGAAAAAAAATTATCAAATTTTTTGTGAAATGGTCATTTTTGCGATATATTTTTTTGGTGGGTGGTTGTGGACACCTTTGTAAAATGAGCTTAAATATAGAAAGTATGAAGTTAAACGCAATGAAATTAATCAATAATGAAAGTTTATTAATTTTAAAGGCCATCAATGGCAAAAGGAATAACGAGAGAGGGCATCATTCCACGTCAGAAGCACAATTCGCGCATGTGAAGTAGCTGTCATGTCAGCACACTTGGCATTTGTCAGCGCATTAAAATCAATTCCCGTTAAATCGGACGATTTTTTGAATTTTTCTTCGACGACATGACTAAAAACATCGAAAAAATGCATAAAACACTATTAAAATAATTTATATTGACATCAACGACAATATTTCACGATTTGCCAAAAAAAAAATTGGGTGTCCACAACTCCCGTCATTCAAGTGTCCACAACTCCCTTGAGCAGCCATTTTGAAATCATATGAAAAAAATTTTTGCTGTGTAGATTGTGTCCGAATCTATCTATTGAATCTCAAAGAAAACTAAATTTTGCGTAAAAAAATCCATTGCACTCACCTTCTCACTTAACACACTTCACACTGTGACACTTTAAAAAACGTTCAAAGAAACTTTTGTGATTTTTTTCGAGGTAAAAAAAAAAATTTGTTTGCAGCACAAAGCAGACGCGTCTGTTCACTTTGGTATTTGGCACAAAAACATCGTGCTTCTAAGGCGCACACATGACATTCGTCAGATCTGTCAAATCTGCTCTGTGTCAAAAGTTGCACAGGGGTGTCCACAACTACCGACTGTCCATAACTACCTACTTTACCCTACTTATAGTCTCTAAAAACTAGAAATATAATGGAAGGAGAAGACTGACAGACAGACATAGACATATAAATACATATGTAAATACTTTATGTGGTCGTAAACGCTTTCTTCTATACTTTTTGAGTTCAGTACTTACATATTAAAAATGTCGATTAGAGCTTCATTTGGATCCTGTAGTGGCGAAATCATTGCTCCCAGGGTGGAAGCGTAGCATACAGTTAAATAAATACCCACTGCAGGACGTGATGGATAAGGTTTACTGTAAAACGGAAAAAAGTATAATTTATTGTATTAATTGTACGTAGTGTGCCACCAGACTTACGATCCGCGCTCGTAGGGCTCTTCCTCGGAGTACATTTTGGCAACGCCAGCCTAAAAAACGGTCATATGAGTCTGTTTCAAAATTGATCTTAACACTTACATCATTGAATTCAGTCAGCACAGCTATAGCCACTTTCATCCAAAAGGCCGCAATTATTGTGGAGTTCACAAAAATGGATGACAACGCAGTGACGGTAACCAGAAAAATTTGAAGACTATACGAAGAGGGACCTAGTAAGTATAAACGTTTTTCTATGGATTTTCTTACATTTTGACGTTGCTACCACAAATTTGAATGATCATTATGGCGAGACGATCACTAAGCTTCGAAGTATCCATCATGACGCCCATAATGACGCTGCCATATGTCAAAAATATTAGGTCTGTATAATACGAATTGCTGACAGGATTCGAGCCCTCTATGCCGAAAACAGGAATGAATGTAATATAGAGAAAAGCAATTGCACCTTGAGCCATAACGTTGAGGATGTAGTATAAATATAGACATGTTGTAAGGTATAAAAATCGAGATATCTATTGAGAATTAGATTAAATTCAAGTCAATAGACAAGGATAGGGATGAGTTCGACCTGTACTTACCAATACATTGTGTATCAACAGAATTGGGGCAAATATAAGGGGAATGACTATAATTAGAACGCCTTTGTAGTGAAACTTGCAAAATAATTTTCGATCATCTTGCTCTTTATATGGCAAATCGCCAGGCTTATACTCAGCGGCCTCACTTATTGGTAAATATTATTTTTTAGTTAGTATTTCTTATACTATTATTAACTAATTATTTACTTACGCCATTTTGGAAAATATAAAAACTAATATCGGATGCTTCTGAAATAATTTGTGAAATGATTTAAAATTATTTTTTGAAGAATATGGAGTATCTGATTGAATGATTTATAAAGGACTGCTGAGACAAACAAAATTGGATTCAGCAAAACCTATTTAAACAAATGTTGTATTGATCTACTATCATTTTTTTTTTTTTTTTAATTCGACTTTTTTGTTATTTTTTTTATAACATTTTCTCGCACGAATGTAACGTAACGTATTTTTCCAAAACAAAATATGAGTTCTTGTTGTGCTAAGAACTTTGACCGTTCGGTCTCTACGCGGCAAACGTATGTCTACTAAGACCTATTGAAACAGTTCATATTCTGAAAATTTATTGATGACCATAACTCAAGATATTGCGTATCATATAAGGGAACTGGCTTTTCAAAAATACTATGAACGGGACAACCGGATAAAACGAAGGGGAACGTTGTGGGCGGAAAAGGCCGCTGCTCTACGTTATACCTGGTAATCAGTGAATACATATTTACATATGTGAGCTTACAATCTATGTAATTTATTATATGTTCGCAAAAGAGACGAATTAAATTTTAAGCAAACAAGAAAATTAAAAAAAAATAAGGGCGGAAGGAGGCTTGGTGAAATTTTGAAATGTACTTGTAACAGTGTGATATCAAAGAAATCTGGATAAAAGATTTAGTTGCTCTAGCTTTTATAGTCTCTGAGATCTAGTCCTAAATCATGACGGACAGAGAGACATGGCTATACATATCTACATGGCTTTTGATGCTGATCAAGAATATATATACCTAATTTATGGGGGCGGAAACCATCAACTATCACCTCAAATCTAATATACCCCTATACAAAATTATACTTTTTTTCCGCTTTGAACCAAACTGACTTTTTATATTAGATTTGGGCTTTTCAATTTTTAAATGTATTATGGTTTGTTTTTATTTTTATTTTTTAAAACTCGTTTTTTATATCCGGCTCACATAAATATATATTTATATTCATATACGTATCGATATCAACTATCGTTGCTGAAAGTCGTTTCTTCACTTCCCTCCGCCTAAAAATTTTATTTTTGTGCTCAAAGGAAAGTAATTGTGTTGTATTATTGCTTACTGTGTTTTATCGTGTTTTTGTGCAGTTAATTCCAGTTGCAATTGCAATTGCAATCCAACTTTTGTGCATTCTTTCTAGCCCCACTCGTTCTTATGCTCAGCTGATTTGTTGTTGCTATATGCTTTGTATGCTGCACTCTCTCTAAGCCGCTGTCTAATTTTATACGTCTATTTTGTCTATCTTCTGCTTATTTTCATACATGTTAACATACATATGTACATGTAACGTGCCTGCCGAATTCTGTGTTTCTCGGTGTTATTTGTATACTTTGCTTCAATTATGTTGTCAACTCTAGTGCGGTGCGCTTGCTCTCTCTGTACCGCTCTTTGTTTTTATCTACCCTCAGCTTAACTGTTTTCATTTCCAACACACACGCACTGCGTTAGCCGCCGCTCTGTAGGGGTCCGCTCTGTTGGGGATCCTATTAAGACTCGCTGCGGCCTCAACTGGACCTGTTGGAACTGCAAAGCTATCGAAAGCGACATGCGTGTCTTTATGAGACAGACGTATCTTGAATTCGCTGCCCTAAACGCAAGATTCCGAATGCTCCAAGATAAGTTTCGTCTGACGGAGTATCACTTCAAAACACTTAAAATTTTGACTGAGTCTCCAAAGAGGAAGGAGAGTAACAAGTATTTACCCAATACTAATAATGATTTTTCTCTTGCAGCCCCTGAACCATCTGTACCTCTTGCTCGGTAACCGCCTGTAACTGGTATGGAACCTGGAGCCAATGGTGCCATTGCATCTGCAACTGCGCCCAGGCCTGTCGCACCACCCGCACCTCGTGCTCGGTTACCGCCTGTAACTGGTGCTATGGTGCCTGTAGCCAATGGTGCCGTTGCATCTGTCACTCCTGCACCCATGCCTGTCGCCTCTAGGCCCCCACCTGTTGATGCTGACGTGGCTGTCATGATGGCTGTTGAGGCCCCTTCAAACTCGGCATCCATCGCTATCGCCTCAGCCAGCACTATGCCAATAGTGTCGCCTAACCTTAATAGCACCGCTGCGTGTACTCCCAGGGTGCAAGTGCTTGCGGCTGAGGATGCCGCCAATGCTACTTCCCCCACACCGAGACCTATTCTGGGTATGGCTATACCTTCTGGCTCTCGCTCGGGTCTTGAAATTAGTGGAGTGGTTCCTGGGAAAGCAATTCTCGTTTCCCGACTCAATCCTGAGGCCACTACGGAGGATGTTAGGCATCATCTTTGTTCAAAACTTAGCGCTCGCCTGGAGGATATTATTGTGACCAAGTTTTCTTTTAAGCATAAGCGTAATATTTCCTCATTTAAAATTGTTGTCCCTGATTCTTACCTTGATAGATCTCTTGAACCTTCCATTTGGCCTGAGCATACAATTATGCATGAGTTCGTGCGTAAAGTTTCGAATCAAAGTCTTAATGTTACCGGCCCTGCCAATTCTAATCAGAGTCCCAATGTTACCTGCCCTGTCATTTCAAAAAACTAATTAACCATTTTTCCATTCACTATCAGAATGTTCGCCAGTCTTTTAGGCAAATTTCGCCAACTACACACGGATAGTGCCTCTTACGATTTCGATGCTATCGGTTTTTTCGAAACATGGCTCAACTCCACTGTTCATGATCATGACATTTTTTGGCACAATTTCATCATTTATCGAATGGATTGTGCATCTTTTGCTGGTGGAGTTCTGATTGCAGTCAAAACTGACTTCTCATCGGAGTTATTCCCTTTCAACAATATCCTTGAGATTGAGTTTATTGCAGTCAAAGTCCGTGTTGGCATGGGTTTTATCTATCTAGCCTGCTCATTCCTCCCAAATCTGATGCTGAGGTTTGTTCAAAACACCTTTCTGCTATCCATTCTGTAGTGTCTTCGTTAGGTTGTGTACTCATAACGATTTTATCAATGAGCTAACGGATGTTTCCCTTACCCAAATTAATTCTATTAAAAATAATAGGAACAGACTTCTCGACATTATTTTCGTTATGGTTATGGTTATGCTTCTCTAGGTACAGTTGCCAGAGTATCCCCACTATCACTTCCTGAAGACCTATACCATCCTACGCTATCTATAACTTTAGAGTGTACCAGTTCTACTTGTGTTAACATTACCTCGACTCCTCAGATAGACACATTAATTACGCGTCGTTTAAGGTATCACTTATAAAAATATAAAAATAAACTAAATAAATAAGGCTAAGTTATAGCCGTTTGATCAAACTTTCATATGCCGAATTTCGCCGATAAATTTTGTTGGCCGACGTATAACCGCTTTTTTTTCCTACAAAAATACCAAAAATCTGTGTTTGTAACAGTTTTTAACGGTAAGATGGCATTTGGAATAGAGCCAAACGGCGTATGAAACGGCTTATTAAACGACGCCTATTTAATGTGTCTATCTACAACTAAAAATCAAGGCACTCAAATATTTCTTTTTCGACTTTTCCTGAGCTTTCATTGTCAAAATTTCGGGGAAAAATACCGAAAAAAATTATGAAATTTCAATTTGCAAGCTTAATATCTTCTAGACGTTAAGTTGCAGCTAAAAAATGTCTGAGTCGGATTTGCATGTCAGCTTTTTTTAACTGCAAAGCTCAATACAACCAGTTGTTGGAAACTTAGGTAATGTGAAAAATAGAAGCACTACCTATGACAAAAAATACCACATTTTTTTTAAATTCTTTAAAACAATGTAAATCTCCAAATCTATCAGAAAAAGTCATTTTTGGCGACAGCGGAAAAAAAAGTTGAATTTTGTCGCTTATAAAAATATAAAAATAAACGGCTAAGTTATACCGTTTGATCAAAATTTATCTGCCAGACGTTAAGTTTCTGCTACAAAGTGTCTGAGTCGGATTTATAGCTGCATTTATCAGCATTTTTTAACTGCAAAGTTCAATACAACCAGTTGTATGAAACGAGAGTTATGTGAAAAATAGAAGCACTACCTACCTATGACAAAAAATACCAGATTTTTTAAAAACTATTTTAAAAAAAACTACTCCATGACAAAAAAAAACATTCTTCAAAATTTTTAAACATCCAAATCTATCAGAAAGTCATTTTTGGAGACAGCGGAAAAGTCGTGTCGACTAGTGTTATCTCCACTTGATTGGTTGAACTTTTCCTTTTTATCACAGAAAGCACTCCCACTCCCTCGGATTCAAATACTTTAAAAACATAAGATTCATGATTTCGTTTGTTTCGCACATTAAACAAATTTCACTGGTCGACCTTCACTTTGGAATAATGACTGTAATTAAGTGTCAGACGCTTAATTAAAAATGCATTTATTCGAAATAGAGTCAAAAATACATACGGCCTTGCTTTTGGTGCAGCAAAAATATTGCAATTAATGAGGCCCGTAAATAACGAGGCATAGCCCCTTTCACCTTTCACACCTGTTCCAATACATTTCGTGTCCGTATAAATGATTTATAAAGTTAACGTTGCCTATTTGAAATGCAATTTACCCTCTCGAAAGAATAATGCCAGAGCCCCTCGTACGCTTTGTGACCCACGCAGAGGCGTCCGGAGATACATTGGTAACAGGCAGAGGAAAAAAGATAGGACTGGAAAAGAAGGAAAAAAAAATTCAGGGAACAGGAGAAAATTATACGGCATTCGGTGCCGATGCTGCTGGACCTGCTGAACATTGCAACGAGGGTCGCATTGCCATTGAATTAATTAATTTTTAAATGCTTCCCCGGGTTGTGCACTTTCCCCTACAGCTTACATGCATATTTATGGCATTTTTGTCCGTGTGTACAGGGCCTACGCAAATTGAATAAAAATATAAAGTAAAAAGAATTGGATAGGTATTGGCTATGCAGGTCCACTAACGAAGTGCTCAGCCAGCCTAGAAATTGGAAACATCTTTCCTGCTGTGATCCGATGTTTTCTTATCCAAATTTTCGGTGAAAAATAAAAGCTCCAATATGTACAGTTTTTTCAATGATTCCGAGACACTAAAACCTAATTTCTTTTGTAAACTACCAAATGGATGCACCTGTATTACGGCAATTAGGTTACAATATTTGTCAAATATTTAGATTGTGCCAACAATTCTTTAGTTCCTCGTTATTCGCTATTCGAAACATGCAATTTTGAATTTTTCATACAGCCCAAGCAAGCACTAATTATAGTCAAAACTTTGGATCTTTCGGGCTAAAAGAAAAGCTCATTAATATCACCCAGGACTTGCGAAAAGTTTCAAACACATTTTGACATCTTCTATAGGCATTCATCCGGCCGAAGGGCCAGGAACAGAGCTGGTATTTTACTTTTTGTTCCCTGTGATGACGAGTTCGCAATTATCAATTGGCAATTCATATTTCGAGCAATATAAACTTATTATCGGTGTGAGGAAGTGTTCCCTCACAACGGAACGCAGGTTTCATTATGACAAAGGGGGGCAACACAGCCCGACGCCCCTAATCCCCCTTCGAAACAAAATGACAACGCCAGAGAACAACAGCAACGGAGAGAGAACCACAACGCCACAGAACAACAGCAACGGAAAGAAAACCACAACGCCACAGAACAACAGCAACGGAGACAAAACGACGACGACGACGCGGCAGAGCAACGGCAATGAAGAGAGAACGACAGATAGCAACGATGCAGGATAACGGTACCCAGAAAACCAACCCCGCCACTGAATACCAAAAAATGAACGCGAAGGCGAACGACTGATCGCGCTATCCCTCACGCACATATACCGGCGTAAGCGTGCCGACGCGACAGAGCCGAAGCGCTGGCAGAGGCCGGGAGCAGAGGGCAGGCAGCGTGGATCTTTGACGCGTGCCGGTCAAAAAAGGGCTAGAGAGTGCGAAATTAACTGCGGAGGCGATCGGTAGAGGGCGAAATAAACTGCGGAGGCGATCGGTCGAGTGCGCGGTTCATTTAAGTGTGTCAAACGTGGAATCAATAAAAGGAGAGGACATAGGATTACCACCAAGGACACCTGCAGGACGGGAAGGGGTAAGCTGAGGCCGTAGGCGATAGGGAGTTAAAGAGATGGTGCAGTAGTAGGAGGTAGGGCCCGTAAGCTAAGTAAAAGTATCTAACTGTTCCGTGAGCAGTGATCCCCCTCCCCGCTGAGTCCCCCTTTCCCAAAGATCGCGTCTGTCGCCACGCGGGTGTTAGGAAGGGGCGTGTCGCCCATCGCTCTGCGCTCCTGTCTACCTCTCCGGGTCCTTTTATACAAATTCTCTGTATACGGACTGGATCCTGGCGTGACTGAGAGTCTGTACCCCGGCCACTAGACAGGAACTTCCTTACATCGGGTATCCATCCATTAGTCTGAATAATATGTAAAGTAATCGTTCCAGCTTCATTTTGGTATTTGTTCTGCTGCTCTCTGCACCCCATGGAGGCGTGTAGGTGTAGAATGAGACCCGACTCGGTCTCGGATCTCGGTTATAAATTTACATGCATATTTGTGTAGTTTTTTCTCTTACCATTCCTGTAATGTTTCCAAACCAACTTTTTGTCGTTGTTGTTTTTGCAATTGTTGCTGCTGAGTATGTATAAAAGTTTAACTGAATTTATTATGAGTGCTGCTGCAGTTGCTGCGGCATAAATTATTGTTATTAATTTACAAAAGTGTTACCAGCCCTCCCCCATTAAATTGAAATATATTCTCATCCCCGCCAAGCCTGGCTATGTAGCTTAAATTTGTATTTACTTTAAGATTTGAATTCTCGGATAAAGTGAACTTAATTGACATTCTATTTCCTTCAGGCTAACAAAAGGAGAGGTGTCTATTCAGTGTTCAGGGAAAATAAGTATGTATAGTACAGGGAAAATAAGTAGTTTTTCTATGAACCTTAACTGATGGCTTAATTGAGAGCCCAGCGATTATCCTTTAAGTAGATGCAGACAACAAACTCGGCTATTGGATCTTAGGCCTGGCTCTTGTTTTAAGATTTTAATCTAAAGTGCAAATTCATTTTCCATTTTGCACTTTACTTTAGTAGGCACACACATCCTTGTTGCATTATACATACACACATAAATACAGCTGCCTTTTAAAATCTATAATGCTAAAACTTCTATGTAACGGAAAAGATGCTTGAGGAGGGAAAAGGAGCGACCCGACTGCATTGCATGCCATTAACATTGTCTAGACTGAACTTTCTTGCCAGTTTCTGACTCCTTGCATTTTGCATAAACCAAATTGTAACAAATTTAAATGCTGGCATCTCGACCATAGTTCTAATCAATCACTGATTGGATCTTTAAATCCTACCAAGCCAGATCTAAGCTAGAATACACTTAGCCATATGGCTTTTTCATTATGTATTATGATATGTGCAAATATTTAACAAATATAGGAACCAATCGAGTCTTTTATATTTAATAAAAACTGTGGGGAACGTTGCGAGCTGCGGCAAAGGCCGCGGCGCTACTTTATACCTGGTACTCAGTAGGTATATATATGACTTATATAGGTTTCATATTTTATCCAATGTTTAACACACTCGAGAAGAAAAACGAAGTGGAAAATAATTTGATTCAAAAACTAAACTTTCTAATATATCTATATAACTTATCATGTTTAAAATAGTCTCACACGTTTCACTGCTATAAACATATTTTGAATAGTTTTTATTTGAAAACCACTACATCTTTCTCTTGCCTTTTTCAACCTTCGTATTGATCCTCAGTCTGCAATTGTCCTTTTTGAACTTTATCTTTATTTTCAGAAATGAATTCATTTAAATACCTCGCTATAGTTTCCGTGTATCCATGTCATCGTGTATCACCTTGTATCGAACATGTCAAACAGACAAACAAACAAAAATTTATTTCAGCTGCCAACGACTAGTCACAACCTTTCCGTGAGTATCACAGAGGCTTCATCTAAGTCGAGCCTTTGACAATGGCAGGATTGGGCTTTAATTACACTACTCGACAAATTTCAACTTTTTTTTTCCGCTGTCTCCAAAAATGACTTTTTCTAATAGATTGGGAGATTTAAAATTTTTTTAAGAATTATGGTTTTTTTTTCATGGAGTAGTTTTGTTTTTAAGAATTTTTAAAAAATCTGGTATTTTTTGTCATAGGTAGTGCTTCTATTTTTCACATAACTCTCGTTTCATACAACTGGTTGTATTGAACTTTACAGTTAAAAAATGCTGATAAATGCAGCTATAAATCCGACTCAGACACTTTGTAGCAGAAACTTAACGTCTGGCAGATATTAAGCTTCCAAATTGAAATTTCGTCATTTTTTTCGGTATTTTTTACCCGAAATTTTGACTTTGAAACGTCTGGAAAAATCGAAAAAAAAATAAATGAATGCCTTGATTTTTGGTTTTAGATAGACACATTAATTACGCGTCGTTTAAGGTATCGCTTATAAAAATAAAAAAATAAACGGCTAAGTTATAACCGTTTGACCAAAACGACCCAAATCTCATTTTATCGGAAAAAATACCGAAAAATACTTGAATTTATTTAAGTGTTATGATACTTAAATATTTTTATTGTTATTGCTTGTTACTATTTTTAAAATGGTTTGTCTGTCTTCTTTTGTCATTTAAGTCAGATTCTTTTATGAGAGTCCACACATAGTCGCCCAACATATTCTCATTCCAAACACCTAGATACCGTCGTTCCATAGCTTTTAATTGTTGGTGAAATCTCTCTCCGTGTTCATCACTAACATCCCCAAGGTTTGGCGGAAAAAGTCTAAGTGGGAGTGCAGGAAATGGTTTTTGAGTGAAATGTTGGCTCCAATTTGTTCATAATTCTTAAGTAGGTCTTGAACGATATTAACGTAATCATCTTTCTGTTACCAAGAAAATTTGTTGTAACCAGTCGGAACGAGTTCCAGGCTGCTTTTTCATTCGTAGATAAAATATTTTCAAATCCACCATCTTTTAGTAGTTTTCGAATTTGGGGGCCAGCACATGAAGTTGACCGGCTTGAGTTGTCCATTTCAATTAGAAACAAGTGGTATTTTTCGAAAACACACGATCGTATTCTGCTGGAAGTCAGAACTACACTGAGGCAGGGATACTATATGTACAGAGTTTTTTATGAATAGCTTGAAGAAGAAAGGTCAAATATCTGCGGGACCAGCACCTGTGAAGGAAAAAGGTCAACATTTGACCGTAACAGGTATTGATGTATATTTATCCTCACCAAGGCTTAGGTATAAGGAATAAGGAATAAAACTGTCCACAACATTTACACCCCAAATAAATATGACCAGGTAGGATATATATCCGATATATATAAATACCTAAGACTCGGTAAAACCAAAATTACAGGTCCTTTTTGTTTTTTGCAATCCCATTTTGGAAGTTGGACCAAAAACGTACCGGACGGTATTTTTTCAGATAAAATGAGATTTGGGTCGTTTTGGTCAAACGGTTATAACTTAGCCGTTTATTTTTTTATTTTTATAAGCGATACCTTAAACGACGCGTAATTAATGTGTCTATCTAAAACCAAAAATCAAGGCATTCATTTATTTTTTTTTTTCGATTTTTCCAGAAGTTTCAAAGTCAAAACTTCGGATAAAAAATACCGAAAAAAAATGATGAAATTTCAATTTGGAAGCTTAATATCTGCCAGACGTTAAGTTTTTGCTACAAAGTGTCTGAGTCGGATTTATAGCTGCATTTATCAGCATTTTTTAACTGCAAAGTTCAATACAACCAGTTGTATGAAACGAGAGTTATGTGAAAAATATAAGCACTACCTATGACAAAAAATACCAGATTTTTAAAAAATTCTTTAAAAAAAAACTACTCCATGAAAAAAAAAAAAAACATTCTTCAAAATTTTTAAACATCCAAATCTATCAGAAAAAGTCATTTTTGGAGACAGCGGAAAAGTCGTGTCGACTAGTGTTATCAGCTCATTTGTCAGTCGCCTCGAGGTGGAAAATAAATTACGCGACACTTTAGACGAGCCTTGTGCTGGGAAGTTGACAATTCTGCTGTGGGTGGGAGTGTGGCTTGGAATGATGATACGGGAACGATTATGTGTGTTTTAATACCACTAAGAGTGACAGCTATGCTTGGTTGCCTACATTCCCTCAAAGTCACGCACTACGTGACTTGTGCTACGCGGCTTTTGTTTGACACAATTCATTTGTCACCTCATTATTGTCCCTGGTTGCTGCCGAGAATGTTCTGTTAATTGAAAACGTGTTTTAAGTTCAATTCACTTTAAGTTTGCCAATTTTTAACAAATCATTTAAGATGTACTCCACAATCGCCAAGATTATCACAAACAAAGTTCAGAGCCCCCCAAGCCGATCCTTGAGGGGTAATATAGTATTGCTGTTATTCTCCCTGAGTCGTAAAATTTGTACACACAAAACTTTGAGCAAACACAGCTTGAGGTTCTTTATTTGTGGGTTTTGAAACTTCCATAAAATAAAATAAAATGTGCAACATTGCGATTATGTACGGAGACGAGCCCTGGAAACTGTTTCCGTTTCTTTTTGCACTTGCCTTTCTGGACGGATGATGGCTTTTAACCACTGAACTGCATCTTATTTAGCGCAGAAACACACACAATGAAGGGTAATATGATATTTTGACATGTGTGTATCTGTGTGTGTTCAAGGGTTCAAGTGTGGTTGAGTACGTAATTCAATAGCAATCCCAAGTATTCGAAGTGCTCTGATGTGTAAAGATGCTGGGACTACACTCTCCACACAAATTTTACTTCCCATAGCCCAACCCCTTCCGTCTGCATTCATTTTTCACCCTCGCTTTTAGTTTCACTCATGGTGGATTAAGCAACTGAAATTGGATTAGACATTGGCTACCCCGCACTCCATCTCGACCTCTGTCAAATAACTTCGATTTGCATGTGCTGGTAATGCCGTTATGTGAGCCAACGCACTGACATGTTATTCCCAAAGGTTGTGCAGCTCTAAAGCGCACTCCGATTCCCCACTGCAATTGCATCACTTGGGAAGCAGTGTTACGTAAATACTTGCTATTCACACGCTCTTCGGTAGCTGACATATAAATTAATGCTTCCTCTTGAGGCGAATTCTGTAAATTATGGGCCAACTCGAAAACATTTCCCTCGGCAGCTGCAACAAAAGTCTTCGATTTGTCTTCAGGGGAGGACTCGTATATAGCATATATTTTGTCCAAGATGTTATGTTCAATCGACCACAGAAAAAAAAGGAAGGAAAGTGAGCAAAAAGTTTTGCACTTTGATTTAGCAGTGGAAACTTCGTACCAGCCCTGTGAAAGCATTTAAAAAGTTGTAGAAAAAAAAACATTTAACTCTTCGATCAAAAAAAGTAAAAGCAATAAAACTTTTTGAAACTTCATTTGAGCTAGCCCTCGAATCGTTCGCCACAAGAGCGCAAATATTATCGCATAGCACGGAGTAGCAATTTAGGATACTGGTCGAAGCTAACTGAGGTCTTTAGGTTCCTTTCAACGACAGTTTGTACTATCGGTGCGGAATATCCATCGATCCGTTTTATCCAAACAACAACAAAAATACAAACAACAGCGCAGCAGTAGGTCTGGTTCAGCGAAGGTAAATGATTGAGTCTTCGTTGCGTCAATTTATACCTTTGGATACCGATTTAATCAATCGCGGTACTGCCTGTGGTTCGGCCGCAAGCATAAGGAAGAGGAGCGGAAAAATAAGAACGGCAGCAAGGTGGCCGTAAATACCCAATTTCATAATACCCAATTCCATAATTTCAAAAGTCTAATAAAATATGTACTTTGACTTGAGCAAGCCAATTTTGCACAAATAGTTTTCATCATTCATATATAATACTCATCGACAACTTTTCAGTCTTCTATTTTCATACAGCCTGCTACTAATGGCGGACTTACACTGGAAACACACGGAATTTCATTAACTTAAAAGTCGGACAGTTGTTGTACATAATCCACACGGTAGACAGGGCCGGTCAGGCGCGAGCATATTTTATAATAATAAAGAAATTTCTCTCTCAACATTTAAAGTTGCCAAACAGCAGCCGCAGCAGCAAAAGTCAAAGGAAGCAACCGCTGCCCATAATAAAATTGGGTAGAAATATAAAAATTAAACTGCCTCCTGAAACTTTCCCTTTTGCATGAAATCTCGAATGACCTCAAAAATTCGTGGCCAAGAACCGATGTACATATATGTGGGTCCCTCCACTTGAGCGTTAAATGCTGCTGACCCAAAGGCTAAGTTGGAGAGCAAGCCTAATGAAATTTGTTCGTTTGTTTTCGTTAGATTTTTGTGATAACTTTTTCTCCTGGACCAGACATTAGTTTTACATTTAAATTGGGACTTTTGCAGCTCCATACATATATCTTCCCGTACATCTAACACAACCCGCAGTCATACATTTTTTTCACAGTCAAAAGGAGACAAACAAAGGCAGAGCGAGAGCATTGCCAGACATTTGACAACGCTGCTGAGTAAACAAAGATATCAGTTACCATGGGATGTTCTAGTGTCTGAGATAAACTAGGCGGTCATTTACCATTCTCAACCTGCTATTCTAGGACTCCCCCATTCACCCATCAACTAGATTAGCTCTCATTTGCTCTCTCACTTCTATGTGTCACCCAGAATGTGCTGCTGGAAAATTAAAGTAATGCCATGGTGAGGTGCTGTTAACATGACATGCAATTTTTTGCGTCGACTAGTGCGAGTAGAAAAAAGCAAACCACAAGCAGGACGTGCTCTGGAAAATAAAACTTGTAGTAAGTTATTATTTTCCAAAATATGTTATATGGTTTTTAAGGGTTAAAATAATATAGATATTCATCTTTAAACGTATACGGAGGCCATTGATAGGAATTTTTTAATAGGAATCAGCATCGTCGAACTTATTTTACTTTAAGAACATTATTTCCTTATAATGTATGTACCTCCTCCCTCATATTAATCAACAAATGAAAGGTGGATGTTGAGTGAGTTTTACACAAGCGAACAACCGACACACATGTCCTCTGGGAACCTTGATCATGTTAGATAGCAGCGTGTTCTAACAGGATACAAAAGAAATTTCCCTATATTATATCACCTTTTAATCTCTGTTCTCTGTTAAGAGTTCTCTGTTAAGGCTTCAGCGCCTTAACATGTTCCCCGAAGAGGGTCTGCACTTCAGTTCTCCGTGGATTCTGTAAGAGATTGGTTTATGGAGCGGATATAACAGAACGGTTTTGTTAACTGAAGCATTTATTTCGGAAATTGATGTAGTAATGTTTTCAGTAAGTAAGTACGACTATAACTATTTCCAGTAAGTATGAAACGTTCAAATAACTTTTGATTTTAGAATTGAAGCCATCTCACTTTTACATGAAGTCCATCCTAAATAGGAAGCTCATAGGCATTTTTATACCCAGTACTCGAAGAGTATATTAGATTTGTGGTGATAACGGATGTATGTAACGTCCAGAAGGAAGCATTTTCGACCCCTGTCTGTCTGTCCGTCCGTCCGTCTGTCCGTCTTAATTTGTGCCTAAATCACAGAAACTATAAAAGCTAGAGCAACCAAATTTTGTATCCAGTCTCCTGTGTGATCACACTACTCAAAGTGTATTTCAAAATTTCGCCCCGCCCCTTTCCGCCCGCACAGAGGACGAAAGTCTGTGGCGTACACAATTTTGAAGATACGAGAAAACTAAAAACGCAGAATCATAGAGAATGGCCATTTCTATAAGAGTGTTGGATTAGATCGGATCATTATTATAGATACAATGAAGAAACCCATTTCGAAAGTCATCGTTCCCTCTCGCTGTCTAAGAAAGACACTATAGGAGATAGAGCAACCAAACTTTCTATGCTATGACACTTATGATATCAAACCAACACGAGCTTATTTCAAAATTTTGCCACGCCCCCTTCCACCCCACAAAGGACGAAAGTCTGTGGAATCCACAATTTGTAAGATAAAAGTAAACCAAAAACGCAGAATCATGGGAAATTACCATATCTATCAGATTACCGAATCTGGATCAGATCGGATCAATATTATGGCCAGAAGAAACAAATTAAATTTCAGTCGCTACGCAACGCCTGCCAAGCGCTTACTCATTCCCTCTCTCTCTCGCAAACACTTCCACGTATTAAATATGTAGTTAATAACTAGTTATACATGTCATGTAGAAATGTAGAAGCAGATGTAAAAATCATATGTAAAAAAAAATGGAAACATGTATAAAAATTCCAAAATTTGAATTACTTAATTATTTGAGATATTCTTTTTTGCCCAAAATGTAATTCGTCCCTTTGGCGAACATACAATAAATAGCGTAAATCGTATGTCTATACTGACTAAGTACTGAGGGTATAAAAAAGACTCACAACGTTCCCTCTCGTTTCATATATCCCTGTGTGTTTATTTGTTGTTTTCGGTGCCGATGTTCGTCTAAATTGACTCTTTCCTCTGTTGTTGGCTTTTGATGTCCACTTCTGATAGAGAAATGAAACGTTTGCATAGCATATCATTTACTTATGGCAATAGGCAATAATGCATTTCAAATTATATAAATTAATTAGGTCGAACTGAGTGGGTAATTACTCGGGAATGCCCAGCATAATTCAGTTAAGTTAGAGTACTAAGTAGAGAGGAGTCTCTGTTGAGCCTTAGGGAAATTAATATGGCTCTGCATACAGTTTGGTTAATTCAGACGATTGTTTAGGGACTAATTCATTCCAAAAGGCATGTCTTTTTTTAGTGAGATTCTGTGGAAAGAAATAACTAGCATTATCTTAGTCTATATATAAATTATGTAGACTGTAGAAAATCTTAAGAGATCTATATACTTATACCAGAAGTACCAATTGATGTTCCCTTTGTTTCTGTTCTGCATTTGGGGTTTGCATGCAATCAGACTAAGTCTCTTTTCAGTCTCATTTAAAGTTTTATTTCATATATCTCCTATATGTACATATATATCATATGTCATGGATAAACTCCTTATAAACATCCCTGAATCTCAATCAAAGATTAAAGTAAAAGCCTTCTATTCACAATTCTCAATATATATTATTGATATACCCGCAATGAGCGCTGATATACAAAACACCCATTAACAATATGTGCCTTTTAACCCAAATAAAAGCTAATTTCCTTATACCAAAGACATGTGCTCTGATCCCAGATGCATTTTGCATAAACACATTCACGAAATCTATCATCAATTTGTCAATTGTCTTGGCAATGCAGTTGCCAAAGAGATTAATGATATTGCCAAAATACTTTCCGATTCTGAGATCTTTCTATACGGCTGGGTTTTATTGCGATTACATGGTGTGGCTGGTCGATGCGGTGATTTTAATTAATTAAGCTACTCGACAAAATTTAACTTTTTTTCCCGCTGTGGCGCAAAATGACTTCTACTAATAGATTTAGAGATTTAAAAATTTTGTAAATATTATGTTTTTTTTCTAGGTTTATTTTTAAGAATTTTATTATATTTTTCATGTTTTTTCTAGATGGAGTGCTATATTTCACATAACTTAAGTTTTGATTCAGCACACGATGGTTTGGTCAAACGGCTGCGACTTAGCTGTGTATCCATCGATTCTTGCAAACGATACCTAAAACGACGACTAATTAATCTAAAACCAAGGATCCCATCCACGAACAATTTTTTTTTCGACTTTTCCTGTTTCCTGTTTCCTGTTTTTAAAGTCCAGTTTTCGGGAAGGAATACCGCAAAAAATATGAAAGCACTAGATTTTTTGTCGACTAATGTTATCTGATAAAACCATTTAAAAGACTGTGGGGATAGTGGTTTTTATCCCCGATCGGCCGAATAATTATCTCGAATAAATAATAGATGGCGCAGAAATAAAAAGGCAATTAAATGTTTATTGATTGATGTCAAAGCGCGCAGCATCGCTTCGCTTGGCAAGGATAGATAACGTCGATCATAGAGAAACGAAGAGAAGAGCGATCTTTGAGAGAGCGTTTAGCAGGGCAAGCAAGTGGAAGAATTTACAAACAGAATATGTAGTAATGGAAATAAATATATATATCACGGACGCTGTATTAATAGGATCCAGGAGAGTCCAGCCATCTCGCTTACACAAGTTAGAACTGACCCAAATGCATTTTTGTATGGTCCAGAGTCGAAACTCAAATTAATTTAATTTCGGTTTTTCTTTTGTGCCATTTTTATGACACACACAGAGCCATGGCGTTGACAGTTTTCTTGATGATTTTACATTTCATTTTTCCAAACTTTTACCCTATATTCGTGGACTTAAAGGGTATACTGTTGTTGCGAAAGCATATGTAACGGGTAGAAAGAATAGTTCTCCATTAAAAACTAATTTTATCTGCGCGTCAACCGCTCGCGGATTGTCATTTCAAAGCAGAGGAATATTCCGATGCGATTTTGTATCCCCACGGATAAAAACTGAGAAAAGCACCTGGAGTTTTATAGAAATATATATTTTCTAAAGCACATGCTCATCTGAACACGTGTTATTTTATGGTCGAATCACTTCATCATAACATTTGGGTTTTTTTACTTTTAAGCTTTTTCTAGTAGAAATCGTCAGCCAGGAAGAAAAGTTGACAGTCAAGCTGTAAAATGTGTCATAGCTGGGTTGGTGTCGTTCTGGCGGGGGTCCATAGTGTAAAGGCCATAGAAAAACCAGTGAAAAGTGCTTTTCAACATTTCCTCCATTAAAAACTCACAAATGGCAGCCAGTTGACAACTCCAGAAACAAAATTAATGTAATTTAAAAAGGATTGTACTTTTATTAGCGCCTGCTCAACCCGCAGACAAAACCGTCAAAAATGCTAATTAAATCTAATGTATATACTGATTGTCCTACGCAGCAGGAAATAAACGGAGAGTGAGGAAAATGGAACAAAAGTTGTATTTAATTCAAGTACTTTGACAGAGCAACGAGTCGAAATAGTCGAATAAATGGTTTGTTGAGAAGAAATGCTGATTGTTTTGCATTTTATAAATATGTGTTTATTACGGCGGGTCAATTTTGTTCGCAATAAGCGTCCACCAGAATCTGAATTTACGAGGAACTATAATCATTATACCCGGTACTCGAAGAGTATAGGGGTATATTGTTGGACAGAGTTTCGCTGCCGTAGCAAGGGAAGTTTTTGTACCGCAAAGTAAAAACACAACCATTCATATGTAAGGTTTATTTGTGACTAAATACAATGCTCTGCTCGCAGGCAGATAGAGACCGAAAAGAAACAAGGACAAAAGGGAGATAAGAGAACGTCGTCTCGTCACGTCTCTCACTCATACGATTACATATTCATATGTGTGTCAATACATGCGTGCATTGCTAGAGATGATCATTCTTCAACACCCTTCCTCAATGCGTGCATGTTTACAAATTCCATTTAATTCAATTTAAACTTAACAATTTTGTAAATTCGACATGCTTTCTTTTAGGGAGATTCTTGGTCAAGATATCTGCAATCATATCTGTTGTACTAGCATACTTTAAGTTAACTTGACCTTCTTCTACAACCTGACGTACAAAGTGATATCTTATATCAATATGCTTGGTCCTTGAATGATGAACTGGGTTCTTAGCCAGCTCTTGTGCGCTCAAATTATCGCCATATAAAGTAGTCGAGGTAGCTTCATTCCCACAACCGATTTCGATAATTAAGCGACGTAAGAATATGGACTCCTTACACGCAGCCGACAGTGCCATATATTCTGCCTCCGTGCTGCTAAGTGCCACGCTGCGTTGTTTCTCGGATCGCCAAGAAATTGGGCCACCTGCCAAAAAATAAACATATCCCGTATACGACTTTCGGTTAGTTCGATCGCCGCCCCAATCTGCATCCACATATCCAGTAAGTGGCTGATGACAACCTTTGTAGTGTAGTTTGAAATTCATCGTCGCTGCCAAGTACCTTAAAACGTGTTTCACACCAGCCAGATGCTCTGCGTGCGGATCTTTGTTCCTCTGGGCCAACTTTGCAACTGAATGCAGAATGTCTGGTCTGGTTGTGAGTGCCAGCCACATCAGCTCACCAATCATAGATTGATACATGACAGGATCAACCTTTTGACACTGCTCATTAGTACAATCCACCTGGAACCCCGCATCCAACGGAGTAGCCACTGGTCTACATTTGTCCATGTCGTGAGCTTGCAATAGTTCCTTGATGTATTGCGAGTGGCCTATGGTGATAGGCCCAAGTTCACCTTCACGGTGCACCTCCATGCTTAGAAACAGCTTTGGAACACCTTTGTCGACACATTCGAACGCATTTGAAATAGCGGACTTGATACTGAGCATGTCTTCTTTGGACTGGCATGCTATAAGTAAATCGTCAACATATACCAGGATTAACGATAAGTTACCTTTCCCTCTCTGCTGGTAGAGACACGGCTCGTTTTCACAGGCAACGAAACCCAGATTAGTCAGGACGCCATTCAGCTTCGAATTCCATTCCCTTCCTGACTGCTTCAATCCATATATTGCCTTTTTAAGCAGCATAGCCTTCGCTGGATAAGCTCGATCAATGTACCCTTGTGGTTGCTTCATATACACCGTATCGCTCAGGTCACTGTTGAGGTATGCCGTACATACATCCATTTGGTTGACATATAACTTCAATTCCGCTGCTAGTGCAAGAATAAATCGGACGCTTTCCAATCTGCAAACTGGAGAAAAAGTTTCCGCATAGTTTATGCCGTACTGCTGGGAGCAACCTTTTGCCACCAACCGCGCCTTGAAACGTTCGATCTGACCATCTTTGTCGCGTTTCAGGCTATATACCCATTTGCATCCAACTGCTCGCTGTCCTGCCGGTAAGTCTGCCAACTGCCATGTTTCGTTTGCCATTAATGCATCATATTCTCGCTGCATCGCTTCGGACCAATGTGATGCATGGATACTGTTCAATGCCTCCTCGTAGGAGAGTGGAATCTTTACGGTGCTGGCAACCAGAGCACCAAGAACGTTGTACTCCTTTCTCGGACGGCCAGGTTTGCCGGTCCGAACCAGCCTTGGTCTGCCAGGTCCAATACGAGGAGCTGGCTCATCTGACTCCACCTTTTCAATTGCGCTCTCGTAGCCATCAGGATCGCTGCCACTGGAATTCTCCCCTTCAACGCTTACACTATCGCTGCAGTCTTCACCGCTGCTCTCAATATCATCAGTGTCGCCGCCAGACTGCATGCTAACTTCTGCTGTCGGAAGCTCGAACGTGATTGTGTCCTTGTCGTCTTGGATCTCGTCAAAGAGAACATCTCGCCTCTCAATCACCTGATGAGACACCGGGTCATACAGTCGATAGCCCTTAGCTGCTACTGAATATCCAATCATGCGATATTCTTTGCCTTTTGGTTGAAGTTTACTTTTCCTTGGACCCTTGTCCAGAGCTACTGCAACGGAGCCAAAAACTTTTAGATGGCCAACAAAAGGTTTCTTACCAGTCCACGCTTCCATTGGCGTCATACTGGTCAGCGCCTTGCTCGGTGATCGATTCCGCACATACACAGCTGCATTGACTGCCTCAGCCCACAAGGATTCGCCCAATCCTGACTGGGCCAGCATACATCTTGACATTTCCACCAGAGTGCGGTTTGCCCTCTCAGCAACGCCGTTTTGCTGTGGAGTGTATGCCACTGTCAGTTGCCTCTCGATCCCCTGATTTTTCAAAAATTCATCAAACGGTTTGTTGACAAATTCGCCGCCATTGTCGCTCCGGATACATTTGAGACTTTTTCCCGTTTGCCGTTCAACCAGTGTCTTGAACTCGACGAACTTCTTGAAGACTTCATCCTTCTTCCGCAGGAAGTACACAAATATTCGCCTTGATTTGTCATCGATGAAGGTTAGAAAGTACTTCGATCCAGCAAGCGACTGTGTACCAAAGGGTCCGCACACATCTGCATGAATTAGTTCCAATATATCTTGAGCTCTACTGGTGGTTGCAACAGGAAATGGTTGCGCATGAATCTTGCTGACCATACATGTTTTGCAATTCATGTTCGCTGGGAAAACCATGTTTTCGATGCCGCGCACCATTCCTTTACTGATCAAGTCTTTCATACTGCTGATATTCAAGTGGCCGTACCGTTTGTGCCACAGGGCACCATCAGCCTTAGCAGCCGCAAAACAGTTGTTTTGTTTTCCTCGAAACATATACAAGTTTCCAACTCTGCTCGCCTTTACAATACATTCGCCCTTCTGGATTACTTGTGCATATTCTTGTCCAAAAGTGACGAAACATTTATTCTTTACAGCGCTGCTCACGGAGAAAAAATTTCCATTCATTTTGGGCACATAGAGAACATTTTTTAACAGCAGCGAACATATCTCTGTCTTCAGCTCTACTTCCCCTTTTCCTTCTGCTTTTAGAAAACCGGAGTCAGCCAGACCAATCATTTCTGTGTGATTCTCGAGCTTCGTGAATAACTGTTTCTCACAACACATGTGGCTTGTGGCACCACTATCCAAGCACCACATACTCTTTTTCAAATTATCTGCGTCCAACGCATTTAATAGGCTGCACTGCTTGTTCTCGCCTTTTGCTGCCTTTTCCACATTTGCGCTCTCTCTCTTACACTGAGCCTTCATATGCCCGCGCTCACCACACTTGAAACAAATCATATTATTGTTTCTCTTCTTTTGCGTTCTCTGCGCGGCCGGCTTGTGTATTGCGGTAAATGCTTTTGCGTATTCCTTTTGATCTTCGGCGTTTCCCTTTCGCTCGCCTTCTTCCTTCAATTTTACGCATAGAACATCAAATTTCGGCAGGCTGTCGCGCGTCTCTATGGCGACAACAAAATTTTCGAATTGTTCTGGAAGGCTCGACAGTAAGACAATTGCGCGTAGTTCATCATTTAGCTCGATTCCTACCGACCCAAGGCCATCAAGAATATCCACGAACTCATTTATGTAACTTGAAATGCTTTGCCTTTGGTCCATGCGTTTGCTTAGCAATTTCTTGTACAGTTGAACCTTTCGTACAGGTCCACTTGGCTGATGAACGCTTTTTAATTTGTTCCATGCCTCTGACGACTTTTTGCAATTTTTAATATATCCCAACTGTGAAGTTTTAACACTCCGTGTGATCATGGCCAGCGCCTTTTCATCCTTGGCCTGCCAATTCACACCTTCGGGAACATTCGTTGGTAGTAGGTCACCAGATGCCACACTCCACAATTCAGCGTGCACCAACACAGACCGCATTTGAATACACCATGAGTCATAATTTCCTTCCTCCAATTTGTCTATCTGATAAATCCCGCTCATAGCTGATTATCGTTTTGTCTCTGAGTCACACCGAAGTTAATAGTTCGTATCTATAACAATCACTTTGCTTTTTATTTACAAAATCCGATCCTGGGCCCATAACCTGTTGGACAGAGTTTCGCTGCCGTAGCAAGGGAAGTTTTTGTACCGCAAAGTAAAAACACAACCATTCATATGTAAGGTTTATTTGTGACTAAATACAATGCTCTGCTCGCAGGCAGATAGAGACCGAAAAGAAACAAGGACAAAAGGGAGATAAGAGAACGTCGTCTCGTCACGTCTCTCACTCATACGATTACATATTCATATGTGTGTCAATACATGCGTGCATTGCTAGAGATGATCATTCTTCAACATATATTAGATTTGTGGGGATAACGGTTGTGTGTAACGCACAGAAGGAAGCGTTTCCGACCCCATAAAGTATATATATTCTTGATCAGCATCAATAGCCGAGTCGATATAGCCTTGTCTGTCTGTCCGTCCGTCCGTCCGTCTGTCCGTCTGTCCGTCTTCATTTGCGCCTATATCTCATAGACTATTAAAGCTAGAGCAACCAAATTTTGTATCCAGTCTGCTTTGTGATCACACTACTCCAAATGTGTTGAAAAATTTCGCCCCGCCCCTTTCCGCCCCCACAAAGGACGAAAGTCTGTGGCGTACACAATTTTGAAGATACGAGAAAACTAAAAACGCAGAAGCATAGAAAATTACCATTTCTATCAGAGTGTTGAAACTGGATCAGATCGGATCATTATTATAGCTACAATGAAGAAAACCATTTCGAAAGTCATCATTCCCTCTCGCTCTCTCTCACACGCGACCCTGTCCGCTTTGCTTATTCGTTTAAATGAGCGCCTAGATCTCAGAGACTATAAGAGCTAGAGCAACCAAACTTTCTATCCAAGCTCCTGTGATATCACTTCAGTACAAGTGTATTTCAAAATTTTGACACGCCCCTTTCCGCCCCCACAAAGGACCAAAATCTGTGGAATCCACAATTTTTAAGATAAATGAAAACCAAAGACGCAGAATCATGAAAAATTACCATATCTACCCGATTACCGAATCTGGATCAGATCGGATCAATATTATGGCCAGAAGAAACAAATTAAATTTCAGTGGCTACGCAACGCCTGCCCAGCGCTGACTCATGCCCTCTCTCTCTCTCTGTCGTAAACACTTGTACGTCTCAAATATGCAGTTATACATGTCATGTAGAAATGTAGGCGCAGATATACAAACCATATGTAAACAAAAATGGAAACGTGTAGAAAAATTCCAAAAAAATAATTTTTTTAATTTAAATATTATTTTCGTCCCTTTTGAGAACATATAAAAATTTTCATAATTCGTAGGCTCATAAATGTATGTATGTATGTATATACTGACTGAGTACCGGGTATAAGGTAGAGCCGTGGCCTTTGCCACGGCTCACAACGTTCCCTCTCGTTTTTTACTAAGAAACTATGTGTCTAAAATGAATACTTAGCTCGCTCTGAGAAGCAGTAAGATTTCAGGTTAAGGTATTTTAAGTTGTTTTAAAGAATTTAAGGTATTTAAGAAAAATTAACACATTTTTAAATAATGTAGTTCTGATTCATCTTGAAAATGTGTTCAAGTATAATAAAATGGAAAAATATAATTGATTCGAAATCCGATGTGCAAAAAAGAGGGAAAGCAACTGCGGAAAACACAAAAGCGAACAAAGTGAAAGTAAACAAACTGTTAGCCGGATAAAATCAGATTCTAATGGAAAACGATGAAAAACAATCAAATAAATTCCAAATAAAGTGGAGGAAATTATAAAATGAAATTTATTTCATTTAATAACAGCACATATGTACATATGTACATATATAAAGTTTGCTAAAAAAAAAGAACCCCAATTTGAAAATACTTTGAATGAAAGAAATATTAGAACTTGATTTAATACCTATGGATAATAATTTCACTTAAAATGACTCTTGTTTCGAGATCTAAAACTGATCAGAAATTTTGAGAAAAAATCCAAATTATCCTGTCTCATTCCAATAAACTATACCGCAAATAATGCAAAATTACTCATTGAAATATATCAAACGTATACTGCATGATTTCATATGATTTAAGCTTTAAACAATCGAAAATTATGTATACCCAACCCAAACAACTTTAAAGACATTTCTTCAGCTCAATTTGCGTTTCCCATTTTGTTGGAAAAACGCTTGCTGATTTTTGTTGTTTATTTGTTGGCTAACTTGTTTCGACTTCTGCCACTGACGCAGCTTCCTTTGTTCTTCTGCTTGTTGACAACAGCGCCGACGCCATCAGTTTATTTTTTATTAGTCGTATGCTAATAGATTGGAGGACACTTGCTGCAGCTGTTCCTTGTCTCCAACCCTCTGTTGACTGGGACTTGTTAGGGATGTAGCTAAAGTTCAGATTGTTCTTCAAATATGCAAAGCGTTTGGGAGTTTCCCAATCAAGTTGAAAATATTTTAAATTATTCATGACGATTATCAACAGAGTTTTGCGGCTAAGAATCCATTCACTCCAAAGCATGCCTTGGACATGGACAACTGAATACTTTTGTGAAAACTATTGTATAACTATTCTTGCGGTCATACCAAAGAATAAACGAAAAACAAATAATGGAAAGCAAAAATAAACAACCCTGCTGTTGATCGAATATTCCACTCCTCTACAAATTTTACTTCTTTCAATATTCGTTTACATTATGCACATTTTGCATATGTGTTATCAGCTCCCGAGAGTCGTGAGAGTGTATGTGTGATCATGTACTTTGCGTGTTTGCAAGTCTGTATGAGCGCACAGCTGAAATTTTCGCTCACCCAACTTTGTTTTGATTTTTGTGCTCGCGCCACCCTTTACTTTAGCATTATTGGAGTCGGCCCTTTTTGAAGACGCTTGCTTTATAATACAATGATATATTTGATCATATAAAAAAAAAAGTAGTATGCGCTAAAAAAATATATATATATATCATCCTTGAATATGGATAATGACATATAAATGGGTAATGCGAGTCAAATTTGAAATCATCCCTATATTTCTTATGGCAATGCACTATGGTCCCAATGACCACTTTTGTTGGCCAAAACCTCATTTTTAAAAGTTAAAAAAACGCCTTAGTTTTTATCACTCTACATTGGAAAAAGAATGACCTTTAAAGTTGCGTACCAGAAATTTCCATAGATGGCGCCCCATTCGATAAATCTGCTCTGCATCCCAACTGTTGTTATCGAAAAACTCGTGCAGTGAAAAAGTGAAAATTTAGTTACAATTTTAAATCTTTGATAAATTGGAAAAAAACCATTAACTGATCAAATTTTTGTTATGAATTTTAATCATAAGGTCTTGTATTACGTGTTTTGCAATTTTAACCGTATATAGTAATTGTGGTGACTTCGTAATTGTAGCTTAAAGTGAGCCGTTCAAAATGACTCAAGCTGTAATGAAAACTCATTTTTGAAAAGGTATACAAATTTTCAGAATTGCACAGTTGAATGCAACCAGATGTAAGATACTTGAGTTCTGTTAAAAAAAGAAGCACTACCCCTGAAAAATCTAAAAATAACATTAAAATAAAATTTCAGATTTTAAAAATTAAATATAATTCTTTAAAGATTTTAGAAGCTCCAATTCTCTAAAAATAACTCTATTTGGTTGACAGCGGAAATAAAAAGTTTACTTTTGTTGACTAGTGCCCTTTAAATATGCCTTAATAAAAAAAAGGCGGTGCCACACCCATTTTTTTTTTCAAATCCACTTCCTATTGATTACATATATCCAACAAAATAAACGAAATAAGAAAATATCATTCCGTTCGCGAGTTATTAATTTTGGCTAACAAAAGTGGGCTCTGGCACCATAGTGCAATGTCCGTACATTCATATGTGTGTGTACACTGTACAGTGTACAGTTTCGGCAGTGCTGCCGAAATGCCAGCAAAATATTTTTGAAAAGATTTCTTGAGACACAAAGCTGAGTGTCGCTTATTGAGGCGACGCACTAATACCCTATAGACAATTAATATAATTTGATGTCATGTCTGATATACATTTTGCATTTGTACATATTTACATTCGTTCAATTTATTCCTTTATAGTACATTAAACAAAATTAGAATATAGAGGATATTCAATATATACAATTATTTTAATTTTGGGCAAGCGTCATCATAAAATCATAACTTACAATCAATTCTAAAGTAATGGCTGTTTTCTTAGACAGCGGCGTGGTAAAAAACCAAACAAACCAGTTTTTGCACACATACAGCTAAAGCTCAGCCTCACACACAGAGCGTTTGTTCTTTGCTGAGCTGAAATTTTGTTATGTGTGTTCTTCTTCAACTTGTTGACGAACTGACCTACCTCCACAAAATAACTGAAGAATTTTGAGACTCAGCATTTTGGATCACGAAAATTAAATGCGAATGCAATTCCAACATTAAACTTGTCTGAAAATACTTTATTAACTTCATTCAATGCAGATGTTTGTGATGAGCATGAATTTTCAGAAAATAAACAAGACAATGAACAAATAGGACAATTTGTGAATGCTAAGAGAGTTAAACTGGCAGATACGGATGAAAATGCCCAGGAGTGCATCCTCTGCGAACTTGCCATCAGTTCCTCCGCTTGAGTCCGGAAAAGAGACTTTGGGCAGTGCTGATTAATAAGTACTGCGCGAACTGCCTGGCTCATCAGCACTCCGGGAAGGATTGTCGCAGTGGTGGGCTGTGCAGGGTGTGTGGGAAAAACCACCACACACTACTCCACATCCCCCCTTCTCGTCGTTCAGCCCGCTCGGCCTCGGCGTCTTCATCGCCTCCTGCGGCATCTCGAGCTGATCGCCGCCCTCGACTTCCCGTGAGCCATGGCAGGGGCCCCAGCACCATCCGTAGACTTGCTTCTACAGCATCGGAGCCTCAACCTTCTCCCAAAACGGCGCTGGTGGTCCTGGAAACGGGTTCCAAAACTTTCGAGACGGCGGCGCTAATCGACCCGTGCACCCCCGTAAGCTGCGTTGATGAGTCGTTGGCTAACGCCTTTAAGTTGCCGACTACCCAAGTCGGTGACGAGAAGGTATGCAACGCGGTCATCCGGGCCAAGCGGAGTGAGTTCCGATTGGAGTTGGTGCTCAAGGTCGAGCCATGCTTGCGCATTCGCACGCCGATCCGTGAGCTGAGCGCTGCCGTGCGGTCCCGCTTTGGCGACCTCCAGCTTGCCGATGACCAGTTCCACAGGCCGGCCACCATCTCGCTCATCCTGGGAGCCGACATATACCCGAAGGTGATCCGAAGGTGATCCGAAGCTGAGGGCAGCCGCAAACTCTTCGCATCCACTGTGGAGGGCTCTCCGCGCCCGACTCGCTCTCGCGCGCTCGTGCACACGGCACGCAGGAACGCCACCCGGAGCTTGGGCGGCCACTAGCTTGAGCGGGAGTTTGCAGTTACGCTCGATCGCCCGTTTTGGATCGTTCACCGCATTTTCTGTGTCTCTTACGCTTCCGCACTTACGCTCGCTGTACATACCTTATAAGCCAAATATATATATGAACAATAGCATAGAATACATGAAGTACATGAAAATAAACCCGAGAATACCTGGATGAATAAGTGCACCTGAACAGTCGAATAATTGCCTGGACAGTGATCAACAAGGCGACCCGCCCCCCTACAAACAGTCTGTTTTGGAAATTATTAAAATTATGTAATTGCAAATAGCAAAATTCACTTAAGAACTGAAAGAGAATACGCAGGCTATCATGACAAAAGATCAAGAGGTGATCTAATCTTTGCATAGACGGCTGTATGTTGGGATTGCCTTCTGCTTCTGCTTGTTTGGAAACTGTTCCCAAATATTTCTGTTCTATTCATTATAAAAGCTGCCTCAAATTGGATGTCTATGGGTGTGCTGCCACATGTGATTATCATGTCTCCTACCGAACTACAAAATCACGGTCACTAAGCACTCCACCAATTTCATCCTCTCTGTGGCTCTGTGGAAGGGTGTGGCAAAATTTGTTTCCACTATTTGCATATCTGTGTTTATATATGTGTGCGGATTATACAACTGCGGTTAAGTGGGCGTCATAAACGCGAGGAATCGCGACCCCCAACCTGATGAATTTTCAAATGTGCATTCTAATGAATACCGTGAATCCGTGTGTGGCAGCGACACCATACTTTAGATATTATGCATGTGCGTACCGCTAGCTTTAAGTTCAATCCACATATTACATTACATCCACATATTACATTAAAAATAATTTGTATGTCCTGGGTGTCCACTAGAGTTCAATCGCTCGTTAAACAGTGAAAAGTTCTCTATATTTGTATTTTTCAATATTTAGTGTGGTAAATAATGTTTAAAAGATAAGTATATTTCGATTAAAGAACACATCAAAATTAAAATTATATCAGCAATGTGCAAAATTAGCTGCCACCTTTTCCTTGAGAAATAAATTAATTAAGTGAACATTAGGAAAAGTTTATTGTGTTTTCTTAAGGTCATATATGAGGTTATTTTATTTGATGTATTGAAAGGCATGAATCAATAACAAACTTAAGTGCCTCAGATTGTTTCAAGAACCAAGACTCCCTTTTCCCTTCTCCCTGGCCTCCAATTTGATGTGTATTTTTTTATTGCCAAGTTTCATTCATTGGTTCCTAAGCAAGTTCACGTTTTGCTTAGTTTACAAATCATCCAGGAGCACAGATGCTCCTCCCATAGGATGTAACTCTCGTTTTTCTTTTGAGTTTTATCCAATTTTCTATGCAATTTTCATTGGTTGTGTTTGTGTTGTTTCTCCCTTTCTTCTGATTTTGCTGCCATTCGTTTCTATTTTGTTTTGATTTTTGGTTGCGCTTTTATTATCCGTGGTGCAAAAACCGAACTCTGTAATTTAAGTATGACCAACAATTGCGCCTGTTAGTGCAAGCTGTGCAATTTATTTTTCTATTGTCATGTCGCTGGAAGTGGATTATTCTAATCCAAAATTGTTTAAATCTTTAATTTTGTTCCTAAATTAATTACAGTTTGGATGGTACGTGAATGAAATCTTAGCGTTGGAGCCCACTGAACTGGAGAATTGGGGTAGATACACCACTCACAGGAGGGGCTGTGGGTGTGGGTTTTTTTTTGTTGGATTATCATAAAGTTCATGACAGACAAATGTTTTATGCTCCACTTGGCTGCATTAGCCTCGCGTATTATGTTCAAGTGCCGATGGCACACGCTGCGTATGAGTTATTTATAGTTCGTTTAAGCGATTTACTATTGATTTTCAGTCAAATTCAATGTATGACTTGCACAACTTGACAGCAATTAAATTTTCAGTAATTATATGGTGCTAGAACAAACTATGAATATAGGCTCCCGTCGAATCCAAAAATTTAAGATACGTGATATATAAAATTGTATTCTGTGTCTAATCCTAATTTTAGTTTTTTTTTCAAATCTACAACATTAAATTTCATTTCTCAAGCTGCGCTAAAACTACGAGACACTTCGTGAAAGCTAAAATTTGATGAGAAAATGTAACCATAATTATGGCATTCGATTCTCGGGCCATGTAATTCAATTGCAACCGTTAGCTTTCATCGTTATGGCGGAGTTGCAGTCAAATTACATCAAATGAACAGAACTTAAATTAACATTAACTGGATAGAGAAAAAAACTAACAGAGTGCGAGAAGGAGAGAGTAGGAGAGTGTGGCGTCTATCAATTGCCGCGGCACATAGACCAAGGAAATATCTAAAAGCAGCCAGTAACCCCTGCACATTGCGACCTCTGTGCCCCTGTGAACTTGTTTACCCAGTCAACTGTTCTTGCATCCCTTTTAGGTAGGGGTTGGGACTTCTAGTTCCTTCCGTCCCATCCCAAGTTCCACTTCTCGATGCGTTCATTCAAACACGGTTGGTTTTGGATTCCCCTCATTGCGAATTCAAGCGTTTCATGTACGTCTCTCCCTGCCACTAACAGCCAACTTTTGCCAAAGCCAAGGTAAAACACACCGCTGAATGCAGAAGGAGGAGGAAGAGGGTGAAAGCTTAGCAGGGCTAGGAGGGGCCTGCGCCCATGCCATGGCCCTTAAAACTTTTACTGGAGCCAGTTAATCTTGCCGGAATGGAGGTGGCGGTGGCGGCGGTTGCAATGTGGGTTAAATAATTGCTCGTTCCAATTGGCTCTGTTCTGCAGAGGAGGATGGTGCTGTAGATGCTAGGAAACTGGAACAGGCACCGCTTCTTAGATTCTTTGTCATATCTTTTGCATTGTTGGGAACTCAGTGGCAAAAAGGAGAAGCGGCTGCCAGTGTAAGTGCAACTGCAGCAGCTGACAAGTTGACTGCAAATATTATGGCTGGCTTGGAGTCCTATGTTTTCTGATGACATCTAAGAGATTCTTTTGTTGACATGACGAAAATTGTTTCCATAACTGACATCCCGGCGAAAGGATGGAGGGTAACGGAAACTGTTGGCACCGACTTTCATTTCACTGTTACTAGTCATTGTCCTCATCTAGTCCTCATCATCTTGCAGCAGACGGTACCTTTAAGAGTCTAAGCAACTTAATTAATAGATAATCCATATCAATATGAATTCCATGGATGGTTTCATAATTCCTAATCAGGACACTCCCTTGCCATCATCCACTTTGGGGTTGAGGGAAACGTAAAACTTTTCTAGTAAAATATTCCACCAGCACGGATTTAATTTCGTGTAGGTTTTGGGAAGTTAGAGAAAAACTCAACCATTTTTAAATGTATGCACTTCAATACCCAGGTCTTCGTCCTTAAAGATAAGTGGGTAAACCTTTAAGCACAGTTATTATTTTCTTAATGGTCAATTTCCTTTCTACTCAAAATCTATTTTCCGGTACTCTATGACATATAATTTTAGATACATCGACTTATGGTCTACTAGTCGTATACGTGCTGCCAGACATGATCAATGCTCCATCGACAAGTTGGTCGTCTGTCTGCGGAGATAAAATTTTTATTTATTGATGCACATATGTAGCTGGAGATACTTTGTGCCACATTTATCTTAAGCGCGACCCATAAACGAATCTGGAAAGCATAAAATATTATTGCAATATTTCAATAATTCTACATTGAATCGTCGACTGAAGTTGTATATCAAAAATTTCATTTAAATATGAAATTCCAACATGAGAGAACCAAAACTATTGGTACCATCTACATATAATCAGTTTCGAGTCTTAAAAATTGTTATAAAGTAAGTCTACAAAAATTTCTGTTATAAGGAAACTAATTTAAATTTGTTCTCAAATTGCATTTCAGTTATCAATGGGAATCCCCTTTGACAGTCTCCTCCTCATTTGCACCAGAACTACGCGTTGCGCATGCACCTCGTTATCCACTCGACCCTGGTATAGTCATCCTGGTACTCGTATGTGGTTCCACCACTCCAGACACCACCACCGGCATTAATGTGAAACATTTTCAGTTTTAAAGTTGTTGCCCCCCGCCAGCTGTCCTGGTTGCTGGTGGTTATTGAATGTTGCCACAGCCATTAGAAGAGTTTTACTCGCAGACTCGTTAATTCACGCACATCCCACTGGTTGTTTGCATAAATCAACGCTGCCTGGTAGTGGGTGTGCGATTACGAGCACCAGGCTGGATACCCCCTGACGATCGAAGTATCAACTTTCCGGTTCAAACCTAATGCCGCAAATATCAGCATAGTTCGTTAGATGGCAGCGGCTGGTGCTCCTGCTATATGAATCCTTCTTATGTCACTTCACAGAGATAGCAATCATGGCAGAATCTCCACATTTATTCCGCATTCCGCAAAGGCTTGTAGCCCATTTTTTTACTGCAACGACACGCTCTGTTCATTAGTTAAATTATAATCTGTTTTGCTAGGAACAAGAAATTATATCCTCAGGCATTTTGACACTCGAACGACAGATTTTGCGACCAAAGTTTTGCTGTGTGTGGTGCGGGATTGGGGGTGGAAGGAATAGGAAGGTTTTTTCCGACTAGAACTTGGACTCAGCCTTATGACTGCTGGCAGCTTCAAGCATTTGGTTTTGTCATCGTGGAGCCATCTCCAAATTGAAGACTTTAAGCGAAAATTACTCGAAATTTATACAATATTTTCTTTTATTTGTTCTTTTCAATGAGAAAAGTGCTAAAAAGACTGAACTAGGCTCAACACCTTCGAGGACATTCGCGGCAGACATTTTTCGATCCACTCTAATTGGCATCGGAAGAGAGAAAAAGACGGGAAATTGGCATATTTAATTGTTTATTTTTTGACTATCTACATCACGAGGGCTTTGCATTTTTTTTGTAGGAGTTTAGTTGAAGATTGCGCGACAGTCCAATGATTGATTAATCACATTCCATGCCTGTGATTGTGTTACATTTTAATTGGAAATCCACAGACAGGCAGCCGAAGTTTCTGAATTGGAATAGGATTCCTCCACGTGATTCGGTTTTTTTCTTTTTCGGCTTTTCCCCCTTTTGGATGAGTGAGTGCTCTGCATGGAAGAAATTGATGTGCATACACTCGCACTACCTTGGGGGCCTGCAATATTCGTATGGTAATGAAAGCATAACAAAAAAGCAGCAAAAACAGAATACCAACCAGAAACAGATAAAAATCTCTGCAATGGCAAGCATCAAGAGCTCCCTCTTCAACTCCATCTCATGGGAGTTGGGGTTGGGGCTGTTTTTCAATAGTTTGTAGTTTTTGTGCACCTAAATAAATTGGTAAATACAACCAGGCTCAAAATGCTCCCACCCGAGTCCATGCTTAAGCGAAAATCGCAGACATGGAATTGCATCTCTCGAAAAAAATGAATAAATAGATACAAGTTATGTACGTATAGTGTGCACCGCAATGGAGAGTAAAAATCTGACACAAGCACTCATAATCAACTGCTTGAAACAGCGGAGATTTTGGCCACATTCTGGGCTACATTCTGGGCCACATTTCTACGTCATTAAATGACACGCGTAATAATAATAATAATAGTTAAACCCCAAAACACAGCAGGGGGATGCCATGTGCGATGCGGATGATATTTTGTGCACCACGTAACCCTCGATACGTTACGTAAGACAATGCCAACAATGCCAATGTCTCTGGTTTTGCTTGTGTCCTTTTCTCTACAGTATTACATGGTCTGGGCTCCTTTCCATCTCACTGCGAGACTTTCGAAATGCGTACCACTTTTATACAAATTATTTGGCAAAATACTTTTACAGTCGACAAAGGTGTTATGTTGGCATAAGTGACTTTGCTGAGCTCGTATTTTCCATTTTTAATTGGCGGCGGCTTTTGAAATGCATTTCAGACTTATATGATTGCCATATCCATGAACTTTAATCATACGATAATTCCCAATGCAATTTAACAAACTGCAGCCACCCTTTGGACAACAGAGGGGCAAAACATGTATGCCTGTAAACAACTGTCCTAAAAACCTTTAATTTCTCCCCTAACTTCCGCTGAGTCAAGAGGGAGTGTTATTATCACTACTTAACAAAACTCCATCTGTTCATACAAACGACTTTCATGAGTTTTAAATGTCAAATTTTCGGAAAAAAACGCAAAAAAGTATGAAATTAAAAGATATTATCCTCCAGACGATAAGCTGCATTTGTCAGCTTTTCAGAACTGCAAAGTTCAATACAACCAGTTATAAGAAACTTAAGTTATGTGAAAAATAAAAGAGCTACCTCTGAAAAAAATATCCGATTTTTAAACAACTTTTATACTTTCGAAGAAAACAAACTGTAAAGAACTTATATTGCTTAATAATTTTTTAATGTAAAGACATGTAAAGCTGTATTACAAAAATATTTATCCCCATTCAAAGAGGATTGAACAATGAATATTTTTTACATTAAAACAGATGGCGGTTCTGCCAGCCGTATTACAAAAACAAAAGACAAAAGAAATCGGTCGTTGATATAGGAGAGAGGCTACTCCGACCAAAAGGAAACAATACACCGCTTGATATTAATATTTCGAGGGCGAATAAATAAATTGCAATAAAGCACCAGCCTTACACACTCCCACTACCACATGAGACCCACTTTGACGATGCCTGACGGCAATTGGCAGCAGCCCAATCCTCGATTCGTTAGCGGACGAAAGTCATTTCTTTTATTTTGCGAAAGCCGTTGTTATGGTTCTTAATTTTTTGAAACATTTTTACTGCTTCCAATAAAATTGCGCTACAGAGAAACCTTAAAATAAAGAAATAAACCGACAACTCAAACAAAGAAATTTGCCATATCCCAATACCAGGGTCCAATCAAAAAATGTGTATTTCCATAATGCCCCCCGCATTGGCATTCATGTATTCCCTTTGGTTTCATCGCCATGACAATCTGTTGTTAATTTCTGTTCTGCATATGGCTTGAAATTATCCTACACATGCAAAGTGCTGTAGGATCCCTAATTCACGCAAAGTCTTGTGGAATTATCCACGTAGCAGTGGGTAAATGGAAATTGCCTCAAGCCTCTTTCTCTAAGTGCACTTTGATGTTTCATGAGAATAGTTTTTCAAAATAGAACAATTCTGCATACATTTTCTAAAAATTGCTGTCTTGTGTGTAGTAAACATTTATTTTAGTTAGCTCCATAACAGGCTCCATGGCGGCTTGAGGAAACTTTTTGGTTTTAAGTGGGCAACGCCATGAAAGATTTTCTGTCTGAATTTGAAATTTCCTTGGGTCATAAATATTTTAACAATTCACTTTATTTATTGCGAGCATTCAAGCATTGAAGCATTCAGATATATTAAGAATATAAATCAGATGTGAATGGAGAATTGCCTTTTGCTCATGTTTGCTTACAAAACACACAAAATAGTTTTGGTTTGGAAGTTCCCGTGCAAGAACCGACACGTGTCATTTTAACATTCCAGATGAGTTCCCCAAGGAATCCCCATAAGGAGAGACGAAGGGCTAAACATGAATGCATTATGTCTTGGATGTTGTTGGCGAATCACGCACTCGAATTACGCTATATTAAATTACATTTCCAGCACCAAACCAAAGTGAATTTGTGACAAATTATCCGTCGTGAAATGCTGGATGGCTCTCATCCAAATTAGAAAAAACATTTCAAAATGAAAAACAAACAAAAATTGTCACAGTACAAGAGCCCACAAATCACACTGCAAAATTTAACAATTTTAATTGAAACTAAACGATTTGGAGCACAAAAACAACTGTTCCACAAATACCCACTCCCAATCTATTGCTCCCACACAGGTCGTTCTGGGTCACACTGTGTCTGTGGCAGAGTCGCCATGTGACCTCATTCGCATGTTGGTCAGAATTCTCAATTAGTTGGTCCCTGAATGATTGTTTTTTGTTTGTGGGGTGGCGCTGCTGTTGTTCTTCCAGTGTATCGTTTTTGTTGCTGCTGTGGTGCAATGTGTTTTCGTTTTCAAGCACCTCGGATAGAGATCTGTTGAATGTGGGGCAATTGGGGAACTATCGCCACAACTAAGAGCCGGCCAATTAGCGCTGTTTATGCGCACGCAATTAGCAGGCCTGTTAACCTCTCTTTACCCACACGCACTCATTGTCACCACGCGCTGGGTACCACAAGAGTCTGCAGAACCCTCTCGAGACGGGCAAACACAATGTGAATAAGTAATTGACTTTTTAATAAGTGTTGCTTGACAGGTTACAGGCGTCACGTGCCTCCTGTCATACACAGTACACCGCTTACTCCTACTCGTACACCAAGCCTTATATCGCCCAAGCCTTAGTCCAAGAGAAACACTTGGCAGTCGGAGAATATGGATAAAAGCCTCTCATTGTCAACGTATACGCAATTTAAGGATATTAATGTTGATTCACTGTTGACAATGCTGCGGGGAAGAGCTCATCTTCTCTTTTCTCCAGCTATACATATGCAGATGTCCCCCAAGTAGAAGCCTTTAAAAATGTATACTGCTTTGAAGAATGACAGCACAGACAACTTTAAGTGACTGAATCTAGAAGTGAATTAGTGTCTTAGCCCAGTTGACAATGTGGCAGAAGAACTTATGAAGATTGAACAAAAAAACCATAATACCATAAAAAATCTGCCTCGAGCCAGTCTTTTTTCTAGTGTTAAAAAAATCGTTCAGCGTTCACTTAGAATTCTGAATGACAGCATGACTTGTGAGTCTTAGATTTTACCATAGATTTCTCCATTAATCACAAAATTTATTCAATTACCATTCAATAATTTTAGTTTTAATTCACAAAAAAAATAATATTTCAAAATAAATATTTCACGACAATGTAAATAATTTGGAATTAACTTCTTTCCCACAATATTTACTAAATTTCGACTGCCATTAAAAATTTCCAAATTGACACTGAATTCTGGGGAGAGTTTTGCATACATAAAATTAATATTCAATCACCATTCTCACTTTAAGTGGAAAATTTTTGAAGTTGGTCCAAAAGGACATAAACGAAACATGAGGGAAGACTGCTAATGAGATGCCTCGAATTCATATACCTTAATAGGGAATTTCTTAGAAGCTGGAATAATGAAATAACCTAATAAGAGATGAAGAAACTTCTTGATAGAAACTTTGAAAATATGTTTTCTTATTATCCCTTAAACTCCAAACAAGAAAGTATTTCTTCATATTACATGTTTCACATCAAACCTAATGTACACTTTTCCTTCTCGATTTCCTGTTTTAGTTTTTGTATATTTTTGAGTGTAAAATACTTATGAATAATTCTGTCTTTGCAGATATGCAGACATAGACAAAGAGCAAGAGAATACTTAATCAAAACGAAATAACCAATTTTCCACCAGGCAAAAACTTTCGAGCAACCTTCGACATTGTCTGGCTTAAATTGTGTTTATTGGTTCTAGCGCAAATTGATTGCCCAAATGGTACTTCGAAATAACGGAAAATCTTGTCTTTGAAAAGGCATACGAGGTATACTTCTTTCTTGTAAGTATTTTCCATCAGAAAGACCACCTTCATGATACTTAAGCCAACATTTGTCCGAACAGATGCATCTTCTGTAGCATCTGTCAGAATTAGTTGACGCTCGGAACGCAATGCGAAGATTCCGCGTAAGATTGCAATTTGCGCTTAAATCTTCTGCAAAGTTTTATGGTACACAAATGAAGTTTTTCACAATTATCACATTTTAATACCCACTTCATGATGAACGAGCACTTGGCACTGTTTCCGCTTATTGTTTCACTCAGTGATCTCATTCTTTCAGGGTTTTTTGCGCACAAAACAAATACTTCATACCATGTTATATCTCCCTCTGAATGTCTGTCGCGCATTGTCTACCTCTCACTAACTCACTTTTGTATATATTTTTACAACACTTAACCGCTGTTGTGTGCGTATTGGCTGTTTTGTGGCGGAACATGGAAACGGAACAAACCCTTTTGGCTCCAAGTTCTCGTTTGACTAGGAAAAACATACCAAACAAATATACATAGAAGCTAAAGGAAGCTAAACTTAAATTTTAAACTTCTTCCAAAGTACCATCGTTCGGATGAGGCTGTAAAAGTTACATACCATTCAGGACTCTATTCACGATTGTCTATCCGAAACCCAAATCTTATTATGAACCGAACATTTTTATGAAAATGACAGTCGCACAAAAAAGTAGGTTTGAATAAACAGTGATTTTAAATAGAAAAACATGGTAAAAAAAAAAATGAAACCAGCGCCAAAGTTGTCAACTTTTCAGGACACACATATGTATAGATATAGCCGAGGGCTCGAAACACAGATGTGGGTATACAATGTACAATGTACATATATTTACATATCTCTAATCTATGCATTGGTTGGAAGACACGTAATCAGGATTACAACATAAATTGTAATTAAAATCCCAGCCACATTCTCGACTGTTCTAAAAAAGGCTTGTCCCATAAAAAGAGGGATTAAAAACATGTTGAAGGCAATCTTATTAAATATACTGTCACATGGAATCCAAATAACAATATTATTATATTATTATATCCAAATTCAACAAATTCGGAAAAACGCACTATTCTTTATGCTCCTCAAAGTGTAACGGGCACTCGGAATAACACTACACGGCGGCTAAAGAAAGTTTCTAAGGTTCTAACTTTACGTACCCAAAAGCCCCAAACAAACAGAGCAACCTCCAGCCACATTTCTCTTAGCACGTAAGGATACGTAAGGCCACTTGTTGACAATGAGGTCTGCGGCATCTGAGTATACATAGCTCTCGGTTACAATCGGGATTCAGTGTGCGGACAGTCCCAAAATCTGTGCGTTTCTTTCTGCATAATGGTATGTGCAAATTATTACCTACCCCATTTATGCGAGTAAGGATGGAAGACAGCGAAACCCTCTCTATTTGGCCTCTCTACGCAAAACTGAGCAGCTTTGCACTTCGTTAATGGAACACGCATAAAACTTACACAAAAAGGGAACACTTGCGAGAGTTAAAAGCGGAAAAAGGGTTAACATTTTCCCAGTGTCTAAAAAGTTAGCTTTTTCTAAATAATTTCAAGACTTTAAAGCCGCCGCATATCCTAGACTCAAGCCATTTGCGCTAATGGCTACCAGATTTGTCCTTGGACTATTTCCTAACAGACGTGTTGGCTCTGTTATCCGTGGGGAGTACGGATTTCTGTTAAAGATTTTTTTACGGAAAATAGTAAAAATAGCCTTAAATTAAGAAGTGAAAACCCATTTGTATTCCTCTAATCCTAAGCTTGAGACAAGCCAGCCAATAAAAAATTACTTTTTCCATTAATCAATAGAGCACCATATCTCGTCACCATATCTCGGCGGGCCGAGGACTTTACGCAAAAGAGCTCATAATCGTAGTCTTGGTTCTGTCCTGGTCTTAGTCATAGACCTCTGGTGGTGGCATAATTTGTGGGTTACATGGGAGTTCCGCAGTTTAATTTAAGACACGCAATTAGAAATTCCCATGAATATACCCGGAACGGGTCGAGTGGAGGTTTACGATCAAATCTAACTTTAAATTGCAAATTAAGATTAGAAAACAGCTAGTAACAAAGAATCTTAAAGTCCAAAGGCAGATGCTGATGGTTAAGTTGAGACAACCTCCTGTCCTTCGGCTGGCTATTGTTTTTCCACTGGTCTGTTTTCCGAGTTCATTCTCCTGTGGGTTTCTTAACATAAACAATTTGTTTGCTGGACTTCTCCGAATTCCAGCTTAAATCTTGGCGTTGTCCATCTTCTAGAACGAAGGCGATGTGGAACCGTGGGGCATTACTTTGATTAGCTTATGCCACAACTCACAGGGTGACAGCTGATTTCCTGTCCTCTAATGCCGGAGACAAGAGAACAATTCCTTTGTTCGGCTAAAACGAATGAGAGCGTTGACAGCTGACGACCCAAAGACGGAAGCATGTTATTTCTCCGCCTGTTCCTTCGCCGCTTAAAAAGCTGATCAGCTTGGGGAATATTTTTCCCCTACTTATGCACTGGACACTTGGCCCCGCTACATGTGATACACATAGTACACGTACACTGCCACATAAAACGTTTAAGGCCGAGTATTCGCCGAATGAAGCATTCAAATAAAACCAAGAAGAAATAGGCCGAAATCTTGCTAGTGAGGTATGTATGTACATATGTACTTCTTCTGCCTTCGAGCCAGGCCGCAGAGCGTGGGTATCTTTTTGCACAGATTCGACCGGCACTGCCCAGTCCCGCTCTGTAGCCATATTTGTGTTTGCTACCTAAACTACTGTCATAATTGAAGTGCTTGAACCTTGAACCATTTGCACATTAAAAGTAAATGTCCCTAGGAACCACAAGGAATAAAAACAAAGCCCAACTAGAAAGAAAGCAGAAATTGGCTGACCGAAGTTTCCTTTCCAAGCTATAACTTCTTACGATTTCTGATATTTTGCAAGTCTTAAGAGAGACTTAAATAAAACTTTAAACCTACTTGCCACATATACTGACAGAGGGAAATATTTAGCTTGGCTTTAATCGGTTGTTAATTCTAATAAGTTTTCTGATATGCAAACATCTATAGTCTAGACAAAATAGCAGTACCCCTGGAAAGTGTATAAAAAACACGGCAAAACATGACCTGGCTGGTTTATAAACATAAACACTTTTATGATTTTTCCCCTTTTTAAGGGCATGCACCATTGGGCCACTATTGGGACACCAAAGACCACGGATCCACCCAGCCATATTAGAGGGCTCCCAAATTGTTTCAAATGAGATGTGCTTAAAGAAAGAGTGGCCTAATGGAAATAATTGATTTGCTTCTTATTCCACAACTATTTATCTTTTCACAGGAACTTTTAAAGGACCCCCAGCAGTATACTTTCATCAACATTTCTTTCAAGTATCTGGTGGAAGCTTTAAGGAACGAAATTTCTCAGCAAACATTTGTCGTACACAATTCAGTAAAAAAAAAGTAGGACACCTTAAAGCTGTTCATATTTTATATTTATAATAACCATTTGATATGGTCATAGCGAGGCACATCTTTTATCCCAAATGTCTACATGCCTCTGTATAACAATTTTTGTTGCCATTTTCTTGGCGGATAATAAATCATATTTTTTGCCATTTTCGATTAGTCTTCATATACAAATAGCAAACAAAAGTTTCCTTTGTAAAGGAGTTAACGAAAAAATGGTTATCCATTGGATACGCAATGACTAAGGCTAAATGAGAGATGGGAAGAAAATTTGGTGAAGCTCACGAATGTTACGCAAAAAAGTAAAGCAAATTGAACAATGCTGTTTTTCGAGACTTATTTGGATAAACAAATGTAAGCTTAAAATAAATTACTCATTACCTCACTGCTTGCTATTGAATGTAGATAATGAAATATGGAAACTAGTCCAACACAAATTAACCTATCCATCAATTAAGTTATCATCAAGCCAGGTACGACACTGTATGCAAATTGATGGTTGACTCACTAATCTGCTTGAAACAGATTTCGTACCCCGAGGTGCCACGGCGATGGTTACCTTCACTTAGAGACAATGAGAATGGATCCGAGCAGCCAACTGAATGATGAATGTGTATTGTTGGCAACCGTCTGAGGCTGAGGGACGGTAGAAAAGCCCCGGATCCCTGGGCCCTTGCGTGATGATTACTCCGTGAAAATGCACTCCAGAGGGCACATATTTATACACGCTGGAGCAGCATGCTGCGAGTAGGAGTGTGATTTATAATCTTCAAAATGCCGGGCGCTCTTTGTTCAATATTCAGGAGCTGCCAACTGAGAGTCCAACAGTGCCGAATGCTTAACACGCATGAAGTTTCTTCTTTCGGGGATATTTAAAGACCATCAAAATAAAGACGAAAGTAGAGACTTTAAATGCAAGTAAACTCGGGCATATCTCCTGGCCGCCAAACACTCAAACACTTGCAAGCCGCGTGCCACGGAGATGAGAGAGCAAAAGCGAACAAAGTGAGCAAAAAAAGTGGCACATAAAGACAAAGTTCATAAAGGATAAGGGCAGCCAAGCAAGAAACTGCTTCAAGGGCAGGCTCCGTATACGAGTATGCATTACATATGTATGTATGTGTATATCTCTGTACGTCTCTCACCGTCTCTCTGTACATGTGGCTGTCTCTCTCAGCCCTTATGTCTGTGTAGTTCTGTGCATGCCAACTGCATTGCGAGGGCCAAAAGGAAAATGCTGAAAGCGTAAAACCAACGAGCATCAAGATTTAGCGGTACTGGGGCTCTGGCTGCGGTTGCTCCTGCCATCAATTTTGGTATCCGCAGCCTAATTGACATTTGAATAACGCGTAGCTCAGCTTTTCAGTAAAGCAGGCCATCCACAGTCGAATTTGCTCTACGAATTGTTCGTCGAACAATGATTTCATTTGGCCCCCAACGAGTGCGAATACAGTCATTCGTAGAAAATGTTCAGAGGCAACATGTCAGCGGAAGTTCGCAAAAAAGTAATTGCCTTCATGGCTATCCATATTTATTTTGTTTGTTCCGCATATTTTTGTTTTTGCATGCCTCACTTTTTGCCTGCCACAGTGCGGGCTCATTTGGCAGGCAATATATATATAGATTCGCTTTAAAACTGTTTTAACATTCCGACCACGTGTTGTTGCTACAAAAATGTTTTCCAACTGAAGTTTCGTGCGGACACATCCAAGATAGAATCGTTTCTATCTTTGTCGAACGAAACATCGAACATGAAATGTGGACACGAACACTACCACCAACGGCGAAAATTTCATCGAACCGAACATGTTCGTCGAACAACGTTAATCCCATCAGATACCTAGATCTCCAAATTAAATCCTTAGCTTTAGCCAAACTCACATATCATACGTACTATTCTGTGGACTTTCCTTGGTAGGTCCACATGTAGAGTCAAAATTGTAATGGCCCTGCCGCATTATAATGTGAAGTCATTTTCAATGGCTCTGGGTTTTTATTTTTCTCGTATCTTAAAAATGTTGTATTCTATAGATCTTCGTTCTTTGTGGGAGCAGAAGGGGGCGTGGCGAAAATTTGAAATACACTTGTAGTAGTGTGATAACACAGGAGTCTGGATACAAAATTTGGTTGCTTCAGCTCTCAGAGTCTCTGAGATTTTGCCGCTAATGAAGAAAGACAGACGGACGAGCAGACAGACATTGCTATATCGACGCGGCTATTGATGCTGATCAAGAATATATATACTTTATGGGGTCAGAATCGCTTCCTTCTGGGCGTTACACACATCCACTATCACCACAAATCTAAATCTAAATCTAAGCTAACCCCTATAAAAAAACATGGTCTTACCATGTCACAGGAAGTCACAGAATTCACAGGAAAAGTGGTCTTTAAATGCACCTTCACATACTCGTATATCTTAGTCCCCTACATTGAACGTGGACAGTCATCCAACTCTTTTTGCAATAGGCTAGGAGGCCCATCGATCCCAGCTACGCACCCGACCCCGATCTCAGCAGGGGAAATCCTCAGTAATGTCAACCGGTCTCGCCTCCAGCAAGGTAAAGCCGCTATTTCTGGAGTTGAGGTCACCTTCGGATCTAGGGAAAGCTGTTGCCGGCATCAGAAGGGAACGTAATAGCCCCTGGCACTAGAATCGGAACTATAGTCGGAGCTCCGACCAACGGAGTGGCGAGTAGAGAGAAATGTTCGGGTATGAATGTATGTTTATATGGTATTATTTATTATTCGACTCCCCGCTCTCACCAAAGCCAGTAGATCCCAAGCCAGCTTTCGATGTCGGCTTTTCGAGTCAACGTGTCTTTTTGAAAACATACATTTTTGCTGCGTCGGCTCCTTGTGGATCTCTCTGTATCTCTCTTTCTCTGTCTCTGTCTCTCTTCGCGAGGCTCTCTCTCTCGCCTCTTCACTGGACTCTACACCTGTTTTTTAGGTGTGGGTGGGCTGGGCATCCCTATGCTAATGAAACTAGCTTGTTTAACTTTTGTTAAGTATTATTATTATTGACTTCATTATCTTGTGGAATCGGGAGATCGTTGTTTATATCGTTGTTTATATCAGAATGTGAGGCCTAAAGGGTATGGGTTTGCCCCAGTATGATGAACGTTTGATGATTTGTAACCGGGATTTCCACAAAAATTGCAATTTAATTATCTAGAGCAAATCATAAAATCGATAAGTCTTTAATAAATAATAATTATAATATGATTCAATCTGCTGTCCGATAGGAAAACCAAACACCATATTATTTGTGAATATTTAACGCCTTTATTTGCGGTTTTTATTTCGGACGACCACAAAATGTCAGTCAATTTTAAAACAATTTTAGTATTTTTTGTAAATGCCCAGAGGCCATAAAGCTTAAAAGTTTTCCTGAAATTTCGGGTGGCTGTCAGCCGAGTGCCAGAGAACCGAATACGGCCACAAAATGGCTCCAATAATATGAACTGTTGGATAACCAAACTCCCAGGGATGCGGAGCCCCTTGGACTGAGTGAGTAAACTGATTACAACAAGTTCACTACACTCGACGGATTATGAACAAGTTTAAGAGTCCAGAGCAAAGTCCAAATCTATAATTGCCATTACTCTTGACGAGTTCAAGTCAAAAAGAAGCAACCTCTCTTCTCCATTCATAGACCAAAAGCTAAAACAAAGAACGGAAACCTGAAACTTGAAATATGTTATATGGCCTCGAGCGAAGCATGTAAAACCATTTAAAGCCTTAAAAAGCGTACTATTGTGTCAACTTTCACCATTTTCCAAGAGCATTCGCCTTCTTTCCGCTTTTGTTTTATTTGCCTCTGACATGGCCTTTCACTGCTGCGCAAGCAAAACTGGGTTTATTCGACGAACTGAATAAAACTAAAATCGTGCTAATTAAATTAGGGCCAATTCACCTTCAGGCGGTGACAGTGGAACATAATCTCGAAAATCTAAGAATTGAAAAGGAATCTCCTTCTGGCTTACAAACAAATTATTGCCAATGAATATGGACAACGAATGATAGTCTGTCGCGCAATAAAAGTTATTTGCGGTTGGTACTGTCGATTGAATATGCTATGGATAATCAATGGAAAATCGAGTGTAAATGTCTTATCGGTATTTCAGCTAACAAAAGAAATCTAAGCCTGATCATGAGGAAACTCAGAAACTATGTTTAACAAATACTTGTTGACTCACATTCGACTGCATCAAGTAATACCAAAGTAATCCCTTAATACTTTTCTGCTTACGCTGAAACTATTGTATGGCTTGGCAAAATTAGAATACTAAATATGTATCAATTCCAATTTAATTTGCTGGCAGCACAGAAGGACATATCACAGCCCCAAGTCCAGGCCATTCCGGGGCGCTCCATTTAATTATATAAAAGGTTAGAGTTGGATTAATGTGCACTTAAGCTTCTATCCCGAGATTGCTTGAATCTGGCGGCTACTTGTCCTGCCTAATTCGGATTTAACCATAGTCATTAGGCGTTGACTTGGCCATATCCAATGGGATATAGGAGGGACAGGGTCTGGAGCACAGGGATCATTTCGAGTTCGAGTCACTCTTGATGACATTGCGTCAGGGCTTAAGAACCTGCCAGGGCAGAGGCAATCTCACACATGTTTACAAGTAATCCACTTTTATTGTAGCCACTATAGGCCAGGGCCATACAAACCCTCGGTTATTATGCTGATTGTGTTGACATACTCTCCGTCCGTTGTTGCCTGTATTCCGGTCGGAGCAACTTTTTTGTTTTTCCTGGGCTTGTCAGTAAAAATTGTATAAGCGTTTAGGTGACCAAACACCTGAGTAGAGGGGTCCTTTAAGTTTTAGACTCAGCCAAGAAGCCCGTTGAAACCAGGGTTTGGTTTATTGCGCCAATAGCACATGCCAAATGTGAGTCTGTTTTCATCGGTCCAAGTGACCAAACCCTATTGGCGCAAATCTTCCCCAAAAAGTTTTCAACTTAACTCTACAGACAACTGTCCACTGCCGGAGAGCGAGAAATTATCTCAACCTTTGCGAACTTTGTTTATTCTAATTTAATGCAATGCAGATTTCCACTTCACACATCAAACTCTTTGGGTCCAATGACAGTTCAAATCCGTCCGAGCTGTTACTGGCCACAAAAAGTTGTGAATACTTTGTAATGGAAAAGGGAGCAATGAAACTAGCACCATTTTGTGGGGGCCGAGTGTAGGCCCAACTGAATGTCAGTTGTAGCTTATCTGAGGTACGCCAGCTGTTGGTGCAATTCCAAACAATAACGCCTTTCAGTGGGTTGGTCGGTCATTCTGCTAAAAAATGAAAGCAGTTTTTCTAAAGCGGAAACGTTTGTTTACTCTGCCTCGATCAGAACCGGAAAAGCCAACGCCAAGCCTATCCATGGACATTGCATTCTTAGGAACTGTCGGTACGTGTTGCTAGGAGTGCCTTTGGCTATATCCCTGAGTCTGTTCCCATCCCAGATACTGCCTTTATATTCTAGCTTTCTATCCGTATCTGCTATGATGCCAAAAATCAATGTGGTTTTGCCTACGTTGTTTTTTTGCTCTACGTTGTTTTTTTCTCTATAAAATTTGAATTTGAAAGCTCAATATCTTCCAGACGCTAAGCTGCAGCTACAAAGAGTTTGGGTTGGATTTAAAGCAGCATTTATCAAATTTTCAGAACTGCAAAGCTCAATACAACCAGTTATAAGAAAATTAAGTAAAGTGAAAAAAGCACAGCCTCTGAAATTTTTTAAAATTTTTAAAAAAAATATATTAAATCTTTAAAAATTTGAAATCTCCAAATCTATCAGAAAAAGTTGTTTTGGGCAACAGCAGAAATGGCGTGTTTACTATTGTTATCAATTCAATAAATGTTCATCTACGAGACTTTGTATTCTGCATAATAAAAAGTTTACAACAGCACATTTGTTATATTTTTCAATAAGAAAAGTATTTGACTTGACAGAGGAAAATTTAAATCAAAATTGGACAGTGAAATGTTTATATCCTGAATATGCTGTTATATTCTTATATAAGAAAATAAGTGTAAAAAGAAACTAATAACTTTCAAAATCACATGTTCCTGATTTATAAGATTTTTCAAAAGTTTATTTTACTACATATTTACTTTTTAACCGACTCGGAAGAACTGTCATACCCTTTTTAAGCGTATACATTCAAATATAGTATATATATAACTGAACGACGTGCACAAACAAATTCCTCTCTGAAAAGATGCAATAGAAAATGGAAACGGAGGCTAACAAGTGGAATGGCAAAATAAAGGGAAACAAGAATACATCTGGATACATTTTTATCAGCTTTATTGCAACAGACATACAGACAGCCAACAGACAATTTTTTCAACATAGCTTCAGAGAAACAGAAAAGCAGAGGATTATACGACAGAATCATATGAAGAAAATGTGCAGGTTTCTTTTATTTTGAGAGGGAAACTTGAGGAGATCTTCAACTTAGTGATGGATCACAATGCGAACAGGTTATTCCTAATTAGGCTCCACTAATGGCAAGAAAGAATACCTGAAGAAGGACTCTTGTCATATCTTCAACATGGACTGTCTGCCCGACAGTTGATGTTTTGTATTAACAGCCCTTTTGGAATTTGAGAGAGTTATGCATACCCCTTTCGGCAAACAGATGTGTCCGGCAACCGCCGTCACAGTCATCCGTGTGGAAACTCTTAGCGTACCACAAAACACATTGAATATTCCACAGGAAAAGTGCTTGGCTTTCACTTTTTCAACAAACACAATGCCGTCAAAGGGTTTCAGCCTCATTTCCCCATCTTCCATTACCAAAAATACACAACTTTTTTGTGGCCAGTCACTGTTCAGACGATTTCGAGCTGTTGCCTGCAGGGACTTGACAGCTGTCGGTAAAGTTAAGTGGAGATATTTTTGGGCAAACATTGCCACATGGTAATCAATTTGTCATAAGTTATCAGGCCAGGAGTGTTTGGTCACTTGGACCGATGAAAACAGACTCGCATTTGGCACGTGCTATTGGCGCAATAAACCAAACACTGATTTCAATGGGCTTCAGGCTGAGTATGAAACTAAATTTCATTTATTTCGGATCTAGGAAAGTGGCACCCTTGTATTCAGGTGTTTGGTCAACACACACTCGTACACACACACACACACACACACACACACACATAGCTAAGAAGCTATAATATATTTAGTAACAATTTTATTTATTTTATTATTTATTTAGTAAGCCTGACTAGCAGGAATGGCTGTTAGTGTTATGTCAAATGTACCCCATTCCCTGACAGCGGAAAAATGTAATTCAATGAAGACAATTTATTCCTGGGATACCATAACGTGGTTGGTTAAAGTAGGTTTCATACCGATCATGGCTTCCATTGACACTGACAAACTGTCGAGCGCTCCACAACCATCTGTTTTTTTCCATCTTTTTCTATCTGCTTTCACTGGATCAAAGTATTAAAGATCAAAATATTCGACCAGGCCAATTTTCATTTCCTTTTTGCCGCTTTAAAAAGATTTTAATTAGAAACAAAAACTTTGGTTTTTCCTCTGATTCCTTTCATCGATTTCGATCCCCGACATCTGTGCTAAATTGGCAGCACTTTTATCCTTGACTTCACCGTAAACGGAATAGCAGTCCACAAAGGTTGCTAAGAGTAATCTTCTCATCTCAGCCCACTCTGCTTGGTATCTGTCAAATTAAAATGCCGTTAAGTAGCTCAAAGGTCGAACCGACATTAACAGAATCAGCATCAAAAGCAGCTCCAGACCAAGACCCTTGAAATGCATTACAAATGGAAATAAATTGCTTTAAGTATTAAAAAACGCTTGTAAACATTTATAATTTATTTATATATACATATGTATATATTTAAATCATTCATCATTATCAGGCACATAGTGAAATTTTATTCGCTGGCACACGCCAGCGAATTAACCGTGACCGTTCGAGGATACAAAGAGACATTGTTCTCCTGTCAATGGTAGTACTTCAGTAAGTTTATCCCCTGCATTACGAAAGTGAGGACATTTGAATGGTTCCTTCATTTTAACAGGTACATTTCTTGCTAATAACTTTTACCTGACTGAAGGCAGGAGGCAGAACTGCTGTCAGTCTGTCATTATTCGTTGTCCGATAATTTCGTCATAAAGTTAATTTCAACTGTGGAAAATGTGGGTGGAAAGGGGCAAGGTTTAATTTTTAAGCACACTTGGAATAGTGTGAAATCAAAGGAGTCTGGATACAAAATTCGGTTGCGCTAGATTTTATAGTCTCTGAGAACTAGGCGCTCATGAAGACGGACGGACAGGCAGTCATGGTAAGATCGACTCGGCTATTTATGCTGATCAAGAATATCAAGCGGAAACGCTTCCTTTTAAGTGTTACTCACAAACACTAATCTATACTCTATAATCTAGATCTATAGATATATAATCTATACCCTATACTCTTCAACTACCAGTTATTAAAAGGGTACACATCCGAACTTCAATCAGTGAAACTCAAAAAAAACTCAAAACCTTTAATACGGTTTAAGGCAAAGGAAAACAAGCGAAGCCAGAAACAGTTGAGGCAGGACGATTAAGGAAGTTGGCATTGTCTTACGGAAAGTATCGAGGGCTATATCCACATCTTAAAGGCATCCCGCTGCTGTGTTGGAGCTCGACTATTAGCATATTTCTGCCATGCAGCTGCCACTGAATGATGTAGAAAGGTGGCAAAGAATGTGCCAAAAATCCCAGCTTCTTTCAAGCCATTGACTGTTAGTGCTTTTACCAGATTTTATTCTCCTCTTCTGTGATACAAACTGTACCTCGTATCCATCTATTTATTTTGTCTTCGGTGATAGTTTTTGTGCGCTACAATTCCATATCTGCGATTTTTGATTGACGAATAAGCACGAGCACGAGTGAGATCGAGAGTTAATTGATCCCGGTTATATTTACCAATTTATTTAGATCAAAAACGTGAACAGAAACAACAAACTATTGCACAACAGATCCAACCCCTTCTTGCTTGAGATGGAGGTTCAGGAGGATGCCCTTGATAGTTGCCATTGAGGAGAAACTTCCCGTGCAGAAATTTTCATCTGTTTTTGGTTCTGGATGGTGATGTGTTTTTGCTCCATTTTTGTAATGATTTCATTACAAGACGAGTATTGCCGGCACCCCAGTTAGTGCGCATCAATTCAAAAGGGGAAAAGAATTTGAGGAACCCCATTCAAATTTAGAAACATCGGCTGCTTGTCTGGGGATTTCCAATTAAAATGTAGCACAATCACAGGCATTGAATGTGATTAATCAATCTGTCGGGTTCCGCAGCCCAATATTGAAAGAGTTGATGGAAACATTATAGGCAGTGGTGAAGCAGTCAATTAAATTCCCTCTTTATTGTTTGTTGTTTGTACTACCCACTGCACAATGTGTACAATGTGCACACACATACATATACACATACATACGTACATATATACATATAAACTCCCGCACGGCAGCAGCCTACCCAGCCGTTCTCTCGTCTTTTTTCCTTCTTTCTTTCGACTTTTCTATCACTCTGTTGATCTTTCGTCTTCGCTATTGTGCTCTTCTCTGGATCTGTTGCACACTCGCTTGCAGTAGGGCACAGGCAATGTTTAGTTTTTCTCAAATTCTGCCCACTCGATTCACAAAAGATTAAATTAAATAGATTAAATCCAGATGTCCACAGTCAAATGATTACCAATTAAGACCAATCAAATTTTCGTACGAATGGCAAGCGGTCTAGGGATACAATTTCTTGCTCCTAGCAAAACAGATTATAATTTAACTAATGAACAGATCGTGTTAGCAGTCAAAAAATAGGTCACAAGCGCACCGTGTAATAAATCCGGAAACATTCTGCCATGCTTGCTACCCTTGAGAAGTGACACAAGAAGGGATCACATAACAGGAACAGCAGCTGCTGCCATCTAACGAGCTATGCTGATTTTTGCGGCTTTAAGTTTGAACCGGAAATTTGATCCGTTTAACTTCGGGAAGGTATGTGGGTATCCAGCCTGGTGCTCGTAATCGCACACCCACTACCAGGCAGCGTTGATTTATGCAAACAACCAGTGGGATGTGCGTGAATTAACGCGTCTGCGAGTAAAATTCTGCTAATGGCTGTGGCAGCATTAAATACCCACCAGCAACCAGGACAGCTGGCGTGGCGGCAACAACTTTAAAACTGAAAATGTTTCACATGAATGCCGGTGGCGGTGTCTGGAGTGGTCGAACCACATACGAGTACCAGGATGACTAAACCAGAAGCATGCCACTTGGCAGCACTGGGTCGAGTGGATAACGAGGTGCACGCGCAACGCGTGGTTCTGCTGCAAATGCACTATGGGGAAAATGACCACTTTATCTGGAATTTGCATGATTTTTAAAAGTTTTCGAATTAGCACAAATGTACTGTTAACGCATTTAGAAAATATCAGACCGTTATGCGCCATACTCAAAATGTTAAATTTAACAGCCCCATGTAAGAATAACAGCTGTTAAGTCAGTTGTTTTTATCGATAACACGTGCGGCTAAGTTTTGTTAATTTTTGCACTGAGTTTTGTTCTTAATATCTCTGATGGCAACACAATTAGAAGAAAATCAAGTCTTGAAAACTGATTTGGCAGGTTTGCACTGTGTGTTTAATATAAAACATCGTAGAAATTGTGCGTGTGTATACTAGTATTTTGTCGTTTTATAAGCGCTTCTAATGCTGGATTTTTATTAACAAATTTCAACTTTGGAAAGGATTATGTAAAAGAGTTTAGAATTGTTTAGGTGTTCGTCCAAGTGTTTGTTGTAGCGTTGTCAATTCTGAGTTAACACGTATTGGTCTTAATTTCCTATTTTTCCCTCTTTTGGCGCAATTTGCATTTTTATTAGGTAACCTGTGTGAGAGAGAGAAAATGGCTCTCTTCATTGTGGCTATATTATTGATCCGATCTGATCCAGATTCAACATCCTGATAGAAATAGTCATCCTCTATTATTCTGCGTTTTTAGTTTTCTGGTACTATCAAAATTGTGCAAGCCACAGATTTTCGTTCTTTACGTGGGCGGAAAAGGGCGGAGCGAAATTTTGTACTTTACTTGTTAAAGTGTGATATAACAGGAGCTTGGATACAAAATTTGGTTCATCTAACTTTTATGGTCTCTGAGATCTAGGCGCTCATAAGGACGGTACTCTCGAGTAGTGGGTATAGAAAAGAGCTACCACGCCCATTTTTTCAAAATATCTTCCTCTTACTATTATTAACTCATATCAAAAAACCGAACTTAAAAATATTGCTTGGTTTGGAAGTTATTAATTTAGGCCACAAAAAGTGGTCAAATTCCCCATAGTGAAATGAGGAGGAGACTGTCAAAGGGGATTCCCATTGATAACTGAAATGCAATTTGAGAACAAATTTAAATTAGTTTCCTTATAACAGACATTTTTTGTAGACTTACTTTATAACAGTTTTTAAGACTTGAAAGTGATTATATGTAGATGGTACCAATAAATTTGGTTCTCTCATGTTGGAATTTCATATTTAAATGAAATTTTTGATATACAACTTCAGTCGACAATTCAATGTAGAATTATTGAAATATTGCAATAATATTTTATGCTTTCCAGATTCGTTTATGGGTCGCGCTTAAGATAAATGTGGCACAAAGTATCTCCAGCTACATATGTGCATCAATAAATATAAATTTTATCTCCGCAGACAGACGACCAACTTGTCGATTGAACATTGATCATGTCTGGCAGCACGTATACGACTAGTAGACCATAAGTCGATGTATCTAAAATTATATGTCTACCGGAAAATAGATTTTGAGTAGAAAGGAAATTTACCATTAAGAAAATAATAACTGTGCCTCAAGGTTAACAAGGTTGAAGTGCATACATTTAAAAATGGTTGAGTTTTTCTAACTTCCCAAAACCTACACGAAATTAAATCCGTGCTGGTGGAATATTTTACTCGAAAAGTTTTACGCTTCCCTCAACCCCAAAGTGGATGATGGCAAGGGAGTGTCCTGATTAGGAATTATGAAACCATCCATGGAATTCATATTGATATGGATTATCTATTAATTAAGCTTCTTAGACTTTTAAAGGTGCCGTCTGCTGCAAGATGATGAGGACTAGATGAGGACAATGACTAGTAACAGTGAAATGAAAGTCGGTGCCAACAGTTTCCGTTAGCCTCCATCCTTTCGCCGGGATGTCAGTTATGGAAACAATTTTCGTCACGTCAACAAAAGAATCTTTTAGCTGTCATCAGAAAAGATAGGACTCCAAGGCGGCCATAATATTTGCAGTCAACTTGTCTGCTGTTGCAGTAGCACTTACACTGGCAGCTGCTTCTCATTTTTGCCACTGAGTGTCCAACAATGCAAAAGATATGACAGAGAATATAAGAAGCGGTGCCTATTCCAGTTTCCTAGCATCTATAGCACCATCCTCCTCTGCAGAACAGAGCCAATTGGAACGAGCAATTATTTAACCCACATTGCAACCGCCGCCACCACCACCTCCATTCTGGCAAGTGTGAAGGGCCATGGCATGGGCGCAGGCCCCTCCCAGCCCAGCTAAGCTTTCACTCTCTTCCTCCCCCTTCTGCATGCAGCAGTGTGTTTTACCTTGGCTTTGGCTAAATGTTGGCCATTGGTGGCAGGGAGAGACGGACATGAAATGCCTGAAATTCAAAACCAACGGTGTTTGAATGAACGCATCGAGAAGTGGAACTTGGGATGGGACGGAAGGAGCTAGGCGTCCCAACCCCTACCTAAAGGGGATGCAAGAACAGTTGACTGGGTAAACAAGTTCACTGGGGTTACTGGCTGCTTTTAGATATGTCCTTGGCCTATGTGCCGCGGCAATTGATAGAAGCCACACTCTCCTACTCTCTCCTTCTCGCACTCTGTTAGTTTTTTTCTCTACCCAGTTAATGTTAATTTAGGTTCTGTTCATTTGATGTAATTTGACTGCAACTCCGCCATAACGATGAAAGCTTTCGATGTGACCATCGACCATAGCCCCATCAAATTTGATGCTAGCGCTGCAGAATAGCAGAGACTTTCCATTGACGGGTTCAGAGGAGAAGTCCGTACTCTAACGGTTGCAATTGAATTACATGGCCCGAGAATCGAAGGACGGTATTAAGGTTGCGTTTTCTCATCAAATTTTAGCTTTAACTTTCATTCTGTTTCCGCAGCCTGGGAAATTAAATTTAATGTTGCAGATTAAAAAAAAAGTACTCAAATTGTGATGAGAAACATAAGCATACAATTTCGGGTTTTAGAAGCTTAAACATTTTCTAGGTTGTTATATATCACGTAAATATCTAAAATTGTTGGACTCATAGTTTGTTCTAACACCATATGATTACTGAAAATTTAATTGCTGCAAAGTTGTGCATAGTCATACATTGCATGCGATTGAAAATCAATAAAAAATCGCTTTAAAAAACAATAAATAACTCATACGCAGCGTGTGCCAGAGGCACTTGAACATAACACGCGAGGCTAATGCAGCCAAGTGGAGCTTAAAACATTTGTCTAATGTTTTATAGCTTTCTAGATAATCCAGAATAGACAACCCCTTCCTGTGAGTGGTGCGTCTACCCCAGTTCTGTTTGCTCCCTTGACACTTTCATTCCCAGGGTTTTTAATAGATCCGAGCTCTGCAGTTCTGGTGCTGGTTCTTCTTTAGCAGTCAGTGTGCTATGGCATTAATTTGTCTTGCGACAGGTCAAAATACACTCTGACGCGGGGACGCGCCGCTTTCACCCGTAGGGGTTGAATTTTAATAAAGTGAATTCAAATGGTTTTCCACGGGCAACCTTTTGACTGCATTCTGCAGATGGTGTTCCGTAAAGCAAAGGCAAAATTGCAGTCACGTACGTGTAATAAAGGAAAATATTGGATAAATCAAGGGACGGAGCAACCAAAAACCGAAACAAAATAGAAACGAATGGCAGCAAAATCAGAAGAAAGGGAGAAACAATACAAAACACTAATGAAAGTTGTATAGAAAATTGGATTAAATTCAAAAGAAATACGACAGTTATATCCTATGGGAGGAGCAACTGGGGTCCTGGACGATTTATAAACTATGCAATCCGTGAGTTTGTTTAGGAACCAATGCAAGAAACTTGGCAATAAAAAAATACACATTTAGTTTGTTGTTGATTCATGTTAAAAGCCTTTCTATCCTTTCGATAATAAAGAAAAAAAAAATAACATCATGTATGAGCTTAAGAAGTCACACTTAACTCTTCATAAAGTTCACTTAATTAATTTTATTCTCAAGGAAAAGTTGGCAGCTAATTTTGCACATTGCTGAAATAAGATTTTATGTGTTATTTAATCGAAATATACTCATCTTTTAAACATTATTTACCACACTAAATATTGAAAAATACAACTATAGAGAACTTTTCACTGTTTAACGAGCGATTGAACTCTAGTGGACACCCAGGACATACAAATTATTTTTAATGTAATATGTGGATGTAATGTAATATGTGGATTGAACTTAAAGCTAGCGGTACGCACATGCATAATATCTAAAGTATGGTGTCGCTGCCACACACGGATTCACGGTATTCATTAGAATGCACATTTGAAAATTCATCAGCTTGGGGATCGCGGATTCTCGCACTCAGCCGCAGTTGTATAATTCACACAGATATATATACACAGATATGCAAATAGTGGAAACAAATTATGTCACACCCTCCCTCAGAGCCACATAGAGGATGAAATTCTACCAAAAGTGCTTAGCGTCTGTGTTTTTGTAGTTCGGTAGGAGAAATGATAATCACATGTGGCAGGCACACCCAAAGGCATCCAATTTGAGGCAGCTTTTATAATGAATAGAACAGAAATATTTGGGAACAGTTTCCAAACAAGCAGAAGCGGAAGATCACCTCTTACTCTTTTGTCATGATAGCCTGCGTATTCTCTTTCAGTTCTTAAGTGAGTTTTGCTATTTACAATTACATAATTGTAATAATTTCCAAAACAAACATTCAATCTTTTTTTGCACAAAACTTCAATGTTGAATTGCTGTGCACAGCTAATTTACTTGAGAAACAATTCCTCAAAGCACACCCATATATGGATTTAGTACCCTTACCGTTCTACAAATATTTACTTGTCCCAGACAGAACATCACTGATTAATCAGGACAACCATGAGAAGTGGCTGCAACAACTGCTGTGAAATTGCTCTGTTGGCCAAAGGGAAGGAGGAGTTGCTCCTGAGGATGGGACAGGTCAGATTGGCGTGGGAGATGCTTATCACTTTCACACATTCACTCAGTGTGGCCAAATTTCATCGGACAGAAGAAGATACAACAATGTGACCACAACTGCAATCCAACAAAGTCAAAGAGTCATCTGCGGGACAGATTCTGATCGTACAACGCTGCTGCTCCATCTTTCAAGCGACTGTCGAAATTCCAGCTGTACTGTTATACTCCAGCTTTGGGCCCATTTGGAGGTAGGTCCCAACGGTTTTTTTCAGCCCATTTCTTTTGTCTTTGTCACTCCAACTTCGAGTTCCAATGAATTGCTGTGACCACACGGGGCGTCATTATGTTGCCTTTACAAGTGCTTTTTGCTGCCATTCCCTGACATTTTGCCTGCATTGCTTAGACAATGGTTAAGCGTCGCCTGTTGTCCGGTTAGGAGAGAAGGGTACTTTTCCCCAGCCATTTGCGGGGTTTGCCGTCGTGGGAATGTGCATTTTTAATAGTCGGCTGACTGCGAGCTACACCCTTTTTTAATTTATCTTTCCTTAAAGCCCGGCAGCGACCAGACGCACATTCTCCCACAGCATAGAAGAGGAATCGGAGATGATGGTAGGCGTGGGTGTTAGAAAAGGAGTTGCAACTGGGGCATCGATAGGAGGTAGATGTGGAAGTGCAGCTGAGTCAGAGTATTGCGGCATTTAAGGTAAGCCTCTTTTATTTGCACTGGCCATGTCCGAAGAGCTGTGTCATTGTGTCCAAAGGTTAGCCTCCAGAATCCCAAGGCTTAATTGAATTGTCATCCAATTAAATTTAATTCCCATATTGTCCTGCATAAACAATTGTAAGCTCAACATTTATAAGGGCCTTAATGAAAATCTACTCCCAAAATCGCAGTGTCTGTGAAGTTTTGCCCAACTGTCTTTCCATTCAAATGAAATTCATAAAATTGTCACAAATCTGGTATTTTGCAACAGATTTAAGAGATTATTTTGAGAGACCATGAAATAATATGATTTTGTCTATCATTTTATACATATTACTTCAATTATTTAAGTATTGGAAACTTATATATTTAACTGACTAAATAAACATAATGGCGTAATAAAACTTTACTTTTGCTTTAGAATTTCAATAGAATTAAATTACGTGTGAAATGAGAAATGCACCCTCTGAAGAATGGTTTCTAAATTAATACAGATTCCATATGAGGCATTTTCGTTTTCCATGCTCACAAAATCTGTTTGAGTACTCAAGGCCTCTCACTACCCCTCACCACTCTCCTAGTCATTCCACTTGCAGCATATAGGAATAATTTCGTTATTTGATTCACTTGATTGGCCATGGCTTGCAGATTTTTACCCTATCCTCTGCCAACAAGTGGCCCCATGGACTTGTCATTAAGTGGCGGTGGCACACTAAAGTCAACTAGAGAAAAGATCTAGTGAAGAGCTCCACGCTGGGCTTTATGGCATTAGCCAGACTTCACGACAAGTCGAAGACGGGACGGACGGATCGGATGGCAAAACCCAAGTCCCCGAGGGAAAGCAGCTACGCCTGGGTTTGGTCTTGCTTTTGGTCGGGTTCGGTCTGGCCCGGTTCCTGGTCTTGTCTGGTCTATTGGGGAAAGTATCACAGTGAAAGTAACGCATCACGCTTAAATTATATCCAACATTTATAAACTTAAGCATCCATTTAAATTTCTACTTACAAAAACTAGTTGCACTCACAGTAAAAAATGCTTGCAAAAATACAATAAAATACGTGGTCAGTGTACGGTGACTGCAGTGGAAGCTATATAAAAAGTTTTCCATACACGATTTTCCATTTCTTTTTTTTGTAACTTTTCTTTGTGTATGTGCTTACTGATGAACCGCTCTTCGCCACTGGATAGCCGTTCCGCTGCTAAATAACTTAAATCGGCCATCGAGTGGTCGTTGCCCAGGTATTGGATGTATTTTGTGCAAAGGACTTACATGTTTTTTCGTTGAGTTCCTGGTAAAACTATTTTGGTTTTTCATGTTTAACTACGCTTAATATACAAGTGTAAAAGGTGGCTTGCAGCTCGTTCTCATTGGAACACCAATTTAACATAAATAAATTATTTTTCACATTTCTCTGTACAGTCTGGTAACCATTTAGCTTTGATTGAAAGCACTAAATCGCTGCCGTGCTGGAAAATATCGAAATGGCAATAGCTCTATGATTTTCTTGACATTTCAAGCCGGTGATGGCTAGGAATTAAAGAATAAACTACCAATACACTGCATACCCTGCCCTCATTAAATTAGTTGGGGTTATTCAAGACGGATCCTGACATTGAACAAAGTATAATATAAAATCATAGTCCTACCATAGCTAGAAATTTAGAAACGAAAATGGAGGTGGAGATATACATACGAGTCCTCGGATGGACTTGTGTGACTTTTGTATATCAATAAAAAACGTTGGCTAGTTTGATTCAAGTTCTCAGTCAGGTTACGCGCCCTATATCTCGACGTTCAGTTTTTTCGTCCTATCAACAATCTGTGAATTTATAAACTGGCAAGAATATATTGCTAACTAGCTTCCGGAATCTTGAAAGAACCATAGTTGGCATCGAATCAAACGAAGAACAGGGAAGCAAATTCTGGAGAAACAAAACCGAAAGCTAATTAAAATATGAAAGAAATATTTCACCCAGTTAAACAGAAAGAACTGATAGACATTTAGTCATAGTACTAAAATATTTACAATACCTTCCATATGTAAATCAGATCCCGCCCAAACGTTTCTAATTGTAATTCTGACTCTGTAAAGACTTACAGTGCCGCCCAACTGAATAGGTTTGACTTATCTTTTAGACTTAAAGCATAATATCTTCATAAGGAGTACTCGGATTTAAACCAAGTAAATTCTGTTAAGTAAGAATTCCATAATTTTTTTTTCCAGCTGCACCTTTAAGGAGTTTTTCGATACACTTTCAAAATGTATTTTAAATATCCGTTTATTTCAACGCTTTAAGTAATATTGCCATCAGACGGCGCAGACACAAGTAGCAACAGCCTGCGGCTTAAAAACCATTGGAAAAAATCCCCTTTCAATGAAAATATAATCAATGTACTTAGTCGCATAAATTTCACAGAATATAGCCAGCAACAGTTGGCTTTAATGGAGCTGATCCATATCCATATCCATTCCCTATAGTGGCCAAATTTTTTCCGCTTTCTCCTATACGTATATTTTATGCGACACCCGGAGATATATTAACATTTTCCACCTCTTTTTTCAGAGAAGGCCCACCTGCTGACTGCCAACAAAAGTAAATAAGCATTAAATTCAATTTTCTTTTAGCTCCCTGCGTGTCTGCCAGGCTTCTACGGATTTTCCTTGGTTTCCCATCCTTCGAGCTGCTTCTCATGTCTTGTCTGATTTTTCGGGGAGCACTGTCAGACCCACTTGAAGATTCGCAATCAACGCAATCAACAGAGAGCGGCAGACATGTGGACAATTGATGGATTGCTCCTTTGATCTGCTCCAATTTCATTGGCTCCGACAGCCGAAAGCTCAATGAAATTTCCCCAATTTGGGTCACCGTCATCCCAAGCACTTGTGTAGATTGCCCACAAACCTAAAGTGGGTGTGACACATTGCGTAATAGGTTATGATTGGGACGCAAGAAATGGGGATGACTGCCAACTGACGGCAGACTTTTGCGGCTAATCTGAATAACTTAATCAGTTGTGTCGGACAAAAGAAAAACTAGTATACATCTGATCAGAACTCGCAATTGATACAGATCTTCATACTTGACGACAAAAAAGAGCTTCGTGGAAGTATGGGAAGCTCGCTTAGAAACAGCTGTGAAAAAGTTGTAGGAAATTATCCTCGAATATTACAACTTTTTTTAAAGACAGATTTGACGAACCACTATTTTGGTTTTAAAAAGCTCCATTGATTTTACTACCTTGCTAAATATAAATGTTCAGAAAGAATATTTTCTAGTTTCCATTGCTGAAGCAGCTGTTGCAATGAACTCAACTACTGTTGAGCCTGCTGATGTTTGTAAATCGGCAACAGCAGTAGGTACAAAACTTATGGTCAGTTATATTTTTTTTAGCCTTCGCTTTCTTATTGTTTTTTGCTCCGCTCTTCCACCGATACAGTCTTCGTGCAGTTTGAATCACGGTTTTCGCTCTTCTTTTTGGCGTTCTGTGTATACATAGAAGGATTTGTTGTACTTAGCGTTGGCATAAAGAATGAACACAATTTTTTAGTTAAAATAACAAATTAAGCAATACATTTAGTTAAGCTGAAAACCAGGCTGTGCACAAATTGCATACACATATTAATGAGATTTCACTGAGACTGTTTAGCTAGTTTCACTGCATAAAAATTGATCAAATTAGTTTAAGTTGTGATACATTTCTGTAGGAATTTATGTGTTCCAATCTTTATTTATAATGTTTTGGATTGTGTTCCAGTACAATAGGTGCTTCTTTGATTCGCTTTTGATAGGTTCGTTTAAAAAGTTAAAATTTGTTGCATTTATCTCTATGGCTTTAGATAAACATCTGTAATTGTGACTGTCCTAATTTAGGCGGAAAACTACATATAAAAATATTTTATGCAAACTAAATGTAAGGCTCATGAAAGAAATTAGCTAGAGAAAGATAAGGAAATAAGAATAAACATAATGCCTATTAAAACGATAATTTGTTCGTTAATTTAATTTAATTTAATTTAATTTAATTTTTTCTTCGTTTATATTTGCATTATTTTAATATGTTTATCCCTTTTTTCAAGAATTCTTACATAATAACTATATGTGTGTACATTCATAATTTTGGTCGTACATGCGAACAGAGTCGGTTCATTTTAGATAGGGACCACCCCCATCCCGGGACAAGTGTCGGGAACATCCTAGTTCAAGCTCAATAAACATGACGATGCTTGAAATTATGGCTGGATTGGCATGGATGTGGCATTTATGAGGGTCTTATATAATTTATGCGCGTTCTTGTACCCCCTAACTATTCCTGTAAGAAACAATTTGGGCAATTTGCGTGTTTCGTATAAGAATTGTTAAGAACGAGTTTGAAATAAATTTGATTCTACTATACAATTCATGTGCTGTGCTGTACGTATGCGTAGTCTGCGCACACAATCCTAAAAGTAAGCCGGATGTGGCATACTTGGTGAAATCTTTTTGAATATAAAACAAATAAAATATATATGAAAGCTTTTTTCGATTGGAAACAATCGTATAATATTCTGCCGGTAACAGAGCAGAAATCAAAGGGCACAATCCGATTTGACTCATAAGTAGACCAACTATCGCCAGCAAGGCCACAATTAAGTCAGTGCATCGCATTTGCTATCCCCGCCTAAGTGCACAAGTGTGTTGACTGCTCAAATGTGTCACACTCCAACCATCTCTGACTATGACAGACACGCAGCAGCCTTCCTGCCAGACATTAACGTGCCCGCGACATATGTACATGTTCTAAGCGAAACTTTCTCGTTGCCCTCAGAGTGCACCTGAGAGGGTAGAAGGAGAAGACACACTTACATATAATATGTGGCAGGCACTGAAATTTAATTCGTCAGTGTGTGTGTGTGTTTGTGTGAATGGCATATTAAATTTACCCTACAATGGAATAGCGACAACCACGTCTCCAGAGAAGAGGGCCCAAGCCACTGTCTTGCTCACAACTTTATACGAGCACTTCTTGAAATTTGCTATCGCCTAAAATGGAAATTATCTTTTGGCTCTCCCATTGCTTTCACTTTGACGCAGCTTTAATTAAATGTCGGGGTTGTCATATGTCATCAAGTAATGAAGACTCTAAGGCGGTTGTCGTGTGTCAACAGAAAAACTTTCCATTAAAATAGTAACAAGGTGGTCAACAAATTTAGCATCCAAAACTTGGTTCACGGTTAGACAAGGAGAGCAAACAGAGCGCTGTTTATATACAATACAATGCAATGCATTCTTGGCAAATGTAGAGAAGACAGATGGAAATAACATATGTAAACCAGAATGGAAACAGATAACATTTAATATATAAGATTTGTAGAATGGTTCAACATAATTTATTGACATTTTTTTTAAAATTTAATAATTCTTTTGTTGCTAATTTAAATTATAAGATCACATATATACTGACAGTTCTCATAGTTCTAAGCGGAAAACTGAAGAAATTGACTGAAATTGACGCAATGCTCAGAAATAGACATTTCTGCCATTAACTTGTTGAAGTTTTGCATTTTGTTTTACTCTGCTCCAGCACGGTTCCCAAATTGTTGATGTCTTCCTTTAAAAAATGAATAAATGTGTCGCTCTAATGTCTTTGGGCCCCAGCCATGTGCGTGGATTACGTGTTACGTTTGCCAAAGCAGCAGATCGTGAAGGAAAAAGCCGCAAAAAAAGCGCCACCAGGAACACGTTTTTTTTTACTTTCTGTTTTCAGGATGGGAAAAATTCTTTCCATCAACGTGATGCTCGTCCCTCAGCGCCGAAGAGCCTTCGGAGTCAATGTTACAGTTAATGGGGAGTAAATAGTTTTATTTCTATTTACTTCCTAATGCAGATGGAACAGTTTTTAGAGTGAAAAATTCTTAAAAGATTTTGAGTAATATTTTTTTTAAACGCCAAAAATATTTTGGTCTATCAAGCAGCTCCTCAGTTGAGAATAGCTCAGCGAAAATTAAGGTCATGAGTAAGAGTAAAACTGTTGTTGACAATTTCGAAAGAAAGAATTTTTCATTGGATATCGTTAGAAATAGGTTTTGGGGAAGTGCATAAAACATGATGAGCATTCGTAACTTTTTTGTGCATTTTGCTCGGCCATTTGCTTTGCCTACAACTTTCCGTTTCCGCCCGAGGCACTTGACTGCCTTCGCCTCTTGTCACCGCCTTGGAAATGTCATATCCGTCACGCTTAGGCGGCTAATAAAAGACAAGCGTCAAACAGCAAGATCAAAACGGCAACATTCCTCGTCCCCTCGTCACGTCTGTCTTTTTCCGTTAGCGCATCCGCGTAGTTTCCATTTACAACTTTAGAATTTCTCTGGTTTTTTTTTCATTTTCCTCCTCTGTACAACAGTTGGAATCGGCACGGTCAGCACGTTGAAGATGGCGTAATAAAAGCTCCCATCGATTGACATTTTTTTTCAGGAGTTTTCTGTGCAAGTTAATTGATTAAATTGTTGAATTGTTAAATTTGTTGATTAAATTTTAGTGCTGCATAGTTTTTATGTAAGGATTTCAATTTCAATGCGCCAATTAGGTTTCAATTGGCTGCTCTTCTTTTCCTTATCCTTGCACCTGTAATTCCCTCGCTAATTGCAATCTCCGTTATATTTTAATGGTAAATTGAGTTGTAGTGGTGCTTCAATGAAACCCTAAGGAGGAGATATTCAGACTTAATATTATTTACTTATTTATATTCTCAAAATGGCATTGAAAACAATATCGTTCGCATTACCCAAGTCAGGCGTCTCTAAGTGTGCCTTATTTTCTTCGTAATTGCATCTGAAATACGCATACGCCATGTGTGACTCACATGAGAAGGTGAGGATGGTGGATGGGGATTATATTCATTATTATTTACATTAGCATTTGGTTGCTGAAAATACATTTCAATACATTTACTTCATAATTTAACTGTGATAGTTTGAATTTCATTTTCGGATAACAGTTTCAGAAACGGAAATCAATTTCTTAAAGCTAACACTTCAGGCTAGTTGATTGTTTTTCTGTTACCTGATTATAAATGCCGGTTACGTGTCTATCAGATGGATGGGATAAAGCTGATTTTTATTAGATTTGCTAACCCCAAATTGCCCGTTTACTATCGTTGGGTCTGCCACCTGAACAATTATAGCCGCTACCCCGACAATGGGCGTAATTTATATGCGCCAGTTCATCAAATACACTAATACTACAATTCGTTGGCCACACTTTGGTTATGTGATGCCCAAATAAGAGTCATTGCGAGAGTATGCAGGTGGAAGATCAAAAGAATGAATGCGATGATGAGCAAGCAGAACAGATCGGGGCTGTACTAAGTTAAGCTAGAGCGAAAGATAGAGAAATATAGCACAAGAAAACAGCTTAGATGCTGTATTTTTAGTACCGAATCGAAAAGGTTATAAAAAGACCAAAGAACGGAGACTGGCAGGGAAAAGCCTATGCTATTTAACAATATTTATGTACAGTGAACAGTGGAAATAACGAGCAGTTATAAGGATTCACGTTGGGCTGCGAAACCGGAAAGATTTGATGTGGAAAAATTGAACTGATGAAGACCAATCGTTGAAAGGTTCAATGCACTTTCTACTAATTGCAAGTCAAACTATAATTGCCCTACCGATGTTTCATTTCAACAGCACATAACCAAACTGTAATTTTCTTTGAAATTTTCCAACTGAATATGGCATACCAGGTTACGAGCACACCCAAAAAGCGATTGGAAAACCGACAACAATGTTGCACAAATACAAGATCATAATTCAAGTTAAGAATGTGAGAGAAATCTCTGCCAAAAAAGCAAAAACCAAACCGCTTGCTGGCCTTTGATTTGGTTTTGTTTGGTAAAGTTTGTCGACTATTTCGGCCAAGCATATCCGAGGAAATATTTCTTTTGTTTTTGCAGTTTTTCGTCAGGGAGAAGTATTAATCCATAATACAGAAATTCCCGAATTATCACCTAATAAAATGGTCAATTCATTCGAACTCGTCGAACTTTGTTCAATTATTGCTACTATTTATAGAGCCAACTATGCATGAATATTTAAGAGGTCATGGCAATAAATATATGGTTCACAGAGCATATGGTGCCGTTACTAACCCGTCCAACAATGGCAGTTATTAAACTTACGTCTGGAGATTTTCCCAGCTCTGCTCGATTTCTATCTGTTCATAATTATTTTTACTTTAGGACGTTGATGTGCAATGACTGCACCATCAAGTGGCCCAAGCGACACCAGCCGATGGCTGTTACGCGCGGATCCCAGGCAAGAACGCAGCCCACCTCCCGCCCAACCGACCGAGGGGCGCTGCCGCATAACGAGCGACTCGTTTACCGAACCGATCGCGGACATGCAGGAAGGATAGGTGTTAGACTAGTGTTCGAGGAAAAGTAGAACAAATCTAACTAAAGAAGCGAAGTAATTACTAGTTACGGGAAAGATATAAGAGTATCTGTAATTTAAGACTAGGAAGGGAGTTAGTGGTAGATACAATATGATAGAGGGAATTATAATCCGAGCATAGGACCCTAAATGGTTCATGCAAGGAGTAATTCGACCTACAAAGTGGAAGAAACAAGGGTGTATAGTTCCTAGTGCTTCTAATAGGAATCGTGAAGTTTATGCGGCTCAACAGGTCAGGGCTATCTATGTCACCCTTGATCAAGTTGTGCACAAAAATCACTCCAAGCATTTTCCTACGATTAGCTAAGGTTGGAAGGTTTATTAGGAGCAATCTATTAGAGTAGGACGGCAGTCTCACACCTGCATCCCAGCCGAGGCCTCGAAGAGCAAAAAGTAAAAAGTTTTTCTGAACTGATTCTATACGGTCCTGGTGTACGTTGTACTGAGGGCACCATACACAAGAGCCGTATTCTAAAATCGGACGAACCAGAGAGGTGTAGAGAGTCTTTGTTATATAGGGGTCGTCAAATTCCTTTGACCACCTCTTTATAAACCCAAGCACGCCCATGGCCTTGTTCACCATGGTAGAAATGTGTTCTGAAAACCTTAACTTGGGATCTAGTAGAACACCAAGATCATCAACCCGGGTAATTCTCTCAAGAGAACCACCACAAAGGGTGTAAGGAACCAGAAAGGCACTGGAGCGATGGAAAGTCATTACTTTACATTTTGAAGCATTAAGGTTTAATAAATTTGCACAACACCAAGACTGACAAACTTTGTCATGCGAGCTCTGGCAGTCAGTGTACCAGCTGCGATACAAGACCCGAACTAGAACTGGGACCCTGGGTATTTTCGGAGATCACCAGTTGAAAAATGTTCAAATTTGTATGCTAATGAAAGGCATGGAACTGTTGCCGCAAATTTTTTAACTTTTGCTTATGGTTGTGTAGTCTGGTACCCTGCTTTGTGGTCGGCAGTGTATTCTGTTGTGTCTAGATAGATCGTGCAAGGAGATTTATCCTGCGGCCAGAGCACTGCAACGGACATGTGGAGGAGGCATCATTCTCCGAACTGAACTGCATTAATTGCATGTCGAGCTTTGAGTGGCTTTCATCATTCAGCAAGAGCCCAGAGGCCAGAAACCAAGTGCTTGTCATCTAGTTAGCAGCAGTATTTCTAACGCTAGCTGATTGAGTTTTTATATTTTCTTCATTAGTTGATAAATTGTGGGCACAATCCTTAGGAAGGATTAGAGTATCAAAACCATTTTACTCGCGTCCTGTGGATTTTCAAAATCTAAAATCGAGCTCTGGCTCATGATAGAGTCAAACATAGACTACCCTTATGGGGTACGCAAAAATATGTCAAACTCTGACTGATGGCTGGCTGGTGGTACATTCCATTGGAATAGAGCTTCTGAAGATTGTCACAACTTTAATTTTTAATTGGTGCCCTAATCTATTGGATAACCTCCTCCTTTTTGCAGGTTCAGTTTTGCATTCAGTCGGATCCAAAGATATTCTGAATGGACGGTCAGGAGGCCACAGCCTATGCGCTGACTGATTCACGCACTCATCGAATCAGTCAACCGTTTATGCACTCACTTTGGCCTCCATTCGCGTTTCAAGTGCCACTCCAGAACGCATCCATTTAGATGGTATTCTATTTGGGGTTCACTCCGAAGGCATTCATGCATTCAATTCCATGACGATACCTTTTTTATGGAGACTCTTTCGGCGTTGAACGGGCAGATGAGGAACAAGTTTCGGTCCAGATGGACAGTCGGTATAAAATGTTAATTTTATTAATGATCGCGGGTAGGCACTGATCTAAAGCGATGCAGCTGACAGGGTAGGATAAAAATAGAGAATGATATTTTAAAAAATTACTCACGATATATCACGCTAATTGAGTAAACGAGCAGGCGGAGTGTGTTTATTTAGCTTTTAGTAGACGTAAGTAATTTTGATGGCGTGAAAATTCTGGATAAAGATATACATAAAGGGCATGCAAATTTGTCTAATTTACCATTTTGTATGTGTATAGACTTAAACCCATTCGCAGTAATTGGATTTGCAAAAGTGAATGCATAAAGCTAAAAAAAAAGTTAAAAAGCCAGGCGGAAAATCAATCAAAAATCGGTGTGGATTTTTCTTTATGATTGCGATTGGGGACGTAAAACTGTAACATGGACAAGCTTAAGGATGTTTCAGAAGGCCTTCCTTTCCGTCTCTCCGTATACTAATTAAAATTCAACTATTTTATTGGCTTTCGAGCGAAAAGGTTTGAACTGATATCTGTCCATGCCAAACAATTTCGCGTCAGACAAGCAGCAGGATTCAGTACTTGAAGTAGCTTCAATCTCAGTCTTCAGCCACACTGCTGTCCAGGAAAGTTAGAGTGGAAACTTTTGGCGCACAGCTGCTTCCTAGAATAAAGGCTTTCACTTTCACTGCAATCACTTGCAGGACTTCCTGGAGAGCGATTTCACGGGAAAGAGTTGCACTTTACGAATACCGCCAGGAGGTGCAAAAGCAAAAGCGTCCGAGAAATTTGCACAGACTACTGGGTTATCTACGTATTTCTAAGTATCTGAGAACTTTAAACAATGTTTGTCTAGTGTATCCATTATTTGCCATTATTCATCCATTGTTGCTGCGGATATTCATTCCTTGGTAAAAATAATTGAAATATTATCCATGCTGTTAGAGGATGCTTTGATGAGCTCTTCATATCAGCCTCTGGTGGGGATTCCTTATCCCTGATTAGTAAATGATAGTTTTATATCAGCATGGATGCACATTCTACAGTTTCCATTCACGTTTGAGAAATAGACAAAAATTCTCCTTCATCTCGCAGAATATAAAATTACCTATATGGCAATCTCTCTCTGCACGACTCCACATGTGTTGGGAAATGGGTTGGAAACCGTCTGACTTGGGGGTAACTGACTCAGTTGTTTTACCTTTCTGCATCATTTGGTGGAGAGCAGGTGGATCAGTGGCGCTCTGGCAGAGTGGCAGCCTGAATATATGCTAAGAAAGGCACAAATGTGTAGCAGTAGGTGGCAGCTCTTAGGCTAACAGCAGGACGCAGGATATAACAGATATGCCACGTTGTCAACGGCAATAGCTAGAGTCTAAGTGGATCAATTTCCAGGCGCTGGAGAGACAAGCAGATAAGACACTTGGCTTTCAAGCTGCCACAATGACAACAACAATGACAAATAGCTTTCAAATGTATTAGACTTCAACCCGCCACACAACAGCCATCGCAGAGTAATAATCTGCTTTCGGTTTTTGAGATGGGATGAAGAGGAATTCAGCTTGTGTTGTCCTTAAGTTTGATCTTATCTCTAATTTAACAACTCAATTGAAAATTTAAAGCAAGTCAATGATTTTAATGATGATGGCGATCTTTGACTTTGACTCATCTTTGATTGAAAATTTCCCTCCCCTAGCAGTTCGAGTGTGCAATACAAAAACATGAACAACGACGCATTCACGACTGACAATTAAGTTGTCGAGTAATCAGAAATGTAAAAGATTAATCACTTTTTTTGCTGAAATCGCAGTAAGCTCCGATTTTCTCTTTGGACCTAACGTTTCAAGATGGAAAATGAAACGAAGGAGACAAAGGCACTCTTTCCGGCTGAAAGAAAGGGAATTTTAAATTAGCTGAAGACATAAAGAGAAAGATTGAGAATATCTGTATGTTTTATTATGCTGAACTTTGAACTCTCACGGCTGTTCCCATATTTACATATAGAATGAAAAATCAACAGAGTTCATAAAGCTTAGACATAAAATCGCACTGAAAATTTAACTGAAAATAATCTTAATCAAAAGCAGTTTTAAAGTCTATAATTTTATGACAAATGTCTGTCACGCGAGTCGTATGAGCAATGTAGTCAGAATTTTGCTGTGCAGTGAATTAATCCACATTTAAACCCGACAAGACAGCGTCAAATAGTTAGTTGATGCCACTGGTAGAAATGTTGGTGGTGCTGCTGCCGTATACTCTTTCAATGTGGTTTCATTACTGGCCACCTTAATCGATGGCTGCACTATTCGCTCTTTTCCTCCGACCGTCTTGTTTTTAGCGGTTTACTTTTCGACGCTGTGAAAAACTTTCTAGCAGCTGCTATTTTCTTCTACAAAACTTTTTGAGTTTTTCATGAACTTTTTCAGATTTCTCTCTTTTTTGGTTTCTCTACTTTGACCAATATGTCTTTGTCCTTGTTGCGTATAACTTGGCATCAATTAGTTGAATTGTTTTCCTCTTTTTTCTTTACTTTCTTACACTTTTATTTCACCCCCTCCTGTTCTCCTCCTCCTGTTCTTATTGGCGGCCATTGATCGCGCTCATTGATAAGTTGCACAATTTTTTTGTAGCTGTCAATGCCTTTGTTTTATTTTACTGTTGGGTTTAAGTTGCAACCATTGTTTAGGCGTTTGTATGTTGGGAAAAAAATGAAAAAAAATATTAGTAGATTCGAACTCTGGGCTTAATACAATATAATTTTCCGCAAGCAAAAGAAAATGTTTTCATAGCTGTGACGAGAGCCGCTCTGTGGTGGAAAACTTTTCTTAAGTATGTGAATTTTTTTCCAACTTATTATTGACTTGTTTTGGTTTAATGTCCATCTTAAAGGAAATTGGATTTGGAATGGGAATTCTTTTGCGCCACAGTTTAGTATCCCCTAGACTATGATACCATTTAAAGGGAAATTTAAACCAAACTCCACACCTCAGGGGAGAAGCTGCATTGATAGCAGTAATGTATTCCAATTTCCTGGCAGAAGTGAAACATTTAATTGCAAAATTCCTGGATAAATTGCGACGAAGGCAGACTCTGGTAGACTCCAGCTTCCTGTTTCCGGCTGCTTAAAGTATTTAAAGCGAGCATAGGAATCAAACAAATTGATTCCTAATCACAAATGGACACCAAGACACACCTGCAGGTAGCCGTCAACTTGTTTCAATATTCTTGAGACATCAGTGGCATTCTGTGGCAAAGGGCCTCTTCGTTTTGAGTGGCAGCCAGATCTAATGACTGAATTTATTTAGAAAGCAACGCTAAAAGAATGAATAGCATTGATCAGGGCCAATTGAAAGTCTAACTTAAGTTGCACATACTTCTGTAAGAGAAGAGTGAGAAAGTTCCACAAAAACAAATTTGTATATGAGAAAGTCTGGAAAGTTTAATGTAAATAAATAAAAATGCAAGGCGACCCTTAATTTATATGTTTGATTAGAGAGTTCTTCTATGATTTAATTAGATTCTCCTTGTTGCCCAAAGGCAAACTTACACTTGCAACCAACAAGAACTCCCGGCTGATTGACGACCGATTAGTTGGAAATATCCAAATTATTTAATGGGTTTCGTGGTGATGGTAAGTGCATTTTTAGCAGCTGCTCCACAATATGAAAATTCGCCTTTTAAATGTGCGAAAAAGAGAGCTGTTAACAACCAAATGAGAGTACATTAATAATTAGGAAATGATTGAGAAATGTCACACAAAAGTTGAGGCAGACATTGAGAGTATACCGTGAGCTCTACTAGAAATTTCCCATATAATTGCCATTTCCAGAATGAATACTCTCTTATGCATCTTTTGCTTGGACCACGAGGCCCCAAAAAGGAGGCCAAAAAACCCAAAAACTCTCTAAACTGGTCTGTAAAATGTTTCCAGCTGTGTCATATCAACAGTTTGTGCTGTGGTACAATAGGGCCATTAATAAATTTCGTGACCTCTCTCTTCATTATATGAAGATTGCTTGAAATATTTAGCAGAAACTATTTTTAAAAAGATTCAGATATGATTATCAAATAACATGATTATCATACGAGTATTCTAATAATCGCTATAGAGATTTTCAAAATGAGAAGAATTTTATGAACTTCAATGAAAATATTCTAGAAATAATAATAATATAAGGTTGGACATTCAACATGAATCTGTTATTATTTTGGTATGATAAATATTTCGGGTAAGCAACCCCAATTCAATTAAAAATCCATTATGCAAATAGGACCCACTGTGCTTAACTTCGACGAGCTGCGCGCCCTGATCTGTCAGATCACGGCAATTGTTAATTCTCGCTCGCTTTTAGAAAATCCTGATGACTGCTTTTAGGCGGCCCACACGAGACAATCCTCGGGCCTGACCTAACGAAGCTCAACTATAATCGTCTAAATGGCTGGCAACGGGTCTCCGAACTGCATTAAATATTCTGGAGCCCTTGGCGCGTAGAGTATCTCACTTTCCGATGTGTAGTCCCTTGGCTAGAGTGGTCAATGTCGTCAACGGCAAGGATGGAGTGTTCCGAGGAGCTGGTTTAAAGACTGCCACAGAAACCATCAGGATGGCCGCTACTCAGCTATGTTCACTGCCCCTCAAGGATGAATCAGCTTCCGCTAGCCGCCGGTATAAATAAATATTATTTAGCAATTCTTTTCATTATTCTGGACAAAAACAGATGGCCCAAAAGCTTGGAAACACAAACAGTGATTGCTTTTCACTTAGAAGCTGGCAAACAATAAAAAGAAACAAGCAAACCCAGAAAATTATAAGCTAGAAAGAGAGAAATAATCACCCGATTCTTTGAACTTCCCAGAGTTTCCTTTCATAATTTCAAAATTAACCCAACAACCCATTTTTTTTGGAAAACTTTTGCATTGCTTTTTTTAACAATGATTCTCGCGGTGATCGTCAAATTGGGCCTGGTAGCTGGCGTTGTCTATGCCACCATGGAGATGGGCATTTGGGATAGTCCAGAGCACTCGGTAGAGCTCTTGGAGAAAGCCAAAGAGCATCTCATGCCGTACGCATCGGACCTGAAAGACTATATTTGCTCCTGGAAATCGCAGTAGTAATGCAAAAAGGAATTCAAGCCGAGGCCCTGACGAGAAACACGGAGAGACTCCTGGAATGACACTTGAAGATGGCCTTCCTCATCCGAAATCAGGCGCCCCACTATCATCTGTTTATGGAGGATGTGCAACAAGCCGAGCCCGATTTAGTCCATGAAAACGACCCCATAATGGATCAAAAGCAAACGTTTTCCATACGTGGATAGCATTTCAGATAAATCCAATTAAAAGCTGCCCTCTTTGACTTTTTGCCAAATCAAATCCTAATCAACTCATATTTTATATTTTATGGATATAAGTGATCAAATAAGGTACCAAAAAACAACGGTACGAAATTCTTTTTGGTAAACAAAATTTATTATTACTGGACAAAATCAGCATTTCATTTCAAATGCTTGAGCTCGAAATTAACTTTGTTAGCTTTGAGTTAAAGTGCAACATGGTCGCAAGTTGCGTCTGTTTCTATGACATGTTTTTGGGTCGAATGTGTAACAAGTCTGGCACATAAATTTCCCATCTTGCAGCTCTGCAGCGTCTTTTCAAATAAGTTAACTGCTCGGCGCTCTGTCGCCGCTTGTGTCGTATGCCCAGGCACTTGGGGCCAGGGGCAAAGAAAGTCTGTCTCCGCTATCAGGTTGCCGGCATCCAGAAAAAAATGGTATCATTTATCGACTCGGGAGATGCACCTGGCTCGTGCTCCAGGCAGCAGTCGTCGTTGTCGGAGCTGCTGCTGGGGTGAGGGCAGCGAAGATGGCGACATTTGTCGCGATTTCGCTGGCCACGCGATTTCTGCAGCACGGTCTGCTTGCAACGCATGCCGCAGGCGATGGCGGATATCTTATTGGCTTAAAAGTAGTCGCTTCTGACGCGGTCATGTTTGTGGGAGCTGTATAGGTTGGGTTCTTCTGGGGTGGTGTGTCCTTCGGACGGGCTCCTCTCCTTGATTCATATGTGAACACGGATCGGGCAGGTGAAAAGTTATCCTTTCTCATGGCTGTACACGTGGGGACACTGGGGTTGGTGCCGTGCAATCAAACGTCAATTTCGTGAAAGTTTAGGCGTTCGAATGGCGCGTACTGACCAAGCGACTCCCGTATTCCGCTTTATTCCTTCTCCGGTTTTTCTCACTTCCTGCAATAGGATAAAAAGAGAAAAATCAAAAATGGCAAGTCAACTTTGCGGTCAATCGCAGCACATTACTCATACGCAGTGTGGCTCACGAACAAGTGGTAAGCTCACTGGTCTCCTTCTATAACTGCCTCAGTGCTAGTGTGTCTATGTGTAAGTGGGCTATGGAGACGTTTATTATCCCTTTGAGCCCATAGACATGTGCGCATCATCAATAAGGGCGTAACAGAAACGCCCTGATGGGAAGGAAAAGGTTGCCTATTGCTTGGGTCGATGGCAATCGTTTAATCACTACAGATGCGTTAAAGTCTCCAAAAAAAACTGGTGCGCTAAGACAAATCAAAGACGCAAATCAAAAAAATAAAATCATCAATAATTTATAGATTGGTTCAGGGCTATACATGAACAAAAAAGGTTTGGCCTGGATTTCTGCTTAGATAGAGTTTTATATTTTGGTATTGGGACAATGAAATATCGACCCTGAACTTAATGCAAAGATTATGTACAAAAACACACAAATACAAGAATTCAAAACTTGTCATTATTATTTATCAATCGAACGACTTTAGTACGTTATGGCTTTTGTTAACAATTTTTAGAAACAATCTTGAACCCAAGTACCACTACATACAATAATTTGGTTTTTATGAAAGGAGAACAGTTTTGAAAGATTCATTAGTTAGAAAGAGAATAATTTCTTTCATTTATATATTTCTGTGTTTTTTGTTGCATCAAATGAGGAAATAAATCTTCACGAAAAAAAATGTTAACTTAATACCAAAGAAAGGCATTAAAAGTCGTCATTAAAAATGCGGATATCAACAGGCTTTGCCGGGGAAACCGTTTTCCATATAATGAGGGGATTTCCACGTGCTCCGAAATGCCGGAGCCTTCCGTTAAGGAAATACTGAAATGAGAAAACGCTGACAGATGGCTTTAACAAAGATTAACCCCGCACAGAAAATAATGACAGCTCGGCAGAGTGCAGCGTCATATGTATGAAAAGTCCATTAAACTACAATTATATGCAGCCACAAGGATTGCACATGGCAGCGGCTAAAGTGCGGACTTGTATGCTGCTTAAAAGGAAGTTCCTTTTCTCCTCATCTGTCAGGCAGCCAAAATTCAACCGTTTCCATTCCCATCATTCACTATAAGGTTTCCAATTCGGATAATCAGCTTTTGACGCAAGAAATTGATGCAAAATCATGCGCATACCTGGAACTGTAGCTGGAACCAATGCTCTGTTGATCTGTTTAAAATGCATTGTCTTTGACAGCTTCAGATTCATTCCAACTTTTGTTACAGATCCATACCAAGTCGTCCAATGTTGCTTCAGTCACAAATTGTCAATTAGAGAGAAAACATTCGCCCATTATCTGTTGGTAATAGTATATTTTAACTCTTTTTTATATACATATGCCATGCATAACAGGTTAATTCTATGTACATTATGCTTCTCAATGTGGCCAATCACAGTCACAACAGAAAAGGGATTACAGGCTTAGCGTTTCGAGAAATACGTGTGTTATGTTAAAGTGTATAATGAATGGGTTTTGAATAATTTGAATCTTAAATTGATCAATATTGAACTAAAATAGTTTTTAGGTGAAACCCAAAAATGGCTTAACAAACGCATGTTTGCAGCTAATAGAATTATGTCTGTCTGTGTAAATTATTTTCCGATAAACTAATTGGCAATATTTAAAATAGGAACAGTTTATCGAAACATGTTAAAAACGAGGACGCTGACATAGAGACAAATAAAGTGGTAGTATATTAAACAGATGACCCGAATCTATTCAGTGCTTCTATTTAAACATGTTTGTATAAACGGTATTGAATTACTTAGTCAATAATATATTCTGATTACCAAATCATATTGCTGCTAGAGGAAGGATTGATACAAATTAGAAATGTTTATGGACTGAAGTCACAGATGGTTCATCCTTCCTAATTTTCTTTACACAAACATACACATACTCGTGTGGCCAACTGTGTTATATATGTATCTGTGTGGTGTCCGGTCTATCTACATTTGTGTATGTCATGTTCTTGCTTTATCTGCATATGTACATCCGCATATACATTTTGTGTTGCCTACATTTTGAGGCAGTCGTACATTAAGTGCACCATGCGCAAGGGAGCGTAACGAAGGCGGAAAACACACAAAACCTATGATATATAAACTCGTGTTTAGCAAGAACTTGTACACATTCAACTACAAGCTATGCAGCCACTCCCAAATCTTTGTAGCTAGCCCCACAATGAATTGTTGGGTATCCAAGACCATAGACAAAGAACAAAACGAAATAAATCCTTCTCTCTTATTATTATTATTTTTTCTGTTGTGACATTATCTTATTTTAATAACAATCGTGTCGATAAGCTCAAGTCTATGCGGATGGCTGGCCCATGAAATATGCAGCCAGAAAAAATACAATTAATTACATAGATTGAAACTGATAAAGATATTCGAATAATTTCAAGTCCGCATATTGTAGACGAATATTAAAAGTAGTACAATTTGTAGAGAAGTGGAATATTCGACCGACAGCAGGGTTATTTGTTATGCTCAATTTTTCTGTGGCATGACCGCTGATTGCTGCACTTGTTATTCGTTTCATAATTATCCCTTCTAGGTGGAGCAAGTATTCGCAAATGTATTCAGTTGCATTCACAGCATACTGTTAATGACTATCTGGAAAATTTTAAAATATGTTCAGCTTGATTGTGGAACTCTCAAATGCTTTGCATATTTTAAGACCAATCTAAACTTTGGCTACAGTACGTTGGGGACAAGGAGCCGCTGCTGCAAGTGTCCTTTAATCTATTAGCATACAACTGATGAAAACTGAACCGATGTCATTGTCGCTCTTGTCAAGTTTTGAAAAAAGGCCTTTCTCTTGCTTTACTTCATTATTCGAGGTATTATTGATTGGGATTACGAAAGATTACTATTGTCTAATATTATCTTAGAAGTGTTCGATCGTAAAACTAGTCATTCTCTAGTCTCCTTCCTGAAACATTAATATATATTCCTCTTCATTAGGTATGAAATCAAATTGAAATCATTTTTAAAATTAAAAATACATACTTACGCATTTTCTTTGTTTTTACTGAAATTTATAATTTCGATTCCTCCACTTTATATAGAATTTATTTGATTGTTTTCTCCGTTTCCATTCCATTTTATCGGCTTACAATTTATTTACTTTCACTTTGTTCGTATTTGTGTTTTCACAGCTGTTTTCCCTTTTTTTTGCACATCGGATTTAAAATAAATAACATTTTTGCATTTTATTCCACTCTGCAGCTATTTTTTGGCGTGATTTTTCCACTATTCAAGGATATTTGCAACAAATTCATTTTTTTCCCTATTTATCAGTTTTGATAAATAGGATTTGGCGGACTGTCGAAAGTCTAATCTTCAAACCATGGGCTCCAGAAAACTTTTAAGTAAAGTAATCCAAATTCCCAATTGAAGAAACTTCCAGTCTGTAAATACTTAAATAATGCAAAACTGTCAGCCTTTCATTTCACGAAACCAATTATCCGATAATTGCAACTACTTTCACAGTCAAAGTGCTTAAATTAAATTCAACGGTTCTATTAATATCCTAACTTTCAGTAAATTTTCCTTCTTGCTGCGTTGGACAATCAGTATATACATTAGATTTAATAAGCCTTTTTTACGCTTTTGTCTGCTAACTGAACTGGTAGAAAGTGCGGTCCAGTCCCTTTCAAATTACATGGACATTGTCTTAGGGCTTATTAACTTGTTGCCATTTGTAAAGTTTTAATGAAGAAAATGTTAAAAAACACTTTTCACCTGATTTTTCTCTAACCCCTAAACTCCGCACCCCTGCCAGAACGACACCAGCCAACAGCATGGCCTTCAACTTCAAAGTAATAAAAATGGTGAGGTGTCTCGACAATGAGATACTTAATGTAAAGATAATCTTGTAAGAAAATGTATATTTCTATAAAACTCCAGGTGCTATTCCCAGTTTACATGCGTGGGCATACGGAAAATAAGTTCTCATCGAAACAGATCGCCTGGGAAAGTGCTTCCCTAATTCTCCCTGGTAATGAATATCGGCTAGAGATTGAAGCGATAGAATCTGCAAATATACTCAGTTTGGGATCGAGGCCTATTCTTTCAGCCCGTTACATATGTATACTTTCAAAATAACAGTAGAGTCCACAAATATACAAGTTAAGAAAAATTAAATAAAAAATCGACAAGAAAACTGTCAACGCCTGTCTCTGTGTATGTCATAAAAATGGCGCAAAATAAAACCGAAATTAAAATATTTTAGCTTTCGATTCTGGACTATAAAAAAATGCATTTGGGTCAGCTCTAAATTGTGTATGTGAGATGGCCGGATCTGCCAGGATCCTATCCACCTGTTAATGTGAGTCCTCCCCCAATTCCTAAAATACCAGCGTCAACAAAATGTATTTAAAGACTTAAAAATTGTTTTACTTATAATTTATTAGAATCACCGCACCTATAAGGCCCACGACCAGCTAACCGCAATAGAACCCAAACCCAAGCCATGCACATTAATTTTTCTGGCAGCCGTGAAAAAGGCTAGAAAATGTGCTCAAAGTCTGAAAGTATTTTCTAATCATCATCGATCTCCTTGTGCCGAATGTTAGCAACTGCATTGCCAAGAAAATGGATAAATTGACATTGGTTTTTTGCCGTCCTGTAGGATGTGTTTATGCAAATATATGTTGGATTTATGCAGAAGGGTTGGTATATGAAAATAAGCTTTTGCTGGAGGGTAAAAGGCACATAATGGTGTTGGATGTTTTTCATATCAGTGCCTATTGAGTGTATATGCTTGGAATAGATTGAGAATTTGGACTAGTACTTAAACTTATATTTTTTTTTTTGATTTAGTTTAGTTTTGATTTAGTTTGAAGAAGAATATTCATGTTATACTGAAATGGTATCAAAAGAAAAAATGTATGAGATGTATGAAAGCAAACTTTAAATAAGACTGAAAAGAGACTGAATCTGATTGTATTTGGGGTTGCTACTTTTTAACAATAGAAACCCCAAGAGCACAACAGAAATAATGGTGAGTACTTTTATATTCTAGTATAAGTATCTCTTGATACTGTAATTTTTGAATGCATTAATGCACTTATGGTTTAACCCCAAAATGCGCTTTCATTAGCCTATTATCCATCACTGAACGATTATGATTAAGTAAACCAAAGTGTTTGCAGAACTTGAATCTAATCAATTTTATTTATGCCTTTCCCATTAGTACTCTAACATAACTGAATTTCATCAATGAAATATTTGTATATGAACTCGATCCTGACATAATCCTGGACTCAATCTAGCAAATACAGCGTCTCAATTCGAACTAATTAATTTCATTAATTCAAAATGCAATATTTTCTAACAGCCATAGGTAAATTAGATCCAATGTAGCCGTTTCATTTTACCAGCGGAAACGGATATTAATTGCATTAGTCGACACGACATTGTGTGGCTGCAACTTGGCCGTTTATCCATCGATTCTTACAACCATAAAAGTAAGCCATGACATATTTTCTAAAAAATACCCCGCAAAAAAAACTATCAAATTTTAATTTGAAAGCCCAATATCTTCCAGACTGTAAGCTAAAACTACAAGGTGTCTGGGTCGGGTTTACAGCTGCATTTGTCAGCTTTTTAGTTATGTGTAAACAAGAACTACCTGTAAAAAAAAATAAGAACAAACATAATTCTTTAAAAAAGTTTAAAACTCAAAATGGATCAGAAAAAGTTATTTTATGCAACAGCGGAAAAAAAATATCAGTTTTGTCGAGCAGTGCTATTAGACAACGACTATGGCAACCACAGAAGAAAGAGTTAATAAGGCCGAACAACGACACCGTTGCAACTGTGGAAAACAAGTGTCGGGTACATGTTGGAAATCGCTGGCAATGAGGCACCCAAAATTATCGACATTTCCGGTTAACGGTTACGGCGAAATGTCGGCGGAAGGTCATAAATTATGCATCATTTTCAAAAAACACAGCAGAGAAATTGTTACTCCAGATTTGTACAATGGTTTTGTTTGTCGGTAGACAATTTCGGTGGATTGGAAATAGAATGAATTTCAACTGAGGGACAAAAGTGAGCATAGAAAATGTACCTTATTTATATATACATAATTATTATTACCACGCGAGTCAATGACTTTCTGTGCATCTATTTTTTTTTTGGCATTTTTTCCATTGTCAAATCATAAAATTGCGGCGAATGTGTAGAAATTCTGAAATCACTTGTTAGTCGAACGCTTCATTGCATACTGACGCAGTCAGCCGTGTGGAACCATATCCGATACGACGTATCAATGCCATTTTGAGCAATTTATATTCATACATATTGGTTTTTTGTGGAGAATTCGCCAAAATCTGCTTTGACTGCTCCTGTTGCCGACAGCTGTATTCGATATTCAATAAATATAAATAGGTTTCAATGGAAATATTCTCGAGCAGAGCTTTGGGTGTGTTATTCTTTGCATACCAAAATTTTTATGTGAAAATTAAGATTTCAAACTCACTTTCCATTGAGATAATGCAAGGGACTGATTTATAATTCCAGGGCTCGCCTCAATACATGAAATCATTATGTTGATAATTTTATTTTGACTAAAAGTTTTAAAACCAAAAAATAGAGAACATCAAGCTGTGTCTGCTCCAGTTTTCTGTGTGTACATATTTTACGGCTCGGGGAGAGCCAGAGCACGTACGTATACTGGCCTCAAAGATCGGTTAGGAGAGCTCTGAACTTTGGTTGGGTAATTTTTGGCGATTGTGGAATGCACTTTAAATGAAATTTTACCCTTTATGCACATTTTTTTCCTGTGAAGTAAAAAAAGTTAAATAAACCCGTACCTGACAAGCTGGGTTGCAAAAAAAAAGAAGAATACACCATCGAATGAAATTAATTAAAGTCATTTAACGGATAATTGTTTTTCATACACTTGCCTGGGGTAATCCCGGTGCCAGATTCAGTTCAGGGTACCTAAGGGAGTTCTCGTCATGAAAGAAATGCGAATTAAAAGTGGAAAATCTAGGACGGCAACGAGAGAAGCCAAGTTGTTAAACATCCACACTGTTTATGACAAAAAATATTGCAATAATAATTTGTAATATATGCACCTTAATGAATATTGAATATTCCTAAGATATTGCTGCTGATCTAATTACAGAGCATTCGAACACTTGTAACATTAGCCCGAAAAGCTGCTGACTTTACTTTATAGGTATTTATTTTTGTATTTTCGCTTAATTTTCGCTTTTATTTTGGATGCGGCTCAGTTTTTTGCGTTAAGGACTGTGATCACCTGCCAAAATATTAAGGACAAAATTCGAAAACTTAAAGAGGACTCGACTTGAAACACATTTTCAATTAGCGTGCAGCTAATTGTGTAGCTAATTGAAAATGTGTTACTTGGCAGCAGCGGTAGCAGCAATAGCAGCAGCAGCAGCCAGGGCCAATAATGAGGTGACAAATGGCTTGTGTCAAACAGAGGCCGAGTAGCAGCAACAAACAAACCAGAACTCGGGTACTGTTCGATGAAAGGGCCAACAAACACGTCTTGCTGCCTCTTGTGCGTGGCTTTGAGGTAATGTAGGCAATTCCACGGCTACGGCAACCCAGCATAGCTGTCACATTTAGTGGTATTGTGAGACTCTTACTCGATCCCGTACCAGCATTCCAAGCCACAGTCCCACCCGCAGCAGAATTGCCAACTTCCCAGCACATGACTCGTCCAAAATGTGACAAAAGAGCTGTTATTTTCGGCCGTATCCTTCCATTGTCAATGACTCGACTAAGCCTGAACCCCTGCGATATTCATATAGCAATCTACGAAAGGATTGTGTCTGGTCGTTGATAGCTAATTAATGTTTGATTGTTTGTGTGTTTGACACTTCTTGAGTTATTGATAGGAGATATGTAAGTTAATCGAATGAATACGAGGCAACTATAGCGCGGTATTTGGATCAATTTATTTCCGAGGGTAAAGATAAAATTCACAAAAGAGAATTGCAGACTGAGGATCAATAAGGTTGAATAAGGCAAGAGAAGGACGTTATAATTTTAAATAAAATGTTTAGAGCAGTTGAACAGTTGAGCAGATTACACTTAGTGCTATAATTATTTGAATAGAGAAATTATTATTGATATCTTTAAATGTAGAAATGTTTACTTGACAATTTTGAAAGGTTCCTTCAAAAGTTTTAAATTCGAAATATAATTAAATCCACAGCCACAGAAGACAAACGTCTAAAATAGGTCAAATATTTTAGAAAATATGAAACTTCTTTTTAATTAAATTGTACAATTAATATTATGTCCATTATATTCAGTTTTCCTCTGTCGGAAAATTATGTACACTTCACTGGTTACATTTCCCATCAAACCGTTTTTGTTTGACAACTGCAATGAAAAGTGAAATGGGTCAGCACCATGTTGTTTAGTTGAATTAATGATAATTGAATGTGATAGTCAAAAAAAAAGACAAGACCAAACTCGACGGTTTCCCCCTATTTCGGGTCCTACGAATCGAACTGCATCATTACTTTTTTGAGTTACAATCATGGTTTCATACAAAATTTTTTGTCGAAGTTTTTCATTAAAGTGGCCCATTGTAAGAGAAAGGCATATTTTTCTTCGGTCTCTAACTTTTGTAATGTTGACTTTTTTGGTAAACTTTCTTTGGCAAAGCTTCTCAGAATAAGTCCGTCTTTAAGTTCTTAGAAGACTGTACACCCCAAAATCAATGTTTTGGGTGTCCTTATAGCCAATATGCCGAAGAAACTGTAATATACCCATTTTCTTAAATGTTTTTTCCCTCACGTTTCGTCAATATTTTAATTTACCCTTTGATACTTATACATTAAGTGACATCTTGTAATAGTAACAAACTTAAGCAAAGGTAACATTTTGAGCAAACTAACCATTAGAAAAAAAACTTAACAAAATTTGAATTTTTTAAAAAAGCTACTCTAACTATGTTTGTTTGCTGTTTTATTATATATCTTTTAAGTGTTTTTAATAAGTATCAGAAATTTATATGAAGTTTGGCAGTAATTTTTAGCTTTAGCTTTAGATTAAAATCTGTAAACATGAGGCAAGGCTCAGATACGTTTGCCGAGAGTTTTGACAGCATCTCCTTAAAGGGCTTATCGCTGGGCTCTCAATTAAGCCATCAGTTAGGGTTCATAGGAAAACTCAAAGTGTTAGCTATCTTGGTTTTCCCTGAACACTGAATAGACACCTCTCTTTTTGTTAGCTTGAAGGAAATAGAATGTCAATTAAGTTCACTATATCAAAGAATTCCAATCTTAAAGTAAATACAAATTTAAGCTTCATTGCGGGGCTTGGCGGGGATGAGAATATACTATTTCAATTGTACTTGAGGAGGGCTGGTAATAATTTTATAAATTAATAACAAAAATGTATGCAGCAGTAGCACGCATAATAAATTCAGTTGAACTTTTGTACATACTCAGCAACAGTAATATGAGCAAAAATTGCAACAAAAAAAAAAAGAAAGCAAAGTAAGTTGCATTTGAAGCCTCTCACAGGCAGCTCTGCTATGCCACTTACATTTTGGGCTATGGGATACCCGGTAATCAGATAATTATTCTATTGCTGCAAATATAAAGATATCTGTTTAAAAGATTTGCGTGGAAAATCCCAATAAACCCTAGAAGATTAAATATTCAATATTGTAAAACTATATTATATATAATAAATTATATTTCTAGTTGATAGGTCTTAGCCACTGAAGCTGAGTGTGTTTATGGATATCTTTATTTTTTGCCATTATACCTTTCTTGATGATTTGTTCTTTATTATACCCTTTTCAGATCCAAAACTTGGATCAAGTCCAGGCGAGAAGCTGAGGACTGTGTGCTGCTTGTTCTGCTGCTGCTGTTAATGGTGCTACTACTTCAAGTCCTGCCACAATACCAACACATAAATCTGGCAGCAGCTGACAAGTACAGAAATTTCGGTTGCTACTTAACTCGAAATGGCCATCGCATAGCTCGAAAATTCGCTGTGGGACAGAGAGACAGAGAGCATTGGCAGACTGTGTTCGTTGCCGAAATTTGGGGGTTTTCCCAGTCCTGATGGTTTAGAGGAACGCAATCAAGGCGATGGCAGGCGATGAGTTTTGCCAATAAATTAATGAAAATGCAAAAAGCTCTTGCAATTAGAAATTTTCCTTAGCAGCAAAGGAATAAAATGCAACAAACATTTTGTTCGCCCCATACAGCCGAGTGTGTTTGCGTATGTGGGGAAATGACAAAAGTTTGTTACAAAATGTTTATCTTATGCAGTCGAAATTAGAACGAAATACCATAGTATAAGAGACTATTTAGATGTTATGAATAAGTATTCCACACAAATCGCAGAAAGGGAAGCTCCACAACTGCTGCATTTACTAAAAATACTAGTTGGTCCTTCGCCTTGAGACAATTAAAACAAAATATTTAAGCCACTAAGTTTAAGAGAAGAAAGCATGAAGAAAGCTTCCGATACCAAATATATTATATATTCATTAACAACATCAATAACTGATAATTTCATTACTTTGATAACATTTTGATCACACTTAACAAACTTTTATAAAGTTTAGTGATGCAACAGCAGCAATCGGAAAGTCATTATTATATAAAGAATTAGTAATTAAGGCTGTCGATATTCCCTTCGCCAGTGAAGCTTATGCAAAACCAACAACACCTTTATTTTTATAGATCGCCAACAGTATCGACTGAGTACTCAGGTGCTCAGCTGAAGTAATTCATTTGAAATGCAGTCATAAAATTTTTATTATTTTGTTGTTATAAAAACTCAAAACCTGTCGCCAGGAGCTGCTTTTTTAGTTTAGCATAATTTTACAACTGTCTTGAGAATTTTTCGTCACAGCGAACTACCACAGAGAGAGAAGAGAGCATCTGTGTGAGTCTTCCTCAGGCTGGATAGAAGCTTGGGAAAGACATCCAACGGCATTTTAAGCTTTTTGGCCTTCTTCGCTTAAGGATCCTGTATGGCCCTAGTCAGGAGGAAATTTGCCTTTTTTTACCCGTCCTAGGTTTGGAAGACGCCATGCTACGTCAGAAGGTGTGTGAAAGTTTTCGGCGCTTAAACTTTGTCGCTTGGCAGAGACAAAAATGGTAATGCAGGTCCTGGGTTATTTTAATGAGCTTTTCTTGAGCCCGAAAGAAGCAAAGTTTTGACTATAATTAGTGCTGACATGGGATGTAAGAAAAATCCAAAATTGCGTCTCTGGACTGGCGAAGATAAAGTTTTGCGGGACTGAAGAATTGTCACCCCATTCTAAATATTTGAAATATATTCAGGCTCTGCTGACAGATAATCTTAAGCTCTCATATGGATAGATGTGAGCACCTTCGATAGACAAATCGCTACTATTTCGAACCACTTTTTCAGTAATGTTGAATTGAATGTACAGGTAATTGCATAGAGCCTTAGTAAACCTTTTATTTACATCACTTAGATTATCTACCGCTGAGAGGGAAACCTGGCGTCCGAAAACTTTCCGACAAGTTACCTAAAAAAGTCGCTGTGCCGTTGAGGATGATTATGATTGTGAACGGTTGGAGATGGAGGCAATCCCCCCTCCCCTTACCAGGGAGGCAATCGTTAACTAAGTTGGCGCAAAGTTTGGCTTATGCAACTTTTACATTTCGCTAATTAGCTTCGTTTATCTGCATTTAACTTGCAGTTTGCACAAAGCCAAAACCAGGGCCAAATCCGTAGCCGGACACTTCTGACGGAGCTGAAAATGAATTCCCCTTTTTTTGTTAAATGTGTTTAATTGATTTCAGTTGGTCATGTTTATTGAGATAAATTCTTTTAATGAAATTTAATTTTTAATTTATAACGTAAATAAATACCTGCATTCCCTTGGACACGTGACAGGGTATTTAACAGTTATTTAAGTGCAGGTTACAAAACAAATCTATGATTTCCCCGATTAGCTTAATCGTCACGCGGAAATAAGATTGAAATGGCTCGTGTAGGTTTCTATTCAAATAAGGTCTTAGTGCCTCGGGATCATTGAAAAAACGGTTGTAATTGGGTGCGTTTCCTATTGCTAATTCAACCAGTTTTGCATAGTCCCAGAAAACGGTATCACTTTCATTTGGGGACGTTCACCGAAAATGTGTTTAAGAAAATATCAGGGAACAGCAGGACAGGTGTGTTCAATTCCGAGGAACTTCGTTAGTTCGTTAGCTTTCCTATTTTTATTTAGTTTGCGTAGGAACCTGTACACACGGGCAACAAATCAATAAATTTGCATGTCAGAGAAAGGCGAAATCCGGGGAAAGCATTTAACATTTAATTAATTCAATTGCAATGCGGCTCTCGTTGCAATGTTCAGCAGGTCCAGGACAGTACGCGCAGTGGCCCGGCATCGGCACAGAACGCCGTATAATGTTGACCTGTTCTTTGAATCATTTTTGTGCTCCTTCTTTTACAGTGCCTATTGCCAATGTATCTCCGGATCCCTCGTTGCGGGGCACAATGAGTACGAGGGGCTCTGTCATTTTCCTTGCGAGTCAACCTTAAATTTATAAATTTATTCGGTCACTATTTTGGTATTATTTATGCTGCACCAAAAGCAAGGCTGTAAATAATTTTGACACTATTGCGTATAAATGCTTTTGTAATTAAGTGTCTGCCGCGTAATTACAATCATTATTCCAAAGTGAAGGTCGACCAGTTAAATGTGCTTAGTGTGTGAACCAAAAGAAACATGAATTTTAAGTTTTTAAAGTAATTTAATCCTTGGAAGTGGTAGTGCTGTTTGTGATTGACAAAGGGAGAAAGGTCATCCAATCAAGCGGAGACAATTTACAATGCCTGGCTGACTTTCATCAATCATAAAGGGGGCAGGGCATTGAGGATAGGAAAAACCTTGGGATGACAGTTTTTCAATGGAGCGTTTGAGCAGTTTAATTGAGCAGTAAATTTGCGGGCGAATATACTGATGTGAAGTCGATTGAGTGCGATGTTCAGTGTGATAATATTGTACAAAATGTGATCTAGAATGTAAAGCAGCGTTTATTGGGAGCTTCCCAAAGCAACTGTGCGTTAATTGCACAGCTTATTAGTGGCGAAGCCCAACCATACTCATGGGGTCTCAGATAACCTGACATTATGGCCGGCATAACCTGTCATAGAGTATCAAATAGAACTTGCCGAAGCTCAGGGTGTCAAGTGTGTCAGGTAGCATAAGACCGAGGGCTCATTTGCATAATGCAGGGGACACTGACAGCTGAAAGGGGAACTATCATTGGCAGGAGCACAAAACTCGAATGTACATATCCTCGAACTGTCACTTGAACTTTATGTATACATACATATACATACATAATATGTGTATGTATTCTCATCAACGCAAGTTAATTAACAAATTTATCCATTTGCATGGAAAATTGTAATTTAAAGTACCACTAACCTTAATCACAACATCAACATGATTAACTTTATTCGTTCAAACACTTTTAAATTAAACGTTGATGGTCACAATAAAAATATTCAGAAGAAACAAGAAAAAGTGGGAAAAAGTGCATGCAGTGGCACTTTACACTCATTTATTATACCCGGTACTCGAAGAGTAAGGGGTATATTAGATTTGTGGGGATAACGGTTGTGTGTAACGCCCAGAAGGAAGCGTTTCCGACCCCATAAAGTATATATATTCTTGATCAGCATCAATAGCCGAGTCGATATAGCCATGTCTGTCTGTCCGTCCGTCTTCATTTGCGCCTATATCTCAGAGACTATTAAAGCTAGAGTAACCAAGTTTTGTGTTCGGTCTCCTGTTCGGTCTACTCAAAGTGTATTTCAAAATTTCGCCCCGCCCCTTTTCGCCCCCACAAAGGACGAAAGTCCTCACACAATTTTGAAGATACAAGATAACTAAAAACGCAGAATCATAGAGAAAGACCATTTCTATCAGAGTGTTGAATCTGGATCAGATCGGATCATTATTATACATAGCTACAATGAAGAAAACCATTTCGAAAGTCATCATTCCCTCTCGCTCTCTCTCACACGCGACCCCATCTGCTTTGCTTATTCGTATAAATGAGCGCCTAGTTCTCAGAGACTATAAGAGCTAGAGCAACCAAACTTTCTATCCAAGCTCCTGTGTTACCGAACCAGCACAAGTTTATCTTAAAATTTTGCCACGCCCCCTTCCGCCCCCACAAAAGACGAATATCTGTGGAATCCACAATTTTTAAGATAAATGAAAACCAAAAACGCTGAATCATGAAAAATTACCATATCTACCAGGTTACCGAATCTGGATCAGATCGGATCAATATTATGGCCAGAAGAAACAAATTAAATTTCAGTGGCTACGCAACGCCTGCCAAGCGCTGACTCATTCACTCCGGGTACCGGGTATTGGGTAGAGCCGCGGCCTTTGCCGCTGCTTACAACGTTCCCTCTCGTTTTTTAATAAAATTTTGGCTGTTTTCACACAGCAATTTCAGTTCCATCCATATAATGAAAAATTCACTATAAACTAAATTTTCATTCTGCAACTTTAAAGTCGCATCATATGCGTCCTTGAACGCGTCGACATACATCTCCATCCAGTCCCATTCTATGTCGGCATTAATGATACGCTGAGTGGCCAGGAACTCTTTTAGCTCAAGTAGTTTTTTAACCATTGAGTACGTTGAATTCCACCTTGTGACAACGTCGAGCGATGGCTGTTATTTTTGTTGTGCTCGATTAAGATACGTCTGCGCAGGTAACATGTACATAAATATATCATAAAATATATTTTTACATATTTGTACTTTACTTACCTATAAGTTTCAGTGCGCAATGTTTTGCATAATTTGCGGCAGATACTAATTTTTTCGCTAATCTCATTCTGCTTATTGACATCATAGACGCACAGTTGAAGAGTGTGCGCAGCACACCGAACAAGATGAATATTCGCTAAATCTAGTTCATCTAGCTTTCCCATCAAATTTTCCCCTTCTGTGTCATCTTCAAACAGGGACTCCTCCGTATCGTCATTTAGTATTTGTACGGCTTTGACCATGTTTCTCCCATTATCAGAGGTAACACTGTGTGTATAGATTTTATTTTCCTTTATAACAAACATTAAAAATTAATTTAAATGAAATGTTTACCTGAAGATTTGATCAGGAGTTATGCCATAATCCTCAAGAATTTATAAAATTTTTTCTTTAATATATGCCCCAATATGTGCATAGGTGAGCTGGATCATGCCCAACGTCTTTACCACGATCTCTGTCTTATTTACACTGGTGTGAATCATTTGCAGATTCACACTTAGAATAGCTTTATCTATTCTAGTCGCCACGTCGATTTTTAGCGAAACCAGCTTTCCCTTTACTAAAACCAAAGACAATATAAACACTAAGATGTGCGGCGCCATACAAAATTTTGAGCGCAATTTCTGGCTGGCTGGAACATTCAACAGTTCCGGCGTGAATTAGAGAGAGACAGATAGACATTCACACGTTCTGTACGTGAGGCTGAGCTTTAACTGTATGTGTGTATACATCTTGTTTGCATTGGTGTTGACGACGCCGCTGTCGAAGAAAATACCCATTACTTTAGAATTGAATGGAGATTATGATTTTGCGATGACGCATGCCCAAAATATAAAAAATTGTATATTTTGTATATCCTTTATATGCTAATTTTGTTTAATGTACTATAAACGAATATAATGAACGAATGTAAATATATACAAACGCAAAATGTATGTCAGACATGACATCAAATTATATTAATTGTCTATAGGGTATTAGTGCGTCGCGTTAATAAGCGACACTCAGCAAATAAATTTGTGTCTCAAGAAATCTTCTCAAAAGTATTTTCCTCGCAATTTCGGCAGCTCAGCACGCGTACACACACACATACGTACTTACGTTCCGTGTGTACTTATACAAGCAAGCTCATTCTATTTTTAGATTTGCGAGCGCACTGGAGTTCGTGCGAGCGAGATAGCACTCTTTGAAAAAACAACCCTCCCTACACCAAATAATTTTATGAGCGCGGCACATCTTAGTGTTTATATTGTCTTTGCTAAAACCCTTATTCCGTCTTTGATGGCCTGCTCTCTTACGGACACGAAATTCATAATGTTCCTCGATGTGATTGGGTGCATTCCAAGTGCATTATAAATTGGATCAACAATTTCTTTGAATCCCTCGCTGTCCAAGAACAAAAATGGCTTTCCGTCGATTGTAACAATTTTGACAAGTGAATTTACCATTTCTTCTTCACTTGTTTCGTATGTAATTTTGACCTTTTTTGCAATTTTTTTTTGGGTAGCCTCTTCGCTGTCGCACTCTCTAAATATCTCCTCATGTTTACTTGTCAAATGGCGTTTAAAATTTGTGGAATGAAAGCCTGCTAATTTTACTCCGCATACTTTGCATATATTTAAAAAATTGATGCACTTTTTTGTTGCACTCGCGTCCCATTTTGCTATTATATACGCTCACTGTACCATCCCATCGAATTTCACAATGCAAAGTGACGCGTAGAACATTCGAGAGTTCATATACACACATACATACATACATTCGCAAAAGACTTTTTGGATCGTCGTTCGAGGGCAAACAGTCCTGGAATGAGCAGAGCAAAAGAGACCAAAAAAAACTGCTCGTCGACTGAGCGCGAGCAGAATTTTTGTACGAACAATGCAATCGGTTGCTCTCGGACTCTTTGCTCAAAGTCTCAGTGAAGAACTCTTATTTTGTGACCGCACGAATCGGTTAACAGTTATTTGCGAGCTCTGCTTTAGAAGGACAATGAGGCACGAACGAGGGCCAGCCCCAGCCCCTGCCCCTGCCACAGCCCCGGATCTGGCTGGAACCGAGGGCCAGATGACAGGAATGGTGGAAGAAAAGCAAATCCCTAGTTGGACTTGCGTTTTGCCAGCTTCACTTCCTTGGCCCACACGGTGTTGTTCAAGAACTCGCCGACCAGGTAGAGAGCCAATGTGAACTCAATGACGGCCACAAAGAAGACAATTCGCTGCGGCAGCTGCAACACCTCCAACACCGGATACACCCAGACGCCGGAGGACAACTATTTGCCGCTTACATTTGTCAAGCATCCAAAACACTTTGTAGCTGCAACTAAACGTCTGGAAGATATTAAGCTTTTAAATTCAAATTTAATAATTTTTTTGGTTTTAGACAGACACATTAATTAGGCGTCGTTTCGGGTATCGACTAGTATTATGAAAGGGCATGCATTGATCGTGTCATTGATTGTTTCTTCTGGGAACGGGGACCAGGGCACCCGACTATAGTTGATCGTGCTACAGACACTCGGCGAAGTTCTAAGGGGAAAATGCGATTCGCTGGCGCGGGCTTAACGATTCGAATCAAGTCGAGTCGAGTCAAGCCTCGATATCTCAATAGATTTATCTGGTCCCATCGGAACGAGGAACAATTTGTGATGCTTTTTGCTTGTCCAGCCGACGGAACTAGGGCCTACGGAAATTAGTGCGAAAGGAAGGCTGACACATATTGTCAACAGATGCAACTAGTTAGAATAAAATTAGCATGTGATATAATCTGCAATCAGGATTACAAAATAACTTTTCTGGTGTGTGACTTTCTGGGTGCTATAAAATTTGTAAATAACAAGAACTTTGAAAGAACATTGAAAGACTTAAAATTATGTCGGTCCCTGGGCACGATGGTATTAAGACAAATGAAATAGCTGACAAAACTTAAAAAATAACTGTTTTGGAAGGTATGGCCATCGATATTAAATTTAGCACCAGTGAAGCTCTAAGAGAAATTATAAAAATAGATAATATGTGGAACGAGTAGTACAAAAAACTAGTAAATTTATGTAAATAAACCCTTTGCTAGTATATTTCCGAATGTATCTTAAAAACCATGGCAAGTCCAATTAAACTGGAAAGTCAGGGACACAAATGTAACCAATAGACTGATGACGGGACATACTTATGATAAAGAGTACTAATTTATTATAGAGGCAGTGTCCACAAACAGATTTGATAAATGTAATACGATTGAAAATGCTGATCATTTAATTCTTGACTACTAGAAGTATTTTTGGCCAAAGAAGAGAGCGTTTATCAATTGGAATCAATAAAATTTAATATAACTGCAGCCTACAAATACCTTCATTGGTGGATCAGCAGTGAAGAAAATCTCTGGAACATTCAGAAGAATCTCTCTCTTTTAGAATCTCTTTTGGTTTTATTGTGCTTCTTCTCAAAACGGATTCGTCTCTGGTCTAATTTTTCGGAACTTGAAGAGGATAAATAAATATACAATTTCAAGGAATAAAAAAAAATAAAGCAAAAATGAGACCAAAACTAGAATACCTCAACTGAAGAAAGTATAAAATACTGGGCTCTACGGCAACACTGCTATGACCAACCAATTGCCATCACTAAGGTGGTAAAGCTAAAATAAAAAAAAAAAATTCATCTGTTACTTTGAGTGTGTGTGCTGCAATTATTAAGTTCCAGAATTATTTTACAAAATGAGTATCTCCGAGAAAATTTTAACCAAAGTTGTGGACCACATGCTGGCATTAAAAAACCTTGAGGTGGATGGGCCACTGAAACTCCTAATGGCCCGCAAAATGGGCGACGGTAAGTTCCTTAGGAGTTCTCCAAAACACAATTGAATTGTCTTAGAGCAGTTTTTGCCTTTCAGAAATTACTGGCATGGCCAAAATGACTAACGATGGGGCAATTCACGCTGGCCGCACCAAGCCAGGATACTTCGATCTGGAGCGCACCTTTCTGCGCATGAAAATCACGGCCGACGATCTCCTCGACGAGGTCAAGGCTAATACGTGCATGCCGACGCCCAAAATAGTCCTTCCCGATCCGGAAAGTTGCGCTCGGAAGCATCACACGATATCGAAACAATTGCTGGGTGGCACTTCATCGGATGAAATGGCCAAGCATCCGCATATTCCCAGTTTCATTGAGCCGTTTCCCGGCCCACACTGCTACAGGGCGACATTGATGGAGCCGATCATGGAAAAGGACTACTTGGAGGCGCGTGAGAGCATCGCACGGAAACGATTTAACGATCAGAACGCTATCAACAATATATACAAGAACCAGAAGCCAACTGTGTCATTGTTCAACGAGCCAGGCCCTCGATTTAATGTATTCGACGTGGAGCCGATCAAGAGACCTGCATATTTGGATGCCCTAATGCCACATGAAAAGATATTCCAAACAGATATGTACGAAAACGACGATTTGACCAACCATCAAGGTATCTCTTACCCAACTCTAATCGTCTCCACTTCTCCACTGTACTCGAAATCGAACTCTTCTTTCCTACAGCACCCACGAACCCATTTCTGACGGAACCAAAAGCTCCTGGTGCTCCAAAGACGCCCTATATTGTCGATTTGGGAATCAGCCCCAATCGTTCTGTGAAGAACTATAGGCAGCATAAAGTCCCAAAAAAAAATTCAAATTCAGTCTTGAATCTACCAAAAAAAATTAATGTGCCGATCTACTTGAACAGATCTATCTACGAACAGAAGCGCTTAAAGAAAGTTAAGCAAACTTCCACTTCGGGCACCGAAAACAAAATTACCATAGAGAAATCACCCAAGAAGACAAAGAAGCATCAAATATTCACAAAGGATTCGATAAATAACTTCAATCTTTTGCAGGTTCCACACATAACCGACCCTGCTGATCCACCCAAAGTGCCACCGTCGTTTTCAGGTATTTGCGCGTTGTATATCCAATTTCCGTTTTTGTTTTCATCCTTGATTCACTTGTTGCTTTTGTTTATAGACCCATCGAACAAAATGCAGAACATTTTTCATGCACGAAAAGCCACTGCTAAGTCACATTTCGAGGAAAATAAGGAAAATTTATTCAATGCTCCTATATCCCTAAAAAAGATTGTCGATATGCTGAAGCGCCAAGGACTCGTTCAGGATGCTTCCACTTTAGGCTCCGGGAAAGCACACCAGAAGCGTATCCGTTCTGAGAAGGAGCACAACAGATCCAATAGAGATTCGAAAAGTGACTTTAATCTTCTAAATATTGCACAGACAATCGACACTGCTGATCCATCAAAAAATCCAGAGACCAATGAAGGTATTTGTGGGCTTCAGTTACATTACATATTATTGATTCCAATTGATAAACTTCCTAATTTCTATTTTAGTTGCATCCATCATACAGCAGAACATATTTTCTGGAAAAGCTACAGCTGTGTCACAGTTAGAGGTTGAGGATGCTTCCTCTTCACGCTCCGAAAAATTATTCCAGGAGCGAGTCCGTTCTGAGAAGAAGCACCATACAACCAAAAGTCATAAATTAAATAAGACGCTCGGGGATACTTGCCACTGAATAATCTGTTAAGCCAATGTTGCGGTCTACTGCATTGACTTATTCAATTAGCCATGCAAGTGCAGCTTTTATTTAGTTATTAATTTATCTTTAAACCTTATCGCTTAGTTAAGGCAGTGACTATGACTGTGGCCTGGAGCTGCCTCATTCTATCCGGACAATAAAAAAGATAATATGCACCTGGCGATAGTGTCACAAAAGAATCAAATAATAAATATCAAATAAATACTTGACCGGGCTTTGGGTTAGGGCTTTCCCAAGGGGTTGGCGGTGGAGATGGTGTAAAGTTAGGAAATAAATAAGTGTAAATGAAAACCTTACACGGCGCAACGGAAAGGTAGGAGTCGGAATCGGCATCAGAGACGGAGATGTAGCAAAACCAAAAGATGAAAACCAAAATCGCCGTTTGGCATTGCGCTAAATGTGCGGGAAATATTGACAAGCTCCAAAGCAAAGAAAAAACACAGTGGCTGTGTAAAAGAAAAGCAGTGAAAAGCGGCGAAGCAGTGACAGTGGCAGCCACAATTGTCTGGGTGGAGGTGCAGTTGGTTGCTATGTGGCAGTGGTTCCCGGATCGATTGTGCCCCGCCGCTCAAATTGCATTGGAAAAATGAACTGCAGAAACGATATGCAACCGAAATCGTTGGAACATTTTTTCACACTTTTCCGAGTCTGGGAAAACTCGAAAATAATTATAATTCACAAGTTAATGGACCTGTTATATTTCACAGATATGCCAAAGAGCATTATCATATTTTCAAAAGGATTTGCTTGCCTATTTGAAAGATGCCTTCGAGTGTCCGTTAACAAATAGAGATTTCATCTGACAGAGCTACAATAAAGCAATAGACAAAAACCAATAAAATATTTGCAATAGAGAGAACACATTTCTACGATCTGACCATCAAGGTTGTACTTATTTAATGATGAAAGGGCAAAACTAATTTGAATTTCCATGCCCGGAAAAAAGCTGTTATAATATCTACACTGAATGTGGATATATCGATTTATCGATACTAGTGAAAAACATTATAGTCTTAATGATTAATCGATATCTACAATATCGATATATGGTCAGACTAGCTTGTTCTTTATTTCTTCTTCCGGTGACCGCCGAGCTGTGCAGACGTCTTGTAAATATAATATAAATATTTTATAGGTAAAAAACAAGAGCAGTGCTAAAGTTGAAAAGACAAATTAATATTGATACAAACACAAACCTAACAATCTACTCAATATATTCATATACTGGTTAAAGACAGAAAGTGAAGGATTGCTAAAATACAGCCGGATTGGATATTCGACGCACGTTTTGATTCTCGAAATAATTTAATAATGGCAGCAATGTAACACTAGGCGGCGACAGCGAAAAGTGCTCCAAATTCAATAATAATAGTACATCTAAAAGGGAATCGCTTGCACTTGAGCATGTATGTACATTTAGGATGACAGAGCTGCTCCTCTCGTACTGCCACAGCCCTAAGTTTGACCTGATCTGGAAGTTCTTTTTATTCCTTTGTTTGTTTAGATTGCGGCGGATTCGATGTCTGTTAGTTGGAGAAGTTTATTTTTTAGATATATGAGTAGGAAATGTTTAACTAATAGACTGTTCCCAGACACGAACATCCACCATTCCGTTCATTTTGGCATTTTGGGGATGGTCCGGGGATTATAAAGGTTTGATCAAACGGCTGGAACTTAGCCGTTTATGCATCGATTGCTACAAACCATATGTGTCCTGAGTTTTCAAATATCATTAATACCCATGGCTGCAGATTTGTCTGTTTGATATTCATATGTTCTACAAGGCATAGTGTTACGTTCTTTTAGAAATCTATCTAGGCGATTAAGAAATTAAGACTTTTGGCCAACACAGAGATTAGAGAGATAGAGCGATAGTTCGGATTTAAATTTAGATCCTTATCCCTCTTTGGGATTGGGAGTACTTTGCATTGTTTAAACAAAACGTTATATTCTCTTAACAGATTATGTTTCGCAGGACTGCTGAGTGCCCTCACCATTTCGTAAGTTATTCCATCTGCTCCTCCCGCCGTACTTCTGCCGCTGCTTAGAACAGCAGACAGGTCCGTTATGTCAAAAGCATCGAAGTTATGAGAAAGTTGTCGAGCAAAAAAAGAAAAAAAAGAATTCCACCAACCTTTGGGGCATCTATTTTTGCTCAGTGTATACATAGGGGGAAACACTAATATTATTTTGATAGCAGTCGGTAATGTTGGCTATATCTCCTGCTGGCGTAGCACCTTCTATTCTTCTGAGAAGTCTGTTCTTGGTAAGAAAGAGTCTGGGTTTTCTCTCTACTTTCAAGAAGTTCAATAGAGATCAAGTGATGGTGGCTGCCTTCAACAAAAAATATAACTACACTTCCATATCATATTATCATTACAATTAAGTCCAAAACGGATCCCCATTGACTGTCAACAAAGTACAGCTTCCATCATTTAAACACTTGTAGCCAGAATCACTCATACAATTCTCTAGGAATCTACCCTTTGCATTCGTGACACAATCACCAAAACTCATATTTCTAGCGTTGAAGTCGCCAGCGAAAATAACATTTTGTCTGCCATCCAATTTTTCTATAATTCTTTTAATTACGAGTATGTGCTCTCGATCTGTTTATGCACGAATCTTACTTTAAAACGAGAAGGCATCTTATACTTAGGGCAGACCCCTTGCATTAGTGTTTGCAAGCCCTCTTTTTCGACGCAACGAATAGCCAAAATGTCTTTGCAGATCATGAATGCGATTTTATGCGTTATTTCCCGGTGTTTAATTTCAACTTCTATTCAAAAGAATACAGTAAAAACCGCATGGTTCCATATTTTATTTTTTACCTTCAAATTGTTCTGCATTACTCCAAATTAATTGCAAGTCCATCTGCTTGGGCCTCTTCGGTGTTTCGTGCAGCTAAACGAGCAACGTGTAAACCTGCGCCGGACTCAAAATCATCGGACTGAACATCAGCTGCCTGTTAAAAACACACATTATGTATATTCAATATTAAAACATTATTGAATTCTGCATAGGCATACGCGTGTGTAAATACCTTGTCATTTGCATTATTCGCGCCAGAAGTTTGTGCAACAATGTGGTGATGCCTAGTCCTGTGATATGTGCGCGAAAGTTCGACGTATTGCCACTGGTCTTTACAACTTTACCACAAGGATTGCGAGATACGGAGTTTTGGTCATCTTTACTAGTTTTTACAACTACTGTGATTAGGTGACACTGCTGCACAAATATTATCAATAGAAAAGTTGGACTCAAAACACTGCGTATTTTCTTGAATTATTTTATAGTTTTATCTATTTATTGTGAAAACTCTGTTTGTTTGGTGGCACATCTCTGCGATTAATTAATTAAGATTCATTTTATTACATTTTGGTTTGACATTAACACGGATCACACGGAAAGAGTTCAGAAACGGCTCCATTATAGTGCAACACTTTCTTGAAATTAGTGACTTGGTCATACACGCATCGGAAAAGTTAAGACATGGGAAAGATAAACAGTAAGTGCGAATAGCAACAGATTGTTTTGTTTAAGTAATTAACATCCATTTCATTTCAATACCAATTTAGAATATAACGAGACTGCCAAGCCAGAGGCCCCTGCAGCACAGCCACAACAAAAAGGTAAGAGAAATGTACAGCAAATACACACACAACAGATGAAATAAATCTTCTAGCATCTTCTGTGCGTGTGTGTGAGTTGTATGTTCATAATATGGAACTTCCGTTTTGGCGATGTGCTTTGTAAATACATATGTACATATGTATGTATGTAGAATTTAGCTGCGCTCTAAAACGATTCAAAATAGGGGGAATCACAAAATTCGCAGAGCCTCTGTAAATAATTGGGTTTGGGAGCCATATCTTGAAAATCGCATAATACGGGGAACCTCTGATGAAATCAATTTAATGTGGATTAAAAAGTGCACTAAAGATGACACTCCTTTGTTTAGTGGGCAAAAACACCAGATTTTCATATTTTGTATAATTATTTTTTATTCCATTACTATAATAAGCAGCAGCTGCACCTGCTGGTCAGAGCAGACCTACTCAATCCGCTGGAGCCTCGGTCACTCCCACTCCGTCCACAAACTCCGCCGCTTCTGGCTCCCAACAACAACAGGGAGGATGGCAGAAACAGGACAGTCACCAGCAGCGCTCTCAGGCCGGGCAAGGCTGGGACGGACAACAGAGAGGACCGCAGCAGCAACCAGGTGGACAACAGAGAGGACCACCCCAACAGGGCGGCTATCAGCCACGTCCACAGGGTCAGGAGGGACAGGGGCAATACCGCGGTCCGTCACAACAACAGGGCGGCTATCAGCAACGTCCTCAGGGACAGGGGCAATACCGCGGTCCGCGACAACAACAGGGCGGCTATCAGCAACGTCCTCAGGGACAGGGGCAATACCGCGGTCCGCGACAACAACAGGGCGGCTATCAGCCACGTCCTCAGGGTCAGCAGGGTCAGGGGCAATACCGCGGTCCGCCACAACAACAGGGTGGTTATCAGCAACGTTCTCAGGGTCAAGGAGGCTATCAATCCCAAGGTCAGTCCCAAAGACCCCAAGGAGGCGCGTCTCTGCCGCCTCTTCCAGCAGGCACCATGAAGCGTGGAACTTTGGGAAAACCAGGTCAAGTGTCTGTCAATTATCTGGACGTTAACTTGGATAAAATGCCAGCGGTGGCCTACCACTATGATGTGAAGACCACACCAGAGCGTCCTAAAAAGTTCTATCGTCAGGCTTTCGAGCAGTACAGAGTTGAACATTTGGGCGGTGCGATTGCCGCATTTGATGGACGTGCATCTTGCTACTCAGTTGAGAAGCTAAAATGCTGCTCCCAGGGCAAAGAAGTGCAAGTAAGTGTGGTTTTCTATTTCGCCGAGTTTCATGTAATTTTTAAGTGGAATTTGCTTTCTTGTCGTCCAGGTCACAGATTGTCACGGCCGAACCTTGAATTACACTCTGGAACTCAAGGAGACAGAGGACTCAGAAGTAGATCTGAACTCACTGAGAAAGTGAGTGAACCGTTATATTGAACCGACTGTGTCGGCAGACAATCGGCATAATGCCATTTTCCATTTTCGCAGCTACATGAAGGATAAGATTTATGACAAGCCCATGCGAGCCCTGCAGTGTCTGGAGGTTGTGTTGGCGTCCCCGTGTCATAGCACCGCTATACGCGCAGGTCGCTCCTTCTTCAAAAGGTCTGAGCCCGGAAAAGCCTATGACCTTAACGAAGGATATGAAGCTCTTATTGGACTCTATCAAGCATTCGTGCTTGGCGATCGACCGTTTGTTAATGTGGACATATCCCACAAGTCCTTTCCCAAGCCAATGTCGATCATTGACTATATAGAGCAGAATCATCGACTGAGAATAGACAAAACCACAGATATTGACCACAAGCGAGTTGATGATATTGAATCATTCCTAAAGGGAATTAATATTATTTACGACCCGCCTGCCTGTTTTAACAGAGCCTCTCGCGTGTACAAAGTCAACGGTCTTTCCAAGGCTCCTGCTAGCACTCTGGCATTTGAGCTGGATGCGAAAAAAACGACCGTTGCAGAGTACTTCAAGTCTCGGCAATATAATTTAAAGTTTCCGAATCTTCTCTGCTTGCATGTTGGGCCACCGTTGGAGAACATTTATTTGCCTATCGAACTATGTCGCATTGAGGATGGGCAGGCATTGAATGTGAGTTCAGACGCTCCCAGGCGGAAAGCTTTCCTTTACTCGAAAAATGTCCTACTTTTATCGTATTGCAGCGCAAGGATGGCGCTAATCAGGTGGCGGCCATGATTAAGTATGCTGCCACATCAACCAACCAGAGGAAGGCCAAGATCATGCAATTGCTTGACTATTTCAAGCACAATTTAAATCCGACCATCAGCCACTTTGGCATTTGTCTGGACAACGACTTCATTGTGGTACATACACGCACCCTCAATGCGCCACAGGTTGAGTACAAGAACAACAATTTGGCCTCGGTGAGGAACGGTTCGTGGCGCATGGATCGCATGCAATTCCTTGAACCCAAGTCAAAGCCACATAAATGGGCAATATTTTATGGTACAATCCACTTCAAATATGTGGGCGATTTCCAGAACATGGTAAGTTGTGCATCACAGCTGGAGGCAGTGCTACAAATTTGTTTTCCCAGGTTATTCAGCACAGTCGCAGCGTCAATGTGTGCCTGGCACCCAAGGCCGAGATACGGAATTACCGGCATAAAGAGGAACTGGATTCCCATTTCCAAGATGTCAAAAAGAATCAATTTGATTTAGTTTTCGTTATCATACCGAATTCCGGGCCCCTTTATGATGTCGTAAAGCAGAAGGCTGAGCTGACGTATGGCGTTCTCACGCAATGCATCAAACAGGTCACAGTCGAGCGTAAATTGAACGCACAGTGTATTGGTAATGTTCTACTTAAGGTCAATTCCAAGCTAAACGGCATCAATCACAAGCTAAAGGATGACCCGCGCTGTCTGCTAAAGAATGTCATGTTTTTGGGCGCCGATGTGACTCATCCATCGCCCGAACAGCGTGAGATCCCCAGTGTGGTGGGAGTTGCCGCCTCCCATGATCCATTTGGGGCTTCCTATAACATGCAATATTGCTTGCAACGCTCAACGGTAGAGGAGATCGAGGACATGGAGTCGATAACACTTGAGCATTTGCGTGTTTATCAACAGTACCGCAAAACCTATCCCGAGCACATTATCTATTATCGCGATGGGGTCAGCGATGGTCAGTTTCCGAATTCAGGAGTGCAGAGCTGAGGGGAATTAATGCAGCCTGCTGCAAGGTAATTTGAACAATTGCATCCGGTAGCCTCGTCATATTCTATTGCTAATCACCCTCCGCCTCTTTTCAGATGCACATTAAACCCAAGATTTGCTGCGTGATTGTAGTCAAGCGTCATCATACGCGCTTCTTTCCGAACGGAGAGCCATCGCAATATAACAAGTTTAACAATGTGGATCCGGGAACCGTCGTCGATCGCACCATAGTCCATCCCAATGAGATGCAGTTCTTCATGGTCAGCCATCAGTCGATTCAGGGGACGGCCAAGCCGACGCGTTACAATGTAATTGAGAACACGGGAAACTTGGATATTGATTTACTGCAGCAATTGACATACAATCTTTGTCACATGTTTCCTCGCTGCAACCGCGCCGTGTCTTATCCGGCTCCGGCATATTTGGCACATTTGGTTGCGGCACGTGAACGTGTCTATCTCAATGGGTGCGATACTAATGTTATTATTGTTACATATATTCGTTCTAACGGTTATATATCTTGACTGCTTTTCTTACAGCTCCACCAAGTTCCGTTCTCCACAGGAGGAGTACGCAAAGCGTGTGATTGTTCCAGAGTTCATAAAGACAAATCCCATGTATTTCGTATAGGGAGAAAAGTGAAAAACAGTTGCCGCTTTGCCAATAAGAATTCAATTCATATATAATTTTTTATATTCTGTATCGAATTTATATTTTATCACATTTCTTGAATTATTATCGTATCATAATCATATCATATCATATGTATTGGGCACACTCTATTGCGTTCGATGTGAATGACGTCTTTAGTGGCTCCAACAAAATATGGATATATGTATATTTTTTTTCAATTATAAAAGAAAACTAAAGCTTTATCTATGTAGCTCCCAGTGGAAAAAATGTAGAGGAGTTCTTATATTGGGCATATTAAACAATTTAAATAATAATAATAATAAAATTAATCAACTGTCTAGGTTGACACGTGAAGATTTCTTAGTTTTAAGATTGTTAGGCGCGTTACATGGCGTAGAAATGGAATCTGTGGGACTCTTGCAAGCGTTCCTGTTTATCCTCTCGCTTCTCTTTGATGTACAGCACCAATATGATAAGGATAATGACCAGACAAGTGCCCCCCAGGGCCACAACACTCATCAAGATCAATTTACTGGGGGTCACAAACAGCTGAGCTTTCCAGTGCGATGGCTCATCCAGCGGCTTGGGCACCACAATGATCTGCGAGTTCGGTATTAGCTGTGTCCAATTGCGCCACTTGCTCCCCAGGCCCACGGCCAGCTGATCCAAAGCAGGTGTACGGTAGTTGGAGGGCAAAGTAGGATGCCTGAGGCAACTGCACACTGCTCCCACACTGCTGATCGCCATCTTGAGTGGTGGTGCTGTAGGTGATGCGCGGAACAGGGAGGTTGTATTGTACGGTTAGTGGTGGTGGTCAATATTTCCGAAAAATATCGTTTTTTGATATAATCATCGACGATAATATTGCAACGACATTATCGTTTCCAAAGTAAACGAGAGGGAACGTTGTGAGCCCCGGCTCTACTTTATACCCGGTACTCAGTTAGTATATGTGTATATGTAGGTATATGTAATTTACTTGTGTGTAACTTATATAATATATGTACATATTTGATACGTAAACGCCGCTCGAACTAGCTACCAATTTAATACATTAAATACATTAAATTGGTACCCAGGGAACACCACGGGGAGGCCATCGCGATGCAATGGGGTCACTCTAGCCAAAATATAATCTTGGGGACCTACGAGTCGACTTGAGCTGCTTTTAAAGGCATTTTTAAGCTCCATATTCCCCAAAAAATTAAAAAAAGGATTCAAATCCTTCAAAAAAATAGCTATACTTAAATGAATACCTAAATACGTAGAAATAATCTATCCTAAAATGAATACCTAAAGGCGTAAAAATTATTACAAATAAATATACGTAATATAAACTTAACAAAATAATAAAACGGAAAACGGATAAAAAAACGAAAAAAAGAGATTAAACAAAACAAAAGATTACAGTAGAAAGTAATAAGATAATTAAGAATAAACGTCCCCAGCAGGTTCCTGCCGGTCCGTGCGGGCTTACGGTTCGTGCGGGGGTCCCTGGCGCTCCTTCTAGCTATAAAACCTATCAAAATCTAATCTTCTGCCTCCCTAACATTAACTAGAATTCCACTATGATAACTATAGACAGTCTTAAAGGTGCGCGCGGTGGCCCTGCCATCGGAAATGTTTGAAAACGCCCAGTCAATATGCGTATCGCAATTGGTTGTGGACGAGTCCAAGCCTAACAATGACCTACAATTCCTTTCTGAAAGGAATTCATAAATTTCCCTACAGCAGCCAGAAAGATTATGAAGACATAAATTAAAATCTCCTAACACTAAGCAATTTCTATCTAAAAGCTGATTTCTCTGAAATAAGTCCTCAAATTCTGCTTTGAACTTTGGCAACGGATACGCGGGGGTTCTATAAATAACAACAACACCTACAGATTTGTACTTAAACAAAGCATACTCGAACACTGGAGATGCTAAGTTTTCGGAATTTGCGTAAAATCGACAACTTTCAAAATTATTACAATGATCTACAATGATGAAAAGTTCATTTCTAACAAATATTAGAATGCCCCTTTTCTGTCTACTTCCGCTGGCTACGGAAGGGCAATCTAACCGCACTGCAGTGGAATAGCCAGGAATATTATAAGCTTCATTTGAGTAAGTGGAAGCCTCAACGAAGCACAAAAAAGAAGAATTGAGCATTAACTGATCAGAACAGACATCGCTAAAGTGGCAGTGCAAGCTTTCCGTATTATGGAAGAAAATATTGAGGTCGGACGGATTGAGTAAACAATCGAAGTGGGTTCGAAGTGATTTGGCAGAACGTAAGTTCTCCATCTCCTTCGCGACAGGACAGTCCCGCTTGGGTTTCGGAGGAATGAATGGTCCAACGATGTAAAGTCCGTTCGCACTGGTGGCCCTACTGCAAGCTACATACAACGCCTCTCTTTGCATGTTGGATGAAGTGTGGACGACCACTTTGCTGTATGTAGCTCCCTGACTCTTATGAATAGTTATAGCTTCTGCAGCTACAACCGGAAACTGTCTTCGGTCGATAGTAACTTGTTCGTGTTGGTGGTACTGAAAACTTTTTGTAGTTTTCTGAATTGGGGTCCATGAAGATTCGTTACTATGGCTGCGTTTCGACCGAGCGTTAACTCCTACGCTTTCCTCAAGAAAATGTATCCAAAGAAGTTCGGGGGTATTGGAGGAGCTGAGATCTACCTGCATTAAAACACCAGTGGCTCCGTTAACTAGACCATCTGATGTATCTACATTGACGGTCATCATGTATTTAGCCGTGGTTTTAAGGACCAATGAAGTACACAAACCTTGTGTATTCGAAGTTTTGAAACTCTTAACAGACTCCAGATATTTTCTTTTGGTTTCTGGGTTAAGATGTTCGGCCTTGATGCAGTCTAAAGCTATTGAAGTATATTCTGGAGTCATTATTGATGATAGCTTCTCCCTATTGTACTTATCTGTCTCGCTATTGCTATAAAATAAGTGGATCGCATCTCTGGGGGCTTGACTGCCGTCAACTATTCGGCTCCTAAGCAATTGACTATCGTCTGACGTCATTTCGGCCGATGCCATGTTATTAAGTGCGGTTGCAAAAGCTTGGTCATCTCGCTGTCGCATTATCTCTGTAAGTTCGAAAAACTTGAAGCTATCCCAGAGACTAGAGCCAACTATCGCACTGTACGGATTATGCGCTCCTGATGAGGATTTAAATATCCAACGATCACCTACTGGACATAACTGCCTTAGATCGCCGAACACGATAACAGAAATGCCACCAAAAGGACTCTCCGGCCTTAAAAAGATTTGTTTTAAGCGCCTATCCAAATATGAAAACATTTTTTCACCGACCATAGAAATTTCGTCAATTATAAGAATTTTAAGATCAATAAATCTTGAACGCAAGGTATTTAATATATCTGGACCCAACTGTTTAAAGGCATGGTTGGACTGATTGAGAGGTAATGAAAACATGGAGTGAAGTGTGGCACCTCCAATACCGAATGCAGCTTTTCCTGTGGGAGCACACAGAAGAACCTTAACAGTTTCTGGGTTAGATTCTGTTCAGAACATTTATTTGAGAGCTTATTTCGGGAATCGCTAAAGCCCTAAACTGCTCATCAATGGTCTCATCAACTGCCTCTTCTACATTTTCGTCTCTATTGGCTTCGGCTTCCATGGCCCTCCTAAGCACGTCTTCTAAATCTGCTAACGCATTGTATTTTTGGAAATTTGAACTAACTAAATCCTGATGATTGTTATAAACATCCTCGCAATTAGCGCTCACTAAATCTCTTTCCTCATCTCTCCACGGATAAAACAGCATGACTAATGCTCTAAAATAGTTAGACCTATCTGTATTTATGTTAAACCTCATATACTTTAAAATGGATGGCTTGGTCCGTTCCCTAATAAAACCACTATTATCGCGGAGAGGAAGAAAGACTTCTACTTCTACCTCATTTTCTTCGTCCTCTTCATCATCGCTATTTTGGCCAACTCTTTTCCCGCTTTTACTAAATTCATAATTTGCTGCAAAATCGGCCAAACACAGGCCCTGAAGATTGATTGGTCTCTGTTCATACCGCTCCAGCAATCCTTTGACGAATATGTCAGTGGAGTCCTGATTCATATTTTGTAGGATGCTTTTGGATTTGAGCATTCGCACTCGTTGCTCTGGAGGGAAAGTATTAACATGAACGCATTTGTTGCTAGTCCCGGACAAAGGAATACCTAGACAACAATACACGGCTTCCTGAGCAGATATCTCAGTGCCAGAAATAAATTTGTGACCAATGTGCTGTAGCTTTTGCCTAATCGTATAATTGCCCCCTTGCACCTCTCTTACCGCCTCGCGCATAAGCTTAGAAATACCCCTTTGGGATTTATTTATATAGTTTATTATGTAGCTACAGCATGCATAAGGGTCCAAAATGAATTGGATATCCATATTGGCCCTTTGCATTGAAAGAATGTGCTTGTTATAAGCATTAACGCTAATCTCAGCAAACGACCTCTTTAGAAAAATTTGTGGTTTCTTCAAACCAGAACATATTGCATATTTGTAGTCCTCGTAATTGAGGCTCACTTGTTCGTGGGAAGGGAAATTCTCAAATATGCTCAGGTGATCAATCATATCAGAGGATTGATCAGAATTCAGTAGGTCTTGAATTTTCCTAAAATTTCCTTGGTGAAAATCAAGGTTTGGAGTTTCCTCCGGCAGTGGACTCAATATCTCCGTTTGGTGCATTGCAGGGTATGGAATACCGAATCTACAAACTTTTTTTCCACTTCTATTGACTTTTTTAAGACATGTCATGTTTGTATGCCTATGCTTTTGGTATTCAACATACAGAGCTACTTCTGAGTCTGTGACATCTACTGTAATGTGTGTAATAATGAAGGCTACAACTGTTGAAATTGACTCAGTACTGGTAAAATCCACTGCTGGGGCATCTTTCAGCCAAAACATACCGTGAATGTGGGGGGAACCTCTTTGTTGAAACTCAACACGCCAATAAAATTTGATGACGAAGTTTTCTCCGAATATGCCCTCCCGATTCCTCATAACTTTCAAAAGCTCACGATACCTATGCTCAAAATACCTAGCACAAGTAACTGGATCTGCCTTGATGAGACGCTCCTTTTCGTTATACTGTAGATTCATTGCTTCTTCTTCGCTAATGACCTCTCTATCTACATTGCTTTTGAGCAAAACAAGCAGCTCTGGCCACCGCGTTTCAGCAGCAGACAGAGTGATGAAAAAAGTCGGCAGGCCAAACTGACGAATCATGGCCATAACCTTCTTCTTTTCTTCCTCCCAATGAGCCGGAGACGAGCGAATATCCCGAAGAACCCTATATCCCGCATCGTGGTTAATTAGTCCCCCTATGAAATTCTCATTAAGAGCATTAGCTGCCGTAACTGCACTGGAGGTGCTCCGCTTACGTAAGCAGATAGAAATATTATTGCGAATCTTAATGAGTTCTAACTTCTTGTAATTGAAGAACAGTTTATTAGATCTACAACCTCTCCTATCTACATTTCGAAGCTCTGATCTAACAATGGTTGTAAAACTTTCTGAAGATTGTCTCTTGACACCTGCATAAATAGTGGGAAAAGATAACTCTTCCGAGTCAACATCTAAGACCATATCAAGAGGTCGTTGTCCTTGCCCTGGTGCGATTTTTATAATCCTATCATCGAATGTTACGTTATTTTCAAGCAGAGTTTCCTGACCACCAGGGTTGAGCTCTTCGGTCACTACCTCCTCGTCGGGATTGGCTTGCTCTGTGTCTACATTCCTATCTCTATTTTGGATACTTTCTAAAAAGGCTGCGTCTGCTTGAGATGCTACGAATGGAACAATATCGGATGTGAAGCCAGAGATCCATTGCTCATTAACTATGACATTGTGCTTTTTATACAAATCTGTGCTAACTAAATAACGAAGTGCTTCAAAAATTTTGGAAGGTCTAATGGTTTCAGCCATGAAGGCATGAAGATACTCTTGTCTACGCTTCAGGTGGAGCTGAATAACCTGAGCTTCATGGAATGCTCGTGGAAGCTCCTTCACGATATCACTAACGGAAATAGGGACGTTTACAACTGCTCCTTTAATGGCATTTTGGCCTCTTCCCCCAGGCAATAATGGCTTAATAATCATAAATGGAAGTCGAGGAGAAATCAGTCGTTCCTCTAATGGAGTAAGCCCCTTTAAGCAGTCGGGCAGTTTAGGGAAATCTAGTTCAATGAAAAAAAGCTTAGGCTTTTTACGCTTCTTAATGTTGGTATAACATGTTCTGCAGAATTTTAATGTTGGGCAGTCAGAAGGGAATTCTAGAAGGCTTTCAAGAGCGAATATTTCAGCACTAAACTCGCAGTCACTTTCTAAAAGGACACGAGGAATCTTGGAAATTTGTTTGGGGAACCACAGGCCTTTACAAGAAAGGCAAACCTGATCAGGACCCAGCTTTACATTCCTATTATAAGCTACTTTTAGAGCTTCTAGGCCACTAAGCCTTATTCTGGGTCGCACATGTGCTCTATCCTGGGAGATATTTTCTCGTTCTTGCTGCATTCGGGAGGCGTTCCTTAAATTTTGCTCAGCTCTATTACTGCTATCGCTCCTATATTGGCTAACTCTCTGACTTGCAGCTCTGGCAGCGTCAATTGCCGACTGTCGAGTTGCGACACGAGCAGATTGGCGTGCCAGAGTGTCTCTTGCTCGCGAGATACGCCTACGATCAGCTAAAGTCCTTTCTTGGACCCTACGAATTCTATCCTGCTCTCTTTCTAATATACGTCTCCTTTCATTATTTCTACGTATGCGCTGTCGCCTCTCTGTATTTGTCCTTTGCTCCTCACGTCTAATCTGTGGGTCTAATCGTCTAACTATATGTCCTACTGTATTTTGTTCCTGTTCTCTAGCCCTATATTCCAAGTCCTGTCTTCGTGTGGAGCGACGCACAGTATCGGCAACTTGCTCCTCACGTCTAACCTGTGGGTCCATTCGTCTAACTATATGTCCTACTGTATTTTGTTCCTGTTCTCTAGCCCTATATTCCAAGTCCTGCCTTCGTGTGGAGCGACGTACAGTATCGGCCACTTGCTCCTCACTTTTAATTTGTGGGTCCATTCGTCTAACTATATGTTCTATTGTATTTTGCTCTTGCTCTCTAGCTCTATATTCCAAGTCCTGTCTTCGTGTGGAGCGACGCATGGTATTGGTCGCTTGCTCCTGACTTCTAACCTGTGCGTCTTCTCGTCTAACTGTATGTTCGGCACTATTCTGACTCTGTTCTCTGGCCCTATACCTTTGGTTGCGTCTGCGTCTGGACCGTCGGTTAGTATCGGCCACTTGTCGTCTGTTCTGTGCGTTTATCGCAACACTATTTCCCTCAGCATTCCCAATCTGTCCGTCAGCGACGGCTGCCTGCTCTTCCTGACCTACACCAACACCTGAAACCTGCCTAGCAGTCACCTGATTTTGTCTCTCATTCTCTTGCTGCTGATTCCTAACCGGTTCAACGAACTCAGCGTCTGTACTTATTAAAACATCCCTGTTTTCAATAACTTCTAAAGTTTCTAAATTTCTATTCCTATTTGATCTGTTTCGCAATTTACGTCTCTGAGACTGTTGCGAAGCAGATTGTCTATTCCTTCGAGGCATAATAATATGTATAATAAAATAAAATATGATGAAATAATATAAAAAGAAAAAGAATAAAAATTAAATGAAATAAATACCTAATAAAATAAAATAATTAATTTTATATTTAAATATTAATAAGTATTAATAATATAAATAATTAATTATATTATTAATAATAATTAATATTGATTAAATATAATTACATAAAATAAAGCAAATTATTATATATAATTATGCTAAAAATATTATGCTACAAAAACTACAAAAGAAATTAAATATACGACTTTCTGAGAAGCAGCGACGTCCCCTGGCGAGAGCAGCGACGTTCTTCCTCAGCCGCTATAGAAGCAGCGACGTCCAGCCTCAGTCTCCAGTAAAAGCAGCGACGTCAGCAGCAACACCAATAAACGCGCGATGCACCGTTACAGTTAGCAATTATTAATAGCTTCTAACTGACGATCGGCACAGAAAAACTAAAGCCCTATGTCTTAATTTGCAAGCACTACTTGTATTTAATAAGTTAAAAGCTAAACTAGTTTAAATGAGATTAATAAACGGATTTTATCGTAATCGGCAATCAAAAAGTCTCTATCGCTCTCCTTGGCTCGATATCGACTGGTTATGCCCAAAAAATGCCTACTGAAATTCGGCCGTTTTTTCCGCGAATCACTCAAGAGAGAAGAGAATAGAGCAATTTGGAACAAGGCAGAACGAATGGAGTCAAAACATGCGGGACTAACGGAAAATTAAATTTTTACAGGAAAAAGTCTGTCTGAGCTGTTTCTATATATATACTTCTAATTCCTTTCCGACTAATTACTCCTTCTAATTCTATTACCATTGCGTGGGATAGTAGCAGGTTAATGTTTTGAATTCAAACATTTGATTTTGCGAGGGAGCTCTCTCAGCCTCTCTCTATCTCTCTCTCTAATTGCCACTGTTCACAAAAGAGACATACAAGGTGAATTTAGTGATGAGGTGACGTTGTCTGTGGAGTGGACCATGGTGAAATAAGTAATAAGGTGATGTACTCAGCTCATGGTGAGGACCATGGTGAAATAAATAATAAGGTGGTGTATTCACCACACGTGCTCTCTTTCGGGGACGTTATTTTTGTCAGTCGTTTGCAAGGTATACTAAACAAGGTAGGCTTATAGAGAGAGAATATGTAGCTATTCAAAATGAAAGCAGAGAGAGAGAGAGAGAGACACAGAAATGCCTTGCGAGAAAGAGTCTCAAAGGAGTAATGCGTTTGCTCGCTTGTGTCAAAACAAAATAAATTTGTACGTACATACATACATACATGCAAATGTATGTATATATGAATGTGAGTTTTGTGCTGCAAAAGGGAACAAAAAAAATTGTCAAAGGGAACAAGAAAAAATTATCCGCGGAGATGCTTCGCTCACAACTGCTGCAGGCAGACTGAAATTTATGTAGCTAAGTAGAGATCGAGCGAACCAATCAGCCTACCTTGTTTAGTATACCTTGGTCGTTTGTCAAACGTTGTCGAATTCCATTTAGTTAAGGCAACTGTATTAATGCCCGGGGCATTACAATGAAATGCAACGCCTTGGATCTATCACAAAGTTCTTCAAAGCGCTTAAGGATCTCCTGTCGAAGTACACTTTCCAGGAAAAGCTGCGCAAACGGGACATTAGCAGTGTGAGATCAGTGGCCACATGAGAATATGCACACTAGTACAATATTATACAATTGACCTCCAATATATGCATATGATTTTAATTAAGGAAATTGGACTATAGACAAAGAGTAACAAGACTAAAGCCACTAGAAGCTAATAAGAAATAAACAGTATACGAGTACTCATAACTATGTGCTTAGAAGTAAATTTTTGACAAAAGTTTTTTTAGAGCATATGAAAGAAGACTCTCATTTAAACACATTTATAAGTATATACAATGGGAACCAAGGGGAACTACATACACACTTGCAAACACGCAAAGTACGTGAGAATGCATGAGCACACATACACTCTCACGACTCTGTCTGGAGCTGATCCACACCATGTTGAAATAAATAATAAGGTGATGTACTCATTTTTTTCACCTCGCTCTCTCGGCTCTCAGAGAGAAAATCGTTAGAAAGAGATAGCAAGCGTTATACGTTCTGCACTCTTCGTTTTTCAGCGGACAGAAAAGAAAATAATTTCGTTAATAAATAAAACGAAATAGTTCATAGCAAATTATAATATTTTAATTCATAGCTAAAGAATATTTTTCAAGAAATTAAATAACAATTATAATTAAGCGTAATTCAAATAATTAACAATAAAGGCTCTATAGCAGGGGTCGGCGCCGTCGTATCCCGTGTGCATAGCAAAAAGGCCGCTGGGCAGCGCAGTCGGCACACGCATAGCGTAAAAACTTCGAGTAGCGTCGGCCTTACTGCTCGGGTCCCGCGGCGGCAGAGAAAATGCGTCGTGTGTGTTCGGGCATATGCAAAAGCTGCTTCGGTATTCTGTTCGTCAGCGTTGCGAGAACAGAGATGAATCAGTTTGCGTTCAGAAGTCGATTGGTGAAGACCACAATGCGCAACTTTGAATTGTACACTGACAAAAATGTTTCATGTAATGTGGGAAGATGATTTTTTCTTTTTAGAAAATATGGATGGCGGGGCTCAATGTTTGATTTGCAATTATGTTGCAAGTCGATGCGCACTATTTTTTATTGAGAGGCACTACGACATTAAGCATTCTGGGTTCAAGGGACTTGTAGGGGCTGAGCGCAGTGCTGCAAAATCTACGTATTTTTACGTAGATCTACGTATTTTCAGCCCCGATCTACTTATCTACGTATAGAGCTCCCAAATCTATGTATTTTTTTTAAATTGTACAAAAAAAAATTTTAGCAAATTTTTTTTAGATATAAACAAGAATTTAAATGTTTAATTTAAAAGTAAACGAGTAATTTGCAATTTACCAACACTAACAGTGTGCTAGCAGCAGGCTTTAGTCAAGATGTTGCCTAATGTTGCCAGAAAGAACAGGCTGGCAACGATATTCATTATTCTCAGCTGTGCAGCACATGTAAATTTTTGTCGCGATAAAAAGTTCCTAAAGTTTGGTTGTTTTTATATTGATCTCAAATGGAAAACTACTCTTCTATAAGCAGTGAAAGCGATAAGGAGCAATCCACCACTTCCACAAAGAAACGGAAACGCCACTATGACATGAAATATTCGGATAGTTGGGAGCACGACAAAAAATATTGCGGCTGGCTGAAAAGAAGCGTCAAAGGTAGCAATTTTTTCTTTTGCAAAATTTGCAAAATAGACTTAAAATGTGGTGAAGGTACAAGAGTTCTAGATAATCACGTAAATTGTACAAAACATAAGAACAACGAGAGAAGTATGTATTTTGTTTATTCATTTGTGTCTGTTGTCTTCGAGTTTGTTATGTCTGTATCTTAATTTATGTTTTTATGTGTTTTTAACAACTTGTCCTTGTGCAGGAGGAACTAAACCCAGTGTTTATTCAACAAACGTTATACATATTTTTAATGCATATATATAAATATTTTTAATACATTAATTTCAAGGCGTCCATCAACCAACAATTTTATCTATGTTGCCTGACACAGCTTTAACTACTTTTAAAAACAACATAAAGAGCGCCGAAATAAAAATGTCTTTATTTTTGGCAAAGCATAATTTGCCATTTTCCTTGGCCACCGATTTACAAGATCTAATTCAAAGTATCGACAAGGACTCAAAAATAGCTGCAAAATTACAATTCGGACGTGGTAAAGCTCATGATATTATAACACATGTTACTGGACAAGTGGCAGAAGATCATATAATTAACCGTTTAAAAAACAACAAATTCTCGTTAATCGTTGACGAGAGCACCGACAGGTCTACCACAAAACATTTGGCGCTTATTGCAAGAACTGCAATCAACTTTAAAGTTAAAGATAATTTTTTAGGCCTCTTAAAAGTCTCCAGCAGCACTGCCTCTGATTTGCACAATGACTTAGTATCATTTTTCGAAGAAAAAAACATTCCATTTAAAGAAAACATGATTGGCTTTGCAGCAGATGGGACGAATTCAATGTTTGGTCAACACCATTCTCTGTCAAAATTGCTATCAGACGATATTCCTGATTTATTTCTTATGAAGTGCATTTGCCACTCCTTTCATCTTTGTGCCTCATATGCTTGTAAGGAGCTTCCACGCAATATTGAGGACTTCGCTCGCGAAGTGTATACATTTATACAAAACAGTCCGAAACGTATTGCGGCCTTTCAAGAATTCCAAGCTTTTGTGAACGTAAAGCCACACAAATTATTAAAACCGTGTCAAACAAGGTGGCTTTCTTTGATGCAAGTAGTAAAAAGACTGTTGGAACAACTACCGGCATTAAAGTTATATTTTCAAGAAGCTGTGTTGACCGACCGATTACGTTCCGCCGAACCTATTCTAAAAATGTGCATCGAGCCAACCACTGAATTTTATTTAGAATTTCTGAATTTTGTGTTGCCAATTTTTAACGAACTGAATTTGGAGATACAATCAGAAAGCCCCAAGCTGTATTTGCTTTACGAGAACGTTTTTCGTGCCTATAAAACAATAATGGAATGTTTCATAAAGCCAGAACACATAGAATTGTCTGAGGAGGAACCCGAACAAAATTGCAACGAAAAAGCGGCTTTGGAATCAAACATTTTGAATTGCGAATTTGAAAATTCCGATCTACACTTGGACTTTAATTACATTTATTTGGGAGGCAATGTGGCTGCCCTAACTCTTCAAAAAAGCGGAACCATTGATTGTGCGAATTTATTATTATTTCGGCAAAATTGTCTTAAGTTTTTTATTGAGAGTCTTCGTCAAATAAAAAAGCGCTTCCCATTTAACAACGAACACATGCAAAAAATGAAGCAATTGCAGTTCTTAAATCCTGCGGTATTCTTAAACAAGAAATTAATACGCAACATACCATCGATTACACAAGCTGCACTTTCATTTCCAGGTAACTACTTTAAAATTTATTGTTTTATATAACCTCTAATAAACATGCATTTTCATGACAGGACTGTGCACGCGAAATTTCAATGAGCTCGACAGGGAGTGGCGTATCTTACGGAATACAGATCTGCCCTTTACTGGGGAAGATGCTAAGGAAGTAGAGATTTGGGCGTATATTGCAAATATTAAAAAAGGCGATGGTTCCCTTCTTTTTCCTTTTTTGTCAGAGTTTGCTCAAAATATTTTAACATTGCCGCATAGCAGCGCAAATTTTGAAAGAATTTTTTCTGAGATAACTTTAATTAAAACGAATAAAAGGAATTGTTTAGGCACAGAAACCCTAAAGGGATTATTATTCACAAAAGACCATTTAAAGCAAATATCATCTGAGCCATCGAAAGAGCACTTAAGCTATTTTAATAAAAATATTCACTCCTAAATATTAAAAAAATGTTAATTTTATTAATAAAAACTTATATGTAAACAAATGTGGCATATATATAATTAAAATACCCTTTATAATTGCCTTTGTTTGACTTTAAAAAAAAATACGTAGATCTACGTATTTGACCAAATTTTGGCTACGTAAAAATACGTAGATTTTTAGATCAAGCTACGTATAAAAAAAAATTTCATTTTGCATCACTGCCTGAGCGTGCCACGAAATTATTAGAGCTGAAAGCGAAATATTATTCGTTTAAGTGAGCGCCTAGATCTCAGAGACTATAAAAGCTAGAGCAACCAAACTTTCTATCCAAGTTCCTGTGATACCGAACCAGCACAAGTTTGTTTTAAAATTTTGCCACGCCCCCTTCCGCCCCCACAAAAGACGAAAATCTGTGGAATCCACAATTTGTAAGATAAATGAAAACCAAAAACGCAGAATCATGAAAAATTACCATATCTACCAGATTGCCGAATCTTGATCAGGTCGGATCGTTCCCCCTCGTTTTTTCTTTTGTTTGGCGCAAAACATTTTTCCTTATCTGGATTCATTTCTTTCAGTGCAAAGCAAGAAACGCTTTGCCTTCGTGTTGCTTCGTGTCTCTTGCCTTCGCACACAAACGCACAAAACATGTGAGTGTATTGCGTGCCGACCCCTGCTCTATAGTAATATTTTTAGCATTTTTTTTGGCCCGCATTGCTCTAAAAAGTGCTCTGGCTGATCTTGAGATATCCGGCTAGTTATAAGGTATCTCATACCGTACTTCTCCGCTACGTACTCAAACAATTCATCTAATGATTTATTACTCATTAGAATACCTTTTTGAAAGGGCAAACTCTTCTTTCCACTTGGCATTATTATTTGAGACATAGTTTCTGACATCTTAAATAGGATCTGTCGCTGAGCCTTAAGATTTGTTCCGAAGGGCTGTTTCGTCGGAATGGAATTACTGGTGGACAGCTTTACGTTAAAAATGTCAAACCAATCGTTGACCAATTGAATGAAGTTATCCAAGCCCAATGAATAGCAGCGCTTTATTGCGCTGGCTGTTGTTCTTGAAAAAAGCTGAGTTGCCAACTTGACTCTTTGTCTGCCTGAAGAGCGAACGTTGAGGTGCTCATCAGTTACCTTCCATGTTATTGAAAGGTCCGATGAGGAAGCGTGTGTCATAGCTTGCCTTACAGTTTGCTGAGTTATAACTTTTCCATCAACAACAAGCCCTGAATCATGGGCTGTACTAGAGGTGGAAAAACATCGATGCTACCATCGATTCATCGATGTTTTTTTCATTTTTTTCCATTTTTTTCCATTTTTTTTTAAACATCGATTGTTTATGGCGAAACATCGATGTTTAGTCTTAACGTCTTGTTCCGTATCTATGAACGAAAAAACTAAAGAAAGAAGCAGTATAAGCACGAAAGGTACGAACTAAATGGAGTTTGTAAGGAAGCGTTCTGGGCCGGGGTGTAACTCTCAGTCCCGCCAGGGTCGAAATTACAGAACATTTGTAATTTGACGGGACTCCGAGCTGAGGTACGGCCAAGGGGGGTAGGGATTTAGGGCTTGGATAGCGGGCGGAGGAAACACGAGTAGGCACAGCTACAACAACAAGAACCATGACCACTCTTCCGGCCACTACAAGTACATCAAGCCAGATCCTCTAGGACGTCCGAGGCAATCTCCGTACGGCATCCGAGGGATCCGACTGTCTACTATCTACGGGGAACGATATACAGCGACGCCAGTCAGCGTCTCCAAAAGGCCGGGACACTCATCCAGCGGACCTTCTGGGTACCCATGCCAGCGTCGCCCATTGTGTCGAGGCAAGCGCCGGACGACACCCTGGGCGCCCACCAGGCTGCACACTACTGTAGGGATAGACAAAAGAGGGGAGGAAAAGAAGGTGCACAGGGACGCCAGTCAGCGTCTGCGAAAGGCCGAGACAGTCGTCGGACAGCGCTTTCGGGGCCTGTGTGCTCGCTACTCACTACAAAAAGGGGAAGTGAAAAGGGGGGGCAGGGGAGGAACATGCAGGGACGCCAGTCAGCGTCAGCGGAAGGCCGAGACAGTCGTCGGACGACACTTCCGCGCACCCACAACATTACAACGCGCTACGGGAATGTGAGAGAGGAGAGGAGAGGAGGGAAGGAGATATTAATTAACACGGAAACATATCCCCTATACCCCAGGGCCCACAAAACGGACGCGAACCAGCTTTGGAGGGTTATATTAATCTTTCTTTTATTTGGGTATTTTTCGTTAGCCCTGCCTACCGCACCGCTCAGTGATCCCGTACTCCCGACGGGAGGCCTGCTTACCCCAAGTCCTCAGCTTGCCTCAGCGCCTGTGTCTCCGCTCTTCCTTGTGGATGTTGCCCTTGTTAATCGAGCCGTGTTGCTTTCCTTGTATGCGCTCAGGTCTTTCCTATGTTCGCGTTCTGGTCAGCTTCGCTGTTTTTTTGCTTCACTCGCGTTTTTTCTTATTCCGCACAAAGACGTTCCGGTGGTTCTACTCGACTTCCCGACCTTTTTTCCTCTTCGTCATCACCAGCCCCCACGGTCGGGGCTCGCGCTGCTCATCCTCTGCCGCCGACCCTCCGCTCTCTCCAGCTCGGTGTTTGGACTCCTCGCTCATCCGGATAACGGCGTTTTCTTCCTCTCCGCTGGTGGACGTTGGTTGTGTAGTTGGGCTGCTGGACTCTCCCGATCGTCGGTGCGCGTGCGCGGCTGCGCTCTCCTGGTCGTGACCCGAGCGTGCGGCTGTGCTCTTCCGGTCATCGGTGCGCGTGCGCGGCTGCGCTCTCCTGGTCGTGACCCGAGCGTGCGGCTGTGCTCTCCCGGTCGTCGGCGCGAGTGCGGGCGGCTGCGCTCTCCCGGTCGTTGGTTTGCGTTGGCTAGGGATGGGCTTTCCTGATCGTGTTCGTGACTGTGGTCGTGGCGACCTCCATGGCGAAACTATGCAAATGTTCTTCCCACTATCGGTGCTGAAGACTTCACTATACTGACGCTTAACAGAAATAAGAAGATTTCATGATACCGCCGCTTAATCTAGCTAAAAATAATCCATAATATGCCTCCATGGCTACTTCGTATAAATGACAAATATGTGCGGGAGCGTACGCTCCTTCACAAGATAAACTATCATCTGAGTTAAAACCCTCTTTTAACTATATAGGATGGGTTAGTTTGGATGTGTATTGGCGAATCAACATTTTTTAAGCGATGGACAAACATCTAAAGAGTAAGTAATTCACTTAATTCTATGATAAACTTATTGCACATGTGCTTTTTTCATATGACCACACATACTAATGTATGTGACTGCAAATGAGTATTTGCGTATTCTATGATTACAATTAAATACCTATATTGTTTCTATATCATAGGAACATCAAAAGAAAACTGCGAGGCTGGACCTGCAAAAACTAAACGTGAATGCTCCAATGTTTGGCAGCATTTTAAACGATCGTTGGATAAACAAAGCGGAATATGCAACTACTGTGGAAAATGACTAAAAACAGCAGGTAACACGACGAACCTAATGGATCACTTAAGGCGAATCCATCCAAATAATGCTGAGAACAAAAAGCCTGCACCAACGTCATTGGATGCATTCTTAGTAAGAGAAGTTCCGTATCCATCCGGATCGAAACGTAAGGAGGCACTTGATAGACGCGTAGTGCGAATGATAGCCATGGACGTGCTACCTTTCAGCGTTGTAAATGATAGGGGACTACGGGAGTTGTTGGAAGAACTGGACCCCCGCTACAATATGCCAAGCAAAACCCATCTCCGGAACGTCGCCATGCCAAAAATGTATAAAGATCTGAAAGCCAAACTCAAAGCGGTCTTAGTTTTAGTTGAAAATGTGGCAATGACTACCGATGGGTGGACGTCAAGAGCAAATGAGGGGTACTTAACTGTAACGTGCCATTACATCAATTCCGAATTTGAGCTTAATTCAGCCGTACTCTCAACAACAACCTTATTATCAGAAACTAACCACACGGCCAACATCGCAGATTCAATTCGAGTGGTCCTAAAAGAGTGGGGCCTAATTGATAAAGTGGTTTCCATTGTCACAGACAATGACGCCTCGATGAAAAGATCCTGCGAGCTGCTCGAAATGAAGCCACACATGAAGCCATGTTTTGCCCACACAGTAAACTAGCTGGTTCAAGATGTGTTGGATAGTGTTCAACCCATTTTGGCAAAATCGAAAGCTATCGTCACATTTATGAAACGCAGCTCTACTGCGATGGCCAAATTCAGAGAGGCACAGGATATTGAACATCCGTTGGGATTAATTCAGGAAGTGCCAACTCGTTGGGACAGTGCGTTCGCAATGATGAAAAGATTAGTGGATACCAACGATATATTATCACCTATTTTGCTCAGCTTGCCTAAGGCTCCCCTACCACATTCCGCAGAGGGTAATGCTATTCTCAAGGAACTGACTGAAGTTTTGACTCCATTTCAAGAAGCAACTGTGGTAATTTCTGGCAGCAAGTATGTGACCATTTCTCTGGTTATTCCACTTACATGTGAACTTCACCAAAAACTGACAAATTTAAGACCAAGACTGAAAAGTGAAGAAGTCGTTTCCGCTTTTGATGTATTATGCACACGTTTGAACGAACGATTTCTTCACCATGAAACTAGAACTGTTCCCCGATTAGCAACCATAATTGATCCACGTTTTAAAGAGGAGGGCTTTTTATCGGTTTCGAATGCAGATCAGGCAGCAAAGGCTTTGGAAAAAGAAATGTATTGTTTTTTGTCCAAAAATGAACGTGAGCAGCCAACACCATCTGAACCTTCACGAAATCCAACATTTTCCTTTATGCAAAACAAAATGAAGGTAAAAGTCAAATCTTCTCGAGCTGATGCGATTATTATTTTGAGACAACATTTGGAAAACAATAACGAACGCGAGGAAAGTGATCCTCTCTTATATTGGAAGGTAATGTTCACATTTATTTAAAAAAAATATTTATTTTAGAAATTTCGGTTTTACATGAATACAGACGGAATGATGCCTTTCAAAGCTGTAGCGCAGAAATATTTATGCGTCCCGGCAACGACCTGCGAGTCAGAGCAAAGGTTCAGCAAGGCTGGGCAAATTATTTCTGATCGTCGTACTCGTCTTAAGTTGTGGACATGTTAATGTTTCTTAACAAAAATCAGGACCTATTTTAAGATTTTTTTTTAAGTTTGTGAAGGAAAGCTAGGAGCGGTTGTAATGAAAATGATGATGAATGATGAATGAATGAAAATGAACTCAAATAAAAATTATCTTTAATAAAACTGTTTATTTTTTATATCTTTAACAATATATAATAATTTATAATATTTTTACAGCTTAAGCTTTTTTTTAACAGTTTTCTCTAAAAACATCGATGTTTTTTTAAAGACATCGAAAACACCGATGTTTTCTCTAAAAACATCGAAAACATCAATGTCTCCAAACATCGATGTTTTTTACCTATAGGCTGTACCCCGGCCGGAGACAGGAACTTCCTTACAATATCCACCCTCGTTCTCTCTCAGAGCAGCAGACTTCGTTTCTTTTCGTTTCGGTTTTCTGTTGAGCGATTTACGTTGAACTCTTCGTGAGACGCTCTTTTACCGAACATAGCTCAATGAGAGATACGATTGATGCTCGCACAGAGAGACTCAAAGAGACTAAAGAGAGACTAAAAGACCGATTGACTGAAAAAGTCAACCCAAACGGTCTTGTCAATAATTTGTTACCTTTTCAATACACAGTGGTACGTTGTGTAACATTGTGACATTCGATTTTCACTCAAAATTTTCTTAAAATTTTAAACATGACTTTTTATATTTCAAACAAATTTTTTGATTAAAAAATAAATAGTTTCTTTATAATTAATTTATTTTGAATTAAGCTTAACAACTAATAAATAAATAATAATAAATATAGAGTTTAGGTTTTGTGTGGCCAATACTACCAGTGCCAGCGTAGTGGCGATTTCAAGTGTGGCGATTTCAGCATTCACATGCACACATACATTCGCAAAAGTCTTTTTAGATCGTCGTTCGAGGGCAAACGGTCGTAGAATGAGCAGTGCAAAAGAGACCGGCAAAAACTGTTCGTCGGCTGAGCGCGATCACAATTTTTGTACGAACAATGCAATCGGTTGCTCTTAGACTTTTTTCTCAAAGTCTCAGTGAAGAACTCTTATTTTGCGACCGCATGAATCTGTTAACAGTTATTTGCGAGCTATGGTAAAAAGCTTGCTAAGCGCTGCAACTATGCGAAAATGAACACGTGTTCGTGATTTCAATGCTATTTTCAGAAAGTCCCGTTGCAAATACAGAAAAAACCTGTTTTCCATCAAGAAGTACATGTACTTACGAGACAATTTGTCTCGTCAAAATAGCAAGAGATGGACTTTTCGATTTTTGGCCTATGGGCGCAACCACTGTGCAAGTTCTCTGACAATGTCCTTGTTTCGCAGAAACCACTTAGCTCAAAGTCAATAAACTTGCAGTCCATACTTCCAGACTGGTACCAAGATTGCCTTGTAAACGTGCACTTTGTTCTTTAGTGATAGTTTGCTTTTGCGGTTTAGAAAACAGTATACGCCTGGGCAACTTCCTCTCCTTAAGGTGTGCGTTACTACTGCGCATTTATCAGAGTTGATCATATAGCATCTGATAACACTGGAAGAGTACAACGAGTTTTTTCAAGCAGTTATGGGAAAATATAAAAACTAAATTAAAACAAGTTAAAAGTGCGCAAAGTATGCAAAGTGAGGATACACTTTGCTGCCCGGGCGATGAATTAAAATAAAAAACTTATAAGGAACGAATAAGGAGAACGTACAAAGGCTTAAAACGTTATGGCCAGTATAGGAAAGACGCGGCTAGCCACGGAGAAGGCGACGGGTTCTAAAATCCTAATAGAGTCAAGGAAAAAAAGGGAAGGTGAAACCAAATCCACCATTCCGGTGGTCATCAAAAAAAGGGGCAAAGATGGCGCTGGAGTCGGCACCCAAGACAAAAAGGAACAACGAGAAGAATGACAAAAATGGCGTAGTCCCAGTGAGTAAGACAAATGAAAATAATATGAAAACGATCTCGAATAAGTATGAGGGGCACTCAGGCCCTTACGTGATGTACATAAACAGAGAGTGCCAATGGATTAGTGGAAAACGGTGCTTTCGCTGAGCACGGGTATACAGCCAAAATTTTCCGCCACTTAGTTCAAAAAGCCGGGTTAATTTTTGCGGTCCCCTGACATTACTCTGAGGAACAGCTTGCCGAATACTTAACTTCCGATATCCCAATTGAGGATATTATACCTTTGTCAAGAAAGGATAGTACTACGGGGCAGCGAGTTCCCACTGGCAGAGTTAAACCAAAGACAATATAAACATAAACACTAAGATGTCCCATGCTCATACAATTCTGTTCTGTAGGGAGGGTTGTTTTTTCAAGGAGTGCTATCTCGCTCGCACGAGCTCCAGTGCGCTCGCAAATCTAAAAATATAATGAGCTTGCTTGGATAAGTACACACGGAACGTAAGTACGCCAGAAAAATACTTTTGAGAAGATTTCTTGAGACACAAATGTATTTGCTGGAAGTTGGGGTGGGGGACAAAAATTCTTTTGCGATAAAAATATTTTCGAAAACCTTAATATGAATTTTACACACATTAAAAAATGTATCTGATGGTGCACTTAACTTTCCAAAGTCCGTGTCGCTCGAGTAGTTTTTTTCATGTATTAAAAGCTCTGAGGGAGCTGTTAAATGCTCGCTTTCTTTTATGAGGCACGATCTACATTTATCACAATTGGATCCTTCTGCAATATATCCAACAAAATATCTACTCGATGTTAACTCGATTGGTACATCATTGCACACAAAATTATCCATATTTTGGCCAAAATTATCCATATTTTAGTCATTGCCTTGTAAAATTTCTGAAAATGATACAGAATATTCTTGTTGCTGTATATCTTTTTTTTCAATACAAGGTAGATATATAATTGCATCGAACTCTACGGGCAACATAACATCATCATCGGATTCGCAATTTGATGTTTTCGAAAAGTTAAATATGTGCAAAGATATTAGTTTTGCAATTATTGTATTAAATTCACTTATTGAGGGGTATATTTTCGAGCGGATCTTGATTAATTCGACTGGTTAAAAAGAAAAAATTGTCCATGTGATCCTTGAATAGATCTTCGACGAGTCCAAAAATAGCCTCAGTTGTTTGGAGAAAGCCATCCAGACAATATATATTATTTCCTTGGTATTTCACGTTCTTCAGGTATTCCTGCATTTCCTTCAGTTTCTTCCAGAGCTCGCAAATGAGAGTTGATCGTTTTTTCTTATATGCTCAGCTTCGTAACATAACCGAAAAGATTTTGCAGACACGATCTCGCTCTGAGCGGCTCTCTTTGTTTTGCTTTGAACCGGTTTTGGTCAGACGCCTTGCATTGACTCATTCGTGTGACGCTCTTAAATGAGTGTCGCGTAAAGAGTAATACGATTTTCGCTCTCACAAAGACTCTCAGCAAAAGACAATTTGACTAAAAAACTCAACAGAAATGATCTTTGCCTTCGTGTGCATGTAAATACATACAAACATGCATACATACATACATTTTAATGTAAATGAGAATGAAAATAATAAAATTTGTATTTTGTTTTTAATAATATTTATTTTTTTTTAAATGGAGTTTAGCTTAACAACTAATAACGAATTAAGATTTTCTGCAGATATAGATCTTCGTCTTTCACTTAAAATAAAATGAAGGGCAGAAAATGCTCGCTCTACAGATACCTGAGTTGCCGGTGTTGCTAGAACAACCTGCGCGAGTGCACTCAAATGTGGCAACTTAAGTCTGAGATCATTAAAAAACTCCAAAATATTGGCGTTTAATGGTAAACGACCATATATTGCGTCAAAACTTTCAATGTCAGCATACATTTTTATAAGTTTTGCAGAGACATTTTCTTCTTTGATTTCTGTCACTGTCTGGACATCATCTAAATATGCCGACAAGAGCGTCTTCTCTTCAGCCGAGGATGCAGTCGAAAAAGTTGAAGATAAAGATAAGTTCATATCTTCAGATGCAGGAGCTTCAAGCGCTAGAACATTTTGTGCTGTCTGTAATAATAGAGCAATAATAATTTTAACATCTTTCTTTGATTTTAGTTTTGTATTACTTTTTCACAAAGACAATTTTAATTGTTAATTGCTAACTACTAACATGAAACATAAATGACACAGGACAACAATTTCAACCATACTACAACTTACATTCTTTAACTCGAATAACCTATATGCAATTTTTTTTAAATTTAGCTTTGCCAGCCGTTTTTGATCATTACTCAATATGCAATTAACTCTTGGGTCCATGAAAATCGCTGCTAACAATGCTTCATTTTCTAAAAGTTTTATCTCTCTTATCTTAATCTGGGCCAATAGTTTCTTTTTAATGCAATTTTGACTTTTTTCGCATGCCAATTTCAGTTCCATCCAAATGATAAAAAACTCACTAAAAACTAAATTTTTGTCTTGTAACTTTAGGGTAGCTTCATATGTTTCCTTAAAGGCGTCAATATAAGACTCCATCCAGTCCCAATCAGCATCAACATAAATAGAAGACTCGGTAGTCAGAAACTCCTTTAAATCAACCAATTTTGTCATCATCAAATAAGTTGAATTCCATCTTGTTAAGACGTCAAGCGATGGTATTTTTTTTTTGTGTTCGATTAAGTAACGTCTGTACAGGTAACATATATACAAAGATGTGTTTATATATATTTATGAAATAACTAATCATTACTTACCTATTAGTTTCTGTGCGCAGCATTTTGCATAATGTGCGACAAGAACAAATTTTATCGTTAATCTCGTTTACCTTATTCACATCAAATACACACAATTGCAACGTGTGTGCTGCACATCTCACTAGGTGTATATTGGCTAAATCAATTGTGTCTAGTTCTTCCATTACAGTTTCACCTTGCGTATCATCGTTAAAGAGAGATTCCTCTGTAGCATCGTTTAAAACTTGAACTGCTTTCATCATATTTTTCCCGTTGTCAGATGTTATGCTGTATACATAAATGTAATATCATTTTAAAACATACATACATACATATATTTTCTGTAATTCAAATTTTACCTGAAAATTTGTTCCACTTTGATTTCATAATCCATTAAAATTTCTAAAATGTTCTGCTTTATGTATACACCTGTGTGGGAATCCGTGAGTTGGATCATGCCTAACGTTTTTACAACGATTTCTGTTGTATAAAGGCTTGCATCGATTAACTGCAAATTTACACCTAAAATGGATTTATCCATTCTAGTGGCAACATCGATTTTGAGCGACACCAGTTTATCTTTAACTAAAGCCTTTATGTTTTCTTTAATTGACTGCTCTTTGACTTTTACAAAATTTATAACATTGCGCGAGGTTATTGGGTTCATGCCTAGTGAACTATAAATTGGATCCATTATATCCTTAAAGCCTTCACTGTCCAGAAAAAGAAATGGTTTTCCATCCGTAGTCACTATTTTAATAATTGAAGAAACAATGGATTCTTCACTCGTGAGGTATGATATTTTCTTTTTTTTTGCAGTTTTTTCTAATTGGGAGTCCCCGCTCTTGCTCCACTCATTAAAATGTCAGCATGTTTTAATGTCAAATGCCGTCTTAAATTGGTTAAATATCTCCCAGACATTTTAAAACCGCAAACATTACACATAGATTTATTTTCTTCGACAATAAATCTAAAAAAATGATTAACTTTTTTATTTTCGTCTTTTCCCATTTCGCACAAAATATAATGCTCCGCACAGACTAAATTCACAAACGCAAGTAATGTGTATAATGCAAACAAAAAGGCAGCAATCGCGTGTGTTTACCCATACATACGCAAAAGACAATTTGCTTCATTTGACTCAAGAAAACGATCAGTGAATGACTTGAGCGAAATGAAATCAGAAATAACTGTCTCGCTCAGAGCGCGAGCGAGCTAAGCCAGACGCGACAAAAACAGTTTCTGTCTGAGTCTTTTTTATTGTGTGAGTGAAAGACACTTATTTGCAGACAACGAAAAAGTGTCAACAGTTATTTGCGAGCTCTGGTTTCTTCCAAACAATATTGTTAATTTGAAGTGCACATTTCATGGGATTCTTGTCAGTTAATACTCTGCTTTTCAGGCAATTGAAGTAATCATTAACTTTTTGGACAAAAATAGCAGTTGAGGCTGCCACTTCAGGACTATTTCGACAAAATTTCTTGTTTCCGTTACAAGTTTTAATAGCCGCTGCAACAGTGTAACTAAAAGTTTGTGTTGCCAAACATACCCGCATTAGCTCAAGTCTAGTTGGATTAACGTGACTTTTTGTTAATTTAGACATTCTCGTTACTGATCCCTTTTCTAATTCGTGAACTTCTCTTATGACATCAAAATCAACTAGTCCATTAGGAGTTTCAAACTTAGCTTTTAGGAAATTATTCCGAATAGATTTGAAAAGATGCGGAATATCATATAGCATGTAATACTTGTTATTATTAAAGTTGAAATACGGTTTTTCTTTAGTGACTTGAAGCAATGAGGTACATTTTCTAATATTTCCTCCTTGATCATACTTTCAGCAATATTTATGTTTTTCAAGACAGGGCTTTTTAAATCTTCTCTCTTTATTTTTGTCACGGGCACGAAATAGTTTAAAATAAATTTCCATTTTTTGAAAATACCCCGTATAACAAATACGCAAATGTGACTTCCTAGTTTATTAGAACGTTCGAGTAAATGTTCTAAGCCATATATTACATCAATAGCGGGATTGTATGTCAAATTTTTTCTTATTGACACTTCATCACAAGTTAGCATGCACTCTTTTTTACATTCAGCCATTCCCTTGATCGCATCTTTAAGTGCTGAGTACAAACATTCGTTGTCTCCAGGCTGTAATGTTTTTATGCTGTTCCACTTATGTAAAGATGATAGACTAGGAAGATTTAGTTGCAATGAGTCTCTTAAAAACTTATATGTTGACGTAGACCTGTAAAATATGCTCTGAGCGCATAATTTCTCAGAATCATTCCATCTTATTTGATTTCCCTTCTTTTCTTTAAGGAGTATTTTTGTAAATATTTTTTCATTTCCACTTAGATCTATTTTATGAACTGCAGTGACTAAGTTTTTACTGATTTTCGCTTCCAATCCAATGATGTTTCAGCCCATTTCATTAAGTATATCGGATCTTTTTCTGGAAACTTAAACAATTTAATTCCTGGAAAATCGCGCCTAGATTTTTGGCAGTGGGAAAGGCTGCACCGTTGTCCACCCAATTGTTCCCTTTTTTTCTCTGCCATAGTCAATAAAGCCTTCAAAGAGGCTATGCAAAATGTTTTCTGCTTTCTATATTTAATTCACTATTATTGATTAAGGGATATATAGGATAGATCCCCCAAAGGAAAAACTCAAAGATTAACAGTTATTCAATTGAAAATAATAAAGGGAAAAGTTCAAGAAAATAAGTGGAAGGAACTGGAAACGGACAGAGATGGAAAAATTGTCTTTCAATGTTCAAAACCAAGTTTTGTACAAGTACAAGTTTTTCGACATCCTCGAAATATTTCAATGTTGGGTGGTTTCCCAATGCTTTTAAAATTATTTCTTGCACGTTGCACATTTAGTTGATTTAGTGAACTGCAAATACATATTGTAATGGAAAATTTAAACAATAGTTTTCAATTACATGACATTTACATATTTATTACATGTAACTTATGTATAAGTATAAGTAACATAATTAATGTGTACGGGCACACTTTTCGAAGAGAAGTACCGCTCTACACTTCTATGCATTTCTTCTTCTATACGAAAAACAGAAAAATGGATTTGTGCGTTAAGGTGAGCGGCCAACAAATAAGAATTCTGCAAGCAGAAGATTGCTGCGTTTGCTTAAATAAAGCAACGCAAACGGAGCCAGTGGGTCTAACGGCTCTGCAGCTCCTGCAGCCCGTAGACCAGCAGCAGATACAATCGGAGGAGGAATTATTCCTGCAGGAATATATTGATGACCTGCAGCAGCACCAAGAAGAACAGCAGCAGCAGCAGGCTGTGGAACAGAAGAAACAACTTCAGCAATTCCCCCTGCAACAGGCACAGCTCCATCAGCGGCAGCAGCACCACCACCAACAGCAGCACCACCAGCAGCAGCAGGCACAGCTCCATCAGCGGCAACTGATGGCCCAGACTGCCAACAACAATCTTCTCCAACAGCAGCAGCCCCAGCAGCAGATGATGTCCAATCACAATCCAAGCGTTCTAACCATGAAGAGTCTGCCTCCTTCGGGGTGGCGCCGACGACCATAGCCCAGCATGGAATGAAACCGAAGTTTTTGTCACCCAACTTACTCGCCCAGCACCACCAGCAGCAGCAGCACCAACAACAGAGGAAGCCTCTGCAGCCTCTGCAACAGCAGATTCTGCAGCCGCAGATGCCGACGGGCGAGGAACGCAAGGCCACCAGCAACAGGTTGCCCCCATGCGCCGTTAATCTCGAGCGGAGCTATCAAATCTGCCAGGCCCAGCAACACCAGCAGCAGCAGCAGCACCACCACCAGGCCCAAGCTCAGGTTGAAGCGCAGCAGATACTGCAGGTGGCGCCAAAGTTCATTCCCCCCCGGAACCAATACCAGGTTTGTCATTGAATGATTTTCAATCCATTTCCTGTCGCTCGACCTCATTGTCAGACTTGACAAGTGACATAGCTGCTGCTGTTTCTACTGCTACCAGTGCCCCTGGCATTTCTGCCAATCCTACTGCCATTGCAACACCTGTGCTGAGGCAATCGTCACTATCAACCTTAGCTGCCGCCGCATCTATACACCCTCCAGTTACTACAGTTCCTGCTGCCACTAGTGCTGCTCGTCCTACAGCTTCTACTAGTGCTGCTGCTGCTTCTACTGCTTCCAGTGCCCCTGGCATCTCTGCCGTTACTCTCTCTGCCAATCCTACTGCCATTGCAACACCTATGCAGAGGCAGTTGACACTTTGCGAGCTCCTCAAGAAGCAGCAGGTGAAAACGGCTATAGAGGAGAAAATACTTGCTAAGCTGAGAGCGGAGCCTGAGGCTCGGATCAAGAAGCGGACGACCACCTTGGGCTCGCCGATTATCAAATCGTCGGCCAAAAAGTTGAAACGGACTCTAATCTCCAGAGAAAAGACTGACTCCAGCCAGATAATAACAATGAATTACTATGATATACTCTCGGATGCTGATGACACAGCAATTGATGATATGGATATCGACAATGTCTGCAACGAAGAAGTGATGCAAGCTAAGCAACCTGTTCCCACAGACAGGCCCTCTACTTCTCGCACCACCGACCCGCCTGCCCCCACCACTGCGGCACAAGCACCCAAGCCGCTGCTACTGCTGACGCCAAAATTGTGCGGCCAGCCCCTATTTTCATTCCTGACATCTCTGATATCGTTCCCCTGCTCCGTTGCTTTGACGATGCCATTGGCGCAGGCACATACGACACCAAGTCGGCTACAAATGGGACTATAAAAGTCATGTGTCATACGATAGATGGCTATAGAAAGTTAATTCAGCTCTTAGCTGAGGACGATGGTGTTGAGTACCATACATTTCGGCTGCGAAGCGAAAAGGGTTTGCGTATCGTCATACGTCACCTGCACCGTTCCACACCCACAGACTGGGTGAGTGAACATCTGGGTAAACTTGGCTACAAGGTCAGGCACATTGCTAATATACACAAACGGTTCACTAAAGAGCCATTGGATCTATTCGAGGTTGAGCTTGAGCCTCAGCCTAATAACAACGACATCTATGAGCTAACGGTAAGCCAGAGGATCAAGGTCGAGAAGCCCATACGCGCGCCAGACGTTCCCCAGTGTCACAAGTGCCAGATGTTTGGGCACACCAGGAACTACTGCAGCCGTGCAGTCATCTGTTTGAAGTGTGGGGAGAAGCATAACCCCAAGGACTGCCCCAAGAGCCGAGAGGATAAGCCGAAATGCGCCAACTGCAAAGGTGATCATGTTTCCAGCTACCGTGGCTGCATAAAGTATAAAGAGTACTGCAACAGGAGGAATAATGGTATAGAACAGACCAACAGGATGCTGAGTAAACTCTCGATGCCTACCTTACCAGCCGCTCAGGGTTTACGGCATCCCCGCCAGCCACCCGTCATAAACCAGCAAGGTTTTCCAGCACTGCAGCAGCCGGGCCGCCGGCGAGCGCGTTCAGGCGCAAGAGCTCCTGCTCCTCCAGCTCAGATGAGCAGCTATGCTGAGGCCCTCCGTGCAGGGCCGCCAGCAAGTCATTTCCAGCCTCTTGCAGGGAGGCAAGTATGGCAGCCAATGCCACCCACAGCTGCCGCAATTGGTTTCCAGCCCACTGTGAGCAATCAGAGTGTCCGTCCTCCTAGCGATGAACTCAACCAGAAATTGGACAAACTCATCATGCTGCTGACACAGGAGCGGATCCAGCATACGGCTACTACTGCCGAGTCTACTCAGAGACTGGAAGGAAAATTGGATATGTTAATTGCTCAAATGACTAAGCTTACGGACTGTTTGTACGCTAGCATTCAGGCGAATTCGTATCCCAGAAATGTATAATTCCAAAACAAACTACTCTACCCGCCAACACTGCAATCTAAGGATTGTATTTTGGAACGCCTCGGGACTTCGAGGGAAGACAGCCGAACTTGCGGCATTTACACGCAGACACGAAGTTGACGTTCTGATGGTCTCTGAGCATCATTTTAAAAACTCAGAGACCTTCAGCGTCAATGGATACTGCACATACATTGCTTATCACCCATCTGGGACTGGACGTGGGGGATCTTTACTCCTGATCAGATCTGGAATCTGTCACATTGCCCTGCCCATAATAACAACAACCGCATTCAGTGTGTTTCTGCTGCTCTGACCCTGCCTGATGGCGGCTGACTCATCCATCTACTGCCCCCCATTGCAGGAATGGTCTGAGGATGACTTTTTGGCTTTGTTCGGTCAGCTGGGGCCGAGATTCGTTGCTGCTGGCGACTGGAACGCTAAGAATTCATGGTGGGGAAACGCAAGGGCGTGCAAAAGAGGCGGAACGCTGCTCAGGGCTGTTCATAAGAGCAGCTGCAACATCCTGGCTACTGGATCTCCCACCCATTATCCCTACAATAGTCAACATACACCATCGGCGATTGACTTTGCGGTCTACAAGGGCGTGAGGGACGAATTGCTGCGTATTTCCCATATGAATGACCTCTCGTCTGATCATCTCCCAATGGTGATCGAGATGAACATGTCTCCAGCGGAGTCGGTGATCAAGAGACGCCTCTTGCCCCCAGGGGGCTAGAGTTTCGAGGTTCCAGTCATGGCTTGACTTGCACATCCATCTGAACACTGAGCTCAGGTCTGCGGAGGATGTTGATGATGCAGCCAATATACTGGAGAGGAATGTGATAGCGGCAGCCGAACATGCCACAAGCTGTCTGAGGAGGCCCGTCCGACCTCGAGTTCAGGCTGAGTACCAGGTCAGCAATCGAATTCGGCTGATGATTGCCACCAAGAGGCGCCTGAAAAACATGCTGAAACGGAATTGTGACCCGGCAGTGCGACAACTGCACAACATGCTTGCTAATCGAATTCATAAGGAGTTAGAAGCGGGCAAAGCCAGACGCACGGATGCCATTATTGGCTCAATCGACCCCACTGACCGATATAGCATGCAGAAGCTTTGGAGGCTCACCAATGGGTTGAAGCGACAACCAGCAGCCAATCTGCCTGTGAGGAAGTTCTGCTCTGACGAGGATGACAATGCTGATGATCCCTGGTGTAAGAGTACTGAGGAGAAGGCTGAGTCTTTCGCTCTACATCTCGAGCAGAGGTTCAGGCCTATCTTAACCAGCGCGACAGCTGACAGGCGTATAGTGGAAGAGTCCGTTGTAGAGATTGCATCCCCGGGGCTCAACTTGGACTTCAGGGCGATCACTCTTCCGGAGATAGAGGCACAAATCAAGGTGCTTAAGACTAAAAAGGCTCCTGGTACGGACAGGATTGACAACCAAACTATAAGGGCCCTGCCTAAGTCTGCGCTTTTGTACTTTGCGCTTATATGCAATAGCTCGCTTAGGTTTGGTTGCTTCCCTAAGAGATGGAAGCATGCTGCTGTGAGTATGATCCCCAAGCCAGGAAAACCAGCCGATAAGCTGGCATCTTATCGGCCCATTAGCCTGCTCTCGGGCCTGTGTAAGCTATTCGAGCGACTCATTCTGACCAGGATTATGGAAGCTGATGGTTTTGTCGAGTCCATTCCAAACCATCAGTTTGGCTTCAGACATGTTCACGCGGCTGAACACCAATTGGGGAGGGTCACTAAATTCATCTTGTCGACCTACGAGAACAACCTATACTGCTCTGCCATTTATATGGACATTCAGGAGGCTTTTGATCGAGTCTGGCACGCGGGGCTGAAGTATAAAATGAAGCAGTTGCTACCGGCAGCGATTTATAATCGTTCTTTCCATGTCGAATGTACAGGCGGAGTTAAGTCCGGAGTCAAAATGATAGCAGCAGGTGTTCCACAGGGCAGCGTACTTGGACCAGTGCTATACAACCTCTACACTTATGACATGCCGCTTCCACGCGACAGAGGCAACAGCAGCAACAGCAGCAACAACAAGCGCTGAAAATAACAACAAAAATGGTCAGCAGCAGTGAAGACGTATTGCGAACACATTAGCGCCCAGCCTCTAAGAAGGCAACAATTATGGCTGCCGCACTATACAAAACACAGATATATGCGAGCACGACGAATACCATGGACAAAGCAGACACCGAAATAGCCTTTACGGAATGATCACTCTGACTAATTATTATTATTATTATTATTAATCCAAAGTGCTAACTGAATCCAAGCCCCAAACCGATCAACCAACGACATGGTTACTGCAAATTATTAAAACGAGTAGAAGACTCAAGCAACTGATTGCCAAAAACGCGTCCAAACAAGGCGCTGCTGTACAAAGTTATGAGCGTCTGCATTTCTGCTGCGCAATTTCCATCTCCTATTCTCTTTCAGATCACGAACAGCCCACCAGTAAACTCCCTGAGAGAAGCCAGCTACAACCGACAGGTTGACCAGTGGGCAGAGGAGAAAAGCACAAATCAACAAGAATGGGGATTGCTGCCATAGATGAGTGATCCCCCCCCCCCCCCCCCCCCCCCCCCCACACATCCGAAATAATGAACAGTTTCCGTGCAGTAAAATTTCGCGGTGCTGGATACAGGCCTTAAATTACAAAGAAAAGTTTGCAGTTCCGCAAAGTATATTGATTCCGTTGTTTCCCAAAGCTCCGCAAAGGGTATCTAAGGCTGCGACCCTTAGAGCAAGACTTTCTCTCTTCTTTGTTTTTTTTCTTTCTTTAGCTTTCTTTAGCTTGGATCGTTCTTTTTCCGCAGCTGCACAAACACATTTTACCATCTACGCACCGACAATTCCGCTGAGGCAACTGTCACGCATCTCCCATCGGCATTCTTCGCTTACGTCCCGCTGCGAAGAGTCAATTGAAACTGCAACTGAAGAGGCAATGAAACAAACAGGTAAGGACGTTCGGACTACACCAACGAGCAGCTAGCGGCTGTGCGCCACATCGAAACTTGCAACGACTATTACGAGATGTTGGGCGTCAGCAAGACCGCCACGGAATCGCAGATCAAGAAGGCCTACAAAAAGGTGGCCTTAACACTGTACCCCGACAAGAACAAGGCCCCTGGAGCCGTGAAGGCCTTCCAGGTCCTCGGCAATGCTGCTGCCGTCCTCACCGATGCGGAAAAACGCAAAAACTATGACGAGACAATCAATAGACATATTAGCTAGCGGCTGTGCGCCACTTTGAAACTTGCAACGACTATTACGAGATGTTGGGCGTCAGCAAGACCGCCACGGAATCGCAGATCAAGAAGGCCTACAAAAAGGTGGCCTTAACACTGTACCCCGACAAGAACAAGGCCCCTGGAGCCGTGAAGGCCTTCCAGGTCCTCGGCAATGCTGCTGCCGTCCTCACCGATGCGGAAAAACGCAAAAACTATGACGAGACAATCAATAGACATATTAGCTAGCGGCTGTGCGCCACTTTGAAACTTGCAACGACTATTACGAGATGTTGGGCGTCAGCAAGACCGCCACGGAATCGCAGATCAAGAAGGCCTACAAAAAGGTGGCCTTAACACTGTACCCCGACAAGAACAAGGCCCCTGGAGCCGTGAAGGCCTTCCAGGTCCTCGGCAATGCTGCTGCCGTCCTCACCGATGCGGAAAAACGCAAAAACTATGACGAGACAATCAATAGACATATTAGCTAGCGGCTGTGCGCCACTTTGAAACTTGCAACGACTATTACGAGATGTTGGGCGTCAGCAAGACCGCCACGGAATCGCAGATCAAGAAGGCCTACAAAAAGGTGGCCTTAACACTGTACCCCGACAAGAACAAGGCCCCTGGAGCCGTGAAGGCCTTCCAGGTCCTCGGCAATGCTGCTGCCGTCCTCACCGATGCGGAAAAACGCAAAAACTATGACGAGACAATCAATAGACATATTAGCTAGCGGCTGTGCGCCACTTTGAAACTTGCAACGACTATTACGAGATGTTGGGCGTCAGCAAGACCGCCACGGAATCGCAGATCAAGAAGGCCTACAAAAAGGTGGCCTTAACACTGTACCCCGACAAAAACAAGGCCCCTGGAGCCGTGAAGGCCTTCCAGGTCCTCGGCAATGCTGCTGCCGTCCTCACCGATGCGGAAAAACGCAAAAACTATGACGAGACAATCAATAGACATATTAGCTAGCGGCTGTGCGCCACTTTGAAACTTGCAACGACTATTACGAGATGTTGGGCGTCAGCAAGACCGCCACGGAATCGCAGATCAAGAAGGCCTACAAAAAGGTGGCCTTAACACTGTACCCCGACAAGAACAAGGCCCCTGGAGCCGTGAAGGCCTTCCAGGTCCTCGGCAATGCTGCTGCCGTCCTCACCGATGCGGAAAAACGCAAAAACTATGACGAGACAATCAATAGACATATTAGCTAGCGGCTGTGCGCCACTTTGAAACTTGCAACGACTATTACGAGATGTTGGGCGTCAGCAAGACCGCCACGGAATCGCAGATCAAGAAGGCCTACAAAAAGGTGGCCTTAACACTGTACCCCGACAAGAACAAGGCCCCTGGAGCCGTGAAGGCCTTCCAGGTCCTCGGCAATGCTGCTGCCGTCCTCACCGATGCGGAAAAACGCAAAAACTATGACGAGACAATCAATAGACATATTAGCTAGCGGCTGTGCGCCACTTTGAAACTTGCAACGACTATTACGAGATGTTGGGCGTCAGCAAGACCGCCACGGAATCGCAGATCAAGAAGGCCTACAAAAAGGTGGCCTTAACACTGTACCCCGACAAGAACAAGGCCCCTGGAGCCGTGAAGGCCTTCCAGGTCCTCGGCAATGCTGCTGCCGTCCTCACCGATGCGGAAAAACGCAAAAACTATGACGAGACAATCAATAGACATATTAGCTAGCGGCTGTGCGCCACTTTGAAACTTGCAACGACTATTACGAGATGTTGGGCGTCAGCAAGACCGCCACGGAATCGCAGATCAAGAAGGCCTACAAAAAGGTGGCCTTAACACTGTACCCCGACAAGAACAAGGCCCCTGGAGCCGTGAAGGCCTTCCAGGTCCTCGGCAATGCTGCTGCCGTCCTCACCGATGCGGAAAAACGCAAAAACTATGACGAGACAATCAATAGACATATTAGCTAGCGGCTGTGCGCCACTTTGAAACTTGCAACGACTATTACGAGATGTTGGGCGTCAGCAAGACCGCCACGGAATCGCAGATCAAGAAGGCCTACAAAAAGGTGGCCTTAACACTGTACCCCGACAAAAACAAGGCCCCTGGAGCCGTGAAGGCCTTCCAGGTCCTCGGCAATGCTGCTGCCGTCCTCACCGATGCGGAAAAACGCAAAAACTATGACGAGACAATCAATAGACATATTAGCTAGCGGCTGTGCGCCACTTTGAAACTTGCAACGACTATTACGAGATGTTGGGCGTCAGCAAGACCGCCACGGAATCGCAGATCAAGAAGGCCTACAAAAAGGTGGCCTTAACACTGTACCCCGACAAGAACAAGGCCCCTGGAGCCGTGAAGGCCTTCCAGGTCCTCGGCAATGCTGCTGCCGTCCTCACCGATGCGGAAAAACGCAAAAACTATGACGAGACAATCAATAGACATATTAGCTAGCGGCTGTGCGCCACTTTGAAACTTGCAACGACTATTACGAGATGTTGGGCGTCAGCAAGACCGCCACGGAATCGCAGATCAAGAAGGCCTACAAAAAGGTGGCCTTAACACTGTACCCCGACAAAAACAAGGCCCCTGGAGCCGTGAAGGCCTTCCAGGTCCTCGGCAATGCTGCTGCCGTCCTCACCGATGCGGAAAAACGCAAAAACTATGACGAGACAATCAATAGACATATTAGCTAGCGGCTGTGCGCCACTTTGAAACTTGCAACGACTATTACGAGATGTTGGGCGTCAGCAAGACCGCCACGGAATCGCAGATCAAGAAGGCCTACAAAAAGGTGGCCTTAACACTGTACCCCGACAAGAACAAGGCCCCTGGAGCCGTGAAGGCCTTCCAGGTCCTCGGCAATGCTGCTGCCGTCCTCACCGATGCGGAAAAACGCAAAAAACTATGACGAGACAATCAATAGACATATTAGCTAGCGGCTGTGCGCCACTTTGAAACTTGCAACGACTATTACGAGATGTTGGGCGTCAGCAAGACCGCCACGGAATCGCAGATCAAGAAGGCCTACAAAAAGGTGGCCTTAACACTGTACCCCGACAAGAACAAGGCCCCTGGAGCCGTGAAGGCCTTCCAGGTCCTCGGCAATGCTGCTGCCGTCCTCACCGATGCGGAAAAACGCAAAAACTATGACGAGACAATCAATAGACATATTAGCTAGCGGCTGTGCGCCACTTTGAAACTTGCAACGACTATTACGAGATGTTGGGCGTCAGCAAGACCGCCACGGAATCGCAGATCAAGAAGGCCTACAAAAAGGTGGCCTTAACACTGTACCCCGACAAAAACAAGGCCCCTGGAGCCGTGAAGGCCTTCCAGGTCCTCGGCAATGCTGCTGCCGTCCTCACCGATGCGGAAAAACGCAAAAACTATGACGAGACAATCAATAGACATATTAGCTAGCGGCTGTGCGCCACTTTGAAACTTGCAACGACTATTACGAGATGTTGGGCGTCAGCAAGACCGCCACGGAATCGCAGATCAAGAAGGCCTACAAAAAGGTGGCCTTAACACTGTACCCCGACAAGAACAAGGCCCCTGGAGCCGTGAAGGCCTTCCAGGTCCTCGGCAATGCTGCTGCCGTCCTCACCGATGCGGAAAAACGCAAAAACTATGACGAGACAATCAATAGACATATTAGCTAGCGGCTGTGCGCCACTTTGAAACTTGCAACGACTATTACGAGATGTTGGGCGTCAGCAAGACCGCCACGGAATCGCAGATCAAGAAGGCCTACAAAAAGGTGGCCTTAACACTGTACCCCGACAAAAACAAGGCCCCTGGAGCCGTGAAGGCCTTCCAGGTCCTCGGCAATGCTGCTGCCGTCCTCACCGATGCGGAAAAACGCAAAAACTATGACGAGACAATCAATAGACATATTGGTCATATCATATCATTCGTGTTATGATAACTCGACACAGACGCTAGAGTATTGGCGAATTATTCGGCCTGCATCTGCCTTTGCAATACTTTTTAAAATTATCGATAAGCACATAAAAATATTCGTTTGCCACCATCGTATCCCCACTAACAAAAAGTGTTTGACATTTCTTTTTCTGTCATTCTCAGTCCCATAGAGAAAAATCAGCTGATTCACGAAAAAGTTTTTCCCCAAGCGAAAAATCGAGAAAATCTTGAAAAGTATTTCATCTTGAAAAGTGCGTGTGAAAATACAAGTGAGAAATCGCTGATTGACCGAAGTATTCCCTGCTCTCATTACAGATGGATGCATTTGAGGTTCTGGAAAGCATCCCCGCCGACCCGGATACGGGAAGGTTTGTCGGCCAAATATTGGACATTTTTTGTAATCGCTGCTCAAAGAGCCGATGGCGAAGATTTCCGAAATATATACACCGTGGTTAAGCCGAGAGGCAAGACGCTGGGAGCAAGCGTAATAGAGGATGCCATCAAGATAGTTCTGGACAAAATTTTCGCCCTGAAGATGAAGTCCCTTTTGTTGGGCATCGTCTCGGATGGCAACCAGGCCAACAAGCCGGGACTGATGTCGGCGAAGAGGAGGGGTATCCCTGTGGTGTGGGACCTGCACCACCTGATAAGACTGATGCTCAAGTATAAACATGTGGATGTCAGTCTAGGGTACGTCTACTGCCACCATGTGTTTACAGATGCAGCCGATGCAGCCCAGGGATACCCCATCCTGGAGAACATGTTAGCCGCAGACCATGTTGATAACACCTACCAGCGGGAAGCCAATGCCCTGAGGGCAATTCTGGAAAGGAGGTTCGCGCTTGGAGGAACTGAAGATGGATTTTCCCTTCAATTTGCGACGAACAACGCTCTGGAGGAAGGTGGGATGGCGATAAAGCCATTAATTTTTAAACTAGTACATATTATTAACCAGATAAACCCTTTAGTATTAAATTATAGATCCCTACATGCAATTCCCATAATGACCAGAGTCATTGCACTGGTGGCAGAGTTTAGCCTTAGATTAAGTAATTGACAATCAAGAAATAAAAAATTTTTAAAATCAACCCAATCATCTTTCTTTTCAAAATTTCAATAATTTTAATAATTTTAATTTTAATAAGTTTCAATAACTTTAAACATGATTTGAAAAGAATACAAAATGAAACAAATGTTTCATTACACAAAATATCAAAACAGAAATATATAGGAAAAAGGAAAAAATTCCGCAATGAGTGCAAAATTACAAAGTGAAACAAATGTTTTAATAAAACAACGAATGTTTTTATTATAACAATGTTTTATTAGAACAATTTCCAGAGTTTCTTATCATCCAACTTTGCACACCAAGCAGACCAAAATAGAAAAATATAAGAAAAAATTCCACAATAAGTGCAAAAGAGCACAACATATATGAAAAGAGAATCCCTTACTTGTCGCAGAGGGTGCGAACTTGTGTTTCTGTCAACCGAACTCATTTTCGGAAATGGCGACGCTGACGATTTGTGTATAAATTCAACAAAAAAAATGCTGGACAATTTTTAGAAAAACATACACAAGAGTGGAAAAATGTTGGGTTTGTGAAAATAACGATTTAACGTTAGACCTAGCATTATTTCACTCAAAAACATCCAAATTCTCAAAAAATGTGCTCATCAATTGTAAAAGAATGCGTTAATGACACAAATAAAATATGTTCCTCTTGGTTTGCGAAGTCAAACCCATGCGGTTCTCACAGGCGAGAGATTTTAAAATATTTGATATTTTATTTACTTGTTGATTATTGTAAGTTCTACGAAGAATATTTCCAAAGAGTGCACATTCCCACAAATACAAATTGAAGATTAAAAAACCATTACAATTTGTAACTCCTCTTTTTAATTGAGTGACACTTAAAGTGAAAACAGAGCGAATTCCTCTATAGAGTGACACTTAAAGTGGAAATATTCGAAATCTCCTCAATAGTGTGACACCGAAATGCCTTATACTTTGCACAGACTAGCGCTGTTCCTTCACATGCACACAGACACTCACAGAGACTCGTGGCATCCCTGCTTCATTACCCTCCCCCAGTCCAGAAGCTGTTTGCCCAAGTGGCGGAGGATGGGGGAGAAAAGGCGTATGGGCCCCCTGTCCCCCACAACTTAGGGCATTTGCCTAAACAACAGATGTCCCTCTACCGCTCGAACCGCCTTTTGAGAATAAATTCTCCGCAACTCCTGTCCCAAAACTTAATGCTACCCGTTTCGAACCGGTGCTGCCTAAGCTCGGGAAGGAGTTGGACATGGACTGTGACAATGCCTTTTCCCTTGCCTCTTTGGCAAAATGATTAACTTTTTGATTATTTTATTTAGTTTAAGAATGAAGCCATCTTAATATTCTAAACGACCTGTGAACGCATACATGATGTGGATGAACAGTGAAGGACGTAGGAGCATAAAGAGCCATTAAGCAAGGGGCCAGAAAATCTAGTATTCCATGGAAGAAAAGCGGAGAGTACGACAAATACTTGTCCGCGACCGGGGACCAATATAAAGAAAGACTAAGCGTTTGGAAATCACAACAGCCAAAAGATCCCCAAAAGATCTCTCCCCACAATCTGAAGGTCTTGCTGCGGAGAAGTCTACGACCCTGCTGCACACGAGTCCAATTTATGACTGACTCAGCTCTGCGAAAAATGTCGAGCAAAAGGAAAATGAAAGAAGTGATACGGTGCTCACAATTAGAGATGGGCACGGGCCGCCCCGGCCCAAACACGAAATCCGAATTTAGGCTATTTATTTTGGAAATTCGGAATAGGAGCTTAAGAGACTATCGTTGAGAATGTTTCTACATTTATTATATATTTGTATTTATATTATCCTTTTAAATACTGGTATCGTTTATTCGGGCCCAACGGGAGTTCAGCTTATGACTTCGTGCCAATCCCGATTATGAGGCACGAAAGCTATTCGTTGGCCACCAAACACGACTTGGCCCGCGCCCATCTCTAGTCCAAATGAAAAAACGGAACGCATCGCTGTATGCGTGTGCAGCTGTGGCGTTGGCCTATGTATGTGTGTGAGAGCGTTACAGTTAAGTTTTGAACAGTAACAATAGCAACACAACTATGCGCGTAAAAATAGATGATGAGCATATGAATAGGGGAAGTGAAAATTAAAATAGGCGGCTTATTTCTGAACAGCTGATTCATGAGAGTGGCAAATCACTTTTTAGGTTCTTGGTCACATTACATTATGTGAGTTCCACACATCCGAAATAATGAGCAGTTTCCTTTCAGTAAAATTTCGCGGTGCTGGATACAGGCCTTTAGCAAACAGTATACGCCTGGGCAGCTTCCTCTTCTTAAGGTGTGCGTTACTACTGCGCATTTATCAAGGTTGATCATATAGCATCTGATCACACTGGAAGTGTACAACGTGTTTTTTCAAGCAGTTATGGGAAAATATAAAAACAAAATTAAAACAAGTTAAAAGTCCGCAAAAGTATGCAAAGTGAGGACACACTTTGCTGCCCGGGCGATGAATTAAAATAAAAAACTTATAAGGAACGAATAAGGAGAACTCATTTTCGGAAATGGCGACGCTGACGATTTGTATATAAAGGCGACTTTGTTTTTATTTTTTGATCTATTAACATCTACTTCACTGATTCACTGATTTTGGTGTGGACAATTTCAATGTATGAATTGTCCCGTCTATATATTGTACGGTTAGTGGTACAACTCAACAAGACAAAACTTCCCATCTCTATTAAAATGTATTATTATATACATACATATATATTTGTTTTGCCCAAAATATCACCCGCTCAATTGAGTGAAAATTGCTCACTTCTACTGCTCTGGCAGACAAAATGCAGTTTAATATTTATTCAAATATTAGACGTTGCTAACGCAAATACAAATGTTTATATTATGTACGGTGTCCGTCATTGTCTGTGAAAAATCTAATAATTTTTAGATTGCAAAACAATTCAAACAACTCCAACTAAATAAAGACGCGGTTTTTCTTTCGATTAATAGGGTATTTATTTCAAGAACGAGTGCAGTGGCTTTGAGCGTACTTCGATAAGTGAAGTGAAGTCCCATTCCACTTTTCCCGCGAACTACCGTCGGCTGCACGCAACCGACTTTTCCGCCACCATTTTTTCTGCCAGGCTGAATAGAAGGTAATCATAAAGCTTTTTCGGCGCTGCCAGTAGCTGTCGATTTTCAAATGCCTGCGCGGCCTGAGTCAGCGCTTGGCAGGCGTTGCGTAGCCACTGATATTTAATTTGTTTCTTCTGGCCATAATATTGTTCCGACCTGATCCATATTCGGCAATCTGGTAGATATGGTAATTTTCCATGATTCTGCGTTTTTGGTTTTCATTTATCTTAAAAATTGTGGATTCTACAGATTTTCGTCCATTGTGGGGGCGGAAAGGGGCGTGTCAAAATCTTGAAAAACACTTGTGATGGTTTGATATCACAGGAGTTTGGATAGAAAGTTTGGTTGCTCTAGCTCTTATAGTCTCTAAGAACTAGGCGTCACAAAATACGAATGGGCAAAGCGGATGGGGTCGTGGTGAGAGAGAGCGAGAGGGAATGATGACTTTCGAAATGGTTTTCTTCATTGTAGCTATAATAATGATCCGATCTGATCCAGATTCAACACTTTGATAGATTTGGTCTTTCTCTACTATTCTGCGTTTTTAGTTTTCTTGTATCTTCAAAATTGTGTATTCCACAGACTTTCGTCCTTTGTGGGGGCGGAAAGGGGCGGTGCGAAATTTTGAAATACACTTTGAGTAGTGTGATAACAGGAGACTGAATACAAAACTTGGTTGCTCTAGCTTTAATAGTCTCTGAGATATAGGCGCAAATGAAGACGGACGGACGGACGGACAGACAGACAGACATGGCTATATCGACTCGGCTATTGATGCTGATCAAGAATATATATACTTTTTGGGGTCGGAAACGCTTCCTTCTGGGCGTTACACACAACCATTATCCCCACAAACCTAATATACCCCTTACTCTTCGAGTACCGGGTATAAAAATAACGATTTCTAGCTTCTTGAAATCATCGTTTAGCACAACCGCATTTGCCGCTTGCTATGCTTTGTTGAAAGCAGCACACTGCTTCTCCTTCGAAAGTGGGATTAAAAAGATTTACCTTTAGGTAAGAATTGTTACTAGACTGTGTAGAACCACTAACCATACAATATATAGACGGAACAATTTATACACTGAAATTGACCGCACCAAAATCAGACATCAGCGCCCGAGCCAGTCGTGTGTGTGAGTGAGTGAGTGTATGCGTGCTCATGCATTCTCACGTACTTTGCGTGTTTGCATGTGTGGATCATGGTGAAATAAGTAATAAGGTGGTGTATTCACCACACGTGCTCTCTTTCGGGGACGTTATTTTTGTCAGTCGTTTGTCAAACGTTGTCGGGAGAGGTTGTGTAGCGCACGATTTTTTTCATTTTCTTCTTCTTCATTGATAAATATTCTTTAGCTATGAATTAAAATATTATAATTTTCTTTGAACTATTTCGTTTTATTTATTAAAGAAATTATTTTCTTTTCTGTCAGCTGAAAAACGAAGAGTGCAGAACGTATAACGCTTGCTATCTCTTTCTAACGATTTTCTCTCTGAGAGCCGAGAGAGCGAGGTGAAAAAAAATGAGTACATCACCTTATTATTTATTTCAACATGGTGTGGATCAGCTCCAGACAGAGTCGTGAGAGTGTATGTGGGCTCATGCATTCTCACGTACTTTGCGTGTTTGCAAGTGTGTATGTAGTTCCCCTTGGTTCCCATTGTATATATAAATGTGTGTAAATGAGAGTCTTCTTTCATATGCTCTAAGAAAACTTTTGCCAAAAATTTACTTCTAAGTACATAGTTATGAGTACTCGTATACTGTTTATTTCTTATTAGCTTCTAGTGGCTTTAGTCTTGTTACTCTTTGTCTATAGTCCAATTTCCTTAATTAAAATCATATGCATATATTGGAGGTAAATTGTATAATTTTGTACTAGTGTGCATATTCTCATGTGGCCACTGATCTCACACTGCTAATGTCCCATTTGCGCAGCTTTTCCTGGAAAGTGTACTTCGACAGGAGATCCTTAAGCGCTTTGAAGAACTTTGTGATAGATCCAAGGCGCTGCATTTCATTGTAATGCCCCGGGCATTCCACAGATATGTAGTTCCAATTTCGTGTAGTCTTCAGGGGCTCGAATAGTGAAGTAGCCCAATAAATTAACCGAATACTGTGGATTCCCGCTTCTCGTCTTTAGCATTTCCACAGTCTCCTGCTTGTGAGTATTGAAGTACTGGCCATGCTGGCCAGCCGGTAGCTTACCGACGCGACCTGTCCAGGTGTCCACTGATCCCCTGATCAGCCACTTGTAGTAGCAGGGTTTATTTGATTCCTCCAGCTCCAGGTCAAGGCCAAAGATCTCCGTCAAGACAAGTTTTATGGTGTCCACATAGCAGAGCAGCCAGTAGAAATATATAGTTCGGTTTTCTTCAAGGTGTTTACTTAAAACAACGGAGCGCAAGCTCTTTAGGTCATTTATCAAATGCGTCCGCTTTATTTCAGGCAGGCACGTCTGGACTTCCTCATTGTGCTTTGATAGATCTTTAACGCCTGCTGTTTGAGTCATTTCTGGGTGAGGTTCAGACGGAGCTGGTTCTTTTTGTTCTATCTGTTGTTCTGTTGGAATTGAATTCCCCTTGGACTTCTTGGCTGGCGTTGAGCGGTTACATGACTTTTCCGCCACCATTTTTTCTGCCAGGCTGAATAGAAGGTAATCATAAAGCTTTTTCGGCGCTGCCAGTAGCTCTCGATTTTCAAATGCCTGCGCGGCCTGAGTCAGCGCATGGCAGGCGTTGCGTAGCCACTGAAATTTAATTTGTTTCTTCTGGCCATAATATTGTTCCGACCTGATCCATATTCGGCAATCTGGTAGATATGGTAATTTTCCATGATTCTGCGTTTTTGGTTTTCATTTATCTTAAAAATTGTGGATTGTGTCAAAATCTTGAAAAACACTTGTGATGGTTTGATATCACAGGAGTTTGGATAGAAAGTTTGGTTGCTCTAGCTCTTATAGTCTCTAAGAACTAGGCGTCACAAAATACGAATCTCTCGTGGTGAGAGAGAGCGAGAGAAAATGATGACTTTCGAAATGGTTTTCTTCATTGTAGTTATAAAATTGATCCGATCTGATCCAGATTCAACACTTTGATAGATTTGGTCTTTCTCTACTATTCTGCGTTTTTAGTTTTCTTGTATCTTCAAAATTGTGTATGCCACAGACTTTCGTCCTTTGTGGGGGCGGAAAGGGGCGGTGCGAAATTTTGAAATACACTTTGAGTAGTGTGATAACAGGAGACTGAATACAAAACTTGGTTGCTCTAGCTTTAATAGTTTCTGAGATATAGGCGCAAATGAAGACGGACGGACGGACGGACAGACAGACATGGCTATATCGACTCGGATATTGATGCTGATCAAGAATATATATACTTTTTGGGGTCGGAAACGCTTCCTTCTGGGCGTTACACACAACCATTATCCCACAAATCTAATATACCCCTTACTCTTCGAGTACCGGGTATAATATGGTTAATCACTCTGCAAAAGGATTAATAGCTGTAGATTATTTTATGCCCCAACTTTGGCAAATCCGGACACGGTGCACTGTGAGGCCCAGCCATATGCATGCGTAGACGATGGCGCTGGAGCAGATGCAGTCATAACAGAAACAACATATTAAATTGTTTTTTTCTTTTATTAGGTACATTATAATTATCTCTGGTAAATAAATGTAAACGTCAGTCGAACCTACAACGGGCACGCCGTGGAGCAGTCCAGGAGCATGTTGGTCTATACTATATGCAATGTATGTATGTGTGGAGACAGGATGTAGATTAACTGATGCTTTTTCTGCTGCTGGTGTTGTTATTTGATTCTTGCACAGTCTGCGGATGGCTGCTTCTGTTTGGTTGCAAACAGACACAGTGCCACACACTAGGGCCACTCGATGGGGGCAGACGAGGAGTTGGACAAGATGAATAGGAGCACGAGGCATGAGCTGGGAGCGGGAATGACTTATATCTTCCTCTCGTAGGGAAGACCAGAGGATGTTGCCGGCGCTGAGACCGGAGAGAGCAGGGAGCCCACTGTCAAGGGCTGCGACTGCGACTGTGCCTGCTGCAAATACTGTTTACCCTGCTCCGCGCCATGACCATGGTGGTCGTGGTGATTATGGTGCTCGTACTCCTCGTTCTCCTCAGGGTGGTTGCGGATCCACTCCAGCGACTTGAGAATGGCCTCTGGGATTGGCGGTGGCGTGGGCAAGTGCTCGCCCTGAGGCTGGAAGCCATTCTCGTCGGCCGTGTAGGTCAGTTGGATGAGCTGGCCCTCGGGGCTATAGTACTGCGAGGAGCCGGAGGCGTAGTAGCCGCCCACTCCCTGCTCCTGTTGGGCAATGCCGTTGGTCGTCTCGAACTGGTAGTTGTAGCTGCCGTCCTCCTGCTTCAGCTCGTTCACAAAGCTGCGGATCTCGGCGTGGGCATCGGCCGAGTCGGAGGGAAGGGCCAGCACTCGCACTCCGGCCATTAGGACGAAAGCGGCAGCAACAAGAACAACAACGTGCTACAAGAAGAGAATGATGATGGGTTAGATGTAATCCGGCATAGGATGATCTTTTGACTTACGATCTTCGACATTTTCTACAGGCTTAGGTTGAGATGTGGATTATGGTTTACTGCTGTTTTAACCACAAGACCGAAGCTGTGTTTGATGTCTCGGTGCCCTCGGCCTGCCGCTTATATATGATTGAAACTTTAAATCTGATTTGATATGCAACAAAAGTGAGGAAAGTGAGTGCAACTATTATATGATATGATGATGATAATGATAATGACAATGAAGTGTTTCATCAACACACCACAGTTCGTAGCCGAGACCCAGCAACTGTTGCAACGCCAATTATCTGTGCCCGGATCGGCTCTAGGCGGCAGGGCAAGCAACAACCACTAAATTAACACCTCACTGAGGAAAACGAAACCATCAGCGAAACTCTGACCTGTCGGGATGACCCGTCCGCTGGCCCACTGTGGTTTGAGAAACTCTTTCGATTGCCCTCCGTTGCCGGCGCTTGAGTAATTAAGTGTTGGAGTTATTTCATTAAATATTTCTAAATTAATACGCTATATATTTGCTTCTGCATTGGCATCTCTTTCTGGCATACGTAAGACGAGCTCCCTACAATAAAAACGGCGTGATGTGCCACTCGGTTTTATTTACGAAACCTGTTAAATGTTCCGAGGTTCGGAGCGCAACAGGTGCAGATCAAGATAAGTGGAAACAATAATGAGTTATGGACTCCCTACTCGTTGTGAGCGTGGATGAGTATGTCAGGCGTTAAATATCTGATGAATCATCTACTTTCAGGTAAATTATTGCTAATTTCCAACCGACAGAAGACATACATCACAGTTCAATTTTATCTTCAGTTCGGGAAAAATGCCCTGCAATATTGCACTCTTGGATATGTACTTACATAGGTAATGGATACAAATCTGTAATGTGTATACTCAGTAAACTTTTCCCCTTTAATCCCTTGGGTATTCAGTAAAGCATTTATGACGTTATTTTATTAAAATTTGAGTTTCAAATTGTAACTAAATAAATTCGATAACTGACGATAACTAACTGACATAAATTTATATTTGAAGATACAAAGATAATTACAAATGAAATTTCAATCAATGTGGGATTTGCTCATATGGTAGCCCATTAATTAATATTTCTATATATTTCAACATAAGAAATCATTATATTATATCATTATTATTAAATCATTATTATAGCTGCTGTCTTTTCGATATCTTGTTCGTCATTCTGGCCGTCTAAAATTATTTTTAATTTTTACTTCTTTTTCACATATGTAATTTAAGTTTCTTATATCTTATATTGACAGTTCTGAAAAGCTAATAAATGCAACTATAAGTCACACCCAAACATTTTGTAGCTTACCGTCTGGCAGATTTAAATATTAAAATAAATACATTTCATAACTTTTTGCGGTATTTTTCCCCGAAATTTTGACTTTTAAAGCTCGAGAAAAAAAATATTTCTCGGCCTGAAATTTTGGTTTTAGAAAAACACATCAATTAAGTAAGAATCGATGGATAAACGACTAAGTTGTAGCCTCAACGAAAGAGCAGTAGCAGCAGCAGAAACTGAAACGAGAGAGAACGTTGTGAGCCGCGGCAAAGGCCGCGGCTCTACCTTATACCCGGTACTCAGTCAGTATATACATACATATATTTATGAGCCTACGATCTATGAAATTTATTATATGTTCTCAAAAGGGACAAAAATAATATTTAAATTAAAAAAATTAATTTTTTGGAATTTTTCTACATGTTTCCATTTTTGTTTACATATGCTTTGTATATCTGCGCCTACATTTCTACATGACATGTATAAATACACATTTGAGACGTACAAGTGTTTGCGACAGAGAGAGGGCATGAGTCAGCGCTTGGCAGGCGCTGCGTAGCCACTGAAATTTAATTTGTTTCTTCTGGCCATAATATTGATCCGATCTGATCCAGATTCGGCAATCTGTTAGACACGGTAATTTCCCATGATACTGCGCTTTTAGTTTTCATTTATCTTAAAAATTGTGGATTCCACAGATTTTCGTCTTTTGTGGGGGCGGAAGGGGGCGTGGCAAAATTTTAAAACAAACTCGTGCTGGTTTGGTATCACAGGAGCTTGGATAGAAAGTTTGGTTGCTCTAGCTCTTATAGTCTCTGAGAACTAGGCGACACAAAATACGAATGGGCAAAGCGGATGGGGTCGCGTGTGAGAGAGAGCGAGAGGGAATGATGAATTTCGAAATGGTTTTCTTCATTGTAGCTATAATAATGATCCGATCTGATCCAGATTCAACACTCTGATAGAAATGGGCATTCTCTATGACTCTGCGTTTTTAGTTTTATCATATCTTCAAAATTGTGTGTGCCACAGACTTTCGTCCTTTGTGGGGGCGGAAAGGGGCGGGGCGATATTTTGAAATATGCTTTGAGTAGTGTGATCACACAGGAGACTGGATACAAAACTTGGTTACTCTAGCTTTAATAGTCTCTGAGATATAGGCGCAAATGAAGACGGACGGACAGACGGACAGACGGACGGACAGACAGACATGGCTATATCGACTCGGCTATTGATGCTGATCAAGAATATATATACTTTATGGGGTCGGAAACGCTTCCTTCTGTGCGTTACACACAACCGTTATCCCCACAAATCTAATATACCCCTATACTCTTCGAGTACCGGGTATAATAAGATCCATGCCCCGCTAGGCTCGATTTTGTTTCTCTTTAATCTATTTATTTTCCTGCTTGGGAAAATAAAATAAGTGGAAAATAAATAGATTTCGTTTATTTTCCTGCTTGGGAACAACAAATAAATGGATAATAAATTTTAAACAATGGATTAAACAATAACAAAACCGAGCATTTCCATTTTTCATATGAACACACATTGCCATTGAACAATTTTTGAAACCACCGCCAAAGTGCGAGACCCTCGTTTTTTCCCCTTCCTCTCTCTTGTGCTACTTATTTTGATTCCCTCTGCATGCCTGGGGACTCGGGGACTGTACACTCACTTCCCCCGCGTTATCTATTATTATCGCTAGAGCCACGAAACGGGTACATCGGTACTTTGGGTGGCTAATTGAGTGCATGCCAGCATAAGTATTTTTGGACTACATTAGATTAAAATTGCTTACTGCACTTGACTTTTGGGATGTCGTGTGTGTTAATGAGTTGACAGATCATTTCTCCGCTCGCCCCCTAGAAGTCATAAATTATCTTCTTAATTTATGTTTTTATACACGGTACTCGAAGAGTATAGGGGTATATTAGATTTGTGGTGATAGTGGATGTGTGTAACGCCCGGAAGGAAGCGTTTTCGACCCAGTAGCGTATATATATTCCTGATAAGCATCAATTGCCGAGTCGATATAGCCATGTCTGTCTGTCCGTTCGTTCAAAAAGGATGATTATTTCTATCAGAGTGTTGAATCTGGATCTGATCTGATCATTAATATAGCCACAATAAGGAAAACCATTTCGAATGGCATCGTTCCTCTCGCTCTCTCTCACATCCCACCCTGTGTGCTTTGTCTATTTGTCTGCAGATGAGCGCCTAGTTCTTAGAGACTGTAAGAGTTAGATCAACCAAAGTTTCTATCCAAGCTCCTGTGATATCACTTAATTACATATGTATTTCAAAAGTTTGCCACGCCCCATTACGCCCCCATAAGAGACGAAAATCTTTGGAATCCACAATTTGTAAGATACAAGAAAACCAAAAAAAAACAGAATCATGAAAAATAGTCGTATCTACCAGACTGCTAAATCTGAATCAGGTACTGGATCAGGTATAAGAGGGCCATAAATAGATTTTGTGAGCAGAAAATATTTGTAATAAGATACAGATATGGATAAATAACATGATTATCATGACGTTTTTTTACTTTTCGCTATAGAAGATCATCTCAAAGGATAATAATTTACTAACATTACCTGTCCTTACGTGATAATTCACTATACAGTGATTTATTAAAACCTTATGCATTACCCGTTTAAATTTGCAGAACTTTAACATGTCTTTCGACATGAATTATTATTATTTTGGTACGATAAATGCTTTGTGTGGGCAAAATGCAACTAAAAGTCCATTATGCAAATACAATTGTGTCGCTTTCATAAATATTTATGTATGCGCCAACAGAGGGAAAACCGTAATACTATTTTAGTAAAAGAATATGGTGGCCAATTTTCTCCCGAGTGAACATTGCTTATGGGCAAAATATTTTACTACTGTGAGTCAGGATTGCCATATTTACTCAGAAAAGGGGTGGACGTTACTACACACTCAAAGGGATTCTGAGTCAAAAATTTCAAAATAAATTATAAAAAATATAGTAATTCCTTGACATTGCTCTAACCCGACAGCTGCTTTGATAGCTCGGTGAAAGTTAATCTGTCAACTGTTTTAAACAAAGGGGATCGACCGATATGGAGTGCTGTTGAACTGGTTTAGGTATTCAGTTTTATACAGCTCTCAGGAAGCAATTTCATGCCGCGTACTTTTACGAAAGCCACAGACAAACCAAACGAAAAAGTGGAACAGGCATTCCAAAACGGAAACTTGTTGTTTCTGTGCTTTGCCGTTGGCATGCGGATGGACCGGAAAACCAACAAAGGATAGGTATACGATTTTCCGGAATCAGCCATCGAACATTGTTTCGGGTATATGTTATGGCAGAAAATCAAAAGAGGTCATTTGTGCAAAACAATTGAATTAAAAATGAACTTTGTTGGCTTTGCGTTCAAGAGCAACATGGTCGCAAGTAGTGTGACAGCAGAGAATGCAACAAAGTGTTCCAAAATTACTGATAATATAGCTAGCTTCGGTTTAAGTCTCGAAAAATGTTCGCTGACGGACTCAGAAAAGAGCATTTTGCGGAAAAAAATCTCGCGACGACCAAAGTCTTGCAAAAGTATCGCAAACGGACTTAAAAAAGGACACAATGTGCAAGAAACACTTAAGTGTGACACATACATATGTATGTACATTTCCAAGGTTGCAAGACTCTCTGAAAAGTCTTGGCCCGGCCCCAAAATTTCAACCTTCATTCAAATCTACTATATTTAAGGCCGCCGAAAATTTCCCCCTTCTTTACTAAATATTTATTTAAATTAATTTTAAGCTCCGTTGAGTTTTCCTGGCTTTTTCTCCAGGTCAAAAGCACTTTACACAAGTTCAGCTACTCACTCTAGCTCAATCTGTATCGCAATATGTATCTGTATCTCCACCTACTTCGAGAAGCTTTTAGCGAGCTAAAATTTCATTTTTTTGGGTCATTGGGCACTTACTAGTTCCACAACTTTATCAGAAAAAAGGTGGAAGTTTAAATTTTATGTATCCTATGACTGATTTTTGGTCTTTTTAAATAATGTACTCAAAATTATTATACTCTCAAAACGTGCCGCTTTTTGCGCACATTTATTTAACCACATATGCATTGACATTTTACATTGTTTTAAATAAGCTATTTACCATTGTTATTACCGTTAAATAATGTTAGGTTCTCATTGCTATTGGCATCCATATTCATGCAATCAGTTAATTCCTTGCTAGGTGCAAAGGCTTTCTATTGCCCTATTCAACCGAACTAACTTGGTGAGACCAGACATAAAAACCTAATGTAATGAGAAAAGTGTGCGAGGGATATATGTGATTTATGCTATAATTTCGCTTGCCAGTTTAACTGGTAGCAGCGCATTGGCCGAATTGTTCTTTCGAAATACAATTTAACAATAACTATCTTTATCTAGTTTCTCAGTCAAGTCTTTGGGTATATGATGGCCTCTACAAGAAAGTTTTTCCCACTGTATTATTTTTTTACAGATTTTTCTCAAAGGATAAAATATTTTCCTTCCAACGTCCGCAAACATTTACTTAGAGGCCCTGAACGGCTGACCCTATGTTTCAATGCTTCTTCGATGTGCGCACTCCACAAGTAGCGCAAGTAGTCCCAGTTTGAAGTATAGTTTCATTTCAAAGTCTAGAAAAGTCATAATACTGAGAGAGACTTCACAAAATGCACACATCAGAATTGGGTATTCATTTATTGAATCCCATTAAGGCATGTTTCCAAAATACACATGGAAGATTGGTAGATTTCCTAATTCTAATCTCGTTCAGCAAGATCTTTGTATATTTGTATATAAGGGATGTTTTGAACCGCTATTGATTTCAATCAAAGAATTAGCAAACAAAATATCGTTCGTCTTTGTATCTCCGAGATAGATTTTGATCTTCCGGCGTTGTTGGCTCTATTCGCTCACCCAGGTACGAACACTATTCACAAAGTTCACACTGTCTATCACACTGTCGATATCACCGCCACATATGTCGAGAACTATAAGGCGAGGGAGCCCATTCAGGAGGTCCAGAAGTTGGACATTGGTAATACCTGGCATGCATATGTGTAGGCACTGAAGATTCTCCAGCTTCTGTAAGTGTGGCACGGGGACGTTGACGCAGGATACACCGAGACTCTTAAGTGTAGAAATATTGCAAAGATGCTTAACCTGATCTTCGGACAAACTTCCGTGGAACCCATTCAGATAAAGGCTTTCCAGAGGAGCACCCTGTTTCTTGATCAACCCATCGATAAACGAATCGCGTACAGAACCTCCATGCCACACCTCCAAATGTTGCAGCCTGGGCAACTGGCAGACCAGCTCATAGGGAGCCGTGGAGTCGAGCCATTGTACGTGAAAGCTCAGGCGTTCCAGCTTCTGGCAGTTCGTTACCAGAATTTCAAAATGTTTCTTACTCATGTTTCGAATAATTCCAAAGTTAAGTTCTCGCAATTCCTTCATCGTTTTGCAGCAATCCACCAAGTTTTTGCCATCGAATCCATAACATATGTCTAGATGCAAAGATTCCAGTTTGTCAAAATGATGCAAACCCTTTCCGCTATAAAAGGTGTCACACTCTAAATTCAGTTCCCGTAGACACGTGAATTGCTTGAGATTGTATACAAAATCCGAAGCCCATCTATCCTCTTCTATTTCTTCTTCGTCTCCTTCTCCTTCGTCCTCTTCATCCCCTTCCTCTTCTTCTTCATCTTCTTTTTCTTCATCATCATCATCTCCTTCTTCGTCTCCTTCTTCTTCATCTCCTCCTTCTTCATCTGTTCCTTCTTCATCTGCTCCTTCTTCATCTCCTTCTTCTTCATCAAATAGAAATTGCAGCTTAGCGTGCAAAGATTTAAGCTTTTTCAGACTGTTTAGATCGTCCCATCCGCCCCTGACCCGTTGAAAGAGCATTCTCAAATTTTCGAGATTGTTACAGTGGCTCCGAAGGAGCGATAGGTGCCACTCGTGTACGGACTCGTAGCTAACCAGATTCTCGCCAACAAACTTCAACAGTTTTTTCAGATCTTCGTCGCCTAGACGATTCGTGATAGATGTATCAATATGTTTATAGCGATGGCTTGAGTATGCCATGAATATCTCTCTGAAGAACACTCCCGATGAAGCGAGACTCAGCTGGTCGTTTATCTCCAGGTTATCCAATATCACTCTCCAGCAATCCTCGTTTAAATCGAAAGCTGTTGTACATGAAGTTGTAGCTTTGACTTCCTGTGCCTTTGGTGCATCAGCTTTTTTCTCTCTATTTTTCGTGAAAACAGCATTTGACACATTACTACCGCAAGCATTTTCACTCATTTTGCTTCTGCTTGTTACTCGTATGTTCCACGAAAAATATCAACACATATGAATGTGTTGCATATGTATGTATATAAAGGGAAATTCTGAAAATGGATTTGTTAGTTACAACTGCATATATGTATGTATGCATATGGCTATTACTTACGTTAAATCTATGCACTTCACTTAAACCCTTGATGAATGCCGTTCGTTGTGCACGATGGATTTGATAACGCAAGCTGCTTGGTTCTTCCGAAGCCTGGACAACTGCGAGATCGTTCGCAGCTCCAGTTGCGGGTTGATATTGTTCTATTGAAAATCGCATTCGTCTTCAGCTCCGTATGTAATCTGAGATTTGTTTGGAATAAGTTTTTCACTGCAATTTGTTGGGAGCGCTTACCCATCCCAATATAGGTTTGTGCGCTCTTACTCGAAGCATATTCGACGTGGAGTTTCAGGTTGTTAGGCTCGTCCTTATTCTTTCAAACTAGTTTCGAAATCAAGAACTTAGTTATGGCTGCGCCACATGGGACAGTTAAATACAGAATTGAAACAAATTGATTAAATTCAAAGGCAAATCCCCTGTTGCTATCGTTGCTTGCAGACAAAAACATCGATGGTATCGATAGGAACAGTAGGGGTACTCGTATCTATGTATTTAAAAATCAGAAAAATCTCTGATTTTTGTGATAGGAATGTAACGAACCGTTTTTCGTGTCCGCTTGCGGTAGCTGGGTTCGCTCAGCGGTCACTGGGCTCAATGCAACGAATTTATAAATGTTGCCTCTACGACAAGTAATAAGACGGGGTTTTATTCTTAGGTTTTAAGCTTTCTTAGGGCTACTTTACGGACTATGGCTTATAGCTAGGGCTTATATTATTGTGCTTATCTCGTACTGGGGTATCTGTCAGTCGCGTGGCTGTCTCCAGGCGTCGATGCCAGTGCTCAGGGGCCAATGATCTCGGCCACTGCTTCGATCCGCCACTCTGAACTCGCACTCAACGGTTCGCCCTTCACTTGTAACACCACTGACTGCCCTTGAATCCCGTTCTCCGTACTCGACTCACTCGGTGCTCCGGTGTAGGACTTATTCCTGTCCTGGTTTTCCTTGGTTGTTCTCCTCGATCACTCTCCTCGGTCACTTTTCACTCGCGGATTCGACACTGTGCCACTACTGCCCGACGTCGATCAGTCCCGTACAGTCGCGCGTGCGTAAAAAAGAGCCGCCGTAGGCGCCGGCCTCCTTTTATAGGCCGAACCTAACGGGACCTCCGTCGCCAGTGATTTTCCATCGGGCTTCTGAGGGTCCCCACGCTCTTCGTGACGGGACCTGGTCGGTGACCCGTCTGTATGCCCCTATTTGGACCTGCGTCGGGCCGCTGCTGGTCCGATCCTTCGATTCCCTGCTTCTAGTGAGAGCCGCCTCCTCTTGCCATTACTGCTCTCTCCCCCTTCGGTGGCTTATCCGACCCTCTCAGGGGAAAGCACACGGCGAATTGGCGGCCTCCGGATATCGTCATTCTTATCCGGTCCGCCAGCCTTATCCGGTCCGTCAGCCTCATCACTCTTGTGAGGCACACGGTTCCTCACACGGTTCCGTACTCTTCGTACGGAAAAAATTAATTCTCTAGCAATTTCTAACAGCAAATAACATATTTGTACTTTCAATTGTGACGTTTTAACAAGCTTTAATAATAAATTGGCGATTGTATTGGCTATAATAACTCCTTTCCATGCAGAAATATTCCTTAAAAAAGGCATCGGAGTTCTCCACAATATCTTCCTCCCAAAATGAACCATATCGTGGCTATTGCAATGAAGAATATAATATTGAATTGAAAAGAGAGAACATTGTCTGCTCTTTACCTACAAGAATCAAAACGCAAGGAGGACGTTGAAGTTGCAAGACGAATTGCAACTTTTCTAAGGATAACTCAGCCGCTTCAATGCACTTCAAAAGGTTCTCCTCACTTTGCGCCACCACAGTTAGAAGAATTAACTCTATTTCCGACATATTTCATTGATTTTCGAACATTATTTACTTTGTTTACAAAATTTGTCTTTCTCTTCCAAGACGCAAAGAAGCAAAGACGTTGTAGTGTAAACGGCAAACCTGCTTCTCTGCGTCTGCTCCGATATCGATCGGTAACGCACCAAGTGTAAAAAGCCTATAAGTTTGTCGAGCTAGAAATCGATTTAAGATTTCAGTATTTCATTACAAGGATGCGATAGTTTTTATGCGGTGGTCACACTAAGCCGCAAATATCGCAACAAATGTCTCAACAACTTGTTTACTTTTTTACCACATTTCATCAATTAAAATGGAAGAATGGAATGAAAGCGCACCGATTGATGCCAACTGCAAGTATTGCCAGCTAAGAATCGACGATGACAACTATCTGGAATGCGAGTGTTGCAATGAAATGGTGCACATCAAGTGTCTGCACACGAGTACACCTGGTGATTTTTTGGGGGATATTTTCTTCGACTTTACATGTGCACCGTGCGCGGAGGAGCAGCTGAAACAGAAAGGAAAGCCCTACACACAGAATGATGTGAAGGAGCGGTGTGTGCGTCAAAAAATACCCTGGATGATGGTTCTTACACTGACTCTGTACAATCTGTCGCACAAGCAGAAGGGTCTGGGTCATCATGGGTTCTTCCACTGGCGCACACACATCATCAGTTTCGTGGACCGCAACTGGCACTACATATTCGGCCCGAATGCGTGAGTGGTGGTATAATTATGTCCACAACAGGGACACTCTTAATAAACCTTATTAATGCTCCTCTAGTCGCCGTCGCAAGAAGTGGACTGGCTCCGTCTCGGGAACTCTTTCCCACAATAGCCCAAAATACTTCATATCGGCCATGGAACAGTTCAATGAGACAGGCTGGTGGAAGCTGGCCAAGCCAAACCAAACACCCAGGAGCACAAAACGAGAATGTAAGTCTAGATTTTCATTTGTTTCGCTTTGAAATAAAAGTTTCTCTCTATATGCAGATGAGAAAAAGCAAGAACAGCGCGTGGCATCGCGATTTGACAAACGTTCCTTTCTCGGTGATGAAAATAGCTGCGACAGTGAGGTGGATGTGATCGATCATAGTGCACCCATTGTCGAAGAAAACATCAAGATTGCTGCTATTGCCGAGGCCCCTACACCTAGCAGCGAAGGCTGTGCCCGTTCTATGTAAGGATTTAACACACCTTATGGACGGATCGTCATGTGTAACTCTTCCACTTTCAGTCCTTATATGGGACGACAACCCAGGAAGCCGCCGCCGTCTGTGCCCGCTGTAGGCCCAGAGGAACTACCGCTTCCCCCCACCACGCCAGTGCCTCAGGAGAGTCTGTCCATGACAGTACAGGAGGAGGAGGTTAAATCACCTCAGCAGCCACTGAGTAGTGTGCAGGCGAGCCTCATGGACTTTCTGGCAGAGAGTTTAGGTGGCGACGATCTCAGCATGTTCAGCAGTTTACCCGGTATAATGCCGGCCCCTCTGATTGGAGCTGGAAAAACAGATTTCTTTATGACGGAAGCATTGTTGGAGTCCCCCTCGACAAGTGGGGGTCTGTTCGACATGGACGCGAACTTTGGCATTCCGGACAACAGCGAAGAAGTGGAGCAAGGACCCATCATCAAAGAGGAAACGATGGCAGCAGATTTACCAGCAGATGAGGCAGGCGCAGAAAGCGAGGAAGATCAAGCAGAAGACCACAAGGAGATTGCGATGGAGGAGATGGAAGCTACCTCCAGTCATCAACCGCGAATAGTAGAAATAATCAATTACCAGCCCCGAGAGGAAAGCAAAAAAATCAAGCAGGAACCCATGGAAGAGGATATGGAAGAGATCTCCGAGGCATTGCAAACTAAAACCCCACTGATTGGGCACTGCAAGCCGAGCGGTTTCATCCGACAGCCGCGCCGAAATTGGCCCTGGCTGCAGGAGACCCAAGAGGCGGATGATGTGACCATACCCAGTGAGAATCTCTCTTTGATGAGCGTCTACGAGGAGCAGAAGTTGTATCAGCGGTTGCACCAGGTCTTCTCGCTGGAAAAGCAGTGCCAATTGAACATCCCAGCTTTTGTTCGTCGCTTCTATCGCAAGCTTTCCCTTCGGAAATGGAAGCGAGAGCACAACAGACCCATATTCAACTTGGACGAGCACATTGATCCCACGGCCAGGGCACGGCGAAAGATGCTAGGTGAACAGCAGGCACAAATTCTGGATCGCTATCAGCTGCTGGCCCACTCCCAACAGAATCCCAAAAGCTCGTTCTACGCCCGCATTACGGGCTCTACGCACTACGAAATGTTCGAGTCCCCGTACTCACAACGGGTCCTGCATCCGTTCATCTTCCGCAGCGAGACGATGGGCCCGCCCTGGCTGAAGCTTATGTGCGAGCTGCAGCACCGTGTGAATCGCTGCCATCCCACCCGATCGCCCATAGACTTTTGCTACGTGAGGCCGCAACATATACCGGCGGTGAATGCCCTGCTTCAGAGTGCCTTCTGGCCGAACATTGATGGTTAGATTAGAGATCAGATGGCCAACACAAAACATGCTTTAATCGTTTAATATCTCTTGCAGTAAGCGAATGCCTCAGTTATCCGGACTACAGCGTGGTGGCCCTCTACAAGAAGCTGGTTATTGGCTGTGGTTTCCTTGTCCCCGACGTGGGCTACAATGAGGCCTACATCTCCTTCATGGCCGTGCGTCCAAATTGGCAGCGCAGTGGCATAGCCAGCTTCATGCTCTACCACCTCATACAGACCTGCATGTCCAAGGATATCACCCTGCATGTGTCCGCCAGCAATTCGGCGGTGATGTTGTACCAGAAGTTTGGCTTCAAAATTGAGGAAATCATCGTAGACTTCTACGACAAGTATTTGCCGCTGGACTCAAAACAAAGCAGGAACGCCTTGTTCCTGCGTTTACTGAGATAATGGAGAAATAAATTCTTTTGTAAATGGAAATTGTGGGATCTCTGGAAACAGATCCTGATGTCTCTCGCTTTATTGGATAGTTTTATAATATTTTTATTTCCACGCAAATTCTTAGGCGAATATTTTCTCCTCCCTGCGCTTTTTAGTGACCACGGTGCCGGGCTTGTGCTGTGCCTCTGGATGATTTGTCAGCTCGGGTGGACATGTGGACACAGGACTGGCCGTGACGCACTGCTTGAGGTCGTAGAAGAGAGCGCTGTCGTCCTTGGTGACAAAGGAGATGGCACAACCAGTCTTGCCAGCACGACCCGTACGACCGATACGATGTGTATAGTCCTCGATGGACTTGGCCATGTCGTAGTTGATAACCAGGGAGACATCTTTGATATCGATACCACGACCAGCCACATCGGTGGCCACCAGTATGTCCTTGGCCCCCGACTTGAGGGCAGCCAATGCGTACTCTCTCTGCTCCTGACCCTTGCCACCGTGCAGGGTGCACGAGTTGTAGCCGAGCTTCTCCAGGCCCTTGGCCAGCACATCGGCGCCCTTCTTCTGGTTGACAAAAATAATTACTGGCGGGTCGATCTTGCGCGACAGGATCTCCATGAGCTTCTTGCGCTTGTCGTTCTCGCCCATCATGTACACGATCTGTTCTGTGCGCTCCGTTGGCTTGCCCATGGAACCAATGTACACGGTGGAGGGGCGTCGCAAATAGGATCGGGCCAGACGCTCCACAGCCGGCGGCATCGTTGCCGTAAACATCACGGTTTGGCGATACTTCTTCTTCGTGTAGAAGTTCTCCATCAGTTTGTTCTCATCCTCGGCCTCTTCAGTGTCCGGTTTGAGATTGGTCACGGGCATGTACTCGAGGATTTTCTGGACATCGGGCTCGAAGCCCATGTCAATCATACGATCTGCCTCGTCGAGAACAATGTACGTGCATTGATTTAGCACTAGATAGCGATTCTCCAGCACATCGATGAGACGACCCGGGGTGGCGATGACAATCTCACAGCCCAGACGCAGGCGGAAGCCCTGCTCCTCACGGGACAAACCACCCACCACGACCACAGTACGAATGCCCAGGGGCTGGCCGAACTTGATGGTCTCCTCCTCGATCTGTTGGGCCAACTCACGAGTGGGTGCCATAATGATGGCATACGGACCCTGATCCACATCCTCCAGACGCTCAATCTTGGGCAAGGACTGAATCCATGAGAGCAGGGGAATAAGGAAGGCCAGCGTCTTACCCGAACCCGTCTCGGCCACGCCAATAATGTCCCGATTCTGCAGGCCAATGGGAATAGCCTGACGTTGAATGGGCGTGGGCTCCTTGTAGCCGACCTTATCGATAATGTCGATGATCTCCGGCGGGAAGCCCGACTCGTTCCAGCTACGTATAGGATTGGGTATCCTGCCACCCTTGATGGTTATGTTGTAGTCCTCACGGAAGATGCGCCAATCGCGCTCAGTCATCTCGTCGTTGTCCTTCTCGGACCAGTGGCGATCGTCCCACTTTTGCTTCTCCTCCTTGCGCTTCATCTTCTTTAAGCGCACCTTCTCCTGCTCCTTCTCGGCCTCTGTGCGACGCTTCTCCAGCAGATCGCCATAGAATTGGCTCTGGGTACGCTTCTGCTCTTTAATGTCGATGCCGGCTACGTTGCCGCGACCAAAGAACTGCACATGGTGACGCTCCTTGTATAGATTATTGTAATCTATGGATGTGTCCTCGCCGGCATCCCAGTCGAAGACGAATTTGCGATCGTTCAGACGCCTCACGCGACGCTTCTTTTTTACAATGCCCAAATACCGCTCGCGGATGGCCTCCAGCTCCTTTTCCTTGTCCTTGTGGGTGAGGTCTTCGGCCCGTTTGTTATCCCGATCCCGATCACCACCGCGATCGCCTCCTCCACCGCCATCTCCGCCATGATTACCGCTGTTACCGCCCCTGTCACCTCTGTTGCCACGCTCACGTCGCTCTGGCCTCGATTGAGGCGGTGGCATGGGCGCCGAGGGTGCTGCCGTTGCTGGGGCAGTGGCTATGGACATGTTTATTTCTCTGGGGGCTGCCATTTGCTCTCGGGCTGCATCTTGCGCGGCGCGAAGACGCTCCACCTCCTCCTGGCGACGCTTGATGGCCTCTGCTGCCCGCTGCTCCTTGGTAAGGAAGACCGGCTTGGCACGTGCCTCCTCTTCGCGCTTCTTTTTGTCGAGCAACTCTTCCAGGGAGAGCGGTTCCTTCTTTAGCTTGTGGTCTTGCTTCTCATCAGGCATTTCCTCATCCTCTTTACCATCCAGCTTGCCGGAGCTGGCGCTCGAATCCAGTTTGGCTCTTTTCTCAGGTTCTCCCGAGCGCCCTCCTCCTGGACCACCACGTTCACGTGAACGCTCGGGGCCATTGTTATCTCTGGGCTTCTGGCGATCAGGTGAGCGACGTCTGATGCGATCCTCACTGTGATGATGCTTATTAAAATGTATCATTCATAAGTAAAGGTATTTAATACTTACCGGGAACGAGAACGCCGCTGGCGTCTGTCCCTCTCCCTGTCGTTTGGCCTTTCTCCACGCTGCGGCTCCCTTTCCCGTGGTCGTTCTCTCTCACGCTCCCTTTCTCTTTGGCCAACGGCCTGTTGCTGACGCTCATCCCTGAAGCGTTCGCGCGAGCGCGAGCGACGCTTTTTATCATTTACCATAATTCGTGAAATTCTATACCAAAAACTTTTTAACGCGAACAGCTGGAGTTAACAACTAGAGATGCTAAAATTAATATTTCAATATATCGATATATATTATATTTCGATATAAAATATTTGTGGACTGGACAAATACTGAAATTATTCGGGGTATCGAAGCGGTATCGGGGTATTTTTGTTGAATCAAACAATAAATTCAATTTAAAGTTGAGCGGCCAAACCATTCCTGAACATATTAATTAAAAATAAATTCAAGATTTCAAACAGCAAAATTACACAATTACACAAATACTTGCAAGGGTTCACAAATATTTTTTGGGATGCACTATTTATAACTTTAAGGTGCCGTTTACACTGAGGCTGCGTCTTGATTCTTTGCGTCTTCTCAGAAACGCAGTTTTTTTTACATAGGTTTGGCATAGGGCCCTAGTGGTGTCATATCAAAACGAGGGGGAACGTTGTGAGCCGCGGCAAAGGCCGCGGCTCTACCTTATACCCGGTACTCAGTCAGTATATATGTACATACATATATGAGCTTGCGATTTATGCAATTTATTATATGTTCGCAAAAGGAATGAAAGTGTTTGCGACAGAGAGAGAGGGAATGAGTCAGCGCTTGGCAGGCGTTGCGTAGCCACTGAAATTTAATTTGTTTCTTCTAGCCATAATATTGGTCCGATCTGATCCATATTCGGCAATCTGGTAGATATGGTAATTTTTCATAATTCTGCGTTTTTGGTTTTCATTTATCTTAAAAATTGTGGCTTCCACAGATTTTCGTCTTTTGTGGGGGCGGAAAGGGGCGTGGAAAAAATTTAAAAACAAATTCGTGCTGGTTTGGTATCACAGGAGCTTGGATAGAAAGTTTGGTTGCTCTAGCTCTTATAATTTCCGAGAACTAGGCGTCAAAAAATTCGAATTGGCAAAGCAGATGGTGTCGCGTGTGAGAGAGAGCTAGAGGGAATGATGAATTTCGAAATAGTTTTCTTCATTAAAGCTATAATAATAATCCAATCTGATCCAGACACTCTGATAGAAATGGTCATTCTCTATGACTCTGCGTTTTTAGTTTTCTCGTATTTTCTAAATTGTGTATGCCACAGACTTTCGTCCTTTGTGGGGGCGGAAAGGGGCGGTGCGAAATTTTTCAACACATTTGGAGTAGTGTGATCACAAAGGAGACTGGATACAAAATTTGGTTGCTCTAGCTTTAATAGTCTCTGAGATATAGGCGCAAATGAAGACGGACAGACGGACAGACGGACGGACGGAAGGACAGACAGACATGGCTATATCGACTCGGCTATTGATGCTGATCAAGAATATATATACTTTATGGGGTCGGAAACGCTTCCTTCTGGGCGCTACACACAACCGTTATCCCCACAAATCTAATATACCCCTATACTCTTTGAGTACCGGGTATAATTAAAGTTAGCAGCACGCAAATTTTGTTCGGTGGAGCCAACGATAGCTTCACATACATCGGACTTCTCCTTACAAAACTCCATAAACATTCGGGGGCTCGTAATGAAACTCTCACATGCACCGTTTTCCACATTTAAAAATAAATCGCTCATTATATTGTTAGTTTCTTTTATTTTCAATAAAGCTACGTATGCTCTCTTCTTCCTATTTTGTTTGTTGACGCTTGTCGGCCGAACAGCTGACAAAATGATGCGGAAATGATGCGGCCTAAGTGTAAACGCCTCGCATAATTTTTTCGCATCTTCGACAATGAAGCGGTAGTGTAAAAAGGCTATAACACTGGTACACAGAAGTTTAGCATATTTGGTTTTTTTGTGCACCGCACCATTTCATCATGACATTAAACTTTGCTAACTGACCCACTGCAAAAACAAAGACAGTATTAAGGGAAAAATATACAGTGAGAGCGATACAGAGAGAAATAAAAGCGTCAGATTGGCTCATCAGTTGATTGTTAAACTTTTTAGATATACTTTTGGTCGCTAGCTGAATGTGTGCGTAGGTACATATCATTTTGTTACAAATATTTCCTCAGTTATTTGACTGATAGCTTGGAGACGACTACGAATACTTCTTTTGAGTCTCTCATGCTGTCACTTCGCAGCCAATTTAGGAAAATCTAATGTCATAGTGCTATTCGCGAAGAACGATACTGCTATCGATTGCTGCTGCAGCCCTGGTTAAACATATCGAATACGCATACAGTAAACAAAGGCGATTGCACACAAAGATAGATATTATTATTGGTTTGCTAGCAACTTTTTTGTCTTTTCCGTTCTGGAGCTACGCGCTACTCAACCTTCGGCCGCGATGAGCAGCAACACGGATCAGGAAACGGCTCCAATTGCCGCTCCGCGCAACGGCAGCGCTGGCAGTGTGTTCCGCAGCTTCGGCTCCCTTTTCGGTGGAAACAACTCGGACACCAATCGCCCCCCAACGCCACAATCTGGCGATGGGTATGTGGAGTTTGGGATGCAGAATCCGGAACGAAGTGGCCGGACACTCGGTACCTTTGCTGGGGTGTTTAGTCCGGTGGCACTGTCGATGTTTAGCGCATTAGTTTTCATACGTGTTGGTAGGTTTTTCTGATGACGTCATGGACCGACAGACACTTGTTGTCTTGGTCCATTGAACTTTTGATTCTCTATCTGTGGCTGACTTTCTCCGTGTGTAATCCGATTAGGCTACATTGTCGGAAATGCGGGCTTGTACATAACTCTGCTGCAGTTCCTCATCGCCTATGGAATTCTCCTGTTTACGGTGGCCTCTGTCTGCGCCATCTCTACTAATGGAGCGATTGAAGGCGGAGGCGTCTACTGTGAGTCATAGAAATGTTCTACTCTCGCAGTATTTATATCTTATGATTAACCCTTTTCAGTCATGATCAGTCGCACTCTGGGCCTGGAATTTGGCGGTTCCATTGGCACTCTGTTCTTCTTTGCGAATGTTGTCGGCTCGGCCATGGCCATCACTGGCTGCACCGAGGGCATCATGGATAACTTTGGCCCGGGCGGACACTTTGTCAGTGACGGAGCCACCCTGCCCGACGGCAAATGGTGGCGCTTCCTCACCAGCAGCATCATCAACACCTGCCAGCTCCTGGTCTGCCTGGTGGGTGCCGCACTGTTTGCCAAGACGTCAGTGCTTATTTTGGGCACGGTGACTATTTCCCTGGTTGCTACGTATATCAGTTTCCTGGCTCTGAGCGGCACCAATGACACGGTAAGTGGTTCCAGGCCACCCCCCTCCAACCATCACTCATTGACCCAAAGCCCTGTCAGGCTTATCAATCTACGAGTATATGCTATGCCGGTATCTGGGCTATCTATGGCTCATGTGGCTTTATTTATTTAAAATTTCATTTTAAGGCACAGCAGAAATCCCAATAGTGATAAAAAGTAGCGTGTTTTTTTAGATATATTTTAAAGCAGAAACATATTTAAATCTAATATGATTCATCAAGTTGTTCCCCAAAAAAGTATGATAATGCTTGTGGACTATGTGTATTTCCATATGCATATGAATTCGATTAGTAATCACATCTGTTCCTTAGAATGTATGTGTACGTGAAGAACCCGAACTTCTTAGGAATCGTCTTACTGCTCATATGATCCATTATTTTGCTGTTCGAGACTATCAAGCGTCAAGAAAATGTCCGTTTAAAGAACATATACCCTTTCCCATAGATATATATCTTTCATTATAACGATCCAACAATTATTAGACCATAAATAAACACCTAAGAAAATTTCCATTCCATTTCTCCAAGAACAGATTAAATTTCACCTAGAGATATATCGGTAGATTTCTTCAGTCTTTTGTTACATTCCTTTTCCTTTTATCTATCCACTAAAATATTTTCAAGTAAATACACATAATTCCTCCATTTAAATGCCGGGCATCGTTAGAAGCTACAACATTCCGTCTTTTCCGCACGTTTCTTCCTCATTTTTTCCCGCTTTTATCTTTCCGGTCAGTTTTTGTGGGTATATTAATTCCCCTTTTAAGTACGCAGGCGCATATCTAAAAAACTACAGTAGTACGATAAGACCCAAGGGGAGATTCTTGTGAGTCAGAGAGTGGGGAGCGGGACTGATTACAAAAGAATTATATGTGCATAGAAAATATAGTATTAATTAGCGGGTTCTTGCGATAACCTAGACTGATGGCAGTGATTGTAGTTTCGCTTTTTTTCCACTGATTGCAGATACCGGTGCCCGTGGAGAATACCTATTATAATTCAACATCGCACTTCCTACCGTATACGGGTCTAAGTGCGAACACACTGAGCGATAATCTTGGAGCGCAATATGGTCACGATTATACATCAAACAACAAGATGGTGGACTTCTCCACCACCTTCGGTGTGCTGTTCTCCGGCGTGACGGGCATCATGGCTGGGGCAAACATGTCTGGGGAGCTGAAGAATCCCGCAAAGAGCATTCCCTGGGGCACACTCTCGGCGGTGGCATTTACCTTCGTCTCGTACATCATACTCTCCTTCCTGATGAGCTGCACCACACCGGGCGTGACTTTGCGGAATAACTACCTCTTCCTGATGCCCGTCAATCTGTGGCCACCATTCACGGCCATCGGCATTCTGACGGCTACCTTCTCCACGGGACTGAGCAACCTGATTGGATCCAGCCGGATTCTGGAGGCCCTGTCCAAGGACCAAGTGTTTGGCTCGCTGCTGAACTTTGTGCTGCATGGAACGTGGAAGGGAAATCCCATTGCCGCCGTTGCGGTCAGTTGGGTGCTGGTCGAGTGCATCCTGCTGATTGGCTCCTTCAACATCATAGCCCAAATCAACTCGGTGCTGTTCATGCTCTCGTATCTGGCTACCAATCTGGCCTGCTTGGGCATTGAGATGACGGGCGCCCCAAACTTCCGGCCTCTGTTCAAGTACTTCACCTGGCACACGTGTCTTGTGGGGCTGCTGGGCACACTTATAATGATGTTTGTGATCAATCCGATCTATGCCTCCTCCTGCATCATTCTGTGCCTGATTTTGGTCATTGCATTACACCTCTTTTCGCCCGCCACTCAGGCAGCACAATGGGGGTCCATCTCTCAGGCTCTGATGTTCCATCAGGTGCGCAAATATCTGCTCATGCTGGACCCGCGCAAGGATCACGTCAAATTCTGGCGTCCACAAATACTTCTCCTGGTTTCTTCGCCACGTTCCTGCTGTCCTCTGGTGGATTTCGTCAACGATCTGAAGAAGAGCGGTCTGTACATCATTGGTCATGTGAAAGTGGGAGACTTTAGGAGCGTCGAGGATGTGGAGGAGAATCAGCAATGGTGGTCTTTCCTGGATCACATGCGCGTCAAGGCTTTCACAGAGGTCACGCTGAGCCGCAGCGTTCGAGAGGGCGTCCAGCATTTGATTCGTCTGTCGGGAATTGGTGCGATGAAACCAAATACCATTATTCTCGGCTTCTATGATAATGAGGCACCCAAAGATTTCTTCCAAAAGTGAGTGAAAGTAATGATGGAATGAGAATTGATAATAATGTTGGTTTATTTCATTATCACAGCGGTTCCTCCCCCTATAAAACGGATGACTTTAACAGCGGCGATATACAAAATTTCCCCATACGACGCGATGGTGATCCAAAGCATTTCCAGGTGCCGGAATACGTGCAGATCCTTTGCGATACGCTGCGCATGAAGAAGAATCTGTGTCTGTGCAGGAACTTTCAGCGTTTGGATAAGAACTTTATAGCCATGTGAGTGTGAATCACATCATTTTATTTTTGAATTTTATCTGAACAAAAAAATGATCCCTATTCTGCAGAAGCAAGCATGTAAAGTACATTGATGTGTGGCCCATAAATGTATTCAATCCCACATCCGGTGATCCCTTCGATATGGTCTCTCTGTTTATGATGCAGCTGGCCGTGATAATGCTGGCTAAATGGAAGCATCTAAGAGTGAGAATCTTCTTGTGCGAGACGAATGACGAACGCACTGTGGGGTAGGTTCATTGATAAACCCAAAATAGTAGCATTTTCCTAACTATTTTACCCTTTTTCCCCAGAACGTTTGACACCCAGGCCCCTCAAATGGAAATCTTCTCCAAGTTAAAGCTGCAACAGTCCCTCAAGGAACTCCGAATCACTGCTGACATCATAGAGATTGAGGAATGGAGTAGGGACTCGGATTTCGTGCGTCATGCACGCACCCTCAAGCAGTTCACCGGTCAGGCTGATAGTGCCCTGCTCGAGGATGACGATGGCGATGAGACAATGAATCGCTCGCTCCTGTATATGCAGAGGGCAAACCAAATTATACGCGATCGTTCGGATCAGACAGCACTATCGTTCATCTATCTGGCGGCGCCACCAAAGCTCTCGATAACAGATTTTGCGGAACGCAGTGCCAGCTATGTTGAGCTGCTGACGGAGCTGACGGCTGATTTGCCGCCCACAATTCTGGTGCATGGCGTCAGTACGGTGACCTCGACAACGCTCTAGACTCTAGGCGGATAGCCAGCATTTCCATAAGTGATAAACTAAAAAAACTCACACAGTGCAACAAAGAAACCGGAATGAACCAATTTAGACGACACGCCGGCTCCCGCTCTCTTGTCCCCTATCCTTGAATCTGTCTCTGGGCTGCCTTTATCGCTGATATGCGGCTGGCATTTTATTATTTATTGTGTGTCTATGTGTGCTTGAAACCTTAGCAGTAATCGAGTAATATTAGCACTTGTGTATGGTAGTATGTTCGTTCATCTTGCACCCTGGCACACGTCACACACGGAGCAGAATCAAAATCAATCATCATATCAGCCAACTACATATAATTTTATGACGGAACGTATCATGTTTTAACCTTCATCCACCTCCTAATCGAACCCCACCCCGATATAAACATTTTTGTGATTCCAAAGCTATATACTATCTAAAACAAATACTACATCTACTACTAAACGAGTAATGATACACGAAAGGCGAAAAGTATTAGAGAACCACAGCCGCGAGATTGTGGCTATAATCATAAAGATTTCATTATGCACCTAGTGATAACTACCAATGGGGAAGGGTGCTCACAGTTCGTTTGGGACTTTGATGGATTATTTTAGATAAATGTATTTGCGTGTGTGTGTGTGCTACTTTTTTGAAGCGTTCAACTGTGACTACCCCTCTCCCCAGAAAACTATTATCGATCATAGCATTCAATGTATTCAGTTCTTTCCAATAATCTAAATAAAAAACTAGCTATATTTATTTATGTACACAACTGAGTGATTGTTTATTTCTGAGGAAACTAATTGCACATACATATGTATGTGCATACTATACTCGTATGTGGAGGAATAGTCTCACACTTTTTTGAGTCTATATAGGGCGCTTTTGTATGCCTTACTATATAACTAGATAATCTGTCAGTTGTGTTGGGCTATAAAGCTGAAGTTTTTCACCGCAAACCATGTACCCCTATAATTCAAACAGAAAACATTTAAGAAATCACTACATTAATATAAAATAATTTGGTACACAATTCAGATTTAAAAAATAATGTATTCACCATACGTGGGCTAAGGATATTTTGTCATACTTTGCAAATAGCTTTTGTTTGTTCGGATTTTGCTTCTGTGCTGAAAAAAAAATGCAAAGCAGGAAGTCTAAAAAATTAACGTCTTCGGACAAAATTGAAAGCATTCGCTCTAAGTTGGCGTAATGGATCAGCCACGCTGTCAATGGTAGTAATGAAAATTTTCCAAATGTGTCATGGTTGCCGCTTAAGAAAAAAAGTGCAGCATTTGAAAGGAATGAACAAGGAACTGGTTTTTTCCTAAGTGTAATCTGCAACCTATGGAGTTGGAACGAAATTCTATTACCCATTCTGGGAAAAAATTTCTTACTTACCCATAAAAGTGGAGGAAGAATTCAAAGCGTTAAGAACTGAGCGGACATTAGTATTCAAAGTTTCTGACGTTGAGTAAACACATTTTTGGCTATTGCCTACTCTTCCGAATTGGGATTTTCAACTCTCACTTCTATATAAAAAAAGAAAAGGAACTCCTAAGGACGATCGAGGAAGAGATGCCAGCAGTCTTACATTTCTCACAAAATATTTTTACCCTGGTTGCTTTTGGTTACATTACGATGATTAAGTAGCTCCAGAAAAGACTTTTCCCGATCCCATAAGGTATGTGACTTAATCGAAGTCAGGTCAATGGCATAGACGTTAGTTTTTCCGTCCCAAAGATCTAGACGTAGGACTTAGACTCTATAAGAGTTGAAGCAATGGATTTCTTTCCTATAAAGAAACTATGTACCGGTTATCTAGATGTTGATGTCACTTGTGCATCGAGAGAAAGCATTAAGAGCGGTTTTGGTTTCTAAATAAAGAGGTACACATCTTTACAGTTCTTACTGTTTTGTTTTCAAATACGTAATATTTGTAAATTTTTATGAGACTGAGATCAACAAAATGCATATTTTAAGGATCTCAATATTAACTATACATATTCTTATAGTAGTTTTAAAAATTGAAGTAAATACTGACGAATATGTATATCATAGATAACATGAGAATTATATTTTCCCAACATGATTTCTGTAAAAAGAAAAACCTTGGCATAGTAAACAATTTCTATACTTCTGTGTCATTGAGTGGAATATGAGCCTACATACATATGTGCCTACATGTGGAGTGCAGTGTTATTTTAATCAATGAAATGGATTTTGCAACGATATTTGAAACGTGCTTGCCTCCAGCTCCCTTATCGCAGAATCCATTAACACATTCCGTTCGGAGAGGGCATTCCTTATCCGCTTTGAACTTTGTTTGGGCATCGTTTACCGCTACCATTAAATGGTTATTAAGATATGGGATCGGGTCGCGTGTAAAAGAGGACACTGATTGCACAGCAGCAGGAGCTCGGGAGGAGCAACAGCAGTCGAGGCAATAGAGTCATAAATGTCACCAGGATGCGCTTGATCCTGTTGTTGCACTATTTATGTGATGACAATTTATGATACTCATCAAGGAAGGTCGGCGGGGCACACCCCTGCACTGATTACCTGCACACACGCACACAGCCACACAAACACATACGCACTGCCTTTCAAGGATCTGTTTGCGTTAACCCGTGATACCGCTCGAGTGTCAATAAATTCTCATAAACGAACGCAATTGCCTGACACTTTCCAGGGGCGCTATCGGGAGCATTCTAACGGACATTTCTTTTTTCTGGTGATACCTAGGGTCTAAGGGTTAGCCCAGGAGTAGGGGGTAGGACTGGGCCTAAGTTATGGCATGAGTTTTGTTGAAATTGTCGCATGCTTTGACCCAAGAAATTACCATACAAATGGACCTCTATGCGAGGGAGTACCACTCCGAAAGAGCACTCTCTAAGTCCCAGTCCCGACATGCAGTCTGGAGGGTTCTTTTTTGCACATCTGGGTGACCACAACAAATTTACTTGGAAACAAACAAATAGTCGAATATAATAATTCATAATTCCAGATTATTACATGGTAATTTGGCTCAGAAGAGTGGGACTCGAATGGATTCTCTATGAGATATATGTATGTACAATGGGAAGCGTACAATGGGAACAAAAGCAGCCACAGATCGATTCCATTGTTTGGGATTCTATAGCAAAGAAGGATCAACAAGCGAGAGAGAGAATTTCCCAAGGAATTCCTCTTGACTTTGAGACCTCTAATCGTATTTTCGCAATTTAGCGCCAACATCTAATCCGCAAAACGAAAACGATTAATCTGAAAGGAGAAGAAGAGCAAACGAGAAACACGCAACCACCAGACGGCCCAGAGGATTATCATCAGGTGACCTATTGTTGGCCTAAGAATAGACTCTCAGATAGAGAGAGGTTTCCCACTTTCAACCAGAACCGCCCACCATCCACTACTACCTATTGTTGCTATTTTGACAGCCAAAAAGAAGAGAGCCTCCTCAGGTAGCCAACGCAAAATGCTAATAGGAAATGCCAGGATCATCTGGATCTGGACCTTCAGTGCCTCTCTCATGGGCGTTGACGATCTTTAGGCTATCCGCGAACCTTTCTCCCGAATATTGCAGCATAATGCTTGAGCCGGGACCGGGATCGGGACCGAGATCTGCTACTAAGCTGCGGTCGCGTGGCACTCTTGACAAAGTCAATCGATCAGATCCATCAGCGATCATCATCATGGTCAGTGGCCAGCGTGAAGATCAAACGTCGGATCCTTTTGTCGGCATTGGTCGGCATACATCCCCACACCCTCCGCTTTGTTCTTGACAATTTGTGTGAAATATCTGGTCCATGCAGTCACCCATCCCATCATTTGTACAATTTAGCCATGCCTGGCGCTTCTCCCCAGCCAGTGTTTGCCCAATTGTTTTGGCCGTTTTCTATAGAAATTCAGCGAACTGTTTAAATTGATTTTCCTCTTCTGATAGGTGGAGTGCATCCTCGGATCTGTGGCTCTGAGTTAATTAACCTTTCGCTGCGGCCACTTGAAAGTGGGCTTGAGCCGGTCTGACCCGAGACCTGATTACTCTGTGGAAAGTAGAGCGATGCAAATGCCTAAGGTAAGAGTACCTTTTGAGCACTATACTATAAACACTTAGCGATCCGAAAGTCTCAGTAGCTGTTGCTTTTTGAAAACATATGGGCTTGGAGTAACTAATCAATATTGTTTTGGAAAGTAATAAGGAATGAATATCTCTGGGTTCATTCAAACAGAAAACATTTCAGAACTCGTTACAATTTAGTAGTAAGCAAAATTGTTGTATGACAAAATTTCGTCTCGATAGAATTCAGTAAAGTTTGTTTCGGCAAATAATAAGGAATGAATATCTAGGAGATTTCATTCAAACAGAAAAAGGTTCAGAACTCGTTAGAATTTAGTAGTAAGCCAAATTTTTGTGTGACAAAATGTCGTTGTGATTATTCACGACAATTCCTGCTGGAGATGCAGCAGCAGCCATATCAGATTTCGATATGGCAGAATCCCTGATTGCCGTCGACTACATGGGTCACCGATTCCACAAGCTACCCTCGACCGTAGCAAATCTGCTGAGCTCAAAGGATGCGGCTCCCACGGGAATGGTGCTAGAGATGGAGGGCCGCGCCCTAGTGGATGGTCGCACTGTCCCCGGTCCGGTGTTGGCCAACTATTGCATGGTACTGGCGCTGCAGAAGGCTAGCACGATGGGCATTGGATGGGCGGTTGCCTTGGTAGCCAAATATAACATGTTTGGTGTCTGCATGTCAAAGGCAGTGCCCGCGCTGATGCCCGCCGGGGCATTGGGGCCGTTCTCCCCATCGTTCCTGTCTGGCCTTGGAACCAGGAAGAGTTCATCGCGGACTTTGGGATGTCAGCTTGCTCGGTGGCGGATCTGGAGATCTCTTACTGCAATAGCAGTGTACACCAGGTGCCACAACTGGCGGCTCTCGATGGTGATAGCAAAGAGAAATCGGATAGGGCGACCATGGGGGCATCCTGACTTGGGGCTTGTGTACGTTGCCACCGAGGATCGGCTACGCGAGTGCTGCGTGCTGTGAGAAGAATCTGATGCCCCTGGTGCCAGACAACGAAATATCTCATATGGGATCTGTGGGTGACCACCGAGGCCACCCCTCGTGTACCCTAGCAGTTCTCAAGGAATTGCCACAAAACTTGAGCATCGAACCACGGTAAACAAAGGAGGAAATTATGAAAAAGGAGCATTAACATTAAATTTCCTTTCCCCAGTGACTGCGAGTGCTATTCCCCCGATCCCACGGCTTCCCTTGATTGTCGCATGTCTGCTAAACTTTAGAGAAAATCTGTTTCCCCCATATATTATTAGAAACATAAATTAAACAATTTTATAAATGTATATGTGTGCTTCAGTTTATCTGTGCCTTATATTTATGCTCCTATTATTTACTCCTTTGGACTCTTTGAAAAATATTATATGCAGATGAGGTAAAATAACATTCCCCGAGATATATAAATTTCGAAACATTGGCCTATTGGAGAATGGAGGTGATCCACGGGTTACCCTGCACTGCAGTAGATCTGGTCTACTCCATGGTAGTACTATTCTCAGCTTAAATTCATATAGATTTGGGTATATAAATCTAAATTTATTCTGTTCTTTTGACGTACAATTTGTATTCCAATTTTTGTACAAAACAGATTTTGCTGCAAACTTGAAAATTTCTTACTTTTCTTGACACCTACCCGCAAAACTCCTTTCGTGTGAAAAGATTACCTCGAGGCCTCAGAGAAAGCCCCAGCCAACCAACCAGCCAGCCATCCAGCCACTTGAAAGACATTTACGTTTGACCCAATAATAAAGTACAATCGACTAAAATCGAAAGTTGCAAACCGCACATCGAAATTCTTTTTCTTTGTTCTGCTGGAAGTTGGAAGCATCAAAGCCGAAACGGTACGAACGAACACTTACTAGACCACAGACATGCAATGAGCTGGGGATGTGGATATGGATGGAGGGTGGACTGGCAGCAGACCGATTCGATCGATGCGAAAATTATGGAAATACATTGGGAGCTCTGTCTGCTGTACGTTTTTCGCTGGCATTTTGACCTTGGCAACAATTGTTTGGACTATAAAACGTCAGTTTCAGCACAAAAGAGGTATGATTACGGACGGTAGCCAAATGACAGGTCAAACAAAGCGGCAAAGGCCACTCCAAGGGTCCATCTAGACCTGATCCGATCGGAGGCAGACGACGGGCAATTAAACGTTTTGACCGCAAGCCAATTTAGGGCACGGGCTCTGGGCCTGAGCTGCTCCAAAGGTAGCTGACGATTGCGCACAGGTAAAAGAGGACCAGGCCAAGACAGCGAATCAGGTAGCAGGAGGTTTACCTGAACCTGCACCTAAGCCAATCATAAAAGGGCAGCGGATCCAGGGCCTCTGCCAGCTATATAAAGAAGTATGACCAGCCCAGTCTGTTCAGTTATCCTTCGGCCTTCAACATGTTGACCAACAACGATCTGATCGAGCAGTTCTATTACCCAAACGAATCCCATTCGGATTCCCATTCGGAGCTGCTGGGCGTCCAGGGCATGGATGCCTTTCAGCAGTTGGAGCAGTTCATGTACCAACAGGAGCTCAGTGGCAGCGGCGACAGTCTTTCGGATGGGGCCAACAGTTGCTCCATGGAGCAGCTATATTATGACACCCCCGCTGTCCTGGGACTAGAGCACATGCTCTCTGCCCAGGCTGAGGAGCACCATCAGCAGAATCAAGCGAATTCTTTGGGCAAATGCCAGCAAAGGAGTTCCAATTACTGGACCAAGCAGCAGGAGCAGCACGGAAGCAAGCTCTCCACCTCCATCTCATCAATATCCTCCAGCTCCTTATCATCATCATCATCATCATCTGCGTCTTCGTCTTCGCCTGTGTGCAGTGGAGCTGTTCTTAAGAAGCGTCGCTTGGCGGCCAATGCTCGGGAACGCCGTCGGATGAACAGCCTGAATGATGCCTTCGACAAGCTGCGGGATGTGGTACCATCTCTGGGGCACGATCGAAGACTCTCCAAGTACGAGACGCTACAAATGGCACAGGCGTATATTGGGGATCTGGTCACTTTGCTCTCAAGAGACTATTGATGATGCGATTCCTCTTTATTCCCGAGGAGTCCATCCACGGACGGGATGCTGTTGTAGCAACAATTTGAACCTAGTGTAAACTTATAAAGGCTGTTAGTTTTAAGGACTGTACATGATCGTTTATTATTTTTATATTAGTTGTAAGTTATAGAGCGCTGGCTAATACAAATAAAATTGAATTGAATTGAATTGAAAAGTGAAACGATTTTGAAGTAGTTTGGAAGTAGTTTTCAAAAGGATTTTTAGAAATTTGAATGGTCATGCGCTCTAGTTGCATATATGTATGGGGAAACTCCAAAGATTCTTAATAATAAAAGCTACAAAATGTACATTTTTTATTATTATTTTGAATATATTTTCAGAAGGGATTTCTTTAGCATTGTAATGCTCCTGTTTCAGGAAAGTATTCCACTGATCTCCTGGTCCAAAAGATGAAATAAACTTCAGACCAATAAGTTGAAAACAAGGATCAAGTAATTATCAATTACTAAATTGATAACAAGTTATTTTTAATTGATATATAGTTAACGTACAATGCAAACAAGATGGAACGATAAATACAATGCAAAAAAAGGGTAAAGCGATATCATAATAATAGTGTGTTATTATGTAGGCAAACACTTATTTTGATAAAATAATCCTTGGTCCATCTGTGGGAGAAATAGGATAAAAACTATTATTTTACATGAAATCAGTTGGAAATTGGAAATACTTCTAAGTTGGTGTGTTGGTCCGTTTAGAATATACTGATAAACTCTGAGAGATATTTCTTTGGTCTAGATTAACTAAATGAAGTAATCGGTTACAGTATCTGCATGTTACATCTGCATGGTTGGTTCTAGCCTAATATACACATAGATGTGCTTATGACCAAATCGGCTTGAGAAAAAAAAAACGTTTAACCGATAATCATAATACAAGAAACATATCTTCTTATATGTACATAAGTCCTACATATGTATATTGACACATCCTTAGCGATCGCTCTTGCAACATTTGTTAGCATTCGCCACACTTTCCTCTATCACATCACCGACAGACAACCCGTCTCAAGGAGTGTATCCTAGTTATGCCTGATAGCTAGGCGGCACGGCTTAGTAGCGGAGTGTGCCACACCCACTAACCATAGGAAAAGGTCAAAACATCACTTACCGGCACACGATTAATGAGTTCCGACTTCCGACACGACAGCAGATAGAGAGAGGGACCTCCAAACAGAAGTGATTAAGGGCCGCAAACGTCAACAGGTAAACAGTGATCCTTAAACACGGCCTCAGCGCTGCCTTAGATCCTTTGGGAGACCCACCAAATAGCAATTGATTTAAACATAGTCATTTGTAAATGCTATGGGAACTGTTTGTGTTGTCCCTCACTAAGCCACTTCACTATAAACTCAACAACAATAAACCGGATGGAAAGACAGTTTCAAATTTCGAATATCACATTGACTTTTGTATTTATACAACTAAATACTCAACATTTACTTAACTATAACTATAACTAGGTTCGTTATTCTAGGGTCCAAAAGGAATTCCTCCATGTATATGGAATGCTCTTCACTAATGTTTCGAGATTACAAAATTATTCCAATATTTTGTTTTAATTTAGAGCTTATGTACACAAAGTCCCTAAAAATCATGCATATTTATTTGAGTTACAACCTATGTTATACACTGAGGGCTTAAAGATCATAAATAATACCTTTTAATGAACTTAGATTCTTATTTTAGAGTCTAGAGTAGGTTCGTAGTGAGAAATGGACTTGTCAGCTATATAAGTTAGTTTCAGTCTTTGCGGATATTGCGAAATAATTGCTGGGAAATTCAAAATTCAAAAATGATCGTTGATCAAGAATCAATGTTGTTGACAGAAAGAAAGTTAAGAAGTATAGAATATCAGTCCAAAAGAGATTCGATTCTACTCAAGGAACATATGTAGGTGAAAAATTGAAGATTTTTTGTATTCAAATTCTAAAGTCATTATCAATTAGATTCCAGTCGATTAGGATTCAATTATTTCCGGTCCGTTTTCCTGACTTCTAAGTATCAAATACCTATCTGAAAGATTGTAGTCTGTGGAACGGACCGAAAATTAATAGAATTCTAATAGAATCCTTTAATGAATATCCTTAAATTTTCTATGATATCCTTAAAAAAATTCAGTCGTTGATCTTTAAGGAAAAAATTTATCAATTAAAGACCAAAAGGGAGACATAGAGGAAAATATTTAAAACTTTAGTTTGGACATTTTCCGATAAAATCTCAAAAAATGGTCAAATAAAAACTTTAAATATGAAGTTGAATATACAATTGAACGCTCGAACATTGATCCTTTCATCCAAAATCAGTCAAGAGGGATCTGAAGTAAGTAGAGTCATGTCCTGCAATCCGTTTTCCGTAGTCCGTTTATGGGTCCTAACACCGTTTCCAGTGAATATTTAGTAAAGAAATCAAACTTTATTGCAATTTCTTTTAACGATATTAATTTTTTTTTTGCTTTTGTTTTTGTGTTGGTTTTCATGATCAAACATTAATGTGAAATATATATGCATATACCATTATGTATGTATATTATTACGATAAACATTTAGTGAAGAGCATACACAACTGTGGCTTTGACCCAAAGTTTAGAATTCAGTGTTTTTGGACTAATTATACAACTATATACAGTGTACTTAGGGACTTAAGAACTAGAAGCAATGGCGCATTTAACTAAATTGATAGCGAACGATATACATATATAGTAGCTAAGGCAACGCTCTAAACTTAATTGGTTAATTGTAAAAGATGTGGTCTTAAAAGTCTTTGCATGTGGGGTTCGTTATGTCTGAAAGTCTCCCGGAAAACGGGGCTAATGAAGCTCGAAATCTGAATGATGCGAGAAAAGGAAGAATCTTATGGCTCCGATCCAGATCAAGTTATTTTCCACATAATTAAATCCCTCAATGGAGCCCACATATCATTTTTATTAAACTTTAACGAGAAATCTATCAGATATTGCAGGGTAAAATTGCTTTTGATAGGTCCAAAGAGACGTGGAAGAAATCTTAAATCTTAAGAGTAAAATGTTGTTTCACAGTTTCTTAAACACTTTTATATGGTTGATTTGCAATAATTTAAAATCTGTATAATCGTCTTATCAATAAGTAAACGATCCTCAACCGATTGAATCGTCTTAATATATATATATATATATATATATATATTTGTAGACACGCGATATACATATATTGGGTTTATATTGGCCGCCCTCCCGGTTTTCGGTTGCTTTTGGGGGTTTTTATGTACAATTTACGTCGGTGTTTAACTAAATCGAGTTGAGATAAGTGAGAGGACTACGAACTAAAACCTTTTCGGGCGAAAGACGAAGACGAAGGCGGCACAGCGGTTGCACGTGCTTTCTTTTGTCTGTTGTCTGTGTTATGTGTTATATAATACGTAAAGGAATTACATCCAAGCTTTACCACGCATGCGCCCACGTCCACGCATCTGACCACCGATGCCGCCGCCTCCCGGTCCACCACCACCACCACCGCGCGCATAGAACGGTCGTGGTCCAGGTCCGGGTCCACCTTCGTAGGGTCCGGGCGGCCGCTGATAGGGTGACCTCGGATACGGTCCCTGGTTCGACCAGCCGCGACCTCGCCCACGGCCCCGCTGCTGCATGTTGTCCGGACTGTTCATGGGTGGGCCGAAACGCTGGTATGGAAAGGGAGGTCCATACGGCGGTTGGGGTGGCGGCGGTGCTCCCGCTCCTATATGCATTTGAGGCATTTGATTCCATGGTTGCTGCTGTTGCTGTTGTTGCTGCGGACCGTGCGGTGAATGCTGCTGCTGCTCCTGCTCCCCGGACATATCCTGCATGGACTGGCCCAAAAAACTGTTGTTCGACTCCCAGGGATTCATGAAATCTGTGGGCGTTTCCAAAAGTACAGGACGCGAGGGTGTCAAACCACCGTTGGCATCCGTTTCAGCCTCCTCCAGATCCTCCTTGGATTCTAAATGGCAAAATTGGGGAAAGGTTCAACAAATTTCTTAAACAGTAGAGAAAACCTGACTACCTCGCAGCGACTCATCGACATCATCGTCCGACATGTCCATATCTATGACCATGTCTGCAGGATCATAGCGGGTGCCGCCGTCCAAACGATCCGATTCCGATGAAGAGCCTAAAAGGAGAAGAAAAGTTGAATTATGAAGAGAACATTTCCAGAAGATATTTTCAATACTTACTCGCATTTGATTTGTGCGGAGAGCTGGTCTTAGTCTTGGCATAGCTATTGCCAGGCGGAGCCATGATTCCCTCATCCGTAGAGCCCGGCGCAATGCGATAGTCCACATCCCCCCCACCACCAAAATCCTACAAAAATTATATTAAAGACACGAAATTCTATGAATAGCAAGTGATTGCAGTACCTTATCGGCACCACCAGGCGAACCAGTGAGCGATATAAGATTCCTATGATCTATATCCACCAGCTGGCGTGACTTGTCCTGGCTGAGACCCAGCTTTGCCCCGAAATTAAAGGCCGGCGGCAGCTGGAGCGTACGATGATCCACATCCTCGGCGCCCAGCGCTGCGGCATTATTGTGCAAATGGTCGCTGTATTCTGGCGGGGCGACGCTGGCCTTGCGCTCGAAATGGGGCGGCGAATGCGGCGTGGACTGGGGATTATAGGCGGAGGAGCTGGCACCGCTGCTGTTCAGACTGGTGTCCAGCGGCGTCCACGACATGCTCATGTTCCAGGTGCTGTTGAAGTCGTCTCCATTGCCGCCGCCGGTCGGCCCAATGGATGGCGGCAATGGAGGTGGAGGCATCGGTGCGGGTGTGTATTGTGCATCCTGACCACCGCCACCATTTCCGCCATAGCCATGATGCGAGGGCAGCGGGGGCACATACTGTTCCTGGTTGTTGGAACCGAAAATCGGAGCCGGTGCCAATGGACTGTCAAACTGCGAATGATTCGGATTGTATTCCCCGCCGCCACCAGCACCGCTGCCGCCACCTACTCCTCCACCCAAGCCAGGTATGGAGCTGTTGTTGCCACCGCCACCGGCGCCACTGTTGTTGTTGTTGCTGTAGCTGGAGAGGGGCTCTGGCTTGTAGAAATTGACACTCGGCGCATAGGCCTCATCGTCCGAACGCGAGCCAATCACCTCGATGGCGCTTCCCAGATCCTTCGAGTCCCGCTTGAAGTCGTTGATGTCAAAAGGGAGCTTTCCGCTGTCCAAATAGCTAGAGAAACCATTCAATCCGCCGCTGAACATATTCTAAAACGGAAATGAAAAATAAACATAATTCCCCAGACTCCAATCTGCCAGCAGTTTCTTTGGATTTCCTTACCACTCCCAATGGTGGACTTGTCTCGTCGGGCAGCTGGAGATCTGCATCACGCTCGGGCGAGGGTGCATTTACGTCCGGCGAGGGTATGGGACTTTGCAACGTGGGTATGGTCTCATCCAGCTTCCTTTTCACAATCTTAATTCGTGTGCCAAAACTTTTATATGCCTAAGATGAGAGAGAGAAAATTGTTAGAGAGATACAGCAACGGTCAGCAGTATTCTAGGGACTTACACTGGCCACCACTTTGACCTCTCTGCCTTGATGCTCGTAGAACTTCTTGGCCGCCTCCACGCTGGCCAGCACTGCCTTGCGGCTCTTGATTTCGTTTTGCAAATTCTTGTTGTAGGCATTTATGAAGGCTACACAGCGTTCCACTTCCTTTTCAATGTCCCCCGAGTGGCTTTTGTCCTTGAGCTGCTGCTTGATGGTCTCGATCTCCAGATGCGGGGGCTTTGGCACCTTCTTCATGCTCTTGTCGGTGGCCTCCGCCAGTTCGACGCACTCGCGCACCTGGGCAATGAGTGTGGCATTCTGGAACTCGTCGCTGGCATCGATTTGCGATTTCTTTGGCGGCGTGATGTTGAGCAGACCGCTTAGATCGCTCAGATATTCCTCGTTGTAGATTTCACGCTGTTCCCAGATCTTAAAGATACGCAATATCTTATCCTTGACGCGTTCATCCCTGTAAAGAGTAGAGGTATTGGTATCTAGTGCTTTTAGGGGGGGTTTCTGCTAACTTACCGCACCATGGTGGTGGCTCTTTGGAGGGCTGTGGCCCAGCATTCCACGAACTCGTATCGCTTCCGCTTGCTATACTGTATGACATCGTTGGCCAGATAGAAGAGCACCAATCGATGATCCACACGCACTATAAGCAAAACCGATTAGGGTCTGGCTCTGGGATTACTTGTGGCGACTGCAGTCTCTTACCTCTCTTGAAAACATTCAGCCATGACTGGATGATCTTCTTGTGGTTGGCGCGGTGCTGCAGGCACCAATTTGACATTTGCTGTATGCCCTCCTGTGTGTCCTTCAGCGCCTCTAGACGCGTCTCAAAGAGCTCATCGTCAAAGGGTTCGTTTGCGCTCATTTGGGCCATATTACTAGTTCTGCACTTAGCACATTACACTGTAACACGATATATGTATGGGGGTGGATGGTGGTGGAAAATCACGAAAATACAATTGTTTACAACGTTTCGTTCACGAGGGGTCTGCTCTGTCCACAGGCAGCAGGAAGCAGGCGCAGCGCAGCGGCTACTTTTCAGCGTTGTATTCTTCACTCCACACGCGCACTTTTTTCACTCTACAATTTTCTTCGCCCACGCGTTTTCACAGCTCTTTTTCGCTTAAACGTTAATCACCGCATTGTCGTCGAACCTTTTTCAACCGAATGTTGCTTGTGGTGGTAAAAATTGCACGTTTTATTGGCTAGAATTCAAACAAATTTGTTGGAAAAAGCAACTTAAAAATTTAGCTATCTTCTTAGGGATGTTAAATATATTGATAATATATCGATATATAGTTTTTGTCGTATAGGTGATCGTTCTTAGACTGGCGAAAATATTTGGCTATTTTTCTATCGGTAGTTTTGTGCGATAGGCGGAACTTATCGGCGTTGAAAATAAAAATCAATTAAAAATTACATTTTAGACATTTTCCATGGATTATTTATAACATTATGGAATACATAAAATATTTTGGATTCATGTTTTGCAAGTATTTAATTGAGTTCATACAGAAATAAATGTTTTAAGCATGGGCGCCAATTTACATTTTGAATTGGTCTGCAGAACCATCGATATATCGTAATTGAACACTGGCAGAATATATATGTGTGTGTGCGGCGGCAAACATCTGAATTTACCCCCATTATTTTCCGCCTCTCGACCAAAGCTGTTGTGCCCGCGCATGAACTACGTCCACGCGACTAGCAGCACGTAAATATTTGCCGGTACGCTGCATATTCGTATTACAATCTGTATTTATTGATAAATTTTTGTATTAAACGGCGTGCCATGGTGTGGGTGTTTTGTTGTTTGCGGTTTGTTGTATTGCGTTTGTATTGGTTTGCCGGCATATGGTGTCCGTTCTGTCTTTTCTAGAGATGTGCCTTTAGGCCGTATATTCTTAACAGAAATTGTACGAATTTTACAATAATTTATATAAGAATGTTTTGGCTCTGGTTCCGATAAAAATAGTAATCTAATTTTGCGAAATTTTCCTGGTTCATTTCGTGGTTTTCGACATAATCTAGCAACAAGTGATGCGACGTGCGTGAGGCGCCAGCTCCATTTTCACTCCCGGAACCATCTCTAGGCTCAGACGGTGTTTTGATTGTATTTTTGGGTTTTTTACGGTACCCTTTAGCAGAGGGTATATTTATTAAAGCAGATGTTTGCAACGTCTTTTTAGAAAATCGGCCCCTTCACTATAGTTCTTATCTTTGCCTAGTGTTGTCTAGTAGTCGGATTTCCTTTGATATCCCAATCCCAACAACGGTTTGCTATATAATAAAGTTAAAAAAATCTTCACATAATGTTGAAAACTGCATCTTTATAGCAGATTTAATAATGCTGTTAAAAAGAATCTAAATCGGAAAATTATACTGGTCAAAAAACAGCATTTGGTGTTTTATGAAGAAATTTTAATAATTCTTATTATTTAGGCAAAATATCATCAGAATCGTATCTGTGTCTCAAACATGTATGTTCTTACCACAGAAACCCTTCACCTCAGAGAGTAGCAAATGGTTAGTACTATGTTTTTACTATTATTTGGTTGAGTAAGCAACAAACGAAAAAAACTAATCGAAAAACAAGGAGCTAGAGAGTCGAATATTTGCCCTGCATCGGTGGGGGCATCCACAAATATCCTCCACCTACGACCTTGAGCAATGAACACGCAATTTGCTTATAAAAGAAGGCCTGGCCTGTCTCTGTCCCTCTGCAATGCTCTTCCCCAACCAATTTATTTGCAACTGTAAAATGAGCAAGTTCCCCGTTGCCATTAGGGCCATGTAATTATTCTGATTACTTGGCTCAGACAACAGGAAAATACCAATAACAAACAGCAGCAACAAAAGCAACAACTAATATCCCGCTGCTCTACTGACCCAGTGCCAACTAACGTTACGTTACGCTTTTGGCCCGCTTTCCGGTGTCCGCCCCTCCGTCCGGCCTCCGTTCTGGCCATTTGAGCAGCGACGACTACGACGGCGGCGACGCCACGCCACGCCACACGGGAAATGCGCCGTAGCAAATAATTACGCTTCAATTGCTGCTCGACCCTCAAGGATTTCGGTTTGATTGCTCCTTGAGCTCCATAAAAAAATATATAACAAAAAACTAGAACGGTCTCTTGCGTGGCTTAAAGTGATAACAGGAGAAGTTTAAGTAATAAAGTGAGATAAGGAAAAGTCAGGGTTCTTTGAGAGGTAAGTTAAAGCTATAAATAAATCTGGGACCTACATATCTGGATTATTAGTTGATTGATATTTATTTTTTTTTTATTTGCTAGAGTTAGTTAAGGCACAAGTCACAAGAATTATTTTAGTTTCTTACGGTAATAAATGTTTATTTACTATTTGATTGATTTTTAATATTATACATTTCAAAAGTGAATATAAAAGAACTTCCATGATACGAATCATTTCTTGTAACAACAAGAAAATGTGCGAAAAAAACACAATTTCATTTAGATATTTTATTATTATTTGTGGTACCTTAAACTTTAAATAGCTCGGTAAAAAGATTCAATGTTTATTAAATTAATAAAGATTTGGTTTTGACGAATTGTAAAACTATTTAAATGTTATAATTATTGAAGAAATTCTATAGAAATTCTTATACAAAAAGTGGAGATGATATTCTCGACAATTACTTTATATTTATATTTATAATTGCCAAAAATGATCTTTGTTGTAGTGTTGGTAGAATCCTCCCTTGCAGGAGGAAGCTTCATTTTCGGATCAAAGATCCTTTAACCGAGAGCTTCATTAAATATTTCAAGTAGTTTTTCTTATAGTGAGACAACTATGGGCATCAGCTCGAGTGCTCTATCTGTACGAACTTATCAAGAACCATCCCTTTAGATTCTGATTTCCTGGTGTAACCCTTCAATAAATGCCATAAAATCCCAGAAAAGCATTAAATTCGCATTCCTGTTTCCCACGGACCACGGAAAACAGCGCCGCCCACAGAAAGCCATACGCCAAAACCAACCCACCCACGCATTCAGCGATAATCGCAATTAGCCCACACCTTTGCTCCAGATGGAAACAATAAACACTAATTAGGAAGCAGTTCCGAGGACAACATCATGCAATTGAAAAGCGCCGGGTTTTCGCACTCGTGTAACCTGATTTTCAGGCTTACTATAAGGGCTAACACCGCCCATGCCAGACCAGACCAGACACAAACACAGAGGCACAGGCGTTTGTCAATTAGTTGGTTCGCTCGCAAGGGCGATAAGGCAGGGCCAACCTCCAGCTGCGACGTAGATATCGCCGTTTCCTGAAAATTTCATCAGATTTTTATCCACCAGCCACGGATTGTAGCTCACGGATTGGTTCAAGTGAATCCCTGATTGTAATAAATTCAACTCCGATATGCACATGCACAATCACGCATTTTGATTTCTATCCCCCCCGAGATTTTCCACTTGAGCTGCATTTTACCCGACTTTTTGATTTTTACGTCAATCAATGTTCGGGGGGTACGACAAACGTTTTGCATACATTTGCAAGCGGGTAAAAGCAAAAGAGAAATGGCCCCAGAAGACACATTTCCCATGCCCCCTGCCCCTCTCCCCACAGCTCTGTGGGGCCTGCCAGGAGACAAAATAAGAAAAATGGTAAGATGGCAAAAAAATAGATATATTTCAAATTGTACCTATCGATGTGTATGTGTATGTGTCTGTGTGTGCCAGATCGACGTCATCAGGAGTCCATGCCCACGCCGACGCCCACGCCATGTGGGGGGTCTAAACGGCGTAAACAAGTTCCAGCGTCAGCATTGAATTAGTTGGATGCCTTAGGATTAAGTTGGCTTCCAGTTGGAATGACTATTAGATAATGGGGTATGCCTGATTGAAAGAGACGAATGTCATATACATATTCACAAGAGAAAAATACGAATATTTGGGATATCTATTAAAGATAGTTTTTCTTACTAACAGAACAGTGGTCTTTACTGTTGTGGGTTTCAGAGAGATATTGGGCTTCCTAAACTGGTAAGTCAACCAAGAATGTCACACTTTGTCCCAGGTCAGTATTTACAAATATTAAGCTCTTAACAGCACTCGGTGCTTTCATTACAATCTCTGTGCGAACCTGGACGAGTAAATCTATCCTCAAAAGTAAAGATTTTCAGGTTTATATGGGGTTAGAAGGATCGAAATCATTAAGGAGCTAAATAGTATAAATTCTGAGTAATTCTGAATGACATGATAGAACGACAAGTCTGTAAAGAATTAATGCTTTTTCTGGGGAGCGGTTTATGCAAAGGATGAAGCAGTAAAATGATCGAGAGACTACTCGTAGAAACTCTACTCCATTGTAGAGGGAAAACCTTTAAGTATCTCCATCGTTTATCCATAAAAGGGATGCCCATGAAGGTGCATTAGCTTAGGTGGTCGCGGCACTAATGACAAATTGAATGCATCACTTGCCAGGGGACTTGCCACAGGACTCGGGACTCAGGACAACACATGATAGATGGGCACAAGTTTGTGGCACAAACACCCAGAGAACCCGCCGTCAGACGCCAGACGCAGAGTCAGAAAGCACTTTGACTGCTTTCTTTTGCCATTTGCATTGATGTACGAGCCACTGGGAGTACTACGCGCATATATGTATGTACATATGTATATGTAGTATGTGGGAGAGCGACAACCCGCAGGGTCACAGCAACAACAAACGCAGAGTGACAGCCTGACAAAGGACATCAGCGAGCAGTGAAGAAGGATATGCAAACGCGTAAAAAGGGAACCCCTTTGCAGATGAAAAAGCAGCGTTGGCTGGCACTTAATAAGTCAACATGGCTTTGCCATCGTCATTTATGTATGATATATGGTAGTTTTTTTTACCCCTTAGCCGCCTGCTGGGGTTTAATGCTTTGTGCCCGATATATTAATCTTACACACTTGGAAAAGTGCTCGTGCTGGGAGAGAATTAATTAAATTAAAAAACACCAATGAAAATTCTTGGAAAATACATGAATGCAGCTGGACCTTCTGTACGAGTGTTATTAGCTCTCCTAAGCTACCTTTTTGAGCAGGGTTTTTCTTGAAAAGTATCTTTTTGCTTGTTGTGTGTCTTTCTGCTGGCGCTAATGAAGCTGCCACTCATCATGCAAGTCATCAGCTCTCCACGTGGCAACGCTTGGGCTTGCATAATTAGCTAATTGAGCGCTCAGCGTTAATGATTTCCATGGCAACAATAGGCATCCTCTGTAAAGTGTAAAATGCGTACAAACACAAATTGCAAATGGGATGAAAATGGAAAAAGAGGAAAGTCCCCGAATGCCGCTTAAAAAGACATTAGCTGAAAAATGGTACTCTAGGCAGTCTTGGCACTCTTGGCCCTCCTATATTCCCACTCTATCCATTGAAACCATTCACCGAAAACCCTCCGAGAGCTAATAAGCGTTATGCTGTATGTTCTTGTCCCACGCGGCGTATACGCAACATGCAACGAAAATGCCTGCTACGTGATTTGAACACCCAAAACGGAGCCAAACGACACGTGGCATCGAAATCTACCATTTCAATGGTAGCTTTACTTGAATACTTGAATCCTCCTAGTGCTCCCTTTATGTCTGGTGTCTGTTTGCCTTGGCTCTTCCTTGGTTTTCCCATTGTTGACGCGACGCTTTTTTCTTTGGTGCTCTGTTTGCTGTCGACTTTCGAGTGCGTACAATCCTGGGGATCCAGGGGATCCTGGAATATTGGCAGCAGTCGTTGAAGGCTCTGCGCTTTGAGCACGTTTTATTTTAATAGCGCTCTTGTGGCGCATTTCCTCCGCTCCAAACCAACAATTGTTGTTTAGAAAGGGCTTTCAGAGGCAGAGATAAAAGGAGCATGGCATTGTCTTCTCTCTCTGTATATTGACGAAAAAGTCGAGCTGCATTTACTGTGACTGCCTCTCTCTGTGTTTAAGCGCGTGAAAAGTGTCAGGTGGCAGCTGTTTTCCACGCGTTTGCTTAACTGGAAAAGTGTCGAAAAGTTGGTACGAAAAGTTGAATGTTTCACAGAAAGTCTTTGTCCTGAAAAGTTATGCACGTTGTGCACGTGTTCTTGGTGTTTATTTGATTTTGATAACGATATTGTAACATCTTTTTGATATCAAATAACTATATGCTATTTCGATACCTACATATTATATATTTATATGGATTAATGGAGTGTTTTATCGTTATTTAAATTCAAATCAAAGACTATAAAATAGTATAAAGACTGTGTATTTGTTGTTGGATTTTCAGATCCGAAAAAGAAACTTTGCCTTTTTGACTGGCAGCGAATCTATAACTATATTTAATCTTTATCTTCAACGAATTTCTGTTCAAAATGGTTTTAAAAAGTTGTTCAAATTTGCGGTTGAATTAAATTCAATTTTCTTAAATTACATTTTCATTCGTTCACGTTTATCTTTCTACTCTCTGAACGAATTTGATGGCTTGGCTTTATATGTATTGTGCCTATGCATTCCAGTCCATGTCTGTCTATGTCCACTCAAGTGTGTGCTGTGTGACACATTAAGTTCATTACATTAAACACTGATTTATTATCTCCAAGCAGGACCCCGAAAGGGGCCCTGCCCATTCCTGAGACGTGGCTCGTGCAGAATGCGGCTTAGTTGATAGTCGAAACACATGAAATACGATTGTGTGTGAAGTTCCAATTCGATTTGCATACTGAAACATTCGGACAGAGCCAGAGCTCGCCCCCTCCCCTGGCAGCGTGTGGAATGCAGTTGTTGGATGTGCCTGGAATTTCCATTGTCATTGGCATTCTCCACTGCCGCCGTGTCCTGCATTAATCATAGTTTGGCCACCCTTCGGGCCACCTACTATTTCTGTCCACTTCATATTTCATGCATCAGCTGCAACGTCATGGGTGCCAGTGCCATTGAACCCGCATTACGCTGCAAGGACACCCAGAGCTCGAACAAAGCCAGGGGAGATTGAAAGGAACTTGTCCTTTTTTTTTGGTTTTTTTTGTTTTTTTTGTTCTTTTTGTTAGCTTTTGCCATTCGTATCAGTTTCCGAATGCAGCTGGTAACTTTTTGGGGTTCTCTCTCTGGGGTTTCTTTTCATGCTAGTCATTCTCTCTGACTTTTCGCTCCCTCTTTGGGGCTCTTTTCACTCTTTGCCAACCTTGATTTGGCAGCTCGATAAAAAATCACTTCGACCAATTAGTTTCGGGCTAATCTTTATCTAGCTTTTCTCCCTTCTCTCTTTTTTCCCCTAGTATTTACCTTTCACTGGTTGCTCCCTGCTAGCTGTTGGTGTACTCGTACCCAGTCTGTGTAGACTTCAAGGGTGTATCGATTGGAATGAAACAGATTTAACAAAAAAACATACCACCTATGAATGTTCTTTCTGAATGAGGTATACATTTTGTTCGCGAAATGCAGCAGAGTCCCTCTGCATCCTCTGTATCCGCAAGAATCTTTGGTTTGGTATACTCCAAATCCTTATAGGAACAATAAAATCTAAAAGACTGCGAATGGTAGATACAAAAAAATTAAACATAAACCTCATTTTCGGATGAGTATTACAGCCAGAAAGAAGGAAAACAGTGCTTAAGTATCGTTCTTGTTTTCGAGAAAGAACCGCAATTGGTTTCTATAGCCCCCTTATATATTGATAACAGGTATCGCCTAGTCGTTGCACGTTGTGTTTTTGTATCCTTCTTCTCTATCATTTTCCGTTTATTTGTTTGCCTTTGCCCGTGCGATAAACGCTGAAGCGGGACCATAAAAATACCAGCGCACTCACGCACACATGGGAAAACCCAATAATGTCTCTGTGCGTATATCACATTTCCTTTTTCCTCTGTGAGTGTGTGTGCGAAAAAGATACTCTCTCATCAGGCCAGACCTCTTACTGCCAACAGCCAAGGTGTTGCCCATTATAATTAATCATTCTGTAGAGATACAACATCAGCAGCAGCAACAGAAGCAGCAACAACAGAGCAGCAGGCAGGAGTGGCACATCATCCCATCAGTCGACAGCCTGGAGAGGAGTTTCATTCGTTTTGATGCATAATTTAACTTTATTACAAAAATGTGTTGCACACTTTTAGGTGACAATCTACACAACGTGCTCATTTGTCTTCCCCAGAAGGGGAGTGCCAGCAAGGAAGGGCGGGGGTCATGACAGTGGTCTGTGATTTCCCTTTCGACCTGGAAGTAGAAATTTCAGCATGAGTGGAGCTGAAAGACTGTTTAAGCTGTTGAAGAGGAAGCTTGTCTGAGAAAAAACTCAGTTTTAAAAGCTAAAATAAAGCAAACAATTTAACTTCTTCTCTCTTCACCGCTAACTCGCTTCCAGTGAGATTTATTCGTAGACTGATGCTTGACTCTGAAAAATATAAAAACAACATACATTACTTGTGCGTGACACGGAGCATTGCTGCACGACGCCCAATGTGTAATGCAAAAACAAATTACACGTCCTGAGCATTATTGCTGCTCACCGCCGCTGGAAAATGTTTTCCCAGCTAAGTGAACAGAAGTGGTTTGCGGGGGAGACTGCCACAAAAGTTGCTTGCTATCTTGGAATAGAAATTTCGCCAAGAGCCTAACGAAAATTCGGCTTAAACTGTTAAGCAGCTAGGGAGAATTTCGCGGAAAGTTTAACTCCGCAAACTATTAAGTATAAAACTTTGGCACTAAATGAACTAGTTCCCGATTCGGTTACAAGTTTCGCCAGCATCTTTGGCTGCTTCTTGGAAAAATGTTGGCTTAAGCGGAAAGTTTTCGTTGAAGAACAAAACTCATTTGCAGCCACTCAAACTGCAATTAGACAAAATGACACATGAATGAGGGACAGAAGCGACAGAGATAACGAATGGCAGAGAGAGGCATAATGAGAGCCTAAAAAGGGGAAGAACAGTGAGAGAAATGTGGTCTACTTAGACCTACGCATTTCCGTCTTTTATTTGTCATTAGACAACTTTTTGACATTATCCTTTTGGTTTGCAGAAAAGTTTTCAACACACACACTCCAGCCACACCCACCCCACTCGCACACAGTGGGCCAGCCCCCGCAAATGAGATCTGTAATTAGCCCGCCACTGCCACTGCCACTGCCACTGCCTTGCCTTTCATAAAACGAAATGTTGTTTTATTTTTAATGCTAATTGCTTTTTAATGCGTGAGTCGAAAGTTTTTAGCCAACAATTAGGCCTCCAAAGGAAAGTCTCTTGCGCCCCAAGATGCTTTCACGCACGGGCTGGCAGGCACACTCACATGAAATCCCCAGCTCAGATTACTTGTAAATTATGCGCACAATCCTTTTAAGCTGTCACTTTTATTGTGAATAATTTTGTGTTAAAATCAAAATGGCCCACACGAGCGGGGCCCTGCAGACACGATACAAATTGGGCCTCAGAGACAGTAAAAAGAAATGGAACGAAAGGCTGGGCTGCCCTGAGAAATCGACGGGAAAAAAGCTCGGGACCACAAGAAGGGATATGTCCTTAGAGCTGGACAGGGAAATGGCAGGGCCACACACAGGACTACCAAACAGAGAAAGACATTCGAGAACATCCATTGATATCCTTGACATCTGGCCGAAAGCCAAATAAGGACGTTTTTTGTACTGTACAAAAAAAGAGAAAAAGAGACATAATACTAATTATTTTTGCGAGGCATTGTTGTAATTGTTGTAATTTATATTTATGAGTATTACTTATCATCAATCGATTATTACATTTTCCTATTTGATTTGATTCTTTGTTGATAAGATATTACATTAGATAACAGCCATTATGGTATATGTAAATACGGATATGCTCAACACGTAGTCCCAATTTGGGAATAGTTTCCCCAAAACAGCCTTCAATCAGCATTGCATGTCCTCTCCGTTCAAGCTTTTGTCATATGCGTATTCCATGTCACTTTCCATAGCACATTTAACAGGGCATTGAGGATATACCTTAAAAGGACAACCAGCAAAAGGTCTGTTCCGTTTTCCTTGCCAGCAGCAGTTTTCAATTTCATTGATGTACAAATACAAATGCGTGTGGCAACTGACAAATACAGAACGCACAAGAAGACACGACCTCCCCCTTGCCACTTCCGTTGCCAGCCGTGTTTCCCCTCCCTTCCAGCCGCACTCAACGAAATGAAATTGTTTTGCCTTTTACACAAAATTTACAATACTTATCCCCTATTTGGTTTCGGTTCGGCTTTCCTCGGCGCGTGTGTGAATTTATTTATTTGAATTTCATTTTGTGGTTGCCTTCCGGGACCCACTTCCCCTCCACAGGAAGAGTTTTTGCCTCTCCTCACTCCCAGTCTCACTCTCTGAGGTTTTCGACAACTTTGCATTACAAATTTTCTTTGGCTTGGAATGACGTGCGAAATGTTTGACTCTTTTTTCCTCAGCTGCTTTTTCAAGTGCTAAAAATTAACGTGTCTTTTGGACCATTTTTCTCTCGGCTTCTCGGTCTCTGTATCTCGTTTGTTCCTTCAGTTTTTTCCCTGTTGGTCGGTCCAGTTGTTCATTTGCATGGGAAATCCATTAGAAGGCAAAAAGGGAAAGAATATTGCGTTTTGCGTTTGTTCTGCTGAGTTTTGACCGAGTTTCCGCTTTGGCAGAAATAATATTTGCGATTCACGTGCGTTAGGGCGTGAGGCTTGTCGCGGATGGGCGGGGGAGGATTGTGGGGCTTCTGCTGTGCTGCTGGGCTAGGACTAGGGCTTTGCGGGGTTTATGAGGGGGAGAGCGTTTGGTGAAAGCTTATAATGAACTGAAGCCATGCTAAGTTCCTAAACGGCTGGGGAAATATCTTGGAGAAAGCTGGCTTACAAAAGGGAAAACTGGATTAGGATGCGAAGTCCTTGGGGGATTAGTTGGCGGCTCAAATCATAAGAAAAGAGAAGAATTTCGAAGTAAAGATTATTCCTTATGGTATTTTGACTTTATCCGATGGATTTTAGTAGGGATTATCTGAGAGGTGGCGATGAGAAGGATTTATCTAGATAGAGGAATCAGTCGTAAATCTGGATACTAAATAACTAACCTCATTAGGATGTACTATATATGTAATTCCTATGTAATTCTATATCTCTTTCAAGGATACTTTCTTTAATCGTGTATTCAATCTTTTCTTTACCTTCTTATTTCTTCAGAATTTTTTAATCTTCACCTGCCCTTTGCTTTGTAATTCAATTTAATCTCTATATTTTTTGTGTTGACTCACTATACAATTAAATTTACAAATCTGCAGCACGTGTTCCCTTCTTCCGCTTCCATACATCATTCTTTCAATAACGTGATTTCAGTTCGTACCTCAGCTTTCCACATATGTTCCGCTTAGCATACTTTTCAGCGTCTTCTTTTTTCCCTACCTACCAAATATTCACTCGCTTTCGCTCAAAATTTCCCGCATATACGTAGCTTCCTTACTTCCTAACATTTCTGTGATTTATGTGCGCACAAGTCATGACTTTTTTATCAGCAATGCATTTACATAATAATGTTTACCTATTCTTCTGCTCTTCCTTTTTCTTTATTTTTGTGGGGTGCCTGGTAATTTATTGATAAGCGGCTCGTGGCATCCACTTATCCCATGGAAAACTCGTATATCCACAAGCTTATTCAATATGTTGCACATGCAAAAAATAAGAGGGAGAGGAGCGAAAAGAGGGAAGTGTAAGCGTCTATAACAGGCATTTTCATGGGCCAATGATGCCGCAATAATGTGCTCCCACCCACCGCCATCCCACACCTGTTCTGCTCTGTTCAACCTCTTGGACGATAATGATGATGGCATTGCTGGGGCTGGAGATGATTTGTTGCTTTAGCCCCCGAATTTATGGGCTCTGCGGACAGGCTCATAAACAGCCGCAGGCGCAGATCCGAGAAGGGCTCGCGCACAAAACCGTCAATAAATTAACCAGAAACTTTTTTTGGCCCAGATTCTGAGTAAGTGATTTTCCATGTAGGGTCGCACAGGGTCAGGTTTTGCGAACAGAGGTTTTAGGTGTTGATTTGGGCCTTCGGTTAATTGGCTAAGGAGAAAAAGAGAAACAAGATTGGGTCTGCTATCTCTATAGATAGCCATGTTGTGGTAGGTCATGGTTTGTTCGGGTAGAATTTAACCTGAACAGAAGGTTTTTCCTCATGGAATAGATGAGTTGAGTGTTACTTGGACGATTCCTTATTATCCAGCATATCTTCTATCTTCTCGTATGACCAAGTCGAGACTCGTGGAAAACATTCTCACTTGTTTTGAATGCTACTTTTGTCTTGATCCTCTGGCCTAAGGCGTTTCATTCCAAGTTTTTGCTTAAAGAATGTGGACCAAGTTCTCTGTAAATAAAATAAAAAAACCATAGCATTTATAGTTTTTACTTTCTGAAGAACATTTACAAGTACACCCCCAAGAGATGCCACCCCAGTATCGAGTATCTCTTTGTCAGGGCACTCCACGGCGACTCCTTCCTCTTGGCCTTTCTTTACTTAACAATTTTCTATAGCCAATCGATTCGCGTTACTCCTCTACAAGCTCTTTTGTGCCAATTCAATTTGAGCATAAAAAAGTTGTAGCCTTCGTTGGCCACCCTCCTCGACCACTTGGTGGCCTCAAGTCTTGGCCAATTTTCCAGGCGGCCCCCACTTAAAACCGCAAAAGAACAAGTTGGCCAGCAACTTAGCGGCAGAGATAAATTGAGTGGAAGTTTCGATTGGGAATGAGAGAGAAAATAAATCGAATGCAACAGGGGAACATAACTGTTCTGGACCCTCAACATATACTCGTAGCAACGAAGGAAACCCAGCCCAAACCCAACCATTGGGAATGGAATTTATCTTCTTTTTGGCAATTTGTTTATAGAGCTCCCCTAGGAGCTAGCTTGGCCGCCCTGGCAGTCGTCTGATCAATTAATTCAAGCACTTTGCGGTCAACAGAAGGGTCAGAGAGGGGTCAGAGAGGGATCAGAAGGGTGTGTGGGGCTGCCAGGCAGCACGGCAGGAGGTCAAGGCTTTTCATTTGAATTATTGAATGCCTGTCATTTGCATGTCGATGTCGGCCATTGAATTGTGTTCGTGTTCGTATTCGCATTCGATTATGAAATGAAATGGACTCGAAGCGGAGCAAATTCCATTTCATTTTGGTTGATGACTTAATCGAATTGTATTTATTGAGATGGAAATTCGTGTACTTGGGGTTTCTTTTGTTGTCGATTGGCGCGCGATGCTTTCTAAAGCGACGGCAATTTTTAATCAATCAATATTGAGTGGTTTGAAAGTGGAATTGTTGGGGTTTTTCAACTACACTACTTTTTATACGCAAAAAGAAGTTTAATAGAGGATGCAATTTAATAATTAAATGAGAACAAAATCCATTAGTTATGGAACCAAGTCTTGTATTGCTTTATTCTACAGAAGATACTTTACAGTCCTCTTTTTTTAAGTAATAGATGTTTTTTATTCCAATTTTATACTCTCAATGAGGGGCGGGAAGCATCTGTAATACATGATAATAATGTATTTATAGCAGCAAATTCTAGACAACTCGCATTGGGATATTAGCTGAATCTACTTGCAAGATCGTCATAGCATAGTAAGGCCATGGACCATAGAATATCTAAAAACAATTGTAACTGTCAAAATGTACATAAATCGTACATTTTACCAAATTCAATCCGTAATTTATTAGCATTCTCCAAGATGTTCTCCATCCTTTTTGGCATTTCTCGTCACTATACGCAATAGAAAGGGAACAGCTACTAAACGTGTTAGCTCTTTTGTGTGATACCTTAATAAGTTGTAAACCATTGGCAAAAATCAGGAATACACAGAGCTAGGGACCCAGCTGGAAAATATCATCACTAAGGCATTCAACGATGGACTCGTAAAGACCCAAATCGATCCTGAAATCTTGACCAAGACACTCAACTCACAGTACGGCTCTTTTGGGTGTATTTGTAATCTCTTCTCTTGTAATTCTCTTCAAATAGAAGCACAACAATACCTACTTTTAATTTTTCAAACTATTTAAGCAACTTAGAATATAAAAAGTCATTTGAAAAACTCGATTGTAACTCACACTTTAAATAAGAAAAATTACTGACATTTGCCCGAATAGGAACATTTATAGTACGATGAAATTGTGGTATAAGTGGGCCTGATCGTAAAGTGATTCAGTTCAATCTGATCATACTTCTATGATATAGTTAACGATAAGATTACATCCTGAAACCCCATTCAACTACCGAAATGAACAATCGTTTCCTATTTTGTTATCGTCTAATTAGAAATTATTATCTTCATTAGATGTTTGTGAATTTTACATCTTCAGTACCTATAAATAATATTAGTTTCCCAAATACCACAATAAGGTCAAGGAACTCAAGGAACTTCTCTCCGCTTCTTAAGGCACTTAAATTTTCTCTCAGTTTCGAAAGACTCTTAAATTATCTCCGCTTCTTGGGGAAAACCTTTTCCGATGACTCATTCGATTTGATTTCCCAATTTAACGGTCAACGAACTTTGGCAAACTTTCCGCCTTTTTATTGCACTTATTGTTTTCGATATACTTGTTGTTCGGCTTCAGTCATACATACATACTTATGTATATACATACTAGACTAGATATTCGATATTCATATCGATTTGATAATCACAGAATTATGTAAATTTTTGTCGTGGGTCAATGCTTTGCAGATCCTTCCTGGTCGCAGGGCTCTATCTGTCCTGAACTCCTGCTCCTGTGATTTATGTTCCTCTGCCACTTCTGACGGCTGGCCGGCTATCGAGTGTCCCGTCCCGCCTGTCATTCGTCGCCGTCTGTTGGCCTGGGTTACAGCCAGCATTCTGCCCACTGGCTGGGTGATAAAAGTTTTTCCATGTCCGTTGTTGTCAGGCAGCCAAAAAAAGAAAAACCGAAAAATATGGCAGCAAAAAGGAGAGTCAAACACAAGAGAAAGAGGAAATATTGTTGTAGTAACTTTTAATGAGAATTTATGCGTTCTCTTTTATATACACTTTTTGAGATGAATTATTGATACACTTAACTGGGTTTGATATCGAAACAGGGCAAGGGAATACTTAGCAGAGAAAACAGATTGAAATTAAAAGTTAATAATGAAAAAAAGTGAAGGAAACACGCAAAAAGGCAACCTGCCAGAGCAGAAACCTTAAAGACTTCTGCAGGGTCAACTTTTCGATCAAAAGTATCTAATTAAATAGAAAGATCTTTCTAATTAAATATTTTATCTTACCTTAAAATTAAGCTAATTTCCACAGAAAGATTAAAAGGCATGGTAGTGATTAATATATTAATTTATATATATATTCTAATAATTATTAGAATTATTAAAGGAAGCAAGTTTCCACGCCAAGATAGTACTCTCAATCGTAGGGCCTTTTAAATATTTACATTCAACATTGAAATAATGTCGAGATGTGCTAATCTCTGTCTCCAGAATGAAGAAAATAAGTTCTTATCGAGAAACAGGCTCTATACCATGTATTTCATAGAACTATTATTGAGATCGCATAACTTGTATAAAGAGGGTGAAGAAAATAATTTCCCAAGTGAGGACTCGCATTCTCGTAGTGGTTTTCTCTATCCTTTGAATAACCTCTAACCGACATTTGATAACTGTGAAAATCGGATAATCTGCAAATCCAAAATGAATATACGAAATTCCCCCAAGCATGGATTGCTCCTCTATTGATTCCTTTTCTTTGAATAATTTGTATTTTTATTGAAAAAATGTAATCATACAATTCTGGATTTTGTTGCCAACCGCAAAGATTAACACAATTATTCTGCCTTGATTTTTGTGGCCTTTGAGGTTTAATTAAAATGTTTTCCATTAGAAAATCCCTGATAGAATTACACACACACACAGAGAAACCCTTTTCACTTTTATTCTGTGTTCAATTTTCTTTTGATACAATTAGCAGCTGCGAAATCCATTTAGTGGCTTTTAGCTTGTGGCAAAGTGGCTCTAGATCAACGAATATACGATATACATATATATATATAAAATGTATGTAGCATTCATTGAAAATTGAATTAAAAGTCCAAACCATAAAAGCAAAGAACGCAACTCGCTGGGGACCCAGAGACCAGCCTGAAATTGAATCAACTCCAACGCTAATTGACCAGGCCAATTTGTAGCACAACAAATAACCGCATTGGGGCCTGGACAGTGTGCACCCTGGCCAACAGCATGGTCGAAATAAAGTTGGTTAATAGCGTATTAAGCGTGAATGTGCGGCAGTGGAATGGGGGGGGGAGGGGGCAGTGAGCGCAGAGCAGGTCCCCTTTCCATTAACTTTTATGGCCATATGGAGGGAGACAGAGACGGGGACAGAGAGCCAGGGAGAGAGAGTTGCTCATATGAAAAACTCATAGAAAGCCAAACATGGAAGGTCGTTCGAGTGCGGATGAACGATACCCAGGATGTGCTCAAGTGTGTCTGTATGTGTGTATGGGGCTATTTGTATCTGTGTGCGTGTGTGTGTGTGCGCGCCTGTGTGAGAGAGGTAGTCGAGCAGAAATGAGAGATGCTTGATATTGGTTCTAGAATGATAAAGCAACATATTCATATTTCATATTCGCTAGAGGAGAATTTTTTGTTCTTCAGGGAGTAAAATAAATTCAATGGAAATTCTTCTTTCACAAAGTTTTTTCAATGGATTTAACTTCAACTTTACATTAATAAATGTGAAGAAAACTATCAAGGAGTTTTTCTCTAAGAAATTCACAACAAGTAGGTGTTCAAACTATAGTCTTTATAATACTTAATGGCATAAAACTATCTGACTGTTAAGCACTAATAAAATGCTTGTTCAGGTAGCACTATGAAATGTTCTTAATCTTACAATAGATTTTATTAAAAATCTCAATAAAAAATGCCTCTTTGTTTGCTGTATTTGATTGATACTTCTACAGATATATCAATGTTAAATAAAGGAAGTCACATTCTTACTGCGAAACATCATATTGTTTCTTTAAATATTTCTGTTGAATTTACGCTTTCCTTCCTTTTTAGTTGCTTTCATTCTCCAATTAAATCACTAAAATGCGCACCAAATCAATAAAATTCGGTTGCCTCTCTAGTTTTTTCTACACCAATTAAGTGGAGCACAGCACAAGGTTCCAATTAAGCCGTGGCATAGTAAGACCCACTTAATCACACACTCCCCTCAGACCCCTGGAGGCTGCCTCACCATTCGACTGTCGCCCATAGCCTATGCAGGACACGCACACATCCCGACAGAACTAAGCATAATTTAATTGTCAGCGGCTTTGGTAATCGAAATCAAACAGGCACGGCATCCACAGAAAGCGGCATTCAACGCGTTGCAATTAGCACTTGCCACAAGCAGCTCAGAGGCAAAGTTCTAATGAAGTTTTATGTGTGGCTGATGGCAAAGATTTTCAGTTGCTTAATTAGCCAAAGGCTGGCAGAAACTTGGCCTAATTGAAATTATTCCTCCATGTGTGTGCTGGTTACAGCTGTCTCTCATTGTCTCTCTCTCTCTCTCTCTCTCTGCCTCCCTCTGGTTTGGTGCCACGCCTATTGTGGGAGCGGGGGATTCCCGTCTCCCTGTCTCTGGTGTGTGTGCGCGTGTTTGGTCAACGGCTTTATTGAATTTTCTGCTGGAACAGGCACCGCTGTGGTTGCTGTTGCTGCTGCTGCTGCTGCAGCTGTTGTTGCCTTCTGACCAGCCTCTCTATATATCTGAGTGAGTCTGGGGGTGTGCGTGTCTATGTGTGTGTGTGTTTGTGCCTCTCAGAGTGTTGATAAGTTGCAAAAAAAAGTTGGTTTCCCCCAAAAAAAGCGAAACAAAAAGGAGCTTAAAGTGCCATTGTTTTTGTTGCTACTGTTGAATGGACAGCAAAGCTAAATGAATAAGAGGCCAGAGGCGGGAAGGAAGCGAGAAAGGAGAGAAAGTGTGAGAGTGCGAAAGTGCACTTGAATTTGTGGGATACCCTGCAGAGGGTAGATTTATGCGCAATATTTGCACTCGGTTTTTCTCAACATTTTCAGAATTTATCAGTTAATTTGTAAGCGAATCTCCTCTGTGGTTCATTTATTTTTTACTTGTCTTTATAATTTGAATACAATCAAAGCCTGAAAAGTATGCTTATTTTATGCTATTATTATGCTATTTTTTACAAATTGAATTATCAATTTATCGTAAAATTATTTATTTTCTTTAGATAATTGAATACCATTTAATTCTTGTTCTTCTTTCAGGCTTTCTTCCAAGTTTGCTCTTCACATTTTCTTGGTAAGTTTCGAAACGAAACAAAACTTCATAAAATGTAATTTTGACATCCAAGAAACGTGGCTTTATATTTTTCCAGTTAATCAGAATTTATCAACAATATTTGCATCAAAAGAGGCTTAAATATATATTGTGGTTATCAGATATAAAATATAGAGAAATAGGTGTAAAAATTGAATTGAAAATCTCTTATTTGTGAGTAAAACTCACAAGATATATTTTGTTTTGTTTATGTAATTATATAATATTTTTAATGATATTAAAAGTAAGTAATCAAAGTGAATGATTCATATACTCTGTCCTACCCTTTATAAATCTTTAAGCAATCCTCACAAAAATCGTCCACTCACTAAGGACTTTGTATCTGTATTTAATTACTTGAATCCCAAATATCAGCCACCATTCGGTTACTTTGTTGCTTGGCTTAAACTCTTAGCAGGTCCCATTAAAAGAGTTGCCAACTTTTAATGGCAACTTAAACACAGAAAGTAAGGCCACAGAAGTGTGAAAGTAAGCCGGAGAAAAGTGCGAATTGGTAGCCGCAGGGAAAGTGTGCAAGAGGGCAAAGAACCCACCATTTTGTCACTCTAAAATTAAGCCTTAAATACGTTTTCGAACCATGTATTTTTTGTCCCTTTTTGTGGCGTGCATTTTCGGTTTATTTATGTTAATTGCGGGGGCCCATTAACATTCTGCAGTGCCTGTAATATGCATATTAATTAGTTGTTTGACAGAGTTTGACGCAATTCAGCCTTGACGCGGGTCCTTTGATCCAGCCACCGGCGAGGAACCCAGGGGAGTCTGCAGCAAAAACTCCAAGCGATGCCAGGTTCAATGGCCCCGCAATTGGGTCCTTGTGGCATCCCCTTGTGGTATCCCCCAGTGGCTCATTGGAAGGTGCAAAATAATTGGCCATTTAGCATTTTACAACAGGGCGATCAAAAAATTTGAAATTGAATCTCTCTCTCTCCCTCCAGCAGCGTGAAAAAAATGAGAGAAGAATACTCGTATTTGCTCAACATTTAAGAATGTATTTAACTTTATGTCTGGCATTTATTTTGCTCGTTTTTTTTGCCATTTTTGTGAGCCTCTTTTGTTGCCCTTTTATGGCCATTATCTGGGGGCTTTCGTTTGGGGCCACAGGTGGAAGTCCTGCGAGATGTTTGGAGCCCCGAAGCCTGACCTGGAGACTGGAGCGGAGTGGAGTGGAGCGGCAGCTTATTCGGTCATTTGAAGGGGTCATTTTTTGGCTTTATGGTCACGTAGTATAAGACAGGACCACGTACGGGGCTGTCCTGCAAGGTGAATGACTTCTACGAGTATGGCAGAGTGTGTGGGTGTGAAGGACTCGAAATGTGGATATATGCATGGCATTTGCATAAATGCAAACATCATAAAAAATAGACAGAGAGAGAGAGAGAGAATATGCAAGGCAAGCCATAAAAATGTTCCATTTCAAGTGATGGAATTTATGTTGATGAATCACATTTGTAAACATTTGGAATGCGGTGGCGCACAGCTCTTTGTTTCTACTTATTTGTATTTGAGTGTGGAATTTGTCTCTTCAAATATAAGCATTAACATTTAGATATATGGATTTAGAGTGATCTGCGGTGATCGCCATCAGACTAGTTCTTACATTTCGTTTTTCAGCTCTATATATCACGCTTCTAAGGCCCAAACGATTTTGGAACCTATCATAAATATGTAAAAATATTACTTTTAATATTTTTCAAAAGAAATCTGGATTAAAATGTGGTAAGACTATAGTCTCGAAAAACTTAGCCATTTTTCTTCTTAGCCTTAAACGCTTTCACAACCAACATTTGGCAGAGCAATTGGTATCAAATTGAGTTAAGGAGACATTTAAAAGAAGATATCTTCCTGGTATAAAAAAAGTTTAGCTTGCAGTTGAAACGATTAAAACGTTGAATCAATAAAGATTCTGAGAAGATATTTGAATGCGTTAGCGCCTTCCTCAATGTGAATACTACCGTAATTTTCTGCTGTTTCTTAAAACTTGGCTAAGGATATCCTCGAACTAATGGGTTTCCACATAGATATTAGTTTTGCCTGTTTTGCGCTTCTTGTTATCCTTGCTGCCCTCCTTCATGTTTTTGCCTAGTTCCCCCTAGCCTAGATCAGTGGACAGTAGGTATTTTAGAATGAGATTACGGATATAACAGCTGAGGAACTGTTTTGGATTCCATACCGCTTTCTACCGCTTTGTTAGACTCTTGTAAATAAAGTAGAAACCTGAAACCTTTCTTTAAAACAAATTTCGGAATTTGTAATGGTTTTTAGGAATTTTATATGATTTTCTGACTAATAGCCTGTTTCCGCAAGCCACCATCCATTTCGGCACCACGTCCGTAGGTTTTTGTCGTTTCGAAATTTTCCTGTTGGAAGTATTGGAAAACTCAATTAGATATTTTAATAAACAAGACTTGTAATTAATATTTGTTTTATATTAGGATTGCTCTTTTATTATTTGTTTTCTTTGCTCTGCAACACCATCACCACATGTACACGCTTTTAAGTTTTGGAGAAGAAGAAGGAAAAAAACGAAAGCTGTTTAGTTGCAGTATGACCAAATCAGCTTATAATCTAAATCTCTTTAAGACCATATTTTCATAATGTTATTATTTGAACAAGGGCATTCCAACAGGAAGCTTTAAAGTTCTCAGTGAACTGTGTGAATCGAGATTGCACATTCGTCAAAAAATCCCAACCTGTTCCCACAGACGACCATCCAACTGTTTTCAACTGTGTTTTCCATGGTGGGAATCGTGGTTTCACCTACATATATTTCAAAAATCCCACCGTTCCCCGTAAATGTGCTCTGTGTTGTCACAGAGGTGAACACGATTTTAATATGATATCGATATTTCATTTCGATGACTGCGCTGTACAGTGACAAGACACGGACAATTTTCTTTGCTGACATTCCAAGTTCAAAATGGATTTGAGTCGTATTTTCGCAGTGAAGCAGCAGTTGCATACAAATGTTGCAAAAATGAACAATAAGTTAAACAACATTAGGCGTCATACGGATGGGTTGCACTTAGTCCTCTACGACCGTCCCGGTCTGCACGATGACTTGCTAAATTGCATGAATAGTTTAAGTGAATGTTTAAGCAAGTGGAGCATGCGCATTGATGTAGGCCGTCTGAAGACATTGGTCGGCAACAGCGACGAGCCTCTCACGCACACTAAAGAAGATTGGATTGTAGATGAAAATGTGTTGAATGAGCCTCCACGCAAGCGACCGAAAATCCAACAAATGAAGCACTCCAAGCTTTTAATTCCCAACCAGTCGGTTTCGGAGAGCCTTTCGCTATCCACACGTTCGAGTTGTTTACAAAAAACCAAGTATATTACGGCCCCGCAGCCGCAGGACACGGCATCCTTGCGAGATTTGGAGAAAAGTGGAGACGATTTAATAGTGAAACAAGCGGATGACAACGCAAACAACAGTCATCCCAAGAAGAGCCCGGCCAAATCAGCAACAGCCAGTTCTACTCAAGATCAGAACGTGCCAGTCCCTCGCACAAAAGTCAAGACAAATGGCCCACAGTTAGGCGAGGCAGTCGAATCAGTTAGAGTAAAGTGCAATTCCGCTGCTCTAACCTCAGCCAAGCGACAGGACCCACAGTATAGCAAGGACCAGACCACTTCCTCCTGCCCTGCAGCAGCTGAGCTCGTAGGACCTCAATTAAGCGAAACCGTTGACCCTAACCCAGATCTGTCAAGTTCTGACCCCGAAGGCGCAAAGCGGAGCGAAGAAGACGCATTCGAGCTAGTAGTGAAACTGTCTAATGACAACGATGGCAATATTTTTACCAAAAAGTCACATGTCACCTCTAATAACGACGATCACAGACCATTTCGTGACACATGATCTGTGGTTATCGACTGAAGACGCCAGACAACTGGTAGGGTCTATCAACAAGTATTACCCACAGGAGAGCGTGGAGAAATGGACGACAAAACTATTGCACTCGTTCAGATATAAGAAGAAAAAACGTAAGCTACCACGAAATACTCGTAAGGTAACAGTTTCCCACATCACTTCTTTCTCTTCGCAGACAAAAATGAGTACAATGTATGGCAGCGATGCATTATAATTGGGAATTCTGTCAAAGCTGGTGGAGATACTCTCATTGATGCGGAGCAGCAGCAGACACCAGTGGAATGAGATTGAACATTGATTTCGTTCATGCAATAAAAAATGGTTTAGTGGATAGAACCAGACCATTTGAATTCTATTTATTCCCCACTATAAGCCCTTTGTAACGAGAACCGAAAGCTTCATTTTGTTATTTTTATTTGTTCAGAGCAATATTTGGCAATATTTGACCCGGCGAACTTTGTACCTCGCAACGAATGTCCAGGTTGCGATTTTTAATTAAACTGTGGGCATATTGCATGCGCTGGGGGGGTTCACGGCAAATTCACTACGCCATTGGGCCGGCAGCGGCTCAGCACATGTAAATCATGTTAGCCATTTAGGCCATGGCGTGAGCCGTGTCAGAACCCTTATCCGCAGCACCGGCGAAGAAATGAAAACCCTTTGCTCGATTCGTCGACAGAAAGCAGACCAGGGCATCCCAACCCGGTTTCGTTCGTCTTCCGCCCCATTTTTGGCCCGAAGGTCGGAGGAAACACTACTGAGACGGATCCGAGACGAGATCCTATTGGTAATAAGCCCCTGTTTATAATTACAATACCCTCAAATTGTCACAGTTTAGGCTGTCAAACAATTACCTATAAAACCGTGTTGAAAAAATAGCAGTGTTGGTGTTTTATTTTGATTTATTCCTAGTATTACAAGTAAAAGCGTATATTTAATGTAATTGTCACTAAACAGATATGATTACAATATTCTTTTAATTTTATTTTATTTTATAAAATTATTTTATGTCATTTACTTCATTTATGTACTTTATTTATTCATTTTGTTAACTAGTTGAAAATTCTAAATCTGAGCGCAAAAAATCTGAAATTCACACTCGAGACGAAAGCTTTTACCGCCAGACCTTTTGCTTCTCTCCGCCTAGGGGCGCCTGTGTAGAAATAGGCGCCACTAAAAAGCGGCAAAACATGGAACATTGTTGAATTGTTATCTATCAAAAGCTCGTCGCCATGAACATGCACTGCGTTTGAGTGAACTTTATCCACTGCGTATGAGCGATGTCCGCGACATGTGTGTATGTGCTTGTGTGTGTGCGTGTGGCTTTGAGTGAAAATATGTAAGAGTATGAAAGCCGCTCCGTACTCGTATGACTGAACGCAAACCCCTTCGATTCAGTGACGTGCTATCCACTGCGTACTAGTGATGTCCGCACTGCGTATGAGTAATGCCACCAAATCGAGAAGTTAGCAATTGATTTATAAGGAAATTGAATGTATAAAACACCGCTCAGCACGTCAATGAATCAGTATTCACATACGTATTCGACTGCAGTCTCAAGAATTTCCTTACACAAACAATTACGAGTACTCGCATTCACAATCAGAATTCCTATAGAGCAAAGCATAAACTATGCTGATTTGACAGGCATTTGCCACCACATTTGTCGTGGCGGTATTTTAATGACTTTTGCCTGTAGAGTTGTCAGAGTGGCTCGTGTATTTTGCATTTTACCCGATGCCCACCAGAGGCGTGTGCGATTTCCGTCATTTATGGCTCAATTAAATTGTTGCCTTCGCTTTTCTTTGCTTTGGCAATTTGCATCTGGAGAGCAGAGTTCAATATCTGAAGTGGGTTCAATGTTGATTGGTTCATCGTCCGATGATCCCCTTGGGGCGCAGTACAACTCCACCTCCACCTCCACTGACCCTTAAGTGAAAGCCAACTGTTTTGTCAACATCTCATGACGAATTATAAGTGTTTTCCCCTTTACATTGTACGGGATTGCACATTGCTTGTACAGAATATTAAAGCGATTGTGGGTTCAATGTTTACAATATGAATCACAAAAAAACTATGAGCTTTGAACTGATTAAATCAAATAATTATCGATTAGGATTTGTCTATCGTTTGGGCACTCTTGTGTTCAGTTGTTAAATATATATAATTATTATAATGCGAACTTTACCTGATTAACTTAAATCTTACATCACGTAATCGCTCAGTTATGGAAAGAGGTCTTCTTTCGGTTGGACATTAATTAAAATTTAAAAGTCAATTATCGAGTTTATTATATACTATAGCAGTAGTACTAGATACTATTATCGCTAATAGAACTTATGTATGTCAAATCAATTTTCAATGTTTTCTATCGATGCGCATTTGTAATATTAGCATAATTATTATAGGCCCATGTTGGACAAAGAAATCGAGCTTAAAGAAAACAAAATATTTCAATTGACTAAAAAAGAAAAGCTGCTCTATTGAAAGGAATGAATTATTATTGATGGCAAAAAGTTTAGAGCACAGAAGGCTGTACTGTATATTTGAGATTTCATTTCCAAACAAGACGACAAATCAGATCAAATACGTTACACCTCTTCAACGTTCGATAGTTCCCAGCTTTAAATTTGTATATTTTATAAGAAGTCGAAAAAAGTAAAACAAAAATTGTACACCCAACTAAATTCAGGGCAAAGTATTCCATCAATTTCGTGGTATCGGACTCGTTGGGACTCGTTGGGACTCGTTGGGACTCGCTGGGACTCGCTCGGACTTGGTTGGCTCTCGTTGTTGCGATGCACTCCTCCAGACGCTGCTTCATTGAGATCTTCGCCTTGGCCAGCGACTCCTTACACTCTCTGGCCTTATCCTCAGCGTACATCTTGTAGTTCTATGCGGTCTGCATGGCTGTTTGGTAGCATTGATGTGCGTAGACTGCCTAGCCTGTTGATGGTCCGTTTCCAAATTGACCATCTTACCCATAATCTTTTATATATATCATAATCAAATAAAATGTAATGCTAAATATAATGGAATGTTGACATACTATGAATACTTCCAATTTCGCATCGAGGCGTAAGTGTTGCACACCGGACATAACACTCGTCAGCGTTACAGCGACAGTGCCACCCACACGGTGAAAAGATCGACAATGCAGAATACCAAAGACCCAAAAACCCGACCTCGTTTTAGTAAACGGATGAATACATTTATGAGCCACAAAAAGATTTGTAATCAATTTTTAATTTATCCATTTTGCCAAAGTAATTCGTGGATGTGCCACTAACCAACCTCGACATTCGCGACTATCGAACAACAAAGGCCTGCAGTGATGTGATCATCATTGATCCAACCTTGGCCAGCGTCTCCTCAACAGTTGTGTGCACGGTAGCCATCCTTGAGGTTTAATATGTTCTCCATCTGCAACTGATCCGAATCGTCTTCATCATCATCATCTGTCGACGTCACCGTCCGAATTATGGGTTGGAATATCACGGGAAACAGAGTGATCATATTCAGTCCAGCAAGAAGAAGCGTTGACGGTACGTCTCAGCTTGGGATCGTGATCCTATGCAGACTGCACCAGTATTGGTCGTATATCAAAGGTCGTCTATTGAAATTCCCATTTAGTTAATCTGCGCACACACTCACATAATCGGATTTAGGTTCTGCAACCGCTGATGATGGCAACAGGTTCTCAGTGGACCTTTGGGTGACCGAGGTCCCAGGAATGGTCTTCCTCTTCGAAGACAACTAGGATGGTCACCAGAAGGTACAACTGAAGACACACACGTCTGAGATATGACCTGGGTTGTATCTGCAATCTGCATCTTTATTTTGAGGTGTGATTTCGTGTAGACGTTGCAGCACTTCTTACCTTAACGGTAAGATGGTAAGATGGCGATGGTTAGGCTTAGCGAAGTTGGTTCAGATCATTGCAGCTGTTGATAGCTTCAAGCTGCAGCCATTGGCAGACCTACACAAGAGAATAAATCGAATAAATAATACCTTCGAGAGTGCCCAAATGCTGTCCAAGATGACCTTTGGTACGACTATGCCGGAACATGATCCTTCCATGGGGAACATGCAAAGCTGTGCTCTCCAGAATCATCCGCAGAATAATTCACACGATGGCATCGTCAGAGGATGACGATGACGACGAGCCGGCTCAGTCCCAGATGGAGAAGGGCTCCTTCTTCTTGGAGAAGGAGGATGCCATATTAACCCACCATGATGGCTAACGGTCACGCAAGAGTTGAGCAAACACTGGCCAACGTCGTGCCAATGTTGAGTTTTACATCCTGGGCATTTTTACAATTTTTTTAATTTAACTTTTTAGAAAATATAAAAATTTGAAACCGAAAACTGCCGAACGTTTTGGAGGTTGTGACTAAACTGATATTATTTTTTAGATTCCTGAATTCCTGAAATTTTATAACCACAGCGCAGCCTGCTGTGCTCGAAACTTTTCGGCATCGTTAATAAATTATTTGTTGACTTCTGTCAAATGAAGTGTTTGGGTTAAATATGCCAGAAACCATAGGTATTTATACTTAAATTGCACTGCAGTGCAGTTCAGGTATTTTGAGCTTGTTTCGGCTTGTTGTGGCATTCGATTAACACCCCAGCTGGATCGCCATCCTGCAGCTACTAGTATATCTTGCCTCAATTGTTGCTGCTTCTGTATGGATTTGTCATGTGTTGTTGCGGTTTTTGCATGACAAAAAAGTCTCTCTGTTGGTGTTTACTGTTTTTGTTTTGTCAGCTTTTTATTATTTCTTACTTCTCTGTCGCTTGTTTTCTCAATCTTGATTATCTTGGCTTTAATTTGTTGCCGTTTCAATCTCCATAGATCGCAGTAGTCTGTGTCTGCCTCTGCGTCTGTGTCTGTGGGCAATTGTTGCCCCATTCCCATTGTTGATACAACACTTAGATAGGCACTCGCCGCCATTACAATGCATTTTTGTGTGCTGGGGCACCAAAAGGGGGAAACGTGACCGTTATTGACAGCAATGGGAAGACGGAGAGAGAGATTTTCTATTGCCGTTTGTTTTCTTGTCAATGCAAATAAATACAATAAATTTCTGTATGCAATTGTTTTGTGTGGGGAGAACGATCTCCAGGCGCTTCATAAACATTGATACAAGTTTTCATTCTGTATTTTTTTGGCAACCACACAAAAGGCTAGAAAGTTCCAGCTCGTTCCAGCTTCAGGTTGCCTTTTTTTTAGGTTTTTTCCCCAGTTTTATTTCAGTTTTGATTTCCTTTTATTTTCTGTTGAAATTTGCACAATTCTTTTGCATTTCCGACAATTGGCGCACGTTGCCTTTCAATGTGTACATTTCATTTTTAATGGTCCAGAATGATGCTGTTGATGCTGCTTGAATGGGTGGGCGGCGAGGGGGACTGGGCAATGAATGCCACACAGTTGGTGATGCAATTTTGATGATACTTTTCGAGGGTAAAATAGAGGTGATTTTTCGAGATTTCTTTGGTCTGATGAGAGAAAACTCTTTTGGGGTTTCAAAGTTCGTTCGCTTGGATATATTTATATTACGTAGCACGAATCTGCCTATGAAAAGGCAGTCTTTTCTGCGCCTCGGCAAAGACAAAGACTGTGTATGTTGTTGTTGGATGTTGGGACCGACTCAGGTGCCCAAAAGAGAAGCATCGAACAAGCATTGAAATGGAATTTGTTCCAGTTGCGATTGCTTGATGTTTCTTGATATTTTATTTTGAACATCAAACCATTAGAGTAAGCTCTGGATAATATTAAATAAATTGCTTGTAAATTTGCTTCAAATGCAATGCATGAGGTAATGCAGTGACGTTAATAAATTGACTTGCTGTAAGCTATAACCATATGTAAATTTCTAAACAGAGCATATTCCCTGGATGGACTGCTACCTTGTCTTTGTTCAACAAAAGAACAGCATCCGTAGGTGGCTGCCACACCGTATACAAATGCCATAGGTAGCCACAACAGCATCACTGCAACGTACGTACGTACTGTCTTCCGCCTGCAGACTAGTTCTCACAGTAATTTTCCGGTGCTTGATATATTGCTGCCGCTCTCTTCGCGAGTCCCAAGTTGGGCCTGAGCACGAGCTCATTGTCTGATTTAGGGGAAATTTCTCGTATTTGTTCTTGATTTAAAATGTTTTACTTAGCGACAATTGTCGGGGATCGTTCTCGTGGTTGTGGTGGTTGTCGTGGACGCTGGTGTGGGTGTCGGTGTCTGTCTGGCTGGCTGTCTGTCTGGCTGGGAACAGGGCAATGTCAGAGTCAGAGTCAGGCGTCAGTCTCTTGGCCACATGTGCTGTCTGTTTTTTGGCCATTATATAGACCAACCATATGCAAACATATATTGAATGAATGTGTACCGAGTACCTATATCACATGCGCCGCGGCCGCCGCCGCTGCCGCCGGCCCACTAACCTGGCAACGCGAAAATGTTTCTCCCCCTATTTTGTTGTGTATATTTGGTTGGGTTTTCTTTTCTTTTTTGTTTGGCATTTTACAGAATACAAAGATACAACAAGTTTAGCCAAAATCGACACCTACCTATTGCCAAATGGTCTGTGACTAATCGTCACCCCCCACAAGTGCCTGCCTGGTGCCTGACGCCTGATGCTGACGCTGTTCGGTGGGGTCTGCTAATTGGTAATATCAATCCCCAAATTCGACTGCAAATACTACGCGACCATATGTCATATGCTCTGTGGGAGCTCTTAAATATCATAAGTCCCCGTCGTACTCGTGTATATCTGTGCAAACGGAGCCCCCGTCCTACACCACCCCACAAATTCGCAGAAATCAAATCACGCGAGCAGTTTTCTTCGATTCTCGAAAGGAGGCTACGTCTTTGCGGTTTCTTTGGTTTGGAAATCTTTTTTTTTCGGTTCTCAATTATTTTTTGTTACTGTTGCAATTTTTGCAATTTCGCTTGTGTCTTGACCCAAAAAAAAGAGTTGTCGACATGGCAGAAATAGTTCGATTAAAGGTTAATAGCCCAAAGAAAACGTAAAAGTGGGTTATGTATGGATAGAATAGAGGAAAACTCTATTTGAGATTGATTTGAAAAGAGTATTCGTGCATATTTAAGGGATTGCTAAATTTTGATAGATATTTCATACTGCTGAAGAAAACTTAACTAAATCTAGATAGAACTTAGGAATAAAGCTGAGATTTACATAGCTGACGGAATAGACGGAGAGGATGTCATACTAATATCCCAGCCATCTTTTCATTAAATTTCCTATAAAATTCAAGTCAATTTCGAGCTAAAAATCTGATTAAAATATGTAATCGTAAATACGCTCAGTTTCGGATCATACGTGATACCTTTTTCGGAAGAAAATAGTGCCCTAGCCACGACTTTTCTTGAAAAGTCCCTTAAAATTAGATTAGTTTCCACTTATTTTCTAGTCGTAATCGAATTATTATTTATTATTATTATAATTTAGTATTTTTTAGGTACCTTTAGTATTTATACCTCGATAAAGGATACATTTTAATAGAGTATCCCTTTTTCTTTTTGTTAAAACCCTCCCTCCCATTAACCCACTGTAACCATTAACCACCCATTGGCCATCTCTCCCCCCTCTTTAATCATACATCCCCTCAAACATCCCGGATGGCGCGGTGGTGGGGAGGGGGAGATTGCAAATGCAAAACAGAGAGCGCAATGCGAGAATTAGTTTTAGTTAGCAGCAGCACCAATGCTTTAGGGAAGGGGGAAGCGGCGGGGCAAAGCGAACTTGTCAAACAAGGCAGCGACTGGCTGTTGGAGAAGGGGCGGAGGGGGGGATAGCGGCGTGGAGGTGTGAAGGCAAACGGCAAACTGGATGCAATGCGATTGCCACATCCCGAATACCTTTGCGATGCCCCCTACCCCTTGCCCACTGCATCTGGAAGATGAAGCTGGGGATGCACTTGGCCAGTGGAAAGTGGACTTTGAACCCGTTAGCTGCCAAAAAGACAGGCAGGAAGAACGGGCGCAGAGAAGGGTTAAGCCAAAAAAGAACATTTTACAACGTGGTGCTAGAGAGAGGGAGAGAGGAAATGATCTGCTTCGGTTTTTTCTATAGCGTGCTGTCTGCTGCTCTCTTGCTCTCCCACTGGAGTGTTCTCTCACTCACTCTCTTTGCAGCCGTCAAGCATAGAGTGTGTTAAAATTAGGTGCGGCATTCGCTCTTCGAACAAATACTGTACCAAAATGCCGTATAGTTGGGTGTAAGCCTGGCCCTATGGTGAGAGCGCTCTCTCACCTTACAACAACATACCCTGCATGGGCCCAAGCAGAGCGCACGACAACAGCAACAGCAACGCTGATGATCCAACGTCGCTGCCGACGCTCCACGAGCTCCACCAAGCGCCAAACGCTGCCGCTGATCCGCTGTGCGCTTTCCGCTTTCAGTTCTTCGCGCGCACAGTTCAGTTCGGTCGTGGACGTCGTTTCTCGCCGAAAGTGGAAGCCTAAGCAAAAGCAAAGCAAAGCAAACCGAAACGAAACGAAGAGAGCAAGAAAACAGAATACACAGAATACGGAAAGTCACGTCGCGTCGCCCTCACCCTCGCCCTCTGCCTATTGCCTTTCGCCTGCCTGGATCTGGATTATACACATATACATATATGTACACATATAGTATTCTTGGGATCAAGATAATGATGATCCGATTCGATCAGGCAGTGCAGTGTTTTGCGTGTCGCTGAAACGAAAGAAATTGTAGATTGTTTAAGAGTTTCTTCGGGGAGACCCTACAAAAATAACAGTGAAGTGTATTGTCTTGTCTTGTATTGTGGACCAAAGCGAAAGAGCTGAGATAGTGAGAGAGAGAGAGAGAAGAGCAGAAGCATAAAAAGAAGCAGAATCCACCAATTCCAGAGTCTGTGTGATTTATAGCTGCGAAATCTGTGAGTGTGTAAGTGTATTGGTAAAGAAATGTTGGCCCAAATCTGAAAACCGGGCTAAAGCTAAACACCCATAAAAAAGAATACTACAAAATTCAGAAAAATATACAAAATTCAGTAGAAATCCCAGAAATATGCACAAGAAACCCCAACAAAAATCCCATAAATATACAAAAAGTTCTATCATAATAAATGCTAAAAATTTCCACTTAAAGAATATCATTTAATAAGCAACAAATTATTTCCATACGTCTTTTAATTTATTATTTCTCACAGTGACAGTTTTTGTTTCTTCATTTCGTGTTTCGTCTGAGAAAGAGAGCAAGAAACAAAAGGGAAAAAACCACAAAAAATAAATAATCAAAAAAATTAAACACGCGATTGTTTCAAATGAAAGTTGAAGCCAGAGTTGAGTGAATTAATGATATATACCACAAATATATGTATTGTATATACTATATACGAATAAATAAATAATTACACACACACATGTATGTATGGGTTGATACATTAAATAACCTTTCAATAAAAGTAAATTTATTTCAATTCAAACACAAATAAAAAACTCAACAAATCAACAAGTGAAAACAATTGAGGAAAAGGTTGTAATTTACAATAACATTTCGGGATTAATTGAGCAACAACAGGCGGCGGGCGTTCTAATTGCTGTAAGTTTTCCAGGCTTAAGATGGGAATATTTGTAATACAAAAAGTGAAGAAAATAAAGAGTTAAACACAGTATAAACGTGTAAATCTTTTAGTTCTTTCTCAGTAAAGGAGAATGTGTACTTATAAAGTGCACATTTTCTTGCTCGGAAAACTGATTTCAGCGTTCAATCACCCCTGAATGCAGCTATTTTTAGTCCCCCATCGCTGTCTTTACTCCCTCTAGCATCTATCTTTGGCAGATATCATCTGGCTTAAGCGTTCTTTAATGCTGTACATATTTTGTACTCTTAGGCGAAGTGTTTGAAATATTTTCATATTTAATTCAAAGATGAATCCAAAGCCAATGACTGAAAGCTTTAAAGAGCCATATAGTCATCCATTGAGAGAATATCTGGTTTTATCTAGTAAGTATATCATTTAAAAGCTAGGGGTTCTATACACAGTTTCAGTGGATAATAAATTAATCTCTTATATCTATAAACAATATCTAGGTAATACTTTTTTTAAATTTTTTTTCTAAACCACCAAAATAGTTTTCTGTTTCCCACTTGGGGAAAGATTTTCGCCAATCAATTTCCAGTGCTCTTTCTCTTTCTTCCTCCCTCTCCCCAGCCACTTGCTCTAATTTCTTTTCTCTCTCTTTGCGCGAACCCTCTTTTAATTGCATTTTATGCTTTCTTAAGCATTTTTTGTTATTTTTTGTTGTTGCCGTTGCTGCCATGAAGTGCCGATGCTTGAGACTGTCAAAAAAGCAAAAAGAAACCCAGCAAGAGTTTTTTCTATTTGGCGAAGCTCGTTAGCCGCATAACGGTAAAGGTAAAGATGGCAAGGGGGAGGGGCACGAGAATAGATACAATTGTGGGTAGAAAACGCGGTACATTTCGAGCCAGAGCTACAGGTATGAGTAGATCTTTGTGGCAAGAGAGTTACCGTGTTGTACTGGTCTGTCATAAGATAACGCAGACATTTCCAGACGGCAATTGAGGTTTATGGACGCATGCCCCTTGCTGCCCCTTGTGCCTGAAAAATCGGTGAAAAGTCGCCTGTACGTTTAACGAATGACAAGGCAGAGACAGAGTAGAGCCCTGTCTCAGATCTTGGCGTTTACAGTTGGCTAATTAACAGGAGTGGTTTTTTATTCTCCTCCCATAAAAAGCACGCACACACAGCACACAACACAGTTGCTGCGATAAGTGTGCGTGCACCCTGAACCAAACACTTGGACACACAATAAATCGTGCAACGACTTCCCCATCGAGCGACTGTTTCGTTTCGTTTCTTCCTGTTCCAAAATCAATCGCGGAATCGCACACCTCACGCGTTTAAGGTCTACCACAGCGCTTGACATTTGTTCTCCTCCTCCTAAACGTGTTTCGCATTCTGAATGTCTTATTAAATCATGTTTCATTCTACATTCTTCACATAGAAACGACCTGCAATCAACTCTCAGGCAGGTGAGAGATACAGATACAGATGTACTTATGTAGATGATGAGGGGACGTGGGGAGGGAACGTGTGTGGGCTTTACGAGCATTTGTCCAGCTGTTAGATAATTAGAGCAGCGGCTCCACATTATCAACTGTTTTTCGGAGCCACGTGAATCAGATAAGCGCAAATGTTTGTTACCCTTTCCACCGTTCCTCCTACTTTTTGTTTGTTTATCAAATGTGCACAGGAATGACCTGACCTGACCTGCAGAGTGGTTCGAATATACTTGTAAATATTTACAATTTTGTTGAATAAAGAATAATGCTTTGAAGTATCTTGTCTTTTAATGAAAGATTTTCCGAAGATTCTTTTGTTAAAAACTTTTCCTGAAGCATAGAGTAGGTGCATAATGGAAGAGCTTTTTCTTTTCTTGGGTGAAAAGTATCTCCAGCAACGATTTCCATTATTGTATTCTGGAAATCATCTTTCTTTAAAATGTTTATACCACACAACTTTCCATTCCCCAACTACAATCGAAATTCCTGTGTAAGATTCTCAATTTTCTTTGGAAAAATGAGCCTTTATTTGTCCACAGTTTCGTCGGTTTTCATCTCTGTTTTCCTAACCCAAATACTTGCAGTCGTACTCTTACATTTTGTGTGTGTGTAAAATTGTTTGGCTTAAACATAACAGACTTCCACTTGAATCATGGACTGTGGCTGTAGTTGTATCTTTTATCTGTGACTGTATCTTTGTATCCATAAATGTGTTGTGGTTTTTGTTGGGGGAAACTTGAACTTTCATTCCTTCTCTTCGAGGGAAGCAGTCAAGACGCCACCCCACACTCTCCACTTTTCACTCTCCAGTTTTTGTGGAGTTGTCGGCCGGTTAATGCGTCGTTTAAGTGCGCTGACATGCATGTCAAGCGATAGATAAGATACCTATATACTATATAGTACGAGTACATGTGCGTGTTATTTGAGCGGATTTGTTGGCCCCCTACTCAACTCTACTGATAAGTGTAGAGCGGCTCGCGGTCGCTCTTTTGTCCGGATATCAGAAGGTGGCAAGCGGTTCGGCACCTGGGGGAACCCATCAAAAGCTGAGAACGCTAAAAGCCACGCGTATTTCAAATTAACATTATCGTGCTGATTAGCATCTTTCCACCTTTCAGCCCCCTTTTGGCAGTGGGGAAGTGGAACTCCACTCCCTTTGTTGCCAGCTGACTGGAAAAGTGCTCCCAATTCGAGAAAGGAATGGCATGGAATGGAATGGAATGCCTGTGATTCATCTCTCTATATCTCTCCCCTTTGAAGCCTTTTCTTAATTAACGATTTCATGCAAAAAATGCCAAATCTTTCCACAGCACACGCTCTCCGTGACGTGGCAGGTGACGCAAACGTCAAGCTCCGACGTTGTCTTTCGATTCGATTTGGATTCGATTCGGATTCAGTTCGATTCGAGTTATTTCTGGTCAGTGTCTGGGTGTATTACATGAATGACGCCGAGGAAGGGGCAGACATCGGATCGGAGTGATAACCAACGAATGAATGAATGATGGACGCACCACCTGATGATTGAGTCACAAGTCTGGAATGTACCCCGTAAAGGGTGCGATTGGTGAGAAGGTATGACATGTTACACGATATCCAGCGTTTGATAAGATTATCTTGTGTATCTATCTGTATCTTTGTATCTTCGAGTCACGTTGTAATCATCTTTTCACAGCATATTTTATGAAATTAAATTAAATTATTTATTTAACAAAATGATAAATGATTTATTCTAATTAATACTTTGACCAAAATTCTAAATGAACCAAATAAATATGATAATTAAAAAGTCAAATTAACATTGGAGTTTTAGTTTTATATAAATATTAATTTTGGTTTCTTTTTTGCAATTAAAATGCAAATTGATTTACATTTCTAAAGGTGGGAACGAACTGGTTCGAACTAACAAATGTTCAAGCAAATTATGAACTAGTTCTGTGTGATTTTGGGAAAAGTTCTTTTGGTAAAAGTTCTGATTGAAAAAGCGGAAAATGGTTGAACACAGCCACGAAATCTGTGGGAAATCGCAGTCTCCTATGAAGTGTCAGGAATTTTTCAACATTTGGAACCAGTTCCGTTATAGTTCCTTTTTAAATGAACTTTAGTTCGCCCTCGACTTGTTTAAGGGACTTCCCTTAAGTTAAGTGTTTATAAATCATTTTAAAGCCATTCCCATAGCAGCACCAGTTCTCGCTGTGACAGCCCTTTAAAATATGGAAATTTCCTGGGCAGAACTTTGGCAGCACTTACTAAATTTAGTAGCTGTCTGTCGCATAAATAAAGACGAGTTTTGCCCTCCAAAAACACTGGCTGCCCTGCCCATAAAACCGAAATTAAAATGGCAAACGCCTCATCTTTTTGGGCCAGTGCAGAGGAAATATCCATAAAATATTAAAAATGCCAAACAGGTCTTTGGCTTTTGTTTGCGCTGATTGATTTGTTGCCTGTCGGATGGAGCCTTGGGCCCAGTGGAGCCCCAGTGCCCCAGCAATAATGCAGCATTGACTGGGTGTGGGGGAGTATCTTCGTGGGTGTTTGAGTGGGAGTATCTTTTAGGTAGATCTCACCTAGATTCCCGCTACGCTTCTCCTTCTACACTCTGCTGTTTGCCAATGTAGTTCGTGCCGCTTCGAGCCCTGTTTATGCCGCATGTTTACCCCCACAGCCGTCCAGCTGCTGTTTGCCACAATAATTTCTGCTGATGTTTACGGTTTTTACGGCATCGCATCGTACGTGAATTGTTATTATTATTATTATTTAGATGATTACGCATTTTATAGTCGCACAAATAAACAAACCACAAAAAACCTACAACTTTTCGTGATATGCGTTTTATATTAATTATGATTTTTTGATAATACTATTACTGTTTTTTTGTTTTGGTTTTTGTTTTGTGGGGCATTCTGGTGGTTTTTGATTAGGGTTGGTGATGGCGATGGGGGGAGGGGAGGAATAGGTCTCTCAATGACAATTGCAAGGGCAATGTTTTCGGATTTAAGGAGAGATTAGGTAGAGGGATTTTATGGGGAATATCTTTGAATATTAAAACGAAAAGCTTAAAGAATATTTCCATGAAAGATTCAGCAAAATATAAATATAAAGATATTCTTTACAGAATTTTCATTTGAAGATGGTTTAAAAAATCTTATAAAATAGAGAATTTGAGTCAAGTTTAACTGAAAATATTTGCCTATTTTGGAGTTCTTGAGGTACATGGACCTCAAATGTTCATCCTTCTCTTTGCTAGATTTCATTGGGGTCTCCGCTTTCCATCGAGGAATCGCAGAATTCCGCAGAATCGAGGAAAACTCTCAAATGCACTGCAAAGAACACAATTTTGAAGAGAAAACGTTGTGATATTTGCGTACTGGATATATTTACTTGATTTGCTGTTTATATCTACTGTAATTATATATTTGCTGCTATGAAGACTTTATACTTAGGACAAATTTGGTACCCATCTACTGTGGCGCATCTACAGGGGCCCTCAGTCCATTGGTTCGCGAGGTTCGTTCGGGTCAGGGTTCTTTACGTCACTACTATCGCTGATCCACCAGTCAGAATCGGTGGAGGAGAACGTTTGCTGGTTCTCGGAGTGGTCAAGCGCGTGGCTCTCCTCCAGCACCTCTGCCACTCGTATGATCAGCGGATGGATCAGCTCCTTGGGCATGGTGTCTTGGAGGCTCTCCAGCAGATCGAGTGGCTGATTGCACAGCAGAATGGCGTTGGCCAGGTGCTCCAGACCCTCGTCCATCTGGCCGGTTTGCAGCAGTCGATCGCCCAGCTGCACCTCTGACTCAAACATTCGCTTCAGGATCGCCGGATTCTCCAGGCATCTGATGGCGGACATCAAAATAAACGTCTCCAACCGTATGCGGTGCTGATATTGCCGCTGTCTCAGTGTCTCATCATCAACATCATCATCATCAGCATCATCAGCATCGTCATCGTGGCTCTCCTGCTCCTTCTGGGTCAAGGCCAGTTCTCTGGCCTTCTCAAGACGACGCTGGTGCAGTTTTTTCTTGTACTCCGGATCCGCCAGACGCTTCCGATCAAAGAAAATGCAGTATCCCAAAAAACTAACGCCGGTGGTAATCAGTACAAATAAATTGACCGACATTGACAACATTTTGCACGATTATTCAACGGTAAATTGAATTTTGTTTCTAGGAAAAAATGTAGTTAAAAGAGTTATGCTCTGACCAAAAAACACTACAGCATTTTAAACTGTGATCTTGGAACAACGTACTGTTCTGATTGCAATAAATATTTCAATATTTCAATATTTCAAAAGGAAAATCCAATGCTATCCGATTGAAATTTTTGCTTGTGAGATACAGGCGCAAGTCAACTCCTTAAAGATCTATTCAGTTCTGGACGTTGCGGAATGAATATGATATTTTGAAATCAACGAAGTCTAACGAAGAGAATGAGAAGCTCTCTGGTATCGAAGGAGCGAATGAGAGAGTAAGCAGCTTCAGAACCTTCTCTCAAGCCTTCTCTCCATGAGTCGCGTCCAAGGGATGGCATTCGGGGCTGGCTACTTCATCTACTACATCTATATCTACTACATAACTACATCTTTTGAAGCTGCAATGATTTAGTATCTTGTTTCGCAAACTTTTTCCTGGCAACTGCAATCCATAAAATATGGAAAATAGTAACTGAAAAAAAACACACCTGCATCCGATATTACCTCCCATATTCCTCCCCTTACAATTCTCTAACAATGCCCCTCCCTCCTCACATGTGGGAGGGGGTGTTATCTAATGACTTTTTCGCCGTGTGTTTGCATTTCATTTGGCTTCAGTTTTTCCATTGTCTTGGCAAAAGTTGTTCCACTAATTGCAAATACATTTTGTGCGCAGTTATATTCGGGCGGAACACTCCCCCCGCCCCGTTACCACTATCTGTTGCAGCCCCTTCCCACACCCCATGCTGGAGATTAACCCCTTTGACAGCCGTAATCGACATGGTGGCGTTCTGCAGGCGACGAACGGGATTTCATGGCATCAAAAATGACAGCGAAATAAATAAAAAACATAAGAAATTGTTGCAATATATTCCAGAGATTTCGAATACCCTGTAGTTGAGGAGAGAAGAGGTATAAGGCATTTCTTTTCTTTTGAATCTGTGCAACTCTAAGAACTTGGATTCGTTAGGGTTTTTAAAACTTAGCAGGGGAAAATGCTGTGGCTTGTATTGTTCTATTCGGTATAAGTATATAGAAAGATATTTTGTAACCATCTACTGAAAATCTACATGATTGAAGGCAAAAGATCGGAAAGCCCTTTGCAATATATTTTTCTTAAATGATGGAGTGTTTTGGCATGTGTCATCCATTCGAAGGGCTTTACTCTAGTGTATAAAGTAAGTGCAAAGGGAATATACATACTAAGATGTATCACGCCATGCAAAATTTTCAGCTCGATTTTTTCGGTCAGGAATTTTAAAGAATTCCTGAAGACAGAGAGCGCTCTAGTGGCAAACGCTCTGTACGTGAGGCTGAGCTTCAACTGTGTGTGTTTGTATTGTCTTTGGTAATTGTCTATCTACCTAATAATATCCATCCTGACTGGAGCTGCAATAAATGCAAGTTAAAAATTGAGGGAAATCCAAGAATTGAAATCCAAACCAATTGGAACTTTTCTTTTCAGTATTCCATAGAGTTTTTGGAATACATCTGTAGTTTCATGGAAAATCTGTGGGGCAGGGTAATTCCAAGTTCCTAATTCTCTTTCAGCTCTACATTTTATTGTATTTTTTACACTCTCTGTATGTTTGATGGCTTATCATGAAATTGTAAACCAAAAAGCGTGCCCCGTAATAAAGTTCAATTGAATTCTGCTGCTGCTGCTTGTGCTGTTTGAATTTTATTAGGAGTCAAAAACTGAAATCAGAAGAAAAAAACGAGACCTTTCCGAGAGCTGAGCTGCTGCTCCACAATCGTTCATCGTTCATCGTTCTGCGCTTCTTGTGGTTCATTGACTCTGTGCCAGGGTCCGCGCTGTGAGTGGAAATGAAGATTGAATGGCGCCTTCCACTAATTTTTTGAGATATAAAGTCAAGGTCGGTCCCGCTCTCTGATAAGGCGGCAATCGCTGGCGGCAGCGGCAGCGGCAACCACTGATAAGAAACATGAGGCAGGCAGCGCAACTGCTCAGAGAGAGACAGAAAGACAAGAGAGAGAGAGAGAGAGAGCGTAACTATAAAACTGAACAATCAGAAAGTACGTATATAATGTTGAAAGCTTTGGGCTTTATAGAGCTGCCGAATTATTTATTATTGTTTGTTTTTTTCCCGGGGAGATATTGTTGTGGAATTTCATTCAGCAAATGTTTTTTTTTGTAGAATTGTTTTGGAACTTTGTTTATGGCCAAATTGGCCTAAGGCTTATAGCCATTTGTTGGCAGATCAACTACTTTTCCAGATCTTTGTCTGTCTTTTGTTTATTCAGTGAATAATTATGAATTGTTGTTGGGATTTTCTATAATCCGCTTAGCACTAAAGAAAAAAATATGCAAATACTTTGAGGAGGCATTGTTGAAATCTACTCAATATTTCATGGAGAATTTGCATACACATATTCAAAGATGATTGGAACGAATCAAGTGATAAAAAATATATAATTGATGATAGATGAGACCGATCTATAAGAGTTCTCAATGCTTCTTCGGTTTTTGTATCTTTGGAATCTTTTATAAGGTGTGGGGATCTCCGACTTTTGGCCAAGATATAAAAATTCTTAAAGACGAATGAAGCGTCTTTGCTTAGATGCACAAATATTCCCATAAGCAAAAGGCCACAATTGACAGAAGGAGATGCACACTCGTCTCAAGCCTATCTCAAGGATATCGTTTAAAATTAGTAGAATAATGTATTAGTGTTAGGGTTTTGGATGAAGTTTCAGATGAAAAATTGAAAATATTGTATTTCTATCCCCTATTGATTCTGTGTCTTTTACAGTGTGGCTTAACAGTTGAGCATCATCGCAGCATCTCTCTGACTTAAATAGACTCTAGCTCTCTCCCAGTGAGACCCTTCCTCCCATCCCCTAGCAACTCACTCTCTCTCTTTTACAGTGTGGCTTAACAGTTGAGGGTGAACTTTCATGTCAAGCAATCGAGGAGAGGTCGCAGCATCTCTCTCACTATCTAGCTAGCTCTCTCCCAGTGAGACTCTTCTACCCATCCCCTATTAACTCTCTCTTTTACAATGTGGCTTAACTGTTGAGGGTGAGCTTTCATGTCAAGCAATCGAGGAGAGGTCGCAGCATCTCTCTCACTATCTAGCTAGCTCTCTCCCAGTGAATTGAAATTCCGAGTGCAAGCATCATTTATTTCCTTTGAAGGCCGCACACTTATTTTTCTTTGCCCCAAAACAAATCTGTCACGAAATTATTTATGATGGAAAAAGACTCGCAGAAAACTTGGTCTACCCTTTTTGGTTTTTTGCAACACATTCATAAATATGTAGTCTAATGATGGTGCTCTCTGAATCGCAACTCCATTAATCAAAGCCTGTCATTCAGTCATTCACCCAAGCATTCATTCGTTCATTCATTCACGTTCATTGGTTTTCTGCTGGCGGATGTATTTTTTTTCTTTTTGGGGAATTCAATGTTAAATGTTATCTTAAGGTTCGTTCGAGGGTTTTTCCAACCGAAATGCGGACCATGTTCGCATTTGAAACGCCAATCAATCAGGCAATTAACGAATTTCTTGGTAAAACAATCTCTGCGTTGGATAATTATGTTTTGTCTGGCTTTCTTTAATATTTGATTTCTTTCAATTGCAGATTTTTTCGATTGAATTGTGAACTGCGGAATGGCTTCATCACCCAGCAATGCGGCGCCGCCCGTCCTGTGGCGTGCGCGTCGAAAGATTGGTAAGTTTTTCCACAGAAATCTCCGCTCAGCTCAGCTCCGTTCCTCTCTCCTTTTCTCAAGGCTCATTTTAAATACACAAACAAAAATCATCGTCTCTAAAGTTCAATGCCATTCATTGTCCTTTCATTTGTTGCATGTTTAAGCGTTCATTCGTTCCTTCCAAAGAAACTGAAACTGAATCCGAATCTGAATCGGTCTTTGTCTCTGCCTCATTAGCGCAATGTTTGGGCCATCAAATATTAATGAGAGACTTGGTCGCGAAAATGTTGCCAAATGGCAGAAAATGGAAATGTTTTTGGGTTTTCAATTATTGATGAACCTGGATGAAGAGGGCAGGCTGTAAATGATACTTCGACGAGAGGATACCCTGTAAAATATCAAATAGAGAAACAAGTAAATACTGAAGCTATTTAGTATACAAAATTGTGTAATCTAAATCTAGTTAGTTATATTTGATAACTCAAGGAATTATGTATTATTTCTTCTATTTGTAAGAAACACTTTTATACCTTTTTAAAGAAATATTTTATGTGGGAAATCGATCTTAAGAATAAAAATGTAGATATAAAATGCTTTTTAATTGATAGATAGATAATGCCTTTGATATATAAATCTTTCAATTTCCAGGCATTTATCTTTACAAATTTAGATGCCACAGGTTGGATTAAAGTCATTGAAAAATATCGTTAGAAATACTTCAATAATACTGTATTCTGGGAAGAAACTTCTTCTTTCTGTTACATTCCTGCCCAAGAAAATAATATACCCTAATGGTCCCCTCCCTAATCGAAGCGAAAACCGATTTGAATATGAAAACAATGTAATGCATGACCCCAGAAAGATGAATGGTGCACCACTCTGAAGTGGGGTTCTATTGAGAGTGGGTTTCCACAGAGATTGGTTTATGTGGTGTGGGAGTGGGCGTGGAAGTGGGGTGTGTCCCGAAAACTTGTGGATGGGCTAGAAAACAATCACATAAACTTTTAATTAATTTCAAACAAACGGAACGGAACGGGCAAACAAACAGCGGGGCAAAGGCAAACAAACAAACCAGAAGCGAAAGCAGAAACAGCAACGGATTGGAATCGAATGGAGAACGGAGTGGAGTGGAGTGGAGGAGTCAGGCAGGCAGACTCATGCGGTGGCAACTAGAGAGAACTTTACACAATTTATGGCCCCTGTTGTCGCGTGGCACCCAGAACCTCTAGGACCCAGATGCACCCTCCCCCATGAACCCACGCAGAACCACTTCAAGTACAGTAAGGACAGGCTATGTTTATCTTTGTAATGGCAACCAGTAGGATCGGGCGGGGGAGGAATGACACAATGTACTGTCTGTGGGCTTGGAAGATGCTTTTTGGCACGCTTTGTCAACACTTTCCTGCAGGAAGCCAAAGCCAGAAGTCGTCACGCTTTGCTCCTCCCTTCCTCCTTCGTGCGGTTTATGGAGACCCACACACACACACACACAAACCACAACACGCACTCTCACACAGAGAGAAACGGTTGAGTGTGTGCTGTCGTTTCCGGTTCCGTTTTGGGTAAACAAAAAAGAAACTCGAGAAAATGGATAAGAATCGAAATAAAAGAAAATATATAAGCTTATAAGGGGCTAAAATATGGTTACAGTTAGCTTGGAAATTATCATAAATTCGCATTTATTTCAGATAATCTTTTGTAATATTTTTTAAAATTTACTAAACAATTGAAAAACGAATTTAAAGCAAAATTAAAGTATGAATATTATGCGGAACACTTTATGAAGCATTGATTTTTATCACTAGATAATCTGTTTCCCTCGATACCTTATCGTATTCATTTTTCCAGCGTTTTTGGTTAATCTTTGAGCATCACATATGATTGAATCCCTCAAGATTTGTACGACATTTTTTAAAAATAATAGTAATAGTAGTGGTAATTATACTCCACAAACATAAGCCATTCTTATTGTCTATTACAGAAAAGAGTTTATATAATAACAATCCTATCCTTATATTTTAAAGTTATAATTTCCATTTGTTACTTTTTGTTTGCACAGAAATTTTCTTATTTTGCGATCTGCAATTACCTCAATTTTAATTCCCTGAAAAACTTAGGGCTTTCCCAGTAATCTTACAGATAAAAATAGCTAAAAATAATCTAAAAGTGGGATGGATAGACTTTTCACAATGTGAGAGACTTTCCCAAAGATACACACATATGTATGTACATATATTTGTAAATATTACGTTATTGGTATTAACTTTGGTTTTGCTTTCCTTGCTTTTCTTTACATTTGTTTCATTGCATTTGTTTCTCTTTGTTTTTTTTTTTTGCTTTACTGTGCTTTTTATCTTGAGTTAATTCACTTTGAGTTTCTTTTCGCTCAACTCCTTTTTCATAGCCGGCATCTTGGCATTGAGCAAAGGAGAGACTTTTACTCAACTCAAAACTCACTCAAATCGCGAGGCGAATATCGTAAGGGGAAATGAGAGAGCAAGCAAGCTTTTGGGCGCAAAGTCAAAGCTTTGAAAGGGGTAAAAGTTTATCGAAAGTTTCTCTGAAAACAGCTGTATAGCAAACTTTTGAGTGGTTTTCGTTGGCCCGAGGCCCGTGTCTGTTTTCTGTTTCTGGTTTGCTCAAAAAGCCGGTTCTTTTTGGCCAACTGACGTGAGTGCATACATACCCCACACCCCCCCACACTCTTACAGACTTAAGATACTTAAGCATTGGGCGTGCGAGTGTGTGAGTATTTGTGTGTCTTTTTCCTTCTTTAAAGATAAGTAACGGTGCATTTCTGGATACGATATATGAGATGTGATATATGTACCATTCGATTCGATTCGGTCTCTGCTTTGAGTCATGCCACAGAAATGAAATTCTTTCTGTTCTTTTCTCTTCGTTTTTGCTTTTGTTTCGAAGAAGAAGAGTATGAAAACAGCTGTTGCCTTTGTTTGCTTCCGATACCACAGACACAGATCCACAAAAGCAGCACAAAAGAGAAACAGAGTTTAAGTAAACTTCACTTTGAGATTACAAAATGACTTACGTTTTCCCATTAATCTATTCAATTAATTAGAGCTTTTTAGCGACTTTCTTATGTATCTCTGGGATATGATGGGACTTACGAAATTATGGATACATTTCGGATAAAGGATAATATTGCTTGGGAAGTTTATGACAGAATTTCTTAGAGGGGCTAAGAGTAGCAAAAGTTTATGGACCGCTATGAAAAATGTTATCACAATTCTGGAGATTTGTTGCAGGAGAATCGATAAATAAACTGATCATATTTAATACAAATTCTCAACAAATTCTCTTTAAGTTGTCTTCAAAATAAATATATACATACATATGTATGTATGTATGTACATGTAATACTAGGGTAATTTTATAGTCGATAGCCTTGGCAGATGGTATCTTAAAGATCTCATGTCGGACTCCTAATATCAAATGAATAAATAAATAGAATACTAGAGGAGGTCCTGCGCAATCAATTCAAAACTTTTCTATATTGTAATACAGAGATGATTTCGTTGACTTCCTTGGGCTTTTAATTAAGAAATAATGATCTGCAGATGACAAAACTAATGACAGAAATAATCCCTAAACGACTCGTATTTTTCCAAAATTATACCCAAAAGCCGTTATGGATTTATGCGGTTTTTTCCTTCCCTTTTCAAATGCTCTGCTGGCGCCTTCTGTTTTTGCAACGAAAGGCTCTTCAAGCAGAAACTTCGGCGCTTCATGTGGCGCCTCTGGCACTCCCTGCCACTGCCGCAACTGTTGCTGTCGATGTTGCGTCTGCTGTTGCTGCTGCTGTCCCATCAATTCATTAGGCTATCGGCAGCAGGGCAGGCGGCAATCAATTACGGCCATGGTCACGTTAGCGTTAACAGCAGCAGCGGCAGCGGCAGCGGCAGCAGCGGCAACAGTAACGACACCTAACGGCAAGCAGAAGTCGCACATTTCCCAGGTCACAAAGATGCACAGATACACCGACACACAGGCACACACTCAGATACTCCGACACAGATACAATTTGTTTTCGCCTGATAAGAAAATCTGACAAAAGCAGAGCCAAAGGAAAAACGAAAAGCAGGGGGAGAAAAATGGTGCGCTATCAACAAGTTGAATGCGAATGCCTGGGTGAAGGCAACCAAGAGCGAGAGAAAACGAATGGAAAAACTACAAAAAGACAACAATCAGCAAAGACAGAGATAGAGCGAGGTACGGTACGGTACGGCATGATATGGTATGGTATGGCAGGGTAGAGAGAGAGAGAGCTGGCCACTGAGAGGGAGAGTAGAGTAGAGCAAAGCAAAAGTTCATTAGTCGCTCGCGATAAACTACAAAAAAAAAACACAAAAAGGAAAAAGAAAAAACAAAAGCGCGGACACACTAACACAATTGCAGAGACACTCCACCGAAAAGCACTCGAACAAAAACACTCCATTGCATATTTTGAGTGGCTTTTTTCGCTTTGTTTATTTTAGGCGAATTCGCCGCGCGGGCAGCTCTGCCCGAGTCCGTTCTCGGCGTTCCACAACCCACTCCCCACCCACACGAAGCCCCCTCCTCGTTCTGTTGCCTGCTGCTAAAGCCGTAATCGCTTATTTTTGAGTGTGAAACCAGAGAGAGGCAGCTTCGGCTGACTTCGGCTGCGGCGAAAAAGGCGACAACCGGTTCCCCAGAATCATCAAAACGACTTTTCAAATTTCAAAACATTTTCATTTCTCCCAGCGCCCCGTTAGCATCGTACGTACGAAGCGCCGCGCGTCTGTGGCACACGTTTGTTGATCGTCGACGGGAACGGAACGGAACGGAACGCGACACTGCCACACAAAAGCAGCCCGAAAAGAAATTCAAATTCAAATTCGATTCGATTCGAAAATAAAAACCTTAAAAAATCGAATCGATTTCGTGTTCGGGCCAGAGTTTTGTACCCCAGTATCAGTACCAGTACCAGTACCAGTGCGTGTGTAAAAATATATTCAAAAAGAAAAGAAAAGTAAAAGAATTCACGAAAAGAGGAGGCAATGAAACGTTTTCCTGTGCGATCCAACGGTCGGTCGCGTGCTCAATTCTTCTGCTTCTGTTTCTGCTTCTGCTTCGGCTTCTCTTCGCTCTCGTACTCGTGTGTGTTTGTGTGTGTCCCCAAGGTGTGAAAAAGTATATACATAATAGATCTGGTGGTGCACCCCTATGCCACCTCTGTCTGCACCACATAATAGCGGTGTTTCGAGTGTTCGAGTGCTCGTGTTACAATTAACAACAAAAATTCCACAAATTCAAATAAAAAAGGCGTAAAATTATGCCCCTCAGCGAAACGCTAATTGGAAAAGTCAAGAAAATTAAACCAGAAAAGTGAGCAAAAAAAAAGAAACCTACAAAAGAGTATTTCCGCAGAGTTTCTCAAAGAGTTTCTCAATCGAGAGAGTGTCTTCGTCTTCTATTATTTTTGTTCTTCTTTGCCAATTGCAGCTGATCGTAGACTCCGCTCCTCTCTCCCCCTCTCAGAGCGTTCTCTTCTTATTGTGGGGACGGCGTTGCCAGCTTGCATTTTTCTTCGCTGCTTATCGCTCTCTGTTCTTCTCTCTCTCTCTCGCTCTGCGTGTGTTTTTTAGTGCCTTTTACTATTTGTTGTTTATTATTTATTATTGCAGTTGTTGCTTTTGTTGTAGGGGTTGTATCTCGCGCGGCGAATTTATAAAAGCGTCCAAGCGTGCAAAAAATTATAACGAAATTGAAATTAAACAAGAAAACAGAAGGCCTGCTCTGGAAGCATTTGTTACCCTTGGAGATCGGTTGTTTTATTCAAACAATAGTACATATGTACATATATGTTTATATGTACATGCGTTCCATGTAGAATCTACATTTAAGATAATTTTGTGGTTTTTATATAGGAAGGGAAAATAAAGTTTGAGACAAAAAGGTTCTTTAACTGACATTCCCCATAGTAAAAGTGGAGTGATTGAATTTTCAGAGATTTTTCAGAGATTAAATTTTTAGAGATGTTTTTCGTGCGATCCTATGATTACCTTTCATATGGTAATCCAAACAATTGAGTGTTTCTTATGATATTGTGATCCACAGAATACATTTCAGACTGAGGAACTGATAAAAAGTATACCCCACCGGCTCGGGTGTTCTTGTCGATTTCGAATTTACGAGTACACCTTCTGCGTTGCAAACATTTGTGGCACATCGTAATACCGTCTGCAGAATCGTAATAAAGTATCTGTGTCTCCCTTTCTCTCTCTCACGGTCTAATTCCCTCTCCCTCTAAGCATTTATTAGTCTTATTTATGGTCTTATTATATTGTGATTTGTGATGGTCACTCGGTTGGTTTTTGTTGCTTATTATTATTATTATGTTTTTTTTTTGGCGGAAACTGCGCGTTTTCCTAAAAAGTAGACCATTGAGTGGGTGTGAAAGAGAGGTCGAGAGCGAGATAGCCAGCAGACGGCAGACACGAGAGCGTGCGCAAGCTGTCCAGCGATAAGCTGTCTGGGCAACCAGGCAGCCAGGCAGCCCTTTGTGACTATCTCTCTCTCCTTCACCCACTCACCCACTCTCATCCGCTTGCTCTCCGTCTCTCCTCTGTGTCTGCCTCCCTTTCCCTCCTCCTGCGGACAGGTGCGTTCGGCTCTGTCCAATTTGCTTTGTTGTCATTTGCCCTGTTGTTGCTTTTACTGTTGCTGCTGTGTTCTCTCGCTCTCTCAAAGAACAATGCGCTCTCACATACAAAACGTTCTCTCGCATGCATAAAGGTGTATGCTGTGCGTGTGTGTGTGTATGTATGAAAAGTTTAGTCATTAAAGTCTTTTTACGGTTGTTTTTACTGTTTTTCTCGATAGTTGTTGCTGTTGCTTTTGCTTTTGCTGTAACGGAAATGGCTTTGTCGCTGTTTTTTGTGTTTGTATTTGTTTTTGTTTCTCTCTTTTTGGGAGCTTATTGGACCAACATTTTTGAGTGTGGAGTGCCAGAAGAATTCTTGAGATTCTTTGCATAACAAAAAATGTTAAATGGGAATGTCACAAGGTTAATGGAGAAGAAATAGAAGAAAAATATGTAGGTGGAAAAAGGAGAAATATGACTTACATCTAGATCAAATATGTTCCAGTAACATGAAACATCTCAACATCTCTCTCTATGTGAGATCAGTTTGAATAGTTTATAGATGTGCAAATAACTCCAGTTTCCAGAGGGGCTTACGAGAACATCCCCATTGATCTGATTAGATTTCATAAGAATCACTTAAAGCTGTGGAGAAATGTTGAACATTTAAAATAAATCTCTTCAAGTACACAAATATCTTATATTTTGAACAGCTTTAAGCACTTAAACTGTTCTTTTGTTTACTGATATGATACCGAAATTATGCTTGCAAAAGCCGTGCCACACGCACACTGCATGGACAGACAGCTGGAGTCCCGAAAGCCACCAGCCACCCCCTCTCTTCCCGTGCGACATTGTTGTTTATGATTGTCATTATCTGAAGGAATTACCACTGTTATCCAGCCAAATCTAGTCGTTACTCACTTGCCCGCAGGGGGACTCTCTCTCTCTCTCTTTGGGTGTCTTATCAAACAGGTAGTAGATGCTGATAGTGGGATTTGAAGGGGCCTTAGCTGTTTGGGGCACACTCGTATCAGTCACATTTTGAATGACTTTGTCAGTTGGCCAAAATAGTCATTGACCATTCCGCTGAGAATTATGGCATGGGAAATGCTAAGATTACGACGGGGTCGGGTCTCAGTTAAAAGATTGTGGAAAAGTTTGTCCGGCACTTGAGGAAAAATTCCATCCTCTAAACTCAAAAACAAACAATGAATGAGCACTTTTGGCACTTGAAATTATCGTAGACTGGACTGGACGAATGTTTGTTCCCAGGGGAATCTGTGGATGATGATGCAAATTGCTGACTATTTTTTGAATCTCTATAATATTTCATAAAAAACGAATTCACTCAACCACCTTAGATATGAAATATGATACGTTCTGCAAATCGGACCTTTGACGAATAGCAACCATAAACGAGTTGCAAATTGGATAAACCAACAGTCAAAGGAATTATAAGAAAAACGAACCAAGAAAGAGAGGAAAATGCAATCTATACTAAGTAAAAATAAAGAATATTAAAAAGTTGCATGCCACGTGCCACACGGCACGGATGGCCCACAATAATAACATTAACAGCTGTTCGGCATTCCCCCATAAAATATAAAATTTCATCAATACAAATCGAACGAAACAAAGGTATGAAAGAAGAGCAGCAACAAAATAAGAGGAGAAAGACACAAAAGGTGTCAAACAATAAGCGAGACAATAAGCAAAGAAAGCAGGTTCAAAGACACCGAAAAATACACCAAAAACAAGCGAAAAATGATAAACGTAATGGATAAAGCAGATTAAATATAAATTAATTTTATGGAATGGAATATCAATAAGATATATTTATCCATGACATAGAGGAAAATGTGATCAGATGAAACATCAGATGAAACAGAATACCATTCCTGCTCAATATGAGCTGAGTCGGTCCCTCGAATACAATAACAAAGTACACAGTCCTTGGCGCAGGTGTTACAAGGCTACAATTATGTAGGATTAAGATTAAGATAAAGATATTAAGTTTATTTACAATAAATAAAATACAAGTAAACCAAAGACAATTTTTTTGGTATTCTAATTGACAATAAAAAACCAATGGGATGCGAATAGTGTTCCAGGTCTTTCTGCCCCTTAAATCTCTTGTGAAACATTTATTTATAGAATATATATAAATATGTACATGATATTGTATATTGATTATTTATAATAATCCCTTCTTCTTCGATCAAAAGAGAAATGTACAAGGAAGGCAAGCAGAAATAAGTCTCCTTTGTTAAATTTTGTTGGAAGCTATCCAAGAATTGTTAACCCGCATTGGAGAAGGCCAAATCCTTCCCCTCATTCCCCCCCTGTACTGCCTCGATGTCCCCTGTGCAGCCATGGCTTTGCTTTGGCCAACCCGACCAAATGTGGGCAGCAGGAAGCATTCAGCAGCCAGTCCCTCCCCTTCGGTTGCCAGTCCATGGACCACCACCTTCTGCATTTGGCCATAATAACATCAGGCCGAGCCAGAGGCACAGGCAGGGGCAGGGGCAGGGCCAGCAGTCGCAATTACCATGTACGAGTATCTGTGTGCAATCAACTTGAGATCTTTTATATCGCATATAGCGCAGCATATGCGATACTCATAAATGGATATTGGGCCCATTGAGCCAGGGAAAGGGGGGTTTTGGAGAACCCATTTGTACAGCATGGCTGCTGTAACGAGGATATTGAATCATTTAAGTACAAATCATGGACAAAAAATGCCTCAAGGTTTGGTTAATTTCAAACCTTATTGGAGTGTAATCTCCGCACATTAAAGACGCTGAATTCCTGGAATATAATCATCGAATAATTAAACATTTTGGAGAGGTTTCATGGGGAATCCCAAGAGGATTTCTATGAACTATTGATATTGAAATTTGTTTGAATGCCAACTGGTTTTTTCCCACTCTTTTTGCGTGTGGACTCTTCGGAGTGGTATAATTATTGTTGAATAAAGAGTGGTAACATTATTAATTTATGTTTATTAATCATATTTTTTGGGATTATATTTTGAAGATTCGAATTCGCGTGTAATCGGTTTAGATTCATGAGGTTCAAGGGGTATTCCCTAGTACATTTAAGGTACATTTTCAACCTATTGAACATCATAAATTCTAAACCATTCATCAGTAAACATCACATATGTAAATATGGAAAGGTTTTATGTATTTTTAAATCACATCATCATAAATGGACATCAAATATATTTCTTATCTTCATGAAGAAGAAGCTGGGAGAGGTCTAGCATTTAGTCTTTAGATTCCCAGAGTGAATCATGCCCTTGGCAACCAAAATTAAAGACATTTTATGAATGGAAAATCCCCTCAATAACCAAAATATTTTCCCTGCTGTCATGCCATCGTATTTATCTCGAAAACTTACCGAGGAAAAATATTTCGTTTGTATTTAGCTTACAACACAATTCTGCGCAACTCATAAAATCTTGAAAATATTACCCTGCGAATGTATCTTTAAGATATATTTTATGTATCTCATTCACAGTTCGATGCCTAAAGGCTACAGACGACCACCGAGAACATATGTAAACATGAGATCTTGTAGCTAGGGAAATCGTTAACTATTTGACAGCATTTTCCAGCCTTCATTCATTTGCCTGGAAAAGTGCTTGTGTGTGTGTTTCTTCGAGGGAAATCCAATAGAAAATTGAGTCATTTATGTGGCATTTCCTCTACATACATAGACGTACATATGTATACCGCAGGGTGGGTGGAGGAGGTGTGGTTCGGTTCGGTTCGTGGGGGATCGTCCGTCTGGCAGACTTGCGTCACAGATCACAAAGCGAGGGGCGGGCGGCAGATTGGAACAAAAGAACGAAATGTGTGCCAAATAAACGATTTAAAAGTCGTACGCGGGTATATGTTTTCTCTATGTATGTATATATACTGTATTTTTGCATATACATATGTACATATAGAAAATACGATCTTGCCCACACAACTACATGATGGTGTGCTAGAGGGGAGGTGGTGTAGACTGTCGTCATATAGACTGTGCACTGCAAGAAATGAACGGAAAGAAAATGATCTCTCAGGATTAAGTATTGCGTATAGAAGCTCAACCGAGGAGAGCTGCTGCATGACGGCTAACACGTGTCGACGTTCTTTACGAAAGCTTTTCACTGGAAAATGAGAGAGACGAAATGCTGGAGAGGATTTCCTAATTCTGGTTGTAAAAATGCATTCAATCGTGAAGACTTTTAAAGGGAAAGATAGGAAACAATCTTGCTCTTCGAAGAGCCTCAACTATGACCCCTCAACTATTGGGGAGAATAATTAATTAGCTATGAAGATTATACAAGAAATCCTCAAATAATATTACAGCAGGGCATGGAATGCACTTGAATACGGGATATCTTTTCTTGCTTTATTTTTCACTTTATTTTTCAGTGTAAATGCCCACACCTCTCTCCTGCTAGCTGCTAGCTGTTCTCTCTCTCTCTCTCTCTTTTTCTGCTCTCTTTGACTGACTTTTGCCCGAATTCGCCGCAAAAGTGAGACGCGCAGCTTCCTCGCTCTCCTCTCCTCACCCGCACGCTTATCAGTTGAAACGCTGCATGCGCTCTGGCTCTCCCTCTCTCTCTCTCTCTCTCTCTTTATGGATCACTATCCCTCTCTGTTTTTGGCAGCCAATTGAGGGAAGAAGCAGCAGCTCTTAATTAATATGCTTAAATAATATACGGAATGGAGGAATATCCGTTGTGTTTTAATTGCAATTAATCTTCATTTTGTTGATACAAAAATCAAACACGATTTCTCATTAATTTTATATATCAGAGCAGAGCAGAGCAGATGCCTTCTCTCTCTCTCTCTATCTATCTTTCTTTCTCTTTCATTCTATCTTTGCTTTGTTTTGTTTTGTTTACATATTGCTTTTGTTGTTCTTCTTTTGTTTTCGTGGCGTGCGTCCATTCTCCATTCTCCGTTCTCCGTTTTCCGTGCTCGTGGAAAATTTTCCAAGCTCTCAATAAGTATATAGAATTATATAGAATTAAAATTGATTCTGAAAAAAGCGACACAAGCCCCCGCCCCCCGCAGAGGGGGAGGGAGGCGAACCTGGCGCCTGCTTAAACGTTTGTGTGTTGCTGTTGCACATTTTGTATACCCTGTTTGCATCGAAGGGTATGATGGGTTTCAACAAACTGGAAGCCTCCTACACCAACCAAGATATAGAGTACATTTCTACCGATGTATTGATATTCTCGTTTATCATCGAAGCAGAAGGAAGGAGTATCGTCTAGGGTATCATTGAGTTCTACACCCAAACACAACCAGCCTTCTATCGTTTTTCTCTGCTTTTTTCTTTTATTTTTTCTCTATTTTTTTTCTACTGCTTTTTTTCCCCCATTTTAATTACCCAAAGGGGCAATTTGCAATTGTTGTTTGACCGCAGAGTGCAAGGGGGGAAGGGCGGGTATACGAAGTCGGTGAGATTAGATATACAATAGATGGGGGTAGGTAGGAGTAGCAGTGGCAGGCGGGGGGAGGGTGGTACCTGTACCCGTACCTGTTGAAAATCATAGACATTACTGGAGGAACCACAAATGAGATTCGCGACTTTTGCGGCTGCTTAATCGTGCAACAAAGAAAATCGCAAATGAAAACTAGTTTAAAATGCGATTACTTAATTGCTCGTTCGCTCTTTCGGGCGAAAAGTGCAATCACTTTTCGTAATCGTTTGTATGCCCGGGAACTTCCGATTTTTTTAATTAAAATTTACATATGTAAATTGTACACCGCTGGATTAATTAGGGAAACTTTAAGGGAATCAGAAGTATCGTATCAGCACATCTAAAGACCTGCCTTAACCTAACCAAGTAGCCGAGTCGAACTAGTCCTAGGTAATCAGGTCCTAAGTCCTACTTTAACTGGATTATTCCCAACCTAGAAACATCGGGCGTTATGTGTAATTTCACAATGAGGGACAATGGGGAACGGGTGCATCGGTACTGAGGGTGGGCAATAAATAAATGAAATGCCTAAACCTTCCCCAACGACACCTCCCTGTATCCTTCCCTGTATCCTACACATATGAACGTGTTTTTACCCCCACTCGAAATGTCCATAAATTCAATTTAATTTCCATATTTCCATTAATTGTTATAAATATTTAATTTTAATTCAATTTCAATTAGCTGGGGAATACTTTCTGGATTCTTAAATTGCCAAAGATAATGATAATGATTTAAATGATGATTGGGATTATTTTAATGTTAATAATTCCCTTCCTTCCCTTCAGTCGGGGTATCATGCGTCCCTCCCTAACATTTTCCCCCATGAACTCTTGTGCTCTTTCCAAGGAAAATCGTTGCCCCCTATCCAAATCCCTGCCATCCGAACATGTTTTAAATTACCAAATTTCCAAGAATCTTCGTACACAAATGCTCATTTGAGTTGCGAGCCAAGTTCTTGTTGACTGTTTCTGTTTCTCTTTTTATGTTTTTTACTTATTAATGTGCAATGTCGTGCAGTATTTTGATTATTGGATAAAATTTTCAACAGACCGCCCAGGGGCCCAGGGATCGTCTTACAATTTATGCTGCCTTATGGGTAAATAATCAACTCAGACCCCGCGAATACCCCGCGAATGCCCCTCCCCGTTTGAGTTTGAAAATGAATATACAAAATATACACATTCGGTTCCCTTTTTCACTGTGTTTAAGCGACTGCCCTGCTGCAATTCTTAGTACAAATAATACTGTGAAAAAGATGGCTTCCGTTTGCTAGGTCTAAAAACCAACAAACAAAACAATTAAAAGTGACAAGTGACAAACGGAGAGTACTGGAAATATTCCATAATTTTCCATCCATCCTCCCACGCTAGATCAATAAACAAATCATAAAATATATCAACAATATATTTAGATATATCCGATGTTTGTTTATTTGTTCATTTGATTTCCTCGAATTAGATGCAATGATCGGGCGAATTCGTTTGTAAAAAGTTTCCGCTTATGGAAACTGTGGAATAATATTTGTAAGCGGTTTGTTTTCTTCTCGTGTTTCCCGGTTCCCAAAGTCGATCAATATTGTCACAGACGCCGCCACGTAACGCCCGATCAGTGGACGCCTAATTAACGCTTGATTAGCGCCTGGACTTTTTTGGCCAGCGCCCTGAGGGGTGCGGGTGGTGGGGTGACACGTGTCACAGGGAGTGCAAATTGTCATAGGTTAGGGTATTCTCGAACAGAGTAGTTTTTGGTGGGAAGATACTTTTGTTCTTTATTTTAGTTATACCTTCAAATTGCCCAACTGAATATCTTCATTCTCTCTAAATATGTATCTGCATCTGTATCTGTTTCGTTGGCCATAACACCCATTTAGTATTACATTTCGTAGCTCATTTCTCTCCCATTTTCAAAGCCAAATTGTATCTTTTTGGCCCAGAACTTACCTTTCCCACTCATAAACACTGTTGGCCTTTCGCTGCGAAATGCGAATGCGTGTGGCTGGCAGCGCCAGCTGGCAAATGTTCAAAATTTCCATTTATAAAATTTAATTACTTAGCAGTGGACGAAACGTTTTTTCAATTTATAATTCTCAACTTTGTGGCACTTCTTAAATGATATTTTAATGGTGGGATCCGAATCCGAATCGGAATCGGAATCGTGTGGGATTCTATTAGATTTTCACACCCTTTTTTTGGGGGGGATTTTTCGCATATTGCTAATTGTCGGTGGGGCATGATTTCTATTGGCCCCTGATTTGTGTTACTTTCGGATTGATTTGACGTCAGCGTGCGACTGGGGTGCAGGATTGGATGTAGCAGAGGATTGCGGGAGGATTCTTGTAGAATCTCGTGCAAAAATGCGTATAAATATGATTCACGGAGGTAGTAGACCTCATCCATCAGTCGTCTCATTGCTGTGGAATCTGTCAAGAAAAACAATTTGTCACCAGAAAATGGGAATTCTACGAGACATACAAATATACATATGTGTGTGTGTATATTTGTATTTTCTTGTATAGAATTTCCTTCTGTTTTTCCTCGCTTCTGTGCAGGTTGTCCACTCCCATTGACAGCTCGTTCGATTGGCTTTAATGTTTGGCTTTAACCTTTAAATATGCCAGTGCGAGTGCTCATTCTTTTTGCGTGATTCTGATGGCAGCTGATGGGTTTTTTCCTTGGCTTTGCTTGGGTTGATTGCACGCACTGATGGCCAGCATCCAGCATCCACAGCAGGACATCAAAAGGTGTGTGTGTGTGTGTGTGTGTGTGTGCGACAGCGGTCAAGGAAAATCAAAAGAAAATTGCTTGGCGAAATTTTCCACAGAAATATACTTGGATTTTTCCATTGAATTGCATTTGGAAATAGTTTTCAAGTGCCTGAAGTGGGGGGAAGGGGGTTGAAGGGGCTGCTGAAAAGTGAAATGTTTATTGATTTTATTCGGAAATAAAAATAAAGAACGAAACTCATTTAATCTGATAATAAATTATGAAAAAATTATAAAAAATAATTAAAATGTCAGAAACATATTTATTCTCCTCGGAGGCGCCACTAATTGGACAGGCGGCATTTTGAGGCGCCCATTTAAATGCCGCTGTTGCTGTGGCTGTCATGATTGATTTTCCTGTTAATTGCTGCATTTTATGGCTTAATTTGGCTTAAAGCGAGTGTTTTTATGCACATGGAACGCACCTTATTAAACGGGCAACACAATCATAATTTATACGCGAGTTGCAGCAGCAGCAACAACAACAAAAAATTAGCAATTAATTTGACAGATTAATTAAAAGAAACTCCCAACAGCAGGCAGCAGCAGTAGGCAGCCTCCTGAAAAAGAGAAAGAGGAGTGTTTGTGTGTGTGTGTGGGTGGATGGGTGTGCGTGTGTGTAATCAGGCGGTTAATTGAACTGCACCCAGTGCCCCAGCTACAGAGCCACGAAGCTTCCCGAAGCATACACTCTCCAACACAAAACACAAAATACACGCACACCCCATGCCCCTTGAAGGCAAATGCAATGGAGGAAAAGGGGAAGAGGGGAGCAAAAGAACTAAAGAAGAACTTTTGGATACCCTACAAATGATGGCGATAAAATGAAACCCATTAAAAAAGAACTTCGGAGATGGAATTCTATACGAAATGCTCTTAAAATATATTATGCACCTGTCTATGGGGAACCTATCTGCAAAAAGATACAGAGAAAGACAGATACTTCGTTATATTGTAGCTTAGATTTTCCAGAACAAGAAGAGAAGGAAGTAGCAGGACAGTGTGCCCATACACAAGTAGAAGGACAGTGTGCCCATGCACTAGAAGAAGGACAATGTGGCCATACATTAGGGATTTCTGGAATGATAATTTTTGCTAAGAAATGAGCAGCAATTGTATGTCCAACATGAATCCCAAAGATGGGCTTAAAACTTTAACATTCAAAAGGTTTATTTAAACTGTTTAGGCTCAGATACATATGTATCTCTGTATATAGGTAGATGTAGATAGATTTACCACATTTTATGTACTAAAAACCTTTTCTTACTACATATTTTCATGTTACATTTATCCCATCACAATGATTATACCCCTTCTTTAAAGGGTATGCAGAAAATATAGAGTTGATGGCTGGCGGCGACTCGCTGGCGACTTGCTTGGTGGCTATGAAGGCGGCACCCCCGAGACACCGGACGGGGCGGAACGGAACGGGACGGGAGGCGGGACCCAACAAAGTCCAAGAGTCATTCACAGAAATTGCTTTAGGTGGCGTCACAATTGTTGCCTATAGTTGTTGTTGTTGTTGTTTTTTCCTGGCAATTATAAGTGCAACAACAACAGGGGGTTGGGGGTAGTGGGTAGTGGGTAGGGGGGGAGGCACACATACTCGTACATATTATTTTTCTTGTTATTGTCTTAGACCTGCTGCTGCTCAATGAATGAATGCATAAAACGCGTGAGGGAGTGAGGGACTGAGTGAGCGAATAAAGGAGTGAATGAATGAATGAGTATTTGGAATACAAAAAAGAAACAACACAAAAAAAAGTGAAAAGAAATGACACGATTAGCAACAACAACGGGAGCAAAAGAGACAGCAGGAGAGACAGCAGCGAACGGCAGAAATGACAACTCCTGATAGTCTTTGACTTTTGTCTCTTCCTCTCCTCCCTCTTTCCCCTCTTTACACAGTTTTTTTGCTGCTTTTTCTGTGCCCCTCTTTCCATCCGATGGGTGTGTTTTTTGCACCCCTTTTTTCCCCCCTCTGCCGCTGCCTCTCCTTGCGTTTCTGTCCCATTGACGCGTGCGAAGAGGTTCATTGACTGTTTTGTTGATTTTCATGGCTGGCTTCATGCTGGAAAATCTAATGAAAGTCCGAGTGCCAGGGCGATGGCGCTTTAGTCTTTGGTGCTTAGTGCGCGATTAATGCAGAAAGAGAAGCTTTAGAATTTCCCTAGATGTAGTTATCAAGAGTATTTCTGCTGGAATTAATGCAAATGTACAATACATATTCATATTCCAGTTCTTCTTATTCCTATTTCAAGGCGCACCTCGTGCTGTACCTTTGACTCCTTCTGCAGGATCTATCTATAAGTTCCTTCTTCCACCTCGGATTCACCTCCGAGGAACATGCTATCAAAGCCCTGATACCAGCAGACTCTTACGCGAGACAGTGAAAGCACTTAACCAAATAAGTTCACACCCGCTCACGCCCACGTGGGTCCCGGGTCACGCTCACACTTATCCTGTCCTGCACTTATGGGAAGGCGGCAGCGATTTCTCAGAAGAGCCTCAGAAGAGGACCTGGACGGCCTGGCAACCATGCCGCTTGGGAAACTGTTACTCTTCATTGAATCCCCGGGATGGTTTTCGAAAAACCTCACCATAACCATTGCTATTTGTTGCTGCTGGGTCTACAAATGATGTTAGTTTTCTTCCTCGATTTCTCACCAAAACGTTTCTCCAAAGTGCGCTAATGTTGCATCTTTTATTGGTAGATACTTTTGCAGCTTTTAATGTGCACTATTCCTGCAGATAGGTACTCGAATGCTGTGCCCCTGTTTGTGGCATTTGTGGCTGCTTCTCCTGGCTGTTTCTTTCGATTTTCCATTTGCAATTGTTGCTGTTGCTTAAGCTAATATTTTTGTTTGTTTTGTTGCTGCTGGTCTCCTACTGCTACTACTTTTTGCTGTCATTTTTCTCAAAAGTTTTTCCCACATTTTCGTTTAATTGCTGGTAAAACTTGGCCCATGCAGACAGCTCTTAGCCTGCTGCTCTTAAATGTTTAGCCAAGCTGCAGGACACATCTCGAGGGTTGTGCTTCTTCAGGTGCAACCACTTTTAGCCCTCTGTGTGTGCGCCTCGCTTTTCTGGGGGGCAGCGGCCACCCCCCTCTTTAGCCTTGACTTTTGCCTGAATTCTGTCTTAATTAGAGCTTCGCCATCTGCCTGTCTGCCCGCTCAGCTTTGACGTCATGGAAGTGCAACGGAGAGTAAATTCTCCTTTTGTCTCTTGCGGTCAACTAATTTTAGCCAAAAAAGGGAAACCCATTGAGCATTGAACTTCCTTTGTTTCCTGCTGCTACAAATTGGTAAATTTCCACACTAAAAATAGCCAAAAAACGAAACAAACGCAAGACAAGACAAGAAAAGGAAAAGACTGTTTACTTGACTAATTAATTGGCGCCCATTTCCCCCCACTCCTTCCCTTTCCCCTCAAACACAGGAAACGGCCATCAGTTTTTCTTTTCGACTTAAACTCTTGCCATTTGCCATTCATATCTTTTCCTCCTTTTGGCTTTCTATTTTCGGGTGGGTCCCATTCATAATTCTGCTTCTAATAAATTTCTGATATAGATTCGCTATTTTATTGTCAGGTAATTTAATTTAATGAATGATTCGGTTCGACTCGAATGTTTGAATTGTTTAAATATTTGCTCATTGAGTGCGTGCCTCGAAACAGGGAAGAATACGTAGATATCGCCACAATATTCTCAAGTGTTTGCGGGCATATACGTGCCATAAGGAAGCGACTGTCTGATGAAAGATTGTAAGTGTCGCCCCCCAGCACTGCTGGGGGCGCGCTTCACCGTAAAGATAAAGACCTTTGAAGGCAATAGACGATTTAGACTTAGATGATTTATGGGTGCCGTTTTGCTGAAGCGGAAGACACTTTCCGAAACACCAGAGAGTTGAAGAAACTACTGTAGAATCCCCTTAAAAAAACTGTTGAAACAGCCATGCAATTTTTGTTTATTTTTAATGTTTTGCAATCAGATTTTACAACCTGCATTGGAGGTCTTCTTGTATCTTCCTAATGGAACTAATATCAGCGTTCTGCTATCCACAATGCAAATATTGCTTAGACCTTATTCGAAAAGACAAGAAAGAAAAGGGCACTGTTTTGTATTCTATTATATTCTATTTGAACAGTAAACATGAATGAAAACCATAACACATCTTCCTAGACAACTGCAGTAGTTCCTTCTTTAATTTGCCTTTAATATACAAAACTTTCGACATAAATCATATGCCATTTTTAATATTGTCGTTTATGCAATTCAGAGTTTTATTATTTTATTTGGTTTTCAACTAAAATCTGAAATAGAATACATTCCAAGTTTTTTTTGGGTACAAAAATGTATCTATTATTTCTCATAGAAAAATATCCAACAAAATATTTCACAAGAGCCGTGAGCCATGAGCCAGTTCCACCTTTAATACAGACAAAAAACCCCGAAAAGAATCCCTTTTTTCTGCCCTGGTAGCCAAAATCCCCGTGGCGTATACTTGATCTCCTCTGTGTGTGCTGCTCGTCTGTCTGCTCTTTTTTCTGTGTGCTGCTGGCAGATGAAAATAGTTTAATCAAAATCCTAAATGGAGCATTTAAATTCTTGGCAAAGCTCTCGACTTCCTGGCTGAAGGAGGGCCCCCTGCCAGCCTCCATCCCCTCCCCCTCCCAACTCCCCTTTCGATATACAAACAAACAAACAAACTAATTTCGGGCCCCCGCTTGAGTCTTGCTGCTATTGCCGCTGCAGCGCCACTGGACCATGGTTCTGGCTCTGGGGACAGGCTCTGGGGACAGCTTTTACCGGGGGGTGTGAGTTGGTTTTGGGGAAACAAACCAAACATTTCGGCGACAAGCGCAATCAGCGCAATACCACTGCCAGAAAGAGGGCCGGAAGGAGTAGCAGCGGCAGCAGCAGCAGAAGCAGACTCCTGCAGGTTGACCTTCAAGGGGGAGGATGATAGGGATGGGAGGCCTCGTAGAAGATTTAGAGACGAGAGAGAGAGACAGAGCACGGAATTGTTATTTGTGTAGTCGGAGCACGTTTGTCATTGGTAATTTCGGAGCATGTCATAATGATAACTCAAACAAGCAAACGAACATGTGAGTGCACGCAGATGGGGTGGGTTGGGGGGTGCTCGATGGTGGATGCTTAGCTGGGGGCTGCCCCAATGTTTGCTTATAATTTTGTATATTTTCGGACGCCCTATGCCAGCGAGTGCAGCCATTAAATTAGAGACCTTTGGCAATATTTAGACAGCGTCTCTCACGTACTTTATTTCGCATGTACTCGTAATTGATAACAGAACCATCCAGAAGGAAAGACAAAATGCCGAGAGAGCGCCAGAAACCACAGAGAAAAAGTCCAAAAGAATGAATAAACATAACCCTGAGGAGGCGCTGGGAACAAAACAAAAAGGTTATAAAGAAATTTCTTGGAAAAAGTTCCTTTGAAGTGAATGCTCACTTCAGTTCAGAAAAGTTCACTTTCGCTTGTCAGACAACATTTAATAATCCATTTTTTATTAGAAACGTAAAAAATTAGACACAGAAGCAAGGTTTCGCGTTTTACAGCGCTTTAAATTTGCAGCGAGTCAACTTTTCAGAGAATGCGTTTTAAAACGCTTCAAAGACAGTCGAAGGCGTTTTAAAGCGCATCCAAATGCAAGCGACTGCGATTTAAAACGCTTCAAATGACAGTCGAAGGCGTTTTAAATCGCTGCAACTGGTAAAAGGCTTCAAAATGCTATTTTGTTGAAATTTAGTGGAAAAATTGTATTCAATCGGAATTAATCGGATTTTAAACCCACTTAATTCTTGCTAAAAGCCAAAAAGTGCGAAATTTGAACGAAAACACGAATTTTGTACTCGGAAAAAAACGTTTTTATTTGTTTTTCGGGCAAAAAACTCATTAAATAAAAGGGGTGAGGAGGTAAGAGGATTTCTGCGAATATGATACCATATTTCGGAGGAAGATGTGGTTTATGGTTCGAGGAAAAGGCATCCAAGGAAGGTGCTGCCTTGCTTGATGTATGCCTTATCAGCTGGAAACGGCTTCATTTCCTCAAAAATGAGTTACACCACGCCACAAGGGCCTTTTCTATCACAAAGTTCTCCTTCTCCAGAGGAGAAAGGCAAAGAAAAAGGAAGATCTAATAAGTTGCGCGACAAAGAGGAGATTTATGATAAGAACTGAGAACTGGCGACGCCTTTTGCGCATACAATTTCAATATTTCTTCATCTTCAGCCAGCAGGCAGCACAGTGCGAGAAGAGTGCAAAAGGAGGCCCTTGAGGGGGTGGCTGGCTGGTGGTTTCCCTTGTGTGGCAAGTAAATTGAAAGAGAGTCTTACTCGAGTGGCTGACAGCATTTTGTATCTGCTGCCTCAGCATCATCATTTTCCCCACTTTTCTTTCCCCTTTCCTTTTCTGCAGATGTCTGCGGATGCGCTTTTAAATTGGAAATGCGATATGGCGGCCGCAGCGTCAGCAGCGTCAACGGCGGCAGCGGAATTCTATGGGGACCTATGGGCGAATAGAAAGTTACTCATACGCCCCCAGGTCCGAGCCATTTAATGTTTCGCAAAAAACCATTAAAAAACACAGCCAGCCGAAAAGATATAAACGCTTTTAACACTTGCATACAAGTCATAAAAGTCGGCTATAATTTTGAGTAATTTCTGCTTGCAAAACATGCAATTAGCCCGCAAGAAAGGGAAAATTTCCTGCATTCAATTTCCATAAATTTCAATTTCAATTAGCGAGGGAAAACTTTGGCAGATTTGCAGAAAGTGTACGTAAAACGTTAATTAGTTTCATTTGTTAAAGAATAATTTTCAAGCGACTTAAAACGCTTTCATTTTAAAGTTGCTGCGTTTTAAAACGCGCACGCTTGATGGTTGAAGCGTTTTAAAACGCATCCTAATGAAATTGAAAGCGTTTTAAAACGTATCCTAATGCAATTGAAAGCGTTTTAAAACGCATTCCTGTTAAAGTCGGAGCACACACTAGCAGGTTGAAGAGTTTTTAAACGCATTGGTTTCCTTTGAAGCCTTTAAAGACGCGTATGCACTTTTAGTCGGCCGCTTGCAGCGCGCTGTAGACATATCACGCAGTCGCCGCATTGGCCGACTGTTTCCTAATATTTAATTTAGTTTAATACCCGCTATTAAAGTAATAATAGTAGGACCCCCAACCCAACAGCTGGCGTTTTTGCAATACGATTAGTTTTCTCCCTCAGAATATGTCGCCTTTTGCCGCCAGACAAATGAGAGTCGTTTATGGGCTGCCATTTGGATAACTTTTTGTGCCCCCTTCCCCTCTCAAGCTGACCTTGAAGCCTCCCATACCAACGCGTAGTTACATCTATATGTATGTCTGTTTATTCTATAGATATCGTGTGGATATATGTATTTGTATTGTCTATATTAAAATATTGAATGCCAACAATAAAACAGAGGCATACTGCACACAGGAACACTCACATATGTGCGATTGTATCAGTATCTGTGGCGAGATACGTACAAATATGATTCCATTTGATAGTTAACTGTCGAAAGCAGCACTGGCCCATTAGCCAGCCGCCTGCGCCTGGCCAATGCCCAATGCCATTGGGCCATCGAATGAGTAGCACGCTTGCTTTTAATGGCCCCACGGCTCTAGGAGGAGGGGGCTCGCACCCTTCCCTCCCCATCTTTTGGGAAAATTATTGTACTTAAATTTGCATTTTAAAGGGGTTCAGTTTCTGCTGAAGTTGTTATTGGAAAGTCATGTGTGTTTCTCTGATTTTCCATTTTTCCAGCTCATTCCAACAATTGGAAAATATTTTATTAAAATCTTCTTTTCTTTGAGGGACTAGCGACTATAAGTCTAGAGACTATACATAAACGAATAGCAGCTATTGAACCTATCGAAAGCTACAAATACAAAATACTAGAAAATACAACAATACTAGAAAATACTAGAATAATAGTGGAAAATACTAGAAATTTTCTGTATTAATATCGGAAAAATGTTGGAAAATTAAATTAAAACACTAGATAAATACCAGAAAATATATAAAATGTATAAAAGTATCTAACTAAATATTCTAGTATTTTTTACTTGTTCTTTTCTTACTTTTTTAGTTTTTTTTGCATTCCTTTGCAAAAACTTTAAATGGCTTTTAATACTCCCCCCTCCCCCATCTTTTAGATGATATCTAAAAGAATATAAAACCATATCTTAAAGGGATTTTCCTAAACTTTTAAATTGTTGAAATACGAATATTATCCATTTATAAACAAATGTGTGCTGCGTGGAGTTAAAGTCCGCAGCTGTTGCAGCTGCTGCTCTTGTGTGATAAGAGTTATCACAACAGAAACGTGTGTGCGAAATTTGTGGGGTTCGTCAAGTGCGTGGAGGGTGCAACCCCGTCACTCCATCACCTCGCACCCCTGACCGCCGTCCTGCTCCCCGCTCTGTTGAGGTTGTTGATAATACAACTCTGAGTGCACGCGCCCCGCCAATGTGATAATCAGTATTTACTTATTTAATTTGCATTTGTTTAAAGAAAAGAGCAACAAAAGGAAGGCAAACGTTTTCTCTTAAGAGCTGCGAAAGTAGAGAGAGATATGGCTAACGCATCATTAATGATATCCATGAGATGACACAGCCATCCTCTATCTTAGTTCTCTTAAGAACTTTGTGTACACACAGATGTGTGTGCGTGCACGTATCTTTTACAGCATATTACGTATATTTCTATCTAGTATCTTGTTGATTCTATTCTCTTTAGAATTTTGTTATATGGTGTGAAATATATATATTTTAATGAAAGAAACGTTTCGCTATCTAGCTGATAATGTATCTTGAAGATACACCTCGTCTATCTCTTATTTTCAGAGATTTTCTGTTGCTCCTAATCTTTTTGGTATTATGTGGGACAATGTTTCGCTGCTGTCTTTTATAATCTTTCTGCTCTCCTTCCCCTTTTCTCTTTCGTCGCTCTCTTTCTCTACAAACATAATTCACAAATGAATGCTAAAAAAAAACATAATACCATGCATTCCCCTCACTCTCTCCTTGTGTCTTGCAACAGCAACAGGTTATTGATCCAAGAAGCTAGAAGAAGGCAAACAGCATTTTGTTCTGCTGTTTCTCCTGCAGTGTTTCGTCCTTTTGGAAGTCCTTTGGCCCTAATCGACTTTGGCTGGTGTCGTGACGCGTCTAATGACTCCACCACCCCCACCCGCCCTGCTGTTGGCCATGGCTTATGCTTACGCCATCTCCGGACTGGCCGCCGGCGGCGAGTGAGTGCCTGCGGAGTAGCCCTTGTTTGCATTGCCACGGAATACGAGTATATGTAGATACGATACTACATCTATGTGCAGTTGTATAGATATAGATACAGCCATAGATATACATATGTACATACGCATATATATGGTATATGGCTTTGTTATCTGTTATCTGTGTTGGCTACTATCAAACGGTGTCCAAACCGCATTCAGTTTCGTACAAGTTCTGTTTGTATCTGTATCTGTATCTGCGAGAGGTGTCTGTGTCTCTGTATCTGTATCTGTGGCGTGCGCCATTAATGAACATCGTTTGCTTATCCCCCAGACGGACACCACTCCGCACTCACCTTTCAGTGCCCCCTGAGCCCCTGCTGCGTACTTTTACCTATGCTATTGACATAATAGAAGCGTACTTTTCTCTCTCTCTCTCTCTCTCTTTCGCCCTCTCGTGCTTCTCTTTTTCTCTATTTTGTGGTTGGGAATAAAAATAGTTTTTTGCTGTTTTCTCTCTCTCTCTCTCTCTCGCTCTCTCTCTGTCACCAGTTGCTAGGTGTACAAAAAAAGATACAAATGTTGAGGGGCAGAGGAGGAAGGGTGGGAGAAAAGAGAAGGCTAGCAAAAAAGTAACAGAAATAATAAAAGCCATGGGGCACCACAGTGCGTATGGGTAATGGCCGCAATACACATTGCATATGCAACATGTGCGGCATGTGTGGCATGCAGCATGTGGCATATGACATCCACAAAAAACAACAAAACGAAAGGATTCAATGGGAAAAGTGGCTTTGGGCCCATCGATTTTCCAGACCCCAAAACGGTTTCCAATTCCCCACAGAAGGCTGGACAACAGTGCGTATGCGGCATTTGTTGTATGAAAATGAAACTGTTTTTGGATTTTATTAAAGCAAAGAATCTGAATCTGACTGCGGACTCCTCTCTGACAGCTGGTGGCATGTTGCATGACCGCCGGGCGAGGCCGAGTGGCACTTGACAGCAGAAATGATTTCATTTCCGTTCAACGACAATTGAAATCATTTCGCAGTAATGCCCTCACCCCCACCCCCTACTTTTTCTCCTTTTAGCGAGAAGTGAAATGAAGCAGAGTGAATGCTGTCAAAGGATTGCACAACTTGCAACTGTCACTGCAGCAGCAGCTGTCGTTGAGCTTCAGTTTGTACTTTGAATAGAATGATACTGGGAGTTGATGATGCTGCTGCCGCTGCCGCTAATGAACGCTGCAATGCGTTGATTGAAGGATGAATGCGAAATTTATGCTGACAGGAGGAAGCGGCTCCTAAAAGTGGCTGAAAATGGCAGGCATTACGCAGGGAATCAAACCCTGTAAATGATTACCAAATGTTTCAGAATTCGATAGATAGAAATTGAGAGAATGATAAATTTATCTACGAATATTTCTGGCCATAAAAGTATCTGTAAATATAAAACTGATTAATTTGAGATACTATAATTTTCACTATTTCAAATCTGTCTTTAATCGGTTTAATCTGTCTGTAAAGAGGTTCTATACTCGGATTATCTCTGGTATTCCTTCCTTCATTAGTATTATCTTCATATTTATAGGCCCTGTAAATTCTTTAAAGGATATTTGCATGCATCTCTTTCACTTTAACTCCCTATAGCTGCTCAGAATCTCCTCCAACCCCCACCACATTCCCCACCCACCTCCTCCTCCCTCTCTCTGCTGTCCATTGTTTGCCTTTGGGGCTTTTGAGTATTATTGACGTTTCAGCGATGAGGAGGGGCGGAGAGTGGAGCACAGGCGACTGTTGATTTTACTTAACTGACATTTTCCTACGGGTGGCATGGGCCCGGGCATGAGCCTACCGGTATATACTCTTTCCACGTTCCTCGTTCCGTACTCCGTAATGCAGGCTGAGTGTCTGCCACAGCCACTGACGACAGCCTCCTCCTCCTCCTGCTCCGTCTCGGCCCTCCTCCGCTTCACGAGAGCTGCCTCTTGTTTGTGCCCTTCTGCCCGTCTGCCTCTACAATGACATTTTGGAGTCTTGTTTGTTTATCAATTGGCGGCCTGTCTGTCGCTGTCCCCTCCCTTCCACCCCCTCTCGCACTCAATGAGTGTCTCGGCCAACAGTTGACTGTTGGCGACCCCAAAAAGCGTTAATTGAATTGCCTCTCAGCATATGGGAAAATGGCAGCAGCAGCAGCAGCAAACCTTTAACCTGAACTGAACCTCAATAAAAAAAATAGCTAAGGAGAATTATTAAAGCTACACAGAGAGAATAAACTTTAAAGTTAAGCAGCCTTGAAAACAGAAAGTTTCAGAGCTCAGCTAAGGCAGGAAATCCATGATTTCTGTTGGTCAAGAATGAGAATACTTCTTGGCTTTAAGGAGCAACAAAGTCTTGCCTCTCGCTGCTCTCTAAACGTCTGGCTAACATCGTAGTTCCGCTCCAGTAATCGTAATCCATGGGAAAATATTCATATATTCAGGAAACTCTCGGGAGAAACTCTGTGGGAAATAGTTTGCGGCCAAAACTTCTGCAGCGGCCATCAACTGTCTGCAAAGTTCTGAGGCACGGATTAGGTCAGGCATAAAGAGAGGGTATTCTCTCGCTCTCTCTCTATTTGAAAATATAAATTTATTCAACGAAACCCAAACTCCAACAGGTCTTCCCTTCTGTCTTCTGTCTCTGTCTATTGAATAACTGAATAATTTGAATAAGTAAATAAACAAAAACACAATTATTATGAAAGTTCAACAAAGTGAAAAGCCGAAAAACAACAACAATAGCAGCAGTAGCAGCAGCAGCAGCGGCACTCGTAAAGTTAATAATAATACAAACATAACGGAGAAGAAAAACACAAGTGATCGAAACCAAAGCATACAAATTAATCGAAAATCCGAAACATTCTGCGGTTGTGGCTGCCACTCTGCGGCGGCAAGAAAATCAACACAATTGATTCCACAATTCCCTCGCCAAAAACAACAACAACAACAAAGAAATATAATATACGTTTTGCTGCCGAATTGTTCAAACTTGACAAAATTCAATTCATTAAAACGGAGGGTCTAACATTTGCATTGCTGGCGGGCCCCATGGGCCAAGCGGCAAGTATGTGTCGATTTCGTGGTTGTCGCTACAAAAACAAGAACAAGAACAGCAACAAGCAGCACCAGCAACAACAACAACAACAGCAGCAGCAGCTGCCAACCCCTCTGCCCAGTCCCCAACTGCAACATCAGTCCGAAGCGGCAGCAACAGGTGAGGTCTTAGGCGTGCTGCAAGGTGGAACGTACCACAAGCCACTCAAATATTCAGTGTATCAAAACAAAGCCAAGAACAGCAGTAAAAAAATAAAAAATACGATCTTCACTCTTTAGAAATAATAAATATAAACCAATTCTGGGAGCTTTTTTTAAAATTAAAATTAATTTTTTGAATTTTATTCTAAAAAATTTAAAGAACTTTTTTTAAATACATTTTTTTTATTATAACTAAAAATAAATAAAATAATAAAAAAAATTAAAATAAACAAATTAAAAAATAAATAAATAAAATATAACTAAAACAACTAAAATTAAAAAAAAATAACTAAATAAAATATAAGTAAAAAACTACAATTAAAAAATAAAAGAGAAACTTAACATTTTTTTTGTTTTTAATTAAGTTTAGTTTATTCCAAAATGTGGAAATTATTTACATTTTTATATATTTTTTTATATTTTTTTTTTATATTTTAATATATTTTTGGATATACAAAGGTTATTCTCGATTTAGAGATATAAAATATACAGCTACAAAGATTACAGATATTAGATAAGGAGAGATAACTCTGCCCACAAAAAAGAGAAAGGTTTCAAAGGAATCCTCATTTTTCTTAAGATAGAAAAAGTAACTGTACACTTGAGAGTCTTTCATGCTTTGAAATGATTTTCCTTAAAGACCCGAAGGGAAAAAGTATTTCAGGTTTTTACTGCCGTTCAGAGAGAGTACGAGAATGCGTGAATAGTTTTTTACATACTCGTAAAAAGTGACTTTCGCCTCCACAAATATTCTTAAATTTGAAGCATAAAACACAGCAAAAAGCCTCCTTGTCAAGAGACAACACAACAGGTGAGAGAAGTTGGAGCTGGAGAGATGTTGCAAGCGGAAAGCCTTGGCCCGCGTCTTGAGAGATTTTCATAAATATTTTGCCACAGAACTTGCACACTTCAGAGTCGACTTCAACGCCAAAGAGCAAACAACAATCATAAAGGAGAGGAAACGGAAGAGGGAGAAGGATGTGGAGGGTGAATATATCGTGTGTGGATGTGGGATATCCAGCTTATTCCATATACAGTGGCTCCAGTCTCCGTCTCTCCTTCTTCCACCTCCCTGCCGCTGCCGCTGCCCCTGGCAGCATCGATCCAAGCAGCAGAGGAAACTGAGGGAAAAAACTGTTCTCTTTTGCACATTTCGCCATTTGCCAACATTCAATTTGCATTCGGTTTCGTTTCACTCGAGAGAAACAACAACTGCACATACACTACTCCATGTACACATGTATGTATGTATGTACAGACGAAGAGAAGATACCCTGGATAAGGGGTGCTGTGGCTTTGAGGAAAAGTTTACCAGCAGTTGGTGGCAGGTGGAGCTGGGGGGCTGCCATATCAATGCAGATATGTCCGCCTGGTGTCTGCTTTTCCAGGAGTTACACGGAGAAAACTTTTACAAAGAGCTTAAAGACTCAAAGGTTTCCAGATACAAGTTGGCCCAAAACTTGAGAGTGTTCCACTACATCCACTACACTCCTTTGGGTTCAGTAGTTTCCAAAAGATTGAGTTCGATTTCGCTGTACCCCTATGAGAACCTGGCATAAAAATGATACTGTACTGCCATCTTTTTAGAGATGTCTCCTTCCAGAGCTTCTCTTAAAGGAACATTTCAGGCTTTAGACTTTAAATTTTGTGGTCCGTATGAAAAAAGTATGACACCTGAAAACAAATCATGAAAATGATAATTTGAACGATTTTAAATGTAAAACACTACATTTCGGAAAGAAAAATCTCTGAGTTTTAATTTGATTGCATAATTTTATCCAACAATGAACAGAAAACTATCTCTTGAATGTGTGTGTTAATTAGCCTGCAATCCGCTTCATTTCTTTCATAATTTATTTCCGAAAGCATTTTCTTGCGCTGCCATAAATTTGCATCTCCCAGATACTTGGGAAGCAGAGATAAATATACTTTTTCCTGGTATTTCCCCTTAGCTTTTAAGCTTTCAAGAGATGGTTATTAATTCAGGCTTAAAATATTGCATCTGCCAAAGGGGAAGGGATTTCCCTTAAATAAACCGTTTAATTCAATTCGAAACTGAATCATTTAATATTCCCCCCGAAGAGTATTCCATTCTTCGCATGAGAGTCCCCCTGCTTTCTCCTCTTTGGTATTTCCTGCGAGTAGAAAAATTCCATTGCAAATGTTGTATAAAAATAATGCTATTTTCCAGAGGAGAGAGTCGGGCAGAATGGGGGAGGCAGAGCCAGAGGGTGTAACAGTCTCCCACGAGGGGCAGGAGTCAATGGAGAGATGGAGAAAAGCAGGGGCCATATGAATGTCTTACATAAAGCTGACGCATCAAACCGCAGCAGCAAAGTGTCGGCGACAGTGGGTGCTGCTGCACCACCCACTCGACACATGAGCCCCACTGTCGACTTGTCATTTGACTTCGAGAGCAGGAAATAGCCCAAGGAATTCTCCAGACACAGATACTCGACATGTGGGGTTGTGGGGTGGGAGGAGTGTCTGCCAAATGTTTTGCAGCAGCTTAAGCATGTTGCATGTTGAATGTTTGGCAAGGCAAATGCAGCTTAAAAGATTAAATTCCCTCTCTCCCTCTCGCTTTCAAGGAAGTATCTTCTGCTGCTGCTGCTGCTGCATAACATGTGTGGCATGTAAGTGCTGCTGCTGCTGCTGCAGCAGCATCTCCCTTGCCCCCCAAAGGGATATAAATATACCCCGCCCACACCCCACTTGCAACATTAAGTAGACAACTTTCCAACTTATTGGCAAAGCTTAAAAGCAAAAAATACGAAACATACAACGACGTTGTATCTCTTCCCTTTATCCCCAAGTATCTGTGAGATGCTTATCTGGGAGATAAATTCCTGGGGAGCCACAAATCATGGGAGAAAATGCTGAAATTAATGCCAAAGAAAATGGCAAATGGAATTGCAGGAAAATCCAGCCCTAAGGCATCGCATCCCCCTGGAAAATTATGAGAAAAATACTCCTGACATTTTAATCAAATTTTCTTTCTTCTATAAATTCTTGGGAAATCCAAGATGGAAATTCACAGGGCACAGAAGACATTTATTGAGTTGAAAGTTGTACGTATTTTATTGATCTGCCTCTGCATTTGGGGAGAGTTTCCAACTTTTGGACTTGGACCCTTTGATCTTCTTGGAGCTGTTGTAGGATTGGTTCCTGCCGTAATCCTTATCCTGCTGCCGCCTCCAAGCAATAATTGGGATTCATCAATGGAATGACTTTTTGGTGCCTCAGCTGCAACTTCCTCTGATGCAACGAGCGTCCCAAATTTGCAAAATGGGAAGGAAACCAAAGGAGTGGCAGAGGCACAGACAGTGGCAACTCTGCCGACGCCGTGGAAGAAGCCACAACAATTAGACTAAAAAGAAAAGATAAAAATTCTATTTACATAAATAACCACAAAGGAAAAGCCATAAAAATATATAGGAATTCTTATCTAAAAATTAAATTTTTAAAAATACGTTGAGAAGAGACCTTGACTTTTTGTTGGGTTTAAAGCGAAAGCCAAGGAGGGGGAGAGTCGGAGTCAAATTGTCGAAAGTGACAAGAACACAAGTCGCTTGTTTGTTTCCTTTGGTGGGGGTCAGAGAGTAGAACATAAATCATATTTTCCCAGGGAATAAATAAGCCAGACAGCAGGCAACCAGACACTAGAAGGAGTGGGGGGAAATTAGGCGGAGCAACAAAGGTTTTCCGCGGCAAAAGGATGGTGTTTGACGCCACATCAGAGTGTTTGGGGGTTTCCTGTGGCATCCATCCTCTAGACATTCATCAGTCACTGGATGTATCTTCTGCTGTTGTATCTTTGTGTCTATTTTTAGCACTTAATCAGGCGCTCAATGGCAGACATTACAAGCGCCAGACACAAAGAAACACAGATACACACTCGTACGCATACTTACAGATACTTATGTTGCAAGCAGTCAATAATTCACGGAAATTGCCAATATTTCCGGTTAATGTTGAACTTGAAACACTTTTTAGGGGTGGCCGCGGGCACTGTCGAATGTTATTTATGGAACATTGCGTATACGCGACGTAGTCCCAGCAGGATATCCTCAAAAAGTTGTGCTCGACACTTAATTGTTGCAAAGCGGGCAAGTGGGAGCGAACGGAGTCCTTCCCAAGAGAAAGCAACAAATTGATGAGCTTCCAAAAAGCAATTGAACAAATTTATGTGATTTTGCTCTCTAGCCCCGAATATTGGGGAAATTGAAAGGGGAAATTGCGACAAAAATGGAAAAAAGCCAAAGAGAAATGAAAGAAACGAAGCTTTAGATACTCTTTTAGGTGAGTTTCTATGGTTTATACGATCTTCGATCTTGGGATGAATTCTCTTCTAGGAGAAGGAGAATGGAGGATGGGATTTAATAATCCGTTCTTTGATCCTATGGTGATTCAGAAGAAATGTGGTGAAGGGTACCAAAAACAGTGACAGTTTTCTCTGCGATGTGATGAATGCATGGAGCAGGCGAGGGGAGGGGGGGCATCGCTGCTGGTCACGTGCCGAGTGGCGTGTGCCTTAAAGGATATGTCTGTATGTGTATGACCCATTTGCAATGCAAATGTGGCATCAATCGAGTGGCAGGAATGAGATGTGAAAGGGAGAGAGACGGGCACTTCCATTCCAGTGTGAAAAAGAGAGATGTGTGTGTGTGGCCGAAAGAATGCTCATAAAACTGTCAGCACAGTACACACACATGGGGAACAAATTACCCAGAGGGGAGGATGGGGCAAGGGCGGGAAAAACCATAAAAAAGACCAGACAAATATTCGCATTTAATTTGAATTAAAAATATTCATGAATCCATTTATATGTATTTACCCATCCCCACCCCACTCACACACCACTTTCTTCTCTTCTCTTATCCTGACTCTCTCTCTTCTCTTCCCTTTGCAGGCCTGCATTTGCGGAGCATTGAGGAGCCGGCGACGACCCCGTTGCGAATGAATGCGGAGCAGGGGGGCACAGGGTACGGCTATGGCGAGCACTCGCTCCTCCTTGCCACACGCACCGGTGTCCCCCTGCCGCCAGCCCCACACCAGCCATCACCCGCCCACCACTATCAGCCGCTGAGCAGCAATCAGAATAACACTGCGTCTGGATCTGGATCAGCTGCCCAATCCTCCGCCTATCCACAGCTGCAGCTGTATGCCACTCAGCCGGCGATGCACCAGCAGCAGCAGCATCAACAGCACCAGTTGCAACACCAGCATCAGTCCTCCTACCAGCATCACTATCACCATCAGGCGTCGTCTTCGCTGTCGCCGCAGCACACCAGACCCCCCTACGATCCAGAGCATGCGCGAATGGAGGCCTGGCTGGATGAGAATCAGGAATTTGTACAGGATTATTTTATAAGGTAAGACATAAGGGAGATGCAAACATGATGGATATAATAAAGAATAGGGGGATAAATAAATGGAAGAATACTGAATAGTAATGTATAGAACCGAAAATTAGTGAAAAGTATAACCCAATCGGAGGAATAGATTAAATCCAATAGGAAATGGATCAATTAATACTTCAAATAATGAAAATATATATACAAGAATAGCACTGCAACTGAAATGTGTTGCACAAAGAAAAAACCCACCCAGAGGTGGGTCAAATAAGTGGGCGAATAAATGATTTTGTCCATATATGGATCAGGTTATGGATGAGTGATTAAACAGATTGAGTTGATGGATAGACAGTTCAAAAGCCATATATTGTGTTTATACTAGGCCCATTTCAGGAAATCATTTCATGAGTTCGGTAACACACGAAAGTTGACTTTGAATTCAGCCTCCTTACGTGAAATGGTGAGACAAATTAGGTGGCAACGCCGGGCGACATATTTTCATATAAACATAGCTGTGAAATATGACTTCCAAAAACCAGGAAATCTTTTAAATCTAACCCAAGCATTCCCTTAAACTTAATTTCCTTTAATTTCCAAGTTAAACTTAAGGGAGCGTTTTTGCAATCAATCAATAAGGTTTGCCCCCTTAAAGAAACTTCACAAGTTCTTCTCAAAACCTCATCCGCAAACCCATCAATTCTGGCGAGTCATGTCCGTAGCAGAAGGACATAAACTGCATCTGCTCCAAAACGGATGTTCCATAAATACGAGTAGTCCAGGCAAATAATCTAGGGATATTTTCCACTGATAAAGTCTGATATTTGCAACTGCAAGTGCCGCATACGTTTGGTCGCTGGTGTTGACCCTTTCTGGCCACATGGCAAACAACCGGCCATACTCGTATTTATGGTAGAGGCAAAGCCTGGATGGCGTGGAGGGGACGGGCGTGCGGCGTTGGCCATGAACCGAGGGCTAGCTCGTTTCCGCTATAAACCGGAAATTGCCTTTCCCCACAGCAGGGGACACACAACAGAGGACTGCAAAGGGGGAGGGAGGGGCTGGGGGGCTGGCTGGGAGGAGTTGTCTATGACACATAATAAAAATCACTAACAACTAAAAACATAAATTGGGCTTTATTTTCATGGTCGAGCAGGCACGACAGGCAGGACAGAGCGTTCCGTTTAGCTCCTATCGCTCTCTCTCTCTCTTCTCTCCTCTCTGCGGGACAGGACATTAAATGGGAGGCTGGAAAAGGGGTGTGTGCCTGTTTGTGTTTGTACTTTGCATAAGAATATGCCGCATGTCCTGGTAAGGGTCTCCCCTTGTCCGCTGTGATTGCTGCTGTTGTGGGGTGCATGGATGGTGGTTTTTATGCCGAAAGCGCGTGCTTATACGGCCACATGCTGAGAGGCGGAAGATGGTTAGGGCATGGATGGAGTACGAAGGCACGGGAGGATCCTTCTCGCTGGCTGAATATTTATGAGTTGGGTCCTTTATTAGACAATTTTATGCGACACGCATGCATGTCACCAGAATAGAGCGTGTGTCCGACTGCGGCGGCCAGCGGTCTAGCAGTTCATTTTGTAATAAGAATTCAATATGAGAAGACTCACAGGATGGGGATGGGGGTGGAGTGCAGTGGCAGGAAACGAGGCTAGAGTCTTCATGATTGAAGAAAGAGTAACGGAAAACCACTGGCTGTATGTGAGGGAGAATGAAAGGAGATTAAGATTCGATTAGATAAAGGATTAAAGGATGATTGTAAAGAGCGAAAAAAGTTCTGAATATATTAGTATTGCTAGAAGAATTAATTGTTGGAGATTGCAGCAGCTTTCTGCTGGATATATGATGATAGACATGAGGGAACTCTTAGCAGAAGATGGTTCTTTAGGCATCATCATTTTCGCACCTTCTAATCCATTTCCTTTCTCTGGAAACGTCCTTCTGCAGAAAAGCCACACGGCAAACGGTGGATGCCTGGCTGGTCTCGCATGCCACCACGGCGGGCAATGATGTGGTCTCCAGCAGCTCCCCCACACATCCCAATGGACAGACGAGCTCCTCGCGCGGCGGCTCTGGAGCCACCACACCAGTGCGGTAAGTGTGGAAAACCAGTGGAAAAACTAAAGAGAGAACTATCGTTGCTAATTGCTCTTATTTGCAGGAAAATCTCTGCCCATGAATTCGAGCGCGGGGGCCTGCTCAAGCCGATTGTGAACACAATCGATGGGACACCGACATTCTTGAGCATTGGCCCGCCGCTGGATAATGGGGGTGTGGGCGGATCCTGCTCGAATCTGCAGAATGTGGGTGGCGTTGTGGCGGGGCAGTATCAGTACCACAGCCACCACCACTCGCACCACCATCATCCGCATCAGCATCTGCACCACAGCCAGCACAGCCACTATCAGGCAGGAGGGGCGGTGGGCAGCAGCAGTTCGGGCAGTATCAGCAGTGCGCCAGCAGGAACAGGCACTGGCAGTGGCTCCCCAGGCAGTGGCGCAGGAGTTGGCGGTGCTGGAGGTGGATCCTCATCCTCATATCAGTTCTATCACTGCATCCAGCGACCGCAGCGGCTGTCGCGCAACGAGCTCAAGCAACTCGATGAAAAGGAAATCATTTTCGAATTGGTGAGTGCTGCGAGCCGATATCTGGTCTATTGTTTCCCTGGAAATGTACTTTCTGTCGGCTCCAAATGTATCTATGTATCTATTTATAGAGCTTACAGCGTTTACGCGCTGACGTGTTTGTTTGTTGGCTTTCCGTCGTGTTACACCATTGACGTTGCTATCGGCAAACATTCAAAAGACGTCAGACGTCGTTTCCATCGCAACTTTGTCCCGCTCTATCTATAGATAGAGATACATTTGGCGTCTATTGAACGCAACAGCTGAACACTTCTTATGCAAATACTGGAACGCTTCTTTGTTATCTTTCAGGTAAAGGATATTTGCAACGAACTGGAAGTCCGCACGCTGTGCCACAAGATACTCCAGAACGTCTCCATTTTGTTGAATGCGGATCGCGGATCGTTGTTTCTGGTGCAGGGACGCTGCAATGGACCCGATGGACTCAAGAAGTGCGTAAACTGCTACGAAATTTCATGAAGGCCATGAAAATGGGAAATGTTTGGGACAGAAGTTGAGGAAGTGTCGTACATTTACTTATAGAAATGACAAATGGATTGAAGAAATGCCAGTGGGGTGAATGTGGTTTATAATTTAAAGATTTTAACTCCATTCTGTATCGTCAAGATATGACAAAAAATGTCGGCAAGTGTATGAATAAAAGTTCTAGGTCAGTTCCTTTTAGTTCCACGTCAGAATCTAGGAATATTTTAGCAGCTTGCTGTTGCAGCCACAAAATGATGCCATTTTCATGCTGCTTTTCATTAGGAATAAAAAACTATTTTAATTGCAAATTAATGGAATGGCCAGCAAAAACCTTACTAAAAGTACAAATAATTCCAAGAAAAATGTAGAGCTGAATTAATAGGAAGAGAAATTATGATAAATATTCTACAATATTTAAACCTTTCATTCCCGCTTTAATTTCTCCGTTGGATCTGCTTTTAATTCCTACTAAATTGATTGATTTACATAATTCCTACTTTAATCTCCACTTTAATTCCCCCCTTAAACCTTTCGTAAAGTAAAGAACATTTTCTCTTATAGTTCTATAAATAGAATTAATAGCAAATTCTGCCATAAATCAGAAATATTTTGTGCAACCATCATCCTACTACCATGCCCTCCCTTTCTGAAAGAAAAGTTTTCCAGCAGCAATCAGGCGAGTGGTTCTGTCCTGCTTTTCCATAGAAGTTGCGGATGACTTCATTTCGGGTGCTGCTGCTGCGCTGCAATTTCTGTGTAGAATGTGGCATGACTCCCTTCCAGAGTGCAGATTCAAGTTCAACTTTGTCTTTGGCAACATTTTGATGGCATTTATTTTGGGATTTTATGATTGCGAATGCGTGGCTGTGCACTTGGAGCTCCCTCCATAAATGCCATACAGGCAGCAGCAGGAGAGGAACCCCTCCTTGTGGCAGGAGAAGCAGGGCTGGCATGTAGCATGTAGCATGCAGCAGCAGCCATTTTGTATGCATCGTATTACGCCATTTCGCTGGCAACGCTAATTGCAATTGTCTGCACGCGCATTTGGCAAATACTCGACTCCTTCTGCCATTCGCACAGAAAGTTTTTAAAGAGCGAACAGCTAAAGGATAAAGAAGAAGGACAGGAGAAGAGGGGCGGCCAGGAAGGAAGCTCCCAGACAAGAGCTAAAGTTTGCATTGTATTCCTCAGAACAATAGGGGAGAGCAGCGAATGGGGGCGGTTTGCAATTTGCAACACAATTTATAATTCTTTCAACTTATTCTTGTCCTCCCCGTTGCAGATGCCTCGTCTCGAAGCTGTTCGATGTGTGCCCCCGGAGCACCGTCGAGGAGATGGAACAGCAGGAGGAAGTCCGTGTGGCCTGGGGCACGGGCATCGCTGGTCATGTGGCCGAGAGCGGAGAGCCCGTCAATATACCAGATGCTTACCAGGTCAGTATTTGAGCCAGGAAACGTCTCTGGCAAATGGCAAATGGTTTTCCGCATGTCTATCTTTAAGAACGAAATTTGACAAATTTGAATGCCAACCGGAGGCCATAAATCACGTCATAGAGAGGAAAGGCCCAGCAGCAGGAGCAGGAGTAGATGTCTTCCCTTCGATTGTGAGATTTATGGGAGAATGGGATCCGGTCCCCATTCTCCACACATGTCGGATGTGCTCCTGCTCTTTAAGTTTTCAATAATGCTCACTGAACACTTTTCACATTTTACTTTCATTCTTTACTCCACCATGTCTCCTCTCTCCCGCTCTCTGTTTTATTTTTTGGCAGTTTTTCTTGTGTGCCTGTCTGCCAATTGGAGCGTAATTAATCTTGTGGCAAAGACAAGGCCGTGTTAGGCAATGTTATATCATACCCACAGGCCCCAGACCCCCCCGACCCCCAAACCTCTCCCAGATATGGACACTCTTTTTTCCTATTTCCTCCTATTTCTCCAGTTAAGGCTTTAAACCTTGGAATGTTTCTGTTTCTCTTCACTTAAGTCAACTTAAGCCGCCGCAAAAATGTGTTTGCAGATACTATACTCGTACTCGTACTCGTAGATAAACTGCCCAGCAAATATGACGCACAACACCCGGATCGGACTGGGAGTCGGAATCGCAGTCCACATAAAGATACACACATACGAATAGATCTTCTTCTGATTGTTGGCCCAATTAATCAAGGCACAACAATATCTGACACCGGTACCAGACAGCGCGACCAGCGCTCCACATACAGACAGACACCAACGCAACCACAGCTACAGGCATAGCTACGTGCACAGCCACAGCCGATTTTTGGTGTGAATGAAAGGCATTATTCGGTTTATTCGTATTATTAGACATTGGGCTGTGCTCGAGTGCGTATATCGTTTGGACTTTTGACTGAACTAAGTGGCTACACAAACAAATGTCAGTCAACAGTAGTCTGGGGCGTCTCCCGAAGCCAACAGTGTGATAGCCCCAAATGGGTTAAGAAGAGTGCTTTCTTTTACTGGCAAGATAAGCCATCAGGGGCAGAATGTGTATCAATGCCGAGTGGAAATAATAATAAGGAACATATCCAGGAAGTTTTAGATATGAAAGAATATAGTAATATATTTTAGATTATAAATATTCCCTTTCATCGATTACTATATCTACTGTACTGTACGCGCGTTCCCTAAATCGCTCTCTGTCTGTTATTTACAGTGTGGCTTAGCATTAAAAGGTGGTACTGAATCAAAATTTGTAGGAAATATATTTGTACACAGCAAGGAATACGTTTGCCATTGCCATATATCTCCATGCATAACCATTTAATCGTATAACTAATTAATTCTCTCTGCTGTATGTATCTCTCGCGTACACAGGATGAGCGGTTCAATTGTGAAATCGATTCGTTGACCGGCTACCGGACAAAGGCCCTGCTGTGCATGCCCATCAAGGACTCCTCTGGGGATGTGATTGGTGTTGCTCAGGTCATCAACAAAGTGAATGGCGAGTGCTTCTCCGAAATCGATGAAAAGGTGAGTGCAGAGTGCAGGAGTGTGTGTTTGAGTGTGTGTTTGTGTGTGTGTGTGAGCGGAAGTGAATGACTGAATGGATGGATGGATGGATGGATGGGTGAATGGATAAACTGGTGGGAGGGGTCTGATAGCTTCTTTTGTTTCGGCTATAAGCCACATAAGAGCTGCAGCGCAGTGCAGAGCAGACTCTTCTTTCTTCTCCTACTTTTTGCCCCGGAGGCAAATTGCATTCATTATTCAGCACAAAGGAAAAAAGTGGGAAAACTTGTTAAGAAAGCTTAGCAGAATGTCAGACAAAATGCCATTGGGGATTATCCATCTTTGTGTATGGCTGTGTCGGTGTGTGTGTGCTCTCATATTTTTATGGAATTTTTCAACCTCATTTTTGTGTGCTTGGCTTTCTGTATTTTAATCCTTTTGACATAATCCCCTTTTCGTACAGGTCTTCGCCTCATATCTGCAGTTCTGTGGCATCGGACTGCGTAATGCACAACTGTACGAGAAATCTCAATTGGAAATCAAGCGGAACCAAGTGCTGCTGGACCTCGCACGCATGATCTTCGAGGAGCAGAGCACCATCGAGCACATGGTCTTCCGCATTCTCACCCACATGCAGAGTCTTATCCAGTGCCAGCGCGTCCAGATACTCCTCGTCCACGAAGCGGACAAGGGCAGCTTCTCGCGGGTCTTCGACTTTGAGGCAAACGACCTCAGCGAGGAGGAGGCCACCTCTCGCACCAGCCCCTACGAGTCGCGTTTCCCCATCAACATTGGCATCACGGGACATGTGGCCACCACGGGAGAGACTGTGATGGTACCGAATGCCTACGAGGATGATCGCTTCGATTCGAGTGTGGATGAGAACTCCAGCTTCAAGCATCGGTCGATTCTGTGCATGGCCATCAAGAACTCTTTGGGACAGATTATAGGCGTCATTCAGTTGATCAACAAATTCAATGAACTGGTAAGTGGTACATATTCGCTTGAAAGAGGTCTTTACCCTAAAGTTTTCTTTTGTTTTCCGTTAGGACTTTACCAAAAACGATGAGAACTTTGTTGAGGCCTTTGCCATCTTTTGCGGCATGGGCATCCACAATACGCACATGTACGAGAAGGCCATTGTGGCCATGGCCAAGCAGAGTGTCACCCTGGAGGTGCTCAGCTATCACGCCTCGGCCACCATGGATGAGGCCCATCGGCTGCGTGTAAGTTTCAGTTCTTCCTCGTCCTTGTCCTGGTCGTCCTGGTCGTCTCGGAGGGGCACTTGCTTTTGGTTAATTTTATTTGCGCTCACTTCATTTGTAGATAGGGAAAAGGTCACTGCCGGACTCCTTTGCACTCTTAATTTTTATGTCAGGCCATAAATAAAGGTGTCCCAACTGCTGCCACTGTCCTATGGAGCTGTGGGACTTTTGCTTCACGGTTTTTTATTGCCGCTGTGACAGAAACAGAAGCAGCAGCAACAAGCTGTCGTGTCGGAGGGTCTTTCCCCTTAACCCACGCCCAACGAACCGGCGTGTTGACAGTTGTAATTAGTTTGTTCGCACAAAAGTATGACAAAAGGAAACTTTTCTGCCAGCAAGAGAGAGTAAGTGAAAGCACCAGGAGGCAGTAGTCCAGTCCAGTCCTTCTCCATTTGTCTCGCAGTCGGACACTTGCTGTAATTATGCTCGGGGAAAATTATGGCCGCCTGTCGACTTGTCAGCCGGAGACGACGATGTTGGGGTTATTAATTTTAATTAAAATTATGCCATACTAGGCTTTGGCTTTATTTTAACGACGGACACCGAGCGATGCGATTACCGCATCAAGGAAGAGAGCGAACGAACCCTTTTCTTCTCGGTTTACTGCACTGTGGCTTTGGCCCCCCTGCGGCCACGCTGCAGGGTTTTTTCCCCTTTTTTCAGAGATTTTCTGATGGACTTCTCTCCTCCGCTTTGGTGGCTAATGTAGCGCCATTTACATTTCCCTGACAGGCAGCCAGGGTGCAGTGCGGGGGATTTTTGGTTTTCATTTACTTACTTGGCGACACGTGCTGGTAGACGGCACAGAATTTGCGGAATGGGAGATGCCTAAGCAAGGTGTCAAACAGACAGCAGTTTTGGGGGATTTTAGAGGATTAGGAAGGACACTCGTTGATGTGGAATTTTATAGAGATACAAAAATGTATTGATATGTCTTTATAGCGACTTCGTGTGCCATCGGCCGTACATTTCCGACTGCACGACTTTAAGTTCGATGACATACACTTCGAAGACGATGATACACTGAAGGTAAGTCTCTTAAAATCCTCAAAAGCATACCCGAATAGTACTAATCAATCCGTATTTGTAGGCCTGTTTGCGCATGTTTCTAGATCTCGATTTTGTGGAGCGTTTTCATATTGACTACGAAGTGCTGTGCCGTTGGCTATTGAGCGTCAAGAAGAACTATCGCAATGTTACGTATCACAATTGGCGGCATGCCTTCAATGTGGCCCAAATGATGTTTGCCATTCTGACGGTGAGTGAAGTAAATATTGAAATTAACAAGAAACATTTAATTTATATTTATATTGTCCGTAGACCACACAATGGTGGAAGATCTTTGGCGAAATTGAATGCTTGGCACTCATTATTGGCTGCCTGTGCCATGATCTCGATCATCGAGGGACTAACAACTCCTTTCAGATCAAGTACGTAGAGTAAATGCCTTAAACGTGTATCGATTCTCAAGTATATCGATTCTCTATTTTTCCAGAGCCTCTTCGCCCCTGGCACAGCTGTACTCCACATCCACAATGGAGCATCATCACTTTGATCAGTGTCTGATGATTTTGAATAGTCCTGGAAATCAAATTCTGGCCAATCTCTCCTCCGATGACTATTGTAGGGTTATACGGGTGTTGGAAGATGCCATTCTATCCACTGATTTGGCAGTGTATTTCAAGTGAGTTCTGGACTGAAAACCCCAAATTAAACCTGAGCTTTAACTGATGTTTGTACCTCTAGAAAACGTGGACCCTTCTTGGAGAGCGTAGAGCAGCCATTGAGCCATTGGGTGGGCGAGGAGCCGCGGGCTTTGCTGCGGGCCATGAGCATGACTGTCTGTGATTTGTCGGCCATCACGAAGCCGTGGGAGATTGAGAAGCGTGTAGCCGATTTGGTTAGCTCCGAGTTCTTTGAGCAGGGCGATATGGAGAAACAGGAGCTGAATATAACTCCGATTGTAAGAAATTAATCCTTAAACGCTGATTATTGAGAGAGTTTAAGCATCTCTGCTTTCCTTCTTTCCTTAAAGGATATCATGAATCGCGAAAAGGAGGATGAGTTGCCCATGATGCAAGTGAACTTTATTGATTCCATTTGCATGCCCATCTATGAGGTATGTTTTTCCCCTCGGTATCACCTCTTCGATGATTATTACATGTATATTTTGGTTGTCCCTTCAGGCCTTTGCCACACTCTCTGACAAGCTGGAACCTCTTGTCGAGGGCGTGCGCGATAATCGCGAGCATTGGATCGATCTGGCCGATGGAACCAAAACTAGTCAGGAGGAGAAAGACGAGAAGGATCAAAAGGAGCAGAAGGAGCAGCAAATTGTGATATCGAATGGTGACTGCAAGGCCGCGACGATGAGTGATGATGATGTGGTACAAGCTGATGCTGAAGCAGACCAAAGTGTAAATGGCACACTCACAGCAGTAGCCAACAGCAGCAACAAAACTAATAACCACATTGCCGTCGTTGCTTCTCATCCCACCAGCACCCAGCCCAGTGATGATGATGATGATGCTGATAAGGATGTGGTTGCTGCCGTACCAGAGGAGCAGGAGCAGGAGCAGGAAAGGAGCACTACAGAGAACGGTCATGCAGATTCCGATGCCGATGGTGAAGTGGAGTCGAACAGCAGCTGCCTGTCCTCGGCCACCTCGTCCACAGCATCCAGTCGTGCGTCTACACCGCCGCCCACTGGCGAAGATGACAGCACTCCCGTCTCGCCCTCAAAGACGCTGCAGGCCCGACTCGTGGCTGCCAATCTGAATGCGCTGCAACGTCAGAGCTCAGCCGCACAGAAGCAGCGCTGCAGGACCTGCGACCAGTCGCAGCGCAGCGGCCTCCAGGTGCGCAAGACGAGTTCCCTGAAGGGGGCCCATGATCTGGAGCCCAGGAATGGCACGGCTGCTCTTTGCAAGAGCACGCCCATGATAAACAACCACAACAACCATCACCATCATCATCACAGTCATGCTGGTCATCATCATCATCATCATCACTCGCATCAGTCGCATCAGAATCACCATCCCATTATCGGTGGGGGCATTGGCAGTGCTAGCATCGGAGGCAGCGGCCTGATTAGCCTCAATGCCTCAACGGAAAGTGATAGGATACCAAAAATTGTGGGTAAAATTGGAAATCTCGATGGTCTGCCCTTTGGCAACGGATGCACACCGAATGGTCATGGAATGCCGTACGGCAGCTATCAAAACCATCATCATAATCATCATCACCTGCTGGCGCGTCGTCATTCGGAGACAAACAGCAATGGGGGAGCCACCGCCTTGGCAGCTGACAAATAAATGAAAAATACATCCCAATAAATAATCTTCAATATGTACATACATACATAATTCTATCCACCATCACTACACTACACCACACTACCGCTACACTATACATATATACATACATCCGCAAACACCACTTCTCTCTCATCTTGTATATAACATTTCCTATTGAGCAACAGTATCGCAGTGCAGTAGAGGAAGATAATGAAAGGAAACGAAAAAGAACATACCATAAGCATAACCTACACTCTAAACAAACTAAATAGAAAAAGCAAAAAGATTCCTATATCCATATGTGTGTATATTTTTTGATCTATGTGTGTGTTTGCGTATCTTCAATTTTAGTCTATATGGTAAATCATAAATGATAAAATGATAAAGCAAAGAAGTCAAATTCTCTAGATGTTTAAGCACAAAAAACAAAACAAAAATTGTACCAAAAAAGGCAGAGTAGTAGATTCTTAAATGAGAATGCCCGTTGGCCCATGTTGTTGCATAAAGCAAACCGAAAGCATGGCAAAAGGAAAAAGTATTGTAATATCCCCCATACATATGCATATACATATGATATGATATATACTATGATGATATGATAATGATTGTATAACTACGAGTATGTAAACGTAAATGTTAGTTGAATTATCTCTATGGGTACCAAAAGTCTAACTTTAGTAGCATTAACCAACCAACCGCCGCTTAGTCGATGAATGATTTACGATAATCGCGCGCCTAGTTTATAATAACCTCTCCGGACACACACAAAGAACACAGAAGAATACCAGAAGATGAAAACAATAACAGAAAACAAAACACTAAGCGCTTTGATTTTCCCCCTCTCTGCGCTCTTTTCGAATTTAAATAATTGTAACATTACGCGATAATAAGATATATGTATTTGTATCTATACGTAATCGATGGCATACTCGTACTATGCATAACCACTGTATGAGCATCTACCCCTAACCCTAACTCTTACCAGCACGTCTAACGTTCTGTGTGTGCGTTACTTGGGCTAATTGCCATTACATATTTGTGCAGATGCAGATGCAGATCTACGAGTATATAGAATACATATTGTATAATCCTTTCTTTAGATTAAATTGTACTTTGTGAGTTTTGTTATTTATTGTCGGCATTATAGAGAATCCTCCTATCGAAAATACACAAAATATTTGCTGTAATGGAACCCTGTTCAACAAGGCAAAACTAAATAAAGCAACAAAATATCTAAACATTAGCGAATTCTTTGAAATAGAGATATAATTGAATAAATTGCATAGTTTTACCTAAAATACAGCTTAAGCCGTCCAAATATGTATGTATATAGGCAATCACGCAAGACAGCCAGCGCAGGCAAGGATCGTTGCCGGGTTATATTGCCATGTAAGCATGAGCCTCCCAAACAAGGACTGCGTGTCCTCGTCAAGCAGAGATAAGCAGACAGTGCCCGACGGATAGATGTCTGTGTGGAAGACCAGGGTCTCGAATTTGCATTTCGATGGAGATGTCGGATAGTCGTCCGTGAAGATCATGCGAAGCTTGTCAGAGCCACTCACCCAATATCCTTCCGGGAATACCACACTCCAAAATAAAAAGGTTATCGAAGACAAAACTAGTGGAAAGAGGCTTAAATGTAGAACTCAAATATTCGGTTTCGGAATTTCTATAGTTGCTTCATTTGGAGCTCCCCCATATCGAGCATACTATATGGATACATGTACATATGTATACATAAAATTGATCTTTATACAGTAGAAATGGATTTGTATGAATGAGGGTACACTTAGAGAGTTGTCATATTAGCTAACTTGGTTATTCAGTAAATATTTCTGTCGAAAAACTAATATTTTAGCTATTGAATTGAATTAATATTAAGTAAATTATTCTATGTTGTATTTACTCCCCAACTCAGTTGACATGATAATCCAAATTCGACCTTCCCAGTCGCGGAGATACCCATTTCATTTCGTTGAGGGAGCTGTCGATAAGGGTTACGAATTTTCTTAAATGGTTTGAAACTACTTATCAAATTGCTATCTAGGGTGTTCATGTTGTACTCTTATTTATCAGGCCAGTCTGTTACAAATTACATTGTTCACTATAATCTAATTTTAAAATATTTATGATATTGAAAAATTTTGAATTTGAAAAAAGCTAAAAATACGAATATGTAATTGAATCTATGCGTGTTTATCCGTGTCGTCGCTTACGAGTTCGGGCTGATCCTTGCAGTCGCTTAAGATTTCGGGTTGCTCTTTGGCGTCACTTAAGAGTTCTGGCTGCTCCTTTTCTTTGGCTAAGAGCTCGGGCTGATCCTTGCTGTCGCTTAAGATTACGGGTTGCTCTTTGGCGTCACTTAAGAGTTCTGGCTGCTCCTTTTCTTTGGTTAAGAGCTCGGGCTGATCCTTGCTGTCGCTTAAGATTACGGGTTGCTCTTTGGCGTCGCTTAAGAGTTCGTGCTGATCCTTGCAGTCGCTCAAGATTACGGGTTTCTCTTTGAGTTCCGGCTGCTCCTTGTCTTTGCTTAAGAGTTCAGACTGGTCCTGGTCGTCGCTTATGAGTGCGGTATACTCCTTGTCGTTGATTGGAAATTTAGACTGTTTGTCTCGTATTAAAAGAAGCAACTCCTTCCACTGGAGGGACCGTTTATTCGTGATTTCCTTTTTATCCGTAAGAGAATCGATCAATCGGAGGACCTTGGACAAATGTGGCCGAATATTGGCATAGTAGTGCTCAAAGAGCACCATAAGACAGCGAGTCAGAGTTGAATACTTAGTTTTGACGACGCTGAAGGGAATATGGCGGATGATCGCGTCGACAAACTGCTCGATGGGGCAGTGCTGGTGATTGGTGATGACCATGACGCAGACCAGCCCGCAGACTTGGTCTTGCTCGACCGGCGAGAGGATGGTGTCCTGATGGAGAGCCGTGAGAATGGTCTCCGAGACGGCCTTTATGATATGTTTCACCTCATCCTTGGCATGGAGAATCATGAGTCTCAGGGAGAGCACGCTTCGCTGTCGCATCAGCCGCTTTTCATCGAGCAGACCTTTAATGATGCCATCGCATAGGATATTATAATATGGCCTCCCTTGATTGCCCAACTGGGGGATGCAGCGGGAGAGGACATAGACGACGAGCGACTGATGACCGCTGATACTTGTACTTCCGTCCTCGACCGGCCTCATGCAGCTGCGCTCGCAGTGCATGATTAGCCGCCGGAAGTGGCTGGCGAACTCCTTCTTTCCCACCCTGTAACCAAGAGTGGGCAACACGTCGCCAACCAGTTCCGTCAACTGTCTCTCCTGATAGGCTATCTCACTACAGCTTTCTATGGACTTCGTTCGCTGCGTCGTGTTGTCCTTAACAACCTGGCACCGCAACCGACGTTGCAGGATCTTCTGCATAAGAAATAGTAGATCGTTCGCATAGTTCTTCAGCACTCGGCAATGGATCTTTGAGTCCGCCAGCAGTAGTTGGGCGCAGGCCAGTACGTCGGTGGCGTTTCCGGCGTCACTGGTGGCCTCCATGAAGGCGATCAGATGCGGGAACACTTTATGGGACAGCTTCATAGCCCTCCATAGATCCCAACTACTCCACTCAAGCTGTAAAATCTTAGTAAGCGCTTCGAAAGCAGCTATTTGCACGAACTCCTTTCTCTGGGCGATGCAGTTGAGAACCCGGCGCAGGGCCTTAGACCTATATGGAAATAGCAGGTCCGGCAAGTTAACGGCAAAACTTTGGATGCAGCGGAGAGCTTCCTCTCGCTCATCGGTATCCTCGCTGTCAGCGTTAAGGCTGCCTTCGCCAGTCAGACGATCAATGGTTTCGAACAGATTGATGATTATCCCAGGGAAGGGCTCTGTGAACCTTTCGGGTACCACGGCAGCCAGTTCGTACATCAGTGGGTAAGTAAAGATTATCATGTCGCTCTTGCTTTGTATCAGTTCCAGGGTGAAGTCTGTTAGCCGAGGACACAGTGGTGCGAACTTCTCTTGACTCACCCGAGCCAATGTGGCAGTGACCTGGAGAGAAAAAACATGTTATCAAATCTACAAATTATGCAATGTGAGATCGTGGCAATGAAGGCGAGTGGTTGCTTCAAGAATGCATCACTTCTAAAATGTACTATGGACTATGGAAAAGGTATTAATATCAGATGTCCTGTGGTCGTATCTCAGTTATAGCAATCCTTTACCTGGAAAAATTGCGTCCTGACTAACATTTCGAGTTCATCTCGTCCATCACTGCTTACATCAGCTAATGCTCGAGCAACGTCCCAGACTGGAACGAAGTACGGATCAAACTCAGTTTTCGCTTTGCGGGCCAGGGACGTGATGACACGGAGCGCGAAGTGCTGCAACCACAAGGAATTCTGTTGCGGTTGAATGTAAGGAATAAGTCGAGACATGAGGCCGGGTAAGTGCGGCCTAAGTGCTCTTGGTCTCAGGCTCTCGATGAAGGTTTCCAGGGCATAGAACATGTTGGAATTCTTGATAGATTCCCTTCGGGAGAGTCTTAGATTTTCTGACATTTTATCCGCGTCAAGAAAGTTGTGGAAAATCGAGAACACTTTATCGGCCTGCAATGTGATCTCTGGCTGAAGACATTCCACCATTTTGGCTATCGCATAGTGTGCTGCCCGGCGTACATTCGCACTTGAATCTATTTGCCCGCTCTGGACAATGGCCATGCATCGATCCATACTTCGGCGATTTAGTTGATGAGCGAATCCCTCGGCCATCACTCCCAAAAAGTATTGTGTCCCACTGATTCTCATTTCGGACTGCTGCTCGCGGTCATTCATCATGGGCTCAATGAGGTTAAGTGCACGTGATGCCATTTTGGCTGTGGATGATTTCTGGAGTAGCTTCAACAGCACATGGATGCCGGCCGCAAATACACTTGCATCTGCATCCTTACTATCCAAATCTTGTACTCGTTCCACAAACAAACCATGCAGTGCAATTAAAATCCTGTTCATGCAGCGCATACGCGTTATGTCGCGTCGCCAGCTGTCAATAAGGCAGCCCAATAATTCAATTGACCGGACGCGGAGGGCTCCGCTCAGAGTGATGCCCTCGATTATAGGCATCAGGTCCTCCAGCACCACCGGCAACTGCATCCGAACCACTTCGGGTGTGAACTCCACTAGATTGTGGAGAAGATCGAATATGCAAGTGCTCCGATCTGGTGGGCTGGTGGAAGAGGTAGCCAGTCTCAGTGTCTTCATAACGAGAGGTAGCGAGTTCGTCAGGGCAGTCCGATCGGTCAAATGTTCGTGACCCTTGGGCAGTGATCGGATCACCACCTTGCACAGACAATCCGATATCGGGGTCCCCAGAAGGTTCCTTTCGTCAGCCAAGCACAGGCCAGTGACGAAAATGCGCTGAACTCGGGGCATCTGATGAACGAACACACCTGGGGCCACATCCGCCATCAGGCCTAGCACGGTGGCACCCAATGTCCGGTACTCTGCCTCGTTAGAGAGACAGATTGCCTCTACGTACTGGAACACGGCCTCGCTCCATCTACAGCTGTCGTCATCGTTGTTGGCGTTGGCTTGTTCGTGATCCATCAGAACGCTGATAATCTGAACAATCATCTGCTGAAAATTTACGTCGACATTGGCGTTCAGTGAATGCAGCGCTTGGAATAGAATTTTTTGTATATTGCCCTGCATGTCCGATGGCAGCTCTTTCCACCGATCGTATGATGACAGCCGCTTCGACAATATTTCTGCAGCGCAAACGAGCAGCTCTGTCGGACGATTTGAATCAAGCAGCTCACAGAGGACCATGGTGCTTTCATCATCGCAGAAGTACCTATCCAGCTCCTCGAAGGCTTTGCGTTGTATCTCAACATGCGTCGAGAGCGTGTTCGCCAACAACACAATGATCATGTTCTTTTTGCGCGGCATTGTTGATCAAAGTATCCCTTAACGCGTATCAGTTGTTGATCTATTGTCAGAATGGTTACTATGGGACCATAATTACAACAAATTGTGCAATTACTTACTTTTCGATTGTTCCAATTCACTCTTGATTCTACAGTTCTTCTACACTTAAAAACTGTAGCACATTCGTTGTAAGCTATAGTTCTTTTCGTGCGAGTTTTAACTTTTAATTTTGTTTCTAGTTTATTGTTTGGCGAGTTGTATATTAACAATAAATATTTGCATGAACTGTTAGCTCAGCTGCCATTGTCAAACACTTTAGGCCACGGCCTACTGGAATTGAAAAGACGTTCGGAATGCCGTCTGTCAAGATACATGATATCATGATACAATTTATATAATTGTAGCAGTAGCAGTAGTAGTCTACTCAAGAACGTACAGATGTATAGTACAGGACCAGTTACAATACTTTTGCCCTACTTTGTGATAGCAGTTTGATCCTCCCAATACAAGCAGCAGATGAAAATTCGATTGTTTAATTTATAGCATTGTTTATTAGGCATACATAGTCGTACATCGATATGCATTTATTGTACATACACTGATATGTTTAGTTGTAAAATAGCAAAACACACATACGAGTGGAAATGCTTGTGAATTAGTTTCGCTTAAGGTACGATTTATATAATTATTTGAGAGCCTAAAAGAGAATTTAACTAAGTGGCAAATGCATGCTGCAATTGCCTGGTGATGGGGCCGAGTGTTGTGTTTTGTATCTTTCATTGTACATACAGAACAAGTTAGAGTATATATGTATGTGTGTCTGTATGTATAGCTCGTATATGCATTGGACAAGTCTTTAGGTAAGCAAACGTCAAAAGAAACTTATGTACAAACGCAAGAGTTATTTACAAAATGCGCAATTATTGATCGATCTGGGTTGCTCCTTCCTCACTGTCTGCCTTCAATTTACATTTACAAGGAAGCAATGAATGGCGTTAGATCGGGGAACTTGAATAGGTTCTGGTTACGCGAGCGGGTGACACGAGGCTGGGCCTGTCCCTGGCGCTGCTGGGGATTGAAGCCACTGGCCTGCTGGCCGGTCAAGTAAATGCCGCACTGCGAGTTGCAGACCTCGTCGCGAAGGATAGCCTCCTTGGGCCACTGACGGATCAATTGGCCGCAGTCTGTGATACGCAAAGAGGCACACTGAGCCTGAAAAGGTAGGAGGTTATCAGTAAAATGATCACCTTCATGGAAGGATATCTCTTGAACTTACCCCCTCCGAAGAGCACACGCAGCTGGTGCAGGGCGATGGGAAGGCAGATTCACCCACACGCACGTTCCGGCTACCAATCTGACAGCCCTGGACATTCTCACGCCAGGCATTCAAGTCAATCTGAGGCATTGAGGCGCAGGGCACTCGGGGATTCCTATGAAAATTAAGAAAACATAATCAATTTCGCATCCTGTAAAATATATAAAGGATGATTTAAACTTACAAGAAATTGCTGGGCAAATCGAAGGCAGCACGCTGCATGTCGCCGGTAATCTCCAGGTTCTCGCACACGATCTTGGCCAGAGTCACCTTGCGGATCTCAGCCAGCTGAGCTTCCGTAAACTTCACCTCCGGGGCCTGGTTCTCGTACCAGAAGCGATCGCATTTGCGCAGTTGCCTGAACTGAATGCCAATGATGCAGGCCAGGGTGGGACCCACAAGGCCGCCCTGCAGAGGACGCTCTGTCATGGCACCAGGGAACAGATCTATGTCGTCAACGCTGGCATAGACCTTCTGGAAGCGGCTGATGACTTCGGTGGGTATTTCGCGGCTCAGATCGTTCCAGTTGGTGGCACGCTTCAGGTTGCACAGAGCGCGATAGTTGTTGTACGATGGAATGCCATGGTCGCGAGCTAAAAAGTAAGATAGAGGTTCAGTTTGAATCTCACATGAGAGTCAAGTATCGGCTTACCTCTCTGAATGTTCAGCGCAACCAGATCAATGCCAGAGAATGGAATCTTGCGGTCCTCGAACAGATGGTTGGTCACCTCTCCAGTGATGAACTGATCCAGGGTCTCCATGGGGGTGGCCACCAGACCACGCAGGATCTCATCGATGAGGCCGGGCTGCAGCAGGGCATCCATGCGGAAGAAGCCATCACGGAGCAGCAGGGGAGGATCCACGGGCTGGTGCTGGACACTCAGGCGGGGAATATGTGGACGCAGCAGAGAGTGACCAATGCGGAAAGCAGCGGCAGCAAATTCGTTGAACACAATGGGGCTGCAGGAGGGATTGTAGTCCTTGTAGTAGCCCTGGGGCAGGAGCTTCAGCCCGTAGAGATTGACAGCGTTCCAGCTGAGGATGCGGGGCAGGAATTCATTGAACACGATATGCTGCACTTGGGCACTGACAATGCGACGAGTGTGGTGGTACAGCTGCTCGCCGTTCCAGTGGGGATTCACGCCACGCAGTCCCTCCACAATGCGGTTGTGCTCGCGCAGGAAGGCGGTGTGCATGGCCGTGAGTCCTGGCTGTTCGGAGGCACGATCATCGCCACCAATGAAGCAAAGGCCGCTGCGTGACTTGCACTCGGGATGGGAGTTCGATTGGGGCAGCAGTTCCTTGCCGCGAATCGGATGCACCGTGCTGTTCATGCGCCCGGAGAAGCCACGGAGCTTGTTGGAAACGCAAGTCGATTCACCATACACCATCGAGGCGTCCAGGAAGTGGGTGTTCTGGTTGATCTGGTCACGGGGTCCCAGCGACTGTTGTCCAGGCAGCGATCTCATCGAGGGGAAGCAGAAGCGCTCGCCACTGGTCACATTCACCTCGGGGTAGTAGAAGTCGCCGGCGGGCACCGGGAAGGGATTGCACTCGGGATGCACCGTCTGGCGGGAGTTGCATGAACGGCAGCTGGGGATGGACTCGTGGAAACCCTTGTGAATCGGCGTCAGGGTCAGATCGTGGTCCACAAACTGTGCAAACTGCATCACCATCAGGGAGTAGCGGGTGTGCAGATTGGAGATATCCGGGTGAATCGTCGTAGAAATGGTGCGCGGATTGGGCAGAGGCGTTCCAGTCACGCCCGTCACGCGGGGCGCCGAGATGCCATCTTCGTACTGGGCGGGCAGCAGACGCGAGAAGGTCGTCAGCGACTTGCCCCAGTTGGGATTACGCAGATTGTTGCAGCGGCCGGACAAGGTGCGGAATGGAGAGTTGGCATCGCACTGTTGTGTGGGCTCTGGGCAGCCTTCCACGTGCTTCTGGGTCCCACCAATCAATCCACTAATGTCCACCGTTTGCAGGCTGTCCGTCAGCTCGTTCCGGTTGAAGGCATTCTGATTGGGGTTGAATATCTGACGTTTGCGCCTGGTAATGTGGTTCAGGCTCTTCACAATCTCATTGGAAGCCAGCTCGAAAATCAGGGAGGAGTTGGCCATGTTCAAGGCAGCCAGATTGGCCTTGCTGAACGAGGCAGCTGTGCCATCGGGGGATCGGGCGCTGATGCCACCCTCTGTGGGAGTAGAGTCGTTGATTAGTTCTATTCCCTAGTCAGAGACTATCTTTAAACGTACTTGTACGCCACACTTCGTATTCGAAGCGTCTGCGCTCTTCCAGTTCCTGCTTGGCGCGCTCCACGGCAGCTTCAATGAGCTCGGGGCTCAGTTCGGCGAAGGCTTCCTTAGTCTCTGGCTCCACTTCCACATGCTCCACATGCACCTCATCCTCGGCATTTGACTGCCAGGGCTTTAGGTCGAATTTGGGCAGTTGGGCGCAGTCCAAAACAGAGTTCCTGAGAGTGACAAACAGGAGTTGTAGAGAGAATCCAAGTGAGAAGAAGGAACCTTGTACTCACAGGTAGTTATCCTCTAGGATGAAGGCCTTGGACTGGGCTGTGCTCACTTGATGGGAGCCGCATAGCAGGCCCGACAGAGACGTCTGACGAATGCTCTTCAGTTGCTCCAAAGAGAAGGATGAAGGCGGAATCTCATTCTCATACCAGAAGCGATCGGTTTGCTTGATTTTCTCGAACTGCAGCGTCAACAGGCAGCTGATGGTGGGTCCAAAGAGCGCTCCAACAGCAGGCTCCTCCAGGAGAGCGCCCACCAATAGATCAACATCTTCAGCATTTCTAGAAGGTAGAAGCAATTACGATTAGAATGGAATCCTTGGAGCACTGAGAGGGTGTAGAACGTACTGGTAAATGTCACGCAAATTGGTGATGTACTCCTCCGGAATGTTGGTCACTTGAGAGAGGGTATCAAAGGTCACATTGGCACCACCCTGATCGGCAAAGCGACGCTCACAGATGTCCAGAGCATGGACATACGAAGCCACACCATGATCACGGCCACGATGAACAGCCAAAGCCAGCTCGGACCAGCCCTCGGCATTGATTTGGCTAGGGACCAGAGACTTCTGGAGGGCGGCAATCGACAGCAGCTCGTGGGCGGACATCTTCTGGGCCAGCATTTCGGGGGGATACAAGCTCCAGAAGGCGGGCATGGCACTGGTGGCGAACTCGTTGTAGATGCCACCGCGCACGGAGCTCGAGTAGTTCGAGGAGTGTTTCTCGGCCGTCAGTCTGAGGCCCTCCTTGGCAGTTGTCTCCTGGCCCAAAACCAAAGGCAAGAACTCGTTGTAGGTAATGTGCTGAATGGTGGCCGTGATGATGCGTCTGGACTCTAGGAAAACATCCTCCTCGGACCATTCTGGATTGATATGCGCCAACTGCTCGCCAATGTTGTTGTGCTGCTGCAGCAGAGCCCGATGCAAGGCCCCGGTGGCACCAGCCACCTGGCAGTGGCGGCAGGACTCCACCTTGACGCCACCACTGATGTAGGTGCGCAACTGATCGAATTCGTGGCGAGTGGATCCGTACAGACCGGAGCCATCGATGTAGGCCGAGGCAATGTTCATCTGCTGGCGAGTGTCTGTGGAGAAAGATGGTTAGACGCCTGCCAGTGTGTGTCTTTGACGAATCTTCACTTACGTTTCTGGCACGCCTCCGAGTCGAATCCTGGCGCCGATCGCTTGTACTCCTTGCAGTCCGGACCAGCCCTCACAAAGCATTGCTGCAGCTCGCTAGGATCCTTGACGGCCGCCTCCCGTTCGCAGCACTTGCCGCTGATGGGCAGCTGGCCCACTTCGAACAGGTCGTTGGCCAGCAGCTGGCCCCAGGCCGGCAACATGGCAGTGATGTGCGGATGACGCAGCTCGCTCTCCACATGGCGCTGCAGCTGCTCGATCACCAGCTCCGCATCGGGCAGGGCATGGGTGCCGCGAGAGCTTCGCGGCTGGCTAACGCCATCGGCATAGTCGGCCTCGAGCAGACGCTGGAAGATGTCGCCGCGGGCGCCCCACTTGCGGTGCGACACATTGTTGCACTCGCCCGTGGGTTGGCGGTACTTGCTCGGCGGGCACACATCGTACTCGCCGGCCACGCTGGCCTCGCCGCTCTGGCCGGGATTGCATTGGGTCAGGGAGCGGGCACGTTCCGAGTGCAGGGCATTGATGGCGCCGTTCTCGAGGTCCTCGGGTATCCGTAGCGTCAGGCTGGGCGCACTGAGGCACCTGGAAAATAAGAGGCGAATGGGATTAAATGGCAGCTCAATTGCATATGAATTACGCTTTAAATGGTGTCTATAGCCGTAAATCATAATATCCAAGCAGATAACAATACATCATCAAATTCCATTAATTATTCACAACCAACAAACAATATCGGTATCATTTCCTCAGTCAATAAACAATAGCTTGTCGTATTTTTCACGCCATACACTCGAATAATCAACTCGAACGTAGTGGCAAACATTTCTGTAGAATGCGCTGATTCACGCCAAAGATTCACATCTACCATTCGGCAGAGTACGAGTATTTCCTTGAACTTATTGCTTACTCATCCCCGTAATTGCTATCCTGCTGGCTTTACCCATCTTTTATAGACAGTGTTTTTCCTACTTTGTCTGTTATCACAGTTCGGTTTACCCCAAAAGCCATACATTCCACGTGATATTAATTTGCCGCAACCAATCCTCTCCCGTTTCATTCATTCATTCATTGGGGATTGGGTGTGCTTTAGTGCATTTTCCGGCATTTAATTGCCAGTTTTCTCACATCGCCATCGTTTGCTCACTTTTGATTAATAATTAAATGAGGCTTATGCCTGAACGAAAACGAAAACTGAATAGCAACAAAAACAAACTATGAATATAAATCTCTATATAGATGCGAGGGTACGACGGTACGAGTACGAGTATATGGGAGTCTATCGTCTAGCTCCAAGCAATTCTGGCTAACCGGATATGAGAAACCGTCTGTCGAACTAATCAATTTCAAATTATGAACAATGACGGCGGCGGCGTCACCGTTCAAGTGTTCGAGTGCCCCCAAAAGGCTTTGAGTGCTTGACTGAATGCCTTATTGACTGACTGACAGACAGATAGCCTCACAGACTGACTGACTGACTGCTTGGCTTGTCATTATTCTCTTCTATTGATTTCGGCCAGCCGCCACACGTGATGGAGTTTCTTTTGTGCGAGTGCGAGTGCGAGCACCGAAGTACCCGCACTTCCATTGACATTAATTTGCAATTTTATGCTTGAGGTAAAAACTGAAAGATTATGCAACAATCTTATGCAGCAATCTCTTGGAGGCTTGGGGCTGGATGTGGGCGTAGAAGATCCGCTTTAGAACCTGCCTAATGAGCTCATTCCAATGCGCCACCGGACAAGCGTGCTCTGCCCCTAACATACATAAATATTCCGAATTTCTTGACGCAAAACTGATATCGAAATATATTTGTACCCGCACACAGTTGCTCTACTGGTTTCTTTTTTAATTAGTTTTACTTTTATTGATCTTTTTGCCAGTATTCTGTTAAATATATATATTTTTGTTAGCACTCAATTAAGAGTTGAACGTCATTTGTGGTATTTCGTTTGGGGAGTTTGAGCGATTTATTCAAGGTTGGTTTTTATGTCTACTTTTAAGTCACCGATTGGCGGTATCTGGGAGATATGAGTTGAACTGGGTGATTTCAGATACTTGGGTTTAGTTTACGATCGTGTAGCAAAGGTTCAAGAGCCACATAAATCAGTTTTGAAGAGAGAGGAAGCTATAGGAAATGTTTTATGGTCCAACGAATGAGTTTTCCATAGTGTTTTCAATTTTGCATAATCATATGCAATTTATAGGCACAGAAATGCAAAAACTACTTGTACCAAAGCTGCCAATCAATACGATTGAATCTCCTGTATCATTATGGATATGTTTTATGCGGAAATATAATTTCATGGATAGCAATGGTACTGAATATATTAGTCGAATCTAGGCCAATGGAACACCCCCATTAACCCAACAAATACATTACGAAATTTCCCAAAAATTCCATTCGCTCATCCAACAATTCTTGCCCAAAAGAAAGGACTACCATATAACAGATTACCCAAAAATAATTCGCAATGCGATTACCCATTAAGCACCAGGTGCGTGGCGGCTGCCCATTGGGGCCAGTCGATGCCATTGGCCAATCCAGACAGCAGGCAGCAATTGCCAATTGGCCCACTAAAATAATATATTGCCAGGCACGCGGTAATCGGATTTTATTTGTACTTTTGCAGAACTTGACTGCCGTCACGTCGCCCCCAAAAAATTGAAAAAACTAAAAAAACTGAAAAAACTGAGCTGGAACTGAAAGCGAAAGCCCAGACAAGTGGGATGGGATCGAGGAGAAGCTCTGGCAATTTACATTTGTTTGTTTATGGCTTTTTTCCGCGGCTTGGAGCGGGTCCGAGAGGGTCTGGTATTTATGTCACCCGCCAGTAAAACTCAAATGCAAAAATGTGTGTCATGCCTCCTCGCTATCGGTGGATGGCAGGCATCCCATGGAAACAAACAAAAACAAATGAATGAAAAAAAAAACCGCAAATAGAAATGCACGGCACATGCGGCGTATACGTTATTTAACAGCATTATGACACCAATAGTTATCATTTCTTCTTTGCTGTTGTTGCTTGTTGTTGTATTTCAATTTTTTACCAATTAAATAAATCAAACTTTGAAATCGAAAGTTTTTTATCACAATCCATTTGTTGGGAGTTGCTTAACATTAAACGGAAGTAGAGCTTCCTTTAAGCGGGGAATTTTCGGAATTGATTGGAATTCTCCAAAATCCTCACTTATGGGGAAATTATCAGAGGAATTTTTAATTTTTTCAACAATTTTTTTCTTGACATTTTGTCACCCCAGATGACGGAAACAGACGGCCAGGGCGAGTATGGAAATGCCTGATCCCAAGAAGAGAGTTCAAGTTTGGGGGATTATACCTCATAAAAATTGCACTCGATTATCGGTCAGATCTAAACCTGATTGGAGGTGACTGCAACTTCCATAAAGTGTCCGGCTCGGACACTTATGATTGGCGTTGAATGAGTGATTTGATTGAGTATAAAATAATACAAAAGCCTGCATTGTAAGCGAATGATTGTAGGGAGGAGTATTTGCATTTTGTTTACAGCATATTTACAATCGAATCGTCGGTTAGTCATGCGCCTCGTCGATTTCCAATTAAGGAACACGTGAGGCAGAACAGTAAAAATACCAAATGGCACATGTACTCGTATGCAACAGGTCAAACCAGTCAAGAACCACTTGGGGCAAAGAGCTGACGAACGCGTGCCAGACCTAAAAATAGTTAACTTTTCTCTGGGAATCATTTTAACTGTCGGGGCGTTGCATAAGCCCATCAACGAATGCTCGTCAGTTGCTCACAATACTATATATCATTGTAAACGGAATTATTTAATAAAGAGATTGTGCAGCCAATTATGCTGCTTGGGGGATTTTTGCATAAATTCCATAAGCAATTTACGAGTATGTTCGATTTGCAAGTGCTGATAGTACGGTAGCTCACGAATTAATTGTCGGATCGGATCGGATGGAATCGCATCTATTAAGGCGGTAAGTGGCCTTAGATAAGGCACCTCCTACCCTACCCTACCCACAGCACACAGTACACAGCTTAAGCGGCTTAGAGCTCGCAGATGGAGGAAATCCAGCAGCGAGCACCCGCGCAGTATCGCTTTTGCGCAATCAGCGAGCGAACAAACAAAAGACTTGGGCAACAAACTTGACGCGCCGCCAATTGCCAAATCATGCAGCAGCAGTAGCGGCAGCAGCCTAAGCAGCTAATAGATACTTTATGGCACATTATTTAAGGCTCTAGAGAAGGCTTACGCGAGTACAAATGGGTTACTATGGCACCACCTACCACAGGCAGTCATTGCGGAAGCCATCGACTGCCGCTTGGTATGCGCATTACTCATTTGACGAGCGTCGTTTTCATTATCAACAATTCGCAGCCGCTGCCTGGCCAAATATGCAGACAGACTGTTAGCTATATACATACATTATCTGTATAGGTGTATATACATATATGTACATATATACCTATACATATGTGCTGGCTAACACCTTCTCATAGGCATCCATGTCTTGCTGCAATTACACAAAGGCACGTAGAGTCGTCGTCATCGTCATGTGACTTTGCACATGATTTCCTACCACCAACACCATGAAAAGCAGATACACCAACGACAGCAGCAGCCACTACTACATAAAAAAGCTTGAAACAAAACAAGAAAGCGAAAGTGCCTGTGATGATAGTCGAGTCCTGGATACTCTGCTGGCTTGAACAAACCAAGTTTGAACTTTAACTTGTGTCAACTATCCTTGCCGAAGAGAAGAGATGTATATCCAAAGATCCCTTAGATATCTTTGGTTATCCAAATGGCAAAATGCTTGAAGTGATTGATTTGTAGATAATTTCCTACACATGTACAATCGTTAATATCACTTTAAGCTCCTCCCCTCATCATTCGTTATCTAACCAAATGAGTAGTTCAAAGTTCTCCGAACAACAACCTTAGCCAATGCAAAGTTTCTAAACCAAGCTCAAGTCGAGTACCTACCTTAACAACATTATATTATAGGTACCCGTACAACCAGCAGCTTTTCTGTTGTGCTGCCGCTGCTTCTCATTACAGAGTCTGTTTCTTGGCTCTGGGGATTACACAATGGCCTAGGCGTAGCACCCAGCAAAAGCTAAGAGGAAATGTTTGTACCCATGATTGAATACAGTACACCCTCATCTTTTGTGTTTACTCGGTTGCTCGCCTGCTTCTGATTTGAGGAGTTGATGAGGAAACATGCTCCACAAACGAAGCAACTTAAGATCTGCATATGGAAAGATTTCAAGTGCACTTCATTACCATCGTGATCATCATCATCGGCTGCGCTGCACACATCACATTGATGATCATTTGACATCAACGTCAAATGCAAGGCATGATGCAATTTTAATGTTTGTAATACTCTCACAATGGGTATTGAGATTTGATGTAAATGCTGGAAAGCCAGAGGTGGATTGTAAGGTAAATTGAGTATAGAATCACAGAATGGAACTGTCTGCTAGGGTATCTTTAGCTTCGGCCTCGAAACTAGCCTTCGCTTCTTGTTTCTTTCAGCAGCAGCAGCATGTCAGTGACGTTCATCGATGTGGCTTCAAATATATGTTACATTGCCAAGATTGTTGTGGTTGCTGTTGAGGTTGTTGTTACTTCAGATGTTGTCGATGTTGCAGTTGTTGTTGTCGCTGTTGCTGCTGCTGTTGCTCCCTGGTGAACGGCTTCGAGGCGAAGCAACAGGCGTGAAGATCATAATTCTATGCATGTGTTCGGGTCTCTCGTCTCCCTCGTTGCCCGTTGCTTTTTATGGCAAGAAAGTGTAAATGTTGGCCAAGTCACGCGCCTGTCTTCTACACACACATGCACACTTAAACAGCCAAACACACAGATACAAGATACACTGATACTTATTTACATCCAAGAAATGCGGGGCGTAACTTTCGTTTTCATTGCGAAAGTGCATACAACTTGATATTGGTAAACAATCCGAAGAGCAGCTTTTGCCCCCCTCATGCGCTCTCTCTCTCTCCCTCTCTTCTGTTGGGGTCTGCCTGTCTCTTTCTATGAGTACAGGGTGCTGCCTGCATGCAAATCGTTTCGAACCAATGCGATTTTGTATACTTGACGATCTACGATTATACGCCAGTTGGTTACTGCCACCATCAAGGTCGTGTTGAGGCATTCAACGTTAAGCAACCAAACCACTGACCCATTTGGCAGAGGAAAAGGCAACATTTCTGCGGCATGTTTTGGCTTATTTTAGGTATTGTGACAACGCCCCTAATCGCCCATAATCGGCGTGTAAAGTACCTTAATTGACAACGCACCCAGATGCTTTTTTGAGTGAAAACTTTTGGGCCCATGCGGAGATACAACCTCCTTTCGTGTTTTTTGCTTTTTGGGGCCCAATTAAGGTGAAATGTGAGAAAGTGAAAAGAGATTTTGGGTATGGAAATTGAGATAAAACCAATATGGCAGATGAATGGGCTGATAATGAGAGCTGTTAACTCTAAAGGGTGCATACATATGGATACCGAAAATGTACATGAACAGAGATCGCCGAGATAAAAGTATACATAGATACTCGTACTCGTACACAGATGTGAGATTCAATGCAGGCATGACATCAACATCAACCTTTGGCTGCAGTGGACACACCTTCTCTCGCTAATTAACCAGACTCTGGGGAGGGGGTGGTCTTTCCTTCAGAGAGAAGTCGTGGTTAGTCCATCATACGAATAGCAACTTGTGGAGTTGCAATTGCAGTTGCAGGTGTTGCAGCTGATCTTCGTTCGATTGAGCTATTCACTTTTTGTAAAGTTTTAAGACTAATTTAAAAAAAAAATATATTATTTATAAGTTTTTGTAGCGTAATTTCATTAGAATTAGGCCAAAAATGAATACTATACGTTTTTGTAGAGCATTTTCTTTAGATTCAATCTTTATATAATCTCTACTGCCTTCATCCCTAATCTCTGGCAACTGAAGACTGTTCTTAGTCTTTACATCGAATGCACTTTAAGGATAACATTTTAGGATTTCCGTTTATCATATTGATACAACCTTAACTCCATTCATCGCAGAAAACTTCTAAAAAAAACTTTCCATACCCCTTAACCCATCCTCACTCTCATCAACACCTGCAGAGAGACGCATCCCCTACAAAAGTTATGTAAAATGAAGGAGAGACGTATGATATGCATGCACCTTGAAAAGACGGAAGCCAGAGACAGGTTTCGGCCAGGCAGCAACTGTCAAATATAAAATGCTCAAAAGGCTCTTTAGGTTTCGAGTGAAGAGGCACAGACACATTACCAAATGTTTAGTTCCGTTTGTGGAAAAAAAGACCAGTAAAATACTCAAAAAATGAGGCCCAGTCAAGCCTGTTGGCCTGTTGGCCACTTCATCCTGTGTGTTCAAACTGAAGTTGAAGTTGATTACGTCGGCTGTCAACAACAACAACAACAACAACAGAAACAGAAAATTTCACTTTCGTCTGTTTGGGTATTTTTGCTTTACTTGTTAATGCTTTTGGTGTTTTTTTTCTGTCTGAAGTTTGGTATTTTTGGTTTCTTATTTATATTTTTACAGATGACTTGTCCCGTTATCTTGAGAGCAAGCAAGAAAGATTGTATTTTATTTCTTTGATTTTTATAAATTTCTTTTTAACCCAAATAAGCAAGTCGTTAAAAAGATATATGTGCATACGTATATATATGAGGCAGATTTAATGGGTCGTAGAGGGGAAAAACTGCAGCAGACAATGGCTTTTGGTGCTCTGTTTATTTGAGATACTTTTCCAGATACATATCTATCCACTCCAGCTGCTGTGCATATGGCTTGAATTACTTTTATTTTTTCGGGGTTTGGGACCCGTTTTTTGGGACACTTGTATGTAGATATTATATATACATACAAAAACATGTATGTACGATCGTAAAGTGGTTAGACAGGCACTGATCTCGGACAGTCGCAGAAATATTTCTGTGGATTTGTGGAATTGTTGAATTATATTCTCGGTGGAGTAAAACAAGTTGAGCAACGACTATAGATATGGCTGTGGCTATGGCCTCTTGATTTATTGAATCACTTGGAGTTGGCCAACGACAGAGTTATGCATAATCTCTCAGGGTCAACTACAACCACATATCGGGATGTCGATCTCGAATTGCCTTTCACCAGGAAGAACAAACGAAAACAAGAAGAAAAGGAGTTCTCTGTGGCTCTGCTGCCACATGCCGAAAAGGTTTATTCAACTTTTCACCGGATCAACTTTCAGCGATTAAGTTTCTACAAAACAAACACCAAACGATGATTAATTAGTCAATATATTAGACTCAGACTTTGGCGCAAACTTAGACATAAATAAGAAACGTGTCTCACACAGACATGAGAGGGCTATAAATATGATAAATGACAGACAACCGAAAGACGGCCAAAAGTCGCAAATTAAATTACAAAAAAGAATCAGAAACCGAAAAAAAGATATACATATGCCTAAGCTGAGAACTTGGTTTCAGTTTCAGTTTTTCGGTTCAGCCTTGAACCCCGCTCTGTTCTGTGGGTCTGTTCTGTTCTGTTGATTACTTATTTATCATCCTACTGTCGGCGCTAATTGATTTTTAAGCAGTTCTGGATAAAAACAACAACTAATTCCTGACTAATTCTAGACACAGTTGGGATGTTTTTTGTGTTTGGTATTAATGAATGTCTGTCGGGGAGCCTGCTCTGAAATAGATGAATCGCAACAAGATCATAGGAGTGGGGATCGCATATAGAGGGAGCAAAGAGTGAAGCTGGAATTCTATGTATTTATTTCATGACAAATTAAGTCATTAAGTTCTAAGTTTTATGTTTGGATTTTAGTTCTGGTATCTGATTGATTTGTTGCCATAAAAACAGACACAACAAGACCTTAACTCATTTGAGTGGCAGTTAAATCTGAAGTCTCTTTGCTCATACGACACTCATACTTCACTTCATGACCCTCGCACTGCTCTCCGCTGCCCCTGCTGGGTGCAAGCCAATCTGCCCCTCCTGGGGCACGAGTCAAGCCATATCCCACTCCCACGCACATCCGGCCTGGCCTTGCCACTGTAGCGGCTCTTGCGATTTTCAATTCAAGTTCGTTGCCTAAGTCTTTCGTTTCATCAAGCGCCCCCGACCCACGCGCATGCTCTAATTTCTCGCAAAAATATTATTCGCTGGCTAAAGTCATAATTATGAATATCCATAAATTTGATATTTGGCAAACGCTTGACATCGCCTTGACGTCAACAAAAATGTTTAAAAATTATGTTATTTTGAGAGTGTTTCGGTAAAACACTTGACAAAACTTTTAGCAAGAGTTCTACAACGACAACAACGAGTTGGATTTAAGTGACTTAAGTGTGTCAACTAGACAATGTCAGCAGCAGCAGCAGCAGCGGCAGCGGCAGCAGCGACGGCAACAGCAGCAGAGAGTCAGCAGATACAGCAGCAGCAGACGTGCAGAGGCAGAGGCAGCTTCATTGTAAGCTCCATCCAGCACTTGTGCTTAATTTGCCTGAGCTGAGCAATCAAGTTGCTTGGCTGCATTCTGAATGTCGCCGCATGACTAAGCCAAAGAAGTCACAGCCACTGGCCAAGGCCCCAGCCTCAGCCCCAGCCCCAGCCCCAGCCTCAACGCCTCGCAGAGGTGGCCCCACCAATGTCGCCCCAGACCAGACCCTACTCGAAGATCGATGCGATGCGATACGATGCGATGCTGTGCAGGATTATCCAACGCATTGCATAAGCGACGCTTCAAAGTCTCAATTTGCATAACTTACACATTGATTAACACAAGAGCGCCAAATTAATGCGATCGACTGACTAGGAGGAGAAAAACTTTCTACACTTAGCGGCCGCCTCTCATAAATTTACAACAAATTTGTTAATTAAAAGTAGGCCCACTCCATCGGCCCCATGCCACCGCGGACGAACGAGAAGAGGATCAACGGAAGCATCAATAAAATTAATTGCAGGCCTACAGCGGCTACGCCTTGGAAATTATGTAAAGTTGTTGGCTTTTGGGACGGGATGGGATGCCTACGCTGGAAATTATGTCAATGCGGTTAACACAAAAAGAAAAGAAAGACACAGACACACAGATAGAGGTACAGAAATAAAGCAGTGAAGAAAAAAAAACGCCAGACTGAAAACGAAAATAAAGTCATGATTGTGTAACCGTTCCAAAAACCACCTGGCACGACACACAAACACACTACTAGTCGTAAAAAGCGAAAAGACTCTTTGTGTGGCAGCTCTGACGGTGGCGGCGGCGGCGGCGGCGGCTGCTGTCTCTTTGGGGATCGCCTCGGCTTTCAGCTCGAGACTTTGGCATCTTCCCCCGTGCGAAGAGAGTGAGAGAAATGAAAGTGAAACCTCGCTTAACAAAAAATTGATTTTTCATCAGGCCGCGAGAGGCGCTGAGCAAAGAAATCCAATTCGATTCGATTCGATTACATGACCGGCTGAGAGACTGCCTTTGATCACGCCTCGATCAATAAATATTAATGTCCATACATATATATCTCTATTTAATCAAATGGTTGCTTCTTTCGCTTTGGCTTTGTGATAATGCAAATTCTTCTCAAAAATACGAGTAGTTTTCATAATTAATACACTGTCCCAAGGACCGGCCGAACGGGGAAGTGGCATCGTCGAGCCATCAGCTGACTCCGACTCTGACAATCTTTGACTTCCGTTGACGCTTCTCGCTGAACCCGCGGCGACTCGACTCGACTCGACGCGCGATGAGTTGTAGAAAATTCGTGATTAATGATCCTCGGCCCAGCATAACAGCCGAATTCCGTACAAGCCATAATTTGGCTTAATGACCATCTCCGTTTTACTGCGTGTGTACTCGCAGTAGGCCTTCTCGGAGCCCCAGCTCTTAGTGCTTCAGGCTAATGCATAAATAAAGCCATAAATGCAACCAAAACTATGCGACACAAAACATGTTTCAAAGGTCATACATTTTTGGCATTAAAAGATGCACGAAAAATATGTTCATAAATTAAGAAATATATATCCACAAATTTCAAAGAATTTATCGTATGATAATCTAAGCTGTTTAGGTTTTAGCTGCAAGAACAGTAAACGAATCCAACAAGAAACCGAAAACGGAACGACAATTGGAGATAGGTGCGCTGGTGCGTAATATAAAAAGAGAACCAAAGGAACTTTCCAAAAGTATGAAAGGATCACCATTTCAAAATTAGCAGATAAATATAAAAAATCGCAGAAAATCACTCAATATTAATGATGAAATCTGTAAAACATGAAATAGTCACACAATAATCTAAGCCACTGGATACCAGGATACAAAAAGAGATATAAAGGACACACAGCACTACTCTCTGATGTAAATAGCGATATCACTTTTAAGCAACACTCACAACTTAATCATATTATCATATAAATAAAAATAAGGACTGCGAAAACTCACCATAAAATTAAACTAAAAAGCATTTGTTGCTTAATCATTGTGAAGCAGTCGGCTGCTGCCTCGGCAACTCTCTTTTCTGTGTGTTTTATGGGGGGTTGGTTTAAATTAAACGACTTAATAATTTATATAGTTAGACTTATTAGCTCTTTGTTAAACAAAATAAATAGATTTAAATTATATTTGGCACGTTTTGCAAATTTGTTGATTGATATTTTAAATAAATATTTATAATTTGGGATTGGAAATTCTTCGAAGGTGGATTTAGTTGAGCGTGATCGTGTGGTTTTTGAAAGCACTCGGCGAAGAATTTACCAACGGAGGTGGTCGGACGGAGTCGCAGTCGGAGTCGTCTTGCCAAAGAGATTGTAACCGATGATGTATGCTATGATTTGAATCCTTTCGGTAATTAGCATAACGTTGGCAATGCAGAGCACAGCATTGACCCGAATAGCAAAGCGACGAGCCTATTTTGGCCAAAAACGAAGCGACAAAGCGACGAAGCGACCAAGCGACAATCTGGGCTAAGACAAAACGCCGTGCACACGTCTCGATACGTGCGAACGCGCCAACGAACTGACAGACGGAGTTCGAAAATGAAACCGAAAACGACAGCGACAGCGAAACCGAATTGAAAACGAAAACGAAAACGATACCGAAACCAAGACAGACTCAGATGCTCAGACTCTGTCTTAGACCAAGACCCAGACTCTGACTCTGACTGTGGCAGAAGCAAAAACGTATCTGAAAGCTGCCAGCCCCGGTGGCCGGGCTTAAAAGGCAAAGCACAGAAAAGCCAAAACGGATCTGCTGTAAGCCCCCCCGTACGAAAGAGAGCTTCGGCTGAGGCGTCGTCACCCCAGCAAACCGGTAGCGCCATGTCGCAGCTGCTTGCCGGCTCTCTGCCGGTTCTCTCTTGGCAAACACCATAGCGTCTATCTCTCTCTACCTCTCTCTTTGTGTCTCTGGTTCTCTCTCTCTCTCTTTTCAAAGGGGAGAAAGTAAAAAATGATGAGACGGGCATACACTCCGCTACACAGCATGGGACCCCACGGACATTGATACACATCCACCATCCACAGACAAAAAATCAGGCCAAAACTCATGCTTTTGTTTCGCTTTGCGGTCAGAGGCAATTTTTGGCCAATTTTACTTGGCCCACACACACACACACACATACGCACACACACCATGGCAGGCTTTGTTGTAACCTCTTTTTTTAACACCTTTTGTCTGCACTTTTGACTTCAAATCAACAGCATCTTGTGAAAGGAGTCACGCGCTTTGTGTCTCTCTTATTATTTTTGAAATTCGCGAATTAAACACAGAGATTCCACCGAAAAAAAAAAACAAAGACTGCAAGTGAGGAGGCAAATATTTATTGCTGGCAAAGAGCCGAGAGGAAACAAGTTTCATCTCATTGTGAGACGAGTCTCGAGACAAGACTCCATTTGCTGTCGGGTCTCCCTCCTGCTGTGATGTAAGCGCCCAAAACCACATTACCCATACTCAGAGCCCAGTCCCAGAGCCCAGTACCAGTCCCAGAGCCCAGACCCCATCACAGAGTCTATTCCGATTCCAGCTGAAAAGGTCTCTTCCCCATTGGGCAATCCGTTCCAATCCAAGTATTCAACTACCATCTATGAAAAAGCGAATTAGAAATCGAATGCAACTTATCAGCGAGAGGGCATCCCCCGCCACGACCAGACCCAGACATCTCTTGGGTACATCTCTTGTCGGCCAAGTTAATTATCTGGCCAAACATTTCGATTAGTGTCGGGGCGCTAAAATGCCAAGCAAACAGGGACGACAGGTGGCGCATGTCTGCCGGCCATAAATTGGATGGCTAAATGTCATCAAAAAGAGGCTCAACACCATAGACCCCCCTGCCAAAAAAAACATACATACTCGTACGAATTCGTCAGACACTGAAATTGCTAATTGAAATCAGCCAAAAGTATTTAGACCTTCACGCGAGTTTACAGCAATACTCGTATTTTGAGAGTGAAATTTGTCAATTGATATTGCAGGTGTTATATATGTCATTTATAGAGGTACTTCTTATATAGAAATCTGCAGCTCAGAATTATGATATTTCATAGACATTCGAAGGCTGATTAGCGCCTTGAATTTGTTTGGAATGAGTCATAACTTAATCAATTCTGATCAAATTTGTAAGGTACATAAATATGAGATAAAAATGGTAGTCCCCCAAGTTTAGTGTTGAAATGTTTAAGCAAACAATCAAAACGATTTCCTTAGGACTGTTTTGTGGAAAAGCCAACTTCTTTGCTGTAGAAAATATATTGAAAATTGAATTAGTCATGACCTCTAATAATGGGGTATATCCGAAGGGTATATCCCCTCAATCTTTATAAAGATGTAGCTAGAATAGCTGCATAAAATATATGACCATTCTTACAAATTTTATAGAGTCATAGCTTTATAAATATTGATCCTATATTTTGGGTATAAATGATTATAATTAAGTGGAAATTCACAAATTTTACGAACCAAATTATAATGTCATTTCTAACAAAAGAAAAGTCTACTTCGAAATACCATCTCATATCTCTTTTTCCCCGTAGAAAGTGCATTCTGTCAAGACTCGACACCCCTTTGTTTGCAGTTGTTTTTTTCGGCATAATTTCATCATTAAACATCGAAAAACGAAAAATGTTGTGTTGATTTTGCTGTAGGCCCTGGAGGCTCGGAGACTCGGAGGCAGGCATGCAGGTCAATGTATTTATCAAGAGCTGGAGCTCGAGAGATGCGCATTTTGATTTGCATAATCTCACATTAGCTGGCATTATGTTTTCCTCATTTCAATGATGATGATGATAGACAACCTTAACTTTCCAATCAATCAAGGCACCCGAGGAGAGGAGGAGTGCATGCGCACAAATGTAAATGCCACAACATCTACACACCTGAAGCCGGTGTCGTTTCTGTTACTGTTGCCATTTGTGCGTTTGTGTGTGTGGGTCTTCATGGCTAATGGACGCCCCTCACATGACCTTGCCATGGAGGGGGCCTTAATTTGTCACCTCTGTTGACCAAAACATACAAAATCTGAGCTGAAATTACATTTAAACGACCATTTCAGCTGCCGCTCGCTTAATTACAGCACACACACTGATATCCGCGTATCTGTGTGTCTGTGTGTATCTTCAGAGATGTTTCTCAAAAAAACGAAATACCAAAAAAACTAGCATCACAAGATGGCATCACGTGCTTAATGCTAATCTTCAGTTTGGCTTCGTTTCTTTTTTGTTTTTGTTTTTTTTTTCTTTGCGGCTGTTTGTCTATGTGGTTTACCCTCCGCTCTGCAGCCTGACGACGGTAGTAACAGGAACCGATCCCCAGCCAAAGCTCTAACTAAAGAAAACATCCAAAAAAGTATTCAAAAAGTTGTTTGCTTAGTTTTTGTATACCCTTACAAGTTATGCGGGGGTATTATAATTTTTATTAGAAGTTTACCAGGCAGAGCAGGAAGCATTTGCCTTCATAGGATGGATCGGACTAAAGCGAAGATAAATCTTAATACAATTATAAGAGGGTTCTGCCATCTCTTCTGTTAGATCCAGTAATCCTCTTATAGCCCATCTTTCAAGAACATAGCACTCCATCTTTGGTGGATATCGAAGGCAAAATCTGTACATTTATATTACAAGTCTGCTCGCAAATTCTATATTTTTTCCAAATGTTTAAAAATCAAATATCAGAATATCATATATATTTTATCGTTGTATCTTGTCTTTCGTTTTGACTAGAAACTTTAAGTCTTTAAGGGTATCAACAGCTTCAGATGCCATATGCTAACCTAACCCCTTCCTTTCTTGTTTGTTTGTTAGTCGTTGCTGCTGCTGCTGCGGATGCTGCTGCTGCTGCTGATGTCGCCGGATTTTGGTTAGACTCATGTGATCTGAAGTCGAATGGCGGCGAATGGCGACGTGGTTTCGTAAATAATAATTAATAAATGCAATGGAGTCGCATATAAACCTTATATTACTTTCGGTCTTGGGCCAAACACTTGCTAATTGTCAACGCGGATGCTCAAACCAAACCTCGCGGTACGCTGTATGCTGTCCGCTGTCCGATATACGACAATATGCATGTGACCCCCACACCTTAGTCAAATCCTTAGTCAGTCAGCTGCAAATTGTCGTATTCAAATTAGGGGGAATTTTTGGAAGAAGCCGGTTCTCTTATGTGGGATTTTGTGTTGTTGGAATTTGAAGGGGTTTCTTAATCATAAGAGCCTCTCCATATCATAGAGCAGCGGCCAGTGGTCAATGGCCAATCTTCAGCCTCGAGAACTTCGTGTGCCTGGCACTAAATATCGAACTTTTAGTGCTCTTCAAATGGCGTCAATATCTGCCACATCTCGAGGTCCGGTTTGAAGCATTACGTAAAAACAGAGTCTCGCAAAGATAAATAAAATATCGTTTAAATGATATTTGAAAACCATATACAAAAGCCCACAGAAAAAATACAGTAAAAACTCCTAAAACGCTCAAAAAGCTGCCTCCGAAAAGTCGCTCAAGTGTTGGATATATATTGATCACGTTATTTCAAACAAATTTCAATGGTTTAGGGAGGCGGGGAAAGGGCGTATCGTGAATCGGTAATATATGTACAATTAAAATTAAAATTTTACAATTTATAATCGGCAAACACAAGACAAACGGCATCGGCAAACAACAATTGAAGATGCCCCACGGGTCCGTCTCTATCCCCCTCCCCCTCCGAGCGACTCGGTTCAACCGGTTCGTGCTACAACAACAAATATTCGCACTTGAACCCTCCACAAGGTGATGCCCAGGCAGTGAAAGTATTGGAGACAATAATATACTTTTAGATGACATAAAAGATACCACCACAATATGTAAATGTCGAGCCCGGTAAAAGAAGACCTATAAAGGCATTGACTAGTTATCCAGTTGTTGTCGCTGCTGTCGATTCGATTATTTAATGTCTAAGTCTCAGACGTTGAGCTGAATTTGTTGCTTGACGGGGGGAAGAGAATGCTGAACAGGAACTTTGGGGCATGGGGAAAAACTTAAACGGGAATGCTGGCCAAAGAATGTCTGTGGAATTAGTTCTGAGATAAAGTTGTTTGCTAAAAAGGACAGAGTAATTCCATGTTGCAATATCTTCCACATTTATTTTCGGTTCCTTTGTTCTGCAATTCCACTCCAAGCAATCGCATAGTTTCAATTCTGTTTTCTTTTAAGCCAGACAAGGAAAGAACGTGCTTTGTGTGGGTGTTTTATGAGCCGGAGACGACTCAAGAACGTCTAACACTTCGTGATTGTTGATTGAGCCGGCAACAAGCAAAACACTCCGCACAAAGGCGACTCAATTGGCATTTTTCGAAGAGTTTTTGTTTTCTTTTAGCTATTTCCCCATTTCGGCTTAATTAATTGACACATAAATTATGAATCGAATAGAGAGATAATAAGCTGATTGATCAAGTGTAAGGGGAGACATATGTATGTAGGTTGGTTTAGCGTTAGAGGTGTTTGATAGACTGAAGGGAGATTGGATGGGTTAGTACTATTTCTAGCTAGATTATCATATAGATCAGAGCTTTGACAAGCAAAATGCATCTGTATATGAATATCTAAAATATCTAAAAATTGTGCAGATATTTTTCACATTGTTTACTAAATATTGTCATTTAAAAAATACATGTAGCATACGATCATAGAACATCAGTTAAAGTAAAAACCTATTTTTTTTATCTCAATCCAAATTATATGTACATACGTGTATACATGTGTATTTTATGCATAGATACTCGTATGTACATATGTTCGACAAAAGTAAGCTTAGGCTGCCGAAAAGTATGCTTTAGTGAATCAAAATTTCAGAAAAGCCCAAAACTATGTATGCCCTTACATTTTACGGTAAAATAGTATTTACATCTTCGTTTCTGGTACTAAAATACTAAAATTAGCTGAAAATTCAAACGATCAAATTCAAACGGCTAAACTTGTCATCAAACGAACATATTTCCGCGTCAGGTGTCTCCGTTGCTAATTACATGCAATATGTAGATAATTTGTAGCAAATTTGTATTTAGCGTATAATTATCATGAAAAGATCTCAATTTTGCCCTATTAGTTTGGCTATATCTCTCCTATTTATGGACAGATCTGGGCGGGGCATATCTTTCGCCGAAAATCATAAAGCCTCAATGGAATTTGTCGAAAATCGGACCCATTTTCGTAGTTGATACTTTGATGCCGATCGACAGTCTGGATCTTCACGATTATGGGAAAGCTAGTCCTTCCCCGATCTCGCCCTGTTTTCCCGAGATACAAGCCATAGGCCAAAAATAAAAAGGTCAAATTTAAATTTTGACTTTAAATGAAGCAGTTCTTTGTCATAATTGGTCTACCTATTATACTGTAATCTTGTTTTTGATTTGTTCTAACTGTTCTCTTCAAGAATAGCATCGAAAGAGACAGCATTATATTATTTTGGTATTGACCAATACATTATCAATACATTAAAAAAAAGCTTTCATAATTTGTTAATGTTTATTGTTAATCAAACGTTTTTGCCGTTTGTGTTAAAAAAAAATGTTTTTAAGAAAAGCGATATTAGACTGATTGTTCCTATGGCAGGCATAAGACATGGTGGTTCGATCCGGCTGATTTTTATACATCATATTTCTATAAGCTTATACACATTTTGCGTTAAGTTAGGCTCTACCTCAACTAGAAGTCCTCCCATACAACAGGAAGAAAAGTGCGTGAAAAATGAATGTACCATTTGAGCTCTGAGTTTTCTATAAAAACGTATAATTTAAATTTTTAAAGAAATTATGAATTTGGCACTTAAGATCCCAATAAAAAATATTCAAATTGTGATCTTAAAATTCATAGGTATATCACATTTTATTCCCGCGTGTGACTGTACAACACTTACAAACTATTTAGCAACATTTATGGCTTTAATCTCTTACAAACGCTTTTTGGTCTCATTTAGTTTTTCCGTCACTCCTCCGGGGGTGGCCCACCATTTGTGGGCTCTCTTGAGCATACGCCATGGCAGCCAGATGGTTAAGAAGGCACCGAGCAACAGGCAACCGATAATGTCGAGCAGCAGATACTGATAGAGGGGTAGGAAGGCGCCGTGCGACTTCAGATGTCGGGCCCCCCGATGCCGCATGATGTACTCGATCCAGAAGGTGGCCTCATCGAGCGGATGTATGGGATTATCGCGGAAGCGCTGGGAGACCTCCAGGGCACTGTGCTTGTATTGCGGCTCGGAGATGAGCGTCTCCACGTTCCGCACGAGGTCGTCGACTGTCAGCTTGGAGAAGACCAGAGATCGGGCATAACCCTCCCGCACTGATTTAATCGTGTTCCTGTGCTGATCCCCATAGAGGGGAATGCACAGCATCGGCACGCCCCAGTAGATGCCCTCCTGGGTGCCAAAGATCCCTCCGTGGGTGATGAAGAGCTTAACATTTGGATGGGCCAGAATATCATTCTGTGGCATCCACTTCCTGATCATCACATTCGGTGGGAGCTGTCCAATTGAATCGTTCTCGTACTTCCAAATGACTTGCTGCTTCAGCTGTCCAAAGGCCTTGAGGATCAGGGCCGTTTTCTCTGGCGGCATATCCGTGCTCTTCATGTAGGAACCCAGACTGAAGTACACCACCCCGTTGGTGGCGTTGTCCAGGAAGGTTTGAAGATCGTCGGGCAACTTCTTCGCAGGCTGAATGTGGGCTCCTCCCACGTTTATGAGACCAGGCATACTGGGTCGCGGGAGATCCACGCTGCGATGACTGTTGATCAGCATTAGAGAGATGTTACGCTCGAGATCATGCACATGGGGAAGGGGACCTGAAGGGCGGAATAGAGGAAACATTAGAATAGATCTCGACTGAGTGTGTTAGTCACTCACCATTGATCACTCCCTTGAAATACTTCTCCGCCAATTCCTGCATTTTGGGGAGATAGAACCACCGCCTCATTACCGCATCGTACAGCGATATATAGGCATTATAGGCACGCTGACTGAAGGTCATCTGATCCGTATGCGACAGCAGGAGATGTGGTATCACTGACCATGGGGTGAGGATGCCCATGGCGTGATCCATGTTGTCCGCATATCCCATGGTGCCAATTGTGACCACGGGACAGTTGAACTTCTTCCCAAACATGAGGAAGGCCTCGTGGAAGAACTGCTCTAGGATCACCAGATCATAGTGATCGTCTTTGCTCTCGATTAGCTTCTGAACTTTTGCATCCCTGAAGGCATGCTCAGTGGTCATCAGTCCAATAGTCCACCAAAGCTGCAGATTCTGGAAATCGCTGGCGAACTGCATGCTAAAGATGTTTTTCTTGGGAACTGAGTTGAGAACACCGATCTTCAATGAGTATTCTTCTATCTTAAAAAAAAGCCTTAGTATACTCACAATGCTTGGGTATATCAAAGGATGGACTGATGATGATCTCAGTGAGATTCTCATGGGGTTGTTTGGTGGGATGATTGTTTACACTCGTCACATGGTGTCCCTGCCGCAGAAGGTCCCGCTGAAAGTGCTCCAGCCAGAGCCAATGACTGGGCGCCGGAAAGGGTCCCATGAAGAGTATCCGATAGGTTTCCCCCAGCCCGGGCAGACCGAGCAGACAGAACACCATCAGGCATTTGCACTTCAGCTGCGTCTCCATCTGCTGCAACATGATAGACAACAATTAACATCGACAATTAAAACGTCAGACGGAGAGGCTTGAGAAGTCGCGTAATTTGCGTCAGATTAGCATTGGGATTGGCTTTGGTTTATGTTCAGTATACGATTTCAATATTTGCATAAAACAGATCGCCAGATGGAAGTCTAATTAATGACTCTAGTTGTTGAATGTAACGTTGAGTTAGGGAAATGAGTCTTTGAGAGGCATGCAAAAAGGGAAAACTCTGTAAGCAAACTCTATTACAAATGTGTGAAAAATGACCACATATTTTATGAATATTTCTCTCAGCTAATATTGAATCTATACATTTTTAGATTATAATTATAATAATTCCAACATCACACCTGTGTTAATGGTTCTATCTTACTGGTTTGTTTACTTATTTGTATTTTTACACTCGTTCTTTTAATGAATGATTTCAATTTGTTTTAAGAATATTTATGAATAGTTCTTTAAGACAAAGGAACAACTTTTGTTAGACATTTGATACAGCATGTCATAAAATCATTATTGTATGTCCCAGAAACCTCGTTTCCATATGTATATCTCCCACTCGTGTTTGCCTTCATCATTTGAATACTGTCTGATTCTTTCACAGATGTTTTTCCACTGAGGGTCCAATTCCAGACTGAACTCCGAGCATTAAACAAACACACCTTTGGCTTTCGATCTGTTTGAAATGCAGCAAGTTAATTTCATCATTTTGTAATTAACAATTAATATTAGATTAATTGTGGAATTGTGGGCCAGACAGCATTCTTATTGGTTTACGCCTCATATAAATATGTACGTATATATGCATGTTGTAGGTCTCAACTTATCTACTATAATAAAGGTTTTTTTCATTTAATAGTCAGTCTGTGGACTGTTTGGCTAGACTTGCTATCAAAGGTTTTGCTATATTGTTTGTATACACTCTTCTAATCTTTCACTTTTCTTATCAACGCCTATTCTGGGTCAGTTAGGTTTATTTTCATTTCATTATTCGTCGGAGCTTGAGATATTTTTCGCGTGGAACTTAAATAAAATGGGATTACAATAAGCTTAAATTAGCCTTATGGCCTCTAACTTTTGCCCTCAATGCATTGATATTAGGCGCTAGTTGTGTGTGCTTTTATACCCCTGGAAGAGTATTCTAAATAAATTACGAATTTTAGGCTCTGAAGTGTATGAACTCGAGTAAAGTGCGAAAGTAAAATAAATGAACTCCAAAAAAGGGTTGTAAAATCCAACAATTGGTCAGTCAAGAATTCTTTCTCAATAAAAATAAATGTCTTAGAAATACTAGAAATATTTGGAATCGTAATAGCTCATATTTGATGTCAATCAATGCCAAACGATGTTATTTATTCCAAAACAAATGGAGACTCTTAAACTATAATAATAGTTAACTGGTTTCTAAGAAATATATGTGTGTATGTATGTAAGTTATATCCACCTGAATTGGGTCCCAATAAACCTATCCATTGGTATGTATGTACATGCATATACATATGTACATATGTAGAAATGCGTATTTTTTCTGATCAACTTTATTTGTTTACTCTTTCATTTCTCTCAATCAATTTTTTACGATTCTGTTGTTGTTTTGCTTATGTTTTTCGCTCTATATTGAAAGCCAACTACTACTAGGAATTATAAGTAAAACCTGCTGTTCGTCAGATGTCATTGAGACGTGCTGATAAATCGCATGTGGAAGTATATTTTGTCATCGCATTTCGCATTGCATTTCGCTCATGTAATTTACTGTTATAATTAAATAGCTGAATTGTTGTTGCAGTTGCTTCCATTAGCAATTGCTTACGAGTTTCTTATTGTTTTTGTTGGAATGCACTAAAGGAAAAATATGTGCGAGTATCTGTGTAGGTTTTCTTTTTATGCATTTCCACCAAGGTTTTTGGGTTCACGTAGAGCTGTTAAAACATAATTGTGCTGTAATTTGTTTAATGTTTGCCAGCTAATTGTTAATTTTGTTGAAATTAAAATTATTTTATTACAAGGCGGTGGGAATGTCTTTAGAGATTTCGTAATTCAAAGAGATTTTTTTATTTTATCTGCCAGCCAAAGAGCCGTTTGATCGATGGGCGAGAGATTGGCCGAAAACGGGTTAAAAGGTAAGAGTGTTTTGAATGAAAAAAGTGAAACGGGTTTCGTGGTTAGCCAATAGTTTGATGATTTTTCGTTATAGTTTCTATTATATCATTTTAATGAGTTCAAACAATTAGAGATATAATTGTTTTTCTATAAATTTCCACAATCTATGGCCCTTTAAAAGTGGTTTTTAACGAGTTGAATCAATCTCAGAAAATGCTTCCATAAATAAATTAAATTTTTTTAATATTATACACCTAATATTTGTATTAAAAATTGACATCTTTGTGATGTGGAACAATTAAATAAATTGTGTTAATTTTATGCTCTAATGAGAGTATTTTTTAAATATAATAGAGCCTTTGAATTTGCTGTCTTGAACAATTGTGTTTTATTTAGTTAATCAAATGTTAATCACCTTTAATTCGTTGAGCACTTCACTATAAGATATATGGTTCCTTTGTGCGACAAAGAAAATTAGCACTTTGAAAAGATTCAAATTCAAAAATTAGCGCGAAACGCGACCGCTGGGCACCAAAGTGCAGTTATCACTGACACTCGGAGGCACGAAGGCGTCCCACGAGCCCGCGACCACCTCAACACTTAATCAGTCGCAGTCGCAGTCGACGCCTCTGCCGAGGCACCACACAAACATTAACGAATAGAAATACAAATCTAAGCTACAGTACAATCCGTACCTGTATCCGTGATTGTGTGTCTGTGTGTGTAAGATTCGTGGGGTTTTCTGCAGCCCTGGCAGCGCACAACGGCAGCGACAAAGGCAAATCAACCTGAGCATGGGCGCTCATTGTTTGTTACACTCTTGGAGAGGGTATTAGTATTGCGATAAGAGATTTGAAGTGCAAAATAAAGAAAGGAAAGGGGACCGACCTTATAAAGTATATAGATGTTGGATCAGCATCAACAGACAAATGTACCGACTCTCGATTCTATTTCTGTGCTAAGCACTTCTAGCAGTATGCATAGTAGGTGAAACCGCTACGATCGGATCGCTATATCTTATAGCTCCCATATACGATAGTATCGTGCATAAAGCAAGTTATTGGTAGATAACCCAAAAGAATACTCGAAATATTCTAAACAGAACTCTATAAATGCTATTTTCATAAATCTTAAAGGGTATCTGAGGCTTCGACTTCAGGAGCTGCCATACTGGCCTTACCTTAATCTTATTGTTTGAGTGTTGCTCTGGCACCGTCGACTGTGTACTCGTACATATGTGGCTTTCTTAATTACAATATTGTTACAATTGATTGCCAAGTGTTGCCAAAATAATTGTTTACCTGTCAATGAGGTGAGGGATAACCCCAGCAGAAGCGTATGTACATATGCATGATTGATTCACGTGTCGTTCACCAGACGAGAAGGTGAACAAAGAACTTGGAATGCGAAGTAGAATTTAGCAATGATCTTATCAAAACAAAATTAATAAATAAATTAGAGTACGAATATACGTACAAATGTTTGTAAAGAAACGCATTTTGGCAACAAATAAACTGGAATATTCTTGCCAAAACAGGAATTTTTGCTAATAAATATTCTATAATATTTCACGAGAGGCAATTAGTGGAATTTGAATATATATATATATATGTATTTAAAATATTATATGCAACATCATTAAAAGAATAAATTAAAATAAATATATTCTAAATGTATACAACTATGAATATTCCCCTTAAATTGTTTAATACTTTCAGGATGCATCCACTATTCTGTAAATCAACAGCAGAAAAATCACCAAATTATTGAGAATAATTCCAGGATACAGTAATAGTCAGCACACCCAGAATCAATCACGATTTACTTGGGGGAAAGTAGTATTATCAACTGTGGGATTTACCATGCAAATCATTGGCAGCATTTCCTTGTTCATCAGAAATAAAACAATAACAATAAAACTGCATTGGCATTCAATTACCACTGAAGCGGAAATCGGAAACGCTTGACGACATTTTTTTGGCGTGAAAATGACTTTTAGCATTAAAAATGTATTATTTGTGCATTCACCTTGAAGGCGGTCAAGTTCACATTTCTGATAAGAGCGAAGCCCAAAGCCACATCATTAAATTATAATTAATGTTTGTTAGCTTTAACTGTCAGAAAGCCAAAATGAAAGGAGAAAGACCAACCCAAGTGAAAGGGAAAGAGAAAGATAACGCGGGTGTAAGCAAATGACATGAAATGTGCCCCTTGTGAACATGCAACAAATTAAGGAAATCAAACAAAGTAACAGAAACCAAAACAAGAATGAACACTGAAGATGACGTTTTGACTAAAACATACCCAGTAATTGAATTTATAGCATATCCGCATAAGTCTATCCCATCAAATGGAAAATAAAGTTTGGTAATACATCTCATTTTTAAGAATTTCACACTTTTACAGATCTAATCATTAAAACGGGTTCTTTCATCTTTAATATTTCCAGTAGAGCTCGAGAACACGTTCTCCTGTTCCTTGCGAGCCCACCATACCCTTTTGCGTTACTCGTAGCAGGGTATAACAACTCCAAAAGTCAGCCCAAAAAGGGCAAAACACAACACAAGATGCCGAAAACATTTCATTGAAAATTGGCACGCTTCAATGAAGCGAGGCACCACCAAGACCAACAGTCGACTGCAGTTCCAGTCGGAGCAGGGCAGGGCCTGGGCATGGGCATAAGCATGGGCGTGGGCGTGCACCCAAGTCCCGGCAACGATGATGGACGACCATGCCCCGGGCGTTGTTTGATGGCAACTCAAGACATGGCCAAGAACGGCACTTTTGATGCAAACGATCGCCAAGACCACCACCAAAAAACAAAAAAAAATGTTCATTCATAAGCTCTGTGAGCAGACAAACAGTGGACATGCTACAATGGAAATGAATTGCCTGTAACAGAATGTTGCAGAGGGGGAGAGTCGCAGAGAGATACGGAAGAAACAGTGCATTAAAACAGAGGCAAAATAAAAAAAAACCTACATGCTTCGAAGATAAGATTCATTTGGTGAAAGAAGCCTGAAAGTCAGTCGAGAATGAATGGGTTTGGATCTAAAAGAGCAATGAAAGGATTTAGTTTAGTGGGTGAAAGATTGGCTTACAACGAGATGGATTTTACGGGAAGTATTGACTAGGGAAGTAGTGTATTGTTTGTTTGTACTGTGACAAATGGTTAACAAACGGCCAGTAATATATTACTTAGAAGTTTCTTTCTAAAGTTGAACTCTTCCCAATTCTATAGTACACAGTTGCACTGCCTAAGGGTTGCCCTTTTTACTTTTAGATTGCGGTATATTCATTGAGAACAATTAGGGATAGTTCCTGATCCACTTCATGGGCTATACAGTGCATTTTATCTCAAGTGGCAGTGACACTTAGGATATCCTTTTTCGGTCTGATTTCGTGGATTTTTCAGCTTGAGAATTAGCATTGATTGTTTTTTCTTAAAGATAAATTAATTGAGAAGGGGAATCCATTTTTAAATATTTTATTTCATTAGTTTTATTTCACATTTTCGAATACTTTTAGCTTAATTAAACCCAATGATTCAGCCGAATTATTTATGAGGTGCCAACTACAATTGCCAACACCCATAAGCGAATGATATTTTATTAGACCCTCATATGGAACTTAAGCCCAGCCCATCCACAGAATGAAAGAACAACCAAAACGGGATTGTATGTAATACAAGAGAACTATTTGTTAGTTTGCGCCAATTTAATGTTGACTTTGCACTTCAATCCACACACAGCCAAATTAGGCCAAATCAAACAGATACGCATAGAAGCGAGACCTTTTGTATCTTATTGTACGACGAGTACTACCCATTGCCATTAGTTTCCATCTATCTATCTATCTATCTATCTATCAATTAAGTGAACGTGCGCTTTCCCAGGGGCGCTTTGGATAGGAGACATCATCGAAACAAAAAGATACAAGAACCAAACCCCCAATGGATGACACTGACAATTTCCACGGAACAATGGACGAGCGTTCGATGAGCGACGATCGCGTTGCGTGGGGCAATTAAAAATTTCACCCAAATAGCAAACGTTGCGCATGATTAGACCACGGAATTCGAGAAGTTCGAGGCGAATTTCATGCTCCCGACCCGCATCGGTGGAAAATTGGTTTGCCCAGCAGCAGCAGTCGGCGGGTGGTCGATGCCGACGACAGCACAAAATTTGTCGAGACTTTGGCTCTGTACTCAATATAGTTTTGCTATGGATTGTTAGGAGGAGAGTCTGGGGAGGAGATGATTGTTGTGTGGTAGGGCTGGGAATCTTGTTTTGGCAGCTGTCAATGTGTCAATATTAATTTAATATGTCAGAAGCAGTATTCAGCACAATTTAAAATTGAGTTATAATGTGACACACGAGATGATGGGCTGGTGCTGGGACTCTCCCAAAACATGCCATTAGGGGTTGTACTTCTCACACACACACACACAACACTCAAGTGGCTATTCGAGGATATTCAATATCTTAACGATCAACCCCCTGACGACGACTGTTTTCATGTGTGCACTTCTAGTGGCCCTCTGGTAGACGTCGAACAATTTGTTAATGAGCAAATTACATGGTATTTGCATATAAATACCAAGTTCATTACCTTAACAATAAACTACGAGTATCCACACCAGAACAGTGGACACGCCCTCAAAGTGATTCACTGCTTCCACTCCCCCATCCCATACGTTTTCCCAAGAATTTTGGGGAAATTCTTTCGATGATAAGGCAAGCAACTATAAAAACTGTTGAAGCGTAAAAGGATGCCCCCAGTGTGGAGTGCGGTATCGCGTAAGTGTAGGTGTACTTACCATTTCCTTTGCAGATATGCACGGCAGGGTTGTCAGGTGTGCTCAAAATGCATTAATCCTTCAGGGAAATATTATTTCTTGAAATATCTTGCATTTTTCTTTGCATTTCAAGTTACTTACTACGCTGAAATATAACACCTCCTGTCAAATACTTTTTCGCCTTTCCTAAATATATATATATTTTATACATATTTTTTTAAATATTTCAAAAAACTTTTGGGGTTGTTCTTGTACAAATATTCATTTTCTTCCAAGTTATATACACTGAAAAGAGATTAAAACGTGTAATTATGAATAATAAAACAGCTAAAATATCAAAAAATTATTCAAATAGCACACATATGAACAGCTGAACCACTTGGCAACCCTATGGTACATCCATCCAGCACGTGTGCCTTTTCCCTGACTTTTCCCTGCATTTGCCCCATATGAACAATACCAGAGAATTCTCGAAAATTATTTGACTTTGTGTCGTATCTTGCTTAGGCTTTATCGCCGATTTGGTTTCGAATGTTTTTTGGGATTGCAACGCGAGGGATAATTTCCTCTGCTCCTGCTTCTCCGACTATTCCCTTCCCATGCAGCAATTAGTAAGAGTGCAGTTTTATGTGTTTATTTTTACATATGCCACAGCTGTGTGGCCTAACCTAGATAGTCGTAGTCGTGGTCCGCCCCTGCCAAGGCACTCCTCCAGAACACTTCACTCCTGTCCGTCAGAGGCGGCGTGCAGCGATGAGGGGGGAGAAACACAAATTGTGCGTGATATGAAGTCATTCCTGTCGGCGTTATCAGGAGAGCGAGCAGCCCCTAAGGGTTGCGGCGATGCAGTTGAGCCTTGAAGAGGGGCGTGTAATCGAACAAACACACACACACCCCTTCTCCACTCACATACTCGTACGAATGCATGCATCTAGGGAGAAGATACTCCCAAGTTTTGTGCTGGTTTCATAGGTGTTTTATGTGATTTTATGCCCTTAATTTATTAATGAAGTAACCGCAGCGAATTCTTCTTCATTTTGTTGTGTGTCTGATTTATGTGGCATCTGCTGTCGGTCGGCTGGTTGGAATTTTTGATGCATGTCAGGGAGGTCGGCCTGTGGCTGGGTGCGGGCCTCCATGCTGGTGTCAAAGGGTTCATTAGCACGCCAGAAGGATATTTACACGAGCACACACATAACAAGCGATCCAACAATGCCAACAAACAAGCTGCAGGCACCATAAGACACCGTGTGACTTATGTAACTTAATAGGCTGATGAAAAATGGTTAAGAGATTTTTATCACTCAACATGCAACAGACAAGCAGACAGTCAGACAGACAGTCAGACGAAGGCAGCGGAAGGCAGTTGCAGCCGCAGTTGCAAACAACATGTGGCACAAGCAATGGCAATGGCAAAGGAAAAAGGCAAAGGCGATGCCCCAGCCAAATTGTATCCACATGTGTGCAGGCCCAGGCCCCACCACCAAGATGATGATGTTCAGAGATCATCAGAAAGAGCGACCGCAGTCCAAGCAGCACCACCGCCAAAACAAATTGAAAAATTTCAAGTCCTCAGCCTCTTGGCGCTCGCAATTGCTCAATCGCGGCGTACTTTCGTACTTTCGCGTGCTCGCCGCCAGCCAGAGGCCCCCTTGGGTGGAGGATGGGACAGAGAGCAGCACCCATTCGATGGGGGCCCACAGCAGAGGAGAAAGAGCCAGAGCACAGTGTCATCAGCGCTGCTCAGAGATGAGCAGAGAATGTGGAGAACGGAACCTGCACAAGAGAGAATTCTAGGGCATACGAGTCAGTGATGCTCTTAAGAAAGGATGAGGAAATAGGAAAAATAATATGATATTTATCTGTATATTTTATCTGTGTAGATCCTCACTATTAACATCAAGAAATTATATCTGAGAAGAGTAATTTTTAGAAGTACTGTGATAGTAAGATCAGATTAAAATTAAAAATATTGTCTTAGATCAGTGGATCACAAGTGTTTTCCAATTTAGTGATGGCAGAATTTTCCAATGTACATTTATAGTAAATGAATAAAAAGCATTGGTGAGTACTGTAGCAATTCTTAGAAATCGTTAGAAACATTTCTTAGAAATCTACTCGACAAAATCTCTTAGAAATCATTTCAACACTTTGCGAACGAATGACAATCTAACGAATCCAACGTCTAACAATCCTATTCAGATAATTTAATATCATAATAGAATCATAGGACTATTATTAATTAAGTCAGTTTGTGTCCCCTTGCATTCCTTCGGATATAACACTAAGGATATCAATTCTGTAAAAGCAAGTTTCATAGAGATCTTCCTTTCATCCCAGCAATGAGATAAGCTTGAATATTCCGCAACAACCAATCACTGGGCCATCCCTTTGGCATCCCTTCGTATGTCTGCTCATCACTGATATCTAGATACAAAGATTCCGATTGGGCTGGCGGCCCCTCGTTCGCGCATTTACTGAGCGCTGAGCGGACCGCGTCTCACAAAAGTCACTCGCGGGTGCGCCATGGAATGGCGGTGGCATGGGCATGGGCATGGGCATCGGCACATCGGCATCGGGAAGCAACATCGGTGGCAAGGCAGCCATGAGGTCCGCTGCTGCCTCATTGGGCCTCTCGGTCTCGGCAGAGAGCACTGCGTGCGGAATTTTCATTTCATTTTTCGAGTTCGGTCGCGGTTCAGTCTGTGAGAAAACGTTGTCGTGTCTGGTCGCTGCTTGCCTCTCGTTCGGCCTATCGTTCGATTTTCATTTTAGTGTTGCGGGTGGCGGCAATCGTCGCGGAAAACTCTGTCCGCCCCATCAGAGTTTTCGACTCTCGCCGACGCTGTGTGTGTGTGTGCGTGTGTGTCGTCTTCCTTTAAGTGTTTCTGTCTCTTTCCATGAGAATGTAAGTGGAAAAGCGCGCGGCACATTAAAAATAAAAACGAAGAAAATTTAATTTATTTTTAAGTTTTTGTTTTTCCGTCTCCATCTTTCGGTGCCTTTCGGTTCTGTCGGCACTTTTTGTCGTTCCGCCCGTCAAGAATTCCGGCTAAAAACTCATTCTGAATGGACGCGTTTGTTGTGCTGTGCCTTTTCGGTATCTTATTGGGGAAAATATGAGCCTGAAGAAAGATACAGATACAGCAGAAGCAGAGAGCTCTGCAAATTGACCGTGAATATGGGCAAATGCTTGCTAAGATCCAAAACGAAATGCAAATCCCAGATAAACGGAAGTTCATGAATGAAAAGTGTTCTAGAAAACCCAAAGGAAATTATAAATAAATATCGGAAATTGAAGGAATACCCAACCAAGTGTGAAAAATATGTTGCTGAAAATGTTGGCAGCCTCTCGAGGAAATGAATGAATACAATAATGAGAATTATAAATAAATGTTGGAGAAAGAAAGTGCGGACTGAAATTCGTGCAAAAAAAGCATAAAATAATGAATGAGTGAAAGAAAATTAATGGCATAAATAATGTAAAAATTGTGATTATTTAAAGGGATATTAAGCAAAGGAAAATTGAATTAAATATATAAATATAAATTAAAAAAACCATTGGGAAAGTTATTTCTTCGATCTACCATTTGTGAAATAAATGACGAATAAAATCCTCATGAAAGTTAATCCTTTCTTCAAAACTATCACAACAAAATCCGATATTATCAGATCTTCCATTGAATGAATACGAGATATATTCAAATAGTGACTTTAATATTATTTCAATATGCAAAACTTAATAATAAATAACTAATACACAAGATTAAAATAAAACAACGACACTTTTTTGAGAACAATTAAAATGAAATCCTGGAAAGCAAACCTCCACCAAAAACTACCAGCTGTCCCAAGATCTCCCTCCTCTCTCCCTCCATGGATACACCACTAATCAAAATCATATTTCCCTCGACATCTGGTGTAGAAATCGCACCAGAGTACAACTCCATTCATCAATAGCCGATGCCCGATTCCAATCATAAATCAAAGACCCCCACCAAAGTATAAAACAAAAAAAGAAGTGTGACTAAATCATCGACTGCAACCGAGACTCCGGTGGAGTGCAATTCCGACTCCGCACACCTCTGGCTGAAACAGAGTTAGGAAAGCGTTTAAATCGGCGTGGGCAGCAACGCCTACCAATTTTCCCTATGAACACAGCATTTTCATGGCTTATCAAATCAATTTCCAAAAACTTTTATCGGCAGTAGGGATGGAGGTAGCGGTCTTCTGTTGGCCTTTTGTTTCGAGCCACCAAATTTTTTAATTACCATAAAGAAAGAAATATAAAAAGTAGTTTCGGTGTTTCGGTGGGTGAGGGGAGATAGATAGAACTTTCCCAAAGTGAATTTAGCGGCAGCTGTATCTGGTAGATACATTTATTAATTTTTATGTAAATGCTGGGCTGCGTAGGGAACACGCGTCTGTCATAAAATGCGCCCTGCCGATTGTCCCCATATAGTATATTTTCTTTTCGTTTTTCGGTCTCGTTGTCATCTGGCCGTTTCGAATTGTATTTTGACTGCCACGACTGCCACGGGCTATAAAAATATTCGAAATGACAAGAACCTGGGCGGTGCTTCAGTAAAAATTAACAAGCAAAATTAGCGGAGCCAACAAGACACCAACGAACGAATAAGTGGAGTGGAGAGGAGTGGAGTGGAGAGCAGAGGAGGCTGCTGCTGCCTGGAGGCTCTGCAATTGACCTCATGATGTCGAACCTGCCGCCTGCCGCCTGCCGCCTACCGCCTGCCTCTTGCTGGATGCTGCATTTTCCCCTCGAAAATAAATGCATAAACATAATGTGCAGCGGGGAGACACACAGTCGGAAAGATCGAGTCTGCGCGTATTTTTAGATATCCCCAGCGTAAATAATTCATTTTCCAGTCACAGTCGTTGACGTTTGGTCGTCGCACGAAGTCTCCTTTCCCTAGGGATATTTTCTGTGGATTTCTCCCAGGGGACAGACTCGCTGCGCTGCGCTGTCTCTCTGGATTTGCATTGTACACTTGAAAGTGTTTCGCCCTATTTTGGGAGGAATAGAACGAGGGCTACGTTCTACTCCCATTGCACATGAACTTTGACTGCAGTTGCAAAATCTTGAACTAGAATTTCCACTTTAGCTGCAAGACAGAAATCTCTCATAAGCCGCCCATGGCAGGCCACTTAAGGCGGCTTTTTATGGGGCGTCCCTCTTCGCTTGGTATCCCAAAAAAAAACAATAAATTGTACTCAACTCCAATGAGGACTCTGTGCAGCAATTTTCAGCTGAAGTGGGGGCACATCGCTGGGGCAGCAACTCAATTAAGTGTCCATAAAGTATCTAGATACGCTAATCAATGATATATACATATGTATGTGTAACTATATATATAGCCCTCAAATGCTGTAGAGGTTTCGAGCACTTGAATCTTTGCCGGGAATTATTTAGAGATTTTTTTTGCTTAACATCTTTGGCAATTAAAATAGCAAACAAATGACTAAAGAGATGGAAAAAATACATAAAAACTAAATGAAAACGAAAACAGAATACAAACAAAGAATAGTAGTTAAAGTGTGGGTGCCAAAATGGCAAATAAAAGTGAGAGGAAAACGTTGTTAACTCTTAAAGAAAAACACTCCGAAATAATTCTCAAAGATATACTAAAAATAATTAATAAAACATCTGTCACTAAAAACCCCTACCAAAAAAACACTCATACATACATATATTCAAAGCCTTTAAAAAGTCTCTCCCAACGGACCATTTAAATGTTCATCATGTGTGCCATAAAAATCCCAATAAATTATAGTTAAATGCAAAAATAAAAGAGGTGTATGTGTGTGTCTGAAAAGTCTGATAAATATATTTTCAATTACAGTGAAGTGCAACAGCAAAGACATAGAAAAAGGAGAAAAGAAAACGCTAAACCCATCAGTCGTGTCCGACATCGAGCGAATGTGTTTATGATAAAACGTGAACGAAATTGAAACGTAATCAAGCGAAAGTTGGAATCAAACACACATCACACGAGTACGAGAGTGTACAGATAGGAAATTAAGAGGAGCACAGCCGCTTCAAAGGCTGTCTGTCAGTCAGTGTTCCGTTGGAGGAACTTCTGCCGGTTGACGGTTGCCGGTTGCCGGTTCCCGCATCCCCCCTCTACCCCCTTGGAAGGAAAACGCATGAGTTCTGTCAACGAAATGACATGCAGCATCTGTCTATGTAGCCATAGGCCCAGGACGTGATGCTGTGTCGCAGTTAGAGTCGATGCCTCCTCAGCCTCGCTCTCCACCTCCTTCGATGATGCTATTTTTATGAGGCCCCAGACTATTGCAGACCGACGACGGATGCGTGGCCCCATGAAAAATCAATTAACACGCAAAATTATTAAAGACGAAAAACAAAAACGAAATACAAAACGAAACGAGAAGAAGCTGCTGCCGAGGGAAAACTGAACGAAAGTCTTCTTCGTGGTAGTGTGGCACTTGGGGTTCCGGATCAGAGAAAGAGGAGGAGGTCCCCTTCTGGCACCCCCCTCTGGCAGCCCCCTCCGGCTTAGTCTCCTGTATCTTCTTGCAACTTCAAAGCAGCTGCAACGGAATGTCGCGCCTCTGCGGATTAGGACTGCCGCTGCTGCTGCTGGCCGTGCTGCAATTGCTCCATGGCGGCTGCCAAACTGTCGCTGCCATGAAAGGTGAGTCTCTTCGTAGTTATGGGAGTCGGGATCCAGAACCGAACCAAGCCGAACCGAACAGAACGTACAGTTAATTAAATGTTACGACAGTCAGGTAGCTGAAAAGATACGCGCTACAGAATTTAATACCCCGCATAAACATGAGATTTATCATGGCAAATGATCAACGCACGATTTATGCTCATTACAAATATGGCCAGCCACGAATTGGCCGCAAAAAATAAGGGGACCAAAAGCAGAAGCAGAAGCAGCTACCGCTGCCGTTGCCGTTGCCATTGCCGCTGTGGCAGCCACCAAATTGCATTTACTTTGGCTGCCATCGAAACACACATAAATAAAAGTCAAAATAAAGAGTTGCAAATGGTGCAATGCCACATACATTTTGGTGTTATCCGCGTGTGCCGCAGAGTACTCACTCTCACTGTGGATGTGATCGAATGAAATTGTGCGCAAAAATTGGGTTTGTAGAACTTCCACATGGACAGATCTCACCGATTACTCAGAAGCTCGCAGAAGTGTGGTTTCAAAGGGAGCTTTTGAAAGCTTACTTATACTAATGCAGGGTCTTGGTTGTGTGCGTGGAGCAGTCAGTGAAGGGCTTACATTTATTGATAACAGCTCTCTCTTAATGTCTTTAATTGAATAATTTCTAATAGAAGCTAAAGTAAGATAACACTGAAACCCTCTAAATTGTTGAGATTAGAAATTTAAAAGTAATTAAGTGCCCAATGAAAACCCACCCTTAGATACTTAGGATCTATTTTAAAAGAGCATTCTCTGGATATTTTCAGTCGAAAACATTCATACGTGAAAACTATTCTCTGTTGAACTTTCCCTAAAACCGCAGAGTTTGACCTCTCTGTATATTTCCAGCCGTAAACCCCTACCCATATACCATATTTCAATCAATTTCTGTTACAACTTTGACCAACTGGTCGCTGTCTTTGGCTGCCTCTTCCTGTTGCTGTCTATGGATATTCATAGTTTTGCATTCGCAATGCTCCATGGTAACCCCACGGCCGGCCCATAAAATCCCACTACTTAACTACAATGCGCCGCTGCAGTGCACTTAACGCATTTTTCACGCTTGACATTTGACTTGGGGCGCACTTTTCTCCTCTCGCTGTTGTCGTCTTTGCCTTCGAGCTGGTTGCCTTTGTCGTTTGCTCAAGTATTTGGCCGTCGGGTGGGGGACGGTGCTCGACTCCGAGTGAATCTCCGACTGCGGCGTGGTCTGGGGCAGACACCGCAAATGCTATTCCAAGCATGCTCTTAATTTTCCTATATCTAGAGGAGTGTATTGTATATATATTTTGGTCTTGGCGCAAATGTATTTTTAATGATATTTTTAGTTGGCATGTGACGTCACTTGCCAGTGGGAGGGGGCTAACGAAGCCAAAACATGAATCATCCAGAAGAGGCGCGAAAATTGTTTTATTTTTTGTACGCTTCATTTGATTTTTAGTATATTTTATTTAAACGTGAAGTGTAAATCATTTACACGCGCGCAAAACCCCAAAACGATGTGCCAAATTCAATTTATACCTACTTTTGCAGATACAAACGTATCTGTATCTCCATCGGTGCCAGTGCGAGTGCGAGTATGTGTATCTGTATCTGGTGCGCGCCATATGCTGTGCTGTGTGTGTCTCCTCTTTTGATTATTCATTTGCATTTGCAATATACATATCAACACATGCTTGATTCTCAATGCTAACTGCAACAAGCAGGAAATGCTGGTTTCGCAGATATCGAAGCAACAGATACTCTTCCAGATACATTGTTCTTGTGGGGACACGATCTAGATGGTACAAGGGCTTCAAGGGATGTCATAAAAACGTTTTTGCAATAAAGATATCGCCATATCTCCTCGTACATTATAGCTGCGCAGATACTTCTCTTCCTGCTCCACAAACTTGTTCTCAAAGTCGGTATACCCTTCTCTATAGGGTACCAAAAACGGTTGCATATAAAATGAGACAATTTATTTTGGCGACGACGCTGATCCTCAATACCCCTTGCTTCTGCCTGAGTCATGAGAAAATTTGTCTTTATGACTTGTCGATCCTCAATTGTCGATAGTCGGTCCGTCGGTCGGTCGGCTAAGGGGTAAGCCTCTGGAGCTAGCCTCCACATATAATTGAATTTTATGCGGCCCCGGAGTCTAATTAGGGTGAAAGAGAAGACATTAGCGATAGCGACACATGTTATCCCATGGAAAGGCGGGCCATAAAACCGAGGGAAATGCAAAGGAAATGCCCAGGCAAATGGTTTTCTTCAATGCGGTTTTTATTTGATTTAGATTGATCTCTTAAGCCGCCCAATGGGGCTATAGAATGTGTAGAATGGTTGGGGAAACTACCAGGCTGATGAGTAGTACAACGATTATGATCAGAGAAGAAGTTGAGGGAGGAATCAGAGCGGATTGCTTGGTTCTCAGAAATAGATAGAAATCTAAATATGTGAAATGTGCAGAAATCTATAGAGGGAAATGGTTTATTTTCTTTCCGTTTGAACTTATTCTTGTGAAAAAATGGAACATAGATATCAGTTTAAGGCATCATCTTTAGTGGATGAGCACAGCAATACAGACCAAAATTCCAAAAGAAGTTCATTCAATTTCTCTCAAAATTGCCTATTAAACTTTCCTTTAAAATGTAATCAATTACCAATGAAAGTCCACTGTCTCTCATGACCACCCCGATTCCCAAGAAAAATCACTTAGCCCATGAAGTATAAATCATCCATTCGTCGGGGGCCATCGTCAATTTGCCCATTAATGCCAATAAACAGAGCCTCTCGGACTCCATAAATATACGAAACTGCAACTTGCAACAAAAATCCACTCAAGAGCACGTAATAAGCCCACAAATCACATGCGCCACTAATAAACTTTGACATTATTAGTGAAATGAAATGGAAACGAAGACCATACAATAGCAGAAATTTATAAATTGCCAATGTCAGATAAGTTTTAATGAATGGCGCGCAACCAGAAACTTCAACGCGACTGCGGCCCACCAAAGGAGCATTAATTAAAAGACCAAAACGAGAGGCGAATACCCTCGTAGAGAAATAGCCATAAAATATACACAAAAGCGAATAACTATAAAGCGCTCGTATGGGGACAACGGGCGACATATAACTCAAATAAAATAAACATCGGCCATAACATAAATATTCGCTGGCTACCTACAACATACAACATACTACCACCTCTCCCTCTGTGGACTCCACTCCACTCTGCAGCTCCTCCCAGCTCTCTCTTTCCTGCGCTTCGAGTGGCATCAAAAATGAACATAAATTTAGCATTTGAATGGGGAATGGGCAATGGGGATTGGGGAGTTGTGTGGGGCAGTGCTGGTGCTGCTGCTGCTGCTGATGCTGGTGGGGAGTGGGTGGCATAGCCAAAGCATCTGCTGCCATAATTCTTGCAATGTGCAACGTGCAACGTGCGCCCGCCTCTGATGTTTTTCCCCATTTTTGGTCGATGCTGCCCGATGATGTCTCATTTGTTGCTGGCCGACATTTGGAATGACGCCTGACGTGTGGACTCCCTCCGACTGCACCACATTTTGTTGATGCAAATTGCATTTATTGTTCGGCGTCCACCAACTTCCTGAAAGGCACTTTTGATGCCCTCACACAAAAGCAGCCAAAAGTGAGAAAATTATGAGCAACAATAGTAGCAATGCTCTCACGTATTGCATATACCCTGTGTCTGTGTTTACTATTGTCACATCTTCTAGCCAAATTTGTTCAATACTTATCCATGAACTATGTATAAGTACATATAAAACGAACATGAAATACACACCAGTCATAGGTATGATTGATGGGCTAGGAAGAAGGTCTAAGTGAAAATATATTTGTGTTTCTTAAGACATTTTGACAGAGCTCTAGAATTTCTGTTTATTAGTAGAGGTCGAAATATCTATAGAACATATGTACACATATGCTATTTCCTAAAGCTATTCAGGAAACACATGTGGGAATAAATATGGTAATGTTCCGTTAACAAAATCTTCAACGAGTCATAAGATGTATCTATCAACAACTTGTATACATACTGTCATACATTAATATCTGCAACAAAGGCTGTACCCTTTCCTGAATCATATTTCCTAAGAGTATTCAAAACTTCAGTCGGTCATTCCCCATTTTGCTTGCCGTTGTACGTATTATTGTTTAACCAACGATAACGCCTCCGCATCTTTTGTGCGGCTTTGTTTTGGTTTGAGGCACGCGCATCCCAAGCAAGAGGCAGCATCATCCAAAGTAGCAGAAACAGAAAAAACAGAAGAAACAGCAGCCATTCGCCTAATGTAGGTCAAAATGCATGATGGTGGGGGGTGGGGAGGGTCTCCTCTCGGATGGGAAAGTGTTTTTCTGTAGGTTTTCCTCTTTGACGCCTGATTGCTGCTAATTGGCGTCAAAATGGTCCACTAGCAGCCAACGCATGGCATCAATAGTTGACTATTTTGTTGCCCATTTCGCTTTGTTTGTCTGTTTATCTGGCCCTCTGCTGTTTGTCTGCCATTCGTATGCAACTGTTCCCTACATTTTCTATGTGGGTTAGGTCAATACATGCACATATGTATGTGTGTCTGTCTGTCTGTCCATGCATTAGGGAAAACCCATAAACAAATATAACGCGACAAAATGTCTTCCCTTTTTGAATAGTCTTGAGTGAGGAAATTCTTAAAATATCTCAACCAAAAGTTCAGTTTCATGTTTTGACAAATGTCTTTCGAAAATAATTTATTGCACAAGCGTACAAGCGGAATTTCGAGGAGCATTAATCATGCAATTTTTATGAGGTGGGTTCCAGAACAACAAATGGGATGGGGAAAATTATTCAGATCTCGTTCGATTTTGTCATACTCTTTTTTCTCAAGAAAAAAGCACGTTCGATTGGGGCCAACAGCCAGCAGCCAACAGCGAGGCAGGCGCACAAGTAATTAAGCAAAATCAAGATACAACAGAGAGATGGATCTCAATAGATAGCCAGATAGATAGATGGATGGATGACTGACTGGGGTAACCTCGACGGACGTTTGATTGACAGACTGACAGCTGGCTAGAGGTCTGGTCTCTGGGTAAATTTGTATACGGATTCCAAGCGATTGCCAATTGCTCCATTTATGGATAGTGTATCTCCAGCAGCTACGAATATCTGTATCTCTAACAATTTCTTCATTTCTGCTACACCCACTGCATCCACACATTTGCAGTCTCTCTGTATGGAGATGGCTATGTCTCGATGCCGCTGCAGGAGGCCAAAATGTCAACAAACATACGCGTCAAGTTTCGCACCAAACAGGAGAACGCCTTCCTCTTCCTCGCCGCTGGACGAACCGATTATTGCCTGCTGCGCCTTGAGAGCGGTCTCATAACTTTCAGCTATAAAATCGAACGGGATATGGTCCAGGTAAGATGCTCAGCTACTCAGTCAGTTTCATCTCTAAGCGTTATTCCGTTTGCAGTTGCGTTCCCCCAAGAAGCAAAAGCTGAACGACCTGGAGTGGCACGATGTGGCTGTGCAGCGGTTTGAGAACAACATCACCCTACAGGTGGATGGCTATATAATGCGAAAACAGCTCCCTGGGGAAATGTTAGCGCTGAATATACATTTTGGTACCTTTCTGGGTGGTGTCGGGGACTTTACGGCCGAGTTTTTGAATGATGTGATTGGTTTTCGTGGCTGCATATCGGATGTGAGTGACAATGCGTTAGAGGCTTTTAGTTTTTCTCTTTTAAATATATCCTTTCCTGTAGGTCTTTTATAACAACATCAACATCATCAAGCGGGCCAAGGATCGCACGGGTCACACCACCAGCACTGGTGTATCCTGGACTTGTAGCACTGAATTCGATGGTGGCATAAAAGATAGCATCAGTTTTCTAAAGAATGATTCATACTCGCTGATGCTTAAAGAATCCCATGCCACAGGGGAAACGTAAGTTCCGGAGGGGTTTTCCAGAGATTAAAGCTTATCCTCCGTTCATTGCAGCCTCTCTTTGCAATTCCGCACCATGGCCAGTGCTGGGATCATCTACTTCAATGGCGGCTTTGATTTCATACTCCTCGAGATCGAGGATCATCGCCTGAAAGTGACCTTCAACAAGGCTGGCAGTCTGGTGCAGTTCATGACAAATGAGTCCATATCCGACGGCAAATGGCATCGTGTGCTCCTCCGCTACAATGGGGCCATGGCAGAGCTGCATCTGGACGGTGCCAGCAGCGTTTATCGCGGGGCACACGCTAATGAGACCAAAGCGAGCATTAATCTCGAGAAGAGCGTGTTCTTTGGCGGCGTGCAGGAGGAGATGCGCCGCCGGCTGATCGGCAAGGGACTGCGCATCAATGAGATCAGCTTCAAGGGCTGCATGCGCGATCTAATGGTAAACGATCTGCCATTAGGCTTCGGCGAAATGAGCATCTCGCGGCACCTGGCCCTCAACTGCCTGTGGAAGTATCCCTGTCTGGAGTACAATCCCTGCCTGAAGAGTGGCATTTGCAGTCAGCATGGTGTGGATGAGTTTATCTGCTACTGCGATCAGTCCTACTGCATCAAAGCGGATTTCCAGGGGCCCTTTAAGGTGGGTCCGCTCTTTAGCTACGGCACAAGTAGTTCTTTGGCCTTATCACACCTCTTCTCCTGTAGATTTTCACTGAAACCAGTCCGGAGCTGGAACTGCTGTACGTCTCACCCATGCAACTTCTGGAAGGCGGCACTGCCTTTTTGTCACCCAATTTCATAGACATCATACTCGATCTGCGACGGTATCCCAGCCTCAATGAGCAGTCCATCATCTTCCATGTGGTGCAGCAGCCCAAGTACGGACAACTCTTGCAGTATTCCGCAGAGAAATCCAACTTTGTGCCCTGCCGAACATTCAATCTGGTGGATCTGGCCACCGATAAGCTCAAGTATGTGCACAATGGCATGGAGAACTTCAACGATCATGCCACCCTGGACATGCAGATCTATGGCGACATCCACAAGATACCCGAGAACATACTCGGAAAGCATCGGTTCCTGCTCCATGCGAATATCACGCCAGTGAACGATCCGCCGCAGCTGAGGCTCCACTCGCACAAGATCCTCAGGGTGATCGAGGGCATCGAACGGGTGCTGGATGTGGACTTGTTCAACATCGATGATCCCGATAGCGAACCGCACACTCTGATCTACACCATCCTGCCTTCGGCCAATCCCCAAGAGGCCTTTGGCTGCTTCATGGTCGGCGGCGTCACCACATCGACCTTTTCCCAGGCCGATGTGAATGAGGGCAAGGTTTCGTATCAGTACAACACCACCACAGCGGAGTCCTTCAGCTATCAGCTGCAGCTGCATGTCTCCGATGGCATCGAAACGAGCGATACCGTCTATCTGCCCGTTTCGGTGCATCCTCTGGAGCTGCGGCTGGTCAACAACACGGGCCTGATCATGATACACAAGAGCTGGCTGCTCTTGACGCCCGCGAATCTCTCGATTGGCACCAATGCCGTGGACGAGCACATAGACATACGCTACGATGTGGTCAAGGCCCCGCAGCATGGAGTGCTGCAGCGGCTGCGACAGATTGATGGCTCCTGGGTGAACGTGGACTGGTTCAGCGAAAGCCAGCTGCTGCTCGGCCACATACGCTATCTGCACACCAGCGATTTCCCTTGGCAAGACGAATTTAAGGTGTGTACTCGTACCGTATCGTAATAGAAAAACCAAATCAAGACCATAAATGGGCAATAAGCCAACACTCATCTACAAAGGTTTAATATCTTTGAATATGCCTTCAACCTATCTTAATTTCTAAGGCTAGATTGCAGCGATATGACCTCATTGAACTACAAAATAATTCTACAAGGTCCCTAAAAACTATCCAAGCATGTATTATTCCATTATTTTGAACTGAAAATCTTCTGGTTTTCCTTTTGTCAATAATCTCCGAATCTCAATTAGGCTTAAGTGCACAAACGAACGATTCAAAAGAGAAGCCAACCATTGGCAGCATGAGAGAACGAGGCTCGTTCCTGGGTTGCCAAAAACAACATACATTTCTTGTGCACGATGAAGCAGATTGATAATTTAGTCCTGGCCCTATTATATTCTTATATATTCTAGACTCAAATTTATACAAGAATTTCTGATTAGTCCATTCTGGCTTTTCATCATAGAATCACCTTGTGTTTATAGAACTTTTTCTTATAATCTTCTTTCAAGTGGAAAGTTCCAAGCCAACGCCCAAAATTAGCTTTAACCATACAAAGACTTATCATCATTTCCTCTGCCCTAAACTCCATTCCTGTTGCACAGTGTAGACAATAAATTTGCATTGATTTCACTTTCTACAACAGTTTATTGCCTCGTTTGGCTTTGTGACCACGCAAACGTTCGACTTCCGCATCACATTCACGCGCCTTCGCATAACCAGCAGCAGTCCATCTCTGATTGCCATCAATGGGACTCGGGACGTTCTGCTGACCAACGAGATGCTGTCCTACGGCACCACACCCATTGGGAGCTTCCCGCGCAGCGTGATCTACAAGATTAGCCAGCCGACCCGTTATGGGGGGATCTTTGTGGAGGGATCGCGCAAGGCGGCCAAGCAAATGGATTCGTTTACTCAACAGGACATTGACAAACGACGCATACGATATAGGACCCATCACATGAGCTACTCCAGCTTCAGCGATCATCTGGAGTTTGTGGTCTCCGTGGCGGAGTGCGATGATGTGGAAGGCACACTGGAGATTGCCTACCGACCCCCCGAGGAGCTAATCAACAAGCTCAGCTATCAGGCCCGCGAAGTGCTGCAAGTTCAGGAGGGAGAACGTGCTCTGATCACCAAGAACCACTTTGGCATCCGCTTCAATATCTACGAGAGTCTGCAGTTCCAGGTCTCCGCGAGTCCAGAGCACGGTGTCATCTGCAAATATGACGAACAGACGGGTCTAACCACCCCCGTGGAGATGTTTACCCTCGAGCAGCTATTCCGGAATGATATCTACTACTGTCATGATGATACAGAGTCCACGAAGGACTCCTTTGAGTTGCTCATCCTCTCGGGCGATGAAACGGATCTTCAATTTGTCTCGAACATGGAAGTGCGCATAAAGCTGGTCAATGACAACGAGCCCTATCGCACGGCAGTGGAGCGGGTCTTTCATGTGGTAAGGAATGGCATTCGCACCCTCAATCCCACAGTGCTTCAGTACCTCGATGCTGATGTCAACACCAACCACACGGACATCCACTACATCCATGTCTCGAGCACAAATGGTGCCTTCTACAAGTCCGGACAGTATATCGACAGTTTCAGTCAGGATGATATAGCAAATCGAAGGATTATGTTCCAGCACACGGGTCCCGATGCGGGCACAGCCTCATTTATAGTCACCGATCGGCAGCATGAGGTTAATGGTCTGCTGGAGATTCTTGCCTCGGACCCATTTGTCTCCATGCTGCCCACCAATGCCTCCATAGCCCAAGAGGGAAAGTTTGTTGTTCTGAAAAATTCAGATTTTGTGCTGGAAACCAACTTGGATATGAAATTGGATGAGATCTACTATGAAGTAATCAAGCCTCCTTCTTACGGGATACTCATGTATCTGGGAAGACAGCAAAGTGGCACAGATCGGGAACAGAATGGTACTATGATCTACAAGGCCACAAATTATACTTCTTTGAGTAACTTCACTCATTTGGATATTGAACGAGAGAGATTGGTGTACTGGAATACAGAAATTGCATCGATGGATAAAGTTAGGTGAGAATTCAGAAAATAATCTCCAACGTTCATGATGTACAAACGTTTCTTTTAACCGAACAGATATCGAGTTCACATTAAAAACATCACAGCTGAAGGGGAGGTCGTATTTAGGATATATCCTTCTGCCTATTGGGAGCCCCTGCAGGTCAAACAGAATCATACGCTTTATGTGGAAGAGTCCACCAGTGTGCTTATATCCAGAGATGTCCTAGAGGTGGGTTAACCAACTGACTTTCACTTAAGCCCTTTCTAAATTCCTCCTCTTTTCCGTAGGTTGTGCATCCAAATATATCCCCTGGGGATATTACTTTCCTGGTAACCTCATCGCCCATGCATGGCTATCTGGAAATGCAGTCCATGTCCTTTGACGATGAATACAACTGCAAAGTGTTCGATCAGTCGTCGGTAAACACCGAAAAGATGTTCTACATTCAAGCGGGTGTCAACCAATCGACGGATTACTTTGTTTTCGATGCCACCAACGGCATTACATGGCTCCACCAGCTGACGCTGAAGATCGTCATCATACCAGAGAAGCTCTACATGCACTCGAACATCGTGTCCGTGGTGGAGGGCAAGACAGTGCAACTCAATCCCACAGATGTACAACCCTATTCGGAGTACTATCGCGGCAAGATACTGGAGTATATAGTGACCATAACACCATCTGCTGGACACATACTCGCAGGGAATTCAAAGGTCAAGAGGTTCACCCAGAAACAGCTAGAACAGGGGTCCATCCAGTATGTCCACAACGGCAGCGAGAATTCCACGGATACCATCACTCTGGTGGCCATGGCTAGGAACAAGGAGAGTGTTCCTTTCGAATTGGAATTCGCTGTGGTTCCCGTCAACGATGAGGAGCCCATGATGGTCACCAATACGGGTCTGCAAGTGTGGAATGGTGGTCGCTATGTTATCAAGAATACAGATTTATGTATGTCAAGTATTACTTACCTTAATATGCCTTAATAACAAGTTTTTTCCCTTTTGTTAGTGGCCCAGGATTACGATACTCCACCAGAGAATCTCACATACATCGTGCACCACATTTATGGCGGATATTTGGCGGAAAAGTCTGCACCCCAACAAAAAATCGAACAGTTTACTCAAGGGCAAATCAATGGGGAGAAAATCTACTTTATGCACGATTCAAACTCCCGCAAGAACGAGCTCTCGTTTGTCGTAACCGACGGCCTGTTCAATACCACCGCACAGATGCTCAACATCGAGATTAAGCCCATTGAGATCCTGGCCGATCACAATGAGAATTTGCATGTTTTCCCACTCACAAAGAAGCAAATCTTGCGCGATCATTTGCATTTCAAGTGCTCCGATGAGGAGCGGGAGATACGCTATAACATCACAGTGCCCCCGAGTCTGGGTCGCATCGTGAATGAGTATGTGGGCAATGGTTTCACCAAGGAAATCACCGAATTTACCCAAACGGATGTGGATAACGGACATATTTTTTACGAGCACACGGCAGTGATCATGGAGTTCCGCATCAACGACTCTTTCTACTTCGATGTGGTGGCAGAGCGAAGTGATCGCCTGTTGGATCAAAAATTCAACATAGAAATATCAGTGTCATCTGGTGGTCTCTTGAGGTTCCTGCCTGTTTCTAAGCTCACGGTAGATGAAGGGGGTTCGGTGCCCATTAAGCTGGATTTCTCAAAGATCCTCGAGTATTTGAAGACCCGCGCGGGCATCAATAATCCAGAGCTGTTCATTGAAGCCGTGCAAAAGCCCGCACATGGCAGCATAGGACTGGGTCATGAGTTCAAGCAAATACAGAGATACCATCCCAGTGATTTCTTCACCAAAAAGGTCTACTACATTCACGATCATTCGGACACGCTGGAGGATACCATTCTGATGTCTGTGTATCTTACTCAAGGGTGAGTGGAGGATGTTAAACGATATTAAGCAAACATTTAGTAATACGATATGTTTCTCATTCCTTAGAAATATATTCCTGTGCAATCTGACGATCCCTGTTTCGATCAATCCCATCAACGACCAACCCTTCCATCTGATCACCCATTTACCGCAAATGGTGGTGGTGGAGGGTGAGAATCGAACCATAACACGAAATGATTTGCTCACTGAAGATGCGGACACACCGCCCGAGGAGATCATCTACGACGTGATGAGTGGCCCCACACTGGGGGTGCTCAAGAAGATCACAAACGATGGCCAGGCAGAGGATCTGCTGGCCTTTTCGAATCAGTTCACTCAGGCGGATATCAACAACGATCGGATAGTGTATGTGCACTTTGGCATGCCCCAGTCCACCACCTTCTGCTTCACTGTCTCCGACGGCCAGTCGAATGCGGCCTATGAGATATTTACCATCAAGATAGCGCCCATCAGCCTGCTGCCAGCTCCCATTCAGCTGCCAGTGAGTGTGCAACAGGGCGCCACGAGTGCCCCAATGAAACTGCAGCACATTGGCCTGCAAACGAATGTGCAGGTGGAGCGATTGTCGTACAACATCACCAACTCCCCGCTCTATGGCATCATTGTGTTCAAGCATCAGCCCACGCTGAGGTTCACCCAACAGCAGCTGGAGACTTTGCAGATCAGTTACATGCAAACGGATCTCAATCGATCCAACGACACGTTCCAGGTGAGCGCCTATGTCCCCGGAACCAACTATGTGGCACAAGTGGACGTGGTGATGGCCGTGGAGCCCGTCATTCAGATCAACAACATAGCCATGAAGGAGGCCGAGTCCAGTTCGGGTGCAGTTGGAGGAGGGAAGGTCAAGCTCTGCACCTCCCTAGACAATGACAACCCACTCTCGCTGAAGCTGAACAAATTCAATCCCAAGTTTGTGATCACTCGAATGCCAGCCACGGGGCAAATACGGAAGATTATGCGCAGCACAGGGCTCACAAGCGATGGCCAGAACGAACGCTCGAGGAACATCTTCTCGTACAAGGACCTCCGCAGTGGCGTGGTCTACTTTGTGCCCAACGAATCTGTGGACGCCACAGAGGCCGACAACGATAGCTTCGACTACCAGCTGCTCATAAAGACAGTGCAGCCCGCACAGGCCACTGTTTCGATTGAGTACCGCAGTCCCGTCGAGGAAACGGAGACCGTGCATCTGGGGAATGCAGAGATATCCATTAACTATCTGGCCGTGGGCTGTGCCATCTTTATCCTCCTCATCGGTCTCCTGTGTGTCTTGCTGATCCTTAAGGTGCGAAAACTGCGCAAACACAAGGCAGACATATCGAAGGATCAACCGCCTGCCCTGCCCTGTCCACCGGATCTGACCTCCGTGAGTCCACAGCATCATCTGCAGCACCATCACCACCATAGCAGCCATCATTATGCCAGCTCCGAGGCGGATTCCGTGCCAGCCACAGGGAACTCCACGCCGCTGCCTGGATTCAGCAATATCCCGCACTGCAAGATCATACCCGTGGAGTCGTACAAGCACGAGTTTCCCGACTACGATCCGGATGAGGATGAGACCGACGATCAGTGCGATCCACAGCAGATGATGCTGCCGCAGCGCTACAATCCCTATCACCTGGATCACGATGCGTGGAGCTCCTCCTGCGACATGGCCAACGATTTTGCAGGCTATGCCTCCGTGCCGCAGAGCATTTCGGGGTCCGTCAGCTCCCCGCCCTCGGCGCCGCCAACGAATCCCTTGCTGCGACGCAATCAGTATTGGGTTTAAGCGATTAAGCGATTGTTCAGTTACGATTAGTCCTTAGGCTATTTATATATTGTACGAGTACTTAGGCTTAAGTTTAAGGCTGATTTATGAGATTCGCACAACTCTAGGATACGGACAGACTTGTTAGGGATAGCTAAAGCATTTGATACCATATACATTATATACTTACGCACATATCTAGAGTGTCATATACGGATTATACATATTTTTATGTCGAAATTAGTTGCAGAATACGCGAGAGTTATACTCAAAAGATAGTTTTACGACACTTTTGCCAACTTACATTAGCCTTAGCATTGTGTTTGCCAACATGGAATACTTATTTTAATAAATGACAATACTTTTAAGCCAAAATTCGCTTGTCTTTATCACCAATTTTTAAATTTTCAACTGCGAATCAAAAACAAGTTCCAATGCATGAAACCACCGGCGTTCCGATAACGATAGTACAAGTAGGTTCCAAATAGGTTCCGATTACTGTTCCGATCGACAACTCTTCAAATGGTTCACTATCGATTTCCAACCATTGGCGGTAAATTTGAATGTAAATTCAAAACGCAGACAAATTTTAAAAATGTAAGTACATCTGTATTTAAACCGTATAAATTAGGTTAGAACTATAACAAACTATTGTTTTGCTGTATTTTCAATATCATTCGAAGACTTTTTGCTTAATAATCTATGAAATATCACTAGGTTCAATGTGATGCACATTTTGCTTTCGCTTGTCATAAGTACAAAGTAATGTAGCTGCTGTTAATGGGGAGTCTAGAAAGCAGCCGTTGTGGCAGCGGAGGGCTTCTCGGAAACCGGCGTCACAACCATGGCCTGATTATCATATCCATAGCCAATTTCAGTCACCACCGTAGTCGGAGTGGTGCTGTTTTCGGCCGGGTAGCGTGTGCTCACTGGCGTCGTCAGTGTCAGCACTGAACCCTCGGCAGCGCCTGTAAATCACAATGATCAATGAGATGCATTTCGCTCTTCTCAGAATGCCAGGTAGATCCTTACACTTACCAGCCACACTGTAGATCTGTGACGGCGCCCGCTCAATGTCGCTGCCGTGACGAATGGCACTGAGATTCTGTATGGTGGTGGCATTGAGATCCTTGCCATTAGCCGTCCCCGGATGCGGATAGGCCTTGGACTGATAACGCTGCAGCATCTGCTGGACGCACCTCTTGCGCAGCAGCCAGCGGACTCCCTTGTATGCATAACGTATGGCTATCAGTATAAGGAGTATGGTCAGAAGGAGGAGAATCAGTTGCTGGGTGCTCTGTATATTGTGGATCTCCGCCTTGAGAGGTTCGTATCTGTTGTACGCTGTGGGTGACAAAGAGGAAAAGTAAGATTATGATATCAGATTTGTTAATGAATCAGAAAGTGTGATAAATATAGACAACTCAAAGAAGATTGGTTATCTTAAAGAGATTGCTTGCAGCTTACGTTTACTTAAGATTTCGTGTGTGCTTTTTAGCCAACATTTTACACCACACAACAACCCGTCCCCGGGTACAAACTGCCATCTAAAAATACCCCAAAGATTTGCTTACAATACCTTGTACTTAACAAACTCATCAACGATGAGCTAACCACTTGAACAAAAGCACATTAATTACAGTCAATTGAACCTTTAGTTTGCCAACTGGAAAACCCCGAACTGCAGTTAGTTATTGACTAACGTACTATTGCAACACTATGGCAAAACGCCACTGGGGCAATCCATCGGTTACACTTGCCTGAACACTCCTTTGCGCATGTGTCCGCCTGATAGTTGTGGGATTTGTCGTCACAAATGGTGGCACAGGAGTCGCATGTCTCGCTGAAGACGGAGCAGTATTCCTCCACCGGATTGCAGATCTTGCCATGGCAATCCTTGTGCAGGCCGCCATCCTGCGAAGCCGTCACAAGCGAGAAGCTGGGCAGCAATGAGGCGCCTATGGAGAGCGACAATGGACGCATTTCCTTGCCAGACATGTGCAACACTTGGATTGATTGATTGATTAGCCGAGTGGGTGAGTGAGTTTTACACAAATATTTGTTATATTTCCGCTACTGTTGTTCGGACGTGAAGTGCAGTTTACATAACTGGCAGGGGAGGAGGCTCTCTTCTGGAAGTTATTTTCTCAAACTATGATTCATAAGCCAACAACGCGGAGACGCTGACGACGACGCCGACTGACTTAACTTCTTTTATTTTAATTGTTATTGGGCTTCAGACTCCAGAGTCTGCTGTGGGTGCACTGGTGTGCGTAGCTCCGTGTCTGTGTGTATGCGTGTGTGCAAACGAGTTTGAGTTTATCTTGGCCAACTTTCAGTCGATTTCCCATCAACTTTTCCTCCAGTTTAGACACATTTTCACTCTTTCTGCAGTAGCAGTTTTAATTGATTTAGTAACTTTAGAAACTTTTTATAATAATTAGCTATGAAAAACACGAATTCTTGCACTTTTCAAATGGTTTTTTGTCATCCGTTTTTCGACTCGTTTGAGCCACACTCAACTCGTTACTGGCCGCAAATGCCGATCGTTCGTCGGAGTGTTACCAAGATACTCAGATACTCAGACCTACCCATACAAATGCATGGAGTACGCATTGAATTGACTCTTGTTTACCTTTTTCTCACTTCGATCGTTGTATGTGTGTATGTGTGTATGCACGTCATGCCATTTGCCTCAGTTGTTGATGGCAAAGTATCTAGTATCTGCGTTGCGCTCAGAGTCTGTAGCAGGTAACCGATACGGCCCATGGGCTGTGAATGCACGAGTATGCGGGTGTATCTGTGTGTTTGATTTCTGTTTGGAGTCGAAACATTCATAGGCACATAGAATGGCTTTGGAGTCAGGCCGCATACTTCGAACCCGGCTTCAGTTTTAATCTTTAAAGTATTTCCATTATTAAGGGTTAAGATCAGCGAGAAATTGGAGGAGTGAGCGTTTGCGTTGCGGAGTAAATAAAGACTGAAAACTACTTCTGTAGAGCACCCATCCAACCCAGGCATTGTTATTTTGTTTACCTATCAGCTCAACAGAGAATCAGACGGCTGTCAACGTCTTTTATTTATGGAGATCTATCAAATTACCTAATGCCAGTCCATAGCCCAATCATGAAAAAATTGTGAGCATAAAGTACAAAAAATTGTTGTATACCTTTTAGAAACTTCACAATGGGACTTCTAACACGTACAAGCCGTTGAAAAGTCGTGTAAATATGAATTATAAATATAAACACTTGATGTCAGACAGTAACAATTGCAACAACATTGAAAATGGAATTACACTGAAATCAATGAATGAATTGGTATTTTTCTAGAAAATTGGAAGAGATGATAGTTCGTTGAAATAATACCTATTCATATAGGAACATATGAACATGAACATGAACATATATTTATATTCTTCTGAAACTTAATCTTAATATTTAAAAACAAAAGCTGTATAATAGCTGTATTAGAATTACAGTTCGATGTTTTTTCTTCTAATTGTTCTATTAAAGAGAAAAAAATATCTAGTAAACATTGTATGGAAATGCTGAAATTTATATATAATTTCTAAAGAATGTATATTCATTTTTCTCAGTGCATACAAATTCCAACGAGCAAAATTATTGTTGACTCTTTCAAAATTTGTTTAAAAACCTGTTTTGAGAGGCAGAAAAATAGATGGTTTGGAGCTGTGCTAGAGGTTGTCGTCTCGACTAAATTGCTGACCCAATATTTCCCACTATTTCTTATGAAAATAGTAAAATAAATGCTTAAAAATAAAACAATCTAGAGAAAAAAAAAACGAAAATATTAAAAAGTTTTCAAAATTCATATAGGATAGGTTATAGAATATGAGAAACAAACAAATATTATTTGTTTCAGTTTAATTTTTACGAAATTTAAACGGCTTGAATTGATTGGCAGCACTTTTTTACTTCCTCTCTGTCTCTCTCTCTCTGTGCATCTTTGTATCTCATTCCAGTTGCAGTTCCAGAGAGAAGTATTCATGGTATATCCAAACAAGGTACGTTCAGCAGCAGGGTATGTGAGTACCAGAAACGCAAGGTGGGCTTGTGGAATATCAAACCAAAGCCATATACATACATACGTAATTCAACTATTTTTTTAGTTTTTAACTAATATACGAACAAATATAACAAAATAGGTAAGTCCTTTGCACTCGACGAAGGACATATGTAACCATCCGATGGAATGATAATTATGTTTCGCAACTTAGACCCCCCATTTCACCGTACCTAGCAAGGTTATACCATGAAATACCTTGGAAATATACCATGGAAATATTATTGTTGTTTTGCCGCCATCCATCTATCAGATACATCCACGAGTAGCAGAACTTTGAGGCATTTGCTGAGCGGCTTTCGCTGTTGAATGAGTAGTTGGACGCGTTTCGATCAGCCCCAAAACCAGAGACAGGGCCGACGCCGCCGGTTTTCGTCGATTGAGTCCAAAGCGTATCTTCGAGTGCGTTTCTGTTCCATCAGATACAAAAATTGAAATTGCAGCTGCCGCTTGGCTGTGGATTTTGCGCGCGTGTCGTGTTGTTCATAAAAGATTGTTTTTGTTGATGGAAATTGTTCCAGCCCCGTGTGTGGAAGTGTGAACGTGGAATAGCTGAAACTCAGGCAATTGAATTTCATATAATTATTGTATAGTGGCTGCTGCAAGCAGAAAACCATTGGAAGCAAGAAATAAGTGAAATATTGACAATCCACTCGAGTGGAAGAAGTGGAAGGAAGGCGCGGCTGCATTCAACAAGAAAAACAACAACAGCAACCAGAGCCACGGGAAGGCGTCCGTCCTTGAGCTCATAAATTAAACACCTGTTTAGGAGCAGAAACAAGATACAGAGAAGGAGAGAGAATGAGAATCGGAGGAAGAGAATAGAGAATTGTATTGTGAAATAGAGAATGATTTGGAGGAGGATATAGCAAAGGAGAGAGAGAAACGCATTTGGAAATTGTAAAATAGAGATGGAGAGACTGAGAAAAGGAGAAAGTAAAGATATGAAATTATAGAGAATTTAATAGAGAAAAATATAGACAATTCTCTGAATATTTATGAAGAAAAAGAGATATATTGAGACCAACCTTCTACCAGAATCTCTGAGATAGAAAAAGATCTGAATGCTGCGATAGAGAAAAAGTTGTAAATCGAGAGAGAAACAAAAGCAAACAGTGTGAGAGAGAGAGAAAACTAGTGAGAGAAAGAGCAACAAAACGACGAGAGAGATGAATAATTTCACAACCACAACAGCCGCCGCTCCGCCTCCTGCCACAAAGGAGTCCCTGCCCCGATCAGGACATGTTAATGAGGGTAAGCATGGGTTAAAAACGAAATTGCTTGAACGAGGGTAAGAGGGGGTCGGCACCGAAACCCAATACCAAATTGGTTGAACATGAACAATTTCCAGCAAGGGATCTTAGATAATTGGGAATTGATTCGAGTTCGAGTTGGAGTTCGGAAAGAGCGGAAAGAGGTCTGAAAATGATTAATTTCAGCTCTTCCAGAATGCCCCTTCAACATATTCTACCCTTCCTGCTTCATCCCCCTGATATCTTTGAAAGCCAAAACAAACGTTGGAGAGTTCCGGGAACCCCAATAGTCGACAGTCGACACTCGTCTTCAAGCTCCAATAAACCGCCACAACATTGAATGCTATTCACGATGATTCAGATGTAAACAGAGTGTTTTGTGTGGAGCACGTTTTGCCAACACATTCATGAATACATATTCAAAGTTATTCATATGTTTTCAACAAAGTTTGCTCAACCTATTCAGGCTCAACAATTTTCAAAAGCAAAACCGCTCTATCTTTTCAACCAACTTATCCACTTTGATAAAGTCATTTTTATTTCATAGTTTGATTAACGTGTCTCTAGGACACGTTCTTATGACACACTTTTTGTTTTTAGAAACATAAAAAAAATTATGTACGATAATGAACGTTAATTGGAGAAATATGATTATAAATTATCATTATTAGAACACGTTTCCTGCCTCTGAACCTATTCGTGAACAGTCATCATATACTCTCCTATTCGGTTGAGGGTTTAAATCCTCTTCGACTTACTTTCATGAGATGTAAGCCCAGCATCCCAGATCACATTTTCCTAACTCTTTTATGATGTAATCCCAACACAATATTCCCCCATTTGCATATGAAAAATGGATGGTTACAGCATGGAAACCCCTTACATTGAATAAGCCCTAATTGATTGAATTTTACGAAATGCCCCTGGAGGTTGTGCAAATCTCCAGCGACACAATTTGTATGTTATGTTAATGAAAATGAAAAACACAACAGCGGGGAATCGGATGAAAAAACTTTCTCGAGAGTCAAAGAAGCTTGCAGTGTGAGTGTGTGTATGCTGCTACCCTTTTTGGGGGGGCTTCCGAGTTGAATTTGGCTTTTGAAAGTCTTCATGAGACGATAAACAGAAACAAAGACTGCCAGTCAGCGGCAGAAGCAGCAGCAACATCTGAGGAAACCACAGACCAACGACCGAGAGCGGACAGGGCTCTAAAGAAGAAATTTCAGTTGAAAAATAAACAAACGCCGAGCTGTTATAGTTTACTCTGAGAGAGATAGAGAGCGGTAGAGAGGGAGAGAGAAATAATGGGGGAAAGAGCAAGATCCCCCAACAGAAAGGGAAAATATCCACCATGGTTTGGTTGTATTTTTTGTTGTTTTGAGGTGCAAAAAATGATTGCCGCCAGCACTTTCCATTTAATGACTAGACATGCAAAAGGCAGGCATGGCAGAAGGCAAAGCGGAGCGTAGCAAGGCATTTGTATTTGTATCTTTAAGATACTTGTACCACAGCACAGCCCAGCACAGCGCGTGCAATGGGCAACAGCTGACGCTGTGAGAGGGGATTGCCGCCGCTTCATTTGCGCCCAAGCACGCATGACAAAAGACCCCCACAAAGGCGGCGGGGCGGCGGGGCAGCGGCAGGGCAGGCAGCCCTCGGTTTTGGAATAGCCATCAGGCAGGCCTCCCGACTCAAACAGAAAACTTAACTTCTTGCTGGCCTCTTTGGATACCCCATGATCCGAGAAAATAGGGGTATATTGCGACACGCTTCCATATGATATGCTTAGTCTTTTATTAAATCAAAAAAGTTAGAGTATGATAAAAACTAAAAGTATGATAATAATTCAAATCTGATAGACAGTTTCACAGTTCTCTGGTATCCACAGTTTTAAAGATATGTTGCTAATATTTGGTATTATTAAAATCTACCAATCTTTTGAAAACCACTGTATCACAATTACTACAACTAGAGGACGATAAACTGTCTGCCCAAATTTATAGCTTGCCTCCATAATTCCGAAATCGAAGCACCAGGTATCTCATAGTCCGTACACCCTCCTCTATCGTTCCTTCTGGTTTTTTTTCTGCTCTGACTGACAAGTGTAGAGGGCTGCCAGTGGGGCAGGGAGAGATCTCTTGCAACAGCCACAGCAGCAGTTGCATGACGAGCTGCCGGGCTCGATGCCTGAATGCAGTTTATTTCTTTCCTTCATTTTTCTTTCTTTTTTTTCTGCTGCCGCTGCATGCCAAGAATGATTCACTTGCCAGCAACGATGACAGGATGTGCAAGTGCCAGGAAAGAGGTCTCCTCCATTTGGATTTGGCTCTCAACATTTCTATGGTGGATAGCACTTAAAGGAAGCCCGGTGCCGGGTGCCGGGTGCCCGTTGCCCGACGGCTCTCCTCCTTCCTGAAACACTTTCTGTGGCTGCTTTGTCATGACTTGCTGTGGCCTATAAAACAGCTTTTTAAGATCCCAAAAATGATGGAGATTCTGGAGGAGGGTGTTGCAGTGCCATCTGCGAAACACTGATGGATTTTGTGAAAATATTTGCCCAGACATAGGGGCAATTTTTAGCGAGACTCTTAAGCAATGGAAGAAAGACTTTTAGTCATCATCCACTGGGATACCTACTTCAGACACCCACAAATTTCAATAAAAATATTTGTAAATATAATTGGCTTTAATTCTAGACAAATATTTAATTGTTCAATAATTTTAATAGCTCCCAAGTAAACCCAATATTTTTTAAACAAACATTTAATCAAAATACACAACAAATATTAGCATATATTTGATTGTGCAAATAAATAAGCACAGATTTGTGTACCCAGACGGGGAATTTACCGCCTGATTATAGAGTAAATTCTACAAAAAATAACATACAATTATCCAGCACTCTAATAGGCAGACTTCCTCCTCATCAACATCAACATCCAGCAAGAGAAAGCATGTCGTCGTCGTCGTCGTCGTCTAGCATAATTCATATTTGTATATTTTTGGAGTAAACGCTTGAGATACTCGTATTTGCCATGGCTCTGAAAATTAAGCTAATTTTCTGTGATTCGCCTGTTACAGCCACACTCAAACAGACAATTATTGGCTATTCTCTTATGGCCATAACGAATGTCTGTGGTATTCATAAGCCTTTTTTTCCTGATGAGTGTTGGCAGTGAGTGGGCCATTCAATCAATCAATGAAAACCGATACCCGAACCTGAACTTTGGCTTAACTCTTCAGTTCATTTGAATGAAATACATTTGTGGATTATCGTTTGCCCCATCATCGTCATCAGCACCATGGTGCGGCATGGCTAAGGTCAATGTAAGGCAGGCTATGCATACATGTACTCACACACTCGTGGGGCATGCACTGTGTGTATCTGTATCTGTCAGATGCAACATTCAAATAGTCAACATTGTTGGCGTTGCAGGCCACATTTCTGGTCGCCATCATCCCGCCATCGTTTGCCAGTGGCATGTTCAACAACCTTGAGTCAGGTTTTTCCACTTTCGGCGCCGTGTCTTCATTGTTATACTCTGGCAAAGGGTATTATGACTATGAGGAGATGGTAGCAGAATCCATATCATATTAGATATTCCTAATCAACATAGAAACACAAGGGATGCTGCAAAAGATAACATAAACAGACGAATTCGTGACGCCCATACCTTATTTTGGGACACGATTTCTTCAAAGTGTTTTCTATATTGTCTGCTTCTATGATAACTAGTCCCATAATTATATCCTTAGGTAAGTCCCACGTACTATACAAGTCAGGCATTTTAAGATCAAATCACTTGTTCTTATGGTAATAGTCTTGAAGACCGATAAGATACCATTATTTGTCAAGAACACAATATGTTTTTAGATTGTATACAACAATAAAAAAATGTTATCAAAATCTGATCTTGTAGGGTATCTTGAGCGTCGACTCTTCGAAGCTCGCGTTTCTTTCTTGTTTTTGTTGCAGCAGTCTCCTCTGTTGCACTCGTCGCTAATCAATGCAAGCGTCAACAACATTTTTCCCCTGCGCACATACGTGCACACACGATACATACATACATATATTTTTCCTGGCTATCGTACATTTTTCCCGTCAAACTGCTTTCTAATTTTGGCTTTTCCACACTTGTTTATAGTTTTCTTCTCCTTTTTGTTCAGATTTTATGCATATGCAATGCATATCTCCATATCCATTTCCACTTCCATTTCCATTTTGGGGTTGTGTAACTCTTCACGCGATCAGGGAGCCATTCATGCATGGACAGCAATGTGAACTTGGCTGTTGCGGGTGCTGTTGCTGCTGCTCAACCAGAGAAACAGTGAGAATCAGAGAAATGTGAAAGATATATGCAGAGAGAGAGAGGGAGAGACAGGGAGAGAGGTGTGCGAAAGTATGGTCGAGAAGCCTGGCAAGTGCCAAAGGGCCAAGTCTGGACTTGACGGCTGGCGAAACTCTGGGCTCTGTGGGCTCTGAACTGTAATCGAATGCCCGGCAAGGTTAATTGAATGAATGGCAACGAATTTGTTGAGGTTGCACATGAAAGTTTATCCCAATTGATGGGCGGCAGTTGCCAATCAATTGTTCAGGGCTATAAACTGATTTCAAATCAATTGAAAACTGAACAGAGGAGGTTCTGATGTGGATTGCAATTCATCTAAGAGAAGGCTTTTTTCTGAATGCGAAAATACAACTCTCACTTTTTGAAACCAATCATTGTTTTTATTAGTATTAAACAGTTTAAGATCCTATTGATTTATTTGAAATTAAACTAGAAGAATGTAAATTAATGATCCAACGAGGCATTGACCAAAGTTTTTAGGTCGTTTATTGTAGAACAAGTGCTTGTTCCCTGGGTTTTTTTCCGGGAACAGCCATTAAAAAGGAATTTCTTTAGATGATTCCTTCCTAAGATCCAACAGAATATTTTGATGATATATTCTTACAAGTCTCGTTTTACATATTCGGGGAAGAGCCTTAAAAAGAACCTCTTTCCAAAGAATTTAATTAAAAGAATGAGTATCCAAGATCAGAAGATCATATTGAACAAATTCAGCTAAAATAAAGATGCTGAGCTTATATTTTCATTACTTTTTTATGGAAGAATCTACCTTATAAAGTACCTCTTCATATGGCATTCCAACAAAAGAAGAATCCCAGCCAAACTACCACAGCTAACTGAGCTCTCTTTAAGCAGCAGCCCCCTGCCACCTGATCAGACCCCAACGAAATTGACGAAATTCTCGGAAAGCCAAACCCAATGACGCATGCACCGACCGACGGCAGTGCTGACTTACTAACCCGTTCCCAGATCGCTTTTTGTTTTGGTCAAGTCAATAAAATACTTTTTGGTGACCCACATTGCACCACACAGTCGCCCCACTCCATTGTAGTGTGAATTTTGTGGGTTGAGCAAAGGTTAACTGTTCTTTTTTTGGCGAAAACCCGTTCCAGGGCCAGGTTGCCCCCTGCATTGTATACATATTATTGCCCCACGAATAAATCAGCTGTCACCGAAGTCTGGGCCAGAATTCTCAATGAGGCTTCGAGAACAGGAAATCGAAAGAATTCCGAATTTGTAGTGCGATTCGTATGACATAAAGAACCATAATTTTTCCTAGACATATTTGCAACACAATTTGTTTTACTGCTGGCAACTGTGACCGCTTCCATTTCCTCTCCCATTTCCCTCCAACATAAAGAGCTAAGCGAAGCAATATTTAACGGGCAGCGTATGGAGTACAGTAAGTCAATTTCAACACAAATTTTCTTTGTTTTTTACCCCCGTGTTTGGTTTTTTTTCTTGCCTGTTTTTTTTTTTTTTGCCTGTTGCCCGTTGTGCATAATAAAAAGCTGCGCTTTGTCGGGGGCATTATAAGGCAAAAGCGCAGAGAGACGAAAGAACAACAAGAAACTTACACTCACACATGCGCTTATACCCGTAGTACTCGTCTCGTACGAGACTTTGTAAGCAATATGCTGAAAGCACAATTCTCGTATAACACACCAGAAGGAGGGAGGGGAGGGATTGTTTTCTGCCAGCCGAAGCATTGAGTACCCTAGAGAAGAAAACCTAAACATCAGTTCTACGGAATTGCATAGGTATTTGTTAGATAAAACGATTGGTACTTATAAAAGAAGAGCACAGATGCTGATTTACTTTTCACTTAAGATTATTTCTATAGCTGCTTTATGATAATGCAATTTTTAAGGATTATCTCTATATATTTTACGTAATAATGTAATTGAAAAAATCTGAACGAGTGCCATTTCTAAACAATCATTTATATATCTGCTTTATATTATATAAACAACAGATCTTCCTTAAGCTGACATTTGATATTCTTCAAATACTTTACCTAAACAGAACCATAAAGGTTTACGTGATTTACGACCCTGGTTTGAATGGCAGATAAACTCCATAATTTTGTATGCCAAATAACATTTATTATACGACTGTAATTCTGTATGATTTGCTACTCTCATCCTGAAAAACAAGACTTCATTTAAGGCAGATTATTATTGCGGAAATGACAGATACTCGTGCTTAAACAACATATTCTAGAGATACGATTATAATAAAACGTATTTAAATTACGTAAGCTACTAAAATTATTATCTATATATCATTTATTTCAACTTCAAAGCAAATAAGATTTTCTTAGTATTTCTATGGACTATTTTCTATATCTTTAGACCACTGAAACGCAACACATACAATACATTTATGAAACATCTTAAAAAATATATGAAGATCAATCTTTGCTATGAAAACTGATGTATGATATAGTGAACGGTTCTGATTTATAAGAGAGCAAAATCTAAATAATTTCAATTGAATATCCATACATCAAAGAAGCCATAACGCAATGTACTATGGCTAAAGAGACAGCCAAGCCTTACCCCATTGATTGATTTGTTGTCGTAAATGCCTGTCTGCATTACAGATTCAATGCAAACTGCTGGCTAAAATTACCATACACTCGTCTAGGGTATAGACGGTATTAAGAGATGGGAGTGGAGTGCAGTGGGGGAGCCAGGGCAGAGCAACCTGAGCTGAGCAATCAGGCCGAACCACTCAGCACCACGAGCGGGCCGAGAGGGACAGAATGCAAAAAAAGATACTTTGTGTTTCAGTTTATGCACCGGCACAAGATACAATTTTTTTTGTTTTTGTATTCTTGCATGCCCGTGCATATAAAGAGGATTCTCTTAGGTACTTGTATATGTTTATTTATGTGTACTATGCCCCGTATATCTGTGTTTATGTGCAGTCGGAAATCAAACAACTAAATTGATTATGTCTGCCAGTTTGACGCCTCAGCATTTCTGTTTTTTCCGCTCTTCTGTGTTTCTGGTTTTCTGGTTTTCAGTATTCCATTATGGGGAGGCTCCTGCCGCAATTTCAGTTCAAATTGCAGTTAATTAAGTGAAATCGCCACTAAATGCATTAGTCAGGAGGGTAGAGACCCCGAGAGCCTGACCCATAATTCAACTTGAGTGGAAGTGTTCTAATTGCAATTGCCATTGCCCCCAGAGAGCGTTGAAATCTACGGTCAGAGTTCAACTAATTGCCAGTTGACAGTTTTCGAGTCAAAGAACCTTTAAATTAAGGCAGAGATCCCCATGGGGGATCTGAGTTTGCAGATAAGGAAATTATGAAATGGGGGTTCTAAAAAATGGAAAGGAAATGCGATTGTGGGAAGTTCCGTCAAGTTTTGAGGGCAAACAATGTCCATAAAAAGATAATAGAGGTGGAAAAGTTTAGATCAGAAATGGAGATACTTTAAGTAACTAAGAAAGCAACGACTGAATGAAATCCAATGATTTTAAAGTAAATGCAGTTGGAGATCACTGTTGAATTTTTAAAGTTTAGGGAAGATTCTTTGATGTGTACTTCTGCAGAATGATCTCCTAACCCTTAAAGAAACTGTTCTACAATACCATTTAAAAGACCTAATAATCCAGTTATACGTACTCTTTTAAATATAAATCAATGGGTAACAGGTCAAAGGATTAGGAAACCAAAATTAACCCATCTGGTTATGCACTAGGTATAAAAGATGCCGAAAAAGTTAGTTATCTAACTTAAAAGGAACCAAAAAGGTTGTAAAATATGTACTGTGCATTGGTTTTAGTTAAAGATTTAATCCCGAAAGCTGAACCCAAGAAACCGTATGTTCCCCTTATGGATCATCGGGTTGCTCCCTCCACTCATGTAAATATCCCTAAACCTAAATGTGGACGCTCCTCTGACACTTTAAGCCACTATAAGCCCAAAAACACAACCAAATTTCCTGTTGTCAATCAACCAACTTCCATTGTAAGATTCTCTGCTTAGATACCAAACATTTTCCTATCAATCCGATAACAAGACACACTCAAAAAACAAGCTACAAGCACCCTCGGGGCAACCACTTTGCCACACTTCCACTTTTCCAGTGACAATAATAGAGACAGAGAGAGAGAGAGACATGGGAAGAGAGATGTAGAGGTTCCACAACTAAATGAAATGATAAATGACAGACACCGAGACCCGTCTACGCATCCAATTGTCGGGAATCGTCCCCTGTATATGTGTATCGGACCGAGCAGACTTATAAACCAACTCGAAACGAAATTCTACACGCACACAATTAAGAGCACATTCTTACCACGCTTTCGCTTATCAACGACCGGAGATCGCTCTACGGATGGTTAAATCGATCAAAATGTGCCCCCACCAACGACACATTACATCTTCAATGGAATTTCTTTGTTGTGAGCGGAGGTCTGTCCCCAATTCGAATGCATCTCGGACGTGAGTCATCGTGTTTCAGTGCCCCCCAAGTGGAGCATGCTCATACTACAGATACTTTTTATGATCTTGCGGGGCTTCATTAGATTCAGTTGGTTACTTGATAGGGCTGGACTGTGCATTAAATACGCATATCACCTGTCATTAGATACTGTAATTAAGCGCATCAGAGGTGGCCGTACCATAAAGAAAGGTGATTCAACTGAGATTTCTTTTTCTATCATTTCCGCAGTGTGCAAGGAGTGGCTCGTGCGTGAGGACGGCGCCCTGGCCTACAAGCTGCAGTCCCAAGAGAGTAAGAACCCATTAAAGATCTAATCTAACTAAAAATACGGCTAACGACGAATATGATTTCCATTTAGTTAATGACTTCTACAAGGGAAATCGCTATCGGAATGGCATGGTGCGAGAGGATTTCCCCACAGCCCTGCACGAGCAGATCAAGGAGAAGGAGCAGGCCCAGCGTCAGGTGGAGGCCTACAGGAGGCGTCTGACTGAACAGTAAGATGCGAGATTAAACCTCTCAACAGATCCCTCAATTGATTTATCCCTGGATCCCTTTCAGAGAGGAGCATGACAAGCGTGTGGCCAAGGAAATTGCTGACAAGCTGGAGCGTGATCTGCAAGAACAGCAGCAAAAGGAGCTGCAACAAAGCGAGATAATTGCCCAGAAAATGCAGGTGAGAACAGATAAGTCCCTTGGGGGTTCGGACTCCTCTAAGAGATTAACTGAATTGCAGGAAATCTATGTTAATCTGCCACCTGTGCCACCGCCTGCCACACGCGACAAAAGCCAGCGTCCACCGCCGCGTCCAGCCAAAGCAAGTATACACCTGCAACATCATCAGACCAATGGCCATCCAGAGCCGTGCACTTCACAGCAGGCTAGATATCAGAGTCAACAGCAGCAGCAACAGCAGCTGCAGCCTCAACCATTGAAGCTGCAACAGCAACATTTCTCACAGACCGACAACTATGTAGGATTATCGCTTATACCAAATATTGTAGATATGCCAGTGGCAGCACCAGTATGCACCACCCCCAGTAGACTTGCACAGGCACAGAATCATCAGCTGTTGGTGAGTGATGCCACCACATCATTGCCACAGCAGCAGCAGCAGCCACATCAGTCACGTTTTCAATATCCATCATCGCCGGCACGTCGACATGTATATGAGCCATCAATATCATCCAACATACCTAGCACTACCACTTCATCCATAACTCAGCACTCACCCACACACCCCCCTGTACAGGCGGCGACTGCGGCTGCGGCTGACATCGACGACCTGGTGGACTATGCCGATGTTGCCGACAGCATACGCAACTACAACATAATAGCCCCCGAAGAAGAGGCGGCAGCCGCACCACCACCAAATGCAGTCGATGCAGCTGCCACACCTCTACAGAAACAGCGATCACCCTCACATGAGAATCTCCTAAGAACCGAACCCAAATTTCAGAAATTGTCGCCAGAGAAATACGATCAACTGGTGGGGAACTTTGGCTTGGGTGCCGGTGCCAGTGCCGGTGCAGCCAAGGCAGCCGAGCGGCATATGCAACAGCATGCGGATGACATTGAGCTCTATGTGGATCCCTGTGATTATGCGAGCCTGCGGGAGATAGGTCTGCCCATGGAGGAGATTCAGGAGATGAGCAAGAAGCTCAAGCAGGAGCAGAAGGATGAGGTATGTTTTCGAGATCTTTCTCCAAGTCAAAATGTGGTAAATATTGTTATCTTCCTTTAGTTGCTAGCACGTCGATTGCAGGCCATTGAATCCAAGGATTGTGTGCGTCAGGAGCAGCGGGATCGTATGCTGGCCATTGAGGCGCAGGACAAAGAACTAGCCAAAATGCTGCAGGAGAGGGTATGATCCCATCCATCCCATAAGAGATATTCCCTAACAATTCCTTGATCTGTTTGCAGGAGAAAGCCAAAGCCAAGCGGGCCAAGGAGAAGGCTCGTCTGCGCAAAAATCAGCAAAAGGAAGCTGCCTGCGGCGGTGGTACCTCCACCAATGGCAGCCTCCTGTGCGGCACAAACTCCCATTGTGGGCCGCTGCTGCCGTTACCCCAAGACTGCCTTTCCAGCACTGCCGACATCGATGTGGAGGCCTATTCCAATCCCATAGATGTCCTAAACAGCAGCCGTGAGCAGCGACAACCGAATGGAACCCTGACAAATGGCAGCCTCACCCGAGAGGGCGGCTCCTCCAATCACAGCTCCATGCAGCGACAGCAGCAGAGGAATCTGGCACCCCCTCGTGGAGAAGACGACATCTATACACTGCCTGTCGACAACTGTAGGCCTGGTCAGAGGCCCGTATCCCTGCACATGGCCGCGGAGACAGTGCAGCAGCTACAGGCCAATAATTCCATGACGCGGTACGTTTGTAAAACATTCTAACAGATCATTACTAAAAGTATTCTGCATTAGATCCGAACACTATGGTTCCGAGGCCGGATCACACGACAGTTCCCTGCACAGCGGCCATCATGACATATCCCCACACATCAAATACTCCAAATCCGGCAATTTTGGTATATATGTATTTAAACGATCCGCTAGAACTCCTGATTCTATATATTAATATTTACACTCCTGATTGCAGATCAAAGTGCCAGTCCCACGCCGCCTTACATGCCAATTCAGGGTACGCGACGATCAAATTCAAGTGAAGATCGTAAAAAGAAGTCCAAGGACAACAAGTGCACGCATCAGTGAACCGTCAGCCTAGACTCCAATCGAATCCAATCAATCCAATACATCTATATCGTATATCTTTATACCTTTTTGTACTCTCTAGACAATGAAATTGTTCAGATTAAAGTCGACTTTGTTTCATGAATTTATTCACATCTTTCTCAAATTGTATCTCTAGTACTTAGAATGTAGTTTATGTCGTAGTTAAGCCAATTCAAAATCATATTTTGTTTTATATGTACGTGCGTGTGGTTTCAAAGAGAATATTAGCCCATCTTTGGGTTTACAATAAATATTTTGTTATTAAGTATATACTAAAAGGAGCATCTTTCGAATGGTTTTTGAAATTAAAATAGTGGAAATATATAGATGGAAGTAAAATAAAGTGAAATTTGCGTATCTTTTATAGCCTATATACTTCAGAGGTCTATAATGCATCAATATTAGCATACATATATTTAGAATTTGGAATATGTGGAATATTAACGCATTATTGGTGTTTCATAAATGAAACTAAAGGATTCTTAAAATGTTTTTCTGAAAATTAAAGGTATTTTACGATTAATGATAGAAAAAGTTTAATACTTTTTGAGCTTAAAAATATATACATGTATTGCCAATGGAAGGTAATTTCTGGATTGCCAGACGATGAGTCTAGTCAAAATATTGGCTATAACGATAATTATTCCGAGTCAATCTGGATTCCCTTATGAGCTGATCAGTAGAATGCTTTATGAGCTTCTTCTTTACATTTTTCTTAATTTTTTTTGGACTCTCGATAGTTTATGTGGTAAACAAGTTCTTCTTTAAGATAGAGCATCTATAAATTTTGGAACACTTATGCGAAATGAACTACTTTTCTGTGAATGTATTCCTGCTTCGAATAACCTTTGAAAAGAAAACAAGACAGTGATCTTATAAATATATAACATATTCGTGAATAGTGTAATGATCGTATGGTTCCTTGTCCATAGGAAATTAAAACATTGAAGCGTTCTCTCTAAATCAATAGTTTAATTCGTCTAGCTATTGGCAGATCTTTCCATCCAGCTTTGTGTTTCCTCTTTCTGTGGGTTAAACAAGTATTAATAAAATAATCACAAAGTTAAATACAATTCACAATACTTTTACCAATAGTTACACCAAGCCTTTAGTTACCTTTCAGTAATCTGTGAGGTGCCATATCTATCCATCAATTTCTGCATTTTTCTGTGGGCTGAACGTTACATTACAAGAAATTCCAACACATTCGAATACTTTTGCATCAAATTTCAATAAAAATGTACCTCCATAAGAATGTCTTATTACTTTTTACCCATACTCACATCCAGATTCTTCTGTAATCATTCAGTTTTTTTTTCATTTTTGCTTTTCTTTTTTGCTTCTCTTTTTTTGTATAACATCAGCAAGTTTGCGTCCAATACCGGAGATCAAAACTTGTGAAACTGGTATTAAAAGTCACAAGTTAGGGTCTCAGGGAATCAGCCATACAAACATTTGCACATGTCACTCATACCAATACTCGGGACTACTCGGATACTTGGATACTCGGACGTTTATGCAGATACAATAATATCGGATGCAGATGCCGATGCCGATGCAGTTTGACATTCGCGTCGATTTCAATTCAATTTCAAGAACGCATTTCGATTTCGCATTACATTTCGCAGCACTTTTGTATGTATTTTCAGGTTGTATATTTTTGTTCCACACTTTGTTCGGAGCTGGGGGAGCTGTTCGGGCGGGGCGGGGGGCTGTTCAAATGAGGCTTATAGTCAAGCAAAGAAAGCTAGCACATTGTATAGTACGATCTGAAGTACTACTATACAACCTACTACCTCAATTTGCCAGAGAGAAAAAGGTCCTTGGTGCTGGTCCTTTTTGTTGGGTTTTGGTTTGTGGTTTGTGGTTTTAGGATTCTTTGGGCTTATTTGGTTTCGTGGTTAAACAAATTTTTGGCCAAAACATAAACGGAGAAAAATGGTGAGAAATTATATGGAGTATGTAATGGGATTTTTGGCTGTTTTTTTCGATTTGCTACAAATAATATCAAGAATTAAACAAAATACTTTAAATACAAAAACTATTCGGTGGTGATGAAATGTTCTTATGCATTAAATAAATTCTAATCGTCTTCACTAATTTTTTTTTGCTTTTATTTTGAAGTTTTCATTGGTCATTATTATTTTCGTATATTTTAAACTCATTAAATCACACTTTTCGTTCGTTTTTAATCATTTATAAATGATCTAAATCATATTTTAATATTTCAATATTTATGTTTTTATTTTGGTTTTTCTAGATGGTTTACTAGGCTACTCTTTTTATGGGAAATTTCATTTTTTCCATGGATTAAATTATGCACCATTTAAGAATATTTGCATCCAATTTTTACGTTATTTATTTAACGTTCACTTGATTATTCTATTGTTATGTTAGTTTTTTTTCAAGTATGTTAGTTCTTTACTTTACAGCTTTGTGCCACTGGCTTCAATATATGTATTTATATTCCTTTTATGGTTTAAATTGCATTTATTTTATGTCATTTTTTCTTTAATCTTTCCATTTAACCTTGTCCTTTATACTCGATGAATATTTGAATTCCACAACGATTACCGATTTGCATTGCGATGTGCTGTGCTTCCATTATCCTTCAATTTGTATGCAAAAGGTGTGTTTTTTGAAAATTTGTGATAAATTTTGTTGCCAAAAACCAGTTGTTTGCATTGACAGACTCCCATAATGCCGGTCTTGTAACAGATATAAAACAGCACAAGTTCGGAATTACGGGTTTCTGTTAATGGTCCATATATAAGTATGCACCATTTTTCTCTGTTGTTTTATAAACTTTTTATCCATTTATCCGTTTGAAACCTTTTGTAGAGCAGGAGGAGACAGCCCTCTTTGGGGTGGAAGAACGTGCTTAATCCATTTGGTATTTGGTAAAGTTGTGAAATTCCTCTTCGAGCGCTGGAGGTTCCTTCTGTCTTCGTCCTTTGTCTGCAATTATTTTGGATTTAAGGATATATATTTTGAACTATATATTTATTGATATATTTACGATAAATTCGGGGTGTTTTTGTAGTATTTCCTTCTTCTTTGTTTCCAAGTTTCATCATTCTTTGTAACACTGTTCTTCGTCTTTATAATCTGAAAATACAAAAAATAAAATAATAATAATAAATACAAGTATCTAAACGTTTCCTTCTGATTGCAAAAAGCAATTCCACTCGATTTGCCCTAATCCTCAATAGATTTTGTCTCTGGCCACGTAAGCCGATCGCCTCGCTGCAGTTCAATTCAATTTGCAACAAAGGAAAAGCCGACAGAAAGACAGAGAAGAAGAGTGAGGAAAACACAGAGCGTAAGAGAGAGAATCAGAGAGGAAAAATTGCATTACATATTCATCTTTAAGCACAGACACTCCGCAAAAAAAAAGAAAAAACAAAGATATACATATGTAACCATAGTGATGGCTGTATGGTATATAGGGTTATAGATGGGATTATATATGATGGGTATATACAGAGATGGAGTTGTATGGGTCTCAGCTTTCTTGAACGGCAACAAACTGATACTGAAATGGCAGCTGAAGCTGTAGCTGTAGCTGGAAACGAAGGCAGACGACTCTGAGGCAGAGGCAGAGACTGAGGCTCTGTAGCTTCAACTTCAACTATGTTCGTGGCAGAGGCAACAGCCACGGCAACAGCAACGGCGACTGCGGCTGTATCTATCGAGTGTTTTGGCCACTGGCTTGATGTGCCTGCTGCCTGGTGCCTGGTGCCTTGTGTGTGCCCCATGTTGCAGCCATCGCGTACTACATATGTACAATGACGATGACGCTGCGATGCCATGGCAGTACCAGTGCCAGTGCCAGTGCCATTGCCATTGCCATGCGATTCCATGCGATGCGATGCTATGCTTGCCGTCTTCACCCATTGGCCCTGCCACTTTGCCACATGTTTGCAATGCTTCTTTTGGTGGTAGCAGCAGCAGCAGCAGCAACACTCTCCCATACACGTGCACGTGTGTGTCCGGAGAAGGGGTATGGTATGCCACTGGGACTCCGTTTGCGACTGCGACTGGGACTGGGACTGGGTCTGGGTCTCTGTCTGGAGAGCAGCAGCAGCAGTTCGTTGGCTGTACCTATTTTCGCGTATTCCGGCCCAGGACCTGCCTCAACAATTTCAGCACAGACAGCCATCGACTGCACACACAGATACACCACACACTCGCACCCAGATAGAGAGAGAATGAGAGAGGGCTGCTTTCTGGTTTCCTTCCTACTTTTGCTGCCAGCGTTGACGTCGCTTAAAAACCGGTAACAGAATGCTGCTGCTGCTGCCTCTGCCACCAGTCATCGCCTCCGCCAAAGCTCTGCTGCAGCTGCGCTGCTGCTGCCGCTGTCGCTGTCGCTGCTGTGGCAGCAGCTTCGAAATTTGTTTTTGCACAAGTTTTTTGTTTGCCAATTGCTGCCCCTGCAACTCGTTCGTTTTCTCTCTTTCTCTCTCTTCGGGCTTTGGTCTCTCTTTACCTTTCACTCTTTCTCTTTTTGTGTGGTTGCCTTTTACTCTTTCTGTTATGCTCTTTGTGTTTTTGTGTGCAACTTTTGTTTACTTTTCCCCGGGGGCTCTTATTTAACATAAATATTTTCTGAATGAAACAGCAGAAGGAAAGCATGGGATAGCCTTAGGGAAACGAAAGATTTGCTGGTGCACTTACTGATGCATATATTCTGAGGACTTACTTCGGATAGCAATGGAACAGATATGTACATATATGAGACTGTACTAGTATAATGAATGATTCGATCGCGATATATCTAGAAAGATACGTTTTTGGTCTGAGATATTCCTAAGATTAGTAGAGTAAAGAAAGATGATATTAACAAAATATTGAAGATCCTTTATAGCTCTCGAAACTCATCCTTCTTCGCTCCACAAACATCTGCCCAAAACCATCACACACCACCCTCTGAAAGGGCATACACAAATATCAATCATACGCCATGTTCAACATTGCCATTTCAATATAAATCTCTTGAAATATTTAAATTGAATTTTGTATTGGGAAAATAACTCACACCCCTGGTACACCTCCTGCTGCACACCTCAACCCCCTTCCCTTGTGTTTGTCCTGGCGCTCGTTAATCATAAATGTATTTTCATTTGCCGAATGACCAAGGCTGCTGCAGTTGCAGGATGGAGGATGCAATGATCTGGAAATTGTTTGCTTTTCCTTTAGTTGCTCTTGCTTTTTTTGTGTTTTATTATTTTCTGCTTGTCAAATGAGTTTCCGCCATTAATTTTCATTTATCGATGCGGCAGCGCGAAATGGAAATTAAATTTATGACATTTAAAAGGAAAAGGGGGTTGAGGGGATAGGTAAAGGAAAAAAGTATTTAAAAGATAATAATTGTAGGTATAATTAAAACAAATGATTATTCGAGTGAAGTGGGGGGATGTACTTTTCATGACTTGTTAAAAGTAGTTTTTTAGCTTAAGACTTTAAATGTTTTATTTGAAAATAAATTCATAGAAATCATCAATGGTCTTTTGTCTATCTATGGACTGAGCTCTCATAAGAAGAGTTCATTTATTCATTTGTTACATCAATAATTCAATAGGTTATAAGGGTATAAGGAAACATATTCCATAAGTACTCCAAGAACTTTTGACTTGTGTAACTTTGATGTGCCGTCAGTCAGCTCCGAACCAAAGTGGTGGCATCTTTAACCCTTTAGCAACTCTTTCTCCCTTAAATATTAAACACATTCGTTTTGTGCATTTAACAATTTCCCGGGTCTCCCCGCAGACGCCAACCTCAACAAAAAACCAAGGCCAAAGCTCCAACACACACAAAAACCAATGCCACACACTCATACAGTGGAAGAAAAGCACAGAGAGAGGCAGTCATACATGGTGGCAGGCATGCAACGCGTTGCACAAAATTATGCAATATGGCATTGCTCACTCTCTCTCTCTATCTCTGGGACAACTCTTTCGCTCTCTTCTATTTCGGGGGCTCTCTTTGGTTGCATTGTGGGCTGTGTGTGTGTGTGTGGTGTGGTGGGGTTCTCCCTCAATGCCATTGTCATGGGAGCTTGCAGCACAACAACAAGCAAAGAGGCGAAGAGCCAAAAGGGGAACAACGGAGGGGCATAACCAAAAGCAGAGTCCACGCCGTGCAACCAATTCAATTAGATGTTCCATGGCCTTCGCTGCTTCCACTGCTGCCACTTCTTCACTCCTTTCCTTTCCACTCTTTTCGCGTTTCGTGCCACAGACAACAACACAGCAGCAGTAGCAGCAGCAGCAGCAAACGACAGCAACAACAGCAATGCGGGGCGGCCATGGCCATGGAGTTCTGTTCTTCTCCTCCATGGAGTTGCGCGATGCGAGGCGATGGCAACTCTGTCGCCTGCCTCATGCCGCATGCCGCATGCCGCCTGACTGCTTGCCTGCCTGCCTGCCTGGTTGAGCACTTGGAAAAAAAAACTTGCGAGAGTTGCGACTGAGTTTGGTTGCAAGTTGCAGAGTGCCAGAGTTCCAGAGTTGATTAACCTTTGGACGTTCTGTTTTGAAACTCCATTCGTGGAGCGCAAACGGAGCGGAGCTGCTGCTCCGATTTAAATGCTCCACCGAGTGGAGTGGAGCTCCCATCGCTTCGCTCTGCTCTCCTCTCTGCGCTGTGTATGTGAGTAGTGCATGTGTGTGTGTGTGGGTTATGTGTCTCCTTCTGCACTTCTGTTTGTCTGTTGCTCTTCTTTTTTCGGGTTGTGTGTGTGTTTGTGTGTGCTGTGTCGTGTTCGCAGCCATGTTAGCAGCCATTTTTAATGGCTCCCCATATACGTGGAACGTATATGTTGCTGCAGCACCATCGTTCCATCGGACTCGGGAGAATTAGTTGTGTGCCTCAACCAAAAACCAGAACCAGAGGCAGATCTAGAGCCAGAGAAAAGCTAAGCTGCTAAATATCGATGTGTTTTCCACCGATGCATTTTGCAACACCTAAACCGATTAAGCAGCGCATCTTATCGATTTCTTCTTATTATTCGATCGCTTTTTTTCATCGGAAAACTGATCAGCTATCAATGATTTCATGATACAATTTGGTCCCAAATTCATGGAGCCCATGTAGCGTAAAAATCGTATACCACATAAGAGCTAAACGCTAAGTATGGTATGCATCATTCGCATTGCGATACTTCACTAATAGCTGATCAAGTTGCATTGCATTTTTGTTAGAAATTTGTGGGGCACTCCACCGACTTTTCTTTACCAATAACCTAAAGGCAAAAATACACCATGTAGACATAAAAACATTTAAATCAATCGGGTTTTTCCTTCAGTGGACTAGGGTATTCACATGTACACGGAATTTGTTTCATAACAAACAGAATTCAGCGGCGAAGAGTGTGAATAGCAGAAAATACCATCGGTGGAAAAATGCACGTGCAACAGTGACTTTAGTTTATGTTTCATTCACACTGCAAAGTCGTAATCTGCAGGCCACGACAGGCCCCAAAAGCCATTCTCCCTGCCTCCCTCTCTTTCTCCCTTTCTTCCCTTCACTTTTTTTCTCTCCCGCTTCCAACTTCTTTTACATTTCCTACTCTCCCACTCGTGATGGTAATTGTAATTGAAATTTGGCGTTGAAGCGAGTAAATGCTACGCTCTCTATGCACACTCTCTAGAACCGCACAGCACCGCTCTCCCTCTCTCGCTGTCACACTCTGTGTGCTGCCCTCTCTTTTACTCAAACTCCAAGCGTCTCTTTCATTTTATTACAGTTTCCACATTTTTGGGCAAAAGTTGTTTTGGCATTCGCCTTTGCTCTTCCTGTTTGTTGGTGTGGGTCATGGCTGTTCTGTTGGACGCCAGCCGCCGCCGCGTCATGCTATGCTTTTCGGTTATCGGTTCTCCTTTCTCGTTTCTGTTCGGTTCGTTCGGGTTTTTTGCATGGTGTGGTATGGTTTTTTTAAGTCTTTTTTTCGGGGTACATTGACTGCTCCTTTTTATGGCCAAGTCTGGGCTTAGGTCTGGTTCTGACTCTGACTGGTTCTTCCTTGTTTTGACGGGTCTTTTGTTGGACGTACATATGGCCAGCAAAGTTGCACAATATTTGTCGCTCTGGTCTTTTGTTGCAATTAAATTCATAATGTGGCAGCGGACGCGCCTCTCTTCCGATTCCGATTCCTTTCGTGTGTGGGAGTTTGCGTAGGTTGATAATGGAGTGAGTTGCCCCTTACATTAAGAGATTCGAGATAAGCAAATGGAGGGGGATCGAACTTATTCATATTTTAATTAAATAAAGGGATTTCATTTGTTATTTTAAGGCAAAACCCTAATCATATTTATAAAACAAATTTTACTTGATCTGTATAAGTAGTTGGTTTTGATTTTGTAGTGCTTTGAGTGTCTTTGGCCTCCGTTTGAAGTACTTTTAAAGGCGCTTAAAGTAGTTTCTTATCTATTTGATATATTTAAGATCTACTTTTAGGTATTCTTAGCCCTGCCGCACACTTTCTAGTGGAAACAATCATCGCTGATAGCGATGAGCTCTGTAGTAGCACCCCAAGACCCGTGTCTCTTGGAACCCGTTCGTGGACACTGCCTCGTCGTCTTCGCCCATTGTCTCTTGGGTGCTGCTGAAGAGTATCTTTGGCTGCGATTTGTATCTCGACGCTCTGCACATCCGTGCGAATACGAGTGCCAGTGCCAGTGCGAGTATCTCTTATTGGCTGCTGTTTATTTGCGCGCCGCGTCCGCTGCTTATTCGCTTTTTGCTTATTGAGTTTTCTGCCTCTGCCTCTTGCCTTGCTGCCTTTCTGCCTTATGTCTGAGAACGAAGGCGATGGCAAATGCGAAGGCGAAGGCGAAGGCGTTCAATGAACTCCGCGGAGGAAGCGGCTGAGACAAGAGAGACAATCCAATCGCTGCAAGTACTGGGAGGTACGGTACTTCTTTTTGCTTCTTTTTGTCTTGTGTGCTGTGCTTTCTTTTTTGGGAGTTTGTCGCAAAGTGGCAGATGGAGAAGTGAGAGAACCCCATCTCTGGAGTACTCTGGAGAAGTGGTAGGGTAGAAATGCGTGGCTAGTCAAGGGACCAGCCTGGAACAGTGGAAGATTAACAAAAATGTGGAAATTTAATTGAAAAGAAAGTTCTTTTAAAAAATGTAGAAAGAACTGCTGGGCGGACAGTGAGCAGGGTCGAAGAGAAGCGGAAAGCTAAGAGGATAAAGTAGCAGTGGGAACAAGAAGGCGAGTAAAAGAAAAATTAAGCAAGGGTAGAAATTGAAGAAGAACTACGAAGGTGAGAAGAAGAAAAATACGAAGTAGGTGGAAGAAAAGCACGGGGAAGATCCTGAACAAGATTTGTTGGCAGAAGACGAGGAGATGAGGAACAAGTGCAAAGAAATTGAAAGGTTGATTGATAGGAAGAGTGGTAATCTCCAAAGGTATTGAAATATTGAAAAACACTTCTGCGACGGCGACACAATGAAAAAAGAAGTCAGAGATAAGCCGAGCGCAGCCACAGAATTGTGTACTCCCCTTCCGTAATATAATTTCACACAAACAAACAAACACACTGAGAGAAAGAAAGAGCGCAAGATAGAGCGAGAGAGTGAGTGCCAAAGGAGAAGGGGTAAAGAGAGAGGGAAGCAGGGGCGGAGACGGAGACGGAAGGCGACACACGTGAGTGGGGCGGTTGATGACGAAGGCAACAGAGGCAGACCGACCAGACAGCAGGCTGGCTAGCTGGCTGGCTGCCTCATCGCCCGAAGGGGCATGTGGCAATGCCAATGCGAAGTAGCGTAGAATGACGTAGCCGATAAGGCAAAAAGCAGAGCAGCAGCAGCAACAGCAGCAGAGGCAACAGCAGCGACAACAGCAGCGGCAACAGCAGCGGCAGCAACAGAAGCACCGACAGCCAGCGCCACATGCAATTTCAAAGGTCAATGACACGCAGCTTGCAGCGTGGACAGCGCCGTCGACAGAGACAGCAGCAGCGCAAAAGAAGAGAGCAGAGAGTGAACAGAGCAGAGCTTTCCCTCTGCTTATCGCTCTCTTTAGGTTTTTGGCAAACTTTGTGCACGCTCTCTTCTCTCTGCATCTCTCTAATGCTGCTCTCTTTTGCTCTCTTTCTGCTGCATTTGCATGACGGAATACTCAATTGAATTTTTGTTGTTGTTATGACTGTTGTTGCTGTTGCCGCTGCTGCTGCTGCTGACGTTTTTCATTCATTTTGCAATTTGCATACTCTCTCTCTCTCTCTTGCGTTCTCTCTAACACCCACACATCCACACACAGGAAATACGCAACACTTGCACACACACTCAAATTATGTTTTTGTTGTTTTTGGGTTTTCGGTGTCTGTAATTTTTCATTGTTGATGATTGCAGCTTACACCACCTACACTCCCCTGCCCCTGCCACCCACCCATTGTGGGGTAGCCAAGCTCCTCCCTACCGAGCTATGGGATCCTCATCTTCCTCCTCACACGCCCCCTCCACCGGAAGACCAAGTAAAGTCAGTTTTATTCAAAGCCCACCCACATGTGCCACAAATTACTTTTTCATCATTTTCATATTCCGCCACAAAAGAGAGAGTGCCACAAAGCAAGAGAGAGCCGAGCCGAGCATCCGTTGTTATACCCTGTCAAAGGGTATTAGGCTTTTGATCACTTTTAATCTGAAAGAAGTGGGTATATTATAGACCTGCACCTGCACCCCAAATCTTGGAAACATTTCTTCAATATATAGATCTTTTTTTGAAGGAATTTAGGGGAAAGAAAAAAAAAACTTAAAATGTAATAGCATAAACTCTAAAATATATCTTCCAAGATAACTCAGATATTTATAACATTAAAAACAAGATTTTTTCATAACATTAACAATAAAAACGCTCAGTTTTTTATGACCCAAATTTAAAGAAAATCCAAGTGCAATCCTTATATAAAAAATCCCATTATACATGTCCTAAAATATCATTGAAATGTTAAGGAAACTCCCATATAAAGAATTCAAATAGCTAGGGTATTCCACGCTTCGATTCCCGAACCCCAAAGAATTTCCTTTCTTGTCGTTTGCCTTGAGTGAATTATGAGTCCGAGAGATTCTGCTCTGGTTTGTGCTTTTCTTTGTATTTGCATCTGCATGTTCCTGTGTGTGTGTGTGGGTGTGAGTGTGTGTGTGGGTGCAGTCATAAATTATGCAAAAAATTGCAATTATTTCCATTAAAAAGATATCTTTTTCATACATATTTTTATGGAGTGGCTTTTTCTTGTCGCACACCAAAAGTTGACAAGGAAAAGTTGGCCAATAAAGGCAATAGCGGCAGAGATGCAAGAAACTTTCGGAAAATTGCGAGTGGGAAAAGAATGGAAGTTGTCTCAGGAAAAATTAATTGCTCTTAATATAAAATAAATGAATAAAGAAATAACTTTATAGGAGTATGCGGAAAAATGTTTTCCGTCGAGGTGGACGGCGACTTATCAATAATTTAGTTACAGAAATTATGTTTCTTCCACATATTCTATGTATCTGCTCAATAAGAATCCACTCTTTACCCAATAAAAGCCACTAACGATCCATTGAAAACGTTTTTTGCCAAGGGGAAACTCCTTACGTTTGACGTAATTCCCATTGTAAATGCATTTTAGAAAAAAACATCAACATTCCGCGTAAGTATGCATTTATCAATTTATAACAAATTAGCTTAACCCAAACAGAATGTCAACAGCTTTAGGGCAAATCGGGTTAATTAAACAATTAACACACACACACACATGCGACAAAGAGAGAGAGAGAGATGAAAAAAAGATCAAAGATAGCAGAGAATGCAATTTTAACAATGAAAGGCCATAAAATATTGTTGTTTTTTTATTGCACACACAAAACGTGCAACACAAACATAGCACACACAAAAGCCGCACCAGCAACAAAGAGAGTGGCATAAAAGGTGGGAAATGGTGGCAGGGGAAGAGGCAACAAAAAGCTTTGAGCTAAAAGTTAGGTTAGGTTAGGGACGCCACATGCAACGAGCTGTGGCAACGAGAATTCACAGAGCGAGAGAGAGAGAGGGATAGGGGTAGATGTGGCATGAAACGGGTTCAAAATCCTATGCAACATGGCAACTAAACAAAAGCCAGAAGGTAGACGAACCAAAGTCGCATCGCATCAAGAGTCCAATAGAGCGTGGACGGGTTTCACAGGGAGCGAGGAGGGGGGCCAGGGGGTGTGTGGCAAGGAACGCAGGGGGAAGATAGAGGTTGCAGAGAAGCGGTGCAAAAAGAGCGGGAAGAACAGTGGCAAAAACTCGTTTTATTGGTGATGCAAAAAAAAACAATAAATGCAACGTCACTGCTTAGAGGAGTAGGGAGCAACATAAATAGAGAGAGAGAGAGAGAAGAATGATCCATACAGTGAGAGGCAAGAACGACTGTGCACCCTAGGGTCGAGGATCGCTTAAGCGTTCTGTGCTGTTGCACGTTGCCAAACCTGAATTTTATCATCATCATCATTACCATCATCGTCATCATCAATGCAATGCCAATGTCCATGTCTATGCACTGAGCGAAAAGTTGAGGAGGCCAAGAGAAACAGTGAGAGAACAATGCCTAGAGAATTTACATATTTTAATTACTTTTTATTGAGAAAGGGATACATATACTTATGGGAGAGGAGAGAGGAGGAAACCAAAAAAGAATTGCACGTGAGAAAAGGTCTTCACAACAAATCTCGAGTTTCCAAGTCATTCTTCACTGAAAGAAAAGGTACACTACATCCATACATATGTATGCATATGCGAAGAAGGGAAAAGAACTTCCAACGATTTGATATGCGAAGAAGTATCTCTCAAATGTACACAAAAGGTTTGGTCCTTGTCCTTGTATTTAAGTCATATTGGCGCAAGCAAGAGAAGCGAGTGAGCCGGTGGTTGGTCCACGTATCTAAGGTGGCTTGCCCTTGTACATACATATGTACATAGCCATGTTAAATTAGTGTTGGTTTTGAGGACCCTAGAACTTGCTTTAAGAACTGTTATAAGAAAATTTAGGAAAGTATTTGGAACAATACTTTTTTTTCAACTGGAAGGCATTGGTTTATATCGAGACCATCGAAGTTTAGATAACTATTGAATTAGACGACTATTGAAATCAAGCAAATATTATAATCTATTTCCTTTTTTCGAATCTTAAAGGAGTTTTCTAGCTGCGCTATCTCTTCTAAGTTAAGGTCGTTCCAGTGAACGACCAGTGTTGAAAGATCATCTCCTATGAAGCATTGCAATCGAATTCCTCCCCCATTCTGCAGCCTGTTTCTCCCAGTGCACTTCCAAAGTAGTTCCAACTCTTTTTTTGCCAGCTTTTGCATAGCCTCGCTTGGTTTAGAGCAGAGTACCACTGGGGTGCCCTGTGACTTTAAGTCCAATTAGTGAACGAAAGAAAGCCGATTCTGAAGCAAACACTCAAATCTAATTACGCATACGCCGCGTGGTCCTAGCAAACAAAAATTATACCAAAGTAAACAGAAAATAAACCAAAGGAAAAGGAAAAAGTAAAGCAAAAGCGAAACCGGTGGCAATTCTTTCACTTGGTGTTCTTTTCCCTGCTATTGCTCCTTGGTGTCTGTCTTCTTTCCGTCCTTCCGCCCTGCCTGCCTTCCTTGCATCCGTCTGCTAAAGGCAGCTGGCAATTAACTGGTGTTCCACCTCTTCCTCGTTTTTCCTTGCTCACAGACATCCCTTCTGTCACCCTGTCGCTCCTGACCTCCCTTCTGTCACCCTGTCGCTCCTGACCTCCCTTCAGTCACCCTGTCCCTCCTGACCTCCCTTCAGTCATTCTCACACTTCCGCCATCACACTCTTTTAATCAAATGACAGGTCAAGGAAGTCAAAGAACATCATAGTCGGGCCAATAAATACACTTAAAGGTTGTTTCAGGTCGTTATTACCAGAAAAGATAGATTACTCTTTGTTGGGTTTAAAGAAACTAAAATACTCTTTGCAGTGGAATAAAATGGAAGGTTCTCGTTATAGAAACTTATACGAACTAAAGGGGCATCTCTAGGGGAGATGATTGAGGGGAGTTTCAACCTAGAGGATACCTTTTCCCTCCAGCTTGAGGATGTGTCATCTCAAGACTTACAATTACAACTCAAGATTCTTTTCCTCAATGATTCTCAACTATAGATCGCTCTCTCTCATATAGAATTATCTGATTATGTTGGAGTTGATTTCCAATCCAATCCCCAAAATCATCAAACCCCAAGATAGTGTATTCCCAAGGAAGAACCTTTTGATTGCCTGTTTTTTGTTTTGCTCTTGCCTTCCCCCTTTCACCGAAAAACTTTAAAGCCGCGCTTAACTGCACTTGTTCCTCAGTGGAGTTCAAATCGCTGGAGTCTCGGACTTGGACTCTTGGAGTTGGAGTCGTTTTGCCTGCTGCATTCAATTGGCTTCTTCTCGGGCAAACTTCCGCCTTTAGCTCTTTTTTTCTTCATTTCTCTGCAGTTCTGTTGCTGTTCCTGTTTTTTGTTGTTGTCATGTTTCGGGCCAATTCTTTAGAAGTTTCTTCATTGCCCGGCGGCATAAATTAGTTATACCGTTACGTGTATGCGGGGGGAGTCGGGGAATGTGAGATACAGAGAGGGAGAGACTCCTTAGGGTGGCAGCTACTATATAATTTGCAGAGCAATTTCTGTTGGCAGCAAGCAACCAGCAACGATTCTTAAATGCGATTTGCCTGCAATTTTCGTTTACGATTATGACACAACAAATTCCTTGAAATTGAGAACCAAAATTAATAATGGTATAACCATTACATTCCAGGGGGCAGGATATCTGATGAGAAAGGAGAAATTTCAATGAAATGTAAACCCTTTTTTTTGGTTCCCACTGGTAGGTTTTCAACACGATAATGTTGATTAAGATTTGAAGATATAAGTACACCGTTACACCGTTTGAAACATGATGACATTTTCCCCTGATTAACTTGTTTTCAAGGCTATCCCAGACCCACATAGATCCAAATTTCACCGAGTTATACTTTCGTAAATATTTCTATCGATTTAGTAATTGCATTTGGCAAGCAAAGCAAATGGGAAGTCCAAGGAAGGAATTGCTATCCTTATTTGCATTAAATTATTCAAAAATGTCCCGCGATAAGCCATTTTGATCCAATTGAAAAGTGGTGTAATACGAGATGATTCAACAATTGCAGCAAATTACAATAATTGAAAAACAATTTGCCAGACCAACTGGCAACAACAACAACACCAAGTGCCAGAGCCACAACTGCAGCAAAAATGTTAATCATTACAAAAAAACAAATAGAAAAAAGAAAAACAAACGGGCGACGCGACGTCAATAAAAATTGTTACCCCGCAATATGCGAACGCCATTTACATGAGCAAAAATTGAAATTAATGAGAAAAGCAATAAAACAACCAGAGGCAAAGGCAAAGGCAAAGGCAAGGCAAAGGCAGAATTAGAACAAAGGCAACTGCAAAAGCAGTGGCAATAGCAATAGCAACAATAGTTAAACATTCGCCTTAGTAACAGAGTTCCAGAGAGAGAGACAGAGAGAGAGAGAAAGAGAATTGTTTGTGGGTTTGTTGTTAAGTCAAGTCACACGATTATTGGCGGCCATTTTGCATGAGAATAAAGGGGAAAGGCAATGGAGGGGGGGGCTTAGAGGAGACTAAAATTTCTGATGTATTTATTTCCGTTAAGACACAGACCAATGGATATAGCAAAAATATACACACATATAATGAAAATTTTCACTTTATTCCCCTGAAAATGTGTTCTAAAATATTTTATTCATTTTTTATGATTTTATTTTCACTATTGCTAAAATAACTATTTAGTAACAGCAAACAATATTTATTTATTATTCTGTTGTGATATTGTTTTTAAGTCATGGTAACAAGATCCAACCATTAAAAAAAAATTATTTTATTTCTTTAAAAGAAGATTTTACAAATTCGTAGACTTTCCAGTATGAAATTTATGTGCAACAAATTTCCAGGAATAACAAATTTCAACGTGTTTCTTTAAAGCGAATCCTAAAATATCAAATCTTCGATGACGCTTTAATAATGCATTTAATTTTCTCAAAGTCCAGAGTTCAAGTGTCTTTCCCATCTAAAATTTGCAGTATTTTTTTAGCACAATTTACTAGACTTTTTTTTTGTTTTTGAAAGTCTCCATGAAGCCCCAGAAACCAAACCACGAAAGTGGAGTGAAGTCGAGGGACCTGCAGCCTGTAGGGGAGGTCATTCTCTATTGCTAATGAGAAACAGTTGGTTAGGCGGCGGCTCCCTCCATGTACGAAATGCGAGTGTGTGCGTGTGTATCTATGGCTCTCTACGAGTACGAGTATGTCTGGGAATGTGTGTCACAGCAGTGGATGACATAATTCAAAGTGAAACGGATGACATTCATTACGATGCATTTGAGCGACAGCAATGGAAAAGCGAAAAAAGCGAATAAAATACGAAAGTCAGACATATGGAAAAACTGTGCAAATTTCAATTGTAGACAGAGGTCTCCCTTTATATGAGAAACACTATTCGCACTATGTATTCCTCTCTCTTGATAACTCTCATGATATCAGTTTTCGTTTGTTTCCTTTTGAGAGGATTCCCCCTTTTTTTGTCAATGGTCATGCTCTGAATACGTTGCTACTTCTCTACTCCTGTCTTCCGTTATTCTTCCCTTTGCTCATTCGCTTTCCCTCCCGAATTCAAGTACAGTTATGGCTGCATTTTGCGAAAGTCTTCTTCAGATCCTCGTTGCTTGTTGCACATGCGCACTCACCTTGACTCGAAAGTCGCTCAGGCAAATCCATCCGTCGTGAGGGTTCATTGGTTTCTGGCCTCCGCTTCCCCTTCGACTGCCTCTGCCTGCCTCTCACTTTGCCGCCAGAATTCATCTCCGGTTCGAGTGCCTAAGCGGTGCATTAGGCGGAGCGAGCGGGGGGTGCGGGTGCCCACGGATACCCACGGGTGGCAGCCCAGGATTATGCTCGTTAGTTATTGATGGCCCAGCAGGAAGCAGGCGAATGGTGCAGGTGCAGCTGCCTGCTGCTATGGCAGTCGGCTTCAGCCCTAGTGGCGTATACACAATTGTGGGATTGTGAGACTGTAGGATGGCATTTTGAGGTCATCTCTGATGAGAGTTTAGGCTTAAGGGGGATGTCGGTTGGGGACAAATATTGGACAAGCCTTTAGGGATGACATGCATCAGTCTTGAATGTAATAAAGCATTTATTGCTTTGTAAACTAGATAGAGCTTATCCTTTCTATAGGCAATGCTGCAAAGGTTTTTAGGATTATGAAAGATTCAAAATTGACACATTTTTGGACATTTTTTGATTAAATTGAAAAGCAATCTATAATTCATTCAGAATTTTCACATATTTCCTATATCAGTGATTCTCAATATGAATAGATCACCAAGAAACTCAAGTTTTTCTTAGAAAATTCATTCAATTCTAATTCCAATTCATCGCAGAATTTTATCATAATTTCTTAACAATTTTACAGTAAATGTTTTAATAGTCTCTCTTTTCCCATTATCTGTACATTTTTCGCATTGATGAGGAATTAGTTACAGACATTTGTGTCGTCTTTCATTTCCTTTAGAGCCATACAACCATTACCTACTTCTCATGGCATCATTAAATCATTATTACCTTCAAACTCCAACTCTTTTCTTGGGCATTAATCAGCGCCGAGAATTCATATGCATTTGCTTGGAATTTCTACAAGAATTTCATTGGAATTTCTGCAGTTTTTCCCACATCCTCTGGATCCATACGTTTGCTGATTGATTCCCCAGAAACATAGTTACCTCACCAGCTGCCAATTCCTCTCTCCTCTTTCATCTTTCTTTTAATAATATTCTTTCATTAAGTTAAGCTTCGTTATTTCTACATCCCGCCGCGGCTCCAGCGGCTCCAGCCGCTCCATAATTGCCCACACTTTCAGCTTGAATGGAAAATCTCCAATGTCGTTTTTTGCTATGTTTTAAGTCGTTTAATCTGCATACCCCTACCCCCCCTGGACCACTTTAGCAGAAGAGCGCAGCCAATGCGGCGTATGCGTAATATGTTTTCCCTCTAATTGAAATACTTTGCAAAAGAAGACACTTGAAAGGACGGTGGGCAAAAAAAAGGGCTTTAATTGTGCACTAAGCTGCTTACGAGGCACACAGCAAAAAAAACACAGCCTCCTCCATCCAGAGACAACGACGACCCCATCATAGTGCTCTGCTCTGCTCTAGCTATCCGCAAGATGCATCTGGCACGAAGCACCATGGTAGCAGGCAGCGTGTTCTATAGATACACAAAACCCAAACAGAGTAAGAGAGAGAGAGAGAGTGAGAGAGGCAAGAACATGGACTTGACTCCGATGGAAGATGGAAGCAAGTGGCATGGTAGCTGGTGGGGCCATTGCATTGTTGTTGCGGCTAGTTTTTTGTACGATTTTATTGTGTGTGTATGTGTGTGTGTGTGTATTCCTTGGCTCTTGGGATTCTTCTTCCTTGAGAGGATGAGGCTGCTAGACGACCGATTCCACCTCCCGATGCGATGCCGATGCTGAGGTTGAGGTTGATGATGGCGATGGCAATGCCGATGACGTCGTTCCCATAGTTGCCACATAGTACAGTCGTAGACTGAGCAAGCGAGAGAGAGAGAGAGAGAGAGCGGCAGTGACTAAGAAAAAGAGTACAGCAAGATTGAGGCTACAGCAGGGGCACGGGCAGAGCCAGAGGAAAACTTTATATAGACGATGCACCGCCTGCATAAACTACAAAATTCCTTTTAAAGCGTTAAACTGCATTCGATAGATACAAAGATATGCACGCACACACACAAAACGATACAGATACAGGCGCAGCTGTGGAAACTTTAGACAGACATTGCCATCCATTTGGCAGCATTATTTGTAGCTCTCTGGAAAGTATCTGTGTGTGTTTGTGTGTGTGTGTGTGTGTGCCAGTGCATCTGTAAGTGACTGCGAATATGTATCTTTTCTGCTTGAAATTGTATCTGTATATTTAGTTTTCGCATTGCATTGCTCATATTTATTTGAAATTCAATTTGCAAACATTTTACGTTGCCTTTTGTTTGCTCAAGTTTCAATTGTACTCGTAGTTTTCTCCTACCACTCCCACAGCTGCTGTTGCTTCTTCATCATCCCCTGCATCCCCCTCTCACTCTCATTCTCATCCTCATTCTTATTCCATTCTCAATTCAGTTCTTATTTCTTTTCTCCCTCTCTTTTGTATATATTTTTGCATTTATTACGCATCAATTTTGAATGATTTGCCAAGAGGGAAAAGCAAAATGCAGTGCATTTCGATAAGCTTTTACGGAGGTGACTCTCAGGAATTGATTTGTGGATAGGAGAGATGGCGAATAAATGCGGAGATATTGGTTTTTTCTTGTAACAAAATATACATAAATATATACGTGTATATTATATTCTTTGGGTCGCCATGAGATCAGGATTACCGCAAAAAAAACCTGCAGAAAACTTTTCAAATTAAAACTTTAAGTAAAATAAACAAATATTTCTGAAAATTTAGGAAAGATTACAGAGAAAGATTCTCAAGAAATGTTTCCATTGATACAAGAAAGAAAAAAAAACACCTCTATAGAATTTCATCTTTTTCTTTTTTCTATGAGCAATACTGCTGTATCTTTTGTTCTTTTATCTTTGTTTTTCCCCTTGCTTTTATTTATTAATGAACTCTATCAACAAATGTGGCCACATCTACAAGATAGATTAAATTCCAAGCTAAACAAACAAAAGTCACCCTTGGTTCAAGGTTATCCCTAAATATTTATCATTTTACTTTTGAACTATTTTCTTAGAATATTATTTATTGATTTACTCTAAAAAAAAAAGAGAATTATATTGTACAATCGATTTGAGTGGCACAAAAATCTAAGGAATTTGGAGCAAACACCAAGACAAATTTCCATGACATAAGAAATGGGCAGAGGGACGACAGCTGAAATCGGAGTTAGAATAAGAGTTTGACAGCAGCAGTCCAACAATTGCCTCACACACATACGTATATGTACATACGTATGTACATCAACAGAATGCACAAAATCAATGTCAAAAGCCTGCTATTGTTGTTGCAAGGACATCATGGGGGCACACGCTATGAAGGAGCAGAGACCGCAAACAGAATCAACGCTCGATTGCCAACATATGCAGCTTGCAGCAAGTCCCCAAACCTGCTGTGTCCCTTAACTGGTTTCCAGCTGTGCTGACTCCTGGCCCCCCGCTGCTGGGAGCGTAGCAAATGAAGCGAATGCGTCTGTGTAGAAAGGGGGGACCAGAGACCAGAAGACAGGCGATGGCAGACCAGGAGGAGCTGCTGGCTGGGAATAGTAGGAGTTCCCTGAATGTTAGTTCAAGGGCGGAATCAAGGCTGAGAGCGCCCCTCTGTATAAATAGCTTTTCTTTCGCCCTCTCTGTCGCTTCTGTGTCCTTTCCACCACACGTGGCGTATACGCAATATGAGAAACTCACCACGAAATTGTGCTCGCTCGTAGTGTCCTTGCATGTCGCTCCGTCCTTGTTGCATGCTCGCTGGGCGGCATCCCCCTTTGCACTTGAACCACTGTCCTTTGGCCCAGCTAGGGGCATGGTTTCGCCCTCTGGCCATCCCTTTTCCTCGTTTCCTTCGTTTACCCAAAAAAAAAGAATACAATAAAACTCCAATAATTAAATAATATGCAAAAAAAGGAAGAAAGAAAGGGTTCTTGTTGAGGCATAAAAGTCCTCCATTTTATAGGAAATATTTTAAAAACTCTTGGGTTTCGAATTGAATCACAAATGATGTCTTCTCTTATTTAATATTTTGTTTGCTGGCGACGACAGCTTTCTCATATTTTATTGTTGTGAGATTTGATTTCAATGGAAATGCCGATGATGAGTAATTCAGTGTATCGTTACGGATTGAGGAGGGGGAATAGACAGACGATTGTAGTAGTTCCCCCGGAATTTTATAATTGTTCTTTTTACATACATTTTTCATTCAAGGTCGTCCGAGGACATTATAGAGCATGACTCAGAGAAAATATGACAACGGATTAGTCTAAAATGCATATTTAAAATGAAAACTAATACAAAAGTGAGAAGAAAAAAAAAAGGAAAACCCCAAAAAATGTCTTTAAAAATTCAATTCCGATATCTTAAACTTTTCAACACAAGCAAAAACATCTGTAAATGTGATTTTGTATGTACGTACGTATATAATACTTAATCATTTCATTATCAGCAAAGGGGAAGCGACGACCGAGGAAAAGGCAGAGTGCATTCAACTGCCGTTGGCATAACAGCAAAGATTTCAAATGAAGTAAAAGGAAAGGGAATTAAAGCAAAGTAACCACACAAATAAAGGGTACGAAAAGGGCAAACATTTCCGGAAAATGCAACCACATAAACATGTTTTTCAATATTTGCACATGTTTTTCAATTTGATTGAATTAATTAATGAATTAATGATTATCGTTGATATCCTTATAAAAAGAGTAATATTTTTTCTCACTTTTGAACTGTACTTCTGAATCAAATTTTCCGTTAGTTAATTTTTCTTTGATCTACCAAAAGTTTTTTCACCATTCCACTTTTAAATGTATTTTCAGCATTTAACATTTTTTTTTTGTTTTCTGCCGTTTTTAGATTTTCATTACATTTTTCGGCCTCGAGAAAGTTTTTCCTTCATATCCATTTATGTTTTTTTTTTAATTTTTCATCATTTTTTTTTGCAGTCAACGAACAAAAGAGCCCCAATACCAGCATAAGATTAGTATATGTGTGTGCTTGTGTGCGTATTTGTGTGCATCTGTTTGCCAGAGTGTGCATGCATGTGCATGCGCACTGCAATCCGTTTTCAAAGTTGTTTTTGTTGTTTGTTGGCAGGGCCCGTCTCTACTTCTCCTCGGCCGCCTCTCCTTCTTTTTGCGGCTGCTTCTGTTTTTGCTTATTCGCTTTTTGCCCCCACCGTCACAGCACCGCCTGCACTTTGAGCACTCACACATGCAAGAGTACTCTCCAGTGTGTGTGTGTTTGTGTGAGAGGGAGAGGGTGCACTATATGTGTGTCTGTGCCTTTGTATTGGTATGACTTCATTTCCTTTGTCGTAGGTCATCATCCATTCAATTCCACAGGGAAAATGAGTTTTAATCGCTTTTAATTTTTTGAGAATTTCGGTTTTTCGAAGTTTGATTAGAATTGAAAGTTAGATATTTTAAAATTGTTACTATATTAATTATTTAAATTGCAATTACATGGAGAATGCATTTAAATAGTTTATATTGAAAGACTTTTTTGGGATTTCAACATTTTTGAAGAGAGTTGAATTAATTTGTTCAACTTTTCTATAATATCACAATTTTTAGGCTTCTTCCAGATTAACTATTTCAATTTTTTATAATTATTTAAAAACCCAATTTAGAAGTTTTAAGAAAACTTTTAAAATAAAGCCGTTTTCAGTGTAATTTTTGTTAATTAAATATTTCAGAATATTTAATTTTTTCAGAATTTTTAAAGAGGATCAATTATGCTAACTCTAACAAAAATATCCGTTCTAGAAGTTTCCAGTTTTCGGACATATTCTTTAAAATGTTAAATTTTTAAATAAATCAATTTTTTATGAAATTTGTTGAATTTTTTTACACAAAAAAAACCATACTTTTCCCACTAACGAGCCATTCGTTTTCGAAAAAACAGTCTTTCACTTGTTTTGCACACACTTTTGCATTGAATTATTGTCTTTGCCGCTGGCATTTTGCTTATTTTTGGAATTTCTTTGGTAGTTTATTTTTATAAAGTTCTCTTTTTGCAATTGCAGTGTTACCCCGCTACGGCACCGTTCCATGCAATTCAAAGTCGCGCTCCCGACTGTCCGAAAAGGGTACAGAACTGATTCTCCAACGCATTATGCCAGGGTTGCCACCTTATATACGGAAAGTCCCCCTGCACAAGAGAGAGGATGGCGACGTCAGCGACGCCAACGCAGCGACGGAGAGTGGTTCTGGCCGAGGGGGAAGGAGTGGAGCAAGAAATGGTAATAAAAGCAAATGAATCGCACCAAGTGCATCGCACACAGACACACACAAAGTGCAGTGAAGGGAGAAGTGCAGTGCTACACATATGAGTAGGTGCCGGTGAGAGGAAAGGGTAGACAGAGGGGGCACCTACAAGCCGGCCGCTTTTTTGCGTGGCAGTTTTTTGCACAGAGCACTGTTTGCTCTTACTCTCACTGTGGGTGCCGCTCTCTTGCAATTGTTGTAACTGCAGGCAAAAGGTGTATCGATGAGAGGTGCGTTATTGTCAAATAAAGCTTTTACTAAATAGCAAGTGGAAATATCAAGGAGCCCTATAAACATATACCATGGTCAACTGAATTATAATAGTAAGATCTCCTTCTCCTTGATCTATGGTAAGCCCCCCTTGCAAGGCCTCACCCTAAATTAATATGTCTTGAGATGAGAACTGCATGTACATATGTGTGCGTGCTGTAATTGGCGAATGTTTTTTTATTATCTTTCTTTCGCCATTGTCATGATGCTTACCAGTGTTGAAGAACGTTTGGCAGCGGCCCCAAAATTGATCGCTGGTCTGCGTCGCACCTGTCAAAATGCGAATCTGACATAGGAAGGCCGACACTATTAAGAATTTAAATTGGATGGCACAGTCCGAAAAGCGATATATAACGGACTCCGACGACGCGTCATTACGCGAAATAATGCACACACACACACACACACACAGACACACGCACAACCAACGGGGAGCAAGGGAGACGGACTCCAAAGGAGAAAGAAGCAGCAACGGCACTGTGAGCGCGAGAGCAGAGCACGAAGAACCGCAATGTGCAACTTTTGAAAATGAAATGCAGCGCCGCTACAGCGTCGACTGTGCCGGCGACAGAAAAAAGCGTCGCCGTCAAGAGACAACAGAAGTAAAGGAATGACGCGGAACAACAACAAATATTCGCAAAGAGAGCGCCAAAGCTTGCAGTTTCTCTTAGTCAGGTGGCTGTAGGTGTATGAGTTTAGCTCGCTCTCTGTTCGGGTGCTTGAGTGTCCATATGTGTCTGTGTGTGTGTGTGTGTGTGTGTGCAAATGCATTTCCCCTTTAGCGTTAACCCTACTACAAAGCTTAAGGGTTAGCCAATTCATACGAAATTAAAACAACATTAAATAGAACAAATTCAAAAAATGTTAAAAGTTATATTATAACCATAGACACCATAATAATTATTTACACTCGTTCAATAGCATAATTTTCTCAAACAACAAAAGTAACTTATAGCGTATATAAATGAGTTACCTCATTTATCGATAGATAACTCAATAACTCAGAAATTGCATTTACACTATGCAAAAGTTGAGACATTGAGTTATTGAGTTATTGTCTATGAAAATTTGTTTTATTTAATTTTTTTAATATGAATACCCAAGAACTAATGATGCTCTATGTGGCAGAGCAAGAGACAATATTGACGCTGCAGTTTATATTATTTTATTTTTAATTTCGTCATGCGAGGGACTGAAATCTTTAATTTTTTCAGCTAGTTCCTAATAAATATGAACATTTTTGCGTACGCCGCGGAACCCGTCGTTAGTCTCGTGCCATAACTCTAATAGCACCTCCAAGGCCTCAGGCGACCACACGAATCTAGTTTCTAGTAATAAAATTGGATATTAGGGGTTGAAATATTCGAAAAATCGGACAAAACTCAACTAAACGCAACCAAAACTCAACTTGTTTGCCACCTCTAGGCCCCTATGCTCTCCCATGTAAACGAAACTCGAGTTTTGGCCGAAACTCAATAACTCAACCGTAGGTAAGTAGGCCATTATACCGTGGCTCAAAGCCAAAACAATGCAGTGTCAAATAAACTGATTAACTGTGGTACAGATTTTAAACTAGAGGAAAAACAAAAAATGTTTAAACGCCAAACCGGAAATCAAGTCGGATTTCTAGTTTCTAGATGCTTTGGTGCATTTAAACATTTTGTCTTTCCTCTAGTTTAAAATCTGTACCACAGTTAAACAGTTTATTTGAAACTGCATTGTTTTGGCTTTGAGCCACTGTATGTACATTTTCATCATCCATGCTTGACCGTGTATAGTCCCCTCAAAAGTAATCTATGCACGCTTTACAGTACTTTTCCAACCGTTTACCAGCACTCTGTCAGTGGGCGCTAAATTCAAATATCGAATCTTGTGGCGAAACTTCGATATGTTTTTCCTACGGTTTGCCCCTGTGAAAGATAAAGTTCATGAGAGAAAGGTACGAAATTAAGAGAAATTAAAAATAGTACATACAGTTGCGTTTTTCAAGGACATTTATTAATTTTAAATAATTTATTTTGAATTGCCAAGACCAGAGCTGGACGTTTCTGCTCGCTGGAACTCAACATTTACAATGCTTAATACATTTAAAAGATTTGAAGACTTGAGATGAGCACGTTAATTGCATTTAAGCTGACGCTATCTGAATGGGCTGATATCAAAACACTCGTGAGCACATTGGAACCAGTTTACTTGACAACATATACATATATAATAAGGACAAAAACATAAGTAATTAATACAATACTATCGTATACATAAACATGCATATGTACATATACATATATATAATTAGTAATTTTTTCTATTTTATATAATTTATTTAGATCTACTTTGGTTTAAACTAAACTTGGCACCGTGCCGTAAACAGATGTCAAAATTTCTTAATCCTACAAATGGCAAAATGCCTAATCCTACCAATAATCAAAATAATGCTTAATCATAAAAATCATAATCATAAAAATAGTCAAAAATGCTTAAACCTACAAAACGTCACTCCCTTCCCACCGACCCTCGTCCTGACCTTGTGTTGTAAGGGGCTTCTTCGTAACTTCCTTACAAGCAATTTCGGATTTCTATTTAGGTAGTTTCAGATGACGAAGAGGAAGGTTAATGGATTTTTGTAATGCGTCTTGTCTCACTGTCTTGGAATATATATAAGTTTTTTCCTTACTCCCTAAGAAAGAGTCAAAATTGAAACTTCAGTTTTATTTTTGAGAAAAACATCGTCTTGTTTTCACACCAGTATCCGAGTTTTTATCTAGAATCAATTATTCATTCAGAAATCGAGCAGAGCAGATCAGAACATTTTGTAATGCATTCTCTATTCGAAATGCTAAAGATAAACATCATGTAACAGTGTGATTATATACAATGCAGACAGATTGTTAAACGCATGGATAAAAAGAAGGGTGAAGAAGTTAAAGTTTCATGAAAGATCAAATCCTTTTAAAACGAGTTTCATTTCAAATTTCTTCCAAGCACCCACAATGAACGAAAATCTGTAGAACCCACAATTTTTAAGATACGAGAAAACAAAAAACGTAGAATCATGGAAAATAACCGTATCTTCCAGACTGCCGAAGGTCGAACTACTATTATAGCCAGAAGAAAGAAATTCAATTTCAGTCGCTAAGCAACGCCTGTCAAGCGCTTACTTAATCCCTCTCTCTCTCTCGCACACACTTCCACGTCACGTATATGTCGTTATGTACATACATGTACATGTACATGTACATGTACATGTACATGTAGAAATGTAGAAGCAGATGTAAAAGGCATATGTAAAAAATGGATACAGATAACTTTTAATATATATTAAAATCTAGCATAGGCTTCGACCTAACTTTTTGAAATTTTCCATTTGGCCCAAAATTTAATTCGTCTCTTTTGCGAACTTATAATATCATCTTGGCTGCTGCTAAACACCAAAATGAGGTGAATATGCTTCGTTTTGTCTAAGATAACGCAGCGGCTGGCAAAAGCTGCCAACTGAAATTTGCATCATATAAACTCTAAATATTAACTATGGCATAAAACAACGACAGGTTCCGTGGCGTAAGGAAAAATTACATATGAAAAGAATTGGAGGAGTTCAGGACCTCGCATGCCGAAATTGAGAATAAAATAAAAAATATCCGAAAGAAATACAAGTAAGTATCGTCTGTAAACATAATTATGAATGCATTGATTTCTTATGATAACTTTTTAGATCTGGCGAAGGTGAGACCGCCGAATTTGGGACCGTCAAGAGGCAGCCCATCGCACAGATTATGCACTCGTCCGTCAGACGTCAAGTGCGCCGATAATACAAATAATGTACTGATTGTAACTAATTTAAATTATTTAATTAAATATGCACATTTCTTTTTAGGCTTCACCAGATTTGGCGAGGCTTTCGGTGGCGAAAGCGAGGGCGAAGACGGTGGCGAAGCTAGGTACATATGTACATGTCATAGGTGAAAAGCACATTCTTAGCGAGACCACCGTGGAAGAGCCGTCATGCTCACAAGCAAAGCGCCGCAAAATGGGCACCGGCGACAAAATAGTCGAAGTTGAGGAGAAGAACCTGTCGGTCCTCGAAAAGTTGGCTGCCGAAAACCGAAGCTTCCATAGAGAAATGCTGGATATTTAAAAAAAAAACAAAAAGTAATTGAAGAAAAATTTTTTTTTATATTTCTATTGATGCAATGTAGCCCCAATGAGTGCAGTATAGTTTCACCCCTTATGTTTGAAAATCAAAACACAGAGCTCCATTCAAAAGAAATGTCATACCATCTTGTGTTGTATAAAGCAGTGCTCCATTAAAAACGAATTAATTGGCATAATAGAACATGTGAGATCCATTAGCTGATATTCCTTAGCTCGATCTTTATAGAAATATCTAAATCTATTTCTTTTCTGTGCTGGACAGGTGGGCCCTGAACGATGTCTCCCAGATCTTTTCGCTGGCGCTTCGTGCACTCATCAGAGGAAGAGCGAAAAATAACATTTTCAGTAAAGGAAGCCGCTGTGGAGCCTGCAGTAGCCAACAGAGCTACTAAGAATTCCAGAATCTCCCATCGATGATCAAAGCTACTGCCGATGAGCTAAGGATAATAAAGATATTAAGATTACTAACGTCCATACATTTCACTTCCTCAATGTGGTCAAGGTACTACAGGTTATTGAACAGAACTGAGGAGAACCAATCACTGATAAGGTAGGCTATAGAAAACTTAAAGCTTAAAAACTCCATTCCCAAACTCTGTACAAAACGCAGGAGCGTATAAGTTAAGGTGGTATATAAATATATTTAAATATATACTAAATTTACACTATATTATTAGATATAGAGCGTTCTCGTAATGAAATCATTATAACGTTTATTTTTTAAACAATTATTTATATTTAAAACAAAATTTTCTTTCGAAAACTTAATAAGAGGCAATTCTAGACAAAAAAGTTTATTATTTTGTATGCATTACATAAACATTACTCAGTACTATTTGCTTAAAAAATTTTAAAAAAAATGTATATTTTTCTTCGTTCTTCTAGCTAGGTTTTGGAATCGACGATATCCGCGCCGTTTCGGTCGCACCAAGTCGAGGTGTAGCGATAACCAATTAAAGCAAGCGGACGTCTGACGAGAAAGGTTATTAAATAGAAATAAGTAATTAAATAAGGATTAAATAAAATGATACCATAAAAATATGTTAATATTCAAGGGTTGGTGATCTTTGAAATGTGCGCAAAGGCGGCATTGCAGCTCCGTATTTATATCAGCTTATGTATCACTGTTGGACCGTAGCACACACATGTTTTTAGTGAATTTGTATGCGCAGGAACAGGCACGACGTCAAAAAAATTTCGTGCTGTACACTGAAAAAAATATAAAGAAAAAACAATCTGAGGAAACATCAAAAGACAATTATTCTATTAGGAAAAATAAAGGTTTTATTTCTAAAATTTGAGAAGTACAGAAGCACATTCATGCACACAAGCTCAGTTTTAATTCTATTTAATTTAAATATCGAAGAACCAATAAAAAGACCACAAATACCATAAAATACTTTCCAGTATATATCGCCATGTTTGTCGATCTGAATACTGGGGAATAAACCTCGCAAAAGCATTTAGTGCTAGTACTCAGATCTGAAAACACGTAAGCAAAATGTATTATTTGTGGAAGCCTTGGGGACGGCGAACGACAAGACACAGATAAATCACCGCAATATCGGATTGCTGAACAGAAATGAAATGAACTATTTTTTATTCCCTGTTTTTGTCCTAAATTTATAACAATTCTCTCTTCTCGACGGAATTTATCAATTAGGTCGTCGTCGCAAAATTTTCCTTATAGCTTGTTTGGTTTTTGTTGTTTTGCACTGTGCTGTTATCGTACATACACATATTCATGTACACAACATCAATTTGAAATCTATTCGTTTTAAAACTCTGGGGACTGTGAAATATACCATAATACCATGAAATACTTTTCCAGCATATATCGGAGTGTTTGTTAGGCGATCTGAGTACTAGTTTCGAACTGATCCCAGAAAAACATATTTAGCATTTAAATTTGTTTATCGGTTTTATACGAATATCAAACGTCATACTGTTTGCTAGTACTTTTTCCGGATCTGAGTAAAAGACTTTAAGCAGAAAAGATAGGAAGAATTTAAAAAGGAATTAATTTCGGCGGCTTAACTCAGTTTGTTCACCTGTTTAACCCTGTGTGGGTTAAGCTCCATTTTTATCGGTATATTTACGGTATATTTTGAAGATGAGACGGTATATTTCTAAGGGTCATATGTTCCGCGGTCACACTGATCAAAACGATTTTGGACGGCAGAGATTTTTTGGTGAGCTTTTTTGCATTTTTCGCATTTTAACTTTATCCAACGTAAGTTAGATAAAAGTACAGGTGAACTAGTACTAGCTACTCGATTTGGACAGTGATTGTTCAGTGTACAGTGCTTAGAAATTGTAAATATGTATATAAATGCATAGTTGGTCGCTGCGCAGCCAACGCGTAGTTTCTTCGTTCTGGCTGCTCCCACACTCTAAGAATATTACTTAATTTCGAAGAGTTCTTTAATCGTACCGTGTTTAAAGTGTTTAATTACCAATAAAGATGGAGTTGGAGGCTCAGGGGGGTTACTTCCGCGGCATTTACTCCACAATCAAACCCCCTACGCCCCGAACGGCGACGACTGCGCGGTCGGCGTCAACGTCGGCAGCACAAATTTTTGTTGTTGCTATTCTCGACATATGATTCAATACGAAATAAGAATAAGTACGACTGATCGACCGCCCGCCCGCTCGCTTGCGTTCGCTCTCTATCCCTGTTCCGCTCATGCAGACTGTTTCAGTTTTTTGTAATTTTAGTGCTATCCGTTCTTGTTGTTGCTGTCGTGGCTGTAAATTATATTTAAAAAAATCTGTTGTGCATGGAGCGAAAGTCAACAGCAGCAACAACTATAAGCTGCTGCCGCTGCCACTGTTTGTGCTGCTGCCACTTCTGAAGCAGAGATACACCGCACACAAATGGTGGTCGTCCGTTTGTTGTTCCCATTTATGCAAACTATTTGCATACCCTAGAACAGGAGGAGGGTGTTCTATCATTGACGAAAGGTTGGAAAGGGGAGCGGGAAAGTTCATGCAGAAGAGGGAAGAAAAAGTAAATTCTACCTTGAAAACCAAAATCTATGCACTTCATATAGGTACATGTAATATATGTTGTCCACCCAAAACCATCGCTACTTCAATCGGTTTCAATGGACGGCTCCAATAAATATTCGATATTTGAGGGTATCTTATGCCTCGACGCCACAAAGCGTGGCATTTCCTATTGTCATTCATTATTTTTTAACTGTTTTGCAATTATTGACGATCGAATGATTCAGCTAGGCCGCCGCATGCCAGTGGGTTAAGTTTCGGTTCGGTGTGCGCTTGCTTATGAGCGGCCAGCAGCAACAGCAGCAGCCACAGTAAACCATAGATAAATCTCGTATTATCAGCTAAACCCGCTTATCAAAGGTGCACATCATTAAGACTAAAGATATATGTACGCAAAGTATTTCAAACATTAGACAAAGTTGCGTCGCAGTTTTTTGAGGGAAGGCCAGAAACGAGGCCGCCTTGCAATCAGCGTGATACAAATGTGCTGTGTACACCTGTTCCTCTGAAGGGTATATCTGTTTTGGGTAGCAGTTAACGTTGAACAACGTTTATGATCTTTCTAATAATTGGCTTTTTCTTTACAGGGGGAGGTGCGGAAAACACGCTTGTACGATTTTAATTCACAATTTCTTTAATCACATTCAAACGAACGACCCATATCCATATTGATAGATTTCAATACTTTTGTCGAACAAATCAGAGATAGACGATACGAAACAGAATTCGAATCCCATACGAAAAATGGCTCACACACACCTGGGACGCGCTGTTAAAAACATTGAGGCGCCGCGTCCGCTCAAGACACAGTCGCGATCGTCGCTGAAGAACAGCTATCTGGTGATTGAGGAGCTGATACAGCTTATAGATAACGTGACAGTGGGTCTGCAGTCGTGCAACACGACCACAGAGTCGATAACGTTGCTGTTGCACAATCTGCGGGTCCATGGGCCGCAGCTGGAGGCGGTGTCCAAGGATACGCTGGATCGGGCATTCGTTGTGTTTCGCAATGCTTCGCAGGACGAACGTCTGAACATAATGACGCGCCTTAAGCTGCTCGAACTGATTGAATTACGTGCCAAAAGCTGGGAGGACAATGATACCATTGCCTACTACAAGTCCAAACAGCAGGTCTCCAATGAGGTGGGTCTCCCAAAGGCTCTCTAATGGTCTCTTATAATTCTTATGATTCCCTTGTTCTCGTTCTCGTTCAGCTACCCCCGGAGCCATACCAACATGATGCCAGCGGTCAGCAAGGCGGCTTTCTTAGCACCTCCCCCACATTCGGTGTCAGCGGCGGCGGCGGCATCAATGTCGGAGCTGCCGCTGCTGCTGCCGCTGTCTTCAACGCAGCCTCGGCAGCTGCCGCGGCTCAGGCGGCCGCTATAGCGGCCGTGGGCTCACCAAATCAGCAGCACATGCTGCTGCCCCCAGGTGAAGTCATTCGGAACTCGGGCAAGTTTCTCAAGCCGACCAAGATACCGGGCAAAACATACTGCAAAGACGAGGTGGTAATCCGGAATGCTGATTCGGGCAAAGGTGAGTGTGTTCCATCGAATGAACAAATGAACGGTTGCTTTTCGCCACCCCCAAACTGAATTTTATCTTTGACAACAAAAATATATTCCAAATCCCATGTCTGCTCAGTCATGGGCATCAAAGGGCGACGCGTCCACATGATTGAGGAACTAAGCGAAACTATCATATCGTTTCAAAGAGGTAACACCCAGATCGTTCTCTCCAGCCTGCTTGTAACCCACTGCATATGCATTCTCCTTTAATTTTGCACACTCGTTTCTAACTCGCTTCCAACACACATTTACATAAAAGTGACCAAGGTGTTTGATTCCATTTTTCGTTTTGTTCGTTTAAAGCACACACCTACGCATAAAAATATATATATTTTATACAAAATTATTAATACCACCTTTTGTTCAGTCAACCCGGGCGCCAAGGAACGTTTGGTACAGATCACTGGACCGGCGGAAGAAAAAATTAAGTTAGTCCAAAACTGTTCACTTTTATCCAAAATGGGACTGCCAATTGACGGAAAAGATCAGTAATATATTGAAAGTAACAATTTAAAATTAAAAATTAATCAAATTGTCGGGCTACCAACACTACAACTTCTTCGTTGCGGTATTTTTAGCAAGGCCTGGCAACGCAGCTAAGATATGAAATCTAACTGTAAACATTCCACTCAATTGGCAGCCATTTTCCATTTAGTAAGCGCACATTTTATAAAAGAAAATCGTTTCGTTTTGCAATAGCTACGCCAAGCAACTGATGGAGGACACCATTCGCCGCAACGCCTCGCCGGTGCGCTTGGAGCCAGCCCCTGGGGCAGGTGGCTCGTGTTCGTCCCTCAACTCTTCGAACTCAGACGATGCCGTGGTGGTACAGACGCGCACTCCCGGAGGCAGCAGCCTGGCGAACCGCCTGAGCTTCAATTCTGCCCAGAACTTTATGACTGCCCAGCAGGCTGCGGCTCAGCAGATCTCCCAGATCTCGCAGCACCAACAGGCGCAGCAGCAGCACCACCACCAGCAGCAGGTTGCCGCCATTCAGGTGGCCGCCGTAGCAGCGGCCCAAGCGCAGGCAACAGCTGCTGCCGGTAAAGTTTTGCGACCCAGTCAACAGCTGCTTATGCACTCATATTCCACAAACGATGCTTCCGTAGGTGAATACAAGTTCACGGTCAACGTGGGCCAGCGTCTGATCAAGATAACCGGCGACTGTTGTGAGCTAGTGCGCGTGAGTGGATCGTGAGCCCCGTGTCAAATGCAGCTAATTCTGTTTCGTTTTACCTCCGCTCATGCAGGTGGCCAAGCTCGTCCTGGACGATTATTTCAGCAGCTCGGAGTTCTTGGCTTCCATGGAGGCTGGCGCCGCTTTTGATGGTACCTCTCTGGTGAGCCCCGTGACCACGCCGTCCACACCGCTGCCCGGAGCTGGCCCGCCACAGTTTATGCTGCCTTTGGCCGACAGCGGCATCGGACTGAACTATGCCGCCTCCTCGGCCAACAACAACGGCGACGGTGACGATGAAGTGTTTACCGAAACGACCAATGGAGCTTCACCGAATGCTGCCAATCAGAACGGCTTGGCACGCTCACGTCGCAGCCATTTCTCGCGCAAGGAGTCCACGCCGGAGAGCAAGGGAGCCCGCGAAAAGCTCGACGTGGAAGAGCGTCCACTGAAGACCAATGCATGTAAGATAATCAGAGAGAGGTTTTACATCCACATTAAGAGGTGATTCAGTTTGATTTAAATGTGATTCTTGTTTTCTCTTGCAGCACGCGTCTCTTACGATATTGAACTACTGCTCTACTACTCGCATGGTCCGCATGCCTGGGCCCTGCCCAACGATTGGGAAAAGATGTTGGTGACAGCGCCGTCGATTCTGCGCAACAAGGTAATTCCACCACCCGATGTGCAATTGAAATGCATCCGTCGTCCCTCGTCGAGCCCCGATTCCATCACCAATGCACCCAAATCATTTGCATTAACAACGGCTAGCACAGCCATAAACCCAGAAGGCGATGCGCAGGTCGCAATCGCAGCCACAGCAAGCGCTAGTGATTCAAGCACTTTAACCGAAACTAACAAGCAATCTAGAGTAAGTCACCAAGATCGTGAGATCCGTCGTAATCCAAAGCCATCGGCAGAGTCTGATAGGAATCTCTACAACAGACAATTGCAAATTATAACCAGCACAATGGGTGCCAAGACACAAGCAAAGTGTCGCCAGCAGCCGCTGCCTTCGCACTCAAATCACTCTCTGTCACAGGCAAAAGCCATATTCCAACGCTATACAGAGGACGACGAGTGTATAATGGCCTGGTTCGATGATCACTCGCATCCTGAGCCCAACAACAATCGTACTTTTGTTTAAATGTTCATTCACATTTTATTAATTTCTTACGTAACAGAAATACGTATTCGTTTGATCTTACACACATTTCCGCTATAAATGTACTTTGATGATCTCGGAATCTGCCATTGATTAATCATTTGGAACAGATACCAATCTCTCTATCGAATCGAATAGAATTAATAAGACTTTCACTCAATCACAAGCCGTGTAGTTCTAGATACGACGAAACCAAAACAAATCAAACCAATTGATAAGCGAAACTTTTTGCTAGTCCTAGACGTAACCACATACCCATAAAAGCATACGTTGTAATGCAAATTATATTTAAAATATAACTAAGGGAAGAATCTGTGTTTTGGCTGTGAAACAGATTTAGTTTTTTCGCTAGAGTTTAGAATGAAGATTGCGGTCTAAACCGTTCCAAACAACCAATTAACAACAAACACCACACAAAAACGCACATTTAGGCGCCTTTTTACATAAAATAATAAAAATAACAAAAACTGTAATTAACATTTGAATAAGACTTATAACAAAGTTTAATCCAAGCAATGATTGGTCTAATGTAACAAAAGCTAATTCTAAGCGTTTTTTCCCCTCACTCCAAAAGCATACTCAAAAGCATACAATTTATACGTGCATATACACATATACATATATTTAAAATAAAATAAAGACTTCAAAAGTCGGAAGTAAAGCTTGGTTGGGTTTTAAATCACAACACACCACACTACACACAACACATTGTAAATCGCTTATAAAACACGCCCGCTTTTAATGGCTATAAACCTGACATACTAATCTGTTCCATATGTAAATGTACATTAATTATGTCCGTCCCAGGTAAGCTTTAGCTGGCGCGTTAGTCGTTTAACTGTAAAACCTAATTGATTTCTTTGTGTTCGCAAACAGGATCTACAGGATGAGAGTCAGCGCTTTGATGGGGACAAATATCTGGTTAGCATCAAGACTGACGCCACACGAGATATTGCGGCTGCCGACGATGCCGAGAATCTGGACGAATAGACCCAGTCCCAGCCCCTCTGCAGGAGCGGACCCACCCAACTGACAATATATAGATAATGTCCTCTCGGACGGAGCTAGACTAAATTCTTTCAATGCTTTTAGCTCTAGCGGCTAACATTACTAATCAACAAAACGACCAAAACAACCAAAAAAGCAAAAAAATTGAAAAGCAAACTCTGAAGAAGAATGCTAAACACACCCACTAACCCTTAGAATCTAGGAACGACAAGCAATCAAAACTTTCAACATAGCTAGAAAATTTAACGAAGCTCTTAGATAAGTTCCAACGACGAAAAGTGAATAAGAACGAGGGGGTGTTGCAGTGAGATCCCCCAATTGTAATTCTACTAATTCACAAAATGCAGCTAAACTGAACACGTATGAACGGTCTCGAAGCGAACTCGTAAATACGAGCTAATAAAAGGGGAATGGAATGCATTTTTAGTAACTCAATAGAGAATGACACCACAAATATTTTAATTTGAAATTGAATCGTTTCGTTTCTCATTTCCCCCCAAGGCTTTGTTTCCATTCATGAACATCCTTAAACAAAATTCTCAAAACATGAAAGAAAAATGTATTAATTCATCTAAATATGTGTTTATAATTATTATTATCGTTTTCTCTAGTCTATCGTAGAGATTTTTTTGAAACATATTTTTTTATTTTTCAATTGAAATTTTTGACTTCATTTACCCTCATTTGAAACGAAAGAAAGAAAAAAGCCAAAATTGTTTGAATTTCTGCATTATGCTTTAGTTAATTTATTTTATTTATTTTGTACAAATACAAAAACATATTCTTCAAGAAAATAAAATGAAATAATGATCAAAGATGAAACTTTTTATATTTTCTTAATCAAATTATAACTTTCAGATCTATTTATTTTAATGAAATAATATCTAAAATGAAAGACAAACTTTTTCATTTTTTATTTTTTTAAAATACAAAAACAAGCAATGATCAATGCCGTTTTTTCTGTTCTTCATCGCAATCCAAAATTTTAACTAATTTTTTTTTTCTTCCCAGATAAATCATTAAATTAATTTTCTTCGATTTTTTTCGGTGAATGTACATTTACATTAATTTATTATAAAACAAAACAATAATCCATAATTATAACAATAATTTCTGCATATACTGATATGTATAATAGTAGTGTATTGGCTAGGAGTTGAACGGAACGAATACGATAACGACCAAGATCAAGACCCACGACAATTGTGCGGTTAGCAGAATGTGCTCCAAGGTTGCATAACAAGTCAAGTACTATAGGGAGATGGCGGTAACATCACAATTGGGTTATTTGTTCATATACGAGTTAAGTTAGTAGTGTATTTTTAGTGGCCCAATAGAGGCCGTCGATCCACAGTTGGGCGTCGGATGGAGCTTTTGGTATGGTACGCAGAGTAAATACATTTAGAAAGAGAATGGCAATTAATCAGTGATGTGACATCAGAGACATGCACATAAAACAGATATAAAGACACCAGTACAACATCAAGACATCGATCAATCAATAGCATGCTCAGTACATCAATCAACTCGACTCAATATTCACGTACATCGATGTGTGATACGTGGCCCGCTGTGCTGGCGACATATTCAAGTTGCCCTGATGCTTGCGATTGTAGGCCCAGATCGCACAGGTGGCCAAAAGAGAAACTGCAATTATTAAATTGGCAATGATTAACACAAGGGCAAGGCATGGTATTCTTCTCCTTACTCAGCAAGAACAGCATGAAGAAGAGCTGCAGCCAGAAGTGGCTGCCACCGCTGCTATCTACAATGATGCCGGCCACAATGGTCACCACAGCTAGTCCCAAATTCTGGACCGACTGGCAGCTATAAGGAAATAACTACAAGTCACAGACAATGCCCACAGATACAATTGATTAGGTTCACTTACAAGCCATATGCCGTGCCAAGCTGATACTCGGGAACAATCAGGGAAACCAAAGGCCACAGACTGGCAGCCAACATGGAATAGGAGAGCCCCATTATGCTCATGCCTATGTAAGGGTCCAGGTGAGTGAATGTCAGCAGAGCATGAGCCACAAACGTGGAGATGGTGGCACAGAATACCCAGGTGACATTGCGTCCCACCTTATCGATGATGAATCCAAACAATGGCGAGGCTATGGCCGAGATCAGGTAGACAATCGAGTTGACAGTGTTCGCCTCGTCTGGCGTCATGTGGAAGTTGTTTACGAAAAAGGCTTGTCCCAAGGCGACAAAGGGAAAGATGGCCACATAGTAGGCCACGCACACCACCGATACCATCCAGAAATCCATCTTAAAGGTGACTATGTCGCTCAGCTTGGCAATCTCTCCGCCCGGATTGTTGTTGCGCTTCAGAATGCGCTCGGCCCGCTTATCCATCCACCCTATACGGAAAGAGAGATACCGATTAGAGGGAAAAAAGTTGAATTAATGGAAGACCTACCCAGAATCAGAGTGCAAATCAGAGACATCACACAGGTGGTGGAGGCCAAAAACAGGGCCACGCCAAGTCCAGTGTAGCCAGCGTACGATTTTGAGACATAGCCATACAGGGGTTGCATTATCCAAAAATTCACGGTGCTCCCGAAGCGGGCCACGGACAGCTGCAGGCCAAAGACCATGTTCAACTCCTTGCCTTTGAACCACAGCACCGCATAGCTGTTCTGGGCCACAGCCAGCGACTCTGCCCCAATGCCGAACACAAAGCGACCAACGATCATCAACCAAAAATGACCCAGGACACCGCCAGTGGCGAATATCAACTGCCCGACTAGCACAATCAACATATAGATGATGGTACCCAGACGGATGCCAAAGACGCGATCGATCAGGAAACCGCCCACGAAGCAGAGCACAATGTTCGGCCACGAGTAGATGGAATAGATCAGCGTGAATTCGGTGGAGTTGAGATCCAGCTCCTTTTGGAAAACATCCTGCAGAGCCCCGGGGTTATCGTAGCAAAAGTAGGAACCTAAAAGGACTGTGCATTAGCAAATGCATACTAAATATTCAACGCCATCTCGCTCACCAAATCCCAGGAGGCACATAAACACCAGTGCGAGGAAACGGTGCGGCGTGCTGGAGGGATCACAGCATCCCGTATCCTTGGGCGTCGTCAGCACCGTGTCGCGGGTGCTCCGCCTACGCACCACTGGCTTGGCCTCATCCTCACCGCTGCTGCTGCTATTCGACGTGTCCACAATTCGCTGACGTTCTTCGCGTGTCATCGTTTTTTTTTAGGTACCGGAAATTGCAGATGCTCTTGGGGTATGGGGGATGGAGGATGGTAATTGCTTTTGGCTGTTCTTCCTGTCAATGCGGTTTGATGATAGAAGGGGTGGGTGAGGTGATGGTTGCGTTGCTCGATTGGTTGGTTGCTTTTTGCGTTGTGGGCGGTGGGCTGGGGGCTGGGCTGTGGCCCTACTGTTGTTGCTTATCACTAGACCGCACCATGACTTTATTGGTGTGTGTATTGATTATTCCCACAGAAGGACGAGAGCTGTCACGTTGGGGGTGCCAGGCGTGGGTGGTTGTAAAGGTTAATCTGCAATAAATGCGACATGAAAATCGTTGCATCTTTCCTATAAAATGTTACAGGCATGCACACAAACCCACGCAGGCTTTACCACAAAAGATCTTGTTGTCCGTTTGCTGACGTTAACGGTAAATGGTAATCAATAAAGCGCGCACCGTATGTTACGGCCTTAACTTTGAGCTTTGACACTAGGGTTTAAGGTTTTATTACTTTATTTGCGTATTGAAAACAACCTAACTGTTTGTCTATGCATATACGGACAGTACACACACACACACACACACAAATACACGAACACAACAGTGTACCTATATGTAAACAATGTGTGCAGCCAGGAAAAGCGGCTAATACTCAAATACCCCGTTATCGCAGCCAACTAGTAACGAACGTCATTCTAATTAATCACGTCCCCGAGTTCTTATTATTCTTTAAAATGTAACGTAACAATTGTGACAGGGGCGTTACTTTGCTGATTCAGAAACAAACTCTAAAAGCCTTGCTACTTACTTCTAAAACAAAGAATTAACTATCCAAAATAAAAAAATTAAACATATGTTATACATAGAAATTAGCAGAAATTCAACAAGTAGAACTCACGGTATAGATTGTCCTGAATAGATTGAAATTGAATTTGTGTAGCTTTGCAATTATCGATAAAATATACCGTCTGACCCTAAGAAATATACCGTAAAATATAAAAATGTATGAAATATACTAAAATATGAATGAACTTAGCCCACTCAAACCCCTCTATTTAAACAAATGAACAACTTGGGTTAAACCTAAAACTGTTTTCTTCAGTGGGAAATAATATTCAGTTTAATATTAACAGCTAGCTAGTATCCCCAGCACTAAAAATATACATTTTTGTGATTGATGAATCAATTTTCAACACGATTAACTAATTTTAAGTACTCCTTTTTATTTTATTTTGTCTATAATAAGGTTTAAACAAGAAGATTAATAAAAATGTAAATTTTACTATCATGGTAACTACACGATAACTTCATATGTAAAGTAAAGTTAGGTAAAATCTCTATTATCATTGTTTGCACCAGAATCTCCTCAGCAAAACTAGCTAGATTTGGGAAGAAAAACTTGCTAAAAATGTTGTGTAAATTGTCAAAAAAATAAACCATTAAAGCGTTGCGCCTATTGAGGATTTACAACACGCCCAATAATTCATTTTTGTAGATGAATTTTGCCGATAAATTCCGTTAGCCGACATAGGTATAGCCGTTTTTTTCTTGGAAAAAATACCACAAATCTGTGTTTGTAACAGTTTTAACGGTAATCTAAAATCAAAAATTTTTAGGCACGAGTTTAGACCTTTTCTGAGTTTTCAACGTCAAAATTTCGGAAAAAAAAACCGCAAAAATTATAATCACACGGCTCATCGACTGCATACTCAAAAATACAATTTTTTTAAAAATAATACATTAATAAATTTGAACCCAGTTGTATTTCACATTAGACTGATTTTAACAAGATGTGCCTCCAACCATCATTCATTATACATACATATGTGGTTGAACACACAAGGACGCGCATCAAGATGGAGCAGCCCGCCGACGAGAGACTTAAGCTGACTTAAGCAAAGTGTCTGGGTCAGATTTGAAGCTGCATTTGTCAGCTCTTCAGAACTGCAAAGTTCAATACAACCAGTGTTACAAGAAACTTAACTTACGTGAAAAATAGAAGCACTACCTCTGGAAAAAATGTGACAAATTCTAAAAAAATTCTTTAAAATAAACTAAACCTAGAGAATAACCACATATAATTCTTTACAAAAATGTAATCCAAATCTATCAGAAAGAGTCCAACCTTTCGCTATTCGTTCGAATCTTTAGCTTCACATCATCCTACATACATCGTGCATTTTACATCCTCCTCTATACAAAAATGTTTTAAATAATTTTAAAAATGTTTTCTTGAAACCTAATTTATAGTGGTTTTTCTTAGATTGAAAGGTATTTGGTTACGCAGCCCAATATTAGCAGACGTTATCGAAGCATTATAGCAAGTGGTGCAGAAGTCATTTAAATTAAATTCCCTTTTTATTGTGTGTTGTTTGTACTGCCCACAGCATTGTCCATACGTTCATATGTATATACATATGTATGTGTAGGCTCCCGCACAAAAGCAGACTATCCAGCCGTTCTCTCGCGTCATCTTTCTTTCTTTCGTCTTCTCCATCACTCTCTCGATCTTTCGTCTTTGCTATCGCTCTCTCGATGCCTCGCTTGGTCACTTTCGTTGGGGCACGGGAAATTCGGCCCGACTGCCATTCAATTCAGTCTGTGGCCCACCACTCTCGTCTCGCCACTCGTCTATCGCCTATTGCACCTCGAATAGATCTTCAATCCGACATCCCTGACAATAAACCTTAATAAACTGAACTCCCGTCGACTTTTTATATATCGCAAACTACGCTGCCAAAAAAGCTCGGTAGCTCAACAAAATGTTTTTGACCTACTCCTGATTTAATTCGATTTTTATGTATAGATCTCGATTCCGTTACATCTCCTTGGTATCTGTAAGAATACTAAACTGCAAAATTCCGTTAAGATAGCTTTTAAACATTTGGAATTCATTGAAAACCGAGATACAAACATTTCCTCAGTGCTATGACACATATCGCTTTTCCCCCAAAGTTTTTATACCCGGTAACGCTACTCGACAAAATTCAACCTTTTTTTTCCGCTGTCGCCCAAAATGACTTTTTCTGATAGATTTGGAGATTTAAAATTTGTTAAAGAATTATAGTTTTTTTTTCCAGGTTTAGTTTTTTTTTAAAGAATTTTTAAAAAATGTGGTATTTTTTGTCATAGGTAGTGCTTCTATTTTTCACATAACATAAGTTTCCTACAACTGGTTGTATTGAACTTTGCAGTTTTTAAAAGCTGACAAATGCAGCTATAAGTCCGACCCAGACACTTTGTAGCTGCAACTTAACGTCTGGACGATATTAAGCTTCAAATTCAAATTTCATTATTTTGACTTTGAAAACTCAGGAAAAGTCGAAAAAAAAATTTAAATACCTACATTTTTGCTTTTAGATAGACACATTAATTGGGCGTCGTTTAAGGTATCGTTTATAAGAATCGATGGATAATCTGCCAATTCACACAAAGATGCCATTCGAAGTGAACTCTGATCGACGAGTACATATGTATGTATGTATGTATGTACAGTGACTCAGAGCCAAAACCATGCAGTGTCAAATAAAAGTTTAAGGTGGTAAAGATTTTAAGCTAGAGGAAAAACAAAAAATATTTAAACGCTAATTTGTTGTATGTTTTATCACATTTAAAAAAGGAACTTTATTTGCTGATTGTTCAGTCTTAAAAATAAAATAAAAACTTTAAATATATCTTAAATACAAGTCCGAGCTAAGACCATGCAGCCACAAACCAGTTTAATATTGGTCGAATAAAAGGTTAAGCAGGTATTTTAGTACTTAGTATGTAATCCCTTAACCTTTATTACGGCTTTTAACCTACTATTAATGGAAGAGACCAGCATCCGAGTGCTTTTCCAGCTTATTTTGTTCCATTCCTCCAGCAGAGCTATTCTAAGGTACTTTTTGCTAGAAATCCTCTGATTCTGGGAGTTTTTCTCCAGTGCAGCCCACAAATTTTGAATAACATTTAAGTCTGGAGACTGGGCTGGGAGAATCATCAAGTGGGGGCAGTTCCAGATAAGCCAGGACTGCACTATTCCGGACGGATGTTTCGGGTCATTATCCTGGTAGAATCGGAAATCAAGTCCGATTCCTAGTTTCTGGAAGCTTTGTTGCAAATTTTCTTTGAGAATATTGAAGTAGCTCGTGAGCTTATCCATCGTAGATTCAATAAACGCCAAGTTTGCGACGCCGGCTGCGGACTGTACATACCCATACCATGGCACTTCCTTCGCCATGCTTGACTGTCGCTTTTACATGTTTGGGATGTGGCTGTCGCCACATCTGCCTCTCATCCCATTGTCCTTTTCTTCCTTCGCGTGAAGGGAGACAACAGACTCTCCACTGAAAGCAGCTCCGAGAATAGTGCAGTGAGAATTGAGTGAAGTCAAAAATGTAAATTGAAATAAACTAATTCGTTGGATATTCCCTTTCCAGCACTGTGAGGTGTCCCGAGAGGAGGATGATGAATACTGTGGCGCTATTTGCTATCCGATCGTTAAGCCCCTGCTGCGGTACGCTGCCTTATGCCAGGGGAAGGATACAACGATCAGCGAGCTTAAGGACGAAACCAGCAAGAAAAATGTTACCATCGCGCAACTGAAAGGCCAACTGAAGCTTGCCAAGTCCTTGAGAAATCAGGCAAGTACATAGGTGGATTATCTCAAGGAACAGTCGGATGCCAAAATTAAGAGCTTGGAGGAACAGCAGAACGGTATTTGGAAAATGGGGAAAGAAACGAAAGACGAAGTCGCAAAAATTGGCATGCAAATTTAAGCTAGAGAGATCCAAATGCGATCAGAGGACGAGCTCATGGACCAAATCCGTGAGAAAGAAGCTTACATCGCCAAACTGGAAAGCAAACAGGAGCTAGCCAACATAATGGAAATGGTAAATAAACTGATGGCGGATCTCAAGACGCAACTGGACCTAAAGAAGATGCAGAAACTTCTGAAGGAAGAAATCGAGGTAAAAGGATCAAGGATAATGGAACTGGAAACACAAATAAAAGAGTACCAGCGACAGCTGAACCCCAAAACAGAGGAAATCAAAGCTTTTACGGCCAGAATAACCGTTTTAGAAAAAGAAACCAGCATCAGCCGTGATGAATCGATCTCCAGAACGAAAGAAATTGAAGTAAGCCAGGCCAAGATAAGGAATCAGGAGACGGAAATAAAACACTGCCAGGAGCAGCTGACGATCAAAGATTGTTTAGTGAAAATATTCGAATCGACCATTCGCGACAAGTAATCCCAAATCAAAAATCTAACCGCGGAGAACGAGCTGCTGAGGGGAAAATACGAAGACAGCAGTTGTTAAGCCTTCGTCAACTACGCTTATATGCGTAACATAAGGTTGCCCGGATTAGGCCCATTCGACGTGCCCTGCAATTCCAGTATTTCCGGATCTGGCTAGAGTGTAATCCAGAGACGAGTCAACGGTAATGTGGACTATAATCGCACATGGACCGACTACAAACATGGATTCGGAGACCTCCGGAGGGACTTCTTCCTGGGACTCGAAAATGTGACCCTGGCGCAACCTCATAAATTGTACATTTAACTTCGAATGGTTAATGGATCCACCAGCTATGCTCGGTACGATGATTTCAAAATAAGAAGCGAAGAGGAAGACAATAAACTGAAATCGCTGGGAAAATGTTCAGGAACAGTCGGAGAATCACTAACTAAATTTTACCTGAACATGAAGTTTTCCACTTTTGACAGGGATAATGACCTTCTTGAGGGTTTTAATTGCGCGAAAAAGTATGGAGGTGGTTGGTGGTTTACGAATTGCTACAATAGGTAATCATCTTTTGCACAGAATTAACGCTGTTAATTATTACTATAAAACAGAGGTCGGCAGCGCAGTCCACACACGCGCTAGGAAAAGATTTCGTGTGGCGTCGGGCTTCACGACAGATGTCGGCTGATGTCGTCCAATATGGCCCATGAGGAAAGCGATCCTCCCAACGGCCTCGTCTGCAAGCTCGCCAGCGACAGCGGGAGGTCCAACACAAGCCTACTAATAGGCTGCGACGCCAATGCTCACCACACTCAATGGGGGAGCACGGACACAAATGTAAGGGGTGAGTCACTTTTGAGCTTTATCCTTAACTCGAACTTAACTATATGTAACCGGGGCAGCGACCCCACATTTATTATAAAAACCGACAGGAGGTCATTGACCTCACTCTAGTGTCTCACAATCTGTCAGACAAAGTGAAAAGTTGGAGAGTCCTAGAGGACCATTCCTTCTCTGACCAAAGGTATATCGAGGTATATATCCCTCGAGAGCCCTAAACCCACCTACTATATTAACCCCAGGAAAACCATCTGGGTTAAATATAGCTCGGTATTGGAGGAACTCCTCCCCAACAAGGCGCCAATGAGCCCAGACACCCAAGACGATTTAGATCGTATAGTGAACAGGTTCACGGAAGCATGAAACAAGGCCTTCAGGCGGCTTGCCTGCCACACAAGACAAGGGGTAAAAAGAAATCCCCTGGTGGTCGAAACAAATCGACATCCTACGTAAGAGCTGTAGGACTCTCTTCAACAGAGCCAAAAGCGCTAACGAGGAGAAACATTGGGCAGACTATAAAGTCAGTCTTGCCCAATACAAAAAAGAAACACGAAAAGCAAAAAGGGCCTCTTGGCAAAAATTCTGCTCGAGGAAAACCAACCCCTCGGTAGGATATCTTAAAAGGAACAACGGAACGTGGACCAACTCTAGCGAGGAGTCGCTCCACGTACTGCTTGAAACACACTTCCCTGGTTGTACATCCATCAAGCCGGTGCAACTCCACAGGGGAGGCCAAACAGCCACGATGGACCATATTTTTACCAAACGGAACATAAGCTGGGAGGTAAACAGCTTCAATCCGTTCAAATCGCCAGGTCCGGACCAGGTCATTCCGACCCAACTGCAAAAGGCCGGAGACTCAGCCATCAACTGGCTACAATGTATCTTCAGGAAGATACTAGTGGTGGGGATTATACCACAAGAATGGCTCAAGGCGAAAATAGTCTTTATCCCCAAATCGGGAAAGGCCTCGCACTCGACTCTAAGGGACTTTAGACCAATCAGCCTATCGTCCTTTCTTCTCAAAACTTTCGAGAGACTGTAAGAGAGGCTGTAAAGTAGTGGCATAGGTGGATGGCGTTGCAATTAGTTTCTCGGGGAAATACCCTCAAACACTCTGTGATCTTATGAGCACAAAGCTCGCGAGACTGTCAGAATGGACAAAATCGCGAGGTTTGGGAGTAAATCCCACAAAAATGGAACTCGTGCTATTCACACACAAGTACAAGGTTCCGCCCCTCAACCCTCCCATACTAAATTAATGTAGGCTCTCCTTCAGCGACAGCGCTAGTTACCTAGGGTTGGTAATTGACAAGAAGCTTAACTGGAACCTGAACGTAAAAGATAGAGTGAAGAAGGCTACGATAGCCCTATACTCTTGCAAAAAAGCTATTGGCCTGAAGTGGGGCATGAACCCAAGCGTAGTCCAATGGATATACCAAGCAATAGTAAGACCAATTATACTCTATGGAGTTACAGTTTGGTGGCCGGCCTTATCAAAAGGATCGATAACCAAACAACTTGGCAAGGTTCAGCGAACCGCAGCATTATGCATCAGTGGAGCATTACGCACCACCCCGAACGATGCACTAAACGCCATCCTAAGTCTCCAGAGCCTCGAGCTTGCGGGAAAGGAGAGGGCAGAAACTGCAGCGATACGTCTGAGAGACTCCGGACAATGGACGTCACATCTCAGGGGTCACTCATCGATACTTACCAGCAGTACCGTCCCTACGAAGACGGACTACTGCGTCACAAGGGAACACACTGTTACCCCCCCTTCAATGTAATCATCCCTAGCAGAGACGAGTGGCTTGAGGGACCACCAGGCCAAGACATGGCCATAAGCATCTTCACAGATGGCTCGAAGCTGGATAACAAAGTTGGAGGAGGAATTTACTCCGAACATCTCGAAATTAGGCACTCCTTCAGGCTCCCAGATCACTGCAGTGTGTTCCAAGCGGAAGTCATTGCGATCAGGGAAGCACTGAAACTCCTTCGAACAGCCGCAACGGCTTGACTGACAACAACAACTGTAAACATTTACAGCGATAGCCAAGCTGCGATCAAATCACTTCACGCAATTTCTTCAAACTCGGCCAAAGTGGCAAATTGCCGCAAATCTCTTTACGAGATGGCCCAACAATTTGCCATCAGCCTTATTTGGGTCCCCGGGATATTGAAGGCAACTGCAAGGCAGACGAGCTGGCCAGATCTGGTACCACAATACCCCTTCTCTTCTGGTGGTCAGCACCACTATGTCGCATAACCCGGCAAATATGGCCGACCATTGACAGGAAACGCACACTAGAGCTATGTAAGCTCGGCAGGAAAAGGTGCAGCGTAGTCATCCGCTCCCTCACGGGGCACTGACTGATAGGCTCCCACGCTAACAGGCTGCGAGCCCCATACAATGATTTCTGTCAAAGCTGTAGAGATGAGGAGGAGGAGGAAACGGTGGAACACCTGTTCTGCTCCAGTCCAGCTCTCAGCAGGAGAAGGCTACAATACCTGGGCATGCCCTATGTCTCAGACATTTCAGAAATGTCCAAAATCTGTCCCAGAAAGATTGCAAACTTCATAAGAGCGTCAGGATGGGATAACTGCTGATATGTTCAGGTCTGATATCACACTGTTAAAAGTGCGTATCAAAGGAGCCTGGACACAAAATTTGGTTGCTCTAGCTTTCATAATCTCTGGGATCTAGGCGCTTATGAAGACGGACGGACGGACAGACATGGCTATCGACTCGGCAATTGATGCTGATAAAGAATATATATACTTTATGCAGTCGGAAACGCTTCCTTCTGAGTTTTACACTGGTCAACACGACATTTCTGCTGTGGCCCAAAATTACTTTTTCTGGTAGATTTGGAGGTTCACATTTTTTTAAAGAATTATGTTTTTGTATGGTGTAGTTTTTTTTAAAGAATTTTTTAAAAATCTGGTATTTTTTCAGAAGTAGTGCTTTCATTTTTTAAATAACTTAAGTTTCATATAACTGGTTGTATTAAACTTTGCATTTCTGAAAAGATAACAGCTTCAGCTATAAATCCGACACAGGCTTTTTGTAGCTGCAGCTTAACGTCTAAACGATATTAAGATTTAAAATACAAATTTCATAATTTTTTTCTGTATTTTTTCCCGAAATTTTGACTTTGAAAACTCAGGAAAAGTAACAAAAAATATTTTATTGCTAACATTTTTAGATTAGTTTTAGATAAACCCATAAGTTAGGCGTCGTTTAAGGTATCGTTTGTAAGAATCGATAGATAAACAGCTAAGTTGCAGCCGTTTGACCAAGCCTTCATAGATACTGCGGAAAATTACTTGCAGTAATCTGCGTGGAACACATCTTTTGTGTGGAGCATTACTAAAATAGTGTGACCAATAACATTACACATGCTTGGTCACTCGCATGATTCAGCTGTATTCAAATATTAATGAAATAATGAAATTAAAAACAAGAAAAAATAGCTGACATGATCCGACAAAAACATGGTTTTGACTCAACTGCTTTTATTAAAGCCATCTTCTCACGTTGAAAATGTGCATCTCTCTTGTTTGATTTGCACACAGTATTTATATACCTTGATATACCTTTGCATGGCGGTCTGAATACTACTTTCAAACTGACCCTAGCAAACGCATTTTGCATTCAAAACTTTTTTAATCAGTTTCATACGAATATTAACCCTGACTCTATTTGCTAACAAGTTTTTCGGATCTCGGCACGGTCCTTAAAACAAAAGTATTATTAACGGTCCCTAATCGAACCAAATTTTTTGGAACTGCGTACCTATCTTAAATGAATATTTTATAGATTCGATTCTGTGAACTTTTAGCCAGTTCTCCAGTTCCGTTCCGGTTTTGTTGATAATTACATCCAATACGTAGTTAATATGTAGCAAATATGGTGTTAGATGGTTGTTACCAAGGCATACTTAACAAGGTAGCCGTACACGCTCTCTCGCCCTCTTTTTTACTTCTTAAATTTCAGTCTACCTAGCCACAGTTGTGAGCGACGATTCTCTCCGCGGACGATTTTTTCTTGTTGTTCTTCTTCTTCACTGAAATAGGAAGTAAAGCTCTCTCAGTGCGGCTACCTTGTTAAGTATGCCTTGGTTGTTACCATGTAAAGCCATACATTTAGTGGACACCTTATAATTAAACCTTATTTTATAAAGAATCCAATGAAAGAAATTCGGGAGTACTTAAAATTAGCAAATCTTTAAAAAAATTGAAATATCAAGAACTAAAGTACCAATTAACCCATTCTGGACCAGTGGGTACATATATATAAATATATACGAAAATTATGAAACTTGAAGAATTTTAGCTCAGTTCAGTTGAAAAAATTTTTTTTAATTTTTGTTTAGGCCAGCAGGTTAGTATGGATCTAAAAGGAGAAATATAAACGGCTTGGATCTAAAAGGAGAAATATAAACGGCTTGTTAGCCTGAGTTGGTTTTTTAATGGTGTATTAAGTGGGCTAAGGTAAACTGTTTTAGTTCGTTCACCGCAGTAAATAGTTTTTTTTTCGTTCGTTCATGAATCACCGAACCACGACTGTTTCCTTCTTTTTTGGACTTTCATATGTCTCAAGATGGTATGTGTTTAATTTAGCTTTTAAAAATCGCCGAACATCCGCGTTCATTATTGGATCTAAAAGGAGAAATATAAACTGCTTGTTAGCCCAAGTAGGTTTTTTAGTGGTGTGTTAAGTGGGCTAAGGTGAACTTTTTTAGTTCGTTCACCGTAGGGAATAGTTCTTTTTTCGTTCGTTCATGAACGAGCCAACCAAGACTGATTCCTTCTTTTTGGACTTTCGTATATGTCAAGATGGTATGTGTTTAATTTGGCTTTAAAAAATCGCCAAACATCCGCGTTAATTATTGTTGAAATCATGTAGAAGTATTGTAATCTAGCCAAGTGCAATATTTATTACCCTTTGGGGGTGATATTGTGTTTTATGTTATGCGTTGAGTGCGTTCTATTTGATTTCAAAAATTTGTATTTGCTTTGCTTGCATTGCCGGAAATCTAATATGCTACGTTCTTGTGTCCCCTCCACCAGGTGAATGTACCAAAACAACGCCGCACTTTCTGCAAAAAGTGCAAGGTCCACAAGCTGCACAAAGTAACGCAGTACAAGAAGTCCAAGGAGCGCAAGGGTGCTCAGGGCCGAAGGCGTTACGACAGGAAACAGCAGGGTTTCGGTGGCCAGACCAAGCCCATCTTCAGGAAGAAGGTGAGCGTGCCCAGCTAACAGAAAATCGAAATTTGTTGGCACTCCAGTAGACCTGAATCGCTGGGCTCATGGAGCATTCGGCTTTTTGGTGGGACATATAGTGCGAAAGCAAAAATGTGGTGGCTGCATCGAGTGCGGTCTTAAAGGCAGCGTTATGTCGTCCTTAATATGACCATAACCGCCCCACCTGTAGCTCCAGACAATATCAATCAATATAATTTATTATCGTGGATCTCTGTCTTCATACTAAGTCTGTTATTTAACGACATTCGCACTTCCAGTAGACCTAAATCGCTGCGCTCATGGAGCCTTCGGCTTTTTGGTGGGACATATGGTGCCAAAGCAAAATTTGGTGGCTGCACCGAGTGCGGCCTTAAAGGCAGCGTTATGTCGTCCTTAATATGACCATAACCGCCCCACCTGTAGCTCCAAACAATCTTAATTAGTTTCAACTCGAGCGTTTCCATTGCTAACATGTGCTTTTTCTCATTTGCAGGCTAAGACCACCAAGAAGATTGTGCTGCGTATGGAATGCACTGAGTGCAAGTACCGCAAGCAGACTCCTCTGAAGCGTTGCAAGCACTTCGAGTTGGGAGGTGACAAGAAGCGCAAGGGACAGATGATCCAGTTCTAGACACCCAACCCATACGTTTTCTATATCGAAGTGTTTAAAGTTGTTTTCTGCACCGCGCTTATGTAGCGGCAAATAAAACAAATTAAATTGTAGACGTAAGCTTTAGAAAAATGTTTAATTTACAAATGTAGCAATAATTGCTATATCACAATAGGGCCTGTGCTGGTCTACAGTTCTCGGTCTACTCACGGACTCCATCATCCAGAATTCGATCGGGTGTACTGCAATAGAGTGAATTGAAAATGATTAGAATCAACATAGGCTAATATGGCTATTCCATACGCACTCAAGGAGCTGTGAATCCAAGCCCTCCGATTTCATTTTCTGCTTGACAGCCGGTGCCGGCACTCCAACATGTAGCATTTTGAAGAACTTCCTGTAACGAACATCTTCGCAGGTCCGCACCCCGACAATATCGGGTTCCTCCTCAGTTTCAGGATCTGCCTCAGATGCGTCTTCGACTGCGGCAGCTTCTTTGGGCGTTGGTGCTTCATCTATTTTGGTAGCCGTTGGCTGGGGTTTCGATGGACTTGTGTCACCGTCAGATTCATTGTCGGTGGGTATGGATGCCAGCTTTGCTTCCAAAATAACCAAAGAAGCCTCCGTCTTTTGTAATTGCCGCTCCATTTCAACAAACTTTGTTTCACAGCTGGCCAAACATTATTATTAATTGTTAATCTCTAATGTCCGTTTTCTTTTCTTGAAATCATAACAAATAATAGCATACATACATAATAGCAAACTCATTGAGGTAAGTGCAGGTGCTGATTAGGAAGTGGTTGACGAACGCCAGTATCCGCTTTTGGTTAAGAGGCGGTATCTGCAATAACCCAAGTATTAGATGGATGTCATGCCATCGAAGATAACTTTTACCTTCGTTTTATCCACATCGCCTGTAATTGTTGCATTTGCATCCATTTTATTTCAGATATATTTTATTTTATTAACTAGAGATGGCAAGCCATATCGATATTTCGATAATTGTACATGCATTCGATGGTTGAAAACGGAATATATAAATTCAGTTATTTCATTTTCCCAAATTAATTCTCTGAAAATAAAGTCATTGCTAAATTAATTAACCGTGGGAAAATAAAACGCCATCGGACTAGGCAGCAATATCATGTGGCGGTGCTAATCGAAAAGAGTGCTGTTTTAAATATTATTGGTTTTAAATATTTTATTTAATCGCTTTATTATATCTTAACATGAAATGTGTGAATCTGTTTATGGTATTTCATTGAATATTATGTACTTTTCTCTCGATTTATTATAAAAGTATTGTTATGTTCAATTAATATCCTTTTTTACCTTTTGTATTATTTGTTATTCTTGGTTTTCTGTGTTTTTTTTTGTTTAACTTTATATGTCTCTATAAACTTATGTGCTGGGGTTATTCCTTTGCGACCTGAAAATCTACAATGAACTCTTTTATTACGACTTAGTTAGATAATGCTAATCATCATATTCTCCTCCTCGCTTTCCCCCGCTTGCACAGGCTTATCATTAGTCGAATGGCGCTTTCGCATTCTTAATTTTTGTTACAACTTTCTTGCGTCTCTGTCATGCAAAAGAATTACAATATGGGCTTTACATAATTATAATGGATCTCCCTTGTTATTTTTTTTAAAACAAAACGCATGCGTGTTGCTGGTGTTTTTTTTTTGTTTTTGTGTCTTTTTACGGCAGTGGATTTGTAAACGGTTGTTCGAAATAAAAAAGACATTTATGTTGTGCGATATATATTTGCCTTATTGGTTTTGTTACAAATTCAAATTAAATCATGATGCTGCCAGCAGCGAAGTCTCTTTCAAAAAATGAAAAGGCAAAACATACAAAAATGTACGAATACGAGTAATTGGTGTTTTGTCGGTTTTTAGGTTCTTCTAATTTCGGTTTCGTTTCTGAAATTTTTGGACGTTGTAAACGAGAGCCAGCTGGTTCTACAACGTTCTCATCAAATCTTCGTATCGTATTGCATGAAGGATCTTTGGGTGGAGTGGATCGTGGATATCAAAGGCAAGTCCACAAGTCAAGTCACACACGGCTTTCATTTTGTAAAACTTTATTTTAAAATAAAAATACATGGTAATAAAAAAATCAAAAATTTACAATTAAAATTAGAAATCAATAGATTTATGTATTTGTAAATGTATATCTGCTATATAACTGTGTGTGTGTGGGTGTCATAATCATCATCATCATAATCGAATCATCTCATCCCTTTGGATCGCTGATACGGAGGGTGTTTGTTGGGGGAGTGGGTTTAATAATTGTAGTAACTAAGGTGTAAAATTAAAATACATAAACTAAAGTAGTAGAGGATTTTGCTTGGTTTCCATCGCTTTTCGAATATCATCTTGTATTTTAGGGGCATGTGTATTTTGGTGATGGAGTGTGTGTGAAAGGCTTCGCATGATAATAAATTGTAATACTAAAACTAATATTGAGTTGCTCGGCTTTCACGTTCATGTCACACATCATATCATATCATATTCTCATCTCTGCATTTGCTCTGCATTCAAACGTAGAGTTGCTCTTGATTAAAATTACGAGTACGGTACGCATTCCATCGATAAGCGATTTCTAATTTATATTTCAACTACGAAATCCATTGGATCAGGCGACACGACGTTTTTGTTTTACTTTAATACTAGGCATAAATTAAATAAATAGCTTAGCGTACACAGTTTATAGCTTGCCTGCAATTATTATTTTTATCAATTATATATCATCTTTTCCCCATTCCCAATCAAGCATTGCATCCCATCGTTTAATGACAAACGAAAATCATAGAATATATAAGCATTTTTGTGTTGCACTTATTAATTAATAAAGTTGCTTGTTACTTTTCTGTATTGTTTTTGCTGGTTTTTGAAATAAATATCCAACCGCCTTTATCCTCTTCTCTCGGTTATCCTGCTAATTAATTTTAATTTACAATTTTCTCTCGCTCTTTCGCTAATATGGGGTTTTAGGTTTTAGGGGCGTTATATGGGGTCATAATGCAATATGCTTATTTTAATACTAAAAAAATTTGATCGTCTACATCGTTAGCGTTATATTTTTCCACTCTAAAGAGGAAGGAAACGAGAGTTCCTGGGGCACTTGCACAGCGAGCGCGCCTATATTTTGGAAAAATGCTTAGCCCTCAAACTATCCACTATCAAACGTTGTTGCCATGGGCATAGAATAAGTATATATATATTGAAGTATATATAAATGTACAGGAAGTTGGTGCAGGCAGGCCTCTCTCTCTCAATTTACTTTCAAACAATCGCTGTGCAAGTGCCCCAATTATACAACTAAAACTAAAACCCTGAAAAGGAAATCAGTGTTGAAGAGTACCTACCTCAAACAACATCAAGTTCCTTTTAACATTTATGTACGACTATATCTATAATGCATCATTTTTTTGTGTCTGTGTGTTATTAACAAATACATAATGTTCAATGATGTTTTTTTTGCACTTATGTGTCTATTGGGGTTAAACTATGCCAATTTGTTTGCATTGCTTTAGAATTAGTATTACTTTCCTAGATTACACACAATTCATGTCGTACTTGACTTTTCGCTTTGCTCTTGTTGTTCTTGTTCTCCTACTTGGAAATGCGGTTTATTATTTTGAATTTATTTTTCGTTATTTTGTTTATAGCAATTTGCTGTTTTGTTAATGTATATGCATAATTTGTTGTTGTTGTTTGTTGTTCTTTCGTGTGGTATAATTAGATTTAAATGTATAAGTATATATATATATATAATGTATGTATAATTATTTAACTCGAACTCGTAATCGCTTTGCTTGTGGAGCTGTTTGCTGGCTGTGGATTCTGGATTCTTTATTCTCTGGGTAGAGGTCTTGGTCTCTTAGACAAATACCTTGGCCAGACCATCGGCCCCAGCACTGGCTATATACGGTTTGGTGGCATGGAAGGCCACATCGAATATACTCTCATCGAACTTCTTGCGATGCGCTGTAATCTCCTGCACGCATGTCTTATTGTCCAGATTCCACAGCCGTATCGAGCAGTCATGCGATCCGGATAGCAAGTACAGACCATGTGCATCCACAGCCAGCGATGTGACCGGCTCCAGATGCGCCACCATCGAGTGCACGAGAGTTCCCGATGTGTTGTCCCAGAAGCGAATATGTCGATCCTCGTGCGCCGTGATCGTGATGGGCAGTGTGGGATGCGAAACCACCTTGTTGATGAATTTCCCCGTATTGCCCGACATCTCCTGTGCCGCCTCCAGCTTGATCACCTGCTTGCCCGTTTCCGTATCGTAGATGATGCAGTGCGCACTATTGTACGCCACCACAATGTGATCCACTTCGTTTCGCACAAAGTCCACGGACGAGGGCACACCCTCCGCCTCCGCAGCCGTGTAGGTACGTAGCAGTGGATCCTTATTGTAGGGCGACCACAACTTTACTGTGCCATCGGCCGAGCACGATACAATATTATTCTGCATTGTCGTTAGCCCCCAGACGGCGTCCGTGTGCCCCTCGAGGGTGCCAGAATGTACATTCGGATCGTAGCAGTCGTAGGGATCGATATTGGGCGATGGCAGCTGCCAGCACTCGATGTTGCCATCGAGGCCACCCGAATAGCATGTCTCGCCACTGGTTGACATGCCCAGGCACAAGACGGGACCCGTATGGGCGCGGAACGTATACAATGGCTCCACATCGAGACTAGCTGACTTTTTGGCTTGCACCGTCTTCTGTAGGTTCCACAGCTTGAGCGTGTGATCCTCGGAGGCGGTGATCAGCACTGGCTCCTCCGGATGGAAAATGAGTGAGCGAACGCCATCGAAATGAGAGCGTAGCGTATACTTGGCATTCCAGGTCTTGCGGTAACCAGCACCGCCGGCACTGCCGCCAGTACCATCCTTGGCATTCGAATCGTACGCTCCATCCGATTCATTATTCACCGTCAGTTGGGCCAACTCTCCCAGTCCCAATGAGCCGTCCACTTCTGTGAATAAAATATGGTTTTAATACGAAGAGTTATTACCAGGCTGAGTCTGTGTTGTGTTGGAGACCATGAAAAGAATACCAAATGAAATGTGGATTGGTGTTAAGTGCCTTCATTTGGAATTATTTTCAATGGTTTACTCTTTGCACCGCTTAGGGGCTAGGCAAAAGCGTAGCTAGATGTTAGATCTGTTGAAAAGCACCTTCGTTTATAAGATTCATATCGTTCAAGAGCTGCTCTCCCACCTCGGCCTCAAGATCTACGAGAGCGTAGATGCAAAGGAGCGCGTCAGCCAAAGAAACAGAAGCAGAAAACAAAATAGAAATATGACAATAATGCAGCCAGACTAAACTAAGATTGATAGATTGCTACTACAGTGGTTACAGTGGTAGGAGTTTGGAATCAATAGGGTTTTGTGGTCAAACACTAAACAACTATGTACGAGGCGGGCCCATGCAGCGGTAGTCTGTGGAGCGACGGAACGGGGAGGCTTCTAGCAGTCTGTGCTTCGGGATGGATCAAAGCGTACCTTCAGTCAGCATATCCTTGCCAGATTTGGCCCGCTTGGCCAGCTTCACGTCCGTGTCATCACTGTCGGTGGCCACCATTTCCAGATCATCGGATATCTCATCGTCATCAGACATCTCTGTGGGGCCGAGGAACTCAAAGTTCGCCATTACCGCCGCCTCGGTGTCAATGATGATGCCATCGGACGCTTGTTGCACTTGTTTTTTAGCGGGAGTATGACGGCCTAATGTGAGCAAATTATTCAAATCTTCAACAGGGGGTAAATGCACAATTCGCCTACCTTCCGTGTCCGAGGCCCGCTTGTTGCTCTCGTTGCCATTGATGTTCGGACTGAGATTCTCGCCGCCGGTGCCAAGGCCGCCGCCACTGCCATCGTGCTCCGCATTGTTGTTCAGGCCCAGGATCGAGCGCACTCTGTTCGAGCGCACATCTATGATGTTATCTGTGTAGCCGATTTCGGCCAGATATTGGCGCAGCATTTGCCTGCCCTGCCTCCACGTGGTGTTCGACACAGAGCTGTAGGGCACTTCGGAATCGGTGGCCACATCGCCGGTCAGGCCAGAATCCTCGTTTGTCGGCTTAAACTCGTTCAGCTGCGGCGGATCGGTGCCGTACTTTAATCGATAGAACTTGGCCCGCTCCTGGCGCAGGGCATACTCCAGCATCTTGATGCGCCTTGTCAGATCCGATTTGAGACTCTCCAAACATTTTCGCTCTCCCAAAAGCATTGCAATTCGTGCCTGAAGGAAAATAATACAGTTAAGAGATTCGATAAAATAAACGGTCAAGCAATCGATAATTGTCACAGAGAACAAACCAAAAAATGCCCGCCTGCCTGCCTGTCCAATAAATTTCCCGTATAATTATATTGATTGTGGGTGAATTCATAAAAATATAACGGTTTTCTGAAAATTTAGTTAACTTAGAGCCCATTTAGCTTTCCCATGTGGTTACTGTCCCCCTTTTGTTTTTTTTTCTCCACGATTGCGTCTCTCTCGTTGCAATCCAATTGCGTTTTTTTTGCGTTTTGTTGTTGTTGGTTGCGGCGCATAATTGACGCTCCGCTGCGTCAGGCCAACGAAAAGCAATTAAATTCAATTAATTGTTATAAAAAAACAATATACAACTGGCATAATTAATTGATGTTGTGGGTAAGTGGGTAAGAGATATAGATACCGTCTATCTAAGCTCAGAGAAAAAGAGCGAGTAAGCCGCTGTCTGTCGGTTCAATTAAACGAAATGCGTAGAAACTGCAATCTATCCCTCCCATCCTTAGGTTATTCAGAAACAATGTGCAGTTATGACTGCGCAATTTGCTGTACATTTTGGGCTGGAGAATGAAGGGGAGCTTCGGGGCCAGGACTACACCTGACATAGTTGCTGCCCCAAACCCCCAACCCTGTTCGTTAAAGGAGAGAAACTTTTGCTTTTGCTGCGCTTTCTGTTAGCCAAAGTGACGCCCCCTAGAAACACACACACATAAGTCAGGGGGAGAACGCTGTTCAATGAGTGGAGAGGAGCATTGCCAGAACTAACAACAGTAACGGTTTCGTTTCTCCCTTCTAATAGTAACAGCAAAATTGTGTGCGAGAGTGGTGAGAAAGGAAGGGAAGGGAAGAGAGAGCTACGCAATTTTGACATGTTTTATTATACCCTAACAGAGAGAGCGTACTATTTTACGAGCGGCAGATGTTTACAATTCTGAAAAAAGCATTACATATACAAAAATGCGTATATTATCGGGCGTACCAATCAGGTTTTCTGCAAGCAGTTTATAATAAATATTAGAAGGATGTCCATATACTATATTACAAATGACCTGGGAATGTGCAAGAGTATCACATGATTCGACTACCACAGCGCAACCTTTGTTTCTTTCTTGCTGCTTGGTGCTGCTGTTAATGGAAACATGTTATGCATTTAAATTAACGCTCAATGGCATTTCGTTTGGCTCTCTTTGAGTTTTGCTAATTAAAACCAGCCAGCGGATGAAGACTATGATGCAGAAGAATAGGGCAGGCAACCGAGTATCGCAAAAGGGGCAGACACGCCAACGCCACCTTAGGCCCCCTGGGCTATGGACCCACAACTCTCGCTCACAAATCGTTCGGTAACATGCAACTCTGGCTTTTGTTTGCGATTTACAATTAGAAATTACAAAATTCCATGACAAATGCACGTTTGGTAATGTAATTACCAAGAAGCCTCCAGTCTCAATAGTTCCATTCAGAACTTTTGAGACGCATTGAAAACAAATGTTGCATAACGCGTGTGGAATGGATTTTTTAGTGAGGTGTCCCATAAGTTTTTCACACTTGATTAATTCCTTCCGTATGGTAGAAGAGAAGTTTCTCTAACTCTTCATCTCATTCTCATAAAGTAGAACCTGCTTTTACTAAAATCTACATATATCTTGTAGAGTTGAAATATATCTTGGGAGACCCTCGCATGCTATGCTTCACTGTACCCCACAAATCAAACGAATAAAATGAGAATTATGACAAATTCAAGCAATGTTGGGATTTTCTAATCTATAAATGACTTCGTTGCACACACACAAACATAAGAAAATTGTACAATAATTGAAAATATATTAACAGCTGCTGCGGCTGTGGCGCCATTTCTTTTATGAGTGTTTTGTATTTGTTAGAATATAAGTTATAATATAAGTTAATTGACTGACAGCCGCAGTCGGAAGAACAAGTATTGGGATATGCACAAGGACGTTGCCGCAGCATTGCACTAGACACTGACACACAAAGCTATGTGGTGCAAAGGCTCTTGCCGGCCGCCGCATGGACAGAAATAGATGCAAGAGAACGCGACGACAAATGCAAAAAATAAACAACAAGAAAAACTGAAACTGAAACGAAACCAACTAAAATGGCGTCCCCCCTTTGGAAGGTGGGTGAATGTGAATGTCGCTTAACCAGCGGCGGTCGTTGTGGTTGTCTAGTTGTCAGCCGCCGGCCCACTCGAACTTTTTTTGCCTTCCTTTCCTTCGTTTTGGGCGAAAAAAGCAGCAAACAAGGCGAACAGGTTCATAAATTTTTAGCGACAAATATGCGTTGTTGTTTTTGTTAACTTGTTTTCAGATCCCAGAGAAGATGCAAATCGCAGAGAGAGAGAGAGAGAGTGGGAGAGGAGAGAAATTTGAATGTCACGTTGTTGCATTTAGAGCGTGACGACAAATACAGCATCGCATCCGCAGGGCAAGGTGCAGAGTGTGATCGATATCGATAACACGCGTCTTGCTGGTTGACAGGTGAAAGCGATAAGGCGTGGGCGGGGGACATTCACACTGATTTTCAATATCTTTCTCTATTTTTCTCTCTCTGTCCTGGGAGAAATATCAATATCAAAAAATTGCAGAAATATGCACAAGATTTCTGGTCATGGCTAACACAGGACCCTATGCCCTATTGTTTGAATTTTATATGGCAGAGCAATAAGCTTGGCAAACAGAGTACAGGATCTCTCTGTATCTCTAGGATAACCACTCCATTCAGCGCCAGACTTTGCTTTTGAGATTCGGAGGAATCCTTTGTGTTGGGGGAATATGCAATTTTCCCTCGTGTTGGACTCTTATGCCCCTGAAGCGGAACAAAATTGGAACCGTGCTATGAACATACAGAGTCAGAGCAGCCTTCACTGTGTGTGCGGTTTCTCTTTGTGTCTGGGGCTGCACCAAGTGTCGTGTCGCGCTGCGGCTACCAAATTGGGGGTTAAAGGTTTTTCGGGAATCGATAAGGCGGCCTGCCCTTCCCTGCCCTGCCTTGCCTGCCCCTTGGCCAGATGATGTTCTAAAGGAAACAGAGCATAAATTCGATTACGGCAATTATTGCTCAGCTCGATTCGCTTGCATGCGGACGACCCCTACTACCACCTAAACCTCCTTCCGGCCATCCTCTCTTCATGGTTATGTTAATGCATTAGCGCCTCGATACGAAAAAATCATTGAAATGGAAAGTGAGGCGCTCACGACTATGTATATCGCAACGCCACGTTATGCCAAACAAGCCAAAGGACGACTCCTCTGTTTCTTTTTAGAATGACTCACCTGCAGCTCGGCCCTGTCCACATCCCACTGTGAGCGCTCCAGCTCGAAGCGCGACCACTCGTGCTGGATGAAATGCAAGATGCCTGGTATTGTGTATTGGGGCGTGGTTGCCTGCTGATTATTTGGTCCACCGCCGGACATTCCGTTGCCGCCATCGTCGTTCATGTTGTTGCCACTGCCCATGCCGGTGACCAAGCCGCCGACATTCGCGTTCTGTCCACCAGAGTTGAGACCACTGATGCTTAAACCGCCACCGCCACCCAAGCTGTTGGAGAGGACGCCGCCAATTGAGGAATTGGCACCGACACCGCCAAGGACGCCGGCACCCGCACCGCCAACCGGCTTATTGTTGATGCCAGCGGTGGCTCCCGAATTGGTTCCCATTTGTTGACCTAAGACTGTGTTGGTGTCGTTTCCTGGTTTAGTCGTCTCTTGCTGCTTTCTCTTCTTCTTCGCTTGCCAGCTGTTCGCGCCGTTTTCCGCTCTCTCTCTCCAGTTGGGGGTTTGTTTCAATTTCTTCGTTGACGTTTTATTACTTTTTGATTGAAATTTAAATTGGTAAAGTGATGTTCTTTTTTAGTTATTTTTTTTTGCTAAAAATCTTCTCTTTTTGATTAGCCGCGCTGCTTCCCTGATGGATGTTGCTTAGCCGTGTTACTGTTGTTGGTCCTGAAGAAAAGCAAAGTCCTTATATGAGACAAATGAGGTCATTGAATTTTCCGCAAAGCAAAAAGGAGCTGGAGAGAGGAGGAGTGGGGGCATCGGCAATGGCCGCTCACATAAGGACATTATTGTGGCTCCCATTCTCGCTCTCTCTCTCCCTCTCTCGCATTCGCTTACATTCTCCCTATGTACTAAACTCTCTCACACAGGAACCGCCCCCACCCTTGCCCTCGCAATCATTCACTATGAATTCTCTCTCTCGCTCTCTCTCGATTTTACGATACAACAACGTCACACGCCACCCGTACTCCAGTGATGTCCACTTGGTTTACGAAAATGGCTACAATTTGAATATCATCTGCAAAATTTGTCACTTTTTTCAGTGGAAGATCCGATTCACATTTCGCAAAACGTCGAGATTTAATTGAATACACTAACGGTACATTCAAAAACAGCTAGACTTTTTTGGATAACAGCACTTGACAGCACTAGCACTACACACACGAGCACACATCTACACACCACTCGCCCATTCGCTTAGAAATTTGAATGGCAAAGAGATTACAAGACGCACTCACACACACACACACACTGACGAGAACTTGGGCACAGGAAAATAGAGTATGGTTGGTTTAATATTAAGAACTGGGATTCCAGCGGCGAAGCTCGGTCAATTATCTCCTTTATCTCCTTTTCATTGGTATTTTTTATCTCCGTCTTTTCCTGGCACACGCACACACTTTCGACGCACCGTTCGGCCGATTTTCCACGTTTACTTCACAATTTTGTTTACTATTTACAGATTTTTCCTAGGAAACGTTGTTGCTACCTTTTTGTACGCAAAACGAACGACTGGAGGCGGAGAAAAGAGCGTAAATTGTAAATGGGAGACGAAAAGCAGACGAATACTTCGCTGCTGATGATGATGAGGATGATGGGAAGCGCTTGCGGTCTACACGCCGCTCTTTGGTCTGCGTTCTGGCTTGCAGTTCATCTCATGCTTTTGTTCACATTTGCGCCCATTTATTGTGCACTAATATAATTAAATCACGAAACGAAACGAAATGTTGTGCAGCAGCGCAGCGCACACACAAAAAGTCGATTCAGATTCAGCCGTTCGGGCACATAAGAATGTTTGGCCTGGAACTCTGAAATAACAGAGTTGCAGGGGAACAATATTTCTCTCGCTTGCACTCGCGCACCTGCAGCCCGTCCGCCTTTTTATATGGCCATCTCCCTCTACGAGTCTATATACAAAGAAAAACACACACACACGAACGCACGCATACGCAGGCCAAAGCCGAAGTATTTTCACTTTGTTAAAATTTTGCGAGTGCGGCTATTACGTTTCAGCCACAAGCGAGCTTATCGCACAGATACGCTTTGCTTACTTTGCACTTTAATGCACCGCTTGGCTGTATTTAGCAACTTTTCGCTTGATTTTCATTGGTGTTTTCACGCGTAATTCTTGTCTGCAGTGTGATTATCGATAAAATATACTGTCAGACCCCTATAAATATACTGTCTAATTTATAAAAAATACCGAACTATACCGATAAAAAAACGAACTTAACACACCTAGCCCCCCTCTTTTTAAACAGGTGAACAGCTTGAGTTAAACCGCGGAATATAATACTAGTTGTAAATTCTTCTTACCGATCCATCCTATCCTATCCTTCATATTTACTTAAAAAAAAAACCCCGATATCTTTCATCTGAACTGAGCTAAAACTAGTCAAGATTCATAACTTCAACACCCACTGGTAGACATTGGGTTAATCATTCTCTGTCCGACTAGGACATTCAGTACCAAACATATAATTTTATCCGATTGATGATTTCATTTTCTACATAACTGGCTAATTTTACAGACTCCCTTTTATTGGATTGTGTCTAAAATAAGGTTTACACAAAAAAGCTATTAGCGTAAAACGTAAGTGTATACGTAATGACACGTTAAGGTGTTTTGAATGTTACGTCATTGTTGTTCGTTGAACGGTTTCAGCAACGAGTGTGGATATTTGTATACCCTATTTCCTTTTAGTGATATACCAATTCTGTTCTGCAAGCTTTTGAACTGTAATTAATAATGACCTTTTCTTAGATTTAATTGTTTATGACCAGTTCATGAGACTAAATAGTTTCTGCATTCATTTCTATAATATTTTTTCCCCTAGGGTATGGGAATGTTGCAGTGCAACATAAGTGTAGGGCAATTGTTACGACAAACAGGATTTTGCAGCGATGCAAATGCCTCCGCCGACAAAACGAAACGATACTGTAGACTGTATATTAGAGCTGCGCGCCAAAGTCGCATAGTTTAAAAACGCCAAGGATATGAATGCATTGCATTATTAAATTGATTACAATTCATATGCAATGAAATTTAATATGTTCTATTATGCCATTTTAAATAAATTTAAACTTCATCTATACAAAAAATTAAGTTGCATGCATGCTGATGAAAAGTCTAGAGAAATTCTATTTTTCCCCAGAACTGTTCCTGAACAACATAATCTTGAAAAAAAGAGAATTCATGTGTTTAAACTCTATTCCAAAAAAACTGCGTTGAGGATTAAAGTAGGGTAGGCATTTTCATTTAGGGTAGGTTTCATTTACGGTGCTACGAAAGGTGGAGTGTCCAAGATCAGTTTCAAATTCCGAATGTTTTTCTAGAACGCTTTCGAGCGGCAAGAGATGATTTTGTGTATTAAAAATTCTTCAGTCAAATCTTAAAATTATTCCATTCTTCCTTTAAATTCTAAACATGCCTCCATGTTTCCTGCAAATGTCGTCATAAAAAATAGTCCTTGTGGGTACATGCTGTACCCACAAAACCATCGACAGACCGGGGACATCACAACATCCTTTCGACTGTACATTTATTGATAGGTACATATTACTTTAGGCATTTACCTACATTTTAACATCTGAACATGAAAAGGACAGATTCTTACTTTTTATTTATTGCGTCATGGCTTATATGGCTAAATCTCACTGTAGATTTTCGCGCGTCCAGCAGATTCTTTTGTCCGGATCGGAATATTTACGACAAGTGCAATCGCTCGAGAGATGTCAGAGTGAGAGCGAAGCGAGTTGCGAGTTCAAGCGATAAAGCGAGAGCAAAGCGAGAAAGCAGTTTGCAACCTCTATGGTACCAAGAGAGAAAAAACTATCACATTCACATTAATGACTAATAGAGATCAATGTAGCTCGCTACTCGCACAGCTCTCACTCTGCCATCTTCTCGCTTTGCTCATCGCATCTCGCATCGCTTCGCTTCTCGCGCGCACTCTGACATTTACCTTAGGCGGGAGAGAGTGCGCGCGAGAAGCGAAGCGATAATATTGGGCGAGAGTGAACGATAAACCACTACAAGCTTTTTTAAGTGCAATCGCTCGAAAGATGTCAAAGTGAGAGCGAAGCGATTTGCGAGTTCAACCTGCAACCTTGCAACCTGCTTTATCGCTTCAACTCGCTGAGGCAGATGTCAGAGTGCGCGTGAGAAGCGAAGCGAGGCGAGATGCGATGAGCAAAGCGAGAAGATGGCAGAGTGAGAACTTTGCGATAAGCGATCTGCATTGCTCTCTTTGAGATATTAATGCGAATGTTATAGTTTTTTCTCTTTTGGTACCATGGTAAAAAAGTTTTACTTCAATAATTACGTTTTGCGAAATTGTGCGGAATTGCCAAATAAGTGGCATAAAGTCGAATAACGGAGATATCGAGCTGAAACTTGGTATATTTGATAAGAATAGCACTCTAAATATTTAAACAAAATTTAAAGTTCATTTGACCACGCCTACCCAATAGCCCATATAAGGCATCAATGCGTATACGTGATCACAAAGGAAAGTGTGAGAACTATAAATAAAGTACAACAATTTTAATATTTTTTATGTATTAGTGATACTAATATAATATTTATTATGATTAAATTCTTACTTAATGACAGTTCTTAATTACTAACTACTTCTAACAATTTAAGTAAAAATCATAATTTAGTTATTTTGCACGGCTAATTCAAACGCATATGGATTTAAATCATCTATTTCTGAGTCGGAGTCATCATCAAAACTGTAATCATTACTTAAAGGCTGAACATTAATTGGATGTGGTGTTTCTAAAAGATCAATGACATTTCGCGCAAGGGGTTTTTTTTTATTTCGAGCTGCCCTTTTCTTAATGGATATACTTGAGATGAGGGGATCTGAAAAGTCCAAGTTAAACTTGAAACGATTTCTAAGCTAGCAAATAACTCCTCCTGTAACAATACGATGCGGCTAGCAGTGTGGTTTAACAAATCTTGCAAAATAACTTTTGCCATAGTTTCTGTAACAGTTGTTCCCGTAGGTCTCAATTGCAATTTGGCTTCCTGTACATTTTGGTAGCTTGGATATATGTCACAATTATGCTCTTTGCTTAATTGACGAATTTCATTATATAACCGTTTGCTTATCGAGTTTTCCAGCAAGAATTCCAAAGCTTCATTTGTTGTTAAAGGTATTGGTTTTGCAATACCGAGCTTTCTTTGAGCTTCAGTAGCCTCGCATTCAGAATTGCTAAAATTTTTAAGCACAAATGCAGTGTCACTTTCATTTGATTTCCTGGCTGACATTGTAGCAGCATGAATCAAAAGTTTGGTGTCGTTTTTATTGTTCATTGCAACATCGGTGTTGAGACAACGAGCTTTTTCGTTGACTATAGATTAAGCATTTTCACAAAAGTTTGAATTCAAAAACGTTATAATTTATTGTATGTGATTTTGTAAAGTGAGGGTGGCCGAAAATGCCAGATCCTTTAACAATAGAGAGTTGTATTAGAGAGTTAACAAAACTTGGGGAGGCAAGCGAGCAATGCTCGTGCCAAATAATAGTTGGGACAAAAAAAGGTCTGTGCGCCAACTATATCAAGCGGTAACTTGTAACTGATTTTTAAGTAGACGCAGCTGCCGTCCACTTAGCTATGCCGTGAGGACGCATAGATGAGAAAAAGAGAGTTAAGAAGCATAGATAATAGATGATAAGTGAGAGCATGATGCTGACAGTGAGTAAGAGAGTGAAACAGTAAGAGCATGGAAAGTATAATACGAGTAAGAGAACAAAATAAGGGAATTACACTCGGGCCTCGCCCGAACAATCGGCAGCTAGTTTTCTTTTAAGTCGGGGCCCTGCTTCATCATAATTTAGCTTTTTTTATCTTATAGATTAAACAATTTTCCACAAGATTGACCAATTTTAAGAACCTCGTTTATTGGATTCGGTCTAAAATAAGGTTTAAACAACTAAGTCTCTTTCTAAACTCTTTTTAGTCCCGCTAAATACAAATTTGCTACAAATTAGTTACATATGGCATGTAATTAGCAACGGAGGCATCTGACGCGGAAATGTGTACGTTTCAAAAGCCGTTTAATTTGATCATACAGTATACTGCATGGTTAGGGATTCGATCGTTTGAATTTTCAGCTAATTTTAGTATTTTAGTACCAGACGAATACGTAAATACTTTTTTACCGTAAAATGTGAAATTGAAAATACTCAAATGTTGCGGGAATGTTGCGGTGAATGTTGTGCGGAATGTTCCGCAACATTTTGAAAATTTTCCAAATGTTGCGAAGCGCCACTGTATGCTACAAATTTGCTACATGGTGGCTACTACACCATACAATTTTAGTGACATGTACGCTTTGCTTATTTTGCACTTTAATGCACCGCTTGGCTGTATTTAGCAATTTTTCGCTTGATTTTCATTGGTGTTTTCACGCGTAATTTGTGTCTGCAGTGTGATTATCGATAAAATATACTGTCAGACCCCTATAAATATACTGTCTAATTTATAAAAAATACCGAACTATACCGATAAAAAAACGAACTTAGCACACCTAGCCCCCTCTTTTTAAACAGGTGAACAGCTTGAGTTAAACCGCGGAATATAATACAAGTTGTAAATTCTTCTTACCGATCCATCCTATCCTATCCTTCATATTTACATAAAAAAAAGACCCCGATATCTTGCATCTAAACTGAGCGAAAACTAGTCAAGATTCATAATTTCAACACCCACTGGTAGACATTGGGTTAATCATTCTCTGTCCGACTAGGACATTCAGTACCAAACATATAATTTTATCCGATTAATGAGTTAATTTTCTACATAACTGGCTAATTTTAAGGACTCCCTTTTATTGGATTGTGTCTAAAATAAGGTTTACACAAAAACGGTAATAGCGTAAAACGTAAGTGTATACGTAATGACACGTTAAGGTGTTTGGAATGTTACGTCATTGTTGTTCGTTGAACGGTTTCAGCAACGAGTGTGGATATTTGTATACCCTATTTCCTTTTAGTAATATACCAATTCTGTTCTGCAAGCTTTTGAACTGTAATTAATAATGACCTTTTCTTAGATTTAATTGTTTATGACCAGTAATATTTTTTCCCCTAGGGTATGGGAATGTGCAGTGCAACATAAGTGTAGGGCAATTGTTACGACAAACAGGATTTTGCAGCGATGCAAATGCCTCCGCCGACAAAACGAAACGATACTGTAGACTGTATATTAGAGCTGCGCGCCAAAGTCGCATAGTTTAAAAACGCCAAGGATATGAATGCATTGCATTATTAAATTGATTACAATTCATATGCAATGAAATTTAATATGTTCTATTATGCCATTTTAAATAAATTTAAACTTCATCTATACAAAAAATTAAGTTGCATGCATGCTGATGAAAAGTCTAGAGAAATTCTATTTTTCCCCAGAACTGTTCCTGAACAACATAATCTTGAAAAAAAGAGAATTCATGTGTTTAAACTCTATTCCAAAAAAACTGCGTTGAGGATTAAAGTAGGGTAGGCATTTTCATTTAGGGTAGGTTTCATTTACGGTGCTACGAAAAGTGGAGTGTCGAAGATCAGTTTCAAATTCCGAATGTTTTTCTAGAACGCTTTCGAGCGGCAAGAGATGATTTTGTGTATTAAAAATTCTTTAGTCAAATCTTAAAATTATTCCATTCTTCCTTTAAATTCTAAACATGCCTCCATGCTTCCTGCAAATGTCGTCATAAAAAATAGTCCTTGTGGGTACATGCTGTACCCACAAAACCATCGACAGACCGGGGACATCACAACATCCTTTCGACTGTACATTTATTGATAGTTACATATTACTTTAGGTATTTACCTACATTTTAACATCTGAACATGAAAAGGACAGATTCTTACTTTTTATTTATTGCGTCATGGCTTATATGGCTAAATCTCACTGTAGATTTTCGCGCGTCCAGCAGATTCTTTTGTCCGGATCGGAATATTTACGACGACTGTCCAGTCGCTTACAAGAACTCCTCGCACCAATCGTTGAGACAATTGTAGCAGTCGGAGGCTTGCTTAGAGCTGGCGTGGCACACTTCCTTCATCCAGTCCTTGAACAGTTCCTCATCTTTTTTCAAAACCAAGTATTGGCCGAGCACTGTGTATGCCTGGGGTATATTAGAGACACGTAAATATTTGTTTATTTGCACACATGCGTCATCAACGCACACCTTATCGAATCCAGCTTCGGTCAATCGTCCGCCAAGCGTCTCTCCAATTCCAGCTAACTCTGTAACAGACTTGTTGCCCATGGGCTCTGCCACAAAGTTCCTATATTTCTGCGTTGTGCCCGACATTTTATGTTATTTTTTATGGTTTTTAGAGCTGTTAATTACAAATGCAATGCCAAAATTAAATTGTTCGCGGTGTTCTGTGTAGAGCTGGAGAAACATCGATATAATCGATGTTAGGGTCCTCACTGCAGACATCGATAGTTTTTTCAAACATCGATTTTTTTGCCAGACACCCCTAAATTTTAAATTTTTTCCAATTTGATATTCCGTTTAATATTACTAGCTAACTAGGACTCTCAGGCCTGAGCACATAATTTTATACGATTGATGAATCAATTGTCTACAAGACTGGTTAAGTTTAGTGACTCTTTTTTTTTAGATTATTTCTAAAATGACGTTTAAGCCAAGGTATAAAATTTAAGTGAGCATGAAATGCGACGTTGGAAAACGTAAGTGAGCGTGAAATGTCACGTCATTTGAGCACTTTTTGCTTGTTAACCGGTAGTATCGACAATTGTATACCCTTTTTCCATTGATTAATGTTATATTTCTTTTTTTTCCAGCTGCTTTAAAAACGCAATTAATATTGTATTTTGCACATATTTACAATTTTTGACCGAATAATTCATTTGATGAATTTATTATTATGAGCATATCGATCCCGACACCCATTTTTAGTCTTTATAAATAGACCAAAAACCATACAATTTTCTGAGATAGAGACTGACTAGTTTCTGCAATAATTGGTTCCTAGTAATACAAACTTTTCTTAAATTCTATAATATCCAGGTCCTATATGGTATGAAAATGTTGCTAGTTCCGCGAAAATGTTGTGGGACAATGTCGCTAATGTCGGGGCACATGTTGGTGGCCCATATATAAAAATGTTGCTAACGGTAAAATACGTAAGTGAGCATGGAATGTAACGTAAGCAACGTAAGTGAGCATGGAATGTAAGGGAAATTGTTGCGGTGAAAAAGGTAATTGTTGGGATGATGCTGCCTTAGCAAAATCCCTCAAAAAGTCCCAAAAAAATATACGGTCTGACCTTAAAATATACCGCAATATACCGCAAACATAACGTATTCCTCGATTTTGATATTCCGTTTAATATTATTAGCTAACAAGAACAGACCTGAACACATAATTTTATACGATTGATGAGTCAATTTTCTACAAGACTGACCCATTTTAAAAACTCCATTTATTAGATTAATTAAATAATTATTATTAGTTAAATGACAATATTTCAACGAGAGTGGTCCTCGGTGTGACCGCGTCCGACCATCAGAAATATACCGAAAAATTACGCTCTCATTTTAAAAATATACCGTAAAAATCCCGACGAAACTCATATTCCTCGATTTTGATATTCTGTTCAATATAACTAACTGAAAAGGAACTGAACTCTGAACACATAATTTTAACTTATAGATGAAAAAATTTTCCACAAGATTGACTTATTTTAACAACTTCGCTTATTGGATTCGGTCTAAAATAAGGTTTAAACAACTAAGCTCCTTTCTAAATGCTTTCTAGTACCGCTAAATACAAATTTGCTACAAATTAGCTACAATTAGCTACTTATGGCCTGTAATTATCAACAAAATGGCCGTTTGAATTTGAATAGCTAATTTTAGTATTTATTACCAAAAACGAATATGTTGCGGGGAATGTTTCGCAACATTTTGGAACTTTTTCCAAGTGTTGCGAAGCGCCACTGTATGCTACAAATTTGCTACATCGTGGCTACTACACCATACAATTTTAATGACATGACCTGTTCCAGGATATGATATAGGGATATAATTAAACAAATAACCGTATTTTGTTCATAGGAGCCCCATGGATGCGTCACTGTGAAGAACTTCCGTTAGATCACTGTTCTACAAGTATTGTATTTGGTAATTTTTGAAAAAAATTTACATTTGAATGCCAATCGAACGAATAGAATACGGTTTTCCAAGCTTCTCGTATTGAAATGTCTTTGTCCTATTTATGCATTTAATTAAATTCCCGTATAAATGTTACCGTAGGTCTCGATCCCGATACACATATTTGGTATCAGTAGGAAGACTTCAAACTTTGAAAGTACCACTTTGAAATAAAAGTAAGCACATGTAACTTTTCTTCAGTGGAGCTAACGATACCTATTATTTGGAACCGATATGAGAAATTGAAATAGATTTAATTTATATTTGGTACCATCCCCAATGGCATTTTACCGATAAAAACTATTACAAAATCCAAATCGATCAGAAAAAGTCATTTTGGGCCACAGCGGAAATGTCGTGTTGACTAGTGTTATCTGCAAAGGATTTGCAGCGAGTATTACTACATATTTACATATTAGGAGAGGTGTAAAGATTTTGTTATGGCAAACTATGGCTGGATATGTCCAGCCATTATTAAATGAAACAAATATCTTCTTCGAAGCCGATCAGCCGACAGCTTTGATCAATTACGCCGATCGATGATCTCTCCTCCTGAAGAATACAATTCGATTCAACATATACATATCAACGTACTTAGCTGTGCATTAATAAACTAACATATTTGAAGACTTTGCCCCAAGAAGATGAGGTGTGTATTTGCTTTATCTCAACTAGAAGTCGTTGGAGATTAATTCCTCTTACTGCAGCTGAATCCGCTGAGTAATTTCCTGCTTGACGGAGCACGTGTTGGATAGGTCTAGATTCTAAAGCATCCTTAAGCCAGAAACCCAAATCAAAGAAACGGACAGGAACCAAAGGCAATATAATATGATTTATTGTCTTTGGTCGAACGGTTTTCCATTATATCCCAAGAAGGATTATGCCACTGAATCATCATTTATATCATTCGTACATGCCCCCATCTTGTCAAAGCACATCTCTGTTGGATTTTGATTTATTCTTAATCACTTGCCTATAAGGATCGGGTATCGAATCTAAATAAATGCTTCGAATCTGGTTGTTAAAAAATTTCCAATAAGCAGTTACGACATTTCGTTTTGGGTTAATTTGTTAATTTTCCGTCTTCTTCTTTTTTATGATGATTTTTTAAAACGCGAAAGGCCGAGAGAACTTACAATGGGTGTGAGTATGTGTTTGAATTACTTTTGTACGCTACACCGCCGTGCTATCGACGTCCAGCTCGTTGCCCGCTGCCGGGGGCAGTGGGTTTTGAAACGAATCCCATCACCATCGACAACTTTGATGAGCCGCTCAATCTGTCCTTGAAGCCCTTGGACAAGAGCAGCGGTGGCGCCCCAGTGACCTCCAATTCATCCACCTGCACTGCGTTGCCCAACAACCAAGTACCAAGCGGAAACATCAACCGCAACATCATAGAGCATGGCCGCCGAGAGCGGGCTGCCAGGTTACAGCAACATACACAAGGTGTCGGAGGATATGGATATGGGCTGGAAGCGGAGAAGACAATCTCATGCCCCGGACAGATGTGGACACTGTGTTCCAGCTGTCTTCGTCGATTCCTTTCGTCTATTCCTGTCCTTCGTCGATTACTTTTCCCAGCTACAGGCAGGCCAAAGCTCGTTTACAGCAGCTTCAAAATGGACATCTTTATGTTACTTTACGTCGATAGAGCCATGGTGAAACGAGTGTAGAGGTTGATTTTTGGTGCTATTGCAGCACAGTTTAATTGTCTTCACTAGTCTTCAATACAGAGATGACATAAGACACAAGGGAGATAGTCAGCTAATCTGCTGCTGCTGCCACCAATTCGATAAAAAATCCCATTTAGGGTATATATACATATATAAATGTTTTATCCATAAGCTAGTTAAATCTGGTCGCACTGCATAAGTGCACTTGAAGAAAAGTGAAACCAGAAAAGATAAAAGCTAAAAAAAGTTCGTGTAAGTCTGCAGCGAGGCCACTGTCGGCCTGTGTAATACAAATTAAATTTGATTATCTTTATTATTTAATTCTTAACAAATAGGAGTAACAAAAAGAAATAAATGAGATGAATTTAATAAGTAAGTAGGGCTCTAGATTGGGTTATATTTGTATATTGTAGTACCCCTATCTTGAGGTGCTTTATGTTTTGGTTGAAAGTTTCTATGTTCCTTGGCTTAGTTTAATGATGCTATTTGTAAAATCTTGAAATAGAAGTCCAACAATGAAAATCATGAAGGCGTAAATTAATTTAGAGAGAGGGCGCGTCTGTTAGCGATACTCAGGTGGGTTATATTTCCTTGTCTTCTCCGGCCTTATTAGCTTATTTTTCCCATAGGCAATCAAATCCCAGGCGGAACTAACCTTATATTAAGTCGCACAACCTTATGTTAATTCTCTGAGGACGCGAACAGCCCAATGTTAAGTCGCCTTCTCCTGGCGCCAACATTAAATTAATAGATAGACAGTGCTATCATCCGCGACTTCTAAGCTCTTCAAATTCATTGATTGCATCAGGACCAGTAACGACATAAACTAATTTTAGTAGAAATCAAGTTGCCATTTGGGTAGAGATCCGAGAGAGATCCGAAAAAAGTACTAGCAAACAGAATCAGGGTTGATATTTTTATGAAACCGATACAAAAATTCTTACTAAACTTACACGAAAAACACAGCATTTACGTGATAGATCTCGCAATCCTGTTTAGCTATTTTTAAATTTTCTTCCAAGAAAGGTAAGACAAATCTTTCAATACACAAAGCTGCCTGACGCTGCAAACTTATGCAGACTATTATTTGAAAAGACAAATGTAGTCGTAATAGTATTATAGCTAATCCGATGGAAATCGATGTCAGCAAACATCGATAGCATCGACGTTACCATCGATTGTTTTTCCAACCGCTCAGCTCTAGCAGAATTTTGAACGGACGTGTTCGGCCCGTGCCGTTTCACATAATTTCTTTTTGACTTTTACCTCTCAAGTGAAAGGTTGCTCCTGCTTTTGATTAAGGTATGAAATACATTGCAAAAGATTACAAGTCTATGTTCATTTTAAATCTGTACATTCCGTAATTCAATTTTGAGTGGTGCAAAAAAAGTCTTGTTTGTGCGTGCTGGACGTAAATTACTAATTACTATTTGATTCTTGTGTAGTTGCTGCATGCTTTTCTAGTTGAATTTCGGATTTCACACAATTTTTTTCGACACTAACTTGATTTTCGCACACTACACGTAGAGCCTTGTCGTTTTTTTTTTTTTTGTAATACGCCATATTGAGTATTTTTTGTACTATGTGCCGGCCGCCACCTTTTATTATTGTAATGCAAAGTCATGGTTTTCTTGTGGCCTAACACCATCTTGCGCATTGTTTTGTGTGTCAAAGTTGATTGCCACAAACGATCTTTACACCCCAACAATTGCAGCATTATTTTTCTTTTGTCGACTGGTCGGCCATCTTGAATTTTTTCTTACTTTCTGCTGACGTCACTTTTATAATTGTGTGACTTTTGTGTGGTGTGCTTTTCTTGTTTTGTTTCAGATCTTTTACATCTTGTCAATAATCGAACGATAGTAAATATGAACACCGTTTACGTTCGATGCCCAACGATGACTACGCAGTCGCTGCACCAACAGTCCCTGTACCATCATCGCAATGGCAACGAAGTGTTTGTGCAGGAGCAATACTCTCAGAGGGAATTCATTACCCAACATATACAGCCAACAATGATCGTTAATAGCCCGGGCCCCTTTGGTGCCTATGTTGCGGCTCCGACACGGCCACCGATGTCATATGATGCATACTCGAGTCAATTCGCCTTTAGGCCGACAGTTCCACCTCAAACGCCAGTCGGTTATTATTCTGTCAATGCGGGTATGTGTAACATACATTACATATATTTTACTATGTAATTATTTACAATCCATAATCCTTATTTATCCATCGTCAGCATCTTTGAGTGGCCGGTATATTTATCATCCAGAGCAACGACCCAGCCAGTATCCGTCGGGATACAGGAGCCCCACCACACATGAGACTTATGCAGCCTATTCGTCCGATTCCAGCTCGTCTTCGCCGTCGACATTTTTTGTAGCTTCTCAGACCCAAACGGCACCCGTAAAGTGCACAGATGCGGCCACACAGTCAAACATGGACTTGGAAGAGATCATTGGATCCAAAGAAAAGTTGCAAACGTTTTTAACGAACTCGGAGATGTACGTAGAGTGGTAGATACTCCATCTTCTATCCATTAACGTTTTGTCTTTGTGTGTGTCTTTCCATGAATAGCCCTGAAGCATTGAACTTCATTTCGATGGAACGTTGGGCTGCGAACTTTATACGAAAACTGGTTGATGCGCAGGGCGATCGTCGTAACTCTGACATAAAGCTACCGGAGAAGCATATGTTCGATGTCATTCAATTGGCTCTCCATGGCAGCAACATATCCGAACGTGTGGCCAATACCCACTGCAATCGTCCGTGCTTCAAGAAGATCGACACTTTGTGTGCCCGCCTTAAGCAGGATCTGTTGCGGCTAGATGGTGTGCTGGCCAATATTAATTCTCAGGGAATTGCCTGGGCTGTGAAGGACTTCATCTTCTTGTTCACACGCATCATGAGTGCTTGGACCATACTCAAGAGCTACCTATACAACGACACGGATGGAATTAAGAAAATCATTGATATATTGCCACAGGGCTTTATGCAGGTCTTTAATACCTGGCAATTGGCCACCATACCAATGATTGATATGGTCATACAGGGAATAGTAAATCTCGATGCAGGTGCGCGTCCACAGAAGCCTTATCCTGGGAATGGCGGCGGCGACAATAGTCCTCCTGGTGGAAATCGTGGCGGTCATAGTCCCCGTGATGGGGGCAATCGAGGCAAACATAGTCCTCGAAGCCGTCGTAGCCCTCCAAATAGCAATCGAGGCCATCATAGCCCACCTACTGGCAATCGAGGCCGTCATAGCTCACCTAACAGCAATCGTGGGCGCACTTACCAGAGTGGGGATTCACCGACCTACTATGGCAGTGCCAACAATTCACCTCGAATGGATAAGCCCCTCGCAGTCGAGCATGGAGCAGGAACAGAGAATCTTCAGGCAGAAGCAGCGACTGCGAATAACAAACCAAAGAGCTGTCAGAACCTCATTGATATGTATACGATGGTCGAAAATTCTGAGGAGACGCAGCGCCATGTCGATGCAAATGGTACTTATTTGAAGACTGGCACCTATCAGCCGCTGCAGAAGGAGCAAAAGCCGGAGCTACCCAGGGGAGCATTTCTGGTGCGCGTGCCACCAGGATTTGCACCAGTGGCAAATCTGAATGGCAAGTCGAATGGAACTGTGACCGAAGCCAAACCCAAAGCCATGCACGATGCGCCTGAAGCTATGTGCAGGCCAAAGCCCATTCCCGAATACGATCCTTATTTGCATGGCTATGATTCTGGTGGACCCAAGCCCATCCAAATTTATTATTCAACTGAACTTGCTGATCGACCAAAGCCAATGCCAGATCTTCGTTCTTCTGTAAAGGATACTGATGATATAGCAAAGCCAAAACTCAAGCCAGATACTGTATGCAAGCCCATTCCGACGCTGGAAATCGATCCTTACGTGCCCTGCTATGGTCCTAATCCAGATACTTCGAATCCAGATACTACACCTGGACTAGAGACTTACACGATGGACAGTGATGCAGCAGAGACACCATGGAAGGGAAATGCCATGCTGGACTTTTATCCCACTCCCCCCCAATCAGTGGAAATGGATGATCCGGAAACTATAAAGATACGCAATGATAAAGATAGGGAAGGTGTGGAAGAAGTGGAACCAAATTATTTTGACAAGAACACCAAAGCCCATAACCAGCTCATGCAGGATCTCGAACCATACGCCTCTATGCTAGGACTGGAAGCCTGTGAGACGACAGACAATAGGCTAAATATTAAGCAGTTTATGAATCTTTACAGCCCCATCAATTCTGAGGTCACACGTGATCTGCTCGATCTAAAGGAGCGTGTCCTGGAGCTTAAGAACGTGGCGCATTTCTTTCAAAAGCAATTTACCCTGAACTATGTGAGTACATATATAATAAGTAAATAACAAGAGCGTTCAGTCTAATAAGTTTAATATTTGTATTCTTTTGTAGTATCCCGATTTCTTTCGACAATGTCACGGTGATTTTATTGATCTGAGAGCCATTATATTAAAGTGCGAGAGTGGAATATACCATCATACCTATCAGGCTGTGCATGACCTACGCCGTATTGTATTTGTGGCGCGTTGTTATCTGAAGGTACTAGTTAGATCCTATTCCCAGAGGAATACTGTAACACTTGCACAACAATTATATTTGTATTTACATTCGAGTGTTTTTTTTCTGCTGATGCTTTTTTGTACTAGCGCTGCTCCAGGAAAATTAAAGGTATCAGTATGAGTATTTGGCCTTATATATGGACTAATGTACTAATCACTGGTCTAATTCGGGCACTAATTCTCATATAACACACTAATGTTCACCCTAACCACACCCTAAACCAAACCAGACCAGCCTCTGAATGTTATCTTTTCAGCCTCTGAATCTTAATCGATATCTCTAACAATTCATGCACTTTCTGCCAAACCTTTTACTAATATATTTCGTATTCTAATAGGTATATTTCAACAAAAAGCTGAGCAACTATATCGACAAGTACGAGTTATCTTTGCACGAAATGTTGTCCAAGCCACCGCATCAGCCGCATGAACATGATCATATTACTGGCGTACCTGGCGAAAAGGTCTTCAACTACGAGATATTGTGAGTTGGATGGTCATGGGCCCTCGGCAAAACATTAAGAACCATTGCCTTTGAACGCTTTGCGTTTTAGTTTGTTTTATTTTAGTTTAGTTTATTTTTAATATTTTCATTGTTTCAAATCTGTTTCTGATCAAGAATTTTTTGGAAAAAAATGTCAATTAAAATTACACAGTTAATTAAGTTAATTATTTCATTCAAAGTAACCAAAATTTTGTTTCAAAGAATGCCGAAAATCTATATTGAAAATGTATACTTTTTTAGAGCTTTTCAAAGTAATAGTGTTTGCATTTAAAACACGCATTTTACACGTTACGATAACCACAGACTTGATACATTTTTTATACAGGATTTAATGTTATGCGCATTGTTTAAGTAAAGAATCACAAAAAAATAATTAAAATCAAATCAAGGAACCATTTATACAAAAATATATATGAATTTAACAAAATAATGCGTCCGTTAATCGAAGGATGAACGAAGTCAATCGCTTACAGATCCGTGTACGTGCGATCCACCTCGTTCTTCTTTGAACATAAAAAACTTAAACTACAATTAAAACGCATGAAAACCACAATTTCAATTGATCTATTCATTTTTTTACGACACTTTAACATTTAATAACAAATATAATTTGAAGGTTTTTCTTTATTTTCTTTATATTATATTAAAATTGTTAAATTCATATTGGGCTTCAATAAATATAGAAAAAAAAGGGAATTATTATTTTTAATGTTTACAATTACAACTTTTCCTTTTTGGCTTTTTCGACTAAAAAATATATTTAAATAAGCCCTTTTTTTAATTTGGTATTTGCATTAAATAAATGCGGAAATTAAACTAAAAACAAAGTCAGTTATTAATGGGAACTCGTTGGGTACTGGCTAGGGAATCGTTTAAAAGAAATTAAATATTAACTAAAAGAATAAATAAAATCATACAATCGAGAATTGTACAAGTAGTATCGACATATTTACAAGGATAGCAGAGAAATTAGTTTTGTATCCTCACAATCGTTTTTTGTGTCCTAATCTAGCCTAGTGAAATCCTCGGGACTAATGTCCTGGGCCACTAGCATACCATGGAAAATGGTCGTCGTATTCTGGGCCAACTCCTGCGGTTTGCCCTCCTCACAGATCCTGCCATCGTCTAGGACTATAATGCGATCCATGGCCTGCAGGCCACGCAACCGATGGGCTATAAACAGCAATGTGCAGCTCTTGAAGGCATTGCGTAGGGCCTGCTGCATGCACAGATCGGATTCATCGTCCAAATTGGAAGTGCCCTCATCGATGCACACAACCTTGGCGTTCTTAAGCAATGCCCGAGCGAGGCACAGGAGCTGTCGTTGCCCAGCGGATAAATTATTGCCGCACTGCTCCACGCGACCATCCAAGCCGCCTAGCTGCTGCACCAACAGCGTGGCCGCCGCCGAGTTTTTGATGGCATGCCAGATCTCCGAGTCATAGAAGCCATGACGAGGATCCAGATTTTCCCGCACAGTTCCTGGAAATTCGCAAAAAACAAGAGTTTCGTTAGAAATCGTGAAATGTTGCCAATGTTCAGGACGCACCTTCGAATAGGAATGGCTCTTGGGTGATGACTCCTATTCTCTCCCGAAGTACACTCAACGGCAAAGTCTTTAGATTCACTTGATCCAGTTGTATCTCTCCCTGGGAGAGCGGTGCCACACGCAGCAGGGCAGCCAGAACAGAGGTCTTGCCCGCACCAGTGCGCCCCACAATGCCAATGCGCTCGAACGCCTCCGTATCGAAGGTGATGCCACGCAGGGCCGGCGTGAGATGCTCCCTGTAGCTCAGTTGAACCTCCTGGAAACGGAGTACGCCCTGTGTGGGCCAGCCAAATGGAGGATCTGCACTGCCTGAGGCATTTTGTTCGCCTTCCAGTTGCAGATACTGATCCACACGTTCGACGGCAACCAGTTCCTGCTCCGTTTCGGCCACGGCATGCAGCAGATCCCCCAGCTGTCCCGTAATCGAGAGAGCATAGGAGATGCACAGTCCAACCAGACCGGGATTCGTTGCATGCGAGGCTGTGATGGCGGCTAGGAGACCCGCACCACCCACCAGCAGCGTGCCCAGCAACTGCATACGCAGGGCCAGCCACTGTTGAGCCGCTGACTGTGTCAATTGCGCCTTAATGCTCTCCTCCAGTTTCACCTGAAAATCCCTCTGAAAGCGAGGACTTGCCCTCATGCTCCTGATCGTTGTCAAACCCTGCAGCGTCTCCGTAAAGTGTGTGTAAAGCGGGGACATGGCATTGCTCGACAAACGCTTAATATCCCGTGACGCATGGCGATAGCGTTGCTGCAGATTTAGGTAGATTGGTACCATCGGAATGATGACGAGACCCAGCCAGGGCATGGCATACAGACTGACACAAAGGGCACCCACCAGTCCGGCCAATTGTGCCAACAGAATGTTGAGTATAAAAGGCAGCGAGTCGTCCACAGTGTTGGTATCGGAGGAGAAACGATTCAGGATGCGTCCCACGGAGGTAATGTCGAAAAAGTTGAACTTCGCCTAAAGGAGAATACCGATTAGAGTACTAAAAATATGTAGCGATTCTTTTTCTCTCGCTCTGGCAGATACTCACAAACATGACTCTCTTGAGGAGCTGTTCGTGCATGAAAACGGCCGCCTTGATGCCAGCATAGGCAAAGATGAAGGCTCTGGCTAGCGTGGCCAATGAATTGGTCACCGCAATAGCCGTAAAGATGCCCAAATAGAAGCCAGTGGTATGCCCCGAGGCCGAGTCGTTTCCCAACTGATGCTCCAGCGAAGTGTCATTCGGATGGGGATCCAGTGTGGTCTCTGTGACCCAATGCGCCAGCCAGGCATCACTCAGATTCCTAGTCATTTGCATAAGGAGCACAAAGAACAGAACGGCAAAGGCCAAGGGCGAGGTGACGGCACGCCAATAGCAGGCAAAAACATTGCTCGAAAGATGCCCAAATTCCCGGGATTCCTCAAGCAGCAAACTGTCCACGCTTCGATTGTCGTCCTGATTGGAGATCTCCACGGAACGGCGACGCACTGGCTGGTCCGCATCGTCTTCGTCGTCATCCTCTTCGCTGAGATCAATGCTTTGGGTCATGTATTCACTAGGTCCCAACAGACCATCCTTCACCTGCAGTATCTGATTGGCATGGAAGAACAGGGGCACACTACGCGTGACCACAATCCGGGTCTTGTGCTTCAGCAAGCGGAGTATACAATGCTTGATAATGTGCCTGGCCACATGCGCATCCAGCGAGGAGAGTACATCATCCAGCAGATAAACTAGAATCACAAATAGGTTAGCAAACAAAACGGAGAGAGCCAGGCTAGTCCCTCTCACCCTTCTTATCCTGATAGACAGCTCTGGCCAAAGCCACTCGGGCACGTTGGCCGCCGGACAAAGTTCTGCCATTCTCGCCCACACCAATGAGATCCCCGCCCAAGATCTGCAGATCCTCCTCCAGGGCGCAGGCATAGAGCACACTCTTGTACCATTGCTCGTCGAAATGGGCGCCCCACACGATGTTGTCGCGTATGGTGCCACGCTGCAGCCAAGGCGACTGTGGCACATAGCCAAAGCCAGTAGTAAGCTCTTGGACACAGACCTCGCCATCGGTGCATTGGAGACCGGCCACAATGGCCGAGAGGAAGGTGCTCTTGCCCCCACCAATGGGCCCTTCAATGCAGATGAGCTGTCCCGCTTTGAAGTCCACATTAATGTCCTTAAGGCGAAAGGGTGTGGCAACAGGGGAGGCTTCCGCCTCCTGGCTGTCGTGGGTGAAGGTGGCGCCCTTCATCTGCAGCACACTGGCCTTGGGTGCATCCAGAGAACTGTTCTCCCCACCGCTTCCCCGCATTATGGGATTGTAGTAGCTGGAATAATCCAAATTGGGTACGTCCATCAGTTGTTGCACACGTCGGATGGATACCCAAGCCTCAATGAGGCCATTGAGGACCCAGGGAAAGGCATTCAGTGGTCCAATGAGCATATAAAGCAACGCCACACTCGTGTAGGTCGTCGAGGCCACCAGCTTATTGCCCATCAGGACAGACACGCCAAAGGTGAGCAGGCACATCAGTACGGGTGTCGTGGCCCAAAAATACACACACATGGCATCCAGATACTTTCGCTTCGACAGAAATCTCAGTTCCTCCTGCCTTAGGCCGCGTATCTTCGTGATAAAGATATCCTCCCAGGCATTGATTTTGATCTGTTTGGCTCCTTGCATGGTCTCTGTGGTGGCCGATAGCCTGGCATCCTTGGCCGTCATTAGGCCACTCGAGTAGATGCCAATCCGTTTAGCCAACCAGCGATTAATAGGTATTAGCATGGCGGCAAAGAGCACGCCCGCCAGGAAGGCGGCACCCAGCTGCAGATACAGCAGATACAGTGTCGTAAACAGCTTGAAGGGTATGCTCCAGAAGAAATGAAAGCTAATGCACGAGTTCACAATGCGATCTGTGTCCGTGGACATGAGATTCAGCATATCCGGCTTGCTTTCCTTGATGCCACGTGCCTCCAGCGCCTTCCGGTAGATACTGTTGACTACGCCCACCCGCATCTTCATTGACACCATGGCCATGCGCCAATCAAAGTGCGTCGAGCACAGGGCAGACAGCAGCGTGCTGCCAAACAGCCCCAGAGCATAGTAGTAGGCCTGCGCTGAATCCGAGTCCGTATCCTGGCCCTGCCGCAGGAGTCCGCCCAGCAGCAGGGGACCGGCAAAGCCACTCAAATCAGCCACCAGCCGCAGGAGTCCTATGAGGTAGAACTCCACACCAAAGCACTTGTGCAGGGCGCGCCAGAGGCTCTGGGACTGCGATAGTGCCAGGTGCAGGCGTTCGCTCAATCGCGTGATATTCAAGGCATCCGGGAGATCAAACAGATCCTCGATCTTTCGCAGCTTCCCGGCCACTCCTTTGGCAATCAGCGGATGCACCCAATGGAAGAGGAAACGCGAGGCCCAGTTGGCCTCATCCTGTGCATGCCCCAAGTGAGCCTCATTCATTTCGAAATGGAAGTACGTATAGCGATTCGAGAGCAAAGCTTCATCCTCTCTGCTTGCACCGCCACGCGGCTGACTGGAGTACACTGCCGAGCCCTTGGGCAGCAGCGTGGCTCCATAGAGCAGATCGCATAGTAGCGTGGCCAGGCTCCAGGGCCACCAGTCGAAATGCCGACTGGTACGCAGCCAGACGCCATCTAAAACGACAATCGTCAGCCAGACGACATTTATGAGGAGAGTGCCGCGATGACTAATATCGCCATAGTGTCGGGCCGTCAGCAGGAAACCTACAGATGAAAATAAAAAAATAAAATCTGCGGTCAAACCGATCACCAATACCAGCCCCTCCTCCCTCTCTTACCACTGTGCACCACCCACATAATGCATTCGGCGGCAACCACCAGCGTGTCGACCGCATAAAGTGTAATGCCCTCGCGATGGAATACAAATATCTTGGCTACGGGCAGCAGGGCCAGCACAATGCTGAGTATTGTACGGCATGACAATAGCCTGAGCTGCGTCTTATTCCGTACGATTTGTCGCGACTGATTGCCGAAATTGTAGGCGGATATTGCCGCAAATATCGTGTAGATGGGCAGCTGAAGCAATATCTTCTGGAAGCAGGGCAGAAGGTCGTTTGTATCGTTAGCAAACGGTTTCAAACCCGTGGGACAGAATTGCGTCCAATTCCAGGAGAAACTCTTCCAATCAATATCCGACATTATGCTCGAACGGAGGGGAATTTCCGTTTAGTGGTTTGCTTTGGCGCCGTTGTGAGAATTAGTCATCACCGTATTGCATATTTCCACTACTAAAAGTTGCCAAACAAAGCACGGGGTGGACTGATAAAAGCAACTAGGGGGAAGGAACCGCCGTGCCGACTGATTAAGTTCGTAATAAAAACACCAGCCGCTATATTTTTATTGGCGTGCTGCCAACTCGTCGCAGTTAGCTGCGGCATCTTCCTGGGAATGGCAATTGACAGGAGAAAGAAGCAGCATTTGTTTACGATTATTTGTGCAATAAATATGACCACGGGCGATGGTGAAGACGATTCTAAGGCCCAGGCCAATGGCAGCGGCGCCCAAATAGCCTCCTTGCCCACCCAACTCTTGGACATCTTCAAAGCATTGGCCGAAAATGACAAGATCATCTTCAAGTCGCAGCAAATCGATGATCCGGAACTGCCAATCGCCGAAAAGCAACAAATTGCTCAATATTCATTCGAGAAAAACCGCGAGAACTTTCTCATACGCTTTGGTAGCTTCCTGAATGCTAGCCAATTGACCAGTTTCCAGTCGCTGGCCATTCAGGAGCCCATCAAACCAGAAGAAAGCCTTGAGGAGATGTGCCTGCTCCTGGAGGACTTTAAACGAAAACTAAACACTCGCGCTGTCTGTGTCAAGAATCGACGCTATCAAGCCTTGCAGCAGCTCTTACAAAAAGGGGAATACTTCAGCGAGCACGAGATGATGCAGCGTGCACCGGATCTCTATCAGGAATTGGTGGGTCAATATCTCACGGAACAGGAAAAGAAGGCGAGGGACAGCTATGATGTGAGAAACACCAGCTTCTCGGGCATACTAATGCACACGCTGGAGAAGAAACAACGCGATGAATTGCTGGAGGGAGCACAGCCACAAACAGCCATGGAAGAGGAGCAACAGAAGCCACAGGAACGGCAGGAAGGTGAAGAACCTGTGGGCGGTTCCAGCAGTCGCAGAGCATCTGAGGCTCGAGTTGCACCACAGAAATCCGAGCATGCAGTGCGCATTCAAACATCCCAGGAAGAGGAGGAGGAAGACGGTCTCCCGGCTGTTGCTTCCGAGGATTTTGAAGTTCCTGCCGCTTGTCGCCGTCAATGGGGTGAATTCGAAGACGATGCACCCATTGCCTGCTCTACCAGTCGCAATGTGGTCAGTCCCAGGTCAGCTGTCCCAGTTAAGGTAACAAAAATCTCTACTCCGGAATACTACAATCCAAGGGAGCGCGAGCTGCTGCGCAATGAATTCTTAAGCATGATGAAGGAACGCTTTCTCAGTGGCGAGGATAATGAGTTTGATTATACAGCAGTAGATGATGATCCTACGTTAGATGATCTAAAACTAATCGAACAAGACGAGGAAGATGCGTATTTCGAGCCCAGCGATGAAGAGGAAGAGCAGCCGCCAGAGGACAAGCCAAATAAAGAGCTAGCCTCATCCTCCAGCGAAGATGAATTGGACGTTTATATGAGGCATCTGAACAACCACCACAGTCTGCAGCAGCATTAGTCTTTAATTTTAGATCTTAAAAACTAGAAATACACGCATAATTGAGTATTGTAGCGACTTATACTGTCTTTGCTACTATCTTGGTCTTCCACGGCCACGTGGAAAACCGCGTCCACGACCACGCAAAACCTTGCTATTCGGCGGCGGACTCTTGGGCCTTAGGAGCTCAATGCGACTGGTGCACCCGGTGGCTGGGGCCTCGGCAAAGTATGTTTGATAGGTTTCCGCATTGAAATTGGAGTTTGTTAGCTCCGGTCCCACCGTAAGCCAGCCCGGCCTGATGCTCGAATCCCTACCAAACACATGCAAACGTCTGCGGCCCAGACAAAAGTGTTCGATGATGTGAAAGATCTCGATGGGCTTCTCGAAACTGCCAAATTCCTCTTCCTCGGATATAATCAGATCGATGTCGACATTGGCATGGATAAAATCGCCATCGGTGGAACGTCGTACAGTGCCCTTGATGCCCATCAGGCAGTGTTCCTTGGTGCGTTGAAATACAGCCTTGGGTTCCAATTGTTTGGAATGTCCGGGCTTGCTGATGTTTGTGCGTATCCAGCAGATATCCTCGCATCGGCGGAAGCCCCATTTCTTCAGGCAATTACGACCCATGTCCAGGCCCTCGGAAGAGCCACACCAGAGAAAGACAAACGAACGATGAGCGGCGATTTCACCCACATCCAAATCTGGAATAGAAAAAACCATTTACTTCTAGGTTCTCTTGAGGGGTAGGGTCCGACGCTCACTGAGTATTTCATCCCAATTCCAGAAGACACGCGGTGCCCCGCCGACAGTGGCCACAGCAGGCGCTGCCCGTGCATATTCTTCTAGCGGCGGCTCGATGAGGATCACGTCAAATTTGGCACCCAATGTCTTTACATCCAGTGTCTTGAGGTCTGCCTTCAAGTACATCGGAGCCGATGCTGTGTCCTGGATGAGCTTGTCCTTGAGTTTAATCAGCTCCCTCAGTTTCGGGTACTCCTCGAAGCGATCGGCCAGACCCACGTCGCGTATAAAGTTCTGCGGCCTTTGGCCAGTGTCCACAAAGTGCTGGCAGTAATCATTGTGCGGATTAGAGGATTGTGTGCCCTTTAGAAATGTGGACGAGTCCCTGTAAATGGTTTCGCTAGGTGCATTCTTGGACGACGAGGCGCCTCCATCCTCCTCATCGCGTTGGCCGCCGGCGTTGAGCTGACGGCTGCTGTTGGTGTCCTCAGAGTTGCCCAGGACCTTCTTCAGCTCATCCACACTGGACAACCCAAGCTGTTTGGTTGTTGGACACATACATACATAATATAAATTGTGGTTCATTTTTTCCAAGTAAATTTTTGCTTACAGTTTGGGCCAGAAGTAGCCGGCGTTTGCGGGAGCGCTCTTGGGAGCTCTTCAGGATATCGCTCATGGTTATTAATACGACTAAATAGCTTAATATACAGGAAATATACACGAAAACTTTTAACTTAAAATAAAGACAAATAAAAATTTTGCCGTCGCCTTGCCGACTAGCGATGGACAATGGATAGTCTTCAAACGATAATCGATTATCGATCAATTTGACGGTCACAGGCGAATTTCAACCATTTGCAAACAAGTTGGCAGCACCGCAAACCAGTGGCCATTCACAATCAGCTGCATGCGCCGCCGGAAAAAATATTTTTTATTGAAACGTTTTTACTGTGATTTTGCTTTTAATTAGTGCAATTGTTAACTAATTTACTGGCAAAATGAGGCTGGTGCGCAACACGCTGCTGGGCGCGCTAGTCGTGCTCGCCTTGTGCCTGATCTATGCTGCCGCACAGGCAAAACCAAAGGTTTGTTTGTGGCCACGTCACTTTCGGTGACCCCAAAGAATCCGTTCTCCAGGAGCTGGGGGTGCCGGCTAGAAACAATCCAACGGAGATAAACATTATACTATGGGTGTTCTTTATACTTGCAGACGGGTCTCTCTTTATCGGAAAAAGTACAAAACCTTGTGGAAATGAATGCAAAGAAGCCTCTGCTGCGTTTCAATGGACCGAAATTCCGGGAATATGTGAAAAACTCACCACGAAACTATTCAATGATTGTGATGCTCACGGCACTGGCACCGTCTCGCCAATGCCAGATATGTCGTCATGCCCACGACGAGTTTGCAATTGTCGCCAACTCGTACCGCTTCTCCTCGGTCTATTCCAACAAGCTCTTCTTTGCTATGGTGGACTTTGATGAGGGCTCCGAGGTGTTCCAGCTGCTGCGCCTGAACACTGCCCCCGTCTTCATGCATTTCCCTGCCAAAGGAAAGCCCAAGGGTGCCGACACCATGGACATACACCGCGTGGGATTTGCCGCCGATTCGATAGCCAAATTTGTGGCTGAACGTGTGGATGTGACCATACGGATTTTCCGTCCACCCAACTATTCGGGAACTGTGGCCATGATCACTCTGGTGGCATTGGTGGGCAGCTTTTTGTACATTCGCCGTAATAACCTGGAATTCCTGTACAACAAAAACCTGTGGGGAGCCATAGCTGTGTTCTTTTGCTTTGCCATGATTTCGGGTCAGATGTGGAATCACATTCGTGGCCCCCCATTGGTGCACAAGTCACAGAATGGTGGCGTGGCCTACATACACGGCTCATCGCAGGGTCAGCTGGTTGTGGAGACATACATTGTCATGTTTCTGAGTAAGTTTTCAATAGATTTTTATGAATATATTTATTTAAATGTACTGTTCGTATTCACAGATGCCATGATTGTACTGGGCATGATATTGCTCATCGAATCGGGTACGTCGAAGGGTCATAATAAGAACAGAATAATGGCCATGGTTGGTTTAGTTCTTGTGACAGTATTCTTCTCCTTTTTACTGTCTGTGTTCCGCTCCAAGGCGCAGGGTTATCCCTATAGGTAAGTGTTACTTTCCTATCTTCCTCCCAATGGGGAATCCCAAACCCAAACGATTTCCAATGACTAAAACCATTATTTGGCATTTTTCTTTTAGTTTCTTGTTCAAATAGAATCGACTGCGCAGTGTCTCTGTTTCCCCTCCCGTGAATTACATAGTTTTGTAGCTAAAAATCTGAGTAAATGAAGCACCGATTTTTTGCGTGTGTGTAAAAAACGACTTTAATAAATTCCACTACTAAATTATTATTTGTACAACAAATGGATTTCCGGAAGTCTCTCTCTCTCCATCTCACAGCAGATATGGAAGAATGGCACGCCGCCGCTTGGGATAATCCTTAAAGGTCTCCTTGTACCATTGATGGGTGAGCAGAGCATTGATGGTTTGATTGCATACCACCCATAGGAACAGCAGCTTCCAGGTGCGCACTGGCGTGAACATATCCGCCAGGCAGAAGTACATGACTACCTCAAAGAACATGTGTGGGGAGGATAACAAATTGAACCACCCCCCCGTGGGCAGCAAATGCTGCTCCGTCTTCACGGCACCCGTTTTTGGATCTTTGCGTAGGTTTACCAATATCATATTGCTCGAGTACTGTTGGTGCCAGGCGAACATAAAGACCAGCAGGTAGATGACATGTAATTGGGACAAGTTCTTGAGCGAAACCTCCGTGGGCTGGGATCCGCGCACAAAGCCCGCCGTGTTGGACAGCAGCGAGACAATGGCCCCAAAGTAGTGTACATAGCCCACGGCATAGTGCGAGATGTTCATTTTGCTGTGCTTCGAGAAGATTTGCACAAAATTCGTCTCGTAGAAGCGTCGAATGCACTGCAAAGTGAGTAGAGCCGTGCCCAGCAGAGCCGTCATAGAGTCCACTTGTACCTTACGATTGGTGGGACCGCCGCACACCAGATCTAGAAAGCGGAGAGCGTATTCCGGCGCTGGAGATAGACTGGCAATGGAGCTGACTATCAGGTACAGCGCCAACAGGGACCAGCCAAAGGCGAAGATGTAGAAATGCTTGAACCATGCTTTTGGCACTTCCAAGTAGCTGACCAACACATCAGCTTCACCCTTGTGGCTATGCTTGCCATAACGAAATGACTGGCGTATGCTGTTCGGCAGATGGGACTCCACAAGGGTCATCAAACTCCCAAAGAAAATGATGGTTGCGATGAAGATGCAAAATACCAGTTGCGTGAGGTTGATGTTGTACTGATCGATAAGCTCCTCGAGGGAGCTGAGTAAGGCGAGCACCATTACGAAATTTCAGGTTGTTCTTATGTAAAATTTGTATTTAAATGGCGGAAACTTTCTCCCAAAGAAATCATTATCAGCACTCTAGAAAGCAGACAATTGGCGGCGAAGACTATTCCCTGTGAATGGCAATTAGGGCCTTTTCAATCGATAACTGATAGGAGCGGGCTTTTTAAAAATCAATTATTTATTTATTGCCACTATTCAAAACTGCAAAACTATTTTCGGTTATATGTGTATATGCTATGCTAATATATGCTGTCCTACAAATGTATATAAATTGATTAATACGATATGGTTCATGTGTGTGTGTTTCCGGTAGGTATATGTATGTTAAGCATTGATTAACCTGCAATATTGCTTCTGTTGTATTGTGGATCAGTATTTTGGATTAAAGCGCTTTTCATTTTGTTAACAATAGAGCACTCTTGGCGACATTTGTCATATGTCCACGCCATTGCGTCCCAAAGTGCCGCCAGTGTAAGGCGGCGGCTTAGGTCGTGGGTAAATGCTAGAGGTGCCACAATCTAGCTGATAAAAACTGTTGCTGGGACTGTAACAAATAAAATTGTGAACAAGAGAGTTGTAAAAATAATTTTTACCTACCTCTGAGAACGCATGCTGATATTATCCAAAAGGAAATTGGGATCTTTGAGGCTTTTCAAGGTCGTTAGAGGCTGATCCGCACACTTGACCATCTGCACAGTGGACGATATGGGAGATTCAAAGAAAACCGAGCTGAAAGAAAGTCACAAGAGTGGTTATATAAATGGTGCTTTAAATGGTAATAGATTTTAAAACGAAAACACATAAATTCGAATATCACCTTTCGGATTCATGATCCGTCTCAGAATCGCTTGGCGCTCGCGCACAAGACTCTTCGCAGATGTGAAAAATGTTTGCAAAGAAAAACTCAGAATGCGGATCGGAACTAAAGACCAAAAAAAGGAAACAAAAATACATAATACAAATCCCATCAATTTGTTGGCTTCTCATCTGCTAAGACTCACAATTTTTCGTGCTGAAAGCATAGCACCGCCGAGAGCATGCCCATTAGGATGGCAAATATCATGCCAGGTATGGCAAAGGCAAAGGCAAACTCATCGATGTAGTTCCGATGGGGTACATCCTCGCGTGTGATGCCCATCCAGCGATCGTTGTGCAGCTGCTCGTCGCCGCTCGGCTGCTGCTCGTTCTGCTGCTTGCCGCTGTGGTAGAGTATCTCCGTGGGCGATTCCAGGCCCACCATCTTAAAGGCACACCAATCCAGTTTGAAGCCCACGTTCTCAAAGATCTTCTGCACCGAAGTGCGTTTGTATGTGCACGATGGCAGCTTATACAGGGGACGCACTTCCTCTTGAAGCTCCTTCAAACGCGGCGAGAACTGGGCCACGCTTCCCACATGGACAATGACTCTGGAAAGAACAGGATAGATATTATTTACTGGCTAGATATCCTTTTCAGCGGCTCACCCCTCACGCTGCTGTGGACGCAGCGGCAGGCGTCCGCCCATATTGACGGCGGATTCCATAAACACAACACTGAGATCCTCCTTGCTGCTTGGCCACAAATCCTTGCGGAAGATGTTACGCAAGTTCTCGACTCTGCCCGGATCCATGAGATGCACCCAATTGAGATTATCAATCTTCATTTGGACGACATTCGGTGTGGGAAACTTCTGACACACAGACATGGCCAAGGCCGTGATGCGTGTCTCAAAATTTTGACGATTCAAGGCAATCACCTCGATGCTGAGGGCCTTTCCCGCCTCCGTCTCCGGCGGAGTGCCGTAGAGGAAACCCGCATGATACTCGTGACTGTACTCGTACCGCATCCAAGTGGGCAGATCCGGATAGTCGCGCATTGTGGGACGATAGCTAAACTGCTCGCTGATTACCTGGTGCGTCCAATTGAACAAATGCGGTTCGATTTTGTACGTAAAAAGTTCACCCACATTTGCCTGCAATGTGCCAGCTGCTCCATTGCAGAGGCAGGCCAATGCAGCAACGATTAGGAGTAATAACTGCATTTTAGGGGGTGTCACCGATTCACATTGACATTTTAATTGACCATAAACAAAATTGGTGGCCTCCCGCAAACGAAAAGGCGATGAAAAATTCCCATGGTGTGTATCTGGCCGGGAGAGGCAGTGACACCTTCTCTCGTGCTCTTCCAAAGAGAGCGCAGGCGCATTTTGTGTGTTGCGTGGTTGGATACCAAAACACCTGTTGAGTGGGCGGCAGGAACCATAGAAACCAAACCATTTAACTTTGTTCATTAGTATTATTCATGTGATTTATATTTAAATTCCAAAAACGGTTTTTGGTGTGACATCGTTTTTTTCGCATTTCAGTATTTTTCGGTATATATAGTGTAGATGCAGTTACACTTAGAGATGTGCAATGTTGGCGATAGGTGTGAATTTTATTTAATGTCTTGCAAATGCATGAAAACAATATCAAATCAAATTAATATAAATCAAAACAAATATCCTGTTGCTTAGTATTTAATAATTCAACTTAAACCTTTGAGAAACATTCTAAAAAGAAACATAAACAGCTAAACCACCATTGTAAACAATAGTTTTTATCAGTAATTTGCTCATCTCTAAACTGTTTTATCAGCTGGAAAATTCGGCAACAAAATTCCAAGAAAAAATACGTGGCTTGCGCGTTTTTTATCTCGCACAAATTGTAATCGTAATGTTGTCTGCCAACAGGTAGCCCCAATCATACTACAATGTGTCCCTGTCTGCTCCAACTATTATTTTATCTGCTTGCGACAGCAATTGCAGCGGGTTTTGTGGTATGCACCAAAACACACACTCTATGGAAAAAGTCTTGATAGTTCTCTGATTTATACAGATTGTGGCTGTGGTGTTGTATAAAACTAAACCCTATCCGAATATAGTGAGACACTCGGATGAGAAGTCCTTCTTGGATCCACAGAGCATACAAACGATCGCCTTTCCCAGCATCGAGGATGCCCCAACCTTGGAGCTGAGCGTAATTGTGCCGGCCTACAATGAGGAGAAGCGTTGTATGTTGTTTGTTGCCTTTTATGATGAATGACCGCTTATGGGAGCACCTTTTGCATGAGTAATCATCACATGATTTGTCGTACATTTGCAGTGCCTTCCATGTTGGATGAGTGCCTGGCCTTCCTGGAGGAAAAATCAAAGGTGAAATCCAGTTTCAACTACGAGGTGATTGTCGTCAGTGATGGCAGTGTCGATGCCACTGTTTCTGTAGCCCTGCGCTATGCCAAGAAGCACGGAGCCGACAAAGTTCGTGTCCTGGAGCTCGTGGAGAATCGTGGCAAGGGTGGAGCTGTCCGTATGGGCGTTCTAAGTGCCCGTGGGCGCCAGTTGCTCTTTGCCGATGCGGATGGTGCCACCAAATTCGCAGATTACGACAAGTTGGAGGAATCTTTGTCCGGCCTGGCGTCAGAGTGGCGACACGATGGCATAGCCATTGGTTCCAGGGCACATCTAGAGGATGATGCAATTGCCAATCGTAGTTTCTTCCGGTAAGCAAGGAAATATTCCCCTTCTGAATCCTAATAAGAATACACCTTCTTCCAGCACCATCCTGATGCACGGCTTCCACACACTCGTCTGGCTCTTTGCCGTGCGTTCGGTACGGGACACCCAGTGCGGCTTTAAGCTATTTACACGATCCACGGCTCGAAAACTATTCACCAGCCTCCACGTCCAACGCTGGGCCTTCGATGTGGAGCTGCTGTATCTTGCCGAGCGCCTGAAACTGCCCATGTCCGAGGTGGCTGTGCGCTGGACAGAGATTGATGGCTCCAAACTGACGCCATTCTGGTCGTGGTTGCAGATGGGTTGCGATCTGGTCATGATCTGGCTGCGCTATACGGTGGGCGCCTGGCGCATTGCTGCCATCGAGAAGAAGGAAAATTGAATCCCATTCTCCCACACGCATTTTGAATCGAAATTTCAGCTAATTCCTGCTTAATGAAAACTCGTATATTTATCTATTTTTGTAGGCCTTGTAAAAAAGGAGTAATAAATATGTAAGCACACAGTATTTCGAAAATAAACAATCATTCAAACGCAGTTGAGTTGGCGCCTTCATTTCAATATCAGTTATCGCTGTGCAGTAGTTTAGTATGTTTTGGTATTTTTTAGGAAAAATACCGATCTATCGTATTGCGATCACAGGCTGCCGAAATCAACCTTGCTGCAAACCGAAGGTTGCGTCGGCGCCGTTTCGTTCGGGTTTGATAGCGATTATTTGTTATAAATTCAAAACAAACAAATCATTGCTGAAAATATTAATAAGCGATCAAACTAACCCGTGCATGCACCGCTATCCAGCAACAACTCTAGTAAATCCTCCGCTACGTCGCCGCCTGTTGCTCAGTGCAAGTGTGTGTGTGATGTTTGTGTGCGTGTCACAGCTGTGCCTTCGATATTGTTTATAATTTTTTTGCCTCCATATCCCACAGGCGGTAAGTATGCAAATGCATGCTGAACAATCCGGTCGCCGTGTCCACTAGTCGTCGTCGTCTCGCGCGTTTTGTTCGCCGCGTAAACGAAAGTGATTTGTGCCGGCTGTTCTTCAAATTGCTCAATCAACGGCACTTGTGGTAAGTTGTTGGCACAGTTATCACTAGTTCCGTCTCCTCCATTCTCACTCTCTTTCTTCCTCCCTCTCGCGCTCTACCAGTTCTGTAATATCAAATTTCTTCTTTTGTTCTTTGTTTTATCAGCACAAATTGTCGCAAGAGCTGCGCTTTAAAATTTTCGAATCCATTTGCTTTCTCTCTTTGGCGATAAGCCCTCTCAAACACGACTATTTTCTAATCGGATTGGGTTTCCGTTTTAAGCTGGAATTTATTTGTCAGCTGCAAATTTGTCAATTTCATATGTATTTTAGAATAATAAACAGTATGAAAATTATTCGCAAAAAGAAGCGAAGAACCGCGCACCATTTGCGTGGCGAAATTCAAAGTCACAAAAAACCAAAAACGAGTTGCCAGGCCACGCCCGCTATAGAGACAACATGCATGTGTGTGTGCGAGAGTGTGTCCAGGCCAAACTCCAGCTCTGTCTCCTGTCCCTGTCTCCCTCCCCCCCGGAAGATTTATGTACATTTTGCGCCTTCTGCCATCCTTTTTTTTATTACTTATGCCAATGCGCGTCGCGCTCAAGACTCCGCTCTCTGTGCAGCGGCGGCTCTGCCTTGGGGATGAGTGTGTGTGTGTGCTTGCAGGGGCAGGGGTGGAGGATAGGAGTAGGCGGCTGGGAGCAGATCTACAACAACAGTTGCGGGCGTCCTCTTTGTGTTTGCTGTTGTTGTTGCTAGTGCATTTTTCGCTTTTGTTTTGTTGCTTTCGCTGGACGCAGACGTGTCTGTTCTTGTTCTGTTCTGTTCTGTGTGCGCAGTGGCGGATTCTATTTTATGAGGGGCTGATTGGAGAGATTCTCCTAGGCGGCAGTGCGCTTTTGTCTTGTGAGCAGTAGGGGAGGGAATCTTCCTGTAACCCTCTTTTCGTGCACTCCGCCCCTGTTTTGCAGTAGCACAAGGGCTTTTGATCAGTGATCTCCCCTGGAGACCACTCCGCTCCTGGTGCTTGTTGGCTTTTTGTTGAAGTGTGATAATTCCAGAGAGTGCGCGCATTGCTGTTGTTTCCTCTCCGTTTGTTTGCCTACACGCTTCGTTTCGCCACAAGGAAGGAAGAGAGGATCAGGGTAATCCTTTAATCTGTTTTGTACAACTGGTTCGGTTCAAGGTCATCCACTGCGCTGATCATTGTCGCCGTTCGGGGGCTAGTTAATTGTCCATTTAATCGTTCGATTTAATGCCTGACTTGCAGACGAAGTCTCTGAGTCTTCTGAGTCTCACTGTGGTTTTTTCTGAGAGGCCCTCTTCCATTCCATTCTGATTGATGTCAGCCGGAACGCCCACGGCAATTAGTCAGCGGCGGCGGAGGTAACTCCCAATGTTCCACGGTCAATGGCTTTGGGGCACCACCGCATCACCAACATACACAACATTCGCACGCCCACGCCCCCTTTGAACAGATTTATGGCCTTGTCCCCTGGTGTTGTAACCATTTTTTTTGTGGTGTGTCTGGTTCTATAATTTAACAAAAATAAAACATTTTCATTAACATGAAATTTTGGCTGCCATAATATTCTATTTTTTGTTCTCTTTCAGACCATCATTAGCATCAGCATCAGCCTAATCTTCATCATCATCTTTCACCAGGATGATGAGCACTAAGATGCAGAGGAATGCCCATAATCATGGCAGCATCAAATCTTCAGCCTCCCTCCGCTCCAGCAGCAAATCCTTTCAGGCAAAAATGGACAAAATGTCAGAGCGGCTGTACGATGTTGTCAAGAGTGGGTCCATGGTAAAGCGGGCCCAAAACAAGAAGCGTTTCACACCAGTTAACTATAAACACCGTTGGTTTGAGCTCACCAAGCGGACGCTCTGCTACTTCGATGTGGAGAATGTGGAGGTGAGTGCTCTAACGCAAGGCACACTGAAGAAGGTAGCCGCATCGGCTCGCTCGCTCTCTTTGTTGAACAGTTGTTTCACAGAAGAGAGCAAACGCATTACTCTTTCGCTCTCTCTCTCTTCTGTCATTTTGGCACTTAAGAAGCAGATCGCTGTCTATACGGCTACCTTCTTTAGTATGCCTTGCTCTAACGGAGGTTTATTTAGAAATCGATTTGAACACCAACCAACATCTTTGCCTAAAAAGATGAGACATACATATACATATGTACTTCCTTTCGTGTCGGAGAAAAGCTACTACCGTTAGCCAGTTGTCAGGCTCTCGACAAAGACACGTTTTTGAGGGGGCACGGCACAGGCAGAACGCACAGCAGAACAAAACAGAACAGAAATTAAAGGAGAGCTGTGTCCGTGTGCGTGTCCGTGTGCTTTCATTATTCATGTTCAAGTGTGCGTCTCATCTTGTCGTCATGGTTTCGTCATTTATTGCGTCGTTATTACGGCACCTACGCCGGTTACGGCTACCATCCAATCTATGTACCATCTGCAAGGGGATGGGGGAAGGGAGATGGGGTGGGCGGGAGTAAAAGGTTACTCTACCACACACAGCCGGCTGCTTTCGTTTCAAAACAAATGTCGGTATTTTGGTTACTCTCCCACACATCCTCCCTTCCAGTCTCCACTGGAAGCAAAAGCAACCTTTGTGGTTGGTCTACACACACACGCACACACAAAAGCAGCTGTTTCCCAGCCAAGAAAGCCGGTGAAAACTCACCCCCAGAGTCCTGTGTCCTATCCCGTTTTGCCGTTCCAATTGGAAAGCAAAGCCTTGGAATATCCTGGATGAACCCGAACATTAACGTGGCTCTCGGTCGGGTGGAACGACGACGACAGGACGAATGGTTCATCGGCCCGGTGCCGGGAGTTTCTAGCGGTACTTGGTCGCGTTCGGACGTGCGTTAGATTTCTTTTCGCCGACTCGCAATTGTTTCTCCATTTTCTCGATCTCTCCCATGTAATTGTTAATACACTTTTTACCCCGAGTAAAATAAACTTTATCTGTGTATCCTTCGAGACTTGTTTGTGTTGTTGTTTGATGGCAAAATGAAAAGCGTTGCCGGCTGTGCTACCCTTGAAAATTTGATTGGTTTTCATCTATCCCCCCTGCTCTCGGGGCGGCAAACACCCGAATCCACCCTTATTTCGTATATTTAAACAAATTTTGCCGCATTTTCCATTCAAATATAGAAAAAGAATCTACAATTCATCTATAAATTGAATATCCTTTTATAATCTATAAATATTAACCAAACACGAAACGTTCGAGTCGCAATTTGAATTACTTTTGCGTATGTAAAAATCCCCCAAAAAAAAACGCCACGAGAAAACGAGAAGAGAAGAGAAACAACGCCCCACCCAAGGCACAAAGTTTTTCAAGTGTATCCTTCTGTCCCTGTATTGGTGTATCTGTGTGCGTGCGTGTGTGTTGTTGCCGCACCCCGAATATCCTGTGTGCCTGTGCCTAAATTAAAAGGATTATCCACTGGACGCCTTCGGCTGCAAAAAATATCTACATAACATAGCAGCTCCTGGGGTAAGTATTCTATCTATGGCTCTATCTTATGGGGATGGTATGGGGAAAGCCTTCGGGATTTCTCATAGGTTTCTTGTATTTTCTAATTGAATTAGAGTTGGATGATGTTATGTGTCGGGGACGACGCCTAAAATGATGCAACAAAATTGGTTTAAAATGGCTTTATTGAAGGGAAAGGTGGACCCTGTTTAAGGGTGCTGGTAATAACTTCTTGAAACATGATGTGCATATACCTGAAGGTATAACGAATATAACGGATATAACGATATAACGAACAGGTTTAGAATATTTGAAAGGTAAGAAACGGTCACTCCCAGCTGTCCTGTTCGATTATGGGAAGATTCTACCCTAAGTGAAATGTTCGAAGAAGTAAAGACAGAGATTGGGTCAAAAGAACAGTAACGAGAATAGATCTGACAGATTGATAGATATAGATCTGAGAGCAAGGTAAAAAACCCCCACAAAAACTATCCTCCAAGAACCTAAAAACATAGTATAACCCTCGTGACATCTACCACCACCACCAGGAACACCACCCCTACGACAACACCGAGTGTCAATCAATCTATTATCCTATGATTTTCCCATCCATTCATTTCATTTTTCTACCCCTCTTTTGTGTCGGATGTGGCTGCTGTTCGAAGGGGTGAGGTTCGATGAACTCATGTTGAAAATGTTCCATTAATTGATTGATTCGCGCGACTCCCCCCCTTTTTGGAAAGTGTAGAGGGGTGTAGAGGTGCCATCTCCATCTCCAGCTGCTTCGATGGCACTTCTTTCTTCCTTGTAATGCCATGTCCAAGCGGTCCTGTCATGTTTATTGGGGTCATAGCCTGGACATACAGAGCGGGCCCTGATTAATGGGCCAGTCAGCCAGTCAGCGAGTGCAACCGAGTAGCCCCAACTAACCATCCACGTAGTCAACCTAGTCATTGCACTCCCGCCTGGACTTCATCATCATCGTCATCGTTGGAGCCGTCGTAGTTGGAGTTGGGAGTCGTTTGCGGACATCGTCGTCGTCGACGGTTGTGTCATTAACCTGTCATAAAAATCGCAGCTTGGACTCCAATCGTGGTCCCCAGTCCCACGAGTAGAGCGTAGAAGACACCTCCTCCTCCGCCTCCTCCTCCTCCTTTGTGTTGCCTTCTATGGCTCACCGCGGTGGTATGCTAATTGAACCTGGGACTCTTTTTGTTTGCAAACACTTTGCAGGTTCTCTACGGTCTCTCCTCTCACTCTTTACCTCCTTTTCATTCGACCGGGTTCGTTCTGCTCTCTAATACATTTCGCGCAGATTAAGGCTGTAAATAACAATTTCCTTCGAAAGCGGACGACGGGTGGACGATGGAGGTAATGCGTGTTAAATAGAGAAATGAAGATGGATATACCTAAAAGTGGAACAGATACGAAGATGGGAATACCCTTTTCTATTGGAGAGCAAATGGGAGTCGCTCTTGGGAAAAGCTCTCATAAGAATGTGTCCATTCAAGGGGATAAACAAGATATTCTTGCTCTTTCTTCTACTTATAGAAGAGAGACCTCTCTGAACTCTTATCTACAATATTCCCACATGACCCATTCGTTATTTGATCAGCCTACCGTGTCGTCGCGTCGTTCGATACTCGAAAGATAATTACTTTAGGTACGCAAACGCATACGCAAACGCATACGCATGGATGGGCAATGTTTTATGCGTTTTCCCGCCCGTCATAAAATGTACACTTACATAAATCGGCGTAAAGGGTACGCCTGAAAGTATATGTATCTATTTCCAATGTCCAATGCCCATTGCCCTCTGGGCTAATGGAGGTGCCATCTGCATCCCCATTCCAATGTTCGCTCGTAAAGTGCTGCCTGTCTGCCTGCCCCACGGCATGTGCGTGTGCGTGTGTGTGCGTCTCCTAATCCTGCCACCGGTAGCCACTTTTCTAAATGAAGGTGCAGAAACCCCCATATTTTTTTTATGATCTCTTGGTGAGGTTTTACGACAGAACCAAAAGTGTTTCGGTGTCTGCTGATCAATCTGCCATAATTGTTGAGAATTTTCAATTAGACATTCAAAATTTATCACCAGAAATGGACTTGGACTTGGTCTCGGACTGGGAGTTCCGCCCTTCCCTTCCCTTAAGAGGAAACAAGAGAAATTGTGTCTGTCTCTCTGGGGATTATTACTCATCGGCTTGCATTTTAAAATTCTTCACGAATTGACACCTTTAGGGCCTGCATGGAAATGGCTTAAAGCTGATTTCGTAGAATTACAAAAAGCCAACCCGCAGCAGCAGCAGCAGCAGCTCCACCGATTTTCGATTCTCTGTCTTTGGAGTCTTTGGGTTGTCTTTGGAGTGTTCAAGGTGGTCTGGTCCCGTTTCCCCAATCCCCAATCGGTTCGGTTCGGTTCGTTGTGTCTTTATGTCTTTTATAAATCTTCTGTCGTCCGCCTTCTGTCTCTTCTTCTGTGCACGAAATTGGCGCCAAAGCCAAAATGTTTTTGATAAGCTTTAAGGGGTCCGTCCTTCATCTTCATCTCTCTCCAGATGTCACCTCACTCCTGGCAGATCCACAAATGAGTGTATGGCATGTCTGTATGTCCATGCCCCCCTCGGGCCTCCTTTTGGGGGCAACCTGATGTCGTGTGTCCTCTGTCGTCTGCGGTTGCCCCCAGAGGAGGAAGTGTGTGTGTGTGTGTGTTCCGTGGTGCCAGTTGCAGTTGCAACCGCAAGCCGGCTGTAAGACTTAATAAAGCCTGATTACAGTTACTTGTTTGTCGATACCCCTCAAAAGGTGAGAGGGGTATATGGGAATGGAAGTGCAATACGACATTTGTACATATATCCCAGAGCTGTCTGGGAACTCTCTGAGAACTCGGAAGTAAAGAGCTCTCCTTGGTTTCAATAGATAATGAACATAAGGAATTAGTAGGCAATGAATCAAAAGAACCAGTATGCAGTGAACTAAAAATATTAATAAACAATCAACTAGCGTAATCCGTAAAAAGGTAATCAAAATAATGAGCAGAAAAGTAACCTAAAAACATTTACGAAAAGAAAAAATAAGAAAATTACGTAACAAAAAAATAGTTGTAAATAACCAAGAGAACAATAAAAAAAAATCAGTTTAACTAAAACAGGGAGTAAGTAGAAGGGGAATCAAAGGAACCAATAGGAATTCAACCAAATGAACTAGTATAGGGCAAACCCAAGGAACCAGTAGAAATTTAACCAAATTAACTAGTATAGAGCGAACCAAAAAAACCAGTAGAAATTTAACCAAATGAACCAAAATAACCTGTAGAAAAGTATGGATATAAAAAAACTGTAGGAAACGGAACTAGTAGTAAAATAAAAGGAACCAAATGAATCAGTGAAAAAGGAAACAGTAGGAAAAGACGATTTAATGCGGACCCAAAAGATCTGGTAAACAAGGAGCCTAAGAACATCTTCGTTTCAGGTTATATTATGATCATTAATTCGTTCAGAAAAACTAAATAAGGAATCGCACAGTTATCCTTCACTGAAATATAGGGTGTCAAGTATTCCACCCTCCATCACCCCCAACCCTCCATCCACCATCCACCATCCAAAACGTGACAGCTGTCTTATATGCTGACTAATTACCGCCACTTTTTGAGAGCATTTACATACGAATATGCATAATGCTCGTATGATTATATGTATGTCCCTCACCACCCAAAAACACGAACCGCAACACCACACATACGAGTATCAATTGTGCAGAGACCAAGCCCTTTTTGTAAACACTTGTAAGCAATTATGAATCATAATCAAAAAGGTAACACTCGAACAGCTCCAAAACTCCGGATCGAAATGGAAATCGAAGTATCATGCCAGTCACAAGAGTCACTAAAGCCCGCAAGAAGTAACAATAATGAAATTATATGGAAAACCTGTTGGTCGGTCTCCCTCCATCTCCATCTCTTCAGTACATGATTTGCCTATTAACGTGGCCCACAAGAAAAGTCGATGATGATTCACTCAATGAACGGGAAAGGAGAATGCCGAATGCAGAATGGTAATGGTAATGGGAGTACTTTTTGTTGGTATCTACGATATACATATATCTTTCGTGACGGGCATGCCAAATGAAGGTACATCTCCTCTAATGAGTTGTAAATCCCCAGGAATCGAAATGTGATATATAACCGGGAGCAGGAGGTGGCAAGTGGAGAGAAGACTCCTAGACTCCCTTCTCTATCCTTTTGTTTGTGGCATCCCAGACGTTCGCTTTGTTCAGGCAACCGGGAGCACTGTCTTTCGGTATTCTGTGTTCAGTCGGGCTAAGCTTTTCATGCTTCATTATGCTCGGCTCGGCTCGGCTCCTCCCTGGAAATGAATGAATTCTGCCTCATCTTTCTGCTGTCTCGTCTCCATCTCCATCGCCGACTTCTTCTTTTGTCTCTTGTCGCCCACGGACTGTGGGACATTGAGTTATTACGCAGACAGGTCGTACCCTGCCCTGGCGTTGCTATTAAAAACCCTACTTGGAAAACTCAACGCCCATTCCCCCTCCAGACTGATTCCCATAGCAAGTCGGGGGCCAGGCCTAAGCCTAAACACCTTTTACGCCTCATTATCATTTGGTTAAAGGGCTGGTGGATGCTATCGCGCATAGGGGCTCCCAATAAACAAACGTTTAATTGGAATTATGTTTAAAAATAAAACGCCTTTCTATTGAAAAAAAAGACAAAAAACGAACTTTGAAGCTTATTTTTTATTGGCATTATCGCCTCAGCTATTTCCGCTGTTAATTCGAGGCTCACGCGAGACACCAAACGAAAAAATACCCAAAAACACACAGAAAAAGCATAAACCAATTCCCAATAATTAGAAATCAAAGCCGGTTTCATCTTGGGACGTGTGTCTGTATGTGGATGGGTACAGTGAGTATCAGAAATATATAGCTAAAAGGTCATTTTTCTATGACAAATATTTTTGGAATTAAATTTCGATTTTCAGATGAAAAAACAAATTATAGCAAATCGGTTTAAGGTTATTTGAAATAAAATTTAAGAGTATTTGAAACGATACTTTCTTTAGTATTTTTTTGTGTATATTCCTAGCACTTTTTGGGCTATTTTGTCATTATTTGTCTAATGTAGTATTTTTGGTATACTGAAGTATATATATTGGATACTTGGTATAAGTAAGTATTTTTGAGACATATTTTCAGAGAAAGTGTATTTTTTTAAAAGCATACATATTTCAGTATTCTGTTGTGTGGGTACATTTTCATATGTTCTAGTATATTTTCGAAAATATTTTTGCTATATTTTAGTATGATTTTATCTAGAAGATGTGCATTACGGATTTTATATTTTATTTATTTATTTTCTAAGACTCTGAATCCTGCAATCCTGAATGCATATCCTAGGTCATGATACTCGTACAATTAATCCACTTGATCATGAGCTCATCATCTTTTAGGGATCCTCATTGCCAAGGAAAATTGTCTTGATGACATTCCAAAGCAGAGAAAAGGAGAGATTCGGGATGTTTGAAATCGCAAAAATATTCCACAAAATTAAAAGAAGACAAAATAATTTTAAATGTTTTGGAAGAGCTGTGAGTGTTGAATGTTTATAGTATAAATAAAGCTCATACAACAGTGAAACGCACTGTAGTTTCTCATACGATTACGACTCCGAAACTTGTCTACTTTCGTATTCAATGGTGTTATCTAGAAAGATGGCTTGAATGGTCAGATACTGTCTTCGACTGGCGGCTCTAACCGCAAATGTTGCCTCGCGCGTCCAAGATCGTTGAGAGCTCGTTGCTGCGGCGCGCCCCCGTGCTCTCCCCCATCCTCGCTGTGGTTGATGATTGATCTTATCGCAAGACGCGCCGCTCCGTGAGTCATCATAAAACACACATCTTTTTCTTCTTCCTCAGCAGCAGAAGCAGCAACAGCAGCAGCAGCAGCCGGCCATAAGTTGTTAGCTGTTTTGTACTTTATGACCAAGAGGAGGAATAGAGAGAGAGAGAGAGGAGGTTCATAACTCAATGCTGGATATGTCTTCGCGGTTCTGTTTAAGCCGCGTGCGAGATTTACTTTCCTCATTTCATGGCCCACACAAAGGCCGTTTTGGTAAGAGCACTCTTTACCATGGGATGAAATCAGTTTTGAATGGGTTGAAAATCCACTTTTCTAGTATGAGAAAAGTGGTTTCAAATATCTGAAAGTCATTTAAGAAGCGAAAAGTTCTCATAATTTAATGTTGGGATAGGTTTCGATGCCATCTTCTTCCATGGGACCTAAGAGAATGTACAAATATTGATTGATAGTTCCTCTAAATGCTGCTTATACAATTCTAACCACAGCAGAAAAGGATTGTACAAGGCTACAGATGGCTACAGATACATCATATTCCCATAATATCATCTAAAACCTGCTGTATGATACTGATTCCATGTTTCCCAGTCATTAAAATCTGTATCTAATCTCTTAATGATTTTTATTATTATTTTTTCCAAGAACTTGTTCCTCCACTGTTCCCCACTCCAACCCGTTGTTCCCGTTAACTGCGTAACTGTAAAATTATCCAGCAATTGTTCCGCAAGATCATGCGAATACAAAAAACGACACAAATAAAATGTGTCCAAAATGATAAATGACTTTCGCCCCGTCGCAACTTTTGACTTCGACTAATTTCCGTTTTTGGGATGCAATTTTCGCCAAATCAAAATTCCCCTGAATCTGTCATGTAAAGATACCATCCAGCGGACATCAGCTATATAAATTGCAGCAACTTGTCCACACGGACTGTGCCGGATCGTGCCCGTGTGGCCATAGGCCTGGTGTGGCCAATGATTCAATCTGTTTGGCATCCACCCCGTTTCCGGCTTCCATTACAGTCCCACACTCTCTTTCTCTGCATCTCAACCGCCCGCCCTCTGGGGGGTAGTGGTCATCGCTTTTCTTTTGGCAGAGGAATTATAAAAGGGTATCAAAGAAGGTATATTGATTTGCAGAGAAGACGTTCGATTAAGTATTTTTTTTGGACTGATAAAATATGTAGAAAACCGTAGTTGTTTTAAGAACTAAATTTATTTCTAGTAATAAACTTATATGAGCATGAATTTACATAATCAATTTCTAGGGTATTAATGATTCGTTACACAAAGCTATTCCTTTTTACTGGCTTTTTTTGTTGGTAGTTTGGGGGCGTTACGGAGTCATCGCTCAGGAATTGGCGCAGACACTGCGCTTCTGTCATGGAGAAGGAGGAGCTGGAGGAGCAGGAGGAGGACCTCAGACATCAGAGAGAGCTTTGGGTCCCATGCTGCATGCTCCATGCAGACAAATTGCCTGGCGGGCGTTGCTTGTGTGCTCTACTGGCTGACCGAAAGACCATCCGACCCGACCGCCCTCTTCCTGTCCTAATTATGTTGTTGCACCATGCACCATATTTTCATTTTCATGAATGAAACCCAGCCTCCAGGCTGTTTCCCACACTGTACAAAACAAAAAATAAAAAGAGAATAAACGATGAGAAGAATGTATGGAAAAATAATTATTAAAATATTTTAAAACAAAGTAAAAAATAAAAGAAAAAAGAACAAAAAAGTTGGATCGCCCGAGCAGGGACTTGAACCCTGGACCCTTGGATTAAAAGTCCAATGCTCTACCGACTGAGCTACCCGGGCACTTGCCAAAGAAGGCGCTTAAGCGATACAAGAACACAACAGCCGAGGCGTACCGACAGCAGAGCCGAAGCAGAGAGAAGAACAGCGAAGGCAAGGAGAGCGTAATTGCCAATGAGAGTGTGGGAGAGAAACAGAGAGAGAGGCAGAGTGGTTCTGATGAGAGAGAGTGTGATTGTTTGCGGTAAATGGTTAGGTGCGTTTCCAATTTATTTGTGATTTTTCCAAGTGAAGCAAAACAAAGTCAAACGAAGGCAAAGAGAATGGGTGGGAGAGTTAGGTGCGTGGGAGAGAGTTTCTGCCGTAAATGCTTTATTTAGATTAACATTTTACCTTTTTAATACTATAGGTTTAGGAATTGTTACCTAAAGTAGTACTAAGATTCTTTGAGGAATTCTTTAATTGGATGAATATTATACGATAATACATTCAATATTCTGAAACCCGCCTTAGTTTGTGCGCACATGTTCATTCGCGTCTTCTGTGCTGCATTAAGACAAAAGGCAGGGGAAAAATGTTTGCAATTATTTTTAGAACATACCATAAGGTGTAAATATTTGTATTGGATATTTATGATTAATATTCCCACTGTTGCTAACAATTATTTTCGGCACATCATTGAATGAAAAACCCAAGCGGTTATTATGCCAGCGTTAAACCATTTATTGATATACCAATTAGAGTTTCCATTCAATGGAAAAAGCGAGAACTAAACGAGTGAACGACCTCCCCAACGTTTTCCGTGGCTGCAGTATGCAGTACGAGTAGGGTGCATGTTTTCTCCCCTCGGTGCCTGAGATGCCTGCAGGAAAATGCATTTATCAAAACATAAAAATAAACACAAATTGCTTCGGAAATAGACAAAAGGCGGAGCGGAGCCCACCAAAAGGAGAGTGAAGGAAGGGAAGAGTATTTGAACAGCTAACCAAGCAATATCCAACCAGCAATCCAGAGATCGAGTGTGTGCGTAGGGGTATTCTCTCTCCCTGCCCCTCTTTTTCATTTCATTTCTCTTCTCTAGTTTTTCTTTTTCCACATCTGTCAAATGGTTGGGGGAGGGGAAAAACTCTTTTGCGCTCGCATGTAATTATTTGATATTAGAGATAGATCTTTCCATATGGGTTATGGCGGGGGATAGGAATTTCGGGATGACCTTATGACTGACAATTTCCTCTGGCACATTTATCTCTTCTCCCCTTTTTCAATTATTCCTCTTCGGTTTTCTTCGTCTTTAGACAAGTTTTCCATATGAATGTGTTTGGCTGTGTGTTTGCTTAATACGTTTTAAGCGCTTTTTAAGCGTTCAAGTCACGATTTTCATATTTATGGGACGAATGAAGAGAATGGAGGGAATGGGAGGGGTTGGTGGTGGCACTCTACAGAGATATATGTATATGTATTGTATGCTCACCTTTCTGATTGATCAGATGGTGTGCGCCGCCGCCTGCCTGTGCCTTCGTCGAGTGTGCCTGTGTGTGTGTGTGGTGTCTCTCTACAAGCTCATCTTGATCTTTATCTGACTTCGATTTTCCTTTTTAAATCACTTAAAGAGGGTATTAGAGGGTATATGGGATGATTGGCAACGTTTGATTTTATAGAAAATTCAGTTAGTATTTTCGTAGCAACAATTTTCCTGTATTTTTTTTTTGGGGGATTCTACTCTAAGAATGAATGTAGTTTAGTGGAAACTTTTTATACAGTTTTATGGTAGAAATGAAAATCAGTTGTATCACTGGCTCTATATCTCTCAATTAAGCGCTAGAGAACAACCAGTTTCACTTGGATGTATGGGTAAAAGTTTTGTGTCTCAATTTTGTATCTCAATGATTAGTTAGGATTAGTTCTGTGAAGTGTCATCCAAATCAGATGTCTATAAGTCTATTAAAATAAGATAATACGATTCTAAATATGTTTTTCCTTTCCAACCGTTTTGTTTGGTAAGATAGAGCAGGGAATCGCTATATTAATCAACCTTGTGGACTCTTCCTTAATCTCTATATTAATCAACCTTGTGGGCTCCTTAAATCCTTAATGTTTCATACAAATCGGATTACTAAATCATAATTTATAGACAATATTTTTGAAGATCGAGTAATGAAAATTGTTATTAGTTAACACTATGTTCTTTTATGTAATAATAATAATATATCATGTTAAGAGAAAAAATATGATGGATGAATAAAATACTCGAAAATGTCAATTTCCTTGTTTGTTGTATAAATTTAAGTTAAGAAATTCCCCATAAATGTACCCCAAATGAAAAAGAGTATCACCAGATGCATCTAATCTTTGTTTTTCCTTGCCTTGTGGGGATGTCTTGTGTGTGGGTTGTTGTTGTCTTTTCTATAAATTTAATTATTGGGGTTTCTTCGAAGCAAACTTTGAACTTTTGTGGGTCTTCTTATCGTTAATTACATCGCCAACGCTCGGTTCCCAAAGATTTCCTTTCTCTCTCACTCTCTGCGGAGTATCTTTATCTCTTCCAGTCTATGCGATCCATCACATGTAGATGAATCGGATCTCTGGCTTGTGTATGTTTTTCTGTTTTTGGTCTAGAGAATGAAATTCCGACGAAATCGCAGTTCATGGTTTGATGGCTTTTCTCAGGATATATAATGCAAATTTTCATGAAAACAGATGAAGACCTTCCTGCACAGAGCGAAAGAGGAAGTCATTCTTGTACGCGTTGACAGGAAGAAGGCGGCGGTGCCAGCGGCGGCAGATGGACATGCCACATGATTTAGCACAAAATTACAGAGAGTGTGAGTGAGAGAGAGGGAAATTAATTACTAGAACAACTAAAACTTGTTGTAGGATCACCGAAGCATGTCCTTTTCCACGAGAGAGGAGGAGTGGCCCTGGGAACCCCCACAAAATAATCAACAGAACGAAAAGGAAAAGTTTTCATTTTCATTTGAGTTTTCTTTGGAAAAATGCATAAATTTGTGGCACTGGAAGATCGGTTGCTCCCTCTTTTGCTCTGGGTGTGGGGGGTGGAAAATTGAAAACCCATTACGAAATATTTGTTTTGTTTTCGGCTCTTTATTACAGTTATAATTTATATGAAACGATTCTTCAATCGCACTCCACATGCGGTCGTCCGATCAATCACTGGCGAATGTCAGAAGAGGGGTCCCCGATCTACGGTCTCCGGTCTGCCTCCCCCTCTCTGTGATCAATCGAAACGGGAATGAGATGATTCGTTATGCAGCTCAAATATGTGGCATTTGGAACATGCCACATGAAGAGGCAGCCAACAGTTAGGGAGTTTTTTCTTCCATTAATCAACGTTCAAAAAAAGGTTCCACTTTGATGTTTTTTCTTGGGTGGGGAAGAAGCAGGGAGGGAGGAGATGCACTCGAAGAGTGGGAGGATTGATTGTTGCTTCAATTGGAGAGCATTTTGATCGTTCTGTAATCGTCATTTTGTTCTAATTGTGGGAATACGAAGGGAGTGGGTAGATTTCTACAAAAGATCTGGCATCCAGTTTCAAGAGCCAGTTTATAGCATTTTGCTATCTTGAAAGTTAGATCTTTGAATATGGATATGCATCTGAGTTGGAATGGGAACTTTGAACTCAATCAACGTTATTTTTCTTAGTGTATTTGGATAAAGAGTTTGATTTACTTATTATAGAGAGTCTTTGAGTTTGAATTAAGCTTGGAAGCCACAATTTATATTGAATTTGGGATAACTTACGGATACTTTGCAGGTTTTACATGTTTAGATGTAGATGTAAAGTAAAGATGTAGATGTAGAAACGTAACTTTTAGTGTGGAGGCTAATTTTAATTTTAAATAGATCTTGGTCGACAATATATATGGTTTATACGTAAGTAAATAAAAAATAGGTTGATATTATGGATATTTATATTCCTCCTAAATCTTTCTTTCCTTTTGGAATTCCTTTTTCTTTCTTTCTCTTTCCCTTTTTGGTTTACTTGTAAATTTAATCAATTATTTCTTTCTAATTTGTTTCCATTTCCTTTCCCGTTCCATTTTCTACACTTATTCTTTATTCATTTCCCAGTAATAGTTTTCAATTTCCACGCTCTCTCTTTAGACCTCTCTTTTTCCATCTCTCTCTCTTTCTCTCTCTGTGAACCCCCTCCACTTTGACCCTCTGCGATGGCAATTTTCACCTTAATCATCTCCCTCTTTGGCTCCTCGCTTTTCCTTCTGCCTTTTCCAAGAGTTCTCTTTGAGCTGCTGCTGTTGCCCTTTTTCTTCTCCAATTTGTTGGCCTACCTGAGAGGAGGTGCAGTGCAGCCGTCGCTGCTTTGACAGCTCTCTCAATTATGCACAGGTGATTGTCCCTGCAGTCCCCTCATGAGGGTCTTTCGTCCTTGCTAACAATGGGATTAGGGAAGGATATGCATGGTATTCATGGTGCACCCACGAGCACAGGTGCAGGTGCAACATCGTTTCATGTTTCAACCTGTTGTCGCTCCTTCTTTTTCTCTTTCTGGCGGAAATTCCATGACAATTTCAGAGCTCAAAAGACGTACAATAGAAGACCAATTTTCTGACTGTCAAATTATGCAAAAGAAAACTTGTTTTCAGAGCGGGGGAAACCGTAAAGGAACCACTTTTCAGTGAAACTTTTCCCACTGGTGCTGTTGACAGCAGCCACATCCCATCCCAACCCATTCCATTCTATCCTGTTGGCTGTCGAAAAGAATTAGCTTCAAGGCATGTTCTAGCCATGTTTCAGCACTCGACTCTGGTTATGTTTTAGATGGGTTCGATCGGGTGCTCGGCTACCAACTTCATTTTCATTCTATGGTTTTTTCCCCTCAAGGCAGTTCCAAAAAAAAACAAAAAACCAACTGCATTGCGTTAATCAATTTTATTAATTAATGCCCGTTTCTTAATTGACTTTCACTTGGGCGTAGCCTCATTTTTCGCTTACTGGTTTTCCATTTCACTTAAGGAATATCAAGAGGATAAAATAATGATATTCGTGGTAAATAAAGGATATGGGGCATACCTGTAGATGTAGATTAAGCAGATTGAATAGGTCGTAGATAGATCGTAGAATATAGATTGGTAGACAAAAGGAACAACAAAAGGAATTCGAATCGAATTGGTGTGGAAATTCCAAGGAATATGAAAGGTGTTTCCATGAGAATGTTCCCTCCCACGTTTACGCGTGACTGGCAATTCGCCATTCAATTGAATTAAACAACGAGCTGGAACGTTGTGTGCCGAGGTAAAGGCCGCGGCTCTACTTTTTACCCGGTAGTCAGAAATATGTGTCTTTGGAAGATTGTTTCTCTAGATTCTACCAGTTTTGCGTCAGGATACGGGATTTCCTGTTTCAAAGAGCTCTATTTTAAAGGGTATTCCAAGTCTCAGACTTCCATTCATAGTTTTCTTTTCTTTCTATCCTTATTTGTTTCTGGTTTTAGTTGATGGAAAATTTCCATTCCAGTTTGCTGGCGTTGCGATCTTTGCTTTTTAATTGCCTGGCAATTTTTAGCTCCATTTTTCGCAATGTAAATCAGAGGCAGCTGCAACTTCGTTTCGCTTATTGATGCCACATGTCGCACTGTTATTGCATGCCCTGCCCCTGCCACTGCCACTGCCGCGAACATATGTTCAGCATTCCCTCCCATTCGCATACGCGCGCAACCTTTGAGCCTCACGAGCGGCAGAGTTCGTTGACCCACACAGCCCAAAGGCCCCAGAAGGCAGAAGTTCTGTGCAATTTTCAGTAGTTCAGTTCTGATTCTGCCCCACCTCCCACCTCCCGTTTCCATTCCCATTTCCATTTCAGTTGGAAACGGAGTTCCGTTTAGTTATGTTTTGTGTTCTTTGGACTCAGAAATACCAGCTACTACTGCTATTCACGAGAAAGTGGCACGACATCTATCCCACCTCTTCCTCTTCTATGCCTGCTATGCCTCTTCCTCTCTCTGTGGGGCAGTGGCATGTTCAGGAAGCATCGTCTGGAGAACTGGGTTGCTGCCTCCCGATGACAGACGCCGGATGCCACTGCCATCTAGCTGTTGGACTATTTTTCTATGCCTCCCGCTGCTTCTCCTCTTTTATAATTTTTCATTCTATTGCCACTTTTGCTACTGGTTGATGCCCCGCCCTCCTCCCACTTTCGCCCAACTAATTTTAGATGATGTTTTTCAATTTAGTAGCTGCTTATTGCGGGGAACGAGACATTGGCTAGTAGTAATACTAGGAATTAGTTGGGGGAATCACAGAGAAGATGCTATTAGCGGGCTGTAGAATGGCTGTATAAATACAGATTTTCATGGAAATATTCCACAGCGTTCTTGGCATGAAAATTTGGTATTGCAACTCGCGTGTTTGCGTGTCGGAAAGGCATCATCGTCATCGTGGAAAAAAAACAAAAAAACCTATAGAAAATACATTTAAATCTTTTTCAAGATTTAAAATAGGAACAAATATAATTATAAAAAAAGAGTGTAATATACATCAAATTGATTATAATATAAAGAATTCCATTAAAATATAAATAATACATAGAATTAAAAAAATGTTTTTTGAATTAAATTAAAATTAAATTCAAGAATAAAAAAAAAAGAAAAATAAAATTATTTTGAAAAAATGAATAAACATAAAAATATTGAAAATAAATAAATATAAAAAAAATAAATAAATATAAGAAAAATAAATACATATAAAAAAAATAAATAAATATAATAAAAATAAATAAATATAAAAATAAATACAAATAAATAAATAAAAAAAAATAAATAAAATATAAATTTAAAAAAAATATATACATTAAAAAAATACAAATTAATTTAAAAATGTATGTCTTATTAAAAAACAAACTTACAAATTAAAAATTAGCTTACAAATGTTAAATCCAGTTATAAATTACTTAAAATTAAATTTTGAAAATTAGAAAAAATAAATAAAAATTGAAAAATCTTAAAAAATAAATCCAGAATTTAGAAATTACCTTAAATTAAAATTCAAAAATGAATAGAAATAAAAATTGACCATTAAAAAAGAAATATAAATTAAAAAAGAAATAGGTAAACCTTGCAAAACCGTTTCTACTGGTTGTTAGAATTTTCCGCAATTTGTCAGCGTATAATTTCCATAGGGAATTTTTGTTATTGATTGGGGAATCCCACGCCCTTGCAGATGTCCAAAATAGAGAAGAGTTTTACTGCAAGAAATGTCAAACGTACTTGTCTTCCCTCGCAGGATCTGTCGCATAAATCCTGCCTTGTTCCTTCCTTCCCCACAAGCAACTGGTTGTGGCCCCCGCTCCCCCCTTCTTTTCGTCTGGAGCTCCTTAATAAACTTAAACTTAACTGCCGCCGAAAAAATGTGCGCCATTTAAATTTGTTGTCCCCCTGCTTTTTCGTCGCTGTCGCCATCGTCCTGGCATTCCACTTGATGGCACTTGAAGCAGCGCTCCTCCTCCTCGCTGGCATCGTCGTCCTTTTTTTGCGAGGGTAATTTTGCACGTGTGCCGACACTTGACGGATACGCGACAGGAGAGGTTGCAAGGAGGCATAGGCAGAGCGTGGAGTGCGGCAACATCGGGAAGACCCAAAAGAGCGCGCTGTGCTGTGCCTCAAAGCTCAATTAAGCCAAGTTAATTGGCCTAATTGACTTTGACGGCGAACAAAGAAAGACCTGGCTGGGCTGTGCTGTGCTGTGGATGGCATCTTAGATGGCCCATAACTTTCGAGGATGGGGACTGGGGATATCTTTTTGGGTTACGGGTAGAACAGTTGGGGGAATGTCTCGAGGAACACTTGGGGGGAATCTCTCACTCCGCAGGTCTCCAGTGAAATTTTAAGACCAAAGCGATAAGCACGCTGTTGTTTCTTAGCTTGGCTTTTCCTCCTCTTCATTGACTTATCGCCGCAGCATATCCGCAGCAAACATCTATCCAAACAAAAGAGTGGTGCAACAGCAACATAAAAACCTCATCAACAATAACCCAGCCACAGCCCCTGCCCCTGCCGACCAGTCAGCCGTTGACACAAAGACCTCAAATAAACAAGCAGCAATTTGAACAAAATAAGAAAACAAAAACAAAAAACACACACGCAAGCTTTAACACAGCAATAACACACATTTGAGAATGGAGAATATGGATATATGTATACATATAGTAGGGGATATTGAGACGCGGAGGAAGGAAAAAAGGGAAAGAGATGATTTCAATCAATCGAAATATGTATGTTTGTATATTACACTTGAAATAAACCAATTATAATGAAAATTAATTCTATTATTCTGTTTTAATCTATTTAAAATCAATTCCAATTCTAATTAAAACAATAAAATTAAATAAAAAAAATATATTTAAAATTTAAAAATATAAATTTAAAAAAATTAAATTAAAAAAATTAAATTTAAAAAATTAAATTTAAAAAATTAAATTAAAAAAATTAAAATTAAAAAAAATTAAATAAAAAATTAACAAAAAAAATTTAATTATAATATTCAAATTTAAATTATTAAATTAAAAAATTCAATCGCAAAATAAAAAAACAAATGTAAAATCAAACTCAAAACCAACTCAAAAGAACAAAAATTGAAATGAAATTTAACCTACAACTAAAAATTAAATTATTAAATATAAATTACAAAATGCATCCACATCTAAATGATTAATACATAAATTTTCAAAATAAATAAAGATTTCAATAAAAATTAAATAAATAAATATAGTTTCAATTCTTTATCTTAAAATTAAAACAATTTCGATGATTTTTGTCATTTAAGTAGAAAATGTCTTTAGAAATAAATGTACAGAGTTATAGCTGTTTATCTTTGATATAGCAGCTACCACACGTCTGGAAGAACAATTTAAAAAGCATAATGGGAATTTGTGCTCCAGAGTAGCCTAAGACAAAATAGTCTTCAAGGGACAACGCTTTTAAGAGCATCTCTTAATCTTTTCATATACTTTTTTAAATACCTAAATGTTTCCTTTATTTTGTGAAATCGGAAAACCTTTTCTTTAAATATTGCTTTTAGAAAAAATTCAACCTTTTCGTTTTCTCCTAGTCTTTGCCTCGGACACAACTCCCCACATAAACAACCTACCCTCTTTGCAGCACCGAAATTGCAGGGTACAAAAGAAGAAAAACAAAGCATAAACAGCATAAGAGCCTGTGGGGGGAGGAGGGGCAGCGACAGAGCAGCGTCAGGGAAAATCAAAAGGGTGGAAGGGATTCTGATTTTTCATGAAAAGAAATTGAACTTCCGCGAGAGAAGTGAAGTTTGATGAAGCCAACAGCATCGGACAGGCAATCGACAAACAAAATGCACATAAAACTTGCGCATAAAACGTCAAAAAACTTATTCTGGGCTAAGCCAAAGGCTAAGTGGGGTACAAAGTGGGTTGGGGGTTGGGGAGGCGCCTCAAGTACAAGCCAAAGGCGGGACAAAATAAGGGCAGAAGGAAATGAAATTCAAATTTGAACTGAAATGAGAAAACCCAATTGAAAATGGAAACTTGCACTTGAGAAAGGGAACACCCCATACTCGCTCCCCCCCATATCATTCCATTCCATCCGTTAAATTGGCGCTGCTAATGTGTGAGATATGGTATGGTATGTGGGATACAATGAGGATGGTGTAGATGACTTGGAAACATGATAATGCTAATGATAATGATGCTGCTAATGAAGCTAAAGATGCGATGAGGATGATGATTGAAATGATTTGAGGAAACTATGGAGAAGAAAGAGAATACTTGTACGATGCAATGGCAAGTGTGAGGCTGTAAAGTGGATGCTCCAACGGATCCACAGATGGGGAATAAATTAATGGAAATATATGGATAATTCTAACCACAATTAAGGGGAATTCATAAAAATTAAATTCAAATAAATGGAAATTTCTTTCAAGAATTGAAGTGTTCTTAGAAACCTTAAGGTTTTAGAACAAGTTAATTTAATTCTACAATTGAAACAATGTTTTGTGGGCATTAAATATCTAGTAGATCTTTCTGAATGAACTTTTAAATATTCCCTAAATTTTTGTGCCAAGAAATTGTGTCCCTAAACCATTTTCATCACCAAACGATTTTAACTTATAAATCCCTTAATTTCCTAATGAAAATATCCACTAAATCCGTTTTAAACCATTTCATAAGCCGCTACTAACCGCTAATTGTAAATTAGTTTTGGTTAAAAGGTAATTAACTTTCTAACCTAATTTTTGTGTTTTTGTATCTTTTGCAGCGGAGACGCGAACGCGGTCGAATACAGTTGAAGGGCGTACGCCTTGTGGAGGAGGCGACCGTCAACGGAGAGGGCGGCGATCCCTTTGCACCGGATGTGAGTGGCCTCTAAGAGATTTTGCTGAGAAAACAATGCCAGTAATCCATTCGTTCCATCAATCAGGGTTATCCATTCCAAGTGGGCTACTGTGAGATTTCCTCATCGCAACAGCAGAAGCAGCAGCAACAGCAGGCGGAGTTGCAAGATCGATCTGGTGTCGAGGGACAGCAGCAGCAGAACGGCGGACGAGCAGTGCCACAGTACACACTCTACGTGATAGCCAACAGCGAAAAGGAGCGCAACGAGTGGATCCGTGCCATACGACAAGGTTGGGATCCCCGAAATCGAAATCAAGCAGCGAGCGACTCTGTCAGCTGCCAGATCGATCCCATGCGATAGCCACACATCTTTATTCATTTTGCTTCCCCCTTTGTTTTTTGTTTTCGATTGTCTGTTGTTTTGCAGTTTGCGAGGACAGCAATACCCCCAAGTCATATCGGTATCATCCGGGCTTGTGGTCGGGCAAAAAGTGGAGCTGCTGCAAGGGACTCTCGCGGACAACATTCGGATGTCGAGCGGCTGCCCATTGGCGCGAGGCGAACAATAATCCAAGTAAGAGGAATACTCATAGATCCTCCTCCTCTTCAATGCAGAAAGAGAGAGTTCGTTCTCACTTTTATTTATAGTTTTCCTTAATTTGGAATGGGGGAAAACGCATACCAGCTGGAAATGGGGGAAAACATATGGTGGCGAATGGGAATGCGAATGCATCCCCAGAACTACCCTTACAATAAGAACCGTACTATTGAGCATTTTGGGGATGAATGGCAGGATAAAACATATAAATAGAGGCTCAAAAATATCTCTTATAAAATACGATTGTACATTTTCTTATATAAAAATAGTGTTCATGGTTTATTTAGGCTTAGTATTTGCGAAGTGTAATGTTCCACGTTCATATTTGCCATTCACTGAACAATTACAGTCTATACGTTTTTTTCGAGGCACATGTTCATCAAATTGTTGTGTATTTTCTTGAAGTATTGGATTTTTTCTTATCTCTCCAGTTAAAAACTAAAAACTTGATCAGCTCCATACAAATTGTAGAGGTTGTTTGGCATATTTGTCTTTTTATTCTGCTGTTCTTAGTGATAAAAGGCTGTATCGATAACTTTTTAGTATTTTATCGAAATAATTGCGAAAAGCAGGCGAAACTTTCAGCAAAAACTCCTTTCGTTTTAAGATTAGACAGTTTTAATCAATATGCATCTAAAAATCAAATATTTTCTAATATCAAAGGAATGAACATATTTTTTTAAAATCAACTGTTTTAGTGATGGCAGTCTGTAATCTATAGCTTTTTAGTATTATATTGAAAGGATCAGGCAATACTTTAATTTGTATGGAAAATAGCAAACGTTTCACGGTTTATAGCTCCACCTTTAGTTTCTATGCATATGAGGATGAATCTCTCTTAATGCAGCGGTTTCCATAACCCTGAAACTTTAAGAGACATTCCGCCGCTGTGAATGTGGCATCTACATACGAGTTGAAGGACCTCTTGAAGGCTAGCCTTGACTTGGACGTGAGGCCAGGCCATGCCATGCCATGCCATGTTCCTGCCGCTTCCAGTGTCGTCTCGGGCGAATGTCATTGTCAATGGGAGTGGGTGTGGGTGTGGGAAGTGTTCCCCCGACAAATCCCCTCTTGCTTGTATCTGCTGTGTCTTTTCTGCCTTTGCTCACACGCTTTTCCTTTTTCCTGTTGTCAAGCCTTATTTGACACATTGTCTGTGCAACGCGTGCAACACCCTCTCGTACCCCAGTTGGTTCACTCTTTCTGTTGTTGCTGTTGCTGTAAGACATCCGTGTGCGTGTCTGAAGTGCGACTGCTGCCGGTTTCCTAAGCTGTTAATGAGCAGACGGCGACGGCGACGACGACGACTACTCGAAGGCATGCCAGAGAATACACAGATCCCAAAAGCACCTCAGAATTACGCAGATACTTGGGAGCAGCAGCAGCACCAGCAGCACCTTCTGCCTCTACGCTGCCCGCTGGCTGTGTGGCCGGAACAAATAGGAACACTCGTAAGTACGTGGCTGTGGCTCTCTAATGCAACTTTCGCACCTGACGCCCAGAGATCTTTGGGGGGTCCGGGTCCTCTATTGACTGGGTGCGAATTCCGTATAATGAAGGAGTCTCTTTCTGGTCAGCAAACAGTTGCTAAAAACGTTTGTCTTGTCGAAGAGATCTATGAACTCCGCATGGAGCAATTCTATCAGCAGAGTAAAAGCTAAGGGAAAACCCTTTGGAGCTAAAGGAAACCCCCTGCAGCTAGAGGAAAACTCTTCGACCAATTCTAGATCTCTACAGTTGGAAAACTGGAGGAATACTCAATGAACTCCGATATACAAGTGTATTGCCATTTTTATCTTCTCACGAGACTTTCTGTTTGATTACGCAAGATTTTGCATCTGGGAGATTGTGCCTCTGAGATTCTATCTGAAAGATTCTGAGTCATCCAAGTAAATGTTTTTGTTTACTGAAGATAAAAGTCCACAGGAAAGAGAAACACTTTTTAAATGTACCAGAAATTGAGGTATCATCATATTTTATCGGAAATCATTTTAGAAATGAAATATCTTGCTCCTAAGGAAAATAGGGGCAAGCGCCCTGCAAACTCGCTTCACTCCTGTGCCAACCCCCGGCTCACTCGCTTCAATCGCTCGCGACGATATGAGTGAGAAACAAAGGAATGAGAGGAATTTCAAATGTATCAGATCTTAAATTAATTAGAATTGGGAGGATTATCCTTTTTGTGAAAGTATTTTAAAGACTAGTTACAAAGTAAAGTATCTGAAAGACGAAAGAGTTTGCTTTTTGATATGAAAATTCTTAGAGGTTCTTTTGCTTGTCGCCATTTCCTTTCGTTTATAGGAAAACTATCTCTACGATGAATCTTTTAAAGGAATAGTGCCTTGAAAAGCGAATCTAAAGCAAACCAAAACAACCTCCCAAAAGAAAGCAATAACAATGGTTTTATTTTACCATTTGCTTCATGATTGTTGAAAACATTCCCCTACAACACCTTTCATTCATTTTATAGATTGGTTTTGAAGATCACTTTGTTTCCACGGTTTGTAGGGTGATCTTTTAGTAAAGATTGTGAATAGTTGAAGATCACATCAGAATGGAATGTACACAAATACCTTCTATAGTCCCCCCATTATATCTCAATCCTCGCTTCCTTTACGATCTCATTTTAAAGATTGTTCCATGAGTAAAATGTTGTGTTCGTTAATTGTAGATTTGGAATGTAAACACCTTCTATAGCTCCCATTATCCATATCGAAATTCTTTTGCTTGTCAACATTTGCTCTTGTTTTTCCCCTTTTGATAAACTGTCATAAATATTTTGATGTGGATGTGCTCTGCCTGAACCATGACCCTTTAGGCAGCTGACAGTTCTATGGGAGAAGTTTTCCCATTTCGAAACGATTGTCTGTCAGGCCAGCCCGCAGATGTCACACGAGTAATACAAATGTCTGGCTGATATTCTGATTGCTCATTTGTGTCATCAGATTAGAGCCGACTCCGACCCAAACCAACCCCCACCCACAAAGGGCCAGAGTCCATGTGTGTGACCCTCACCTCACCCTCATTCTGTGGCACGAACATTAAGGGGCCCCTACAAATTCACGCTGCTCTCCTCTCGCGTTGCGTTTCGTCTTCCTTTGGGACATCAATTAGAGGCGTCACTTTAAATTGCCGTTAAGTCTGCCAATTTCGGCAAGTCATTCGGTGTTTCACGGACAATGAGGATGAGGAGTCCCCTGGAGGAGCGAGATCTCTGGAACGGAACGCAGCGGAGCGGAGCGGAAATAACAATAAAAATCAGGTCGCCTTCATCTTCATTTATCAGGCGATGGAAGACAATGAAAGTGGCCTGATGCCCCCCTGGATGCGGTGCGGAGGCTGGGGCATGAGCCACACCGATTGCGGGAGCTTGTCAGTTGCCGTTACAATAAATTAGCCTGTCAATTTTCTCTCTCGCTTTCGGTTATCATGCACAGCGTCCCGCCCTCGTGCTTGCACTCGCGAATGCCACATCCGAATATTTCGGAAATTAATTACGCGCTTCTTCGGATGAGGAATCCTTTCCTTCGTCGGCAGTTTGACTTTCGCCGCGTGCCAACTCCACCATGAGGCGAAAATTACCTCAGGGAACTCCGAATGACACCGCAACTATCTCAAGGAACTCCGAATCGCTTTGATAAATGAGCAAGTGATAAGGTTTATGAGTCCGCTCCAAATAACTCCGAAAAATAGATTTTATCCGGAATTAAATAATAAGTAAGGGACAGAAACTGGTTAAAACATTTTAAAATACTTAAACTCGTAGATACACCGAAAAAGTGTACTCCAAAAAAGTGAAGTGAGAATATTTAAGAATTTTTAAACTTATCAGCTTTTAAACTAAATAGTTTGTATTTGTTACTAAAAATTGAATTTGAAAAACTCCGAAAAATATATTATTGAGGCAGAAAGTTCGCGAATGTTTTCTATCCTTGCAGATTTTTGTGTATGTTCTCTCAGTCTTATCGAATCAGCATCGATTGATTCATCTCCGATCTCTTGTTCCCTTCTGATATATATACATATATCGTACTGCATTGTTCTATATCGCAGGACTAACAATATTTAGACCGGAATAGGGTAGTCACCGCACAAAAACCTATGAAACCCTATGAAGAATATTTTTGAATATTTTCTTGAAAACACAGAAACTTGAATTCCAAAACAATAGATCCATAGATCATCCATATAAAATCATGAAATTTGCTAAGGAATCAAAGAAATCGACTGTAATCTGTAATTCCAGTCTGAATGAAGAAACAAATATAGAACGAACCCGAAAACACAAACAGAAAACTGCGCAGCGCAGCACTCGAGAAATAATCATCCGAGAAACACACGAAGAAAAGAAAGAAAAAGTGCTGCGGAATAGCTGCAATTTAACGATGTCGTTGCTCTTTCACTCTCCAGACTCCACTCCACTCCTTCACTCCTCCACTCCACCGTTCTCCGCGTTCCGATTCGGTTCGGTTCAGTTTTTGGTTTTGGGGTTTGTTCTACTATTCCCGAAAAAGGGAAGGAAAAAACAAAAGATTTATGGGTCTCTTGTTTTAAGTGCTTCAAAAATAGTTTCATGTTGTGATTATTATCTGGGACTCCGACTTCGACTCCGAAATGGGTTGAAAAAAAGTGAACTCCAAATCGAAAAAGAAATGAAATTTTCTATTAACTTTAAACTTGAGTTTGGAGTTGCACTTTACACCCCCCCAATTGAAAAGTGGGGAGAGGCAGCGGCAAAGACTTCCTTTTGACAAAAAAAAAAAGAAGAAAAAAACAAACTGGTTTCGTCTCCTCCGAATGTATCCGAAAAAGAAGCCAGTTCGATATTTAAGAGCGAAAACCACCAAAGAGAGGAAAAGAAAAAACTGAAACTGGTTTTTATTTTGGCTTGCGCTTGGGCTTGCGTTTGGGCCTGCGTTTGGGCCAATTGTTTGAAGACTAGAGAAAACTACTATGTACCTTCGCGAGAGGCAGGCACACGTGCAATGAACTTGCGCGCTTCTAAAAACTAGGATGCAACTATTGGGAGCTGAGCTCCAAGCAGAAGTTGTTCCCCCACCAGCCCCTGGGCATTAAACGAGTCCTGTGTCTGTTTCGCTTGATGTTTTGATTAATTTCGCTATTAGAAGTGGAATTTCTCTATAATTAAATGGTGTGTGTGTGTGCGTCTTCTTGCAGCCTAAAATGTGCGTTCTACACGGGTGATTGACCATGAAAACAGATACCCGCCGACCCGCCGATTTCCGACTACAATTTGGACACAAAGTCGCGGAGTTTTGGAGTCAAAGTCGTCGGAGTCGTCGGAGTCTCTGAATCTCGTTCCCGTTCCTAAAGCGAAGACCTGAAAACGCGCCTTTGTGTCCAGGTTTTGTTCTTGTTTTCTGGTTATTTTTTTTGTGTTGCCTGCATCTTCGGTGGCAACTTCTGCCGCGACTGCTGTTGGGATCTGCTTTTGGCGGCTGGTTTCTCTGGTTCAAACAAAAAAAAAATGTAAGTTTTAGGCCGCCTTGCGATGGTTTTTTACCCCCCGCTCGGTCAACCCCATCCACCCATCCATCCATCCATCCTGCTGCTGGTGCGGCTGCTGCTGCTGCCGCTGCTGCCCTGTTGCCATGATTAATGATGCGTTCTGTTGTGATTCGTTCTAAACGTGGGAAATCGGAGGCAGGCAGCGTCAGAAGCACAAGCTTTTTCGAAAGGTTTGAACCCTGTCTACCTTCTACCTTTTACTCTTCTTCTGTGTGTTTTTTTTTGTGGTTTCTTTTGTTCAGCCAGAGAACCGAACCACGCAATAATTATTTTTGGCCATATATAGTTTTTGGGTATACCAAACAAATTCTTTGACCAATTAATTTTGTTTGACAAGTGTTTGAGTTTCAAATAATCGGTATTGAACAAAAACCAAGAGTTTGTTATGCTAATCTTTAGATCGTACATGAAAGAAATGGAAATTATGAAAGAATTTCTATGAATTCTAGACAGGTTTGGAGTTGGTTCATTTCTTTGGCAACTGATTAAAGGCTTACAAATGTTTTGGTAACAGGTTTTGGATCCTGTTTATTGAGAGTTGATTGATTGGGTAAAAGATCTACCAAGGTGCGGATTTCTTATAAACAATTAAGATAACTAATGATTGGTAAAGAACTAGTGAATCGATAAGATTCGTATGAGGAAGGCATAGAATGATCTTTTGCTGTATTTCATTTGGTTCAAGTGGGAGAAAGACTTTTCATTTCAATAAAATAAGGAGTTAAATATTTATCAATTCATTAAGGATCTTCCACAACAGATCTTTCATAATCGCATAGGTGTTTTTTAAGAAAATTGAGTTCCAAGGTATGTAAGATCGTTCGCCTAGAGATCTATTCTCAGTTGGATGTTTTTCCTATAATTCCAAAATTTCTTAGGTAATTGTTTCCATGAAAGATCTTCAATTAAGAGATCACCAAGGGCTGTAATAGCTTCCCGTATTTACATATTATTTATAGAGATTTTCCAAAACAATTTTCAAACAGATATTGATAGATCAATAGATTTTCGAATAATCTTTTGATACTGATTTACTTTTCTTATTCCCTTATTTTTTGTATTGTTTTTCTCCTTCCTGAAAATATTTGTTTTGTGGGTGTGTGAGGGGGATGCTGTGTTTTTTTATTGCTCCCAAAATATTTTCCTAATGTGGGTCTTATAATTGATATTAGCCGTCGCTGCTATCGTCGTCTCACATTTCTCGCCCTCTTCCTGACAACCTCCCTCCCTCCCTCCCTCCCTGTCTGTCTGTCTTTTTCTTGATTGCAACTCCATTTTGGCCAGCAGCCAAAAGATGCAGCCCGTCTTGCCACATCTCTGTTTGCCTCATACCCCAAACTTTGCTCCCCCTCTCCATCCCCATCTCTTTCTTCAACTTACACTCTCTCTTCTGCTAGCTATCTCCTTCTCTTTTCTCTTCTCTCTCTTTCCGTCTTTTGCCTTGCCCAAAAAAATACAACAAAAAAACATACATACATAAATCTTGCTTCGCGGAGCGCACTTCCTTCCAAAAGACTTTAAACTTTAGAACTTTATTTGACGAAATGGCAAAAAAAAAGCTTATTAGCGAACGCTCTTTGACTCTCCCCGTCTCCCTCTTACCCTTACTCTGACTCTTCCCCCCCGCTGTTCTTTCTGAAACTAATTTGCAAGCGATTCTAACTGTAATTGTGAGAGACGTAGTAGAGAGGGGCATGAGAGGCATGAGTGCACAAGTGCTCATTGATTTTGCTTAGGCTGCAGTCAACACCAACACCAAACACACACACACACAAACAACCACAACATGCACTTGGGTTATTCTTCTACACTTTGCTGCTGCTTTGCCTCCTCTCTCTGCTCCACTGCTCTCTCTCTCTCTCTCTACTCCTCTCTTCTCTTTTCTGGTGCTGTTTTACTACTCCCCACAGAGTGCATGCAGTTGTTGTTGTTATGGGGCTTGCTGTTGGGGCTCTCCCTCTCTCTACATCTGAAGACATATGCTGCCTGCTCTCCACAAAACGAGCCCAAGTCAACAGCCAAGGTATATGAAAATAAGGTACGGTCTAACAGAGATGACTCGCATGACAGAACCGAGCAGTTGTTAATATCTTTTTGAAACTTGTGGAACTGCAATATTATTAGTTAAGTTGTCGTAGATCTCAGTAGAGAAGTATTGTATGTTTTATTGTGATTTCAAAATAGTAAACAGTGTCAAAGAATCTCCAAGAATACCATTATCTGGTATTATATAATATTGTATTGTGAATAATATTCCTTAATGTCGTTTCAATGCATTAACAGCTGATCGCCTGCAATATTGAGCTAAACATTAATGGAACAACCTAGTGGATTATCTTTCGGTAAATCCATTAAAATTGGCTACTACTCAAGGGCCAGTCAAGCCTTACCTTTTCCAATTACACCGTGAACAAACAGCTGCTCTCTCTCGACTTGTTTCTCTCTCTCCCACGATCTTTCGCTCCCATCAACAACTTCTTGAGCCAGCCGCTGATCGCTCGGACGCCTGCGTCGTACTCCGGTAGTCAGTTGTTGGTTTTGTTCAGAGTTTTCAGTTGCTTCAGAGTCGTTTTCGAGTGTACAACAAGGAACCGGGATCGTGGGCCCCACTCTCGATACGATACGATACGATCCGTTTTTCGATACGATTCCATTTGTTGTTCTGTGCCGTCGTCTGTGTGTCGCGTGTGCCATCATTTAACACAAAACTCGCAAATTAATCCCCGAAATGTTTAGATGATTACTCTCCGAAAAATCCTCAAGTCATTTAAGTGGAAAAAATATATATTAAATAATTATCGTAATAGCGAAAAAATATAAAAAATTGTGTTTATGGGCAAAACGTGCGGCGGCAACAAAATGTAAATGCTCAAAGCAAAGTGAAGTTTCAATCAGTGGCAGAAGGGCTATTAAAACCCACCTCCTAAAAATATCAAGTGTAAACCAACAAAAAATTAAAACCACAAAAAAATGTAAATATATTGAAAGAAGAGGTGTATATTTTTGCAAGCAGTTTAAAGTCGTACTGAAGCGAGAGGAAAACATTGAAAGAAGAGCGAAGATGAAGCTCGTCTTCCAAAAACAAAAAAAGATTCATTTCTAACAGTAAAAGTTGCTTATGTCACGACTCAAAGAGAGAGACAACAACACAAGAAGAGAGAGAGAGAGATACCACCATCCCATATATCATTTACTCGAAACGATCTGGCAACTCTAGCGTCTATCTGTCAGCCGTTAAGTAAAGTTGTTTAACTTGTTTCTTTTTTCTGTTGTTTTTTTTTCTGTTTTTTGGCCATGCCACAGCAGTTTTTCTGCTTTTTTCTGCTGCGCTGCTTATCTTTTGCGCATTTTCTAACAGCCACCCTTTGCCTCTCCTTCCTGCCCGAAAACAATAATATTCATTATATTTTGTACTTAATTAACTTGTCGAAATAAACAACAACAAAAGACAATATACTTTCCATGAGAACTTTTCTATGGCGAGGGGAGACTTTCAAATGGTCTTTTTGGTTTATGATCTTCCATTGTGTTTGAAACGTTGGAATAAATCAATGGAATGTAAATTTTTGGTTTTTGATGGAAACGAAACGTTGGGTTAGGCACGTGTATAGCGATCGATCTCTGAGATGTTTTGGGCTGCTTTCTATGAATGATAAACAAAATCAATGAAGTTAATGAAAGTTTGGGACTTTTACTTGGATATTTTTTGGAACATGCTAAGGAAATTAAGGCTAATGATGAAAGAAATAATCAAATGATGAAACCTTACTGAAATATACTCCGAGATTTTCTTTTCGAACTTCTGATAATACATTTATGAACCTTTTTAATAAATAAATAAAAAACAATATCATTTTATGGCTTTTTCTTCAAGAAACATGCAAGAACTTTATCGGAAAGTTAAAGGAAATGGAAAACTTATTAAACAGAATTCTGTACCGTTTGAATTTGAATAAAAGTTAGGGAAATGTATTACTGGATAGTGTTATTCAGTTAAGTCGTACCAGAATTCATGGAAAAAGTTATCTAATTATAGAAAAATGATGAAATATCATAGAAAACTAAAGACTAAGCAACGACTAGATCATGGAGAGTTAATTTCTTGATGGCATCACTGTATTAGGGCACGTGGAAGGGCAGGGATCTTCCTAGACATTTTGATTACCGTTTTCCTCTCCCTCCCTTGATCTCTATTTGTATTTACCTTTGGCCTCTTCTCGCTCACACGAAACCAATTAGCGAACCCTTAAGGGCGCCTCCTCTCCGACTCTTAACGAACCTTCAAATTTCAAAGTCGTTTTATGGTCTAAGCACCAGGCCAAAGGAAGGTTCCCTATAGCAGGTAGCAGATCCTCAAAAACGGATCTCTCTCTCTTTGTTTTCATTGTGTAATTCAATATTATTCTTCTTGTGGATAGACCAGGCGATCCTTAGAAGATATCTTTGTTCTGCCTCTGCCGCTGCCTCTGGCTCTGCATTTGGGTTTCTGTTTCGGTTATTTGCTTTTCGAATTTCATTTGATTACGAGTATGTATGCATGGTTGTGTTTTTCGTCGGGTTTAGGTCACTTTGCGCTTTAGCCAGAATTTCATTTGTCGGTTTGTCGGTTTGCTGTTTGCTGTTATGTTTTTTCTTTGTCATTTGTTTTGGCTCTGGCCACGTTCATGGCAAATGCTTAAGCCTGCTTATCACGTAACCCAACAAGCAACCAACCAAACAGCTCTGAAAACCTATGGAATAACACTCTTGACTCTCCGAGTCTTGTGTTGAGGTTGACCGATGGACGGATGGATGGACGGATGAGTGTTTTTGCTGGCAGAAGGCGGACTTTATAATGCGAGTTTATGTGGGTGTGGTAGCCATAAAGGAAGTACATATCAATCTTCATTCAGTTTTAGGCGATTTCAATGATTGCTAAGTGTTTCCTTTTGTTTGCTGTTGAATAACCCATTAATTTTCATAGTTTTCTTAGTTCAACATTCTTAAAACAAGAATATTTTTTCAGATTTCGATGGAGGAATTCTTAGAAGATTGTTGTATAATTTTTCAGACATATTTTCATCATCTGACGTCTGATAGCAGACTTTTCTTAGTTATTAATTCTTAGAAGAAAATTGCCTGGCCTTACGCGGCATTTTTATGAAAGATCATTCAAATTTTAAGCAGAATTCGTTTTTGATTTTTTCTTAAGTTTTCTATGAAATTTCATCACATTTTGTTTGGAAAACTAGTAAATCATTTCCTTTAGTTCACTTTGAATTTTTCATACATTTCTTAGAGAAATCTTGAATTTCGTCATTCTTTAATACCTACTTGAAAGTTGTCTTCTTTTCTATAGACATATAGTAATTGTATTGTTATTGCATTTAAGATAATCGACTAAATTATTTCTGATCGCTGTTTCACGAAGTATCATTCATTTCCATCATTCCATCCATCCATCATCTTCGAAACCCTCTTAGATCTAGAATAATTTCGCAATTCCCCGATGCTCTTTCGACTCTGGTTGTTCCATGACGTACAAATTGGAGTAGTTTTCTAGATGTGGCTTCTAGTAATCGGGGGCATATGCATGTGTCACCCGTCAACCCCATTAACAGTGTGTATTTCTCAACATTGCACTCTACTTTTCTGCTTTTCCCTTTCCTCACACATTTCTCCGTCTTATCAGGCGGCCTCTTATCGCCGTCGTTTTGAGGTGGCTTTTGTGCGGCTCCCAGGGCCATTAAAAGTTCCGTTTCAGATTTCAATAGAAATCAATTCAAGAGCTCCACTCATGTTCTCTCGACCTCACTCTGGCTTACCTAAATCTTTTGTTTATATAGACACAGGCATTATTTTCTCCCCGGTGGGGACCTCCATAAAAACTAATAAAAATAACAAACCAAAACCCCATTAAAAGGTAGCTTGAAATTGTCGTTAAAAAAACTGAGAAATAACTGAGAAATAACCGAAGAACAAAAGAGTAAGAAATAAGAAATGAGAGGGAAGCGATAGAGAAAGATGGTCGTAAAAATCTCACATATGGAGAGAGGAGGGACATTAAACTTTTCGTAAATCTGGAAACAAATGTACGAAGAAGTAACTACCGGCCGTGCGGAGTCATAAATGTTTTTGGGATTAAAAATATTTTGATGGCTGACGATTAAAGCAGTTAATTTTTTACCAGTGTTTCATTCCTGGTATACGATTGGGATCTGTAAAACTGACTAAAACTGAAGATACACTAGGGGAAAGAGATGTAACATGAAACAAAGATGGACATGTAAAATGTCACTGGCAGTTGGATAATTATGAAATAATATTACGGGTAGATTAAAATGTGTTTTAGGAACGATCAGCCTCACGTATAGGAAGCCTCAGGAATTCTTTAAAATTCCTCACCGAAAAAATCGAACTGAAAATTTTGTATGGCGTGACTCATCGTAGTGTTTATATTGTCTTTGGTTACACTGATTATAGATATTATAGAAAATTGTATAAATAGTAAACCTTTTTTCTGGGCTCTTTACTTTCGAGGGAATGCATTTTCTCAGTGTAGAGCCTATCTATACCAGGAAGAAAACTCCACTTGAAGATAAAAAAAGATCCTAACAAATGAGCAAACAGTAAAATTGTCTACAAAATGAGAAGTACTTAAGAGAGGCAAAGCTGTGTGTGTGTGTGTGTAGCAGGTACCTAAGAGCGCGTTATCCATTATCCATGTTAATTATCGGTGGAGTAGAAGGAGAGAGGGAGAGAGGGAGAGGGAGAGAGAGGAGAACAGGCCAAACCACTTGTGTGGTTCGGGGTTTTTGCTTAATTTATAATGCAAAAGATGTTGCTGCTGCTGCACACAGAATCGATCCATAGAATCCTTCCTGTATGCCTAACGGTTGTTGCAACCACCAACAGAAACGACAAAAAAGGTTGCCTCTTCGAAGGTTGCAAATTCGAAACAAGTTTTACCGATCGCTCGCTCGCCCTCTCCCTCTCTCTCTTTCTCTTACTTGTTGGTCTTTTCTTCAAAACTGGTTGGCAGCGCACTCTTTTGCGTATTGCAACAGACTCCCCTCCCCCCCTTTGCACTTGGCTTTTGAGTACCGTTAGCAATTTGCCAAAAAGTAAATTGACTCGAAGAGAAAAAGATTCAATTGCGGCTGCTGCAGCAGCAGCAGCGACGGCGACAGCGGCTCTCGTGTTGTTGTTCATAAAAATTGCATTTTTATGGTTGTTGTTTGGGGCACACCGCACACGGCACCGCACAGAGAGCGGGTCAAGGTCAGCTACGTGCCATTTCATTTCTCGAAAGATTTCTTAACCCAAAAAAAATAACTGAAAATAAGAGATAGAGAGAGAGAGAGAGAGAAACAGAAATCATGACAAGCGAAAGCTCTGATCTTTCTCTTCCCTTTTGAAACTGCTTTACTGCCTGAGGAGGCACCCTTTCCCTTTAGCACTGCTTTCCGAACTGAGTATTCTACCTTACCGTTTAGCACTGCTTCTATAGGATGTGCCTGTCTTCTCTTAAGAACTGCTTTACGTGTGATGATTCGTTTCGCTTGCCATCAGGGCACTGCTTGTTCCTCGATCCCGTTGAGAACTGCTTCGAACAATTCATGCTGAAGCTGCTTCTCTTCCCCTTGAGGGCACACTGCTTTGCTGTTTTCTCCTCTCCTCTCTTCCTCGCTGACCGCACTACTTCTGCTGCTTGACCGCTTTAATTTATTTGGCGATTTTTGCTTTGTTCACGCTTCTTCCCCCCTCCCACTCCCCACCGCCGCTGTTGTCTCTCTCGCTGGGCTTTTACATTTACCTCTTTCGGAATCAGGTCAAAGCGGTTGCGCTTTCTTTCACTTTGCCACCGCCACGCCCTGTTTTTTGTCTTTGCTTCTTTTTGGCAGCTTTCCTTTCGATCCCCTCGAGGCGCGGATCTGCCGTTGAAGGGTCAGGCAAGGTCACCACATGCCATCAATTCAGATGTTTTACGGCCCATAAACAAACTTTAAGGGAAAATTGTTGAACCAACCAACAAATACCTCGCCTTCCTTCAATGAAACGAATCGCAAGAAAATCCCCCAATTTTAATCTAAGACCTATTCAACACTGACGACTGTTGCTCCCAATTTCGATTGTAAATAAAACCCCAAGTAAAGCCACGCCTATTTTTGCAGCAGATTGTCGTTAATCATTTTGAAAGTTGGTTAGATTTTCGTCTTGGAATTGATGTTAATTGTTGTACGATGACGGCCTCTGCCTCTGGCTGTGTCTGTGTCTGCCAACAGTGGCTACCAAAAGGAGACGCACAGACTACAGTGGGGCTCAATGAACTGCCATGCCTGGAGGTCTCTTCGCACTGCCCACGGGGGCTGCCACAGAGATTGTTGACTGTTTGTTGGGGGTTTTCTAAGGTGCGTTTCAAGGTTTGTTCGCAGCTGGAGATGCGACGAGTAAATGCGATTCCTCTTCTAAATGGAAATGTGAATGAACATCAATGGAAATTGTGTTCTATTTAGTTCAATGTCTTTGCTCAATCATAAATCAATTTCTGGGCTTCTTGCGAACAATTACAAAATCAATGAAGCTGGTGATTGAAGATAATGATTGAGGGGGCCTAACCTCAACCGACTTTGGCTGCTGCTTCATCATCATCGATTAGCATTTCTGTTGCAACAGCAGCCGCCGCTCATCGAATGCTGCAATCGAGTCTCGTTTTTGCCAGCAAAAAACTTCGATTATAAAGGGAATTATTCTTCGAGACACGTTTTTCTCTGTGGCATTAATATTCTTTTGATTTATGACAAAACAGTGCGTTTCGTTGGCATCAAAGCACTTGATATGCTCCGATCAAAACAGGAATCAAATTTGAGGTTTTTGTGATTGATTGCTTGTTTCGCGGGGCAATTAAATCTACGTATGATGGACTCTTAAATAGTTTTTAGCCTCGCGCTTCCGCAACCGAAATGTACTTGAGAAGAAGCATCGCTCATTAAGTCTCAAAGTTAATGTATCTTGCGGATGTGTATCTGTATCTGTGTGACTCGAATTAGTGCAAAAACAAAACCTACGAAAAACCTCGCTTCAAATGACTTCGAACTGCTCTTGCAACAAATCACGACCGAGTCTCATAATCTCTAAACAAATTTGTTTCCTCCCTGAAGTTCCAATTGAAATAGAGAAAAAAGTTGTAGGCCGGAAAAACCGATCACTGGTCAAAAAGTAGCGTGAAAAGCGCTGGCTGTGTTTTTTCCTGTGCGTTCTTCGGGCTCCCACAAATGATTCCCTGCGTGAGTCTGGCCGAAACGAGCGTGATTGGCAACATGAAGGAGCGCGTCAAGGAAATGAAGGTGTTCGGGTGCCGCCTCAACTTCTGGAATCACATCGGCCACAGTCTGACCAGTTCCAAGGCCAAAGAAGGTAAATATCTATCCATCAAGAAGTATCAACTATTCATGGAATAGCAAGGGGGAATAGCGGGGAGCCAACAAAAAGGGGCTCCCCATGGCTCTGTAAAGGTATCAATAGATGGTGCCAAAATAGAAGGGGATACGATTGTGCGCAAAGAACAAATGTCTAATGGAAAATACTCATGGAATTCTTGAGACATAACTGGAAATATTTTTAAAATTAACTGCTATAAAAACTACCATTATTTGGGAATAAAACATTAAAAGTGAAAAGACTTCATATTGATATTTAACCTAAAAAATATCAAATAATTTTAGGTGTATGAAAGAGTACATTTTTGTGAATATTATATAGAATATTGGATGATTTTGTAATATGCCCTTCACCAAAATCTAGTATATGTAGTATCTAGTATTTCTAGTATATCTTGTATATAGTATATTTGGTATATATTGTATCTAGTATATAGTATATCTAGTATAAAGTATATCTAGTATAAAGTATATATAGTATATAGTATATCTAGTATCCAGTATATTTAGTATATAGTATATCTAGTATAATGTATATCTAGTATATAGTATATCTAATATATAGTATATCTAGTATCTAGATACTACTATATGTATATAATTTTTGAAATTTTTGTTGTTTTTTGTTTTGTTTATTTGACTAAGAGTAAAAATGGTTCTAGAAGGTTGATTGCTCTTCAAATAGACTATTTGACTATAGACTATAGACTATTATTATTATTACGGCGTTTTGAGAACAGTTTCAAAGTTCTAGGGTTCTATAACGATCTAAAACATCCTTAAGCTAAGAACAAGATGCATCTTAACATTTCTGGAAGGTTTTTAAAATAATTTCCTAAAGAAAAATTCGCTCTTAAAGAACTTTTAATTTTCGGAAATATTTTCAACCAAGTTCTGGCGGAAGCGAAAGATATTTACAGTCACTCTATGAAGTAATCTATTGCACTTGCATTGTTACAGCTTTTTTGTAAACATTTTCAGAGTATTTGTAGCACCAGAACTTCCTTATGCATTTGTTTATGTCTTGCATTCCGTAAACGTTACAGAAAATAAACATAAACATTCCATCTTTTTATTGAAAAATTCCCGGTACTGGAAATGGAGACTCCAAATTCCCAGTACTGCAAATGGAGACTCCAAATTCCCAGTGGAAATGGAGTGGCAAAGTGTGTCAGTATTGATATAAACAGATCTTAGGTCGATTATATGCGCATGCGTCATGCAGCAGTGCCCCTCAGTCGATGGTCCTACGTTTCCTTCTGGTATCCGCAAGGTCTGGTGCGCCTTTAAGATCCATAAAATCTCTCTTTGATGAATAGATCTTCATAGATAGATTCTCGCATGCAAAACGAAAGCTCATCGCTGGCATAGATCGATCCCGATTAAAGCCGAATCATCTTTAAGAAGAGGCGTCTCCCACCGATGGACGATGATGGCAGACAGACTCCACTCCGAAGCGAAGCCGGCATTTAGCGACAGTCTCTGCCACAGCTCCGTCTGCATCTGTGTCTGTGTCTTTCTCCTTCTCTGACAATTATCATGATTATATGGCCAGAGGAAAAGAGATGGCAGGCAGGCAGACAGACAGGCAAGAAGGCGGTTATTAGATGATCGTCAGGCAACAGACAAACTCGTAAGAGTTGGAGCATCACCATCTGCTGCCTGGAAGCTTGAGACGATGCCAGGCACACGATAAAAGCCAGAAACAGAAAGGAAAGACAGCAATTGCATAATTGAAATCAATTAGCAGGCGGCAGCCAAGCCCCAAAGAACAGAAGAAAAAAAAGAAAGAAAAAAAGATAAACTTGCCCCAAGAGATCCACATAGAGAGGCTGCCGCAGCAGGCGGCGTCTCATCCACAGTAAAAACTGAAAGTGCCAGGTGAAGGCAGCAAATTATTGTGCATTCTCGTTCTCGTTCTGGTCATGGCTCCTTCTCTCTCTCTCTCTCTTCAGGCAAATGCATCAATGCCAATTCTGAACTGAGGAAACTGTCAAACGTCGAATGTTGTATGCCCTACGAAATTCATGAAATAGAGCTTGCAGGAAATACTAAAGAATACTAACGAAGAGAATAAGAGTGTAAGCTGCTACTCCTTTCTGCTATAAATCATGTCTTTCTGTGATAGAGTACCACAAGGCACTATATGGCATTCAGAATTCAGATCTATGGTAGAGGAGTTCTACCGAATCCCGAAACGAATTCCAACTGAGAAAAGGAAAGCGTAAGCTGTTCTATGTGTGGAGAATATTTAGCATACGATTTTCTTGTATGAAATCAAAATACAATCTTGACAGAATCTTTGGTCTATAATCCATATAATCTCTGGTACCTCACATCAATAATGAATAAAATTTTTGTTCCATGGGGCACGTCCTTGCTCTTAACTACATTTAAAACTAAGTTTTCTGCGCCAGTCAGATGCTCAATTCAAATGTTTTAAAGAGTATGTTCGAGAAGGCAACAACAAAATACATGCTGTGTGCATGATCGATAGTGATTACTGCTTGAATCGAGTAACGTTGATACAGATTGTCATAAGAAAAGTCCTAAAGCCAAGAACAAGACGATTCTCAATATCCCTAGAAATATTTGCCAATGGTTTCTGTTGATTGCTGGAAAAAAGTGTTATATCTTTGTTCTAAAATATATTGTTCTAATATATCGCTGTTCTAAAAAGTGTTATACCTTTTGTTCTGAAAGAGTATAAAAAAAGGAGGATACGCACATCGGTTTTTTTTCTTGCAAATGCAATTTCATATGCAACGAATGACAGCCAGAAAACGAAGATTGAAAGATGCTCAATCATGCTGTATCACACGTCACTCTTCGCTCTCTTTTGGTCTATTTTTCTCTACTCCTCTCGCCCCCTCTCTCTTTCTCCTCTGTTTTCTTTTCTGTCTCTATTTGGACGCCCATTTTCAAGCGTTTTCGAACGCCTGACTTTCGGTTTTTGCTCGCTGTTTATTCTTCGGGCTGTGCCTGTGGCTTTGTTTTTGCTTTGCTTTTGCTTTTGCGCTTTAGCTGATTTTGCATGCCAAAAGTTGACAGTAAAATTATTGCATTGTTGTGTGTGGTTTTTGTTGCTGTTTGCCGTTGTGTGCCTATTTATGGCCTTTACTTAACAATGACCACAAAAATTTGCAATTTGCATTTGCAATTTGAGCCCAAGAGGTCGCTCTATTTCTGCCCTCTGCTCTCCCTCTCTCTCTTTCAGCCTCTCCCTCGCACTCATTCGCACATGCCACTTGTTGATTGTCGGCTGCGAGTGGAGCCGTGCGGCTTTGTAGCTTTCAAGTTGACCAAAATCAATTGACCAGAAACATTCAATTTATTTTGCTCGGATTTTTGTATATTTTTTGTTGTGGTTGTTGTTTTTGCAGCTGAGTTTTCTGTGCATGTCAAGCTGCGTTTTAGACGCATTTACACAGGGCGTGCTACATATAAGGGATACCCTGTAGGTGCAGGGGAATGTCGTATGTAGGGAGGTATATATGTACATACATCTATAGAAATAAATCAATTTTATAAAGACTTAAAGTAGAGAGCACAGTATAACCCTTTCAGATCACCAAAACGGTCTTAAAACCTTCAATAACAGGGTATAAACATAGTGTAGGTCTCGCAACAGTATCAATAGAATGTCGTGTGTTTCGTGCATGTGGCATCGAGTTAGATTGCCTGCCCAATGACGTCACAGCGCACCACACGATCGTGCCGCAATGCGAATTCGCAGAAGCAAAGCTCGCGCTTGACGCAGTTGTTAATAATTATTAATAGCAGACGGAGACGGAGCACCTGCTACTGGAGAGGGCCTCATTTGAGAGATGAAGAATTGCGGTGATTCGCTGTAACAATGTGCCCATAAACGATTGGCTACACTACTTACGAATGACGCAAATCGAAAGCCGTTGTTATGGATGATTTACGATCTATGACGAGGAAATCTATGAAAGATATAGATGGAAAAATCTGGAAAATATTTAGAATTTAATAAAAATTATACATTAAAATATAGTATTTAAAAATATTTTATTTTATTGACTTTTAAAGGCAGTCTTCGTACTCCTTTTCGGAGAAATATTTGCTATTTCGGGAGACATAATCAAGTGTTTTTTGTTTTTGCTTTACAACTGCTTGGACTGCTTGCCGGACGTGATGTGAATGTCCCGTTAATGAAAATGTGCTTTGAGTCGAATTTTCACTGTTCGATGGGTTTTCCACTTAACATCTGCTCGAAAACAGCCTTCGCATAAAATTTTTACCAAAAATTGGCTACAATTTGTTGCCAATGGCACGGCACGTTCACGTTTCTGAGCTGTGGAGCCGGTAGCTGGTAGCTGGCGGAGGGAGGGGGAGGTCGCCAAACCAGTTGGGCAGTTAAGCAGTTGAGCAGTTAAAAGCAGTTGCAAAAAGCATATTTAAATAATGTGTATGGATATTGTGAATTGTCTTTAAACTGAAAGACAAGACCCAACGCAATCGACGGATCGTGGCACTGCACCTGGAGATCGGAGATCTCTTGGATCTGTTCTGTTCTGTCTGCTGTCAGGCGACCTAAAGATCTTTGAAGCCATCCGGTTCGAATATTTACATACGTCTGGCCATATTTTACGAGCATATTTATTGTAAATTTGCATCCAAGAGAGACCAGAAAATATTGACAGACTTGAAAATGGGGAAATCCGAAAAAAGTGAACCATAAAAACAAAAACAGAAACACAAAATATACATACATCAAGGTCGACATCACAGAAGAGCATCATCGAAAAACAAAAGTTGCTTATCAAGTTTATGATTTTATATATACATAGTACATGCATGTACATATATGTATATGTAGGAGTCTCGTATGGATATTATATATTCGTATTTTTAGGGGTATTTGTGGATAGTTTTGGGGCTGCTCTTTTAAATGCAATCTGCGGGCCAAATTTATATTAAATTAATCAACCATAGATATGTATATATGTATATTTACACATATGTACATATGTATATTTTTCAACGTCATTTCTCATATGCAAATTTATTTGTTTTTTTGTTGTTGATTGATTTTTTCTTTTTTTCAAGAGATCTTTCCTTTGTTGGGTGTTTGTTTTATGTTGTGTTAATTGGTGGACATAAAACCCCATGGGGTAGGCGTGACAATTGTTTAAAATCATGAAAAATTCAAAGCCCTAAGCTTTTTTTGGGGAAGTCTCTTAAGACTTGGGGCGTTTATCCGTCGATGTTGATTTATTTTTTCTGTGGAAATATATCTTGCAATTTATTGGGATTTTCGGAGAGTTGCAAAATGAAGTTTTTTATATGCAGTTGGGGCTATAAAAACGCTTATATATTTCCCCTTTTCTGGCGTTGGGATTTGTTTGTGGAAGTAATACTCATAGATGTACGAAATTGCACCTCCAAACACAGACTCCCCTTATACACTTGAAAAGCACTGTACTCGAGCTTAAGGTGTTTCTATTGTTGTTTGTTTACATCAAAATTAAGGCTAAATGCTTACATCCGAAGCTCATAAAAAAGCGTGTGAAAAATTGTTAACTAATTTTAATTTGCAAGTTGCATGCCGCATGCGGCATGCAGCAAGCACAACAACAAATTGCGAATAAATTGTTTGTTGGGGGACACAAAAATGTGCAGTCAGCAGCGAACAATAATCAAACAGGAAACGCCGCACAGAGACAACAAAAACAACAAAAAATTGTAATTGTTGGTGTGAATATTTTGTTGTTGTTTGTAATTGTTGTTGTTTTTGTTGTTATGCAAATGTAGGTTAATAACATTTCGATAGAATGCCCGACGAATACACAAAATGATAGACAACATTTAGCATAAGAAACAAAAGTTCAACAGCACCCAATAAATTGTCAACAACAAAAACTCAACAACAACTTCTAATGCCACAAAGAGCAGTGCAAAAACAGCGCAAAAAAATCTGTGTGGAATTCTAATTAAGTTTTGCATTTGTTGCTGGGAGAATTACGTGTTTTCGCCACTTGATTGAATTGTCTCGAGTGTCGCCACCCTGTCCCTCGTCCCCAGTCTCCCTCTCTGAAGTATCTGTATCTATTAGGTGGGTGTTCCTTTCCCCAATTAATCGTACTTTTACACGACTTGCCAGTTGATTGATTGCCCGATCCGAACCGAACGGTAATTTGTGGCACGGAATGCAGGGAATTATGCACTCAACGGCGAGTCGTCGCATTTAAGCATTCGACTCGGTGCCTCCTCCAGACGGAAGTGTTTGAAGTGGGAAGTGGTGCTGGTGCTTGGTGGGTAGAAAATAATCACAAATAAGGTTATATTGTATCTGATTATATTATCGATATGGAATAGGATGGGAACGTCAGGCAAAAGTCATCAATCAGTCGGAGAATTAGTCGAGGGAGCTCTGGTAGAGGCTACTGGTATTCGCAATTATAAGATTTATGAATGGGAATCTCATTTGCTTTGAATATTGAATCGCCTGGAATGAGTATTAAGTTTTAGTTTTAGCATAAACAAAATGTACATCCGGCAACAGGTTTCTTGGATAGAAATCCATGGCTATAGGATATGTCCATGGTGCAACCAAGACAGAGACTTTTGTATAAATATGTTATACAAATATATTGGGGAAAATCTTTATTTTTCTATTTAAATTATTCCCCTCCAATGACGTTCTTTTACGTTAGTGGAATATTCCCTAAAATATGTGGACCTCAGGGAAATGTTGCACTGTATTTAAAGAGAAGAATCAGGTATTAATGACAGTAAATATTTGACGAAAAAACACACACACTTCTTTCAAAATCTTTCTGTGGATAACTTTTCCATGTTGTCTGAGATTTTATTCAACTCTTTTTTCCTCTTTTTTGCCCCTCAACTTTTCTTAGAAACTTTCCTCGTTCTTTGCCACTCATTTGTTAAAGGCGCTAAATGGTCTTTGGGAGGGAGAAAAGGAGAAAAAACCTAATGCTTAGACTTGTGGCAGCTGCTGCTCTTTTTCTTCTGTGGCACGATCATCATCGTCATCTTTGTGCCGCCTCTTCTCTTGTTTCCCTCTGCACGTACCAACAATTTTCATGTTAACAAAATGCAATTGCATTGTTGGTGTTTTGGTGTTTGGTGTTGCTGTTGGCAGATGATGGTGTTGCTGCACGCGCTGCACTGCACACTGCCCCCCTCCCCCAACCCACTCCGGTGGTTGTTGCAACAACAAAAGAGGCGCAAATTAGCAAAGCAAACGATGGCTCTTGGCTTTTGGGTCGGGTCTTGTCTTGTAGTGTGTGGCAGCCAGCAGCCAGCAGCTGTTGCAGCAGAAGATGCAGAAATGATGATGAGGCAAAAGGCATCATCATCATCGAGAAGTGGCAACAACAAGTCAGGGGAGTGCCAGTGCCACTGGCAGTTCTGCAGAGTCGCAAGAGGCGGACGCCGCCAAAGAAAACGAAGACAAGAAACTTGAGAGCTTCTTTTTGTTGCCTACTTTCAGGCGGAAGATGAAAAGGCAAGACTCGAACACTTTTTGGAGTACAACATTTAAAGTAATATTAAGTTTTTGGATGCAAAATCAAATCTTAAACTTTCTTATTTCCAAATCCTTTTTGACTTCATTTTTCAGATCAAATGCCATTCGATTTCAGTCAATTAAAAAAAAAAGGAAATACTTATTTGAAGTGTCAAAATAATTAGTTTTTTAAACCACATTCATCTACAATTTTTTAAAATTTTAAAATAAATTTAAGAGAAACAAAATTTGTAATCGAATTTTTTAATTGAAATTTTGTAGATTGAATTTTTGAAATATATTTTTCAGCCAAATTTTTTACATAAATTCGTTCATTGAAGTGTTGTAATTGAATCAAAAATTAAGAACCTTCTTATTTAACCATTTTCTACAATTATAACAGATATTTTTGGTGATTTTTATTCTCAATTGCATTTCACTTTTCTATTTTTTTATTTCTACTTTTATTTATTGCCAAGTAATTTCCCATAGAAAATGCGTAATGTTGACTGAATGCTTAGGGACATGTTGCTGGCAATTGATGCTACATTTTTCGTACGTTATCGGCATGTTGCAGAGACTTCCCTGGTCTCCACATCACCTCCCTCTCTTTCTCTCTCTCTCGCTGCTTGGCCTGTTGCTTCATCATCTCTTTGGCTACGTTTTCGTCTTGTGCTTTGGTAACACTTACACCCCAAATAAAAAACAGTAAAGAAAAAGCAAACAAAAGAAAAACAACAATAAAAACCGCAGAAAAGCGAAGCTTAACGTTTTTTCCCTTTATTTTGTCTCTTTTGCGGCCTTTTCCAATCCACTTTTCCGTGTATTATACAAGCGAGAGAAGAGTTTTTTTTTATTTGCATTTGTCTCTTCTTTTTATTGGAATTTTCCTCTTTTTATTTGTATTTTTCTCTTTATTTTCATTATTGTATTTTTTTTTTGTTCTTTCAAAAAGTTGAAAAACTTTTGTCTGCTTTTGTCTGTGGAACTTTACCGTTCGACAGTCAAAGGAAAAATTCAACAGGAAAATTTTACAGTCGGAGCAAAAGAGCTTCTTGTGCGTGTGGCAAGAGGCAAGAGCAAAGAGGCACGCACGGATAAAAGATAAAAAACTCATGTTGCAGCTTCAACTAGTCCTCTCCTCATCCACTCCACCTCCTTCATCTCCTCTTTGGTTGAAAGCGAAAGAAGAGGCAGACCAACTACACTCCGAACTCTGCCCCTTGGGCGATCATTCTCCGTCTCTGTCCCTCCATCTCCATCTCTATCATTTTGTCTGTCGCTATCCCTGTCTGTTGCTCAAGTGTGTTGTCGTTTCGCTCGGCGGCTTCTGCTTCTGCTCTCAATACTCTCCGCTCTCCGCTTTCCACTCTCCACTTTACTCTTTGCTCCACTCTGCACTCCACTCCACTCCACTGCTTGCTGCTGCTTGTGTCTTGCTACAATTAAGTTTTACTTTATGTTTATGGCCTCCTCTCCTCCTCCTCCTCCTCCTCCTCTTCCTCTGTGTGTTGGAGTCTTTTTTTCTCAAACATTTGTATACTCTTTCGAAAGGGTAAAACTCATAGAAAAATACATTGACTAGAGGTTTTTTCCTAGTGATAAGAGAAGTTCACTGACAAGGTAGGCCCACTCATCGTTTCTTTTGCAATGATGATGGGATTTATCCGCAAAAAATTGAAACCAAACTAGATACGGATCCATCTCTAATAGGTGCTATTTAGCGGTAAAGATTCTAGCAACGATATAAATTTTAACATTAATACTTTGCAAGTTTATTTAGGATCTATTTTCTAATATAACATTATCCTACATTACACTAAAGTTTATTTTATTGAAAACAAATATTAAAAGAACAACTGAGAAGAGATTTTCGGTTTAAAATATTCAATACCAAAATGTTCTGTTAAGTTAAACTCTACGTAGATGGGTGTACCTATTATTATGATATATGGCATTCAATAAATACTTAGCCTACAATAGAAACACACAAATTTTGAAAAAGTGGCGATTTAGCCTTTGGTTCTTGGCATATCTCTTAGCTCAGCTTAGTTTACTTAGTCTCATATCGATCCTCTCCTGAATATACTCGTATGTATGTATTACGTCATGCAGCAGCACCCCTCGGTCGGGAGTTCGGGAGTATTGCTGCTTGGTCTGGATGGGGAAGGGAGGCTGCGTCTAGGTGCAGCCTTTGGGCCATGCCATCCATTGGTGGAGTCTTGTGTCGTGTGAAGCTGTGGTCTCTTGGAAGTGTATTTGTAGTTGCGGCTTCTCAGGTGCCGCTGGTGTTTCTTTCTTTCTTGTTGTTGCTGTTGCTGTTGGCGTTGCCGTTGCTACTGCTGTTCCGCTGCTCTCCACTTGCCAACAACTGCTTGTCGTTGCTCACCTTCGCTGTTGCCGCTGCCGCTGCTGCTGCCGCCGCTGTATTTGTTGCTGTTGCTAGCCATCTACTTCGTAGCTTAAAAATTTCATTTGCCATTTCAGTCAGTTGGCTTTTAAACATTTACTCAAACAGATCGGCGTCGCGCAAAGAAACAAAAAAGCAAAAAGTTGTGTGTGTTAATTTTAAGAGAAACAAGAATCAAATAAAATAATATTTACTCGTCAAATTAGGTTGTTTGTTGTGGTGTTTTTTCTAGTGCTAGGATTGTGTCTAAATATTGTAACATTTTAACCAAATAATTGTTTTCTTCATGGAAAACGCTTTCAAGATGGCGTCGTTTGCGAAAAGCGTGAAAGCCTGAGCCGAAGAAGAGGCAACAAAAGGGAATAATTACTGGAAATATGATGAAAATACTGGAAAAAATATGACAATAATCTCTAATAAAAGATTGAATGAATTATTATTGTAATTTAAAGAAATATTACGAATACAAATGAAGAAATGTTGAAGAAAATTAATGAATACTATTCGGAAATATTTAAAGAAAGATAATCATATTTTAAAGATATATTCAGATTTCATATGGAATATTCTGCAGAGAGTACACATGATAATAAATAAACATATTAAACATAATCATAAAATATTATGATTAATATTATGAAAAAAGTGTAATAATAATATGAAGAAATATGGAATAAAAACCCAGAAATTTCCTAAATGAAATGTTAAAAGAAATATGCCAATAATATTTAATGAAATATACAAAAATATGAAGAACTATTAAATGGAATATTATTATACTGATATTCTGATATATTGAAGATGCAACAATATTCTAAAGATAATCAAATAGAATAATTTCGTTGAAGAAATATCGAAATCTGCTGAGTGGAGCACACAGGAAGCACCTCACTGCGCCTCTCGTGTCGATGCTTTTTTTGAGGGCCACTCGAATCCGCCTGAGAGCCGCTTAACGGTAAAAGCCGCCGCTCGTAGACGGACGCTTAAAGGTCAACAACAAACCGATAGCTAGCATGAAAATGCCAGTGCAACAACAACTAAAACAACAACAGCAACAACAACAGAAGCAACAATTGCGACGACGACTGCGACAAAAAATTGCAAAAAGGAAGCAGCCATAAAACCAGTTTTCCAACCTGAAACTGTCGGTTGAAAGAATTGCAAAAATAAAACAACAACAAAAAACACAGAAAAGAAATACCGTATAAACTGAATAAACGATTTATGTGAAAGTGAATTGACACAATTACGGAAAAGAGGAGCTACTATATCTATATATAGACAGAGTGCAGTCTGCTCGAAGCCAGCGCAAAAAAGTCTCTTCTGTCTCATCAGAGGAACATCGGGGAAGGCATCAACTATGATGCTTTTATCGGCATTGAAGCTGGGTAAGAATTGGTACCGAATAGGTATTGTATGTGGGCACAAAATAGTCTTCAAACAATCTACAAACGAGTTCAGAAAATTTTCTTAGAGTACCAACCAAAAATCACGTAATTTAAGATTGATGTCCACTTATTTATCTTTTTGGAATATTTTGTTGTTTGGTTGATTTTTTGGTTTATTTATGATTTCCAAATATTTCAATGAAACATTTTATTCATTTGGAGATTTTCGATAAGTAAAGAAAGAAATCTGCCTGCTCTATCTCCATCTGTTGGAAGAGAGTAATCCTTCCTAGCTTTAGGGCTGATTGGCTATCTTTTGGCAACGGCAGCGATGCTTTCTCTGTCTCCCTTTGGCAGCAGCTTGAAGTTCTCTAGGGCTCTGATCTTCTCTTTGAGGACTCTGCTGCTCCTGGTCTAGTTCTAGAGAGGCTGGGAGCGTGCTCTATGACTCTCTCTGATGCCTACGCTGTCTGATCTGATTCTTCTGCTCCCTTTTGCAGCTGTGCGAGTATTCAGTGGATCTCCTTTTCATTCGATCACTCTGGGGCTGTGGAAACCTAGAGATGATTGTACCTCTGCCTTTTGTGAAATCTTACACCAAAAAACTATGAAATACTTCATAAAGTTCAGAGAACCCCTAGATACCTTCTGGTGAAACTTTTAGGAACACATTGGATTGGACTACTGTATATCTGACTTCTTGTCTTGCCTTTTAGACTCGAGATCTTGGGCTAGTTGGAATAGTTGTGGCCCCTGATCTTGTGGGCGTTTTCTCTCCACTTTGCCGTTGCCTGAGTCATCGGCCAATCATGTTGGTTGGCTGGTGGTTTCACCTGCTCTCAAGTCGAACACTGAAAACAGAATACTCCCCTGAAAACACGTGTTTGAAAGTCTCAATCGGAAACTGTGTGGATTTCTGTGCGATATTCTCGAGGTCTGCTGCAGCTGCAACAACAATAAAAACAAGAATTGCAATTTGCATAACAATTTCAAAAGAGACGAACGGAACGTGACGGAAAAAAAAATCATACAAATAGCAGAAAAATCTGTAAAAAACAAAGCAAAGACAATGAACAATTACACAATTAGCTATAAATACTTTTTGTACCGCGATAATGACAAAATCTGTGTCTGTGTGTGTTGCATCTTAACAGATGCAGTGCATGGATATGGTGCATGCCACCGCATAAGAGTACTCTCTCTCTCTCTCTCTCTCTCTCTCCTCTAGCCATTAATGAGGCAATTTATGAGAAGCATCGCGTTCATAAATGAAAAATGCACTTCCGTTTGGCCAATTTTCCACTGTGCTGTGTGTGTGTGGAAAAATGATTAAAGAAAAATCAGACTGCTTTGCAAAACGCGGAGAAAATGCTCTTTGAAGTGGGGAATAATAATGGAATTGAGTACCTGTAGAAATGTACTCTATATGGTGATCTACTGAAATACATATAATAGAAATTTCGCTTCGATAGAGAATACAAATATATATTATCATAAATCCTTTAAAGAACTCTCTTTTTATGAGTTATACATTTTTTCTGAACAAATCTAAGAAATAAAAATGTAATTTTGAGATTGGTGAAATTCCTTACTAAAAAATAAAAAATAAAATAAAATAAATAATACCTACAAAAAAAAAAAAAAAAATAGATAATAAGTTTATAAGACATTTGAAATCTAGAAACTGTATATGGAAATCTAGTATTGTACAATTATCGTATGCTTTTTCCAGTGTTGATTAAAACTTGTGAGTGTTGTACAAAGATTATTTCTCAATAATTTCTTGGTATAATCTCATGTAACAGGAACAAAATTCTTATAAAGAATTCCCAAATATTATTCAAATACCAAATTCTGAAATATAACTCCACAGTGTTTCCTTCCTTGAGTAGAATTTAATCCCCATTTCCATTGGTTTTTGGAGTATGGTCCTCGCTCTCTCGTAACAACTCCCAGAAAGCACTCATAAAACACAACAGCCTCCTGTTGGCTGGAAACATTGCAATTTTCCTATGATTATAGGGTGTACGAGAGAGCGAAAATGCCGCAAGTGCTTTTCATTTGCATTTGGTGCTGGAAAATCGGTAAAACAAAAGCCTGAACGGCAACCGACAACCGGCAAGTGCACGGAAAGTATCTGAAAGTGTGTGTATCTATGCGCTTGTGCTGTTGCTTGTTGCTTGTAGCTTTTGCTATGGGAAAGACAAACTTTCTATTTTAGTTTCAATCTCAGGCATCAATGTAGGAGGCAGGGGGAAGGGGGTGCGGGGGTACGATACGAGTATTGTATGAATAGTTGGAGTGCTGCTGCTGCCTCGAAGGCTGCTTTGTTGTCATCTTTTGCCGGCGCACGTTTCGCTGTTGTTTGGGAGGATGGAGCAGGCATTTTCACATGAAAAATGTGTGTGTGTGTGGAAGAAAATTGGCTTATCAATTGAAAGTTGGAGGCACAACTGGAGGGCAATTTTAGCACTTGATTATACATATATATATATGAATCATTATACATAAAACTGTTGGTATATCATATATTGGGAAATCGTTAACTGCCACTGGCTGTGCGACTTTCGCTTTACGATTTAACCTTCACTTTCTGTTCGATCGCAATTCTCGCCAGGCAGAGGCAGAGGCGCCTCCCACTTGAGGCAAGCACACACTACTCTACTCCTCCAACAAACCAAACCAAAGCAAACCAAACCAAAGCAAGCCATCCACGATGCAAAGTGGATTCCGAAATGTGTATCATGGAAACGAACGGAACGGATCGGATCGGATCCGTTGATGGCTGACTCATGGATTGGGGCACCACCACAGATTGCATAAGCGACGCCCACTCAACGTCTCTTGACGCTGGCATTTAAGTTTCGCTTTTTTTCTGTATCTTTATTTGTTTCTGAAACGCTGAAGCGCTTTAATTGGGGTTACACTTTTGAGTTCACTTTTGACGTTCCACATTATTTCGTTATTATAACACAGAAATCGTTTTGCCTAGACCAAAGTCCACGCACGAGAGCTGGAGCTCATCCAATCATCACAGTTTTGTGGGCGACCGAATGCCTTGAACCATTGACAATCTTTGTCAAATGTTTCAGTGCCGTTCAATTAATTATTACCTTGACGAGAATCGCCAAAAGAAAATCCGAAAAAACTACAAACCAATTTTTAAGGCGATTTGGCTAATTAATTGGATGGACAGCCCTGGGCACACACGCGCGTTCGTTGCTCTTCTCAAATGATTGAAAATTTCCATGAAATCGAAAGACTTGGAAAACGAACTTTGAATATGTTTGAGTGTATGTAGAGTGATTCTTGATTCAATTTCATAGAGTAGTAGATCAACAATTTACTGTGTAATGCGCACGACATGTATGTGGTTTTTTAGCACTATTTTCTCATTCATCTAAAGTCAAGTCTTAAATCTTAAATTAAATTAAAGCCTTTCTTTCTATAGTCTCTAATTTCTCAAATTTCTTTTGTGTGTGTGTTTTCCAGGCAACGGCAGTTCTCCAGCCCAGAATTCAACGCGCAGCATCAGTCCGAACAGTTCCACGACCAACAGTCAATTCAGTTTGCAGCACAACAGCTCCGGGAGCCTCTCGGGCGTCGGTGTGGGCAACGGCAACGGCGTCGTCGTCGGCGGCGGAGGAGGAGGCGGTGGCAGCATTGGCCTGGGAGTAGGCGGAGGAGGCGGCAGTTGCACGCCCACATCGCTGCAGCCACAGGTGAGTCGGGCACTAATTACACCCCAAAGATAAATGCTGTAACAACTTTCTTGTCTCGTAGTCCTCGCTGACAACTTTCAAGCAATCGCCAACTTTATTGAACGGCAACGGAACTCTATTGGATGCCAATATGCCTGGGGGTATACCAACGCCCGGAACTCCAAATTCCAAAGCCAAGGTGAGGATTGACAGAATATACACAAGCGGATGTTAACCACGTTTCACGTTCACATGTGATTGTCAATTTCCTGCAATAAATTAGAGATGAAACTTGTTGTTTGTCAGCAATTTCGATAACATTTTAGTATTTCATCTCTTTAGTTTTTAGTATTAATTTTATTTATTTTTTATTTAATATTATTTTTTTTTAGTATTAAATCTCTAAAAAGCATTTCTAATATCCTGTAAACTCTTGCTTTCAGGACAATTCACATTTTGTCAAATTGGTGGTGGCCCTGTATCCGTTTAAGGCCATCGAAGGTGGGGATTTATCTCTGGAAAAGGTAAAGAACAAAGTAAACCCCTCTAAATAAACAAATATACTCATATATGGGATTATCTTTTATGATGGATAGAATGCCGAATACGAGGTCATTGACGATTCACAGGAGCACTGGTGGAAAGTCAAGGACACTTTAGGAAATGTCGGCTATATACCCAGCAACTATGTCAAACCCAAGGCCCTATTGGGCCTCGAACGCTACGAGTGAGTGAAGAAATTTCTCAGTAATCCATGGAGTTTGTATAGTCATTATTCATGCGTTCCTTTCCAGATGGTATGTGGGCGACATGTCACGACAACGTGCCGAATCTCTACTGAAACAGGGCGACAAGGAGGGCTGCTTTGTGGTGCGCAAGTCATCGACCAAGGGTCTCTATACACTATCGCTGCATACCAAAGTGTAAGCTGGGAACAAATATCCTTATGGCGTATATATTTCTATAACTATTTGCAATCTTTTTGCAGTCCACAATCCCATGTAAAGCACTATCACATCAAACAGAATGCGCGCTGCGAGTATTATCTAAGCGAGAAGCATTGCTGCGAGACCATACCGGATTTGATCAACTATCATCGGCACAATTCTGGGGGATTGGCCTGCCGCCTGAAGTCCTCGCCCTGCGATCGTCCTGTGCCACCAACAGCGGGATTATCCCACGACAAATGGGAGATCCATCCCATGGAACTGATGCTCATGGAGGAGCTGGGGTCGGGACAGTTTGGTGTGGTGCGACGCGGCAAATGGCGTGGATCGATAGACACCGCCGTCAAGATGATGAAAGAGGGCACCATGTCCGAGGATGATTTCATCGAGGAGGCCAAGGTCATGACCAAGCTGCAGCATCCGAATTTGGTGCAGCTATACGGCGTCTGCTCGAAGCATCGACCCATCTACATTGTCACCGAGTACATGAAGCATGGCTCGCTCTTGAACTACTTGCGGCGGCACGAGAAGACCCTCATTGGCAACATGGGACTGCTGCTCGACATGTGCATACAGGTCAGCAAGGGCATGACCTATCTGGAGCGTCACAACTACATCCATCGGGACTTGGCCGCGCGCAACTGTCTCGTGGGCTCCGAGAATGTCGTGAAAGTGGCCGACTTTGGCCTGGCTCGCTATGTGCTCGATGACCAATACACCAGCTCTGGCGGCACCAAGTTTCCCATCAAATGGGCACCGCCCGAGGTCCTCAACTACACGCGTTTCTCATCGAAAAGTGATGTGTGGGCTTATGGTGAGTGCACAATCTTTTGCTCTCCACTGATTCTCTGAGTAATCTCTGCTGTGTTTGGTAGGTGTTTTAATGTGGGAGATATTCACTTGTGGCAAGATGCCCTATGGCCGTCTAAAGAACACTGAGGTTGTGGAGCGTGTGCAACGCGGAATTATCCTAGAGAAACCAAAGTCGTGTGCCAAGGAGATCTATGATGTGAGTATAGAACAGATTGTTCTGCTTAAGAGTGTTTCCATCAATCATGATGTTTCTCTTGCAGGTCATGAAGTTGTGCTGGTCACATGGTCCCGAAGAGCGTCCTGCGTTCCGTGTGCTCATGGATCAGCTGGCACTTGTGGCCCAGACGCTAACTGACTAAGCAGATCATGCACTGAACTTAAATTACAGAAAGGCATTAAGCATAAGAAAGAATATACAATATATATATATATATACATCTATAAATATATATTATATATAGAGATTTATATAAGTTTTTAGTTAAGCGAAAGCCAGTTTATGATTATTATCCACAAGCCCTGACATATATGGATTAGCCACAGCCTCGGAGATGGAGACGACAGAGCTGATGAGCGAATGATATCATTATGTTAACTGTTAGTTATAGTAGACGACGCAAGCGCAAAACTAACAGTCACATAAAGTATAGTAAACTGTAGTTAATAGTCCAATTTTTGATACATATTTCCACACACGAAAGCATTACGATAGAGGATGATTGGAAGTCTAAGATACATATATACGATATATATATATATACCATACCATACCATACCATAAATGATAAATGATATGTAATTGTGCTTTTTTAAAAATAGCTAGAAAGAGAGAGAGAGCGCATCCATGTGCTAATTAAAATAATTATGAGTATCTCTGAAGAAAAACAAAACGATACAAACAAGAAAACTGATTAAGAATTAAAAAACTAAAATGTAAGCCTCAAGTCGAAAGCGAAATGTTTTGCACACACAGACACATGCACGCAACTGAATGAATGGATGATCCAGGATCCAAATGGATGACGGATGGATGGACACTTTTTTAGTTTAGACATTCATGTGTGCGCCTTAGCCTAAGTTTTGTGATTTATTGTTTAATTTTTGCATCAGATTTTTATATACATTTACGATGATGATAATTTCTCTCCCACGCTCAAAGTATGAATCAAAAGTACGAGACGAGACATTTATATGCTTTATATTTTAACTGAATTCTTATGTTTTTTTTAAATCAAATATCAAATCGCTCAAAGGATATACACATATGTGTATCTCTATGCATATTTTACTTGTACTTTTATGAAGAGTTTTACTTAATTAATTTTATCATTTTGTATAAGCAAAAACACACGCAAAAGAGAGAGAAAACAAAACAAACAAAAATACAAAAAAATTCGAAATAAAAATGTATGATGAACATTTATGTTAAACTTTTATTTTATTTTATTTATTTATAGCGCTTTTCTTTGCGAGAATTTTGCGACTGCATTGCACAGAATTCGGTTTCACGAAAATATTTGCGAGCCAAGAATCCGAATCACAAGAAATGAACAGAACAGAACAGAACCAACATAGAAATGCAACAGACACATAGACTTATACCACGGACTATATACAATATATCGTACAACCAAAATCAAAAACCAGCAAAAAACATCAAGGAACTCAAAGAACAAAAACACACCAAAATAACCAAAAGAAAAACCAAACATTTTGTACAACTTTTGATACAAGATTTTGATACAGAAATATATATATAAACTATGTGGTAGCCAGTAAGCATCCTTCGTATGACTATATATATATAGTATATCGGTAACAGATACATACGAGCTAATGCTAACCGTATATATGTATGTTGTATGTTGTGTAGAGCCAGATGATTCCTTATGCCAATCCGCCGTATCCTTGGAGTAGCTACTCTCCAGACTATCTATCCAAAAAAAACAACATAAGCAATCTACAAATAACACTACTATAACGATACGATAAAATACGCTGCTTAGTTGATTTCTTTCGCCTATGCATATAGAACTATACATACATATATGTAGTATATGATATGACATACACATACAGTATACAGAATGCCCCTTCCCGAAGAAACAAACACAACACCAAATCATCAACGTGATATTGCTAATAAAACAACCGAAATCAATGGTAGTCTCTGTGGTCTTTTAAGATGTTCTTTTTGGGGGAACGATGAGGGGAGTGTGAGCAAATATCGTATGGGATAAGGATCTATTATGAGATGAGAATTCTGCGACACTCTTTAAAGCGGCGGTGACGTGTTGATAATAATATTCATATCACAGCCAGCTTTGAGGAGCGTTGCGGCCTTTCTGAAAATGTGTGCCTCACGCGGGCTTATTCGAATCAAAAAATTAAGAGAGTGGTAAGAAGTAATGCTTCGAATAAGATTTCAACATTTGGTTGTAGATCTCGATACAAACAATGAACATGTGATTTAGGGAAATTCAACAATTTCCATTGATTTAATTCCACTCTTATAAAAGTAAAGAATATTTTTAGGGCTCTACTCTTAGCTATAGTTAATTTTCATTGTTTAAAGATGCAAAGAATACATTTTTATTACTCGTTGGAGTTAGCAAGATTTTCTTTAAATGAAGTCTCTCAACGGCACCTTAAAGTATGCAATGTTTTGTTTTTGAGATTGAGAAAATTCAACAATTTTATGTAACACATTTTTAGACCTTTTCAAAAATATTAACACCACATTCGCACTGAATCCTCTTGGAGAATACTTTCAACGATTTTGGGTAAGATTTGTTAAATTTGAATTTATGTACTACAGTGCTATCCATAGAGGAGAAACAGGATCATCAAATTCCGAGAGTTTTTGTAAATTTATTGTACTTAAAAAAACAAAAAATATATATATACATATGTAGCTGTACTTGGCCATTATTTTCCATCACCAACTCCTTAAAAATAAATCAAAAAATAAACGCTGGGTTGCTGTGCAAAACATTTTTTCATGCTCCATTAGTCACGTGTGTGGGTGAAGGTTCTGTCTTATGTGCAACCGCAACAACAACATATATACATGAATTGTATCTGAGAGGTAGGGAAAGATCAGGCAGAGGCAAGATCTCGATCTCGCATTACATAACCGCAGTCGAGCGGCATTGTTTGTGAACCCACCGCCATAAATAGGCCCATCCGATGAGAATGAATTATCGCAAATCAATGAGCCATTAAGATAGAATTGAACTGTGGGCAGGAGGCAAGACGACAACGACGACCTTACCCCCAAGATGACTTTCTCAATTTGCCAGAGAAAGACACACAGACAAAATAAATTACACGAGAACCGAACCCCGACCCAAGTTTGACTTGAAAAAGATTCAAAATCCGCCAGAGAGCCAGTCGAGCTGTCGATTAACAGACTGCCACTGTTGGGCTTTTAACAGCCGACTGTTAAACTGTAAGACTGTTAAACGCCAACGCACTAGCCAGAAACGACAACAAATTTGAAACGAAAAGCGAACGTTGCCGACGACGGCTCACAGTTTCTGTTCGACAGCCCTCGAGTGCGGTTCAAGTTTTACCTTCAGCCAATTCAGCTTATAAATCTATCTATCAATCTATCTGTGAATCAAACGAATTGTAATTATAATACCCAAAACCGTATTCGTATAAGAAACAACCGTCACTCCAAGCAGCCTGTCACTTGAACTCAATCAACGAATCGAACGAATCAACGAAATAATAAGTCAACAAATCCATCTCTTCGAGTGTCTTGCGCGGTGTGTGTGAGTGTGTTATTGTCTTCCGCAACGAACAGATGGTTGGAAAATCCTAGCCAAACCACGACTTATCCTCGAAAGGACTGTCTGCCACAAGAGCTGCTAGCCGCAGGCTAACGTGAAGTTTTTTATTGTGCAAAAGAAAGTTGGAATAAAACAGGAGGACTCCCCAACAGACAGACAGACAGACAGACTACTTGTATATTTTGTGGTAAGGATAATACAAAAGTAGGCGTTAGCCAGACCTCAACCTCAACCTCAGCCATAACTATTGCATTGCGTGTTGACCTGAAAGTTCATTGACTGAAGCGATTGCAGGGGCAGACGCAGAGGCAGCCAGCCAGGTTGTCTAACTATTGGCATTTCCTGGTTCGACAGACAGTCAGCTGTGCCCTCCTGTGCTCCTCCCATTGTTTTGTCAATGTTGGTGACCCCCCCTATCGATGTCACTTGTTGGCATAGATGTAACCTCCTCTGGCTCTGGGGCAGGTTCTTCTTTTTCTCGGGGCTACCCTGTAGAGTTGTTCGAGCCATGACATCAGCTCTAATAACCGGTCGACGCGTCGACCCAACTCAACTTAACTCATTTTTCAAAGTCAGTGATTATGAGAATTGCCCATTCCACAACAACAACTGTAAACAGAAATTTTGCCAAAGAAAAAGATTAAACAAAACAAAAAAACACAATGTCTCCCTGAAGCTCTCAGAGCGAAGGGGGTAAAGAAATTGCACAAAAAAAGGTAACCACAGAATAAATATTTATAAAATGATATAACACGTACATATAGTACATATTTATGTGTGTTTTCATATGCAAATGTTAGCCGGTGATCTCAAGTGGTTACTCCCTGCCATGCCTTGCCATGCCCTGCCCCGCCATATGATATCGCACATTGATCGTAAATCATTGGAGCGGAAACAGCCTGTCCCATAAACCTTACAAAATATAATTATTACAACCATTTCCAGATTGGACGATTAATAGGGCCGTGCGCGGCCGTGCGCGGCCGTGCGCGGCCGGCGGCTTTCGAGCATCGAATTCTAGTTTGAGAGCTTGCCAAATTTTTCCCTCAACAGTTTCCCAGCTTTCTCTTTGGGAGGGGGGCTCTTGGCTCTTGGCTTGTGGTCTGGTCTGTTCTGTTGTGTGGCAATTGGAGAACCAAAACACGTTTGGAGTAACTTAATTAGATTTGGAGATCTAACAAACTAGTTCATTCATTCTACCAGCTGACGTCAGATTTCGTGCGCCTTTATCAGCATTCGAGTGTCGGCTCGGATCGGTTCGGTGGGGGTTCTGTGCTGTTCTCTTCTTTCTGTTTTGGCTCTGAATTTGATTGGGTTGTTCTCCTCTCTTTTTCAGTATTTGGCCTTTTGCCGGCTGTTGGCTGTTCACTTGCTTTCTGCTGTCTGTTTTTGGTCGGGGAGTTGCTCAACTTGTTCGCTTTAAATTAAACTTATATTGTTTGTTTGTTTAAGGCGAAAAAAGACAAACTCTAAGCGTAATAGAGACAAAATGCGAATTATGTTCGAATGGCGGAGTCACGGAGTTGTCGATGAATGGATGGTGTGGTGTGTGTGGGTTGGGCTGCTGTCTGGCAACCCAATTTCGAACTGGCTTTTTCGGACAACTCAATGTGGGCTAAAGGAAACGACAGTCAGCCAGCAGCAACAGTCGACGGGTGTCCGCCGTATTTGGGCGTAAAAGTCTCTGGGATAGACGTCCGAAAATGTCTAAATTTTGGGAAATGAGCTCATGTCTAATTCGCCATTTGGAGAGCAGTGCAAAATGAAGCCCGAAATGAACAGAAGTATACTATATAAGAGTGATTGTTGATGATGTTCTATACCCTATAGAAGGTGGGCTCACAAAGGGTATATGCGAATTGGCCATTGTACAATATGATACATCATGAAATTATCTTTTTTTTGCAACAGTACCTTCCAAACTATCAAGTAGAAAAGGATTGGATTGTTCCATATTGGATACACATATACTGTTTATTTTGTTGTTGGATTCTTAAGACCGAAACAAACCGACTCAGCTGCCAAAGACAATGCCGAACAGTCTAGCGACGTATAAGTCTAGTCTTTGGAGTAACCTTAATAGATAAAACACTTTAATAACTCTTAAAGGGTATTAAATAGAGGGTATCAAAATCAACACTATCTTGTCACTCAATACTGAAGAAGATGTACCATCTGTTCAACACTAGCGCAGATCTTTACTGCTCCCTCTTTTTCCACATCTAAAAAAACGAAGATTTTCCATCAATATTTCTGATGATTGCTTTCCAAGTGAAAAGCAAGGTATTAGAGAGTCGATTTCCACCCAAAAGCTTGCGTGTTTATTCATATTTTAGAAGTTGATATCATAAATTAAGGCTGACGTGTGCTAAATCTATACGATCGTTGGTGTTTGTTGTCGTTACGGGTCCACGGCTGGGGTCAATTTGTGTGAATATCAATTTGAATCAAATAAAAAAGTAAAATAAAATAAACAAAATCACTGAAGGTCACTGGGAGATAACAAAGTACGAGAGCAATCGAATGAGCACCACATACCATACACATACACCATACAATTCGCATCTGGTCTGACAAGATTCGTTTGAAAAAACTGTGACAAAGTCTCAGAGATAGAGAGGGAGAGAGAAATAGAGAGTGTGTACCCCTCTCTATGTGTGGGCGTTACTGCCAGCCGGTTTTTTGCTGCATGTATAGATGACCCCTGGCAGCACCTCGCATAGATTATCGAGCATCACCATCTATAATTTGATTACTGAAATCTGATCGCTGCCATGCAAATTTATTGCACGTGCTAGCGCTCTATTAACTTGATTAAATGCGACCTCTCCGTAGCGCCGCACCGCACCGCGCCGAGCCGAACTGAGCCGCGTCGTCTTTGGCCACGAAATTCGAGACTAACAATCCGTAGGCAGGCAATGGAAAATGTCTGACAGATGTCTGACTTCTGTTGGTCGGCTGATTCATTCAAGAGATTTTGCGGGATTTTTCTCGACTGATCTTGGCCCCAAAGCAGCCAGCAATTGAATAAACAGTTTTCGTGTGTGGGTTCCGTCCACATCCACAAAATGATGTAAGAATCGCCTTATAAGCCCGACGCGACGACTGATGATTGCTTTGAGAACGCTGAACAATATTGTTGCTGTTTTTTCTGTGGCAATTGCATGCAGCGAGGTCGGGGCCAAGTGGGGCAAAAAGTAAAGAGTAACAAGTGCAGGACGTTCTTTCCCCTTTCTCGACAGCTCCAGCTCGGACGGCTTTATTGGCCCTGTTAACAGCTCCGACACGCCCCCTCCTAACACACTATACATACATACATACATACACACATAGTTGTAATTATTTACGTAGCAAGAGGCACCATTTTCACGGTCACTACAAGCTGCACGCTTTTCTTTGGAGGAGTTTTGGGCTCTAGCTTTTAGTGGGTGTTTTTTTTGTTTTTGTGTTCCATCCCGTCCGTCATGCAATTGTCGGCCATAAGTCATTAAAAGTAATCGTTTTGTTGGCTTACATGCCCCACAAAATGGCCAACATTAGCACTTGGCATAGTTCTTGCCCAAAAAAAAGAAAGAAAGTAGGAACCTTGTTGACCAGAAATCACAAGAATTGTTTGGATTTTTCCGCTGCTCTTGACGTCAGGTCAGAGGATACCCCAAACAAAGTATCGATTACACTCCACAGATGGAGGGATAAGCGGAGAGCGACCAGCCAGCTCCTGATACCAACAGGCACCAGGTCTCCGGCTGTCGATTGGCAACACTTTTGGGGGCGCTATGGAAAAGAAGGTCGTCACCCAGGGCAGCCAACGCGACGCGAAGCGACGCGACGACGAGCCTACCGCACAGTTATTGCTATTGTTTGTCTTTCGCTTAGGCCAACAAATCCAACAAATCCCTGTGCCCAACAACAGCAAAGTGACAGCCGCCACACGCCACACACGCCCTTACCCAAACGCCTTGTCATTAGCCACCAACCAGCTCCTTCTCTTCTCCCTCTCCCTCTCCCCCTCCCGCTCCCCCTCATGGCCCAGAAAATTCGAAACAAAACGAAACTCAAAAGGGGTACGGCCGATTGATTTTTGTGTCATCAGCTGATGGGCTGAGGGGGGACATAGGACGTAGGAATTTGGATTATTAGGTTACCCGAATTTAGGGGTCGAATTCTACATTTCACATGTAAAAGTTAGCTCCGGAACTTGAGTCAATTTTGAGTACAGTAATTCATACACTTCCCCCTAAAAACTTTGAATTTCTCTGAACAGCAGCAGTACCATGGAGTCACAGACCAAGAGATCCCAGGTCCACCCCCAATTAAATTATTATAACTTAATATGTTCTAAACGATGGTTTGTTTTGTTTATCTTTCGCCAACCAACATGTAGAAGATCGATACGGGACCCTGTGCCCCATTGCGGAACATCCGAAAGCTGGTTATGGGCGGCAACATTGAGCAACGTCCCTGGACGCCAACAGTGCGTACGGGCAGGATTGCCGCAGAGACAAACACCCCGGGACCGGCCACTGTCCAGCTTCCCACATTGATAGGTGAGCCTCTCAGAGAAGGTGCTAGTAGTTCCACAGGAGATCTAAAGCCATCTCGCTGCCCTTGCAGGCAGTAAAGTCCCCGACTCGAAGAAGAAGGCCGCTCCCTCGTACTCCTTTGGCCATAAGCTGGGCAGCAGGTACGAGACCTTTGGCCCGGGACCGGCCCAATACAATGTTACGGGGCTGAGGGCCAAAGGCAAGGATTATCCACGTGCTGCCACCCTTCAGAGTCGTCCCAAGGAGCTCTCTCGCTTCTCGAATCCCGGACCCGGCGAATACAATGTCCAGCCCGCGGCCAAGGCAGTGATCGATGCCACGCCCATGTATACGTTCGGCCAGAAGCCGGTAGATGCCAAACTTTTTATGATTCCGGGTAAGTGTCGGTCTTCCGTTACGTGGCAAATCCGCGCTCCGTTCAGGTGTTTTGGTGTTCTTTTTTGAATGGTGTTGTTGGACATATGGATGTAATGGTGTATTATTACGGGTTGGTGTTGTTGCATGCGGATGATCATCAATTAAGCAATCAGTCAATCAATCAAGCAATCAATCATGGAGCCAACCGCATAATTGTATATACTAATGATCATTTCAAGAATCTCAGAATTCATCTTCATTCAAGCAGCGCGTAAGTTGCTCTCTCTCTCTCTCTTTCTCTTGCTCTCTTGCTCCATTCTCCTGTATAACTATCTCTTTCTGGACACTCAGTAGTTAAATGTAGTTTTAGCTGCCCTCTCTATCTCTCTCTTTCCCTATTGTTGCGTGCATAGTAGACCCTTTTTCTATAGCTCGTAGCTAGGACACTCTCCTGTACGTAAGACGCATTTTGTTTGTATTATTGTTCGTGTTTTTGTGTTTCTTTGTGTGTGATTTTGATTTGATTTTAATTTGAAACGTTTTTCTCTTTCAACGAATGATGAATGCCATCGAAACGACAATAAACGACCACAAATATATGATATATGACCTATATACAGGTCCCAACCATTATCAAGTGGTGCCACTTGATGTCACCAAGCGGCGTGCACCGCGCTATTCCTTTCGCATTAAGGTTAACGTTTACATTGTTAACAATCCAGGTAACACAACTAATCGAACCCCAACCCCCCCACACCCACACCCATACTCTCTCTCCCTCCCTCTCTCTCTCTCTTTCTCTCCCCATGTGTGTTTGTATTTTTGGTGCTGGTACTATAACCCCCGATCTATATCTGTACTGACCCTTAGTCCGTAGCTGTCACAACCTTAGATACTTAGATACTACTACTACTACTAGTTAATTGAGTATGTACCCGTACAACGATTGTTTTTTATGTTTTATTAACACCTAACAGCTCCGAATAGTTATTGCCCTGAAAGGGTCACGCAATCAAAAAAGAATGCGCCACGCTACACATTCGGTAGACGAACTAAAATCCAACACGATCAGAACACACCAGGTAATACTCCCCCCAACCCGACAGCACCCCACCTCCACCAGCTAACCTACAAAGTGATTCGATTGATTGGAAAACGTACCTGTACCCCCCGTACCCCTCCGTATCTATAGTAGCTATATATCTGTTGAGCTTTTCTCTCCTCTACCAAAATATCACCCTTGTTTTTAGCACAATTTTGTTCTTAGAGTAATCGTTGAATGTATGACATGTGTCCTATATACCCCACAGCTCCTGGCGCCTATTGCCCCGAAAAGGTGAATCCCCACAAGACGCCAGAGTTTAGCTTCGGCATCAAGCACCACGAACAGAAGGCCGACTATACGCCAGGTTTGTCCCCACATTTCCACATTCCATATACCATGGACTACTCCCACAAGTAGCTGCTTCACCGATTCGTTTTATGTACATTTTGCACTGATTATATAGCCCCAGGCAGCTACAAGCCCGAGCATTTTGGCCAAGAGCACATGCCCTCGTACAGCTTTGGCCTGAAGACCAGGCACACTCTGATCAGTGATACACCAGGTAAGGGGCTAAAGGGCCAAGGCTTAAGGCTTAATGCTTTTGCCTCGGCTTTCAGTAGATCCAAAGTTTAATTTAATTTGTATTATTGTACCAGCACCCGGTGCGTATAGTCCCGAAAAGTCCAGGCTACACAGTACACCCGCTTACACGATCACTGGCAAGGCCACGCATGACGTGGTAGATGCCACACCCGGTGAGTAGTATAGTCTGAGCTTGCACCTTGACCCCGCCTTGACCTCCTACACCTCTCACACAAGATCTCACACGAAACCCCTCCCCGTTTTTGTTGTCTTTCAGCGCCCGGCGCATACGAACCCGAAAAGTGCGTCCTGAACAAGTCGTCAGGCTTCACCTTCGGGCATCGCGTGAATCTGGCCAAGGTCAGCGACACACCCGCACCGGGCACCTATCAGCCGGAGAAGGTGCGTCAGGATCACACGCCCTCATACACCATGTCGGGGCGGCACGAGCTCAAGTCGGTGAGCGAGACCCCGGCACCCGGTTCGTATGCACCGGAGAAATATCGCGGCGATCGTACCCCGGCCTTCACCTTCGGCGGTAAGCACGAGCAGAGACTCGACAGCTCCACTCCGGCACCAGGCGACTACTGTCCCGAAAAAGTACGACACGATCACAATCCAGCTTACTCATTCGCCGGTCGCCACGACCCTCACAAGACAAGCGACACTCCCGCTCCTGGGGCCTACGAAACGGAAAAGGTTCGACAGGATCACAATCCTTCCTTCTCTTTTGCCGGTCGTCACGATCTCCACAAGCCAAGTGATACACCTGCCCCTGGAGCCTACTCTCCGGAGAAAGTCCGGCAGGATCACAATCCATCCTTTTCGATGGCAGGCAAGCACGTGCAAAAGATTACCAATGGAACTCCAGCTCCTGGTGACTACTGTCCCGAGAAAACTAGACTGGACAATACACCCTCTTATAGTTTTGGAGGCAGAAACGATCCCAAGGTGGAGAACAACACTCCAGCCCCCGGAGATTATCATCCCGAGAAGGTCAGGCAGGACCATAATCCCGCCTTTTCCTTCGCTGGTCGTCACGATCTTCACAAACCGAGTGATACTCCTGCTCCTGGGGCTTACTCTCCGGAGAAAACCCGACAAGACCATAATCCTGCCTTTTCTATGGCTGGGAAACACACTCAAAAGATCTCCAATGACACTCCTGCTCCCGGCGACTACTGTCCTGAGAAATCTCGTATGGATAATGCTCCTTCTTATAGTTTTGGAGGCAGGAACGATCCTAAAGTGGAGAACAACACTCCAGCCCCTGGTGACTATCATCCAGAAAATGTAAGACAAGATCACAATCCTTCCTTCTCCTTTGCTGGTCGTCACGATCTTCACAAACCGAGTGATACACCTGCCCCTGGGGCTTACTCTCCGGAAAAACATAGACAAGATCACAATCCATCCTTCTCCATGGCGGGCAAACACACTCAAAATATTGCTAATGGGAATCCTGCTCCTGGCGACTATTGTCCTGAAAAAAATCGAATGGACAACGCTCCTTCCTATAGTTTTGGAGGAAGGAATGATCCGAAAGTAGAGAACAACACTCCAGCCCCTGGTGACTATCATCCCGAAAATGTGAGACAAGATCATAATCCTTCGTACTCTTTCGCTGGTCGACACAATCTTCAAAAACCCAGTGACACACCGGCACCTGGAGCATACGCTCCCGAGAAGGTACGACATGATCACAATCCATCCTTTTCCATGGGAGGAAAGCACATCCAAAAGATCTCCAGTGATACGCCAGCTCCTGGTGACTACTGTCCAGAGAAGGTTCGACAGGATCACACTCCCGCCTATAGTTTCGGTGGAAGAAATGATCCTAAAATAGAGAACAATAACCCTGCACCCGGAGATTATCATCCCGAGAAGGTCAGGCAAGACCATAACCCCGCCTTCTCCTTCGCTGGTCGACACGATCTTTCCAAGCCCAGTGATACCCCTGCTCCTGGAGCCTATTGCCCAGAGAAAGTGCGACAGGATCACAATCCTTCATTCTCCATGGCAGGCAAGCACGACCCAAAGATTTCCAACGACACTCCTGCCCCTGGGGACTATCATCCCGAAAAGGTTAGACAGGACCATAACCCCGCCTTCTCCTTCGCTGGTCGACACGATCTTTCCAAACCCAGTGACACACCAGCCCCTGGATTCTATTGTCCGGAGAAAGTCCGACAAGATCACAATCCCTCGTTCTCCATGGCAGGAAAGCACACTCAGAAGATCTCCAGCGACACACCAGCTCCTGGTGACTATTGTCCCGAGAAAACTCGTCTAGACAGTACACCTGCCTACAGTTTTGGAGGAAGGAACGATCCCAAAGTGGAAAACAACACTCCCGCCCCGGGAGACTACCATCCAGAGAAGGTTAGGCAGGATCATAATCCTTCTTTCTCATTCGCGGGTCGTCATGACCTCCATAAGCCAAGTGATACTCCTGCTCCTGGAGCTTATTCTCCGGAGAAAACCCGTCAGGACCATAATCCTGCTTTTTCTATTGCTGGAAAGTATATTCAAAAGATTGCCAATGGCACTCCCGCTCCTGGCGACTATTATCCTGAGAAATCTCGTACGGATAGCGCTCCTTCTTATAGTTTTGGAGGAAGAAATGAACCCAAAGTGGAGAATAATACCCCTGCTCCTGGCGACTATCACCCCGAAAAGGTTAGACAAGATCACAATCCTTCCTTCTCCTTTGCCGGTCGTCACGATCTTTCCAAGCCCAGTGATACCCCTGCTCCTGGAGCCTATTGCCCAGAGAAAGTGCGACAGGATCACAATCCTTCATTCTCCATGGCAGGCAAGCATGACCCAAAGATTTCCAACGACACCCCTGCCCCTGGGGACTATCATCCCGAAAAGGTTAGACAGGACCATAACCCCGCCTTCTCCTTCGCTGGTCGACACGATCTTTCCAAACCCAGTGACACACCAGCCCCTGGAGCCTATTGTCCGGAGAAAGTCCGGCAGGATCACAATCCTTCATTCTCCATGGCAGGCAAGCACGACCCAAAGATTTCCAACGACACTCCAGCCCCTGGGGACTATCATCCCGAAAAGGTTAGGCAGGACCATAACCCAGCCTACTCCTTTGCCGGTCGCCATGATCTGCACAAGGCCAGCGACACGCCCGCTCCTGGAGCATACGCTCCAGAGAAGGTGCGGAAGGATTTCAATCCATCGTACACGTTTGCCGGCAAACACGATCCGCATGCCACGTCCGAGACACCCGCTCCTGGAGACTACAGCCCCGAAAAGGTGCGACTGGACCACTCACCCGCTTACAGCTTTGGTGGCAAATACGACCCCAAGGCGGAGAATCATCATCCTGCGCCATGCGACTACGCCCCCGAGAGAGTACGTCTCGACCATACACCCGCCTACACAATTGCAGGTCGTCCGACCATCGAGCATGTGACACACACGCCGGCGCCCTGCGACTACTTTCCGGAGCACTGTCAGCCGGACAGCACGCCGGCCTTCACCTTTGGCATGAAGCTGAATAGAGAGCGCATCAGCGACACACCAGGCAAGTGCCACAAAGCCCTCCCCCCTGTTGCTCCTTAAGAGCCAACACAATTCATACGTGAACCTTACAGCACCCTCTGCCTACGAGCCGGAGAAGCACACCACACAGCATGCACCAGCTTACACCTTTGGCTCGAGATCCGAGATCAAGGTCTCCACCGATGCACCAGGTAAACCACTAGGGTACTAGGATACTAGAATACACCAGTCTTAAGTCTCCTTTTGCATGTCATGTCTCCCGTTGCCTGCTCTTTATTCCGCTCTGTAGCTCCTGGTACCTATCATCCGGAGCATTCCCGATTCGACAGTTCGCCGTCCTACAGCTTTGGCCTAAAGACCCTGCCCATGCCATCGCTGCCAGGTGGGTACTCCGTTCAGTTGGCTGGTTTCGGTACATTGCGGATATTCTGTGCAAAATGCTATTTGTGTGTGTTTTTGTTTTCTTTTCTGTTCCATGTTTGCCTCACACACACACTCTTGGTTCTGGCCATGCTCCTTCCATCATCTGTATCCTCTGCACATGTACTCTTCTGTATCTGTATCTGTAAATATTCACCAAAAACGCTCACTAGAACATAGAGGCCCCTACATTGAAGATCGCATTCTGCAAAGACGCGAACGACGCTTGGCCAGTCCCGGTAAGATAAGCTAAGGTTTAAGCCCCATCCCTTCCATCCATTCCATCCCATCATTCCGTCCATCCACCAATCAAACTGCAGCAAATGCGTCTCTAACTAGATCGAATGGGGCGTGTAATCCCATTGGATTACTTCAAGAGGGTTTAGTGTCGAAAGGTTTTTGCAATGAAGCTGATGCTTTTTTGCGTAGTCGTCTGCTGGTTTTTTGCCCACACCGAGAACAGAAAGAATTGTGAGACTACTATATAGTACCCCATTTCGTAGCGACGCCCAATCGTATACTTAATTTATTTAGATGGTCGGAACCAGGCCTGCTTGAGACACAACAAGTACAAGCACGAGACTTCTTGCCCCGGACCGCGTCGCATCTTCTATGCCTTCCATCGCATCATCTTCAATTGCACGAAGGTGTACACCAGATGCCCCAAGATGTACTGGAACAACGAGTACAAGACACGAAAGGAATGCCAGGATGACTGCCACTTTCATATGAAAATCCCAACTAAGAAATCAAAAACAAATTCCACGGGCAATGGCACCGATACGGGCAATAGCACCGATTCGGGCAATAGCACCGATAAGGGCAATGTCACCACCAAAGAGCAGCTTGGAAGCGGCGAGACTAAAGGAAGTCCATCAGCCCGTAGTTATTTGAATCCCTACATGTTTGTAGCTCGCAGAGGTGGTGGCAAAAATCAAAAGCAACTCCAACAACGTGTCCGAAGAAACGTAACTGAAAGGCGTAGACGAAGATCTAGACGGTTTCATTAGATTTGTGCATTAAATTACAGATCTAATTAGATACGGGTTTCCACGCTTTCTTACTCTTCCCTCGAATGAAATAGGAAACAGTTGTGTGCTAAAAGTTCAATCCTATCGAATTGAAAAGAAATTGGTCATCACCAATCGAATTAGGTACACCTATCCCCGCTCTCAATTCTCTTCTATAAGGCCCCAGTTGACTCGCAGTTCATTCGAGTATCTTCAGCGATGTGGGGCACTCAGACTCTCTCCGATCGCTGCCTGGCACCGAACCAGGAAAAGTCTGTCCTGCATGGGGTCTTCGAAGGTCACTGACTATTACGATGCGGTGGCAAAGGAGTGCGCTTCGAAGAGATCCAAGTGCCATCCTAGCCCCGTGGGTCATAGGTTTGACACCAGACAGCTGTGCATCACCATCACATGCTGCACCATCACATACTGAGACACATTCGCTCCACCAGAGACACGACACACATATTTGCTTCACCAGAGACACACATACACGCTTCACTAGGATTAAGGCGACGTTTTATTTGTTTGTTTATGGCTTTTGATGCACGAGATTGGCTTAGAGACATTTGTTTTGTAATATTCTTGCACAGTGCGCCCCAACGGTGAGTGCAACAGCAGCACAAACACAGGCAACACCACCAGCACCAGCAAAACTACTGTCACCACAACGACAAAGACCTTTGTCAATGGGGTGGAACAGCCGGAGGAGGTGGTCAAGCAGACCACAACAAAGGTGAATGGCCACTCAGGGCTTGTTGCACTTGCACCCACCGCACTGAGCAATGGGAACCATCATCATGCCACAAAAACGGTCACCACGGAAAAGCAACTGGTGCACGGACAGTCAGAGCGTGGCAATGTGAAGGTCGTGGCCAGCGGTAAGTCGGATGCCAGTGCCATGAAAGCGGCCAGTGCCAGCACCAGTACCGTGGTGCAGTCGGACGGGGCCATTGTGACCAGCGGCAGATCCTCGAGGATCAGCACCGTCAAGTACGCTGTGGAGGCGAGCAGCGTGCAGGAGAAGATCATCAGGTAACCCAGCTATATGTGTGTATATATGTGTGTATGTTCTTTTGCAGGCACATCATATCTCAAGATCATCCGACAACTAACCCAGCCATTCCAACCAAAAAAAAAGAAACACCAGTAAAAAAAGCCCAGCCATTAACCTGTGGAGCATCGACTCCTCTGTTCCGATCCGTACTAACCATCGAATCCCCCGTTTGATCCTTGACAGCTCCTAACGTCTACAAGATACCCACCGTCTTGGGCAGCAGCAAGGAGGGAAAGATACGCTCGGCCCCTGCCTATACAATGGTCGGACGCGACAAACCGCGTCTAATACCTGCCCTGGTCATGCCTGGACCCGGCTACTACGACGGAGAGTATACGGTCATCAAGCCCAAGCCGCCGGTTTATACGATGCGTGGCAAATACCAGCTTGAAAGCAACGAATCCAAGCCTGGTCCTGGGGCCCACTGTCCGGAGAAGGTATGATACATGGGGGCTATGATATGACTAGAATTAGAATTAAGTACGAACCGACCTGCCCGCAGTATTATGAGAAGCGTTCGGGTCCAGCCATATCATTTGGCATTATGCACTCGCCCTTCGCTGGATCGATGAGAACGGCCATATTACCCGAACGGTACGTTAAATGTCTGCTTACGAACAGACCGGACAAGGAATACAGGGACTATCCCTAGACTAGTATATTTCTTAGCTTGACCAAATTTCTGAGTAAATATAGTTTCATTCTGCATTCGGCATTCTGTTTCGGTTTCCCATATATGTATATCCACAGATCCCATACAGGGACTATCCCTAGACTAGTATATTTCTTAGCTTGACCAAATTTCTGATTAAATATAGTTTCATTCTGCATTCGGCATTCTGTTTCGGTTTCCCATATATATCCACAGATCAACCTCTCGCATGTGCCCGCCTACAGTTTTGGCATCAAACACTCGCAGTATCTAGGCCGATTGAACGAGAAGAACACCGACTTCGACTACAGCTTCTCGGGCATCTGCTAGAGCGTATTCCAGTCACCAGTCCCAATCCTCGCTATGCTCAAGACGGTCTTCGACAAGGAAAAGATACAAAACAGCTTCCCTACCATACAATTACTACCTTTGCTACTCATACGCGTGCTCGTATCAGACTAACCTAAGTTTTAGCATGTTTCTGAAACCTAATCGTAAGTCGTGTTGTGTTGTGGAATGTTAAAATTATTCTTAAGTATATAAAGGGATATTACTAATAATAATCGGCACTACTGTTTCCATCTGTGGGGGAACCATTTTATGCTCCATAGCTAATGGGCATATAATTACGAAATATTTTCACTTTAACCAAACAGTTTCAAAGGTGGATCGGAATGAGGCGTTTGCTCTTTGGTGTGTTTACAATAGCCCTCTGCTGGATCTTGGGCCAGACCGAGAAAAAGCATTGTACGAATTTATCACTTCCTATGTATCAATCCTACGTATATCCTTGATTAATTCTTCATTAAGATGGTTTGTATGACGGCTGCGTGAAGAAGAACCTGTATATGCACGAGAGCGCCTGCCCGGGTCCACGTCGGACCTACTTTGCCTTCCATCGCGTACTCTTTGACTGCATAAAGGTTCGCACGAAGTGTCCACGTATACACAAATACAACGAATACGATACCCTGAAGGAGTGTCAGACGGACTGTGCACAGCTTATGATAAAGTCGAGCAGTCAGAATGCCACAGGGAATGAAACTCAATCATCCCACAATGACACAGACCACCATAGTAATTCAGAGACTGGATGATTTAAAGAAAATGACGATTTCCAAATATGGACTCTGGTATTTGCTATATTTATTCCATATTAAAGAAACAACATCTTACATATACCTTCTTTGGTGCTTTACTTTTGCATCGATTTTGATCAAATGTACTTTAATTTACGATGGATATATGTATATCGATTTCCAGTCAATTATTTTACTTGTCATTTTTCCCGCAAAAGGATCGCAAGAGTTTTACAGTAGAAAAGTGCGCAGCGAATCATTCGAATCATTCGCCCAGAACGAACTAAACGCAGCAGGTATCGTAATTACTACTGCTTGGGATCCAAACATTTCAGTTCTTTTTATCTCGCTATCTGTTCATTTGGTTTTCTGGTGAATATCAGTGATTGCTAGAGAATGTTTTGCGCCAAATCCAACAGAAAAATATTTATACTCGTTAAACATTTTTTCAGTGTAAAAAATCGGCACTTGCACAGCCGAGGGGCACATGAACTCCGTACTACGTTTTGAGTCATTTGAAATGACTCATTTCGGAGCCATGCTGACTTTAATCCAGCGTTCATACCTCACTCGTCTTTTAGTGATTCGAGATGATTTGAATCATAATGAAAGCAGGATTCGCAATGGTCAAAAACATTATAGAGGTATACATATACAACATTTCTAAAGTCTGTATTGTTTTAGTTATAGTTTTTTGGTTTTTACTTACGATTTTCACTCATAGTTTTTACTCTGAACGGCTTGCAGACACATATCTTTGTGAGTTGTTTGTGGTACGATTGTGGTACGTAAGAGCATAAATACAAGAATATTACATCATCGAAATTATGTGTGTGTTTCGGTGCAACTCATTACCAATTTTATTGCTTTCGTATTTTAAACTAAACAATTTGCAAGACTCATAATATAAACATAAACCATAAGCCAGGTGCTGGGCACTCTTAGTTTTTGGTAAGTTCGATCTCGGCATGGAAGCAGGACTTGCCCTGGGAGGAAAAAAACAAATAATTAAGTAGTATAGTAACACCCCCCATAATTCTGTGGGAATCAGATGGGAAAAACTCACTGTATCGTGCTTGATCTCCGAATCGATGATCAGGTGGCCGCGGGCCATTCCCAGCATGGCCTTGTACTTGGACAGATCGACTGTGTGCTCGTTGGCGCAGACCTCCTCCTGGGCCACGGGGCAGGAGGACGGGGCGCCGAACAGCTTCAGCATGTCCTTGGCCTCTGTTGAAGCCTGGTCTATGGCGGCGCAGAGATCCATCTTGCCCTCCTTCATCACGATGCCGTCCTTCTGGACCTTAAACTTGGCCATGGCCGTGCCGAAGGGCTTGTTGATAATGCAGCCGCTGGGCACTAGCTCGCATTTCTTGTTCAGCTTGATGTTGAAGTCTTTGCCCACCGTCATGACGGCATCATCGCCGGCACAGTTCTCCATCTTGACCAGCTTAGCCTTATAGCCATTCTGCAAGGAAACAGAGGGGTTTGTTTAGTCCATGAATCTTTTCCCACATGGAGCAACTTACACAGGCCAAGGCCGCCTCAAAGACCACGCAGCAGAGCAGGAGGAGGGTAAACGTACGCAGCATTCTGTATAGTTAGAGTGTCCAACGATTTTGGGCAACACAGGATGGACGCACGGCTATTTATATGGATATTTGTAATTATTTGCGCATTAAGCGGATCGGTACTTGGCTATGGCGATCGCTGATCGTTCGGCTCAATTGATCGCCACTCACCCACTGACTAGCCAGACAGTCGTCCAATAAAAATTAGACTCTGCTCTAAATATCAGAGTTATTATGGCCAGCCATTTTTAATTGCCCCTCGACATGGCTAAGCGTGTAGATGGGGCGACTGATCAGTTGATTGCTGGAATATGTGTGTGCACCCAAACCAAAATATTTATAAAAGACGAGTCATCATGAAGTTCATCTGCTTAATGGATAAGCCTCCTTCCGTACACTTCCGCACACTCTTGTTAACCCCTTCATGTCGAGTATTGTTTGAAACCGATTTGTATGCTATTTAATTAGTCTGATGGTTGGAGATACACATGATTTGTGGTTCCCATTTCAAAGTAGCCCCTTTCATGGCATGCAATCGACTATAACAAAAGCACTCTTTAAACGTATTCACATTTAAATTCGAGTTTGAAATGCACTCTGTCTGAAGCTGACTGTTATAAAACGCCACCATATCACCAACACAGGGTGCCCCATCTGCGGTATGGAACCATTAACCAAACAGTACAGATTTACCAATTCATACATATTTTTGTTGACAGCGATGTTGACAGCTGGGTCACCAATCCATTCGGATTGGTTATATCGGCTAGATCCAGTTCGGCGCCGTAGAGTTCATTTAGTATAGAGTAGCTGGCTTTCCTTTGCATGTTAGCTCTTTAACTTAAAGGACGCCCATTTGCCCCCTTATAGTTTCCGTTTATGGCTGTTAGCTCCTTTTTCAGCTGTAAAAGGGCTATTTTATTGTCCTGCTACTGTTGGCTAAGGTCTCTATTAATGCAGATTGACGTTCCCGCTAGTTTTTTCCCATTTTTCAGTACATCATTTGTAACTGAAATACTTTCCATTTCCACCAGCACGGAAATGCAAATTTCGAATTGCACGGACACAGAGTCTAATTGGGACTTTAGCACACCTATATCATCCTTCGTTGCTAGCTTGTCAAACCGTTGGCCCATTTGGTTGAAGACCTGCATGACGTGTCCGGAGATAGCGCGCACCTCTTCCGCTTTTCTTGCTGTCCCGCACCACTTAGGGGCGTACCTGGGGGCATATTGTGAATCGCGTTGCTCACTTGCGCCTGCTTTGATGCTGGTGGAGTCCTATTTAGAGACATTCTGGAGTTGCTCTTTTGTTGTCGCCTGAAAGTATGCTGTGTTTATAGTTTGGCTAGCGTTACCGCCTGTGCATATGCACGATCCGTGTTAAAGCTGTTGAAGCTTTCAAATCATAGAGGCACTTGCGTTGAGTGACTGGTCACTCACGCTGCTGGCACTAACCATACAGTACGCAAAGTACGTGAGAATGCATGAGCACACGTACACTCTCATGAGTCTCTCACGACTCTCTCTGGAGCTGATACACACTTGCAAACATGCATTGCACGTGAGAATTTATGTGCACACATACACTCTCACGACTCGCTAGGGAGCAGATGCCTGCCCGGTTGGTACGGTCAATTTCAATGTATGAAGTGTCCCATTAATATACTGTATGGTTAGTGCTGCTGGGCACAGCTGATTTGTATTACCTCTGGCTTTTAATTTGTTGCTGCCGTCAACCATCACTCAAGAGACACTTTTACTCAGTATCCACGAAAATTTCCAGATTTTCGGAGTCGGAAACCTGTGTTTTGTTTGCTGATATCTATCCGTGACCCTTCCCTACCGGTTTGATACCAAGTGCCTGGTTAGTGAGCCTCTTCCTTTATCTGTTGAGCATCAGCTGGTGTTTGTTTTATATTAGGTGTTTCACGATCTGGGCCTGAGCTGGAGCACGACACGATGCACGAATGAACGGCGGGCGACAATACAATACAATCAGCAATACAACATCTTCAGTCCTTTATTAAATGAGAGCTCGCTGCTTCCTGGAGTCTCCGTACCTCAGTCTCTTTGTGGACCGTTGCTTTAACTATTCCGCCTTTCCATTAATTCTTCATGCTTTCCCTCGATATTAAAGAAAGTCTGACGTATAGAGGTATATCTAAGCTATCCGTATTCCTAAATTGTTTGAGAAAATTTGACCTATGCACTTGTAACATCTCTGCAGATCACTTATATCTCCAGGTCAACATGGATTTATTAGGCGGAAATCAAAAACCGCAAATTTATTGGAAGGAGGTGTTTACCTCTTCATCATTAAAGATTTTCAGGGTAGTCTACAGATGAATGTTGTTTACATCAATTTCAGTAAAGTGTTCGACTACCTTAGTTCCGAATCTCAAAAATTCCTCTTCATAGACTCCCTGTCTTCACCAGTTATGGTTACTTCGGGTGTACCACAGGGTAGCCATCTAGCCTTACTCTTTACACTCTCCATTAATGACCTGCCTTCGTTATTAACATGATGTTAAGCTCTGTGTCCAGTATAAGGATAGCTCTTAATAGATCTTAATAGCTTTCAATCATGATGTTGTGAAAATTTAATACACCTTAATGCTTTCATCGTTCCAGTCAGGTGGTGTCTCTCTAGAGAGAGCTGTATTTTAATTGAGTCTGTTTTCAAGTCAGGATATGCATAATCTAGTAACCTGGATAAAGCCGAGACATTGAAATGAAGGCAGGAGGCAGTAAACAGTTGGCAAATAGAAGTCTGTCATACTGACAATTGAAATTCACCTTATTAAAAATGGAATGTGAAGGACAGAGAGGAGCGCAGGAGGGCTTCAACCCTCCGAAAGATTCGATCTCCAAGTGGCGAATGCACTTGTGCCTGTTACAGAATCAAATCAATCAGAGAATCCCATACATGAAAGAAAACATCTAAAAATCAAATGGTTTTTTAATGATATTAACCATTAGCTATATAATCATCTATGTAAATCATCAAATTACGTGTACTTTATTAAGAACTCTCGAATCGATGCAATCCCCGAACATCCTAGCCCCGGCAAAAGCGTCGGATGTCAGGGCCTTCAAGATCAGATCCGTATTCTACCAATTCAAGAGAATTGAATTGGTTCGCCTTTCCTTCAAAATGCTAAATGCTTCCTCAATGCTAATTACCGATTGAGTAATGTTTGGTCACATGGGTAATATAACTGAATGTCGGCCAGGACCAGGCCGTGTTTCCAGCCGCCCTTACGTGTAGACGTGATCCTGTTGTCTTCTATGGCATGGAGTACAGCCGCAAGGATTAGCTCAAGAGGACCTGTACCCTACTCCAAGTCAAAAGTTGTGGCGAGCCACCCCGTCATCCGCTTATCGCCCTGTAACACCCGAAGGCTGACGTTCGTTGGGGGCCAGAGGGGTTCAGCCTTGTGTTCAAGCTCCAGGCGAATGACTCTTGGACCCCATTTCCTCGAATGTTGTGCCGGACGTTTGCAATCTGTCTTATAGATTATAGACCATTAATTAAAGCATTAAAATATACATATGTATATTACAGTTGCTGAAATTATTCCAATATATGCATCACAATATATAATATATTTTTTAATTGCTGAGATTATTTATTATCAATTATGAAATTAATTATTTTTATGAGTCCAAGACGGTATGGGAGCGCTCATACGGACATTGTATGTACAAGTTACTTGTACATTCATTAGTACAAGTACGCCGCCACTGTATATACAGAGTAAGTATAAATACCTCTACAAAGGTCTACTAAAGCCAGTCGTTCTTTGAATTGAATTCGTAGAAGTAGTAGCAATGCGGTGTTCCATTATATTTGTGGTATTGGCAATAACCTTCAGGAGATCCCTGTCGCAACACTGTGAGGTGAGTGCGTCATTCAGTTTATTGAAGGCATAAATCCAAATAACATTGAGGTGCCCCCAATAGGTGGTTGAATCTGAACACGAGTGTGGAGGATATTGCTACGGAGCAGTAAAACCTGTTTTGGAGTACCTCGCTATCCTACAGAAGCGAGTCGAGTCCTGTGAGGCCAAGCAGCCGGCCGACACTCAGTCGAAAATCGCCCTTACGGCCAACAAGTTAGAGACACTAGAAAGACAGGTGGCAATTCAGCAGGAGTTGATAAAGGTAATCCAGCCCGCAGACATTCTATCTAAGATCGAGCTAGTGGACGAAAAGATAGAGGCCCTAAGAAATCAGTCGGCGACCCAGCAGGAGGTGGAAAAGAGCTCCAAACAGTCGGAAGATGCTCTATCTAAAATCGCGCTTGTGGACGAAAAGTTAGATACGCTAAGAACACAGATGGCGGCCCTGAAGGATTCGGAAAAAAGATCCCAGAGTAGACTTCAGAGATTGGAACATTTCGAAAAAATAGGTTCCAAATACTATTACATAGAAAAAAAGATTAATTTGAACTGGCACGATGCATTGAAAAAATGCCGTGAGATGGGGGCGCATTTGGTGAGTCTGCAAAGCGAAGATGAGTTGAAGGCACTCCTTGGGATGCTGAAATCGTACCATTATTGGATAGATCTGAATGATCTAGAAACAGAAGGAGAGTATATTTCGGCCACCACTGGCTTAAAGGGAACTTTCTTTCATTGGGGCCAAGGAGAACCCAATAACATGAGAAACTCTGAACATTGCGTTGAACTAATTACCCCGAGTTACAATGATGGTTGGATGAACGATCAAGCATGCAATGAAAGTATTTTCTTTATTTGCGAGACATCTTTTGATTAATTATAATTCATATAACCATTCAGAGTAGATTAAAAATTGTGTATATAAAATGATAAGAAAACTTCCTCTAAAACTAGTGTGAAAATTGATTATTTAGTTGGGCTGAAAATCCCGGCGGTACTGCAATACCGGGCCAACCCGCGACAGAGGTGGAGCAAGCCCCTAGCACTCCGTCTGATTCCAAAAATCAGTTTAACATTTGTTGTTCTCCAATGGAGAAACTATCAGATGTTAAGCTGATAAGAACAGATACTACACTTTGATCTTAGCCATAAGGCCGAGAAGCGATAACTCGAACATGGAAATCATCCACCACCAGATGATCGGGCGGCTAGAACAAGTTGGGAATTTTAACGGTCCTATATGAAGTTGGGTGGTTTTTTGTAGCCCTCGTCCAAGGGGGCAGGATATGAAGGCGAATTAAATTAGATACAAAATATCTAACTTGCGTTGGGTTTATTTCTAAATAAAACGAGAAGGAACGTTGTGAGCCAAGGCGAGGACCGCGGCTTTACTTTATACCCGGTTCTCAGTTAGTATATATGAGCTTATGATATACTCGTATGAAACGTATGTAATATATTTTATACGTAAACGCCGCTCGAATAAGCTACCAATTTAATACATTAAATTGATACCCAGGGAACACTACGGGGAGGCCATCGCGATGCAATTGGTTAGGAGTCGACTTGAGCTGCTTTTAAAGGCATTTTTAAGCTCCAAATTCCAATCCTTCAAAAAAATATCTATACTAAAATGAATACCTAAAGACGTAAAAATGATTAATGATAAATATATCTAATATAAACTTAGCAAAATAAAGCGGCTAAAAAAAACAAAAACAAAATTTATTATAATGCCTATTTTCTGTCTAGCTCCGCTGGCTACGGAAGGGCGATCTCACCGCACTGCAGTGGAATAGCCAGGAATAATATAAGCTTCATTTGAGTAAATGGAAGCCTCAACGAAGCACAAAATAGAAGACTTGAGCATTAACTGATCAGAACAGACATCGCTAAAATGGCAGTGCAAGCTTTCCGTATTATGGAAGAAAATATTGAGGTCGGACGGATTGAGTAAACAATCGAAATGGGTGTGAAGTGATTTGGCAGAACGTAAGTTCTCCATCTCCTTCGCTACAGGACAGTCCCGCTTGTGTTTCGACCGTGCGTTAACTCCTACTCTTTACTCAAGAAAATGTATCCAAAGAAATTCGGGGGTATTGGAGGAGCTGAGATCTACCTGCATTAAAACACCAGTGGCTCCGTTAACAAGACCATCTGATGTGCCTACATTGACTGTCATCATATATTTAGCCGTGGTTTTAAGGACCAATGAAGTACACAAACCTTGTGTATTCGAAGTTTTGAAACTCTTAACAGACTCCAGATATTTGCTTTTGGCTTCTGGGCTAAGATGTTCGGCTTTGATGCAGTCTAAAGCTATTGAAGTTTATTCTGCAGTCATTATTGATGATAGCTTTTCCCTATTGTACTTATCTGTCTCGCTATTGCTATAAAATAAGTGGATCGCATCTCTGGGGTCTTGACTGCCGTCAACTATTCGACTATCTTCTGACGTCATTTGGCCGATGCCATGTTCTTAAAGCTTGGTCATCTCGCTGTCGCATTATCTCTGTAAGTTCGAAAAACTTGAAGCTATTCCAGAGACTAGAACCAACTATCGCACTGTATGGATTATGCGGATTTAAATATCCAACGATCACCTACTGGACATCACTGCCTTAGATCGCCGAACACGATAACAGAAATGCCACCAAAAGGACTCTCGGGCCTCGAAAATATTTGTTTTAGGCGCCTAGACAGCTTTTCCTGTGGGAGCACACAGAAGAACCTTTACAGTTTCTGGGTTAGATCCTGGTCTACGATTAAACTCCTGTGAAATGGTCTGAAAAATGGTAGATATTGTCCTACTCTTGCCGACACCGGCGCCGCCACCTACAAACTCATAAAAAACTGCCTTATTTCTCACATTATGCAGAACATGGGTGAGATAAGCTTTTTGCTTCAAATTAGGCGATCTAATTAAACTGGCTAACAACGTAGGGGAAACAATCGGAGGGATCTTAACTAATCGAACACTCCTATATCCATACGTTGTTTGGTCATTCAAGTTCAGAACATTTATTTGAGAGCTTATTTCGGGAATCGCTCAAGCCCTAAACTGCTCATCAATGGTCTCATCAACTGCCTCTTCACCTACATTTTCCTCCCTATTGGCTTCGGCTTCCATGGCCCTCCTAAGGACGTCTTCTAAATCTGCTAACGCATTGTATTTTTGAAAATTTGAACTAACTAAATCCTGATGATTGTTATAAACATCCTCGCAATTAGCGCTCACTAAATCTCTTTCCTCATCTCTCCACGGATAAAACAGCATGACTAATGCTCTAAAATAGTTAGACCTATCTGTATTTATGTTAAACCTCATATACTTTAAAATGGATGGCTTGGTCCGTTCCCTAATAAAACCACTATTATCGCGGAGAGGAAGAAAGACTTCTACTTCTACCTCATTTTCTTCGTCCTCTTCATCATCGCTATTTTGACCAACTCTTTTCCCGCTTTTACTAAATTCATAATTTGCTGCAAAATCGGCCAAACACAGGCCCTGAAGATTGATTGGTCTCTGTTCATACCGCTCCAGCAATCCCTTGTCGAATATGTCAGTGGAGTCCTGATTCATATTTTGTAGGATGCTTTTGGATTTGAGCATTCGCACTCGTTACTTTGGAGGGAAAGTATTAACATGAACGCATTTGTTGCTAATTCCGAACAAAGGAATACCTAGACAACAATATACGGCTTCCTGAGCAGATATCTCAGTGCCAGAAATAAATTTGTGACCAATGTGCTGTAGTTTTTGCCTAATTGTATAATTGCCCCCTTGCACTTCTCTTACCGCCTCGCGCATAAGCTTAGAAATACCCCTTTGGGATTTATTTATATAATTTATTATATAGCTACAGCATGCATAGGGGTCCAAAATGAATTGGATTTCCATATTGGCACTTTGCATTGAAAGAATGTGCTTGTTATAAGCATTACCACTAATCTCAGCAAACGACCTATTTAGAAAAAGTTGTAGTGTTTCAAACCAGAACATATTGCATATTTGTAGTCATCGTAATTGAGGCTCACTTGTTCGTGTGAAAGGAAATTCTCAAATATTCTCAAGTGATCAATCATATCAGAAAACTGATCAGAATTCAGTAGGTCTTGAATTTTCCTCTATCCTTCGTGAAATTAAGGCTTGGAGTTTCCTCTGGCAGTGGATATCTCTGTTTGGGGAATTGGAGAGTATTGAATACCGAATCTACAAACTTTTTTTCCACTTCTGGATCTGGATCAACTCTGGCCACCGCGTTTCAGCAGCATACAGAGTGATGAAAAAGTCAACAGGCCGAACTGATGAATCATGGCCATAACCTTCTTCTTTTCTTCCTCCCAATGAGCCGGAGACGAGCGAATATCTCGAAGAACCCTATATCCCTCATCGTGGTTAATAAGTCCCCCTATGAAATTCTCATTAAGAGCGTAAGCTGCCGTTACTGCACTGGACGTGCTCCGCTTACGTAAGCAGATAGAAATAATATTGAGAATCCTAATGAGCTCTAACTTTTTGTAATTGAAGAACAGTTTATCAGATCTACAACCTCTCCTATCTACATTTCGAAGCTCTGATCTAACAATGGTTGTAAAACTTTCTGAAGATTGTCACTTGACGCCTGCATAAATAGTGGGAAAAGATAACTCTTCCGAGTCAACATCTAAGACCATATCAAGAGGTCGTTGTCCTTGCCCTGGTGCGATTTTTATAATCCTATCATCGAATGGTACGTTATTTTCAAGCAGAGTTTCCTGACCGCCAGGGTTGAGCTCTTCGGCTTCTACCTCATCCTCGCGATGGGCTGGCTCTGTGTCTACATTCCTATCTCTATTATGGATACATTCTAAAAAGGCTGCGTCTGCTTGAGATGCCACGAATGGAACAATATCGGATGTGAAACCAGAGATCCATTGCTTGTTAACTATGACATTTTGCTTTTTATACAAACCTGTGCTAACTAAATAACGAAGTGCTTCAAAAATTTTGAAAGGTCTAATGGTTTCAGCCATGAAGGCATGAAGATACTCTTTTCTACGCTTCAGGTGAAGCTGAATAACCTGGGCTTCATGGAAAGCTCATGGAAGCTCCTTCACGATATCACTTACAGAAATAGGGACGTTTACAACTGCTCCTTTAATGGCATTTTGGCCTCTTCCTCCAGGCAATAATGGCTTAATAATCATAAATGGAAGTCGAGGAGAAATCAGTCGTTCCTCTAATGGAGTAAAGCAGTCGGGCAGTTTAGGGAAATCGATTCATTGAAGAAAAGCTTAGGCTTTTTATGCTTCTTAATGTTGGTATAACATGTTCTGCAGAATTTTAATGTTGGGCAGTCAGAAGGGAATTCTAGAAGACTTTTAAGAGCAAAAATTTCAGCACTTAGCTCGCAATCACTTTTTAAAAGGACGTGAGGAATCTTGGAAATTTGTTTGGGGAACCACAGGACTTTACAAGAAACGCAAACCTGATCAGGACCTATTATAAGCTACTTTTAGAGCTTCTAGGCCATCCTGATTCTGGGTCCTATATGTGCCCTATCCTGCTGGGAGATATTTGCTCGTTCTTGCTGCATTCGGGAGGCGTTTCTTAAATTTTGCTCAGCTCTATTACTGGTATTGCTCCTATATTGGCTAACTCTCTGATTTGCAGCTCTGGCAGCGTCAATTGCTGACTGTCGAGCTGCGACATGAGCAGATTGGCGTGCCAGAGTGTCTCTCGCTCGAGAGATACGCCTACGATCAGCTAAACTCCTTTCTTGGATCCTACGCACCCTGTCCTGCTCTCTTTATAGTATCCATCTACTTTCATTATATTTACATACGTATGCGCTGTCGCCCCTCTGTATTTGTCCTTTGCTCTTCCCGTCTAATCTGAGGGTCTCTTCGTCTTTGTATATGTCCTACTGTATTCTGTGCCTGCTCTGTAGCCGCATAGTCAAAGTCTTCGTCTGAACCGACGCATAGTGTCGGCCACTTGCTCTTCACGTCTAACCTGTGTGTCTGTTTGTCGTTGTACATGTTGTGCTGTATTTGGTCCCTGTTCTGTAGACCTATAGCTTGTGTCCTGTCTTCGCATGAACCGACGCAGAGTATCGGCCACTTGCTCCTCACGTTTGATCTGCGAGTCTACTCGTCTAACTGTCTGTTCGGCAGTATTCTGGGTCTGCTCTCTGGCCCTATACCTTTGGTTGCGTCTTCGCCTGGACCGACGGTAGTATCGGCCATTTGTCGTCTATTCTGTGAAATTCCTACAGCATAGCAGCCAATAACTGTTCGCCAGCGACGGCTACCGGCTCTTCCTGAGCTACACCTGAAACCTGCCTAGCAGTCACCTGATTTTTTCCCTCATTATCTTGCTGCCGATTCCTAACCGGTTCAACAAACTCAGCATCTGTACTTATTAAAAAATCCCTGTTTTCAACAACATCTAAAGTTTCTATATTTCTATCTTTATTTGATCTGTCGAGGCATAATAAAATGTATTGTTCAGGGCAGCCGCAGACTGCTGCCGGGCACTGTGGAGTGCGCTCCGTGCCCGACTCGCTCTCGCGCGCTCTTGTGTGGGCGCTCTTAAGATCCACACAGCGCTCAGTCTTGCTTCCACCCCCGTTTACAACGATTTCGATTCATACCCAGGTGCGAACAGCATATCCAATACGTCTACTAGATGCATTTCATAAAGAGCCCACGTAAGGTATTACGTTTAGTTTTTAAGTAGTCAAGCTTGTATTGGGAATTTTAGCACAGAACTGTTGTTGTTTCGTTCGTTTGCTACTTCGGCTATAGAATTCATTCCTGTTCGTACATTTTTCCGATTTATTATTGAAGTTTACGCATACAATTGTAAAAATTCAGCTATATATATACATAAGTGTCGTCTATGTTCATCCTTTTGTGTTTGACATTTGTCGACACTCTGATTTTTTTGTCATGCAGTGCGAAGAAGAAAATGCGTAGCAAAAAAGGGTTCAGCAAAAGAAATTTGCGACGGCTGGCTGCTGCCGAAGTCCGAAAAATAGATGGCGTGCACAAAACAAATTCAAAAACACAGTGTGTCAAAGCGGAAATATGATGCAAAAATTAAAGCATCATAAGACTCAGAAAATAAAGCAAATATTCCATAAAGATCAAAATGTTTTTGTATTTCCTCCAGTATTAGCATCACTACTTCAATAACATAGTATATTGGATAGTGTAGTATTCGCATTACAACTAACATTACATTGAATATTGGGTAGTGCAGTATAGGCATTACACATTTGAGCACCTTGAGTGCATAAACGTTACAAACGTATCCACAGGCACGCACACATTTTTTAAGTCGTGTGTCGTACAGTGGAAGATCTGCCCAACAGCCAGCATTACAATTTAGGATTTGTATAATTGGGTGTAATGGAAGCCCGAAATAAACTTGGAATTTTTGCCCACTTTCTCGATGAGACTGTACGCATTCACACCCTAAAGCGGCCAAGCAACATTAAATGTAATGAGAGTCGTAACCCATTTTCGAAGGTAGTAGGCATACCAATTCATGAAGAGGTAGTGGGTTACGTGGGGTGTTTTTGGCCGCTGGGTATCTACGTAGCGGCTCTAAATGGTTTTTCCATTCTGGCTATAATAATTATCCGATCTGATTGAAATTCGGCAATCTGAAAGATATAGGCATTTTCTATGATTCTGGTTTTGGTTTTCTAGTATCTTCAAAATAGTGCATGCCACAGACTTTCGTTCTATGTGTGGGCGGAAAGGGCGGGTCGAAATTTTAAAACACACTGTAGTAGTGTGATATGACAGGAGTCTGGTTACAAAATTTAGTTGCTCTACCTCTTATAGTCTCTGAGATCTAGGCGCTCATGAAGACGGTTATATCGACTCGGCTATTGATGCTAATCAAGAAAAAATATACACTCATGGACAAATTAGTAGGTGTGCATTTATTTTATTTTTTAACTTCTTTTATTTCATAAACTTCTTCATTTATTTCATTTAAATCGATATTTCACTAGTTTTCGTCTCGTTTTATATTAAATTGATTATATGGCAGTTAATAGCCGGTATATGCACCATTATTTTGCAGGACCTTCTCCATTCCTTTTGGCATGGAGGATATTAACTTGCGATAAGTTCCAATTGGAATATTGCACCCCACTTTTGGACATTATACCAAAATTGGCTTCCATTTTGACAAAAAGTCTTTCCGACGTCTCTTTTGAGTTCATCCCAGAGATTGTCAATGGGATTGAGGTTAGGATTAGGATTAGGATTTAGGATTACTGGCAGGGTTCCTTTGCTTCTGTCGGAAAATTTACAGATGAGCAAAAAACTTGCTCTATATCATAGAACATGATGCGGACCGGAGGGTGAAAAGGAATGGCGTAATATCAAGATATCAAGATGTCAGGGCCATCAAGATCAGATACGTATTCTAGTGAATTGAATTGGTTTGCCTTTCCTTCAAGAAGATTTGTTACTTGTTTTCGGTCAGGCTGCCATCCCCTCTGCACTTCGCGGGTCCCATCCTGAATTCACAATGTAAAGAAACCAGAAGCAAAGGATTCCTCAATGCTTATTAATTATTATTAATTATTACCGATTGAGTACTGTTTGGTCACATTGGTAATTTAACTGGATGTCGGCCAGGACCAGGCCTAGCTTCCAGCCGCCCTCACGGGTAGACGTGATCCTGCTGTCTTCCAGGCTGACGTCCAAGGGCCAGGAGATCGAGCAGCAAACGGCCTGGTCACCCATATCAATGCAGCGCAACCATAGAATCGAGTATTGCGGATCGGACACCAAGGGTGTGAACAGCACGCGACGGTTACTACTCGAATAGCAATCATTCCTGTACCGTGAAATCCTGTTGGGTCGGGTGCCAGAGGAGTTTTTTCTTTGTGTCCAAGCACCAGGCGAATGACTCTTGCACCCCATTTCCTCGAATGTTGTGCCGGACGTTTGCAATCTGTCTTATAGATTATAGACCATTAATTAAAGCATTAAAATATAAATATATTACAGTTGCTGAAATTATTCCAATATATGCATCACAATATATAATATATTTTTTAATTGCTGAGATTATTTATTATCAATTATGAAATTAATTATTTTTATGAGTCCAAGACGGAATGGGAGCGCTCATACGGACATTGTATGTACAAGTTACTTGTACATTCATTAGTACAAGTACGCCGCCACTGTATACACAGAGTAAGTATAAATACCTCTACAAAGGCCTACTAAAGCCAGTCGATTTTTGAATTGAATTCATAGAAGTAGTAGCAATGCGGTGTTCCATTATATTCGTGGTATTGGCAGTAACCTTCAGGAGATCCCTGTCGCAGCATTGTGAGGTGAGTGCGTCATTCAGTTTATTGAAGGCATAAATCCAAATAACATTGAGGTGCCCCCAATAGGTGGCTGAATCTGAACACGAGTGTGGAGGATATTGCTACGGAGCAGTAAAACCTGTTTTGGAGTACCTCGCTATCCTACAAAAGCGAGTCGAGTCCTGTGAGGCCAAGCAGCCGGCCGACACTCAGTCGAAAATCGCCCTTACGACCAACAAGTTAGAGACACTAGAAAGACAGGTGGCAATTCAGCAGGAGTTGATAAAGGTAATCCAACCCGCAGACATTCTATCTAAAATCGCGCTTGTGGACGAAAAGTTAGATACGCTAAGGACACAGATGGCGGCCCTGCAGGATTCGGAAAAAAGATTCCAGAGTAGATTTCAGAGATTGGATCATTTTCAAAAAATAGGTTCCAAATACTATTACATAGAAAAAAAGATTAATTTGAACTGGCACGATGCATTGAAAAAATGCCGTGAGATGGGAGCGCATTTGGTGAGTCTGCAAAGCGAAGATGAGTTGAAGGCACTCCTTGGGTTGCTGAAATCGTACCAATATTGGATAGATCTGAATGATCTAGAAACAAAAGGAGAGTATATTTCGGCCACCACTGGCTTAAAGGGAACTTTCTTTCATTGGGGCCAAGGAGAACCCAATAATAAGGACAACTCTGAACATTGCGTTGAACTAATTGGCCCGCTTTCCAATGGTTGGATGAACGATCAAGCATGCAATGATACTACTTTCTTTATCTGTGAGACATCTTTTGATTAATTGTAATTCATATGACCATTCAGAGTATATTAAAAATAGTGTGAATAAAATGATAATAAAACTTCCCCTAAAACTAGTGTGAAAATTGATTATTTAAGTTGGGCTGAAAATCCCGGCGGTACTGCAATACCGGGCCAACCCGCGACAGAGGTGGAGCAAGCCCCTAGCACTCCGTCTGATTCCAAAAATCAGTTTAACATTTGTTGTTCTCCAATGGAGAAACTATCAGATGTTAAGCTGATAAGAACAGATACTACACTTTGATCTTAGCCATAAGGCCGAGAAGCGATAACTCGAACATGGAAATCATCCACCACCAGATGATCGGGCGGCTAGAACAAGTTGGGAATTTTAACGGTCCTATATGAAGTTGGGTGGTTTTTTGTAGCCCTCGTCCAAGGGCAGGATATTAAGACGAATTAATGTAGGTAAAATATATCTAACTTGTGTTGGGTTTATTTCTAAATTAAAACGAGAGGAAACGTTGTGAGCCGCGGCTATGGCCGCGGCTCTACTTTATACCCGGTACTCAGTTGGTATATGTGTATATGTAGGTATATGTAATTTACTTGTATGTAACTTATATAATACATGTATATATTTGATACGTAAACGCCGCTCGAATTAGCTACCAATTTAATACATTAAATACATTAAATTGGTCCCCAGGGAACACCACGGGGAGGCCATCGCGATGCAATGGGGTCACTCTAGCCAAAATATAATCTTGGGGACCTACGAGTCGACTTGAGCTGCTTTTAAAGGCATTTTTAAGCTCCATATTCCCCAAAAAATTAAAAATAGGATTCCAATCCTTCAAAAAAAATATCTATACTTAAATGAATACCTAAATACGTAGAAATAATCTATCCTAAAATGAATACCTAAAGACGTACAAATTATTACAAATAATACGTAATATAAACTTAACAAAACAATAAAACGGAAAACGGATAAAAAAACGAAAAAAAGAGGTTAAACAAAATAAAAGATTAAAGTTAAAAGTAATAATAATATAATTAAGAATACGCGTCCCCTGCAGGTTCCTGCCGGTCCGTACGGGCTTACGGTTCGTGCAGGGGGTCGCTGACCTATCCAAACCTAATCTTCTACTTCCCTAACATTGACTAAAATTCCACTATGATAACTATAGACAGTCTCAAAGGTGCGAGCGGTGGCCCTGCTATCGGAAATGTTTGAAAACGCCCAGTCAATATGCGTATCGCAATTGGTTGTGGACGAGTCCAAGTCTAACAACGACTTACAATTCCTTTCTGAAAGGAATTCATAAATTTCCCTACAGCAGCCAGAAAGATTATGAAGACATAAATTAAAATCTCCTAACACTAAGCAATTTCTACCTAAAAGCTGATTTCTCTGAAATAAGTCCTCAAATTCTGCTTTGAACTTTGGCAACGGATACGCGGGGGTTCTATAAATAACAACAAACCCTACAGATTTGTACTTAAACAAAGCATACTCGAACACTGGAGATGCTAAGTTTCCGGGATTTGCGTAAAAACGACAACTTTCAAAATTACTACAATGATCTAAAAGTTCATTCCTAACAAATATTAGAATGCCCCTTTTCTGTCTAGTTCCGCTGGCTACGGAAGGGCAATCTAAGCGCACTGCAGTGGAATAGCCAGGAATATTATAAGCTTCATTTGAGTAAGTGGAAGCCTCAACGAAGCACAAAATAGAAGACTTGAGCATTAACTGATCAGAACAGACATCGCTAAAATGGCAGTGCAAGCTTTCCGTATTATGGAAGAAAATTTTGAGGTCGGACGGATTGAGTAAACAATCGAAGTGGGTTTGAAGTGATTTGGCAGAACGTAAGTTCTCCATCTCCTTCGCGACAGGACAGTCCCGCTTGGGTTTCGGAGGAATGAATGGTCCAACGATGTAAAGTCCGTTCGCACTGGTGGCCCTACTGCAAGCTACATACAACGCCTCTCTTTGCATGTTGGATGAAGTGTGGACGACCACTTTGCTGTATGTAGCTCCCTGACTCTTATGAATAGTTATAGCTTCTGCAGCTACAACCGGAAACTGTTTTCGGTCGATAGTAACTTGTTCGTTTTGGTGGTACTGAAAACTTTTTGTAGTTTTCTGAATTGGGGTTCATGAAGATTCGTTACTATGGCTGCGTTTCGACCGAGCGTTAACTCCTACGCTGTCCTCAAGAAAATGTATCCAAAGAAGTTCGGGGCTATTGGAGGAGCTGAGATCTACCTGCATTAAAACACCAGTGGCTCCGTTAACAAGACCATCTGATGTATCTACATTGACTGTCATCATATTGTAACGAAAATTCGAAGTTGGCGCCCTTAGAGCCCTGGACCGGGCTTATCGATAGTTTGAGTCCACCTCGATCGGCTGGACTTTGGACAGTGGGAAGAAAGAAAACGAAGAGAGAGAGAAGCAGGAAGAGAAGAGGAGATGGAATTAAGAAGAGAGGTTGTAACAACGTGCCTAAGAAGGTTAGGTCGCGGAATAAACTGAAGAAAGCGAAAGAAAAGTGTTAAGTGTGTTTTTATCACGACGGTGTCACGGCGGCTACCTCCCCTTAGCTGCCGCCTTACAAAATTTGTCCCAATCCCAACCTGGAAAGGAAATCCGCTCGGCCCGCCGGTAGCAAAAATCTTGTTACAATATATTTAGCCGTGGTTTTAAGGACCAATGAAGTACACAAACCTTGTGTATTCGAAGTTTTGAAACTCTTAACGGAGTCCAGATATTTGCTTTTGATTTCTGGGCTAAGATGTTCGGCTTTGATGCAGTCTAAAGCTATTGAAGTATATTCTGCAGTCGTTATCGATGATAGCTTCTCCCTATTGTACTTATCTGTCTCGCTATTGCTATAAAATAAGTGGATCGCATCTCTGGCGGCTTGACTGCCGTCAACTATTCGGCTCCTAAGCAATTGACTATCGTCTGACGTCATTTCGGCCGATGCCATGTTATTAAGTGCGGTTGCAAAAGCTTGGTCATCTCGCTGTCGCATTATCTCTGTAAGTTCGAAAAACTTGAAGCTATCCCAGAGACTAGAGCCAACTATCGCACTGTACGGATTATGCGCTCCTGATGAGGATTTAAATATCCAACGATCACCTACTGGACATAACTGCCTTAGATCGCCGAACACGATGACAGAAATTTTACCAAAAGGACTCTCGGGCCTTGAAAAGATTTTTTTTAAGCGCCTATCCAAATACGAAAACATTTTTTCACCGACCATAGAAATTTCGTCAATTATAAGAATTTTAAGATCAATAAATCTTGAACGCAAGGTATTTAACAAATCTGGACCCAACTGTTTAAAGGCATGGTTAGACTGATTGAGAGGTAATGAAAACATGGAGTGAAGTGTGGCACCTCCAATACCGAATGCAGCTTTTCCTGTGGGAGCACACAGAAGAACCTTTACAGTTTCTGGGTTAGATCCTGGTCTACGATTAAACTCCTGGGAAATGGTCTGAAAAATGGTAGATATTGTCCTACTCTTGCCGACGCCTGCGCCGCCACCTACAAACTCAAAAAAAACTGCCGTATTTCTCACATTATGCAGAACATGGGTGAGATAAGCTTTTTGCTTCAAATTAAGCGATCTAATTAAACTGGCTAACAACGTGGGGGAAACAATCGGAGGAAGCTTAACTAATCGAATACTCCTATCTTCATCCGTTACCTGGTCATTCAAGTTCAGAACATTTATTTGAGAGCTTATTTCGGGAATCGCTCAAGCCCTAAACTGCTCATCAATGGTCTCATCAACCGCCTCTTCACCTACATTTTCCTCCCTATTGTCTTCGGCTTCCATGGCCCTCCTAAGGACGTCTTCTAAATCTGCTAACGCATTGTATTTTTGAAAATTTGAACTAACTAAATCCTGATGATTGTTATAAACATCCTCGCAATTAGCGCTCACTAAATCTCTTTCCTCATCTCTCCACGGATAAAACAGCATGACTAATGCTCTAAAATAGTTAGACCTATCTGTATTTATGTTAAACCTCATATACTTTAAAATGGATGGCTTGGTCCGTTCCCTAATAAAACCACTATTATCGCGGAGAGGAAGAAAGACTTCTACTTCTACCTCATTTTCTTCGTCCTCTTCATCATCGCTATTTTGACCAACTCTTTTCCCGCTTTTACTAAATTCATAATTTGCTGCAAAATCGGCCAAACACAGGCCCTGAAGATTGATTGGTCTCTGTTCATACCGCTCCAGCAATCCTTTGACGAATATGTCAGTGGAGTCCTGATTCATATTTTGTAGGATGCTTTTGGATTTGAGCATTCGCACTCGTTACTCTGGAGGGAAAGTATTAACATGAACGCATTTGTTGCTAGTTCCGGACAAAGGAATACCTAGACAACAATACACGGCTTCCTGAGCAGATATCTCAGTGCCAGAAATAAATTTGTGACCAATGTGCTGTAGCTTTTGCCTAATCGTATAATTGCCCCCTTGCACTTCTCTTACCGCCTCGCGCATAAGCTTAGAAATACCCCTTTGGGATTTATTTATATAATTTATTATATAGCTACAGCATGCATAGGGGTCCAAAATGAATTGGATATCCATATTGGCCCTTTGCATTGAAAGAATGTGCTTATTATAAGCATTAACGCTAATCTCAGCAAACGACCTCTTTAGAAAAATTTGTGGTTTCTTCAAACCAGAACATATTGCATATTTGTAGTCCTCGTAAGTGAGGCTCACTTGTTCGTGGGAAAGGAAATTCTCAAATATGCTCAAGTAATCAATCATATCAGAGGATTGATCAGAATTCAGTAGGTCTTGAATTTTCCTAAAAATTCCTTGGTGAAAATCAAGGTTTGGAGTTTCCTCCGGCAATGGACTCAATATCTCCGTTTGGGACATTGGAGGGTATGGAATACCGAATCTACAAACTTTTTTTGCACTTCTATTGACTTTTTTAAGACATGTCATGTTTGTATGCCTATGCTTTTGGTATTCAACATACGGAGCTACTTCTGAGCCTGTGACATCTACTGTAATGTGTGTATTAATGAAGGCTACAACTGTTGAAATTGACTCAGTACTGGTAAAATCCACTGCTGGGGCATCTTTCAGCCAAAACATACCATGACTGTGGGGGGAACCTCTTTGTTGAAACTCAACACGCCAATAAAATTTGATGACGAAGTTTTCTCCGAAAATGCCCTCCCGATTCCTCATAACTTTCAAAAGCTCACGATACCTATGATCAAAATACCTAGCACAAGTAACTGGATCTGCCTTGATGAGACGCTCCTTTTCGTTATACTGTAGATTCATTGCTTCTTCTTCGCTAATGACCTCTCTATCTCCATTGCTTTTGAGCAAAACAAGCAACTCTGGCCACCGCGTTTCAGCAGCAGCAAAAAGTCGGCAGGCCGAACTGACGAATCATGGCCATAACCTTCTTCTTTTCTTCCTCCCAATGAGCCGGAGACGAGCGAATATCTCGAAGAACCCTATATCCCTCATCGTGGTTAATAAGTCCCCCTATGAAATTCTCATTAAGAGCATTAGCTGCCGTAACTGCACTGGAGGTGCTCGGCTTACGTAAGCAGATAGAAATATTATTGCGAATCTTAATGAGTTCTAACTTCTTGTAATTGAAGAACAGTTTATCAGATCTACAACCTCTCCTATCTACATTTCGAAGCTCTGATCTAACAATGGTTGTAAAACTTTCTGAAGATTGTCTCTTGACGCCTGCATAGATAGTGGGAAAAGATAACTCTTCCGAGTCAACATCTAAGACCATATCAAGAGGTCGTTGTCCTTGCCCTGGTGCGATTTTTATAATCCTATCATCGAATGGTACGTTATTTTCAAGCAGAGTTTCCTGACCGCCAGGGTTGAGCTCTTCGGCTTCTACCTCATCCTCGCGATGGGCTGGCTCTGTGTCTACATTCTTATCTCAATTATGGATACTTTCTAAAAAGGCTGCGTCTGCTTGAGATGCCACGAATGGAATAATATCGGATGTGAAACCAGAGATCCATTGCTCATTAACTATGACATTTTGCTTTTTATACAAACCAGTGCTAACTAAATAACGAAGTGCTTCAAAAATTTTGGAAGGTCTAATGGTTTCAGCCATGAAGGCATGAAGATACTCTTGTCTACGCTTCAGGTGGAGCTGAATAACCTGAGCTTCATGGAATGCTCGTGGAAGCTCCTTCACGATATCACTAACGGAAATAGGGACGTTTACAACTGCTCCTTTAATGGCATTTTGGCCTCTTCCCCCAGGCAATAATGGCTTAATTATCATAAATGGAAGTCGAGGAGAAATCAGTCGTTCCTCTAATGGAGTAAGCCCCTTTAAGCAGTCGGGCAGTTTAGGAAAATCTAACTCAATGAAGAAAAGCTTAGGCTTTTTACGCATCTTAATGTTGGTATAACATGTTCTGCAGAATTTTAATGTTGGGCAGTCAGAAGGGAATTCTAGAAGACTTTCAAGAGCGAAAATTTCAGCACTAAACTCGCAATCACTTTCTAAAAGGACACGAGGAATCTTGGAAATTTGTTTGGGGAACCACAGGCCTTTACAAGAAAGGCAAACCTGATCAGGACCCAGCTTTACATTCCTATTATAAGCTACTTTTAGAGCTTCTAGGCCACTAAGCCTTATTCTGGGTCGCACATGTGCTCTATCCTGGGAGATATTTTCTCGTTCTTGCTGCATTCGGGAGGCGTTCCTTAAATTTTGCTCAGCTCTATTACTGCTATCGCTCCTATATTGGCTAACTCTCTGACTTGCAGCTCTGGCAGCGTCAATTGCTGACTGTCGAGCTGCGACACGAGCAGATTGGCGTGCCAAAGTGTCTCTCGTTCGCGAGATACGCCTACGATAAGCTAAAGTCCTTTCTTGGACCCTGCGAACTCTATCCTGCTCTCTTTCTAATATACGTCTCCTTTCATTATTTCTACGTATGCGCTGTCGCCTCTCTGTATTTGTCCTTTGCTCCTCACGTCTAATCTGTGGGTCCTGTCTTCGTCTGGACCGACGCAGAGTATCGGCCACTTGCTCCTCACGTCTAACCTGTGCGTCTGTTCGTCTCTGTACATGTCCTACTGTATTCTGTGCCTGCTCTCTAGCCCTATAGTCCAAGTCTTGTCTTCGTCTGGACCGACGCAGAGTATCGGCCACTTGCTCCTCACGTCTAACCTGTGCGTCTGTTCGTCTCTGTATATGTCCTACTGTATTCTGTGCCTGCTCTCTAGCCCTATAGTCCAAGTCTTGTCTTCGTCTGGACCGACGCAGAGTATCGGCCACTTGCTCCTCACGTCTAACCTGTGCGTCTGTTCGTCTCTGTATATGTCCTACTGTATTCTGTGCCTGCTCTCTAGCCCTATATTCCCAGTCCTGTCTTCGGGTGGAGCGACGCACAGTATTAGCAACTTGCTCCTCACTTCTAATTTGTGGGTCCATTCGTCTAACTATATGTTCTATTGTATTTTGCTCTTGCTCTCTAGCCCTATATTCCCAGTCCTGTCTTCGGGTGGAGCGACGCACAGTATTAGCAACTTGCTCCTCACTTCTAATTTGTGGGTCCATTCGTCTAACTATATGTTCTATTGTATTTTGCTCTTGCTCTCTAGCCCTATATTCCAAGTCCTGTCTTCGTGTGGAGCGACGCATGGTATTGGTCGCTTGCTCCTGACTTCTAACCTTTGCGTCTTCTCGTCTAACTGTATGTTCGGCACTATTCTGACTCTGTTCTCTGGCCCTATACCTTTGGTTACGTCTACGTCTGGACCGACGGTTAGTATCGGCAACTTGTCGTCTGTTCTGTGCGTTAAGTGCAGCACTATTTCCCTCAGCATTCAAAATCTGTTCGTCAGCGACGGCTGCCTGCTCTTCCTGACCTACACCAACACCTGAAACCTGCCTAGCAGTCACCTGATTTTGTCCCTCATTATCTGGCTGCTGATTCCTAACCGGTTCAACGAACTCAGCGTCTGTACTTATTAAAACATCCCTGTTTTCAATAACTTCTAAAGTTTCTAAATTTCTATTCCTATTTGATCTGTTTCGCAATTTACGTCTCTGAGACTGTTGCGAAGCAGATTGCCTATGCTGTCGAGGCATAATACAAAATTTAATAAAATAAAATATAATTGTGTGTTGTGCAAATTTATTAAACCTTAATGATTCAAAATGTAAAGTAATGACTTTCCATCGCTCCAGCGCCTTTCTGGTTCCTTACACCCTTTGTGGTGGTTCTCTTGAGAGAATTACCCGGGTTGATGATCTTGGTGTTCTACTAGATCCCAAGTTAAGGTTTTCAGAACACATTTCTACCATGGTGAACAAGGCCATGGGCGTGCTTGGGTTTATAAAGAGGTGGTCAAAGGAATTTGACGACGCCTATATAACAAAGACTCTCTACACCTCTCTGGTTCGTCCGATTTTAGAATGTTGTGTATGGTGCCCTCAGTACAACGTACACCAGGACCGTATAGAATCAGTTCAGAAAAACTTTTTACTTTTTGCTCTTCGAGGCCTCGGCTGGGATGCAGGTGTGAGACTGCCGTCCTACTCTAATAGATTGCTCCTAATAAACCTTCCAACCTTAGCTAATCGTAGGAAAATGCTTGGAGTGATTTTTGTGCACAACTTGATCAAGGGTGACATAGATAGCCCTGACCTGTTGAGCCGCATAAACTTCACGATTCCTATTACAAGCACTAGGAACTATACACCCTTGTTTCTTCCACTTTGTAGGTCGAATTACTCCTTGCATGAACCATTTAGGGTCCTATGCTCGGATTATAATTCCCTCTATCATATTGTATCTACCACTAACTCCCTTCCTAGTCTTAAATTACAGATACTCTTATATCTTTCCCGTAACTAGTAATTACTTCGCTTCTTTAGTTAGATTTGTTCTACTTTTCCTCGAACACTAGTCTAACACCTATCCTTCCTGCATGTCCGCGATCGGTTCGGTAAACGAGTCGCGCGTTATGCGGCAGCGCCCCTCGGTCGGTTGGGCGGGAGGTGGGCTGCGTTCTTGCCTGGGATCCGCGCGTAACAGCCATCGGCTGGTGTCGCTTGGGCCACTTGATGGTGCAGTCATTGCACATCAACGTCCTAAAGTAAAAATAATAAAATATAATAAAATAAAATATAATGAAATAATATAAAGGAATAAAAATAAAATGAAATAAATACCTAATAAATTAAAATCAATAAATTTTTTCAAATTAAATATTAATAAGTATTAATAATATAATTAATAATTGATTATATTGTTAATAATAATTATTATTGATTATATATAATTATATAAAATAAAACAAATTATTATATATAATTATATAGGAATATTATGCTACAAAAACTACAAAAGAAATAAAATATACGACTTTTTGAGAAGCAGCGACGTCTCCTGCCGAGGGCAGCGACGTTCTTCCTCAGCCGCTATAGAAGCAGCGATGTCCGGCCTCAGTCTCCAGTAAAAGCAGCGACGTCAGCAGTAACACCAAAAAACGCGCGATGCACCGTTACAGTTAGCAACTATTAATAGCTTCTAACTGACGATCGGCACAGAAAAACTAAGGCCCTATGTCTTAATTTGCAAGCACTACTTGTATTTAATAAGTTAAAAGCTAAACTAGTTTTAAATGTGATTAATAAACGGATTTTATCGTAATCGGCAATCAAAAAGTCTCTATCGCTCTCCTTGGCTCGATATCGACTGGTTATACCCAAAAAATGCCTACTGAAATTCGGCCGTTTTTTCCGCGAGTCACTCAAGAGAGAAGAGAATAGAGCAATTTGGAACAAGGCAGAACGAATGGAGTCAAAACATGCGGAACTAACGGAAAATTAAATTTTTATAGGAAAAAGTCTGGCTGAGCTGTTTCTATATATGCATACTTCTAATTCCTTTCCGACTAATTACTCCTTCTAATGCTATTCCCATTGCGTGGGGTAGTAGCAGGTTAATGTTTTGGTTTCAAACATATGATTTTGCGAGGGAGCTCTCTCAGCCTTTCTCTATCTCTCTCTCTCTAATTGCTACTGTTCACAAAGAGACATACAAGTTGAATTTAGTGATGAGGTGACGTTGTCTGTGGGGGAAACCATCTACTCTATTTCGGCGCTCAGCATACGACAAACGGATGGTTCGCGAAAAAGAGTAGATTTTGTGACGTAAATGTTGTCACCTTATTACTAAATTCATCTTGAAGTCATACGGATGAGTGTAAATAGAGAGTTGCTCTATTGAGAGAGCACTTGTTCAGATAGTGAAGCAGAGAGTTCTCAAGTGGAATGAGAGGGATAGAGAGAAAAACTCAAACAAATGTAACGGCTATTTTTCTCATTCCTTCCACACGCATTTTTAGAGCGAAATCATTTGCGTTTCCCCCTCCCCTTCCTGTAACGGTTAAAAAACTGTTTTCTGTGATGATGAGAGTGGAGGGGGGGATCTTGCTAAGGCAAGTAAACAGCGCATCGCGCATCCCTTTTGTTGGTCATGGTCATGGTCAGAAGATGGAAGGGGAAACAGAGAGAAAGAGAGCGCACGTGCTTGCCAGTTTTGTTTTGATTTCGCAGTTTCTTTGATGGACAATTCTATTTCTTTTCACAGAGTGACCACATGCAATCGCAGGTACCCCTCCCCTTCCTATACCGGCTCATTCAATCAGAATATGCAAATATGTATTATATTATGTATATTTATATATGAATGTACATATGTCCATTGGTTTTAAAATATATACATCCATACATATACATAAGTACATGCCTACATATCAATACTTACATATGTATGTAGATATATACATTTATATATTTATGTAAATAAATCATTGCCTGGGCGGGGGCTTATTGTTTTGAACATTTGATATTGTTAGGCTTCTCTCTCTCTTTCTTTAGGGGATAAGAACGAATTGAGTTGTTAATGGTGGTGGGCGGTGATTGCGGTAGGGCATGGACAAGCAGACAGCGCATCACGCTTGTTTGTGGGAGAGGGGGGTTACAAGGTCAAAGTGGGAAAGAGAAAGGGGAACACCTGCCAGCAGCTAGTATAGGGCTCACACTTAGATTGCCGTGGATCGCTATTACTCAATGCGTGACAAGGCAGACCAGGAAGACTTAAGAGAGAGAGAGAGAGAGAGCGAGAACGTATATCTTATCTACGTAGCCACTCTAAATTATTTTCTTTATTGTGGCTATAATAATGATCCAATATGATCCAGATTCAGCAAGCTGGTAGATATGGTAATTTTTCATGATTCTGCGTTTTTGGTTTTCATTTATCTTAAAAATTGTGGATTCCACAGATTTTCGTCTTTTGTGGGGGCGGAAGGGGGCGTGGCAAAATTTTAAAACAAACTTGCACTGGTTCGGTATCACAGGAGCTTGGATAGAAAGTTTGGTTGCTCTAGCTCTTATAGTCTCTGAGATCTAGGCGCTCATTTAAACGAATAAGCAAAGCAGACAGGGTCTCGTGTGAGAGAGAGCGAGAGGGAATGATGACTTTCGAAATGGTTTGCTCATTTTGCTCATTGTAGCTATAATAATGATCCATTCTGATTCAGATTCAACACTCTTATAGAAATAACCATTTTCTATGATTCTGCGTTTTTAGTTTTCTGGTATCATCAAAGTTGTGTATGCCACAGACTTTCGTCCTTTGTGGGGGCGGAAGGAGGCGGGGCGAAATTTTGAAATACACTTGGAGTAGTGTGATAACACAGGAGACTGGATACAAAATTTGGTTGCTCTAGCTTTAACAGTCTCTGAGATATAGACGCTAATGAAGACGGACGGACGGACGGACGGACGGACGGACAGACGGACGGACGGACAGACAGACATGGCTATATCGACTCGGCTATTGATGCTGATCAAGAATATATATACTTTATGGGGTCGGAAACGCTTCCTTCTGGGCGTTACACACAATCGTTATCCCCACAAATCTAATATACCCCTATACTCTTCGAGTACCGGGTATAATAAATGTTGAAAATTAGAAAAAAATTAATAAAAATTGAAAAAATTTAAGAAAATTAATCCAGAATTTAAAAATTAAAGCTAGAGCAACCAAGTTTTGTATCCAGTCTCCTGTGTGATCACACTACTCCAAATGAATTTCAAAATTTCGCCCCGCCCCCTTCCGCCCCCACAAAGGACGAAAGTCTGTGGCGTACACAATTTTGAAGATACAAGAATACTAAAAACTCAGAATCATAAAGAATAACCATTTCTATCAGAGTGTTGAATCTGGATGAGATCGGATCATTATTATAGCTACAATGACGAAAACCATTTCGAAAGTCATCATTCCCTCTCGCTCTCTCTCACACGCGACCCCACCTGCTTTGCTTATTCGTTTAAATGAGCGCCTAGATCTCAGAGACTATAAGAGCTAGAGCAACCAAACTTTCTATCCAGGCTCCTGTGATATCACTTCAGTACAAGTGTATTTCAAAATTTTGACACGCCCCCTTCCGCCCCCACAAAGGACCAAAATCTGTGGAATCCACAATTTTTAAGATAAATGAAAACCAAAAACGCAGAATCATGAAAAATTACCATATCTACCATATTACCGAATCTGGATCAGATCGGGTCAATATTATGGCCAGAAGAAACAAATTAAATTTCAGTGGCTACGCAACGCCTGCCAAGCGCTGACTCATGCCCTCTCTCTCTTTCTCTCTCTTGCAAACACTTGTACGTCTCAAATATGTAGTTATACATGTCATGTAGAAATATAGGCGCAGATATACAAAGCATATGTAAACAAAAATGGAAACATGTATAAAAATTCCAAAAAATTCATTTTTATACCCGGTACTCGAAGAGTATAGGGGTATATTCGATTTGTGGGGATAACGGTTGTGTGTAACGCCCAGAAGGAAGCGTTTCCGACCCCATAAAGTATATATATTCTTGATCAGCATCAATAGCCGAGTCGATATAGCCATGTCTGTCTGTCCGTCCGTCCGTCTGTCCGTCTGTCCGTCTGTCCGTCTTCATTTGCGCCTATATCTCAGAGACTATTAAAGCTAGAGCAACCAAATTTTGTATCCAGTCTGCTTTGTGATCACACTACTCCAAATGTGTTTAAAAATTTCGCGCCGCCCCTTTCCGCCCCCACAAAGAACGAAAGTCTGTGGCGTACACAATTTTGAAAATACGAGAAAACTTAAAACGCAGAATCATAGAAAATTACCATTTCTATCAGAGTGTTGAATCTGAATCAGATTGGATCATTTTTATAGCTACAATGAAGAAAACCATTTCGAATGTCATCATTCCCTCTCGCTCTCTCTCACACGCGACCCCACCTGCTTTGCTTATTCGTTTAAATGAGCGCCTAGATCTCAGAGACTATAAGAGCTAGAGCAACCAAACTTTCTATCCAGGCTCCTGTGATATCACTTCAGTACAAGTGTATTTCAAAATTTTGACACGCCCCCTTCCGCCCCCACAAAGGACCAAAATCTGTGGAATCCACAATTTTTAAGATAAATGAAAACCAAAAACGCAGAATCATGAAAAATTACCATATCTACCAGATTACAGAATCTGGATCAGATCGGATCAATATTATGGCCAGAAGAAACAAATTAAATTTCAGTGGCTACGCAACGCCTGCCAAGCGCTGACTCATGCCCTCTCTCTCTGTCGCAAACACTTGTACGTCTCAAATATGTAGTTATACATGTCATGTACATTTCTACATGCGCAGATATACAAAGCATACATATGTAAGCAAAAATGGAAACATGTATAAAAATTCCAAAAAATTCATTTTTTTAATTTAAATATTATTTTTGTCCCTTTGAGAACATATAATAAATTTCATAAATCGTAGGCTCATATATGTACATATGTATGTATGTATATACTGACTGAGTACCGGGTATAAGGTACACAACGTTCCCTCTCGTTTTAATTTAAATATTATTTTCGTCCCTTTTGAGAACATATAATAAATTTCATAAATCGTAAGCTCATATATGTATGTATGTATATACTGACTGAGTACCGGGTATAAGGTAGAGCCGCGGCCTTTGCCGCGGCTCACAACGTTCCCTCTCGTTGATTCTTGTGTCCCGCTTACCAGTCCTCTTAGATATGGGAAACCTCTTTGTTCACCAAAGAGTTATCCAGTCTAAAAAACTTAAAATTAAAACGTTACAAATATTTTACGAAGTTGGCTCTCTTTCTTCTCTCTCTCTCTCTCTCGCTATGTAGTGTCTCAAACTTCTCAGTTCTAAAAGCTCAATTATATACGAACTACATATCTCGATGCAGTTTTTCAGCTTCGTAAACATCATCTCGTTATCATTACTTAATACGACCACAAATAATGATCAGGCAATAGTCGTTTTTTTTTGCCCAATTTTTCCAAACCACCTATTCTCAGGAAAGCAACTCCGATCAGACGTACCCATACGGTTACCGAGATCTAACGCCATTTTCAGTCCTGTTTCCTGATCTCCGACTAGTTAAACCAGTGTTTGCACCGGATCCTAATGGAGTCTCCGGACCTCAGTGTCTTTGTGAACCGTTGCTTTAACTATTCCGCCTTTCCATTAAATCTTCATGCTTTCCCTCGATATTGAAGAAAGTCTGACGTATAGAGGTATATCTAAGCTATCCGTATTCCTAAATTGTTTAAGAAAATTTGACCTATGCACTTGTAACATCTCTGCAGATCACTTATATCTCCAGGTCAACATGGATTTATTAAGCGGAAATCAACTTTATTCAATCAAATTTATTGGAAAGAGGTGTTTACCTCCTTCATCATTAAAGGTTTTCAGGGTAGTCTACAGACGAATGTTATTTGCATCGATTTCAGTAAAGTGTTCGACTACCTTAGTTCCGAATCTCAAAAAGTCCTCTTCATACACTCCCTGTCTTCACCAGTTATGCTTACTTCGAGTGTACCACAGGGTAGCCATCTAGCCTTACTCTTTACACTCTTCATTAATGACCTGCCTTCGAGTATAAGGATAGCTCATTTCAATCCAGGTCGCAATCCGATCTTAATAGCTTTCAGTCATGATGTTGTGAAAATTTAATACACCTTAATGCTTTCATCGTTCCAGTCATGTGGTGTCTCTCTAGAGAGAGCTGTAATTTAATTGAGTCTGTTTTTAAGTCAGGATCTGCATAATCTAGTAACCTGGATAAAGCCGAGACATTGAAATGAAGGCAGGAGGCAGTAAACAGTTGGCAAAGAGAAGTCTGTCATACTGACAATTGAAATTCACCTTATTAAAAATGGAATGTAAAGGACAGAGAGGAGCGCAGGAGGGCTTCAACCCTCCGAAAGATTCGATCTCCAAGTGCCGAATGCACTTGTGCCTGTCACAGAATCAAATCAATCAAATCATCCCATACATCAAAGAAAACAATTAAAAATACTTAAATGGGTTTTTAATGATATTAACCATTAACTATATCATCATCTATGTATATCATCAAATTACGTGTACTTTATTAAGAACTTTCGAATCGATGCAATCCCCGAACATCCTAGCCCCGGCAAAAGCGTCGGATGTCAGATCCGTATTCTACCAATTCAAGAGAATTGAATTGGTTCGCCTTTCCTTCAAAATGCTAAATGTTTCCTCAATGCTAATTACCGATTGAGTAATGTTTGGTCACATGGGTAATATAACTGAATGTCGGCCAGGACCAGGCCTAGCTTCCAGCCGCCCTCACGGGTAGACGTGATCCTGTTGTCTTCTATGGCATGGAGTACAGCCGCAAGGATTAGCTCAAGAGGACCTGTACCCTACTCCAAGTCTAAAGTTGTGGCGAGCCACCCCGTCATCCGCTGATCGCCCTGTAACACCCGAAGGCTGACATCCAAGGGCCAGGAGATCAAGCAGCAAAAGGCATGGTCTCCCAGGCCTATAGAATGGAGTATTGCGGATCGGACTCCAAGAGTGTGAACAGCACGCGACGGTCCCTACTCGAATGTCAATCATTCCTGTACCGCTACATATCAGAGGAGTTACTGCAGCCCTCTCCACAGAAGATCCACGCCAGGCCTCAGACATATAGGGCTCGCGACCAAATGGAGACCCTCATTAGTTCCAGAAATGCCGCGGACTGGGTGATGATCAGTGAAATCCTCTTGGGTTGGGTGCCAGAGGAGTTTATCTTTGTGTCCTAGCACCAGGCGAATGACTCTTGGACCCCATTTTCTCGAATGTTGTGCCGGACGTTTGCAATCTGTCTTATAGATTATAGACCATTAATTAAAGCATTAAAATATACATATGTATGTATATTACAGTTGCTGAAATTATTCCAATATATGCATCACAATATATAATATATTTTTTAATTGCTGAGATTATTTATTATCAATTATGAAATTAATTATTTTTATGAGTCCAAGACGGTATGGGAGCGCTCATACGGACATTGTATGTACAAGTTACTTGTACATTCATTAGTACAAGTACGCCGCCACTGTATATACAGAGTAAGTATAAATACCTCTACAAAGGCCTACTAAAGCCAGTCGTTCTTTGAATTGAATTCGTAGAAGTAGTAGCAATGCGGTGTTCCATTATATTTGTGGTATTGGCAGTAACCTTCAGGAGAACCCTGTCGCAGCATTGTGAGGTGAGTGCATCATTCAGTTTATTGAAGGCATAAACCCAAATAACATTGAGGTGCCCCCAATAGGTGGTTGAATCTGAACACGAGTGTGGAGGATATTGCTACGGAGCAGTAAAACCGGTCTTGGAGTACCTCGCTATCCTACAAAAGCGAGTCGAGTCCTGCGAGGCCAAGCAGCCGGCCGACACTCAGTCGAAAATCGCCCTTACGGCCAACAAGTTAGAGACATTAGAAAGACAGGTGGCAATTCAGCAGGAGCTTATAAAGGTAGTCCAACCCGCAGACATTCTATCTAAGATCGAGCTAGTGGACGAAAAGATAGAGGCCCTAAGAAATCAGACGGCGACCCAGCAGGAGGTGGAAAAGAGCTCTAAGCAGTCGGAAGATGCTCTATCTAAAATCGAGCTTGTGGACGAAAAGTTAGAGACCCTAAGAACACAGATGGCGACCCAGCAGACGGCGATCAAGCAGGAGTTGATAAAGGTAATCCAACCCGCAGACATTCTATCTAAGATCGAGCTAATGGACGAAAAGATAGAGGCCCTAAGAAATCAGACGGCGACCCAGCAGGAGGTGGAAAAGAGCTCCAAACAGTCGGAAGATGCTCTATCTAAAATCGCTCTTGTGGACGAAAAGTTAGATACGCTAAGAACACAGATGGCGGCCCTGCAGGAAAAAAGATCCCAGAGTATACTTCAGACATTGGAAAATTTCAAAAAAATAGGTTCCAAGTACTATTACATAGAAAATAAGATTCTTTTGAACTGGCACGATGCATTGAAAAAATGCCGTGAGATGGGAGCGCATTTGGTGAGTCTGCAAAGCGAAGATGAGTTGAAGGCACTCCTTGGGATGCTGAAACCGTACAAATATTGGATAGATCTGAATGATCTTGAAACAGAAGGAGAGTATATTTCGGCCACCAGTGGTTTAAAGGGAACTTTCTTTCATTGGGGTCAAGGCGAACCCAATAACAAGAACAAATCTGAACATTGCGTCGAGCTATATGCCCCGAGTTGGATATTCATCCCCGATGTTTGGATGAACGACCAAGCATGCAATGAAAGTAATTTATTTATCTGTGAGATATCTTTTGATTAATTGTAATTCATATGACCATTCAGAGTATATTAAAAATTGTGTATATAAAATGATAAGAAAACTTCCTCTAAAACTAGTGTGAAAATTGATTATTTAGTTGGGCTGAAAATCCCGGCGGTACTGCAATACCGGGCCAACCCGCGACAGAGGTGGAGCAAGCCCCTAGCACTCCGTCTGATTCCAAAAATCAGTTTAACATTTGTTGTTCTCCAATGGAGAAACTATCAGATGTTAAGCTGATAAGAACAGATACTACACTTTGATCTTAGCCATAAGGCCGAGAAGCGATAACTCGAACATGGAAATCATCCACCACCAGATGATCGGGCGGCTAGAACAAGTTGGGAATTTTAACGGTCCTATATGAAGTTGGGTGGTTTTTTGTAGCCCTCGTCCAAGGGCAGGATATTAAGACGAATTAATGTAGGTAAAATATATCTAACTAGTGTTGGGTTTATTTCTAAATTAAACGAGAAGGAACGTTGTGAGCCAAGGCTAGGGCTGCGGCTTTACTTTATACCCGGTTCTCAGTTAGTATATATGAGCTTATGATATACTCGTATGAAACGTATGTAATATATTTTATACGTAAACGCCGCTCGAATAAGCTACCAATTTAATACATTAAATTGATACCCAGGGAACACTACGGGGAGGCCATCGCGATGCAATTGGTTAGGAGTCGACTTGAGCTGCTTTTAAAGGCATTTTTAAGCTCCAAATTCCAATCCTTCAAAAAAATATCTATACTAAAATGAATACCTAAAGACGTAAAAATGATTAATGATAAATATATCTAATATAAACTTAGCAAAATAAAGCGGCTAAAAAAAACAAAAACAAAATTTATTATAATGCCTATTTTCTGTCTAGCTCCGCTGGCTACGGAAGGGCGATCTCACCGCACTGCAGTGGAATAGCCAGGAATAATATAAGCTTCATTTGAGTAAATGGAAGCCTCAACGAAGCACAAAATAGAAGACTTGAGCATTAACTGATCAGAACAGACATCGCTAAAATGGCAGTGCAAGCTTTCCGTATTATGGAAGAAAATATTGAGGTCGGACGGATTGAGTAAACAATCGAAATGGGTGTGAAGTGATTTGGCAGAACGTAAGTTCTCCATCTCTTTCGCTACAGGACAGTCCCGCTTGTGTTTCGACCGTGCGTTAACTCCTACGCTTTCCTCAAGAAAATGAATCCAAAGAAGTTCGGCGGTATTGGAGGAGCTGAGATCTACCCGCATTAAAACACCAGTGGCTCCGTTAACAAGACCATCTGATGTGCCTACATTGACTGTCATCATATATTTAGCCGTGGTTTTAAGGACCAATGAAGTACACAAACCTTGTGTATTCGAAGTTTTGAAACTCTTAACAGACTCCAGATATTTGCTTTTGGCTTCTGGGCTAAGATGTTCGGCTTTGATGCAGTCTAAAGCTATTGAAGTATATTCTGCAGTCATTATCGATGATAGCTTCTCCCTATTGTACTTATCTGTCTCGCTATTGCTATAAAATAAGTGGATCGCATCTCTGGGGGCTTGACTGCAGTCAACTATTCGGCTTCTAAGCAATTGACTATCGTCTGACGTCATTTCGGCCGATGCCATGTTATTAAGTGCGGTTGCAAAAGCTTGGTCATCTCGCTGTCGCATTATCTCTGTAAGTTCGAAAAACTTGAAGCTATCCCAGAGACTAGAACCAACTATCGCACGGTATGGATTATGCGCTCCTGATGAGGATTTAAATATCCATGGATCACCTACTGGACATAACTGCCTTAGATCGCCGATCACGATAAGAGGATGAGAGGTAAAGAAAACATGGAGTGAAGTGTGGCACCTCCAATATCGAATGCAGCTTTTCCTGTGGGAGCACACAGAAGAACCTTAACAGTTTCTGGGTTAGATCCTGGTCTACGACTAAACCCCTGGGAAAGGGTCTGAAAAATGGTAGATATTGTCCTACTCTTGCCGACACCTGCGCCGCCACCTACAAACTCATAAAAAACTGCCTTATTTCTCATATTATGCAGAAGATGGGTGAGATAAGCTTTTTGCTTCAAATTAAGCGATCTAATTAAACTGGCTAACAACGTAGGGGAAACAATCGGAGGGATCTTAACTAATCGAACACTCCTATATCCATACGTTGTTTGGTCATTCAAGTTCAGAACATTTATTTGAGAGCTTATTTCGGGAATCGCTCAAGCCCTAAACTGCTCATCAATGGTCTCATCAACTGCCTCTTTCCTCCCTATTGGCTTCGGCTTCCATGACCCTCCTAAGCACGTCTTCTAAATCGGCTAACGCATTGTATTTTTGGGAATTTGAACTATCTAAATCCTGATGATTGTTATAAACATCCTCGCAATTAGCGCTCACTAAATCTCTGTCCTCATCTCTCCACGGATAAAAAAGCTTGACTAATGCTCTAAAATAGTTAGACCTATCTGTATTTAAATTCAATCTCATATATTTTAAAATGGCTGGCTCGGACCGTTCCCTAATAAAACCACTATCGCGGAGAGGGAGAAAGACTTCTACTTCTACCTCATTTACCATCTACCTCTTCGTCCACTTCATCATCGCTATTTTGGCCAGTTCTTTTCCCGCTTTTAGTAAATTCATAATTTGCTGCAAAATCGGCCAAACACAGGCCCTGAAGATCGGTTGGTCTCTGTTCATACCGCTCCAGCAATCCTTTGACGAATATGTCAGTGGAGTCCTGATTCATATTTTGTAGGATGCTTTTGGATTTGAGCATTCGCACTCGTTGCTCTGGAGGGAAAGTATTAACATGAACGCATTTGTTGCTAGTTCCGGACAAAGGAATACCTAGACAACAATACACGGCTTCCTGAGCAGATATCTCAGTGCCAGAAATAAATTTGTGACCAATGTGCTGTAGCTTTTGCCTAATCGTATAATTGCCCCCTTGCACTTCTCTTACCGCCTCGCGCATAAGCTTAGAAATACCCCTTGGGATTTATTTATATAGTTTATTATATAGCTACAGCATGCATAAGGGTCCAAAATTAATTGGATATCCATATTGGCCCTTTGCATTGAAAGAATGTGCTTGTTATAAGCATTACCGCTAATCTCAGCAAACGACCTATTTAGAAAAAGTTGTAGTGTTTCAAACCAGAACATATTGCATATTTGTAGTCATCGTAATTGAGGCTCACTTGTTCGTGTGAAAGGAAATTCTCAAATATTCTCAAGTGATCAATCATATCAGAAAACTGATCAGAATTCAGTAGGTCTTGAATTTTCCTCTATCCTTCGTGAAATTAAGGCTTGGAGTTTCCTCTGGCAGTGGACTCAATATCTCCGTTTGGGGCATTGGAGAGTATGGAATACCGAATCTACAAACTTTTTTTCCACTTCTGGATCTGGATCAACTCTGGCCACCGCGTTTCAGCAGCATACAGAGTGATGAAAAAGTCAACAGGCCGAACTGATGAATCATGGCCATATCCTTCCTCTTTTCTTCCTCCCAGTGAGCCGGAGACGAGCGAATATCTCGAAGAACCCTATATCCCTCATCGTGGTTAATAAGTCCCCCTATGAAATTCTCATTAAAAGCGTAAGCTGCCGTTACTGCACTGGAGGTGCTCCGCTTACGTAAGCAGATAGAAATAATATTGAGAATCCTAATAAGCTCTAACTTTTTGTAATTGAAGAACAGTTTATTAGATCTACAACCTCTCCTATCTACATTTCGAAGCTCTGATCTAACAATGGTTGTAAAACTTTCTGAAGATTGTCACTTGACGCCTGCATAAATAGTGGGAAAAGATAACTCTTCCGAGTCAACATCTAAGACCATATCAAGAGGTCGTTGTCCTTGCCCTGGTGCGATTTTTATAATCCTATCATCGAATGGTACGTTATTTTCAAGCAGAGTTTCCTGACCGCCAGGGTTGAGCTCTTCGGCTTCTACCTCATCCTCGCGATGGGCTGGCTCTGTGTCTACATTCCTATCTCTATTATGGATACATTCTAAAAAGGCTGCGTCTGCTTGAGATGCCACGAATGGAACAATATCGGTTGTGAAACCAGAGATCCATTGCTCATTAACTATGACATTTTGCTTTTTATACAAACCTGTGCTAACTAAATAACGAAGTGCTTCAAAAATTTTGGAAGGTCTAATGGTTTCAGCCATGAAGGCATGAAGATACTCTTTTCTACGCTTCAGGTGAAGCTGAATAACCTGGGCTTCATGGAAAGCTCATGGAAGCTCCTTCACGATATCACTTACAGAAATAGGGACGTTTACAACTGCTCCTTTAATGGCATTTTGGCCTCTTCCTCCAGGCAATAATGGCTTAATAATCATAAATGGAAGTCGAGGAGAAATCAGTCGTTCCTCTAATGGAGTAAAGCAGTCGGGCAGTTTAGGGAAATCGAATTCATTGAAGAAAAGCTTAGGCTTTTTATGCTTATTAATGTTGGTATAACATGTTCTGCAGAATTTTAATGTTGGGCAGTCAGAAAGGAATTCTAGAAGACTTTTAAGAGCAAAGATTTCAGCACTAAACTCGCAATCACTTTTTAAAAGGACGTGAGGAATCTTGGAAATTTGTTTGGGGAACCACAGGACTTTACAAGAAAGGCAAACCTGATCGGGACCCAGCTTTAAATTCCTATTATAAACTAATTTTAGAGCTTCTAGGCCACTAAGCCTTATTCTGCGTCCTATATGTGCCCTATCCTGCTGGGAGATATTTGCTCGTTCTTGCTGCATTCGGGAGGCGTTTCTTAAATTTTGCTCAGCTCTATTACTGGTATTGCTCCTATATTGGCTAACTCTCTGATTTGCAGCTCTGGCAGCGTCAATTGCTGACTGTCGAGCTGCGACATGAGCAGATTGGCGTGCCAGAGTGTCTCTCGCTCGAGAGATACGCCTACGATCAGCTAAACTCCTTTCTTGGGCCCTTCGAACTCTGTCCTGCTCTCTTTATAGTATCCATCTACTTTCATTATATTTACATACGTATGCGCTGTCGCCCCTCTGTATTTGTCCTTTGCTCTTCCCGTCTAATCTGAGGGTCTCTTCGTCTTTGTATATGTCCTACTGTATTCTGTGCCTGCTCTGTAGCCGCATAGTCAAAGTCTTCGTCTGAACCGACGCATAGTGTCGGCCACTTGCTCTTCACGTCTAACCTGTGTGTCTGTTTGTCGTTGTACATGTTGTGCTGTATTTGGTCCCTGTTCTGTAGACCTATAGCTTGTGTCCTGTCTTCGCATGAACCGACGCAGAGTATCGGCCACTTGCTCCTCACGTTTGATCTGCGAGTCTACTCGTCTAACTGTCTGTTCGGCAGTATTCTGGGTCTGCTCTCTGGCCCTATACCTTTGGTTGCGTCTTCGCCTGGACCGACGGTAGTATCGGCCATTTGTCGTCTATTCTGTGAAATTCCTACAGCATAGCAGCCAATAACTGTTCGCCAGCGACGGCTACCGGCTCTTCCTGAGCTACACCTGAAACCTGCCTAGCAGTCACCTGATTTTTTCCCTCATTATCTTGCTGCCGATTCCTAACCGGTTCAACAAACTCAGCATCTGTACTTATTAAAAAATCCCTGTTTTCAACAACATCTAAAGTTTCTATATTTCTATCTTTATTTGATCTGTCGAGGCATAATAAAATGTATTGTTCAGGGCAGCCGCAGACTGCTGCCGGGCACTGTGGAGTGCGCTCCGTGCCCGACTCGCTCTCGCGCGCTCTTGTGTGGGCGCTCTTAAGATCCACACAGCGCTCAGTCTTGCTTCCACCCCCGTTTACAACGATTTCGATTCATACCCAGGTGCGAACAGCATATCCAATACGTCTACTAGATGCATTTCATAAAGAGCCCACGTAAGGTATTACGTTTAGTTTTTAAGTAGTCAAGCTTGTATTGGGAATTTTAGCACAGAACTGTTGTTGTTTCGTTCGTTTGCTACTTCGGCTATAGAATTCATTCCTGTTCGTACATTTTTCCGATTTATTATTGAAGTTTACGCATACAATTGTAAAAATTCAGCTATATATATACATAAGTGTCGTCTATGTTCATCCTTTTGTGTTTGACATTTGTCGACACTCCGATTTTTTTGTCATGCAGTGCGAAGAAGAAAATGCGTAGCAAAAAAGGGTTCAGCAAAAGAAATTTGCGACGGCTGGCTGCTGCCGAAGTCCGAAAAATAGATGGCGTGCACAAAACAAATTCAAAAACACAGTGTGTCAAAGCGGAAATATGATGCAAAAATTAAAGCATCATAAGACTCAGAAAATAAAGCAAATATTCCATAAAGATCAAAATGTTTTTGTATTTCCTCCAGTATTAGCATCACTACTTCAATAACATAGTATATTGGATAGTGTAGTATTCGCATTACAACTAACATTACATTGAATATTGGGTAGTGCAGTATAGGCATTACACATTTGAGCACCTTGAGTGCATAAACGTTACAAACGTATCCACAGGCACGCACACATTTTTTAAGTCGTGTGTCGTACAGTGGAAGATCTGCCCAACAGCCAGCATTACAATTTAGGATTTGTATAATTGGGTGTAATGGAAGCCCGAAATAAACTTGGAATTTTTGCCCACTTTCTCGATGAGACTGTACGCATTCACACCCTAAAGCGGCCAAGCAACATTAAATGTAATGAGAGTCGTAACCCATTTTCGAAGGTAGTAGGCATACCAATTCATGAAGAGGTAGTGGGTTACGTGGGGTGTTTTTGGCCGCTGGGTATCTACGTAGCGGCTCTAAATGGTTTTTCCATTCTGGCTATAATAATTATCCGATCTGATTGAAATTCGGCAATCTGAAAGATATAGGCATTTTCTATGATTCTGGTTTTGGTTTTCTAGTATCTTCAAAATAGTGCATGCCACAGACTTTCGTTCTATGTGTGGGCGGAAAGGGCGGGTCGAAATTTTAAAACACACTGTAGTAGTGTGATATGACAGGAGTCTGGTTACAAAATTTAGTTGCTCTACCTCTTATAGTCTCTGAGATCTAGGCGCTCATGAAGACGGTTATATCGACTCATGGACAAATTAGTAGGTGTGCGTTTATTTTATTTTTATACCCGGTACTCGAAGAGTATAGGGGTATATTAGATTTGTGGGGATAACGGTTGTGTGTAACGCCCAGAAGGAAGCGTTTCCGACCCCATAAAGTATATATATTCTTGATCAGCATCAATAGCCGAGTCGATATAGCCATGTCTGTCTGTCCGTCCGTCTTCATTTGCGCCTATATCTCAGAGACTATTAAAGCTAGAGCAACCAAGTTTTGTATCCAGTCTCCTGTGTGATCACACTACTCCAAATGTAATTCAAAATTTCGCCCCGCCCCTTTCCGCCCACACAAAGGACGAAAGTCTGTGGCGTACACAATGTTGAAGATACGAGAAAACTAAAAACGCAGAGTCATAGAGAATGCCCATTTCTATCAGAGTGTGGAATCTGGATCAGATCGGATCATTATTATAGCTACAATGAAGAAAACCATTTCGAAAGTCATCATTCCCTCTCGCTCTCTCTCACACGCGGCCCCATCTGCTTTGCTTATTCGTATAAATGAGCGCCTAGTTCTCAGAGACTATAAGAACTAGAGCAACCAAACTTTCTATCCAAGCTCCTGTGATACCGAACCAGCACAAGTTTGTTTTAAAATTTTGCCACGCCCCCTTCCGCCCCCACAAAAAACTAAAATCTGTGGAATCCACAATTTTTAAGATAAATGAAAACCAAAAACGCAGAATCATGAAAAGTTACCATATCTACCAGATTGCCGAATATGGATCAGGTCGGATCAATATTATGGCCAGAAGAAACAAATTAAATTTCAGTGGCTACGCAACGCCTGCCAAGCGCTGACTTATGCCCTCTCTCTCTGTCGTAAACACTTGTACGTCTCAAATATGTAGTTATACATGTCATGTAGAAATGTAGGCGCAGATATACAAAGCATATGTAAACAAAAATGGAAACATGTAGAAAAATTCAAAAAAATTAATTTTTTTAATTTAAATATTATTTTCGTCCCTTTTGAGAACATATAATAAATTTCATAAATCGTAGGCTCATATATGTAAGTATGTATATACTGACTGAGTACCGGGTATAAGGTAGAGCCGCGGCCTTTGCCGCGGCTCACAACGTTCCCTCTCGTTTAACTTCTTTTATTTCATAAACTTCTTCATTTATTTCATTTAAATCGATATTTCACTAGTTTTCGTCTCGTTTTATATTAAATTGATTATATGGCAGCTAATAGCCGGTATATGCACCATTATTTTGCAGGACCTTCTCCATTCCTTTTGGCTTGGAGGATATTAACTTGCGATAGGTTCCAATTGGAATATTGCACCATACTTTTGGACATTATACCAAAATTGGCTTCCATTTTGACAAAAAGTCTTTCCGACGTCTCTTTTGAGTTCATTTCAGAGATTGTCAATGGGATTGAGGTCCTCCTATCCTCGGCATATGGTTGCACATTACCATTTAGGATTACTGGCAGGGTTCCTTTGCTTCTGTCGGAAAATTTACAGATGAGCAAAAATCTTCCTCTATATCATAGAACATGATGCGGACCGGAGGGTGAGAAAAAATGGCGTAATATCAAGATATCAAGATGTCAGGGCCATCAAGATCAGATACGTATTCTAGTGAATTGAATTGGTTTGCCTTTCCTTCAAAAAGATTTGTTACTTGTTTTCGGTCAGGCTGCCATCCCCTCTGCACTTCGCGGGTCCCATCCTGAATTCACAATGTAAAGAAACCAGAAGCAAAGGATTCCTCAATGCTTATTACCGATTGAGTACTGTTTGGTCACATTGGTAATTTAACTGGATGTCGGCCAGGACCAGGCCTAGCTTCCAGCCGCCCTCACGGGTAGACGTGATCCTGTTGTCTTCTATGGCATGGAGTACAGCCGCAAGGATTAGCTCAAGAGGACCTGTACCCTACTCCAAGTCTAAAGTTGTGGCGAGCCACCCCGTCATCCGCTGATCGCCCTGTAACACCCGAAGGCTGACATCCAAGGGCCAGGAGATCAAGCAGCAAAAGGCATGGTCTTCAAGGCCTATAGAATCGAGTATTGCGGATCGGACTCCAAGAGTGTGAACAGCACGCGACGGTTCCTACTCGAATGTCAATCATTCGTGTACCGCTACATACCAGAGGAGCTACTGCAGCCCTCTCCACAGAAGATCCACGCCAGGCCTCAGATATATAGGTCTCGCGACCAAATGGAGACCCTCATTAGTTCCAGCAATGCCGCGGACTGGGTGAAGCTCAGTGAAATCCTGTTGGGTCGGGTGCCAGAGGAGTTTTTTCTTTGTGTCCAAGCACCAGGCGAATGACTCTTGGACCCTACTTCCTCGAATGTTGTGCCGGACGTTTGGAATCTGTCTTATAGATTATAGACCATTAATTAAAGCATTAAAATATACATATGTACATATATTACAGTTGCTGAAATTATTCTAATTTATGCGTTAAAATATGCATCACAATATATAATATATTTTTTAATTGCTGAGATTATTTATTATCAATTATCAAATTATTTATTTTTATGAGTCCAAGACGGAATGGGAGCGCTCATACGGACATTGTATGTACATGCATACATATGTACATTAGTACAAGTACACCGCCACTGTATATACAGAGTAGGTATAAATACCTCTACAAAGGTCTACTAAAGCCAGTCGATTTTTGAATTGAATTCGTAGAAGTAGTAGCAATGCGGTGTTCCATTATATTTGTGGTATTGGCAGAGCTCGCAAATAACCGTCAAAAAAGTGTCCGAAAAAAACCGATCTTCTACGAACACTTTGAGAACGTGGAGCGAAAGAACACATCAAAATGTTTTCGCTCAACAACTGTTCTTCTCAGACCAAAACACTTTTTTTTGTGTTCTCTTTGGTTCGTTCTCTCAGGGACTATTTTGATCAGACACTTTCGGAAAAAAGTCTTTTTGTATGTATGCGTGCGTCTGTGTTTTCCTACATAACATTTATGCACATGAATTGCTCAGGCATATTGTTTTCTCTTTCTCGCACACAGCAAGAAACAACCCTTTTTGAAGACACTTCTTGCGCAGTGGTCTTTAAAAGACCGTTTTGCGTGACCGCTCCCTCAAAAGTGTCCCTATCTGTGGTTATTGAGAGACCGAATCGTTTTTTCGGTTGAGCCAAACAGTCGGACCGAAACACACAAGCGAAACGAAAAACGTGTTTCGCTCAGAGAGAGATCGTGTGTACCAAATTTTTTATGTTTTGTCTGCGTGAAGACTGCGTTGGAAAAATCGGTTGACGGTTATTTGCATGCTCTGGGTATTGGCAATAACCTTCAGGAGATCCCTGTCGCAGCATTGTGAGGTGAGTGCGTCATTCAGTTTATTGAAGGCATAAATCCAAATAACATTGAGGTGCCCCCAATAGGTGGCTGAATCTGAACACGAGTGTGGAGGATATTGCTACGGAGCAGTAAAACCTGTTTTGGAGTACCTCGCTATCCTACAAAAGCGAGTCGAGTCCTGCGAGGCCAAGCAGCCGGCCGACACTCAGTCGAAAATCGCCCTTACGGCCAACAAGTTAGAGACACTAGAAAGACAGGTGGCAATTCAGCAGGAGTTGATAAAGGTAATCCAACCCGCAGACATTCTATCTAAGATCGAGCTAATGGACGAAAAGATAGAGGCCCTAAGAAATCAGACGGCGACCCAGCAGGAGGTGGAAAAGAGCTCCAAACAGTCGGAAGATGCTCTATCTAAAATCGCGCTTGTGGACGAAAAGTTAGATACGCTAAGAACACAGATGGCGGCCCTGCAGGATTCGGTAAAAATATCCCAGAATAAACTTCGGATATTGGTTCATTTCCAAAAATTAGGTTCCAAATACTATTACATAGAAAACAAATTTGCAATGAACTGGCAAGTTGCATTGGAAAGATGCCGTGAGATGGGAGCTCATTTGATGAGTATACAAAACGAGGATGAGATGGTGGCAGTCCGAGCGATGCTGCACCGGGACTATTCATACTGGATAGATCTGAATGATCGGGAAAAAGAAGGAACGTTTATTTCGGCCACTACGGGTTCGAAGGGAACTTTCTTTCACTGGCATCTTTCACCATGCCGCTCAAAATTGCGTCCATCTATATAACTATAACAAATCCGGTGCTTTTGCGATGGACGACGAAGTATGCGATCTAAAACATTTTTTTATCTGTGAGACATCTTTGGATTAACTGTAATCCATACGACGATTCAGATTACGATATTATTACAAGAAGTATGTAACTCAATAAAAAGTGAAGAACATTTACTCCTCTAAAACTGTTGTGTGAAAATTGATTATTCAGGTGGGCTGAAAATCCCGGCAATACTGCAATACCGGGCCAACCCGCGACAGAGGTGGAGCAAGCTCCTAGCACTCCGTCTGATTCCAAAAATCAGTTTAACATTTGTTGTTCTCCAATGGAGAAACTATCAGATGTTAAGCTGATAAGAACAGATACTACACTTTGATCTTAGCCATAAGGCCGAGAAGCGATAGCTCGAACATGGAAATCATCCACCACCAGATGATCGGGCGGCTAGAACAAGTTGGGAATTTTAACGGTCCTATATGAAGTTGGGTGGGTTTTTGTAGCCCTCGTCCAAGGGCAGGATATTAAGACGAATTAATGTAGGTAAAATATATCTAACTTGTGTTGGGTTTATTTTATTTATTGCTGAGCGCCTCCTCAACGTCCGCCTTGAAGCCGAGGAAGATTAGACTGCATTCGCATATCTTCTTGGGAGCAATGTTCCGTTGATCGAGTAGATCGTCGTCCCTTCTCAGGGACAACATGGCTATGCGCGGTGAGGATGAACTCGCCAAAGCCTTGGCCAACTGGCAATTGGCACGTCAACTGGGAGGACATCGAGGACACTGAGAAAATTAAGAAGTTCCATGTCAAAATTTAAATAAAACAAGCAGAATATTACCACATTCTATAGATATGTATTTCAGGAGATCCCCTATTTGAAAGCAGCATTGACCTGCGCCTCAAAATAATTTTTTTTCATAATCAGAAAAATCCGTTGAAACGCAAAAAAGAGCTTTCCATAATTTCCAACGATATGGCAGCCCCACCATTTTAGAGAGAGAGAGCGAGAGAGCTCATACTTGAATTGTTAAAATGAGTCAGAGAGCGTAAAGCAGCGCTCTCTTTGTTATAAAAAAATTGTTCAAAATTAAATAAGTAAACCAGATATGAAAACGTCAAACGTTAATGATTGAATGAAAAAATACATTTAATTTCAATCATATTTGAATTTGGCGCCTTGGCATTTAGGCTCCTCTGTTAAAATGTAGGCACCTCTGTTAACACCAGCACGGCCTCGCAGCGCAAAGTATCTCACAAATCGCAAAAGTATCTCACAAATGTTTCTGGCCGCCGACAAGAAACAACAGAAAAAATAGTCTCGATTTTTAATCTGAATCCGAAAAGTTCGTTGATACAAAAATATTATTGTAAAATATAAATTATTAAAAAAATATAATTTATTAAAATAAATTATGAAAAATATATGTATATATCAATATTCGATATTATCCATATATGCATAATTCGGAAAAAACCAACCGCGCTTTCAACGTCGAACGGGGAATCGAACGCGCGCTCTGAAAGATACGTTTACGTTTTCGTACGATATTTATATGGCGATCTGATCTGAGCCAGAAACAGACTGTTCAAATTTGTCGACGACGCAGTTTATTTTATAATTATTTGTTATTGAGACTCTTCCCCCACGCACGAAGGTTGGAAGGTTTTATTTAACACAAAAATTGAAAACGTAAGCGGTAATACGAGTATAAGCCAAAATGTGGTGCCCCAGAGGTTGGTTGTTGGCGGAGAAAAAGTGATGCATCAAAAGGTGCTAAACAAAAGTGAGCCGCCTATAAAAACAAAAAAAACCATTAAAAATAAGTTAGATATAGTTGGATTCTTACATGCGAGTGCGAAAGAGTGGGAGCGATGGAGTGAACGGAACACCTATACAAATGCAAAGACAAATACAAATTCAAACACAAAAAAAAGAAATATCAATGTATCTACAGGTGTATGGGGTGACAAAGCCCCAAGATAGAGAGGGAGAGAGAGCAAAGCAAATGTTCTATGATATTGAAATCTGAAATTCGAGAATGCTGTTCAATCGTATATAGTATCTGTGTAGTTGTGCATCTGTGTGTGAGCCTGTTTTTTTGTGGTTGCTGTTGCTCAATGCAATGCAATCGATGGAACCATCCAAAAATTTCATTTCAATCGGCTTATTGTGTCTGTGTGCGTGTGTGTGTTCATTATCAGTGACCTTTTTGGGTGTATGCGTGTGTATTATCAAAACCCTGTATTCCATTGATAAGTATTAGTGTTGTTGTGATTGTGTGTGTGTGTGTATTGGTGCGGGAATACGTCAACGGCATTCCGTTTCTGTCTACAGAGCAAACACGGTCACCCCAAACCACAGCCCCAGCCCCAGCCCCATCCGCGAAGCCCCCCAGGTATCCCATGCTCTCTGCTCTGCCACGGCTCTTCGATTATGATTCACCGCTGGCCGTGACTACCGGTGAATACTCGTTGTTGTTGCTGCTGTTGTTAACTGTGGCCTGCGTAAGATTGTGAATATGTGAATGTGTAAATATCTTCTACAATTTATTACACTATCTGCGTATTAATCATCAGCCGGATATTTGGACAGCTTCTAGCATCTTCCGCAACGCTCAGATATTGGGTTCCTTTTGGAGTTTAGCAACAAACGAAAAAGTTCACATTTCGTTTGTTTTCTTCGGGCCAACCACTTGGTTTACCCGTTAACGAGGGTATGATGGTTTGTCATTAGACATTGCACTTAAGATCAGCATCTAGATTGAGTCGATATAGCCATTTCCATCCGTTTCTAAGCCAATTATTACCTAAATCTACAGTCCATAAGGCTAAAACCTTTCCTTTTCCTGCATATAGGGGTCTCTGAATATCAGAATACTTTATTATATATTTTCATATCTAAAATCGTTTAAAATCGAAATAGTTTCATTTCAAATTTGCCATATAAACAATGGATCTCCAAGTGTATCAAATACTTCGTCCATCAAAAGCCAGCCCGCTCCTCCTTTCTTGTTTCGGAAGAAACAACTTTCTTAAACCGGTTCTTCAGTTTCTTGACCAGCAAAACAAATGTTGTGATAAAAAAACAAAAGAAAACGAAAAAGAAAGACTGCTGGCTGAAAGAATCGAGCAAAATTAATTTCCATTACAAAACGTGACTCAGGGAGTGCCTCCCGCATCTCCATCTCCATCTCCATCTGCATACCCATTTGTACGAGTATTTCTTGCCACCAGGCCGACAAAAGTTCTGATCTGATCGAATCAAAGGCACATAACTCTTTTGCCTCCAATTTGGGTCACTGCAATTGCCGGCCTGGACCCAATTTGTTTATTGAATACAGACCTCCAACAGTCCACTCGGCTGCAGTCCAATCTGCAGGCACTTGAGATCGCTTGCTCCATTTATCGTTGGACTTCAAACGGCTGCCAGGCTGCTAATTGTAGCTGCTCCGTTCCGTCAATCACTGCTGGAAAATGGGAAATGTGAGTGGAAAACTGAGAATGGCAGGAGTCATATCAAGTCATAAAGTTGTCTCTCAAATGGAGGAGGGTGCGAGTACGGGAACCAGGAAATGCATGCCTGGCCAATGGGCTGCATAAACATTTACTGGGAAACGCCGACCCCTTGCATTTTCCATGCAAAAACATTCCATTCCGCGCAACTGTGTGTGTTGTGATAACCCAAGAAAATCAATAGGAAAAGCCAACGATTCTTGGAAATCGTCGTGCCTTCCCCGTCGGACAACTCTTTTTCACACCTTTCCCATTTTGCACAACATGGCACATTAATCAGGCACGGTTTATGGCTCGACCATCCATGGATACGAGCACTTGCAACATGGTCATGCCACACTGGGAGCGGGACTGGGACTGGGACTGGGACCGCGACCCCAACTCGGCTACGTGTCAAATTTAAGCCAGAGCTGAGGAGGTGGACCGAGCTCCATTACGAATAAATTACCTCGTCTACTAGGATGGGTAAAACGACTTTAGATAGGGGCTTAGCACGAGATACAGCTTATGCCCTGGATGAGCTCTTCCTTCCTCTGGATGAGCTCTTCCTGCTGTAGGGATAAATGCAGGGCCATAAATTGGATATCCACAAGATACCATCTACACAGGAGAAAAGAAATATGCATTGAGGAAATTCTTTCATCGATATATCATAATTTTCGTTTTGTATTCTTCAACAAAATTCCAATAAAAATAAGATCTCTTAGATTTGAATTTCTAATGGACATGTAAGATCGGGACTTATTGCACCGATGGAAGCACTTCTTTCCCTATAAAGAATGTAAATATATTCCTAAGTAGATCTGTTCCTATAAAAACAATAATACAAAGGCATAGATGTACAATAAGTGCACTACCAAATGATCCATGTCTGAAGCTTACATGCAGGCCCACCTCACGCTCAGCAGACCGAGAAACCTCTGGACAGATCTCTAATATTTCTGCATAGAATATAAAAGTCGGATCTGTAAATAAAATATACTTATAATACATAGTAGCAGTGCATGGTTTACCTTCTATAGAAACGAAGGATCATCAATTTCTTTTGTACTTTTTTTTGCGGTGCACATAATTGAATTTAGCAATTACCTTTAGTCATACATAATTCAGATCTACCTCAACGAAAATCTCCACGGCGCTGGCTTTAAGTTCTAAACGTTGCCATTTTCCTTTGTGTTTGTTTGTTTGTTTGTTCGTTGCGGTCGCAGACCGAACATTCTATGAATGGACACGAGTGTGGAGTGGAGTGGAGTGGAGTAGGGTTGGGGGTCTGTATATCCGCTGGTGCTGTCTGCTGCTGTCAGTGCCGTTTTGTGTCCCCCCGAAACAACATAAATAATAAATGGACAGCGACAACAAATATTTTTGGCCAGGCCAGTGGGGCGTAAGCGTTTAACCATTCGCCGGGCCATAAATCTTAACAAAAGGCAGTAGAACAGCAGAACAGCAAAAGAGCAGAACAAGCACTCCAGCTTTCACCTGGTGCCAGGGAGAACCCTAGAAGAGGAGCCTCATTTGCAGCAATCCATTCATTATAATGTTTTCGTTTGTTTCCAAGTTAGAAAAGTCAGTTAACCGGATTTGCAAAAAGTTTGCTGGCATCGTAAAGTGCTTTCAAGTGCAGTAAAGAACGAGTTCAGTCTTGAGAGCAATGAAATAATTTAATCTCACTTCCGTTGGGAATAAAACAAGATTGGGCGACCGGACAGGGGCTGGGGCAGTCTCTACGCCGATTCAACCAATTTTGCCTCGAGAAATTCCACAAGAAATGCAGTAAAACACACATTAAAATTGAGTAATATTTATTTGCCCATCCATTGAGTGCAGTGTAGTTTCAGGTCAAGGCAAGCCTTCGAATCGAGAATTGAGTTATTTATTTATTTATTAATCAGACGAAAAGCCCAAAACAAACAAATTAAACACTTGTCGGCTATTAAATCTATATAGCATTTTCATATTTGTTTCAATACGTTGTGTTTTCGTTTGCGTTTAGTGGCAGCTGCCGCAACAACTTGTTGTCGTCTTGTGGGCAGAATGCCAGCAATTCAATTTCCCTGCCACATAGAGGCGTCTCTTCATTGGATTTGCTTGCGAAGCGAGACAAATACTACACTCGGCTAACAAGGCAGAGAAATCATCTATCATAAAAGTGATATGTGTATATATTTTAATGAGTATAAAAACAAGTGGGCAAAGGCGTCGCTAAAGATGTGGCTAAAGGGTTTCAGAAAATATCGTTAGAAAGAGGGGAAAATAAATCTATTTGGCGGAAATACATAGGTTTATATACGTACAATAGTTCCACTTATAACAGGAAAAAGGCATCAACATCTATTGTTTTTTTTTTTGCGTCTTTAAACAGATAGAGGTATGATATTCTTATGATATTTAGTTACATTCAAAAACATCATTAAATGCAGCCAAGACAAGAGTCTTGTTTCTTGTCTTTTGTTTTTGAATTCGCGGGACCGACCCACCCTCGGAGCATTGGAAGCAATAGGAAGTGTGATATAATGGTAATGGCACTCATTATCCTTACCATTTCACTACTTTCTGCAGATACAATATTTGACTGCAATATTTTAGATTTATAACTAAGAAAGACGATATTTAAAATGCGGAACGATAGATAAAGATACTCAAAACTCATGCTAATCCAGAAAATACTTCTATCTATATTTCCTTCTCTGTCCCCCAAAACTCAACAGTTGGATAATATATTTTTTTGTATGCCTCGTAGCCATATCTATTCCAGCCAAGTTTCGCTTACACTTTGGCTTTTCTTAGAGGCTGCTTACACAATCTCCGACACTACTAAAAAATTATAAAAGTTTCCCAAATGACTCATCCAAAAGATACATTACCGCTGACGCTATTGCTGTTGCTGCTGCTGGGGCATTTACTCTCTTAATTTCGCTTTTATTTCCCTTGAAATTGGCGACTTTCTTTGCGGGTTATGTAAATGCAAACGCGGCCAAAAAAAAAATACATTTTAATTATAATTTCTACCGCTTCTGGCTGGGATTTCTTTTTAGGGGAATAGCAGTGGTAGGTTCATATCTGTTTCCTGGCCAATGGGATTTAAGCTTGTAAAGATAAGAAATTGCAAAACACATGGCTAAACAGGCTGATAAGGTACGTAGTATCTTTCAGATACAGATACCCGCATTTAAACAACATCTTGCATACGATTATATGGGGGCCTTTATCTTTCAACGTCTTGTGCTCTCTCTCCCTCCCTCTCTCTCTCTCTGTGGCCACACAGCCTCCTTCCTGCTGCGTTTTTGTTGCCAATTTATCAACGAGGCAAAAGTTTATTTGTCTTTTAGCTGTTGCTTGTGCATCTGTCTTTCAGATTAGAGCTGCCTCTGTCTCATGCCTCATGCCGCATGGCTCATGCCTCATGCCTCATGGCCCATGCTAACATTTCAAAAATGCATTAGACCCGTATTCCAGCTGGGAATGGGGCATGACAGCGGAACATGGTACGCTCAACATGGGCGTGGATGTTGGCGTGGGCGAAGGCGTGCCCGGGTCGACAGTAAAAAGAATCAACACATAAATTGCACAACTTGCTGTGCCACGAGTGGGAGGTGTCCGCAGCGGGAGCTGCACTTGCCCCAAAAAAAAAATGTCAATTTATCCCTCAGAACAGAGTCGCAGAGACAGAGGGAACAGTGGAGCTGGGGGGCTGGTACTTGGGGAAGTGGCTATTCCACGGAACATTTATCAATTAATTAGAACTCGACAGAGCCGCATAAAACAAGATGTTGGTGAAATGTACCCGCTGATACGAGTGCGACTATCCCAACCTCCCCTCCTCATTCCTCGAACGTCCCTCGAATGCCTGACCCCGAAACGTCTGCTTAATTAATTAAACCCCCAGATCTGTTGGAGCAACTATAAATTTCACTGGCGATAGATAATACGAGCACATAATGAATTGTCCAATGGACAAAGTCATCGCAAAGTTTTAATGAAAATGCCTGGAAAGTATACACAATAATGAAAGACAGAGGGCAAAGAAATTATCATTATTTGTTTTTTTTAAACACTTCAATAAAATACCAGAGCACTCGTATTTTGACTGGACAAAAAGTGACTTAAATATGTAGATTCTTTTGTACATTAGTAGAATTGTTGGGAAAGAGAACTATAATGTTTAAACTTTAAAGAAAAAGAGCCCAAGATTTGGTTATTATAACTGAGAGATTAGCTTTGATATAAGCAGATCGTCAAAAGAAAACGAAGGAAAACATTGTGAGCCGCTGCAAGGGCCGCGGCTTAACTTGGTTTCCAGGAAATCAGTCGGTATACGACTTTGCTTTTTATGCTGATCAAGAATATATATTCTCTATGGGGTTCTTTCTTCCCCCACAGAATTAATGTATGTATCCTTAGACTCTACTAGTACCAGGCATAATACCTTAAATGTATGGTGATTTAATCTATTGGACATAAGAAATAATGTCATTGGAAAGATTCCTGTTCCCATATTGGGTAGTGCCACAAATTGCCAAGTCAACTCAGTCCTTATCGATTTTGGTCGATTCTTATCGATTCATATCGTAGCGCAACCTTCAATTATCTATTGAAATGGAATTGGAATCTATTCCCCACTGAATGCTGTAGTTTCCATGGAAACTTAGTATCTTCTCGGGTATTACAGACGGTTCTATTTTTATATACATAAAAACAGATTGATAGAATATTCTTTGCATCCTAATCATTTCTTCAGTTCTTCAGAAACTTCTGATCAAAATGTAAATACCTTCTGTAATCGTTCTATAACATCAACTGACAATTGAGAAAAACAAACAGTTTGTTGAAGCGATGAAATGGTATGAAAGATCGCATTTATATTGATAACAAGCCAACAAACATTCCATAAATTAAAAACAGAACCAACACCGAAGTATCGGGAAAACAAATTGAATTGAAGGTGTGATGAAAATATATGATAGATGCCATACCTCATTCATTATACTTGAACACGGAATCAAAGAAATAAATTTCAAGTAAACGAAATGTTTTTCTGAATCCAATTTGGCCAGAAGTAATTATAATTTTTCCATATTTCATGGTTGTTTTCTTCTTGAAAATTCCAAGGAAATACTCTGCCATTTGCTAATAAGTATTTCAACCGAAACTTTATTATGTTTCCGCCTACTTATGACAATTTTGCTGGGCATCTGCCGCTCGTACTAGGAAGGGCCTGCAAATGCCACTTGGCTAATGAAATTTGTTGGCTTTTACCATGCCACTTACTTGACATTACCATGTCACCATCACCTACTCCTTCATCATGAGGTGGCACGCAAGTCCAAAAAGTACTCGCGTCATGGCCCAAAACGATGATTAGATGTTTGATTAGGCCCAGAGCAAAAAAATAAAGAGAGAGACAGTTGGCCAACATTCGAGCGGGTCTTGACAGCCCACACGCAATTTTCGTGGTTGGATGTTCCGCCCATGGGCCATTCCTTCACGGCTTGGGGCCTCCATGGGATTGGGGATTGGGCCTGTACCTCCACAGATTTGGCTTGAATTTTAAGCTAAAGATTTCGATACTGTTGTTTGCCGATTGCCGTTTTTTATGATTTATGTGAATTGTCAAGCACTGGAGGCAGCAGCAAATCTTTGCTTGCCCCAAATTGCAGCAGAAGTATTTCCATTTTCCGTGCGTGGCGCTTTTTGAATTTGTAATGAGCCGATTGCTGCTGCTACTGCTGCTGCCCCCCGCTGATCGCTCCAGGCATTGCAGAGATGCATAAAAATATTTCCAGATATTATTTCGGTCTGTTTTCGGTCTGGTTTCTACTCATTATTTGGCCAAGAGCCAGCTGCATGTTTTCCGCCAATTGGTGGCCAGTGCGGGTATTTGTGTGAACTTTCCATTAAATTTGTTGCTGGGGCAAAATTATAATTACAATGCACAAAGAAAGTACAGGAGACGGAAGGCCTGCTGCCTGCAAAAAGCCACTTGACTTGTGCACGCACAGCGCCCAAAGGTCAACGGGCAGAAATCAAATAAAGGCAAAGTCCCAGCAAAGAGTCGTAAATTTTCTAGGTGGAAAAAACCAAAGCTAAAGACACTTTCCCCCTGGCTTTCGAGGATACTCGTAATTGCAGAAATAAACTGTGAAATGTGGCTCAATATAAAATTCATTTCGAGGCCAGCAGCAGGAGACTGAAATTAGAATGTACAGGCAGTTCGCTGCAGGAAAACTCGGGAAATTTTCCCACTGACAAAGCGACGTTTCGTTCAGGTACACAGGTCAGTAAATGAATGCCAGGCACGTAGTCGCAGCCTGGAAAAGCCGGGGCAACACGTGACAGAAACCACAAAAAAGCCAGCAACAGACACGCGCAGGCGGGGCAACCACAAAACTGATTCTGAATCTGAATCTGTTGCACATGCAGCCCAACCGCATGAAATGCACGGAATAGGGCAACTTTTTCCTTTATTGGCCCATAAAAAGTTGAAAAAAAATGTTGAAAAGATTCTCGCGTCCAGCGTTAAACTGTCAAAAGTTTTCGAACCGTAAATAAACGAAAGGAGAGTTTTTCCGCAGAAAAACCAGGCAGCTATAAAGAACTTTGTTTGTATGGTGATGAAAAGGAAAAGTCTTTTTTACGGGTCTGACAGGAGGTGTTTATAAACAATAAAAGTATCCATAGATCATTGTTTCAGCTGTGGAGCGGACAATGTACCCTATATCCTATACTCTTGGAAGATCTATCGCATATCCGAAAGTCAGCTTCCTTCCGGTATTCCCAGGGAGCGAAAGACTACTCATGAATCCCTGGTCGTTCCTTGGACCGTGTCCATCATCTAGTACTGGTCCAAGTTAAAACTCTCTGAAGCACCGCCTTTGATCAATTTTCATTTCGATTATGTTGCCTTCAGTTTTGTGGCGATCTTTAACAAACAGGCAGGTCCATCAGGTTAGTTTTCCCAGTACCTGGCAAAGAGCCCCCCAACTAATCCGAATCCATACATTCTTCCAAGATTGCGTGAGGAGTCTTTCAATCTTGATAATGAGATACTGGAATGAGAAGCGGTCTAAGCAAACCGACGATCCCGATTCGATTTAAACAAATCAATCAGCAAATCTAATTTATAACCTATTGTATAGTATCAAGTTACGGATGCAGTTTAGGAGCTTCTTCTGGAACTACTGTTCCAGTCTTCGGTTTCTTACTGCTTACTGCTGGCAGCCAGAATATGGCAGAATTGTCCCTGAACCCAAAGCAAGAGAGAACTAGATAACTTAAGCCTTTGCTAGTGTTTTTTAATCGGCTTATTAGTTGGTAGAATTTCCATTGAATTTCTTGCTACATTACCAGGAGGTGCTTCGGGCAGATTCCATGAAATTACTGACATTCTCCGAAGAGTCCGTGCGGAGTCTTTCGATCCTCGTGAAACCAAAGATGTTGTTTAAGCGGAAGGCATCATGGTTTCTGCCAGGCTCTAGAGAATCACTAAGTCTGTGCGAATACTGATACTATTGACAATGTAATTATACGAGTATTTCCTACTTCCTTCCAGATATACTGCTGCGTTGCCGCTACTTTGTATAAATAAAATAAATTCCTTTCCTGAGTAGAGAGCCACAAAGTCAGTGTTTCTTTTCATAGCACCTTTTCTTAAGCATGAATATCTTTTTTGTTTAAGAACAAAGACCATCTGTACTTGACCCATACCATAGACAGTTCCTCAATGCAGGGGGAGCTCCCTTCAAGCTCACCTTCAAGCGAACATCTCCCCCTACAAAATGCATTTATTCAACCGGTTTGAGTGCTACACATACCATTATACTCTCTTATATGTATGTACAGTACGAGTATTTATATGTATGTGCGATTATATCTCAATTTTATTTTCCGCTCGAGTGCGTCGCCGTTTAATTAATACGCAAATATTGTCACTTATGTAAACAGATTTACATGGAGAGCAATGCAATACGTCATACATGAGTGCAATTCGGGGGAAGGAGGAGGAGGACATTGGCGAGTGAGTGAGTGAATGAATGAATGAATTCAGGCCGCAGGCACTCGACCATGGGATGACGTCATTCGCTTATGCCTCACATTTATACGATTCCGATGGCCATAAACAATGCTGTGATAAACATATGTTCAACATCGATATATTCCGTTGGGGATCGATCTCGACCTTTATAGTACTCTCTCTCTCTCTCTGGGGACTGGGGTGGTAGATACTTTAAGAAATGCTTCTACATCAGTCTCTGAAAGACTTGGATAAATTACCTCAATATGTTATCGGCTAAGCATCTAAGAAACATCTCAGCGAGTGTGAAAGTGGGATATTCTTTTGGGGGAGAAAAGTTAAGTGGAATCTTCTTAGACTTTTCCAACTCTTAATCAAACATGTGGCCCCTACCGAACCCCTTCGACATGAAGGTCTAGAAATTCTTGATAATTTTTAGCATGGCATAAACAAACCAGAAAGTTGACTCAGATATTTCGAGTGGTAAATCGCTGGCCGCTGACTAAGTGCAGAAATATGTTCTTAAAGATAGCTCAAAGGTGGACGGCAGCCCACAGCCCCCCTGGTTCTCATTAAGGAGTCTCCAGGGATAATTGCACGACCTGGTGGAAAAAACAATCAGAAATAATATCTGCGCTGAAAGGCAGGGGGCAGGGACAGCAGCTGGGACTGCAATTAGGGCCTCCTGTAATTTGCGTCACGCGGGGCACGTGAGAGAGGAGCTGCAGCCACAAAAGCAAACTGTTGCAAAGATATAAATAGCCCCAATCGCAACAGCAGAAGAACAACAAAAAACTCAGTTATGCGAATCGCCCTTGAGGAGAGGAGGCACTGTGGGCGTGTCGCCATGACAACAAGAAACATTCGAGCGACAACAGAAACTCGAAGTCAAGAGTGACGTGCACAGGTCCCCCTCTTTGGGGCTGGGGTTGGGTCTGCTGTTGGGGTCTGGTTTGTGCAACATGTTGCCAGACACATTTGATCGGTTGTCCGCTACTGGGCATTCGAATGAGTGGGGGCTCTGGGAGCAGGAATATGTAATGTGAAGCTGGCCATGGTAATGGTAATGGAAGGAAGCATCAGTTCGGAGCATGTGCCTTGGCTGCATACTCTACGATGTCTGGTGGGGGGAAGGGGAATCAGCAGAGCACTAAACTGAACATTTCATCGAATGCTTTTATCCAATTGAACTTTAAATCCATAAAACCCCTTTGGAATGGGATTTTAAAAGATTAGAATCTATGATAGTCCAAACGGGAATAGCCTCCTATGATGTCTGAGGGTATAGATGAAGGAAACATTTCCCTAAAAGCACATGAATTTTAAACATGCCAAAGCTCTTAGGGATTCCACAGTAATTGAACAGAATTTACTACCTTCCGGACTAGATCGATATATTACGAGTGCAAGGGCATATATGTAGTATACGAATATTCACTAGGAATCTCCTGAAATATGAACGATATTAAAGAGAGTGCCTGAGAGAGTCCATCCTGAAATAAAAAATAAAAGAGAAATGTAAGGACGTTATTGTTCATACTATTTATACTATTATGTTAAGTAAAGCCCTGTACCGGAAAAGAGCCTTTTAGAGAAAGTTGGTAAAAGTTTGGAACACTTAAAGTTCTTCCCAAGAGGCTTTCATAGAGTGGCAGTCAAAATATTAGTTCTAGAAGAGCTCTTAAAATGGCATTGATGAGGAAAATATTTCTAAATTATTTTCGTGCTTTTCGTGAAAGTGTATTCCATCTACGACTTAGCCCAGAGTGGAAGTTTCTTTCCATCCAACAGATGGTTTTCTGCCTTTTCATCGTGTGGTTAAGGCAGCTCTCCTCGGGTGATTAGTGGCTCCAACCTACCTCCCAGACCTGTCAATATTTGCCAGCTGATTGGCTTCGAGAGCGTCGATGCCTAAGCCCCAATGCCCAAGGATTAGACATTGGAGTGGTCGGGGGGGGACAGGTGAAACCAAAGTAATTTCAATTAGTCGATAAACGCCTCAACGACCGGAGAAAGAGACGTCGCCTCGTTGTGCCTGTGATCTGTGTGTATATGTTTGTTGCACTGACCTCCACTCCAGTCCAGATCCCTGCCAGTGGCTATGACTGACAAAGATAAATGTTTTTATTTGCTGGCCAAATGGCAATTAGCCACAATACCCGTACATATATGTAGTATGTTTGGGCCATGTCAGTGGGTGCTGCTAGGCTTGAATGTCATCAAGATGGAAAGGTGGGGTCCGGCACTTTGAGGTGCGCCCTGAAATTAAATTCCTGTTTATTGATGTCAAAAGACCAGATGGGGACAACACTTGTTGTCTTGCTGCGCTGTGCTGTGGCAGGAGGAGGAGGATTATATTTGTACGACATGGCCGCAGGAAGTCGCCCATCAGAAGAGAGCAGAGAGCAGCGAGCAGAGAGCAGAGTCACTGGCGACACCAGTCCAGTTCAGTCCAGCCATCCAGCCATGGGGCATGCTCTAATTGCGGGCAAACGATGGCAGCGATGGCGACGGTTAGTCAACTTGTTTAATTGTGCATGTCTCGCTGTCATTTAGTGGCTCCGAGTAGCTCTCCGTCCCCCCACCCGACCACCGCGCCATGTGTGGCACTTTTGACACTGAATTATGGCCACTGCCGCGTGGGGGCGACCTGACCTGTTGCCAGAAGACCAGAGCTCTTTTATAGGTGTGGTATTGTTGCTTTCCAACTCCGGATGCTCGGCTCTCTTCCGATGCGGAAGTGACACAGAAATATTGCATTTCGAATGGAAGATCTCACAGACATTTCCCAATGCAACTTCTTGCCACACTCTTCGTATGCGTAATGTCCGAAGTGAAGCTCCAGAGCTCTGCTCTTCCCTTCGCCAGATCTCTGTTTTTGTTTATGCGTACAAGTACGTATTGTATTTTTGTTTTTGATAGCCCCCGGCCACGAATTTGATAACTGGCGATGCTTCTTCTCAAAAGATTAAGAGTACCAGTACCGAGAATTGTTATGTTCTTCTTTGCTTTCTGCTTTCTGCCTTCTGCCTTCTGCTCTGTGCTCTCCGCTTTTTGTTTTTGTTTCATTTTTCTGGATGTGTTTTTATCAAGCATTTCACACTGTAACGGACATCGCATCTGAATGAATGCAAAGGCATCAACAACCGCAGAACGGAGGGGCATGGGGCCTCTTATCGAGTGGCGTCCGTTCTGTGTCTGGATCGACCGTCCAGCGCTAAGTTTCAGTCGGTTCTGGTTGATTATGCAGTTGGTGTGTGCCCAAAAAGCGGATAAAGAGTTCTTTATGGAGACAATTTACTGAACTTAGGGAACTAAACATAAATAATATTGGAAAAAATATGTAAATTGCAATAAAATAAAAATGGAAAAGGTGAATTTATGAAAACAGCATAAAAGTGTACAGAAAATTAAACAATTACGATTTAGTGGAATTAAAAGGTTTTAAAATAAAAATCCATTTTAGTAAATCAGTAAAAATAAATACATTTTCGACTTAAAATTGCAATGTATAAAAATCCTGCTGGAAAATAATGATTGTTTAAATACAAAAGTAATTAAGATTAAAAAATGTGAATAAAAATGACATACATATAAAACACTTTTCAGTCCCACATGAGATTTTCCCTTCTATTTTAAATCCTTTCTAAGTGTGTGGCTTAATTCGGTAAAAATGATCAAAATTATATTTATTATATATAATAATTATAATATTTGATAATACATGTTTTCTTCGCTATTTTATTTCTAACAATATGTTATCTGCCGTTCGATTTCTTTCAGTGCATCGCTAAGTGAGCAAAGTGACTTCCAGGCGTGACCATGGCATTACTGGGGCAAATGTGTTAACGTCTTTCGTATATATACTAAATATAGTCGTATCGAATTAGCTTAATATTTAAACAAAACCAAATAACAAACAAATTAAGCAGAAAGTGTAAATATGCGATTGGCCCACAGTTTGGTGGCCTTCTGCTGGCTGCCTTTACTCATCTGGATATCGCGGAGTGATGCACGTAAGTACGGGCTTATCCGCCATTCAAGAAAATCCATACTCCCCGACTAGCATTCCCAGATTAGAGCAGAGCATTTCCCTGGAATTGATAAGTGAACAAATTCAACAAAAAAATAAAATAAAAACAGTGTACGCTAACGCATTCAATTTGCACAATTAAAAGTATTATGCACACATATCAAGTGATATATGTACATACATATGTGTGCACAAGTGTCGGCCCACGATTCGCTTCCTGTCAAATGGCCAGACATTCTGTATAATTTATGGGCCTGCGGCGGCTCTCTCCAATCTCTCCATCTTTCCATCTCTCCGGCAGACAGAAGCCAGAAGCCAGGCTCCATCTGAAATACTAGACTCAATTGTGAACCCTGAACCCGAGGTTGATAAAGAACCAAATTTCATTTCTACGACACTCATAAAAGTGTCACATAAACGCCAGCAATATGTTAGATACTATTGTATGATCATATGATCATCATACTCCCCCGCCCTCTCCCATTTATGTATGTATTGCCTTATACATACATACACACATACATGTGTACGTTGTCTTGAGCGGAACGTACATAATTCCATACAGTATCAGAAATAGCAAAGGGAAGGAGAGGCGAGGCGAGGCGAGACGAGGAAAGGCTCAATTGTTATCGCCAGTAAACAAATAATTAATTCTGGAGCACAAAAAAACATATGAAATACAAATGAAAAAGAAATAAAGCAGTAAGCGTGCAGCTATACTGAGGATGCAAGGGTGTGGTCCCAGGGGTTCCGATTTTGATGATATTTGGTTCATAGGTAGATAATGGCATGGTACTAAATAGATCATCGACATTTTTGGTGTTTCGTACGAGCATAATTCTATAAAAAATGTGAATAGGAAGCATCTTCTACGTTTGTGGGTAGATAATGTCTTTATGTATAAATCTAAGCACAACTGATGCTTCTTTAAATGTCTTGTGAATGGTAAGGTACCCCTCTTCTACGCCCCTGCTCTCCCTCCCTGCATACAGATGCAACTCGAGAGCGTCGTCGTTCAATCGCAAATCACTTAAGTTCATTACAATAGCGCCACTGGGTAGAGGAAGGGCACAGTATAGAGAGGGAGAGACTGAAAGAATGTACTCGGCAAAAGATAAAGAAACATTCAAATAGTGCTGATATGATAAATTTTAGGGATAAAGAGGGATAGTTCTATACATTCTATCTTTTCTGTTTTTCGTTGCAGTGCCTCGCCCCCAATACGAGCAGGAGGATAACGAGGTATCCACTAATTGTGGCGGTGATAATGGAGCACCCCTGATAACGCCCTGCAAGGAATCGATCAAGCTGGAATACAAAACAAACTACACGCTGCGCTGCGAGGCCAGTGAGCCGATCCTTTGGTGGGCAAGTCTAATGCAAGTCGAAACGATAGTCATTAGCAACTTTGATAACACGGAGGAGGATCCCCAGCGTCCGTACGGACTGATGTTGCACCTGATCGAGGTGTCGGCGGAGCAGGTGGGAGCATATTACTGCATCAAGGAGACGGAGGCTGGGCCAATCCATAACAGTACGGACGAGAAACTGGGCGAGATACTGGGCGAGATGGTGAACAATGATCTGGCCAGCACCATTTATGTGTTTGTAAATGATCCGATAAACCTTCTGGTACCGACGGCGCCCATTGTCAATGCTCGACAGTACACGGATGTGGTGATACCATGCAAACCCTCGATGCCCGAAACGGAGGTGCTGCTGCAATTTAATGGAGATGTAAGTGGTCCTCTTTCTTGCAGTTCCCGGCACCAAAAAGAGTAAAACCTTATGTAGAGCAGTTCTTGCCTTGGAGTACAACTGATCTTTCCTTCTACTTTCCCTCGATGCACAGAATAATACGGAAAGGAAGATCAGTTCGCTTCATCCTGATCTGGGTGTGCATAGCTTCTATAATAGTTCGAGGTACGATCCCCGTTGGGGCTTCACATTGCATGTCGTTGCGAGGCCACCGCCGAGCATCTTGTGCCACGATGATATTTTCGACATTCACTACTCAAGTATGTCCCACACAGTCTGTTTTACTCAGTAGTTTTGTCATCAGTACAATGTACATATATACAAACTATCTCTTATATCGTAAATATCGTAAATATTATCAACTATCATAATTACTAGTCTAAGATAAAAGTCCAAAGGTCCAGCGAAACTCATTTGATTCGAGAGAGGGGGATACCCAGATGTTGCACAGCCCTATCCTTTTAGATCTCAGTTGTAATATCTGTAATATCTGATTGACCCTTTTTGATTGACCCTTCCTTGTGTAGGTATATTCCAGCCAGACCTCTGGTCGTTACGATCCCAAACGTGGCTTCACCATCGAAATACGAAGCGTCATCGATGGTGGGGACTATTATTGTGAGCCCGAGAATCCAGCCGCAGAGAATGAAGAGGAGTATACGGTCATACCTGTCCGCTTTATCGGTAACGGTCACATTGATAGTGAGTTTTTGCACCCCAAAGTTTTGTGATTTGTGATTTCCGTCTCCTATATAGTACTACATGTCGTAAATATTGCTTTCAACTATTGCTCTTTCTTTGACTTTTTTGATTTTGATTTTCGATCATACCTTTTAAAGGGGTTTCGGTTATCGGTTATCGTTTATTGGTGGCTATATGGTTCAAGGACGTCATCTAATATCGAAACAATTCAAAACTAAGCCCATTAAATACACTATTTGAATACACTATTCGACCACAAACACAAAAACCCTGCATCTAATATCAAAGTTCCATTAGCAGAATATTCGGGGTTGATGTTGGTTCCATCAAACGTTCACGAGTGACTCTATTCGCGTCATTCGAATCAACATCAAATCCTTGAATGATGTCCTAGTGGAACCCTGGTAGACATTACAGTCGACACAAAAACACACGCCTAGAAAACATTGCATCTGAAATGGAATTTGTGTGCTAACAAAATGGTCTTTCTATCTCTATTCTCTCACTATATCTTTCTCTTTTGATTACTCCCCCCAACCCCACTGTGTGTCATTTAATCTGCTAACTCCTCCAGCATCTGGATTGGATAGTGCCAGCGCCTCGAGTGCCACCATCCTGCCGCCTAACATAGAATACGGTGTTGAAGAATACAACGGTGTTACGACGGAGGGTTCCGCAGATAATGATAATGATAATGATGATGATATCCTCACTACTGTAACTAACACAACCAATGGTAATGTGGCTCTAAACTCTGGTGTTGGGCTTGGTCGAAACAAATCTGAATTCGAATTGGAATCGGAAGATCGCTCAAAATTATTACCATTCCGTCATAAGCGTAGTCCAGTGCGTCTTCTGGCTGCCCCGATGAGTCCATCGCCCTCACCAAATCTAGGGCGTAAGTGTTGTATGTTTGTTGGATGTCCTAGCTGTTGTCCTTGCACTTAATGTTTTTTCCGCTTCCGAGGCATCTCTGTTGTTGGTTTATGGACTGTATTATTTGTTAAACCAACTAACGTATCTTTATAAGCCATGTACAGACTAAAAAACACATTAACCGCTTTATGTTCTAATCCTATTGATTGTAGTTTGTGTGTCCATGTTTAACCCCTCCATACGCATGAATACTCGTATCGCTGTAGAAACGCTTGCAATACCCCTGGAATTCCCCCAAGTTCCATATTATAATGTATAACTCTCTACTATAAATGATACAGAAGCGAATGATCGCTTGAATAAGCCCAGCATCAGCTCCACACCGGGAAAGCATGTCATTGTGGATGGGACTTTCACATTGGTCTGTGAGCTGTCTGCACCGCAGGGCGTGAGCTATGACATGGCCTGGAGCACACCCAACAGCAAGAAGAAGTGGATACTCCAAGAGAATTCGTACTTTCTCGATCCACAGGGTCGCGTTACCTATACGAAGCCACGCTTCGACGAAAAAATTAAGAACAACACCCATTTGGTGGGCATCAGCAAGCTGACGGTAAAAAATGCCCAGGAGTCCGATGCGGGCACCTACAAGTGCACCGTCACGGATAACTTTGACCGTCTGCAGTTCATCACCTACAAGATGAAGGTCATGCGTAAGTGTGCTCCGCTTATACCAGATTACTCGAATTATATTTGATTAAAAACAAAACAGAACCGAATACAACCTATCTGGATGTTCGGGAACCCGCCGGCCACTACAATGTGAATGAGTTTGCCAACAGAACCATCACGATGACCGCCGAATTCAGTGGATTTCCCCAGCCGAGCTTCAAATGGTACCGCCCCGATGGCAGCGAGTTCTGGGAGACGGGGCACAACTTCAACATTGAATCGTCGGAGTCCAGCACCACCCTTCGGCTGCACAATGTCCAGCTGAAGGACAGTGGCACCTATATCCTCAAGGGCAAAGTGCCCGACAGCAATGTTACCCGCGTCCTGGAGTACAATGTGAGCGTGATGTCCTCCCCGGAGCTCAGCATGGATGATGTCTATGTCCAGGCGGGCAATGAGGCACATCTGGATTGCCTTGTGCGTTCGTTTCCTCCCGCGGTGGTCACCTTTTTGTTCAGGCCCTGTAAGCTGGTGCCGCGATGGCCCACATGTGACTCACTCAACCAGAACTTTAGTGTGAGTATCAGAGATCCGAGTACGAGTACGAGTATCCTTGGTGTTGTTTTCGACTATTAATTGTACCATTTCGTATGTTGTCTTGTGTTGTTGTCTCTCATGCATGTAGTCACCCGATGTCAGAAAAGCATTTAAGGTACATAATGAACGCCATTGGCCATTCAGTAGAACATTTTTCAAACTCCTTCCTTTTATCCTCAGTTCAATGTTCAACCACGACCGGGACAACTCTCTGTGGAACGTATCTATGCCGTGTCCTTTACACCCACAGAGCCAGGCATCCTGTCCTGCGCGGCCCAGAACCTGGTGGATGGTGTGCCACGCATGGCCATCACCAAGTCTCATGTGCTGATGGGTAGCATAGCGGAGAACATGACGATATATGGCCTGGATGAGCATCGGAAGATTGCCAAGGGCGACGAGGAGAGTTTCACTTGCGAGGCATTGGCCTATCATTACGATGGCACTCTCACATGGTATCATAATGGAGAGGAAGTGGAGGCATCGGAGGGTAAGCAGCACCCAACAGACCCAACAGACCTCTCTGCGGAATCCCAAATTTCACCTGTCCCTCCCACAACAGCTCTTCTGATACAGACCAGCCACAGCGAATACTCCTACAAGAGCACTTTGAAGTTCCCAGCAATGGGTGATGGCGATCGTGGCACCTACGAGTGCCGTGCCCATCATATCCATAATCACACGCTGTACGATAGTCGGGAGATCGATGTCTATGTTCACGATCCGAAGGCACCCCAGTGGGTGCACACCAATCTGAATGCCAATTCAAAGATGGAGAAAAAGCTGGGCGAATCTTTGACCCTCGAGTGCCGCTCCATGGCAGTACCCCAGGCGAATGTGCGCTGGTTCAAGGATGGCAAGGAGCTGCGAGAGACAAATCTTACCCACATCATGGAAGACCAGGAGAAGCTGCTGATCACTCACCTATATCCCCACGACGATGGCATCTACAGGTGTCTGGTGGAGAACCGTCTTGGCAGCATTGAGAACTCCATTACCGTGGTCATTGCTGGTGGGTGTCCATTCCTCCATTCCTAGAATTCAAGATCCTCACTGTCTGATTGATTCACAGATATGCCTGGCATTAACAAAGCCTGGATTTGGCTTGGAGTCCTGCTCTTCCTTATCCTCATAGGTCTTTGCGCCTTTCTGGCGGTGCGCTACCACAAGGAGCACAAACGCCATTTGGCTTTGAAGGCCGCCGGCTTGGCCAACTTCGAGGAGGGTGCCGTGGACCACATCAATCCGGCTTTGTCGCTGGATGAGCAAGCGGATCTGTTGCCCTACAATCGGGAGTTCGAGTTTCCGCGCGACAACCTGAAGCTGGGCAAACAGCTGGGCGCAGGCGCCTTTGGTGTGGTGCTCAAGGGCGAGGCCAAGGGGATACGCGCCGATGAACCCACCTCAACGGTGGCCGTCAAAATGGTCAAACGTACGGCGGACAACGAGGTGGTGCGTGCGTTGGTCTCCGAGCTGAAGATTATGGTCCATTTGGGACAGCATTTGAATGTGGTTAATCTGCTGGGTGCCGTAACCAAGAATATAGCCAAACGTGAGTACCCTAAGCCTTAAAGATTCTCTCCCAATGAACATTAACCACTGACCATCTATTGACTAGGTGAACTTATGGTCATTGTGGAATACTGTCGTTTCGGAAATGTGCAAAACTTTTTGCTCAGAAATCGCAAGTGTTTCATCAATCAGATAAGTCTGGTTAACGATAGGATCGATCCAGCCATCATGGTCCAACGCGTTTCCGAAAACTTTGAGCTCCATCGGTGAGTAGTCACAAATATTTTAAGCATAACTAAACCGGAATTCGTTGGAAGGATTAACCAACATACATATATGTTTACTAACTCCTGCTCTCTGTTCTCTCTGTTTTGTTTCTAATCTTTCAATTGATCCATTACCAAAAAAAAACTAACCAACAAACAATTTTGCACCATCCACGATCTAATCAATAATCTTACCCCACACAAAACACCTTGATTGTGCCTGTTCTGTGATTTGTGATCCCCGAAAACCTGGTTGTGGCATCTCTCACTGCTCTATGCTCTATGATCTATATGTGTCTCTGTGTATCTATGTTGTGGCCCGAATCGAATCGAATGCACATGAAAATTAATAGCGATGTAAATGGTGGTGGCTTGAAGTATGCTAATGTCGGTTTCCCCAACCATCCGTATATCAATCACATGAACTCCGTAAACAACAATTATACGCAAAATCATCGCAGAAACTCGGACAATGATCCACGTTCGGGCACTCGGGCGGGCAGACCCGGTTCCGCTGGTTACAGCTACGATCGTCAGACGGACACCTGTGCCACAGAAGCCACTGTGATGACCACAGTGCCAGAGGGTAAGACAATGCGGGCTTGCAACCAAAAGAACGATCCTCGAATTCTCCTTTATCCTTAGATGAGCATGTGATGTCTAACAACTCGATACAGCCCGCTTGGCGCTCCAATTACAAGACAGACTCCTCGGAGGCCATGACCGTGACCACAACGGATCTCGTTAGCTGGGCCTTCCAGGTGGCCCGTGGCATGGACTATCTCTCCTCCAAGAAGGTCCTGCATGGTGATCTAGCAGCACGAAACATACTTCTCTGCGAGGACAATGTGGTCAAAATTTGTGACTTTGGTCTGGCACGTTCAATGTATCGAGGCGAAAACTACAAGAAATCAGGTGGGTGCAGCCCCTTTTAGATATAGATAAAAGAAAAGACTACACAAAGATATTGCATCGGGAACAAGTTCCACTTTGGACTTCGTGGCTCCATGGTCTTCTCAGCTTCGTCTGTTCAGTCAGCTGAGTCGGTCCCCAGAATCCAACAACAATATAACCAGTCTTTGCCGAAGCGCAGAAAAAAAAACAGTGTATCCAGTTGATGATTCCCTCGAACAGTCTATGAAAGAAAATATATAATATATATTTATTTTCAGAGAGCGGGAAGCTGCCCATCAAATGGTTAGCGCTGGAATCTCTCAGTGATCATGTATTCAGTACTTATAGCGACGTTTGGTCCTTTGGCATTGTGCTGTGGGAGCTGTTTTCGCTGGCCAAGGTGCCATATCCCGGCGTTGATCCCAATCAGGAGCTGTTCAACAAGCTCAACGACGGCTATCGGATGGAGAAGCCGCCGTATGCCAACCAAGAGCTCTATGAGATAATGCTCGCGTGCTGGAGGAAGAGGTAAGCTCAATGGTAGACTCGTAGTCAACTACAGCTTTAATATTTTGTATCTTCTTACAGTCCGGAGAGCAGACCCTTGTTTGCTGAGCTGGAGAAGCGCTTTGCCACCATGCTGGGCGAGGATGTGGCCAATGTAAGTGCCATCAACCCTACTAAATGGAAGAAATCCTAGTGAGGAAACCTGTTTATTTGCAGCACTACCTGGACCTGAACAATCCCTACATGCAAACGAACATGGAGTACATGAAGAACCGGTCCACAGACTATCTGGCCCTGATGGGATCCCCCGATGAACTGGCGCCGGCGGCACCGCGTTACGTGAATGGACATATAGTGCCCGATATACGTGAGTATTGGCCCTGGATTTGGTGTGATGACTAACCTCTGTTGCACGATACACATACTCATTTGCGCACTCGATGCCACATACTAACCCGCACAGGAATCGAAGAGCTGCCCGATGACTATCAGGCGATGAGCCCCCCCGATACCAGCACCGCCATCTATTCACCCACACGCCTCGATGGCGACGATATGGCACCAACGGCCAATTTCACTGAGTTTGCGGACTTCTCACCCCTTCAAACAACCGACACCTCTTTCACCTTCCCAGATGAAACGCCGCCCCAACCGCAACCCCAACCCCAGCGCCTTGTCGGACAGCATTCACCGACGCTTAGCAACAATATGAACAGCAGTGTCCATAAGCCGCTGCGCAAGAAGAACGGCCTGCCCACGGTGGATGCCGCCGATCAGGCACCCGAGGAGATACCCATGCTGCATCGCACATCCACATCGGATACGGAACAGAGTCCGGAGCAAGGGCGACGCTTTAACCAGGCGCTAAAGCAGCAATATGTCACACCGAAGCCATCCCCGCGTCATCATGTGGAGACGAAACTGAATGGCGAATCCGAGAACTATGTGAATGTGAAGCCGCCGCGTAAAAATCTCGTCAATAAGCCCACAACTAGCGGTGGCACCAGCAACACAGAAGCCTTCTCCAATCCCAGCTATCAACCGCTTCCGGGGGTCAATGAGAAGGCGGAGCGACGGTATTAGACGGAGAAATGCCTGGAAGCAGTCAGCTAGCTAGCTTAAGTTAGATAACAATACTACTTAGTGGCATTGTGATCATTCTGATATAGACTCACTCCATGTTATATATCACTCCATGTTATACATACTTTATTAATGCCATTTCATGTCTAATTTTAGTTGATATTTGTTAAGTCGAACTACGAATTATTGTGCATGTACCTACGATTACTCAAATAGAATCGGTATAAAATGAACAGATCGATATATCAAAGGACCCCCCACCCATACAGATATTTATCTTTTTTTTTACAGTCTTGGCGTTTATTCTGCCCTTGTCATCTTGGATTCTTTTCAGTAAAGTCTCTACATCTCGTTTGGTTTTTTATTATTCTTTTTGTCGGCTACTGAGAGACCTAAAAATGAATTTTTCAAAAAATCATTAAATTCAACTATGTCTAATTTATTTACCATATCAGGGGGAGAACTAGGATTGCCCACGCTATTTTCTCCGACTTGTGGCTACATTTTTGTGGTCGACATAACACCAGTACCAATGCGTTCTTCTATAAATAATAAATCACAATAGTCAGACATATGTAGGTACTTACCAGTACTCTCAATAATGTCTTCAACTGGAACTGAAATGGAACCTCTACCTTCAATGTTAGAATTATCATTGACCCCAGTTGAGGCCTGCTCATTGTTCTGTCCTGTACGCCAGCCCCAACTATATTCAAGTATTTTCGCTCTAAGCTTGTAGAGAAATTTCAATGAAAATTGCTAGTATTTCGTTCTTTTAGATCACAATGTGTCAAAATACGTCGCCATCTTGTAGTCTGTCAACTTCTTGTTCAGTACAGTTCTAAGATTTACTTCACTTAAGAAGTAGTGTAGTGACTACACTAGATGGTATCGATATGCCATGCCATAAATTAAAAAAAAATATAAACGTTTAAATGAAAAAACATGCACGCATTTTAAAATTTAATCATATCCTGAGGATCTCCTAATGTCCAGTAGCGGGACAACACCGTAATACTGTTCCAATCTGAAAGACGGAAAAATGTTGTGTGAGCGAGAGTTATATATCATTTAACTTGGATTTTGATTTGATCCGTTGGCAGAGGAGGAACAGAAATATCAATTGCTATCCTTTTCGGATTTAAGTTGTCTAATCTAACTAACAGTTCGTGTTGAAAAACATCGTAATCATGTGCCCCGAAATTAGCGACATTGTGCCACAACATTTGCACGGAATACTTCTGTGACCTGTCACCTACTCTAGGAAAGGATATTATAGATTTTAAGAAAAGTTTGTTTTACTAGGCACCAATTATTGCAAAAACTAGTCAGTCTCTATCTCAGAAAATTTTACGGTTTTTGGTCTTCTTATAAGACTGAAAATGTGTATCGGAATCGATATGTTAATATTAATAAATTCATCAAATGCATTAATGGGTCAAAAATTTTAAATATGTGTAAAATACAAGACAATTGATTCATTAATCGTATAAAATTATGTTCTCAGGCCTGAGGGCCCCAGTTAGCTAGTAATATTAAACGGAATATCAAATTTTAAAAAATTGTCCACGAGCGCCGATTAAAATTATTCTGATTAAATTTAGGGGTGTCCGGCAAAAAAATCGATGTCTGGAAAAACTATCGATGTCTGCAGTTAGGTTAGGTTATCGACTATATCGATATTAACATCGATGTTTCTCAAGCTCTACTGTAATTTATAAATAATTGTTTTTTGGCCCCCTCAATTTAATTGTTATAAATCACATTTCCAAAATGATGGTAAGCTGTCAACAAGAGATACATCCTTGTGCTATTCGAATAAAATGCAATGCAAAGAGGTTTTCGAATGCATTTTAAAGCAAATTCAAATGACGCTTTACACGCACACAAAGAAAATTCTTATCAACAAAAATATGGGCGTAATTAGAATGTGTATAATAAAAGGTTTATTGCACTTGTAGGACGGCACAGATGAGTCAAATATACTAAACAGTCCCTCCTCGACCAACAATGGGGCGACCCTGGAGATAGCCTCGCCCACAAGTAATCCACTGGCAGGACCACCGGCGCCAGGAACAGCAACAAATGGCAGCGGTTCGGCCACATCGCCGGACAGCTCCTCCTCGGCACCAGTGACACCCGCTGCCCTGGGGGAGAATGCCCTGCATGTGGAGATTTCCGACGCGTTGAGCGAGAAGGAAAAGGTAAAGTTTACGGTGCATACGCGTACCACGCTGCCAGGATTCGCGAAAAAGGACAACAATGTGGTGAGGCAGCACGAGGAGTTTGTGTGGCTGCACGATCGCATTGAGGAGAACGAAGACTATGCGGGCTATATTGTGAGTCGTTTACAGAAGAGGCAGAGGCCCTGAACAAAACACTAATTGAGGGCAACTTTAAATCATATTCAGATTCCCCCCTGTCCACCGCGACCGGACTTTGATGCCTCGCGGGAGAAACTACAGCGCCTGGGCGAGGGCGAAGGCAACATGACCAAAGAGGAGTTTAAGAAAATGAAGTCCGAACTGGAGGCGTAAGTAATCGCACATTTTCCAATTCAAATTACATTCATTATTGTGGAATCCTCTTCAGCGAGTACTTGGCCACCTTTAAAAAGACGGTGGCCATGCACGAAGTGTTTCTGCGTCGCCTGGCCAGTCATCCCGTCTTTCGCGTGGATCAGCATTTGAAAGTCTTTCTCGAATACGATCAGGATCTGTGCGCCAAGCCGCGCAAGAAGATGGCCATCTTCGGGGGCTTTGTCAAGTCCCTGGGGAAGACCACGGATGAAATCCTGCTGAGCGCCACCGTACGCGATGTGAATGACTTCTTTGAGAACGAATTGCAATTCCTCACCGAATACCATGGGCATTTGCGTGAGGCTGCCATCCGTACCGAAAAGATGACACAACGCCACAAGGATGTAGGCGACGCGCATCAGAAAATCTCGAATGCCCTCACCCAGCTGTCCACCACAGAAAAGGGCAATGTGGAGACATTTGTGGCCAAAACAGCGGAGATATTTGAACGGGTTAAGGTGTGTGTTTGATCTCTACATCGTTATGGTTTTCACTTGAGCCATACTTTTGTTTAATCTAGAATCTGGAAACCCGTGTGGCTAGTGACCAGGATCTGAAACTCGGTGACACTTTACGCTACTATCAGCGTGATAGTGATGCAGCCAAGGCGCTGCTCATAAGACGCCTGCGCTGCCTGGCCGCCTACGAGACAGCCAATCGCAACCTGGAAAAGGCTCGCTCCAAAAACAAAGACGTTCATGCGGTAAGATTCTTGGGGAGCTCTTACAGACCTATTTTTTCCACTAAAAAAAGTTTTGCAGCGGGTCAAATTATTCACACGCTTCACTAATTATAAAACCAAATTGTATTTTACCTTCCACAATATACACATTCTGCTCTGCCTCTCCGCCTCTCTGCCTCTGCTGTCCTCCCTCCTCCTCTGTCACTCTTTGTGCGTGTGTTTATTGTGGTTTATTGTGTCTTCTGCAGCCTTTGGAGGTGCAAGAGGTATTTGGCATTTAACGTTATTATATCTTACTCCAGAAATCAGTAGAGTAGATGTGTCGACCGACCCCACATTAATCGCTGCATGTACTACACTTTTATAGCACTATGTAGCATGCCTCGTTGTGGCCCACACTAATACTTTTCTCTAATCCAACTAATACCTTTCATTTGATCATCATTTAGGCTGAAACTGCTCAGGCGGAGGCTTGTGAGAAGTTTGAATCGATGTCTGCCTGCGGCAAAGAAGAGTTAATAGGCTTTCGCAATCGCCGTGTGGCGGCTATAAAAAAGAGGTAAGGGGTTTACGTTTATTCCTAAAACTATTGCCATTTTAATCAACTCTTATTTACAGTCTCGTGGAGCTCTCGGAACTGGAAATTAAGCATGCAAAAACCCAATATGAATATCTGCGTCAATCGCTGCTCTCTATCAAGGAGATTGCCTGAGGAGAGCGGGGCATTGGCTAAGAGTCATCCGCACATTGTTTTCACATCGCCACGCAACCCCCCACATTGAAGATGAAGTAAATCAATTGTTTAATTGCTAAGCAAACAGTTTATTATTATACGGGCAGCAGTATCTGTATCGTATAGCCCAAGGATCGCTGTCGACATACACAGCTCCTCTTTGTATTGTATTAACGAATATTCAATTTGTTTTGTGAAACAGAGCGCTTTTATATTTGTCTAACGAGCATTCCTCTATAAACTAAAACAAACATATGTCTCTATTGTATTGAAAAACTGAATATAAAACGTGAATTATTATATTATATATTATTGTACAGAAAAACGCCGGCTGTTTGTTAGCTGTCAATAATTGTATCGTATATTTTATTTGTAAGAGCCATTGCTTGGAACCGGTAGCCCCTGGCAACAGCAAAATACGTTCCAAAATTTAACTTAACAAGAAGAACACTCGTGCTTCAAAGACGCATCAAAATTGTTTTTGCTATATTCTGTTTAGTTTTGAGTTGACAAATCCCTTTAGACATGGATGATTTCGGTTGTTACGATTATAAGCAGCCGGCCAGCACAAGTGTGCCGGATATGCGTACCGCGACGTATCGCGGCCATCGGCATATCACGGACCTGCGGATAGACAACAAATTGAATGCCAAAATCTGTAGCCACAACACTTATGTGCGGGATCCCCTTATCCATGCCAAGCTGACAAGCGAATATAAAGACAATTATGAGTGGCAGGTGAGTGGGTTGCTAGCAACTGCTTTACCAAGGATAACAAACCATCTTTGTTGTCTTCTTTAGTATGGCGATCCCAATGTTTTGCGCAATCCTTCGCTCAACATGAAGAGCCAGTACATGAAGCCCTTCGAGCAGGGAAACTTACGCTTTATTAAGCGCAAAATAAAACCCATAAGCAGCGTGACCCAGGATACTTTTGTGGAGAAAATATTGCCAAAAGAGCTCGATCCCATACCTATACCCTTGCAAACGCCTGTGGAGCCAACCAAACTGATTATCGATCGCTCCAAGATTGGTTATATCAAGTACACGGATCCCTCGGCCACCACCTACAATCTCTCGTACGTGCGATATCCCCCGAATCAGCTGACTGGTGGTATTGCTGCCCACGATAATGTGACATTCTGGAACTGGTCCGAACAGTATACGCCATCGAAGAAGGTCGCTCGATTCCCGGATGCCACAATGTGCGATGATTTGCCGGCAAAGGACTGTCCCAAGCGACGTTGCGAGTTCCAGAACACAACCAAATCGGTGCCCCATAGGGGCATGAACACAGAAGTGCGCGACAACTTCACCGATCCCCAGTTCCGCGCCATGGAATTCAAGGTGGAAGTGAAGCCCGTTCTGGTTTACGAGACCATCACACCGTTTGCCAAAAAGAGCGAGTATGCCATATATGGTTCGGGGGAACCAGTAGTGAAATATGTTTAAGAATCTATCAATTCAAAACGATCAAATTTATGTTCACGATTAAAGTTATTGCTTTATTCGAATGTACTGAAGCTGTGGGGCAGGAGGCGATACACAGACGTAACCATAACCTCGTCTTCGTCCTCAATGGCGGGTATTTTGTTCTCCGTGTCCGGGCACGGGGCCTTGGCTACGTAGATCGGGAAATCCCTGCAGGCAAACTCCCGTATAAACTGACGGCACACACCGCATGGCATGGTGAAACCCTTTGGATGATAAGCCACCACAGCACCCGCAGTGTACGTCAGTTGTCCGTCGCTCACACCCTTGGCTAGAGCAGTGCGCTCGGCACAGCAACCCGGCGTAAAGGCCACATTCTCAATGTTACAACCGGAGTAGACATTGCCGCACTTGGAACGAAATGAGGCGCCCACTTTAAACTTGCTGTAGGGCACATAGGCCTCCATGCGAGCGGCCAGAGCAGACTCTACCAGTTGCCTGGCGTCTTCATCTGTAAAAAGTCGAGAAATTGATTCCTCTAGAAGGGGTTTCATCTTTCTTTGTGACTCACTTAATCGACAGAATGGTATGGTGTACTCCTCCAAAATCTTCGGGTGCGGCAGATTCGCTGAATCACAGATCCGCCCGCGTTTGCCACCACCACCACCACCACCACCACCAGCACTACCACTAGTATTGCCTCCCCGTAGGTTTAACTCGCATTCCAATGCGTTCAAAGTCTTCATGTGGGTGTTGAGGGTCTTCTTAAGCTGACGCCTCATCAGCTCCTTTTTCATCTCGCCCAGACATTTCATGTATTTCTTAAGCAATTTGCGTTTATCAGACATAACTTTTTTTTTACTTGAAATTTAATTTTTCTTTTATTTCTGTGTAAGCCAAAAACGAATACTGGAATTTATGGATACAATATTTATGGATCTAAAATATCAAATGATAAACAAGGAAACCGGATTGCTATGATTTGGAGTCATTTTACAAACGGGGAGATTTCCTACATCTGGATTTTTTTTTCTGAGAATTTAAATTCTATTCTAACGGGGGATTCCCTTTTTTAAGCTATGCTTTTTCTATGAGTTTCGATGCACTTTCGGTCACATAAATGATTCCGTGTATTATGTATGTATTTACTTGGAGGGTTTCTATCAGGATAATAATAATACGCTTTAATCTTCAAATTTATGACCCATTCAAGTATTATCTTCAATCTGTTATTCCGAAAGCCCCACACAAACGAATCTCTTATTAAATAGTGTAATTTTTTTATTTCAAACGATTAGATTGTAGAGATATAGATTAATTTTGATTAGGGAGTAGATTCTACTACTACTTCTCCTTTCGATAAGTGCGAAAACTGCTCGGCAACAGATTGAAAATGGATGTGCACAGCACGGGATCATCGCTCCGCAGGGGTTCCTCTTTATTCGCAATCCTCTCATCAATGGCCTGGGCAATGTAGATGGGTATATCGCTGGTGGCAAACTCCCGAATGAACTGCCTACAAACGCCACAGGGTGTGGTAAAAACATCCGGTTCGTAGGCCAGCACAGCGCCCACCGAGAACTTGGTGGCACCCTCGCTGACCGCCTTGGTGAGGGCTGTACGCTCGGCGCAAGAGCAGGGCGTGAATGCCGCATTCTCCACATTGCAACCGGTGAAGATTTGATTGGTGTCACTGGCCCGGAAGGCTGCACCCACTTTAAAACCACTGTACGGGGCATAGGCACGCTGACGCACTGCAGAGGCGGCCAGCAGGAGCTCTTGAACTGCGGGATCTGCAAGCAAAAAGGTCACAGACCATGCACAATTGGGGGTGGAGGAATCTTACCAAGACTGCCAAATGTGACCACCTCTTCGGGTTTTTCGGGACGGGCAAAATTCTCCATCAGGTGCGCCATGATTATTATTCAATATTTTTCGGTTGTTTATGGAGAAGACTGGTCGACAAAACGATATTAATAGCAAAGTGGGTGCGCGCTTCCGTGTTTCTCCTTCGAACGTCCGCTGGCAAATGGACGGTTTGTGGTGACGCTGCCGTCCCACGATAGCATTTCATAGGTCTGATAGCTCTCCGTGTTGTTGTTATGGTGGTGGCAAAAATAAACACATTGCCAACCAGAGGGAGAGTCTCCGAGAGTCTGAGAGAACGATACGCTTAATAAGAGTCACCAGAGCGCAAACGACAAATGATCATCGATCGAAGCGCCAGCTCGGAAAAGTGAAAACACAAACAGATACGAGGCCTCTTTTCAGCAGAAGTTCAATCAACAACAAGAAGGGAAGGGTGGGTTTAAACATAACAAAGTGGGAATTACACATAGAATATTGCACTTAAAACCGATGCCTGGCTTAGGCCTATCCATCCCTGTGGCTGTCTTCTATTTGCCATTGAGAAAGCGGAAACCATTGGGAAGCAGTTGGAGCACACTAGTGCAGAGGACACGCAGTGGCAAATTGGTCGGCTTGGCCGCATACAAAGGGATGTCCTTGCCATTGACGAACTCCGACAGAAACTGGCGGCAGACGCCGCAGGGCGTAGTAAAGCCATTGTCCTGTTGGGCCACAACAGCACAGGCCACAAAGTCACGCTTGCCCTCGCTGTAAAGATTCGATAGATAACACATACTCGTCGTTCTATTGCTTCATTGACATAAATATAATCACCTAATGGCCTTGACGGCAGCTGTGCGTTCCGCACAAATGCTGGCTGCGTAGGCGCCGTTTTCTATGTTGCAGCCCGTGTAGATGGAACCATCACTAGTCCGGAGAGCAGCACCCACAGCAAAGTTGCTATAAGGACAATACGCCTGTTTCCTGGCCTCCGCTGCTGCTCGGATGAGCTCCTGCACCGAGGCATCTGGAAATCAGAACATTAAGTGCGTCAATTGATATGATTGCTGCAATCTTACCTAAGCTATCATGCTCTTGCACATTGAGCTCGTCTCTTGCGCCATTTATGAACACCTGTGTCATTGCTAAGACCTTTTAATTTCAATTACAATTTCCCAACAAACCCCAAACACCACCTCGAACTCTCACGCCCATAAAGCAGTTTAACAGCTGTTCGCACCTGAATTTTCCAACACTGTCAATGTAAATAAATATCATTGTGTGAGCTGGTTTTGTTTGTACATTAATTAACACACGCACACACTGCTTGACACCTCGAATGCATGCGTGTGTGTGTGTGTACTTGTACTGCTTTATTTTCATCTTATCACAAAAGTTTACTCACAATCGGGAAATTTCAATCAATAATATAGTAGCGCTCGAGGCCCAAATTAATTAGTGAGTGACTGTATTTGGTGGTTTGTTGTACGTATTTTAGTTGTAATAATGCCGTCGCCGTCAGAGTCATTGTCCAGCCCCTCGAATCACGAGCACCAGAGGCAGCCATCGGAGGACATTACCGTGGCCATGAGTGGAGTACCAGAACGTTTGCCGCCCGTCAACAAGGATGATAATCGCTATCCCTACTGCATTGTATGGACCCCGATCCCAGTATTGACATGGATCTTTCCCATGATTGGTCATATGGGCATTTGCACATCCAATGGGGTGATACGCGACTTTGCCGGCGCCTATTTTGTTTCCGAGGACCAGATGGCATTTGGAAATCCAACGCGCTACCTGCGCCTGCACCCGAAGTACGCCCAGGGCGGAACAAACGCCTGGGACGAGGCCGTGTCCAAAGCCTCCGTTCTGTACGGCACCAGGATACACAACATTTTCTGCGACAACTGCCACTCGCATGTGGCAACGGCCCTCAACAACATGCGCTACAAGAACAGCACCAGCTGGAACATGATCATCCTCAGCATGTGGCTCTTTGTCTGCGGCCGCTACACTAGTATCTGGGGTATCCTCAAGACGTGGCTGCCGTTTGCCATCCTCGTCACTATTATCACTCTGCTGGCGGTTTACTTTTAGAGAGGGCTGGGCGGGAGTCTTTCCAATGGTTATTCTAATTGTTATTGCTATGCCTAAGATATCTTTTATTTGTATTTCCTTTGTAGTTACAAAATAAATGTACTTTAACGTTAGTTAACAAACTCTATCTGCTATGACTCAGCTATCATTTTGGTGGCTATGCGTACGCACGTACGGGAGATTAATTTTCGACGGCTTTTGTGATTTCGTCGGCGTGCTCAAGCAGTTTTTTCCACTGCAGTATCGACAAGCAGATCCCTTTCTTGCCCGGCAATGTTTCACCGTTCTTTTCGTAAAACTCACGGATGTCGACCATTTTGCGACCACGGAACTCGTTGATGCGTACCTGACGCATTTTCTCCAGCGTCCAGGTGGTGGCCTCCCCATCTCCGCCTCCACCAGAGGATGGTTTTTTGGCCGCCGCTGCAGGAGCTGATTCCTTGGCTTTCTTGCTTGCCGGCTGATTGCGCTGTGTGACATAAAACTGTTTAGAAACATATTTATTAATTGATCAATGGCTAACATACGTCATCGGGGCCGCTGTCACTGCCGGACGACGAGGATTCTTGCTTCTTCTTTATTTTCGGCATAGTTTGTTGATTTTATTCAGTGATCTGCAATGAAAATTTTTAATATTCCGACGCGTGAAAAATTCGCGCTAGTTTGACAGATAGTGTTGAAAAATACCAAAGTTGGGCATAGAAGTAGTGTGGCGAAATTAGCCGAAATCAGAAATGCTGCCAAATCAGCGGTTTTCCGTCAGATCTAGTCATATACGGAACATTTTTAAAACAATAGGAGAAGAGCACTGGAATAGAATCCTTAATATTTTGAATATCTAATCATAAAAAAAAAATAAGGGGTATGATTTATTTGTGGGAGCGTGCCACATTTTTAGCTTGAATTTAGAGTTTTAATAAAACTAGCTACTTTATTAAAAAATATTGGCGACACTGGAAATCAGTGTTCTTAAGCGCATCACCGCACCGGCGTCACTTCGGAAGGCGCATTTTCGTGGGACGTTTTTTTTCATTCTGCAATCAGTCAACGACGGCTTTGTCTGTGTCTATTCAAATAAACAACTAGCGTACCAAACTGCTGCTTCTCTTCTACATTTTTGCTTAACAAACACAAGTGGTGCTTGTTAGGATTCGCCGCTGAACTTTTTTTCTTTTCTTTCGGCCGCATTTTTACCATTACGAGCCTGTACGTGTGTGTGTTTGTGTACGCGTGTGTTCTCACAGTTTCGTTTGCTATTAAAAAGTACGAAAAACATAAAAATATGGGCAAAAAATCGGAAAATCCCGAAAATGCCGAAGGCCCCCAGTCCGACGAGGAGGAGGAGGAGGAGGAGTATGCCGTTGAGAAGATCCTGGATCGTCGCGTACGCAAGGGAAAGGTGAGTGCCGCCTCCGATAGTCCCCTCAAGCCCCTTTAGATGTTGAGCTGCTGTCTTCAACGGGTTGTGTTTTTCGAAGGTTGAGTACTACCTAAAGTGGAAGGGCTATGCCGAGACGGAGAACACATGGGAGCCAGAAAGCAACCTCGACTGCCAAGATCTGATACAGCAGTACGAATTGAGCCGCAAGGATGAGGTATGTATCTGTGGCTTGGTTTCGACTTGCAAATGGGCGGGGTACAGTTGCGTTTGCAGAATGTAAAGCAACATTCGTTTCTTGTTTGCTGTAACAGGAGAAGTCGGGGGGTCCAAAAAAGGATCGTCCCAGCAGCAGTGCAAGGAAGGAAGGACGTAGCTCCACTGGCACCGGTGTGCCAGCGAGTAAACGAAAATCGGAGGAGCCGTCAGGTAAGTGGCCCCACCATACGAAATACAAATGGAATTTTTAAAATAATAATTGTGCCCGATAGCGCCCAATGGCAAAGCAAAACGCACAGAGTCTGACCAGGATAGCAACGACTCGAACGGATCTACCACCACGGGCTTTGATCGCGGCCAGGAGGCGGAAAAAATATTGGGGGCATCCGACAACAATGGTCGTCTCACATTCCTAATTCAGTTCAAGGGAGTCGATCAGGCCGAGATGGTGCCATCGTCAATAGCCAACGTGAAGATACCCCAAATGGTGATCTCCTTTTATGAGGAGCGCCTCTCCTGGTACTCTGACAACGAGGACTAGCCTCTCCATCGGTTACCCCAAGCGTGTGACCCATGAGTAGAAGCATCGAGTACATAATATTAAAACATACTTAGTTACGTAGTTTAATCTCAAGGGCCACACTCCCTTTTCATTTGAGTTATACCGATCCGCGAGACAAGCACTTAAACATGCGATCATTGGTCTCTTCATTTTAAAAAGATTAAACTTTATTTCTGATAAATGAAATCAATAAACGCCAACTTATGTTCTAAACGATCAGGAAAATTATATATGTATCTGTATGCGGATCCTTAACAGCCTCGAGGTCTGGGTTTTGCCATGTGGTTTCCATATGAAAGGCAGAGTTTCTGATTTTTACCTGATTTATTCCTTTCGTATACGTATTTTTATTGGTTCCAATGAAATGTTACATCTAAAAGGTCGGTCCCCTTAAGCAGTGGTCGGCACGGCCCTTCGACAGAGTGTAGTAAAAGTCTGCTGCTGCGCTGCCGCTCACGGATGAAGAACAACAGTTATAACGGGTCTTCTAACTGTCTGTGTGTGTGTGCATGTGAAGGAAAAAATCTTGGAAACTGAGCGTACACACGTACACACACATGAACGTCTTTGGTTTGCATGCTGTAAAACCGATCAGCCGAGAATACCGATCAAATTATTTTTCATAATGCATTATACAAATATAATTTTAGAATGTGAAAAATAATAGTGACATAAATGGACATAAATGGAAATAAAATGAAAAACAAAAACAAATGGCGTACAAATTTAGTACCAGTACGCCGTTTGTGGCGTACAAAATTATTTAGACATTGTACGCCGTTTGTGGCGTACAAAATTATTTAGACATTGTACGCCGTTTGCGGCGTACAAAATTATTTCGAAATATGCCTTTGCCTTTCTGGCAACGCCAGTATGTAAATATTTCTTTAATTATTATTCGACTCATTACTGCAACCATGTTCCGCTGGACGAGTGGCAATTATAGTACATGTATTGGTACAATTTGAATATTGTAAGAAAAAAGCAGTAAGCCTTCGTGTGGCTTCGACAAGGTAGCCGCACTGAGAGAGCTTTACTTCTTATTTCAGTGAAGAAGAAGAAGAACAAGAAAAAATCGTCCGCGAAGAGGTTCGCCGCTCACAACTGCTGCTAGGCAGACTGAAATTTAAGAAGTAAAAAAGAGGGCGAGAGAGCGAGTGCGGCTACCTTGTTAAGTATGCCTTGGCTTCGACAATGCGTGTTCGGCCCTTGCTATCTCGTTTTTTCCAGTGTTAAGTAACAAACCGATTTCGCCAGCAGGCAATGCGTGCCGAGCACTGCCTCAAAGGAATTGTGTACTCAAATTTTATTACAGCGAATCAACGCGCCCCAATGATACAGGCAACGATTTAACTATTCTTTCTCCTACATTAAGCATTCAACAACTTGTTGGCCACATTACATTCCGAGTTCTCTAGGACATTGCCACAGCAGGACCAGTGACGGCGTCCTGGGTGCCCCGCATGGCCATGCCCGCAGCCACTGTAGCCGGGCATTCGTCCCTCGCAGCTGCACTTCACACTCCTGCTTCCCTTGCCCGAACAGAAGGAACAGCAGTGATAAATGCCAGTGTGCGGACGCACTTGCCTGGCCTGGAACGTGAAGGGGCTGTTCTTGATGGGCCGCTCATTGATGGTAATCGTGAGGATCAGGGTGCCCTGAGAGTCGGGCGTGAAGGAGATGTTGTAGGTGCCATCACGGTTGTCCGACACATCGATGGGCAAAAACTTCGAGGTGGAGTCCTTGTACTTGATCATGCAATTGATCTGCAGGCCACCATGGCAGAGGGAAACTCCATCCGCATCACGCGAGTGCAGCAGGAGATCGGCTTTCTTGTGTAGTCGCAGCTGGGAGAATCCCTCCCACTCCAAAGTGCACAGCGATGGCTCTACCACCTGCATGGTAATGATGCCATAGAGAGGTATATCCCGCTGATCCTTGGTAGCTGGTGCCCGAATCTTGGGGAGAAAATGCAGCGAGTCGGAGATCTTGGGATCGACGGGTGGCTTGAATTGCTGGCAAAACTCGAAACGTTTTAGAAGGATTCCCACAAAACTGAGTATCTCCGCATCGGCACCGATCTCGCACAGCTCCTGACTGAAGCGTACAGCATCCATGGCCTCCTGAGTGCGTTTTTCTAGGGGCTTATATTGGTTAGAGATACTTAAGTGGTAATCTGAAGGACAATTTCTCACCCAAATCCAACTGCTGCTTGAGTATAATCTCCACTTTGGACTCCCTCGCGCGACTTATCTGCTGGAGTAGTGTCCGGCGATGCACTTCGACCGCTTCGAAGTAACCCTGCATATGTCGCTCCACCTGGCTTTGTATATCATCGCATCTGGCATTGATGCCCCTGGCTATATCGTTTAGCCGCTCGATCGAATGCTCGGCATACTGGCACAGCGGACGCGTCTGATCGGTGGCTTCTCTTAGAAGCTTAGCCTGCTGCCCAATGGCCCGGGCAATGTTCTCGTGACGATGACCCTTGTGCAGCAGTACCAGGCAGTCCGTGCAGGCCAACTGCCGACACACCACACAGAAGGCCTTTAGCTCAAAGTTGGTGTGGAGGCCACACTTCAAGACCAGCTTGCTGCTGTCCCCCAGTCCCAGCTGCTGTTGCTTTTGCTTGCGGGCGCGCCTTAGCTCCAGAATGCTTCTCATACGATGGTTGGCTGTAGAGCGCTGCCGTTCGTGGGACTCTTTGCAGAGGGAGCACAGGTTGAGAGTGCAACTGATGCAGTGATAGGTGGCCTGGAAAAGCGGAATACTAGTATTATCTCCAACGAAATCTATTTTTTCTTACACTAATCTCATCGCTGCAAAGGGAACACCACACACGCGAGATGACATCTTCGCCCGCTTGCAGTCGCAACACTTCGATGCGCCTCACCAGCAGATAATTCTGTGGCAGCAGACGCACACCACCCAGGGGCACGTCCGTGGGATACTGACAGACATGGCAGCGTATACAGCGAGGGGCAATGTCGCTGACAAAGCTACCCGTGAAGCGGGTGCTAAAGGAACTGGTGGATCGCTTGCCATCGCTCTTGGACTGTGGAAAGGAGGAGTAAAAGTAGAGTAGAAGAAGGAGCAGTGCTTCGAAGAACTTACCCTAACCACCAGGCGATCCATGGACTTTTTGCGCCTCAGACTGAAGCTGGCTCCACGCTGCCTGGCAGGGGAGACTGTCGCCAGCTCTGCAGTCGATCCGCCCATTTCCGAGCGCAGGCTATAGTTCGAGGGGTCCAGAGCCTCGCTCTGGGACTGATCCCATGTGGCGGAGGCCTCCTCCTTGAAGTTCTCATTGACCAGACACTGCAAGCAGAAGGAGTGCAGGCAGTGCAGAGTCCGCGGATCCGTGTAGACATCCATGCAAATGGCGCACTTGAGATCGTCCGTGAAGGTCACCAATGATGTCCCTGGCGGAGTACTGGGTCTCAGGGTGATGCTGGGTGAGGGCGAGGGCGTGATGGCAGGCGAGTTAGAGCGACTTCTGTTCATCGGACTATGTGCATTGTAGATCTCTAGAGTGGGTGGCCGTGCGATACCGCCCTCCACGGAAGGAAGTAGCAGTCGCGGCAGCATCTCCTGCCTGGGCTGTGAGGTGTCCGGCGTTGGTGGCGACACCCTCAGCTCGGGGGAGGCCTTCAGGCTCAGCAATCGCTTGGGATGCAGCTGCTCTTTGGCTCTAACGATCTGTGGCTGGGCCACGGTCACATTGCTCGCCTGGCTGCTGCTGCTGCTGCTCTGCACGGACACGGACGAGGCACCGCTCAAGATGTTGTCCAGCAGGGACTCTGGCGAGGTGGAACTCCCACCGCCCCCGCCAGCCAGGCTGCTGCTGGGCTCACTCCCACTGTCCGGCACTTGGGCTTCCTCCAGGGGTATCTCCGTCAGCGTGGGTTGCACGGGCGCTGGCAATCCCAGTGTCCTCGAGCGTCTGATGCAGTTGCTCAGCTCCAGTTTGGGCACTGTTGGGGTGTCCGCCGAGCTGCCCTCCACTCTGGGGGAAATAGTGAAGGTGAACAGCTGGGGAGCCGACTTACGACGCACTGCCTCGGCAATGGGCACGGCCTGTAGGTGCTGCCCCTGTTCCTGTCCCGGGGGGTTCTTTCGCAGGGAAATTTTTGAGGAGGTTAGCTTAAGCATCAGCTTGCTATGCCCCCCAGTCGGTGGTGTTGGCGGTGGAGCCACTGCTGGTGGAAGAAAAGCCTTGGCTCCATTCTCACCCTCCATGCGCTCATAGTCAATGATTGGGGGGCTGGCGGTCTTCGTGGAGACGCTCGACTTTCGCTTGAAGATGGGTTTTATGTGGCGCTCGGAGTTGCTCATGGCATTGGCTTACACAAACCTATCCCTGCTGGTTCCAGGTCTACTTCTGTATCCGCCACATCAGACCCGCTGCGTGTTCCCCGTGTGACTGCTGGACTCTGGGGCTGGGCCGGTCCGGGCGGCGTGAGGTTTTTTTTAATCCAATTAGATTTGGCCCGCAACAATGGAAATGTACGTACGGGTCAAAGATGCAAATGAGGAAAACACGACTGCCATTGACAATTGTGCAATCGTCTGTTGTAGTTGCTCATTCGAAATAGTGCTATTCGTAGTTTATTCATGCCCTCAACTGGCGCTATCGATTGACTGTCTTTTTCCATAACTAATATTCCAACAACAAACAATCAAATACCATAAAATTACAAAGATGGTGGCTTTGCGAAAGATTTCATTAGACGTTTTATGGGGCGGAAGCGATGGCGATTTTTGTCCCTTATTTCACTTTGAAGAACATAATCACACTTTCTAAACAAGCGCCACCGTGCAACAGTTCTCATCGTTTTTTCTACTTTGCCTATATGTACATATGTATGTATGTAGTGGTGTGAAACATAATACGGAGACTTGGCTATGTTTGTGCAAAAGCTCTATAAAACTACCATTTTCATTCATTTTGAAGTCATCTGCATTTTTATACCAGGTACTCGAACAGTATAGGACTTCATATTATGTGTGCAATGCTGGGAAGGAAGCGTTTCCGACCTAAAAGATTGCCGACCAGATTGCCGAATCTATATCAGATCGGATCGGATCATTATTATAGCCAGAAGGAAGAAGCGAAATTTCAGTTCGTCTTCCTTCTGTCTCTCTCTCTCTCACACTCTTCCCCGTGCATATATAGAAATTTAATGATGTAGAAAAGACAAAAATGGAAACATAAAATAAAAATTAAAAAGTAATATTTACATATATGTACATATACATATATTATAATAAAAATTAAAAAAATAAATAAAAAAGCCGAAGTGCAGTGATGAGCAAATTAAAACACACATCTTTTTGATATTTAATAGTTCTTATATTATATATTATATAATCGATTTTCTATGAGTTGTTTGGTTTCAAAACTATTGTTTCAATATATAGGATAAGAATGCAGGCCCCCAGCAGTGGGCAGAGGGACCAAACCCAACCCAGACTTTAAATCATATTAATGTTCGAAAGACAGACCAAAAATAACTTTGTCGTTTCATTTAATGTTAATCATAGCAAAACGGTTATTAAGTAGATAAATACCCTGTTAATTGCATGCCAACCCCTGGGGGAAATGCTAGATCTCATCATATTCACGCCAACATTCGCCTTCACCCAGATAACAAACTCTGAATATACCCCTTTTGGGGCGGGTAGTACAGGGCATCCAATCGCGCTATTACTAATATTTGCCGTACTTGACGTGCAACGATCGATTCAGTCTGTGAGTGCACGCGAATGGTCTGAAAAGGTCGCAAAATGCTGCATCCCGAGTTGATTTCTATGGAGAACGAGGTGTTCCGCGACTACCTCGGCTGGACAGCGGTTCTGGTGCTCAAAATGTTTGCCATGAGCATCCTTACGGGCAGTGGCGAACGCAGGGGGGGGGTTTTGGGGGTTCAAACCCCCCCCGAAATTTTAGGGAAATTAGAAAATCGAATTCATAGGTATGAACTTCAAAATAAAGAACTAGCTGTTTACGGTGAAAAGGTGGATATTTCAAAATGCCGCAAATTTCAGCTTCTGCAACATTTATCAACATCGTAAGACATCAAAGGCTGGGCACTCCATTTATAAAAATTTATAGTCGAACCCCCCCCGAAAAAATTTTCTGCGTTCGCCCCTGCTTACGGGTCTCACCCGCTTCGTAACGGCAGTAAGTACCCTCCATCTCTTTTCCCTCTGGTGCAGCATACCTGCAGTGCCCGTTGACACTACATTGACTTAAGTTCGTTTTAAACTTGTATATAGTTAAGGGTTAAAGTGATTGCATTCATTTGGCAGCCAAATTTATTTTGCTGGCTTGCCTTCAGTCTAGTGTAAACAGACATAGGCCATTGAAGCTGCTCTCAAACTGTCTCGAGTTCGATATGGCCACCGGCATGAAAATTGCTCGCATGAACTTCTCGCACGGTTCCCACGAGTATCACGCCCAGACGGTGGCCAATATCCGCCAGGCGGTGAAGAACTACTCGGCCAAGCTCGGCTACGAGCACCCCGTGGCCATTGCCCTGGACACCAAGGGACCCGAGATCCGTACTGGTCTAATTGGCGGCAGCGGCACTGGCGAGATCGAGCTGAAGAAGGGCGAGACCATCAAGCTGTCCACCAACAAGGACTTCCTGGAGAAGGGCTCTCTGGAGGTAGTCTATGTGGACTACGAGAACATCGTGAAGGTTGTCAAGCCCGGCAACCACATCTTCGTCGATGACGGCCTCATCTCTTTGGTGGTGCGCGAGGTTACCAAGGACACGGTCACCTGCGAGGTGGGTGGCTCCCGCAAGGGTGTAAATCTGGCCGGCGTGTCCGAGAAGGACAATTCCGATCTGCAGTTTGGTGTCGAACAGAATGTCGACATGGTCTTAGCGACGGTGGTTGGTCGCTCTTCGTTTTCCGAGTGTGTGTGTGGGGCTCTTTCTCTCTCTCTCGCGCTGGTAAGGGGCTCGTAACGACATTTAACATTAAAAGTCAACATTTTACATTTCTGAGACATGCTACATGCAAAATGTAGCGCTGCTAGTAAATGTGTGTAGCGAAAACCGGCAGTTATTTTGACATGTCGAATTTCTGGTTCGATTTTCTGGTTTCGGTTCCAGTCCCGGATTCGATACATCGATGTAATCGATGTATGTACATGTGAAGTGCGATCTACATTGCAACGATCTACAACGATTTCTGGTTCCGTTACAATCCCAGCTGATATAATATATTTGATAATACGCATTGAACCCCTTTTTGTGAAATGGCTGAGGAAGCAACTTTCGACCGTCTGTTTGCACCTATGTGCCCAGAACACACCGCTGACGAGCTACGCAACGCGGTGAATTACGTAACGCGCCCTAGCCATGCCCACGAGTTGCAACGGGGGATAGTGAATAATATTGCAAATCGTCCTTATATACGATGAGCTCCACGCGCCAATTAGTTGCTGCTCCGCGAGGTGGAAGGTGCTACTCATAGCTGGATTCCACCTCGATGGCAGCAACTTTCATGTGCTGTACATGAGAGTGGTAAGTGTTCGTATATATATATAAATAATATCAATTTCTTATATTTATATATATTTTCAGAGCTTAATAGACGAAGAAGTGCTGGGCAGCGAGAAAATTGACACCGGCCTGCAGTTCGTGCTGGAGAACATAAAAACTCATGGGTATGGCACACGCCTTATGGCGATCATTTCGGACGGATGCCCCGCCAACCTAAGGGCGAAAAACAAGGCGGCAGAGGACTTCCCTGTGCTGTGGGATGTGGTCCATTTGCGCACATTGTTGGCAAAACAGTACCGGGTCATGGACACTGCTCTGGAGCAGACTTACAATCTAGAGTTCAGAGCAGATACATGGCGAAACACACGATATCCGACCATTAACAGTCCGAGCGAGGACATTAAGGATCGCATTCAAAATGAAATTGAAGAAATTAAACGGATGCTGGAACGCGTATTCACTGTTGGAAGGTTTGCAGGCGATTTCAGAACGCTGAATCGCTGCAATTCTTTCAACATGGAAAGATTTGGGGAATGTGTTCTGGAATTGGTTTGCTTTGTTATGCAATATATGCCGGAACTGGCGTGGGACCAATTTAAGGAAAACAATCGCCTTTTCCTCACCACCATGGTGGGAATGGCCGAGTTGGTCACGAAGAAGCCAGATCCGGTGTATATACCAATGCCGTAAGAACTCCCCAAATCTGCGCATCCTTCATACGTTTAAAGTCTTCAATTTCATGTTCAATGCGGTTCTTAACGTCATCCATCCCTTTGTGGTTGGATTGTTAATGGTTGGAACTCTTGTGTTTCGTCATGTGTCTGATTAATTCTATATTATATGTCTTTCCTATATAGTATGTCCATTACCAGCTACTTTTTTGCCAACAAGTTTGCCGGGATTATAATACACATGCACAGGAAGGGTTTGACCCCATCGAAAATTGGTAATGTGATTGTGTGTGTGTTTGTTGTTTGAGGTTATGTTGACGACATTTTTGTATTGCTTCCAGGTATCATCTTGCGTGACTCCCATGGCGTTGCCCGGTCCGATTTGTCATGAAGTCGGTGGGTCTGAAGTCCGACATTCCCGAGGATCTGTACCACATGATCAAAAAGGCCGTTGCCATCCGCAAGCATTTGGAGCGCAACCGTAAGGATAAGGACGGCAAGTTCCGTCTCATTTTGGTCGAATGCTACAAGACAAAGAGCGTTCTGCCACCCAACTGGAAATACGAATCAAGCACCGCCTCTGCCCTGGTCCTGGCCTTTATCTGAATTGAGTTTTACTTCATTCGGCGATTAGGCGATTTTCGGTGTGCAAATTCGATCTGTGCAAATTAGATCGTGTTACAGTGCAGCGGCTGCAGGAGTTTCTGGTCACCTCCGTCTCGTGACACCAAATGGCCAATGCTGCCGCCGCCCCAGCTCTCTACAGCTAGACGATGCACATAACCCTCATGCACATAACCAAATCAATACACTACAGGTTCTGCTCCCCCTTTTTGTAGATGTTAGATTAGAGGCCAGGTAAGCGAGCAGCAGTATGCGATACTCTCTCTCTCCCGATGCACAGGAAGGCTATCTATAAGCACACCCACCCATATACTGCTATATATAAATATATATTCAACATTTGATTGCGCGATCCTTTAAGCTCGAGACTCATTTGTCATCTAGGACCTATGTATTTTATGCTTATACATATTCTTATTTTAATTTAATTCCTATTCGATTTTAATTATCATTATATTTTTATCACTGTGTCTATGCTTAATTTTTGTAAGATGATCTACGTGAACATTTACTCTTAATTTATTGAGTATAAAATAAATAACGACTTTTGTACAATTACTAGACCCATTTTATATTTAATTACCCATCCGATTCCTACCCAAAAGAAAAACGAGAGGGAACGTTGTGAGCCACGGCAAAGGCCGTGGCTCTACCTTATACCCGGTACTCAGTCAGTATATACATACATACATACATATATGAGCCTACGATTTATGAAATTTATTATATGTTCTCAAAAGGGACGAAAATAATATTTAAATTAAAAAAATGAATTTTTTGGAATTTTTTTACATGTTTCCGATTTTGTTTGCATATGATTTTTACAACTGCTTCTAAATTTCTACATGACATATATAACTACATATTTGAGACGTACAAGTGTTTGCGACAGAGAGAGAGAGGGCATGAGTCAGCGCTTGGCAGGTGTTGCGAAGCCACTGAAATTTAATTTGTTTCTTCTGGCCATAATATTGATCCGATCTGATCCAGATTCCGTAATCTGGTAGATATGGTAATTTTTCATGATTCTGCGTTTTTGGTTTTCATTTTTCTTAAAAATTGTGAATTCCACAGATTTTCGTCTTTTGTGGGGGCGGAAGGGGGCGTGGCAAAATTTTGAAACAAACTCGTGCTGGTTTGATATCACAGGAGCTTGGATAGAAAGTTTGGTTGCTCTAGCTCTTATAGTCTCTGAGAACTAGGCGCTCATTTATACGAATAAGCAAAGCAGATGGGGCCGCGTGTGAGAGAGAGCGAGAGGGAATGATGACTTTCGAAATGGTTTTCTTCATTGTAGCTATACTAATGATCCGATCTGATCCAGATTCAACACTCTGATAGAAATGGGCATTCTCTATGACTCTGCGTTTTTAGTTTTCTTGTATCTTCAACATTGTGTACGCCACAGACTTTCGTCCTTTGTGTGGGCGGAAAGGGGCGGGGCGAAATTTTGAATTACATTTGGAGTAGTGTGATCACACAGGAGACTGGATACAAAACTTGGTTGCTCTAGCTTTAATAGTCTCTGAAATATAGGCGCAAATGAAGACGGACGGACGGACGGACGGACGGACGGACAGACGGACGGACGGACAGACAGACATGGCTATATCGACTCGGCTATTGATGCTGATCAAGAATATATATACTTTATAGGGTCGGAAACGCTTCCTTCTGTGCGTTACACACAACCGTTATCCCCACAAATCTAATATACCCCTATACTCTTCGAGTACCGGGTATAAAAAACAAACACTAATCAGAAATTGATGCAAGTATTATACATAGTTCTAACTAGATAAGATATACATATATGTACACCCCAAATTATGCACAGTGCGTTTATAAACGTTAAGGTATTACCAGATATATTATATCATCAGTAGAATGGAGGCGCATCGTAATGGATAATCAATGTATCCATGGATCCGTATCCATCAATGCTCAGGGTGTGCAATCAAACCCCGTTCCCAAAATCAAACATAACAACCCATACGCGTATATACTTATCGTAAATGTCTGTATGTTAAGAAATGTTTATCAATATTCAAATAAAAGTACATACAGGCGACTATAAATACAGTGCTATACAAAAATATATATATATATTTACATGTTTTCGGTATTTGGTTACAGAGAGGTTTCATTTCTTTGCTTACTTCTCTACTACTATTAATATAAAATTAATATTTTCTTTCGGTTTGAGTTAAGGAACTAATATTACAAAAACTGAGGCAGACTTTTAAACTTAATACCAACAAAAGAGAGCGTTGTCTTTTGCGGGAAAAAATGAAAACAATGTGGATAGGATACTTAAAAAAATAATACGAGTGATAACAGCAGTGAATATTCGAATAGAAATCGAGATAATTGATTAGCAGATCTCTGTTTTTGAGACTAGAGATTGTTCGTTGTGTGTATGTGTGCGCATTGACTAGTCGCGGCAATAGCAATATTTCCGCATTTCTGGATCACGATCGTATATGCACTTGGCCTGGTTCCCATACTTGTTCACACGCGAGATATCTGACAGCTTCGTTGTGGCACGGCACTGCCTCTGCCTCTGCCTTTGCCTCGCTGATACAGTGATTGCCTTCCACGCAAAGAAAGGCTTCTGCCTTTGCCTTTGCCTCTGCCTCTGCCTTTGCCTCTGCCTTTGCCTTTGCCGCCACCCGTACGTGATACCTCCATCGCTGATACACGACTCCACCCTTCTGGCGAAAGAACAACGCTTGCTTCAGCAATTCGTCCAACTCCTTTTCGAGCCTCGCTGCTTCAGCCGCAGTCATTCTGAAGCCTTTCTTCGCGTGGAAGGCAATCACTGTATCAGCGATTGTGCTTTTTTCACTGTTAAATTGTTAAATTGTTAAATTTTCATTGTTAAATTCTTAACTTTACTTTTGTTAAGATATTTCTGCCGGCAGTTTTTGTTCTGATAAAGGCAGGCTAATGCCGTGGGTGGTTTCTCCACAATCCCCAAAACCTTTCCCAAATTTGCAACAGGAGAAAGCTGTCCAATGGCCCACGCAGGCATCAACAAACTGGACGACGAATTGACGCCACCCGAGCCGGGGGTTGCATGATCGCTGGTCAGATCTTGCACCTCTTTGCCCATCGAGGACGAGGAAGAGTTGGCATTGCTGGTCACCGTCGCGGCACTGGACTTGGTGACACTCAGCTGATCCAAGGGGATTGCACATGCCCGTGAGCCCGGACAGCAGTACTCCGGCTGCTGCTGACTGCCGTTGGGACCGCCACGCGGCGGACAGTTGTACTGTTGTACTGTGCTGTTGTTGTTGTTATGGTGGCTGTTGTTGTTGTGCTGCCCGACTGGCGGCTGTCGGAGTTGCATGAGCGGGTGGTAGCCCTGGCTCTGTGTCCCCGCCACAGTGGACGACGACGACGATGTAATGGACATGGGCTTGGAGGCCGTTGAGTCCGTTGTCAGATAGGTGGCCTGTGCCTGCTGCAGACTGATCTGCTGTGCCTGCTGCTGCTGCTGTTGCTGCGATGGCTGCTGCTGCTGCAGACGCTTGAGATCGAAATCGTTTTGAGAGGAACAGAAGAGCTCCTGCTTGATGTCCAGGAAGTTCTGCTGGACATTCATGCCAGGCTCAGGACCGGCACCTGGGCCAGGACCCTTCTGATGGAACTGCGGCGGCAGATGCTGCTGCTGGGGCACCTGTTGCTGCTGTTGCGGGCCATTGGGACCCAGGCCAAAGTCATTGGGAAAACTGCCTCCATAGTCGTTGTAGCGCCCGGGCTGGCCCTGACCAGGACCACCCATCATCTGGCCATCTGCGGCGAGACAGCGGCATCCGGTTCCGAGCTAGGGACGCATTGCACCTATCACGAAAAGATGGATGAAGATGAAATTAAAGAAGGAGCCAAGGGTCGATCGTCAGGAGCCACAAACCATATCACTGCCAGTGCTCCGACGGCTGGGGGGTCGCTCCGGGCTCGGTGGGCTGCATGTCATGGAGTCTTGCGGACTGGTCGCCGTTGCCTGGCGACCAATCGAAGAGTCCGTTGTCAGATAGGTGGCCTGTGCCTGCTGCAGACTGATCTGCTGTGCCTGCTGCTGCTGCTGCTGCTGCTGTTGCTGCGATGGCTGCTGCTGCTGCAGACGCTTGAGATCGAAATCGTTTTGAGAGGAACAGAAGAGCTCCTGCTTGATGTCCAGGAAGTTCTGCTGGACATTCATGCCAGGCTCAGGACCGGCACCTGGGCCAGGACCCTTCTGATGGAACTGCGGCGGCAGATGCTGCTGCTGGGGCACCTGTTGCTGCTGTTGCGGGCCATTGGGACCCAGGCCAAAGTCATTGGGAAAACTGCCTCCATAGTCGTTGTAGCGCCCGGGCTGGCCCTGACCAGGACCACCCATCATCTGGCCATGTTGTTGCTGCTGGGCCTGCTGCTGCTGCTGTTGCTGCTGTTCCTGCTGGGCCAGATTACCGGGCTGCTGCTGCTGCTGTTGGCTGCCGTTGGGACCGCCACGCGGCGGACAGTTGATGAAAGGCGAGTACTGCTGTTGTTGCTGCAGCAGCGAAATGATGTTCTTTAGCTGTGCCTGCAATTGTTGCTGTTCCTGCTGTTGCTGCATTTGTGGTTGCTGTGGGTGGTTGGACGACATCGTCTGCTGCTGTCCTCCGGCTGCTGCCGCCTGCTGTTGCTGCTGTTGCTGTTGTAGCACAGAGGATGGAGTAGTCCACCCAACCGACGCCGAGGAGACGGGCGGAACGAACTGCGCTGCAGTGGGCATCGTGTGGGCCGGTCCGGCCGGTTGGGGCGACTGCACTCGGTCCAGCTGCAGGGTGCAATATTGCACGAATGGATGACTGGAATCTTGCGGACGGGGGGGTGGGGTGTACAATTGAACGGGATGGGGTTGTGGAGGGGATAGGTGAATTTCGGGATGACTGGAATCTTGCGGACGGGGGGGTGGGGTATACAATTGAACGGGATGGGGTTGTGGAGGGGATACGTTGGGATGGGGTGGACGTTAACGGCATAATGCTGAAAATAAAGGAAAATAAATTATTAGTAGATTGAAGAAACTTGCCACGACCAAGTCTCGCAGAAAGATCGTAAACGGACTTAAATTGATTGAAAACAACGGACGGACGGCTCGCAAATGATATACAATAGTTGCATTGAAAAGCTCGCTACAGATATTACAAAAGGCCCGCAAACGATCCGTTTTCGAGCTATCGAAAATGAAACTTTCACTGCCACAAACTCAGCGACCACAGATTATAATTTTTAATCATTTTCGGACACGGTTCATTTTACACGGTTGAGTTTCGCTTTTTATTTTTAAAGTTTCGCTCTTTTTAAATCATCAAAATGACTCGAATTAGACTCGTAATGGGGTTTCTGATCAAAAGACTCTTCCAATTGCTTGCTGGGTTGTATAACATAAAACACAAACACAGACACACTGTAACAATCGAGCGCAACAATCGCGTGTGTTTACAATAATATAATTACTCACTTTTCCTTATTATGCATGCAGCACTTGCAGTGCCATTCCTCCGTCTGTGTTTCCATTGAGTTCGTTTGCACTAATTTATTATAATAATTATTGACGGAGACCGCCCCATTTGAGTTTTCCACTTTAATAAATCTGAACATTTTGCTTGTTTGTAATGAAATGAAGGGAAGACATTGGATTCGGAATACTCCCGTTATTCGGAGAATAATTCCGAAAATTTTTCTAGCCGGCTAGCCGGACAAAAATTTCGATAATTTTTGTAGCCGGCTAGCCGGACAAAATTTCGATAATTTTTGTAGCCGGCTAGCCGGACAAAATTTCGATAATTTTGTAGCCGGCTAGCCGGACAAAATTTCGATAATTTTGTAGCCGGCTTTCGAGTAAAATGTCATATTCCTCGATTTTGCTGTTCGGTTTAGTATTACCAGCTGACTCAGACTCTCAACACAAAAAAAATAATTTTATACGGTAAATTCATATATTTTCTATCAGATTAGATTACTTTCAGTATACCCATTTTCTTGGATACTTGTCAAATACGGTTTGAAGGAACAAGCTAAATTTCCACAATATATATTTTTTCCATCATATGTATGTATGTGTGCCCGTCCGATGGTCGATTGTGCCGGCCCGGCTGATTGTGCACAATCGAAATCGAAATCAAATCGGACCGTTATTCTGGAGGCCGCCGCTTGTTAAACTTGTATGTATGCTCCGCACCCCAATTGTTTAAGTTCATTTTATTTATTTATTTATTTAGTTAAGGCCTGTCTCCAGCACCGCGATATGGTCAAAGGCCAGAACTTGAGGCAGCGGGTGAAGAGCTTGCCGAGATCGGCCAACACGATGAGGAACATGGGAATGCCGATGATGGCATAGATGATAGTCAGTGATCGTCCCAGCTTTGTCTTGGGTGTTATATGGCCATAACCTGTGGAAGAGCGAGCATTAGTTTCCTGCTTCATGCCTGGATTGGTGCAGTACTGGAACTTCTCGAGAATGTAGGCGGCCAGGCCCGCGGGGCTGGTGGCGGCACCAATGGTGTCCGGCTTGGTGGCCTGGATGTGGAATGCTCTACCGCAGCAGCTCCGCGTACTTGTCACACACTGGGAAGTGGTGGTCGTAGAAGAAGCGCGAGGGAATAACCTTCTCCGTGAACACCAAGTAGCCGCGTCTAATACCGGCCCTGGTCATGCCCGGACCCGGCTACTACGACGGAGAGTATACGGTCATCAAGCCCAAGCCGCCGGTTTATACGACGAGCAGGATATGGAGCAGGAGCAGGAAATGCAGCAGGATATGGAGCAGGAGCAGGATATGGAGCAGGGGCATGGGCAGGGGCAGGAGCAGGATATGGAGCAGGGGCATGGGCATGGGCAGGAGCAGGATATGCAGCAGGGTATGTGTAGGGATATGAGTATGGGTATGGAGTAGTGTATGGGTACGGATATGGGTATGGGTTCATTTCACTTGTAATTTTTTTATATCTTCGTGACGCTAATGACGCTATGTATGTGTATTCTATGTGTATTCTATGTGTAGTATGTGTAAAATACTGTAGGTGGCGTATGGCGTATTGGTGTTTTGCAACAGTTTTGCAGTCATTAGTTGGTTTCAAGGCATTCCAGTTGGTTTCAAGGCATTTAAGGCGCCAGAGCTTTGTCTTGAAAAATACCGCCACAGAGCTTTGTCTTGGAAAAATACCGCCACATCTAGTATATTCGAGATTATTAAAAAAAAACCAGTAAATTCGAATTTCGGTCTCACTATAAACACATTCTGAATAGCATTTACTATTTATTTTGATTTTTATTATTAAAATTAAAAATAATATAATATGAACAATACATAAAAATAAGAAAATACACATACATTTTATTATAAAAATTATAACTCTTACAATTCCTGGTTTTTTGGTAGTACGCCTGCTCATTGGTGAATTGGGGGGTATTGGGGAGGACGAAGGACAGTATTATATGCACACGGATAAGCGTATTATTGAAGTTTTTTATTAGACTTGTAAGCTGATCGGGCTGACCAACAGACTTGCATGGCCATTAATAGAGAGGGATAGAGAGTGACAGAGAGCTGATTAAAACTCACACGAAGCTTTCTCTCAGTCACTCTCACTCTCTCTCTCTCTCTGGGTGTTGGGTGGGAGAGAGGAAGAGCTTTTGCGTGTATATTTGCTGTTGTATTTAACAGCTGTCCCACCAGCCCATCGGGTGCAGTTCGGAAAGCAAAGTGGATTCGGGTTGTCGTGGGTTGCTGTTTTCGTTCGCGGTGCTTTTCTGTGTGGAATATTTCATTTATTTTCGACCTGGCTTCCAGAGAATCAGCGAAAACGCAAACGCAAACGCATAGAATGTGCCGTATGAACTTTCATTTCACTTTCAATTTCCTCGTCGAGCGTTCCATTTTTGTGTGATTTATTGCGTGAGAGAGTGCTGTAATGTGTATTTTCGAAACCATGCCAAAATAGAGACATTCCGAAACTGTAACCGAACGACCCTTTTCTCTGCCACAGTACGTTGTGTGTTGGTGTTTTATCGTGGATTGCTTTTGTTGTTGATATTCGTAAGCGACGCACAATTCTTTTGCTGTTGTAGCGGCTTTTTTGCTTTGCTCCAGTTCCAGTTCCCGGAAGCCCCGAGTACACCCCCAACCACCAATCGTTACCGGTATAAGCAGAAGCGCCATGGAAGCGGTACGTATCTCCCCCTCACACCTTTAATCAAAGCCCCGAAATACCAAATCTGAATTCGTAAATATGCAAAATAATACCCGTGTGTTGTTGTCTGTCATTGTATATCAGCCAGCCAGAAAGGGAGAGAGACGAGGGCATCTGTTACAAAGTCCAGAAGCGATAATGCTGCGGGGCATTGCGTAAAAGGTTAAAGTCTCTGAGATTGGGCTCTAACCGTGTGTGAGCCATTATTGCTTTGATACAATTTCTGGATTACTAGGCAGCCACATGGAGCGGTTTTTTAGCTTATAGACCAAAGTTCTTAATGGGAATACTCTATCCGTAAAGATATAATATCCACATATTATTGTGGGGCCGTAAAGGAACATATCTATAACTTAATAGATGTTTTATCTTCTCAGAGATGTTTAAATTATATTGACAGGGGAATTATTCTATAATAAAGGAGTCGTGTGGCATAGAAAATTGCACGTACCACAGTACGTTGGGCTGGCTGAGTTTCTGGCAGGGAGAAGCTTCCTAATAATAACCCCTTTCTCCCCTAAGAAACCTTTAAATTATATTAAATTAAAGCTTGTACCAGAACTTTCCATATATTCCAAAAGAAAAATGTTCCTTTAAATAGACAGAGCATCGCTTAGTCCCCCAAAACCTCAAACTCTTTCGAGATAACCCCCCCTAAAGGTATAACCCCTCCATTAGCCATATAGCACTCAGTTACCACATAATCATTTGTCTGGGAAGTTTTATCTCCATTTCGCGCACCTGTACACACAATAAAAATAAAGCAAGATTTCGAATCTCGATTTGCAGTTGTAATAGCACCCCCCATATCAAATAACAAACAACACTTTTATTGCAGTTGGAGAGAAACAATGCAAATAGCTATAGATTCGGCACCATCGACTATATAGTATTCCTGGGCATGATTGTGTTCTCCACAACAACTGGAATATATTTCGGATGCATTAAGTGAGTAATGTACCATAGATCCTCATCAATCTCTTAACGGAATGACTAATTATAGGAAGAGTAAGTCGAAGCTAGAGGAGACAGAACCGACTTTGCCTACAACAACGCCAGTGGAGCAAAGGAAACATGATTTTGGTTCGGAAAAGATGAGCGAGTATTTGCTGGGATCACGGAATCTCAAAGTATTCCCCGTTGCCATGAGTCTGATAGCCAGGTGAGAGACCTACCTTAACGATTCCTTTCACATACTGTATGCTCCATCTAATCTCTGTACTTTTATTTCCAGCTATATATCGGGCGTTACGATACTGGGGACCACATCAGAAATCTACAATTATGGCACGCAGTATTGGTTTATAGCCATCGCAATTGTTCTGCAGGGTATTGCTGTCTCCTATATCTATATACCGGTATTTTCTGCTCTACAAGTTGGCTCTTCCTATGAGGTACAATATCCATAAATAATCAAACTGTTTCGGGTAGGTTCTGGCACTGATAAGCAAGAGAAAATACTCATTAGTAGTGTGACATATGTCGCTCGTACTGGGTTCTGTTTCCCCTTTTTTTTGTGTACACTCAATGGGGAAAACGACAGCATTTCAATTAACTGAAAAGCTGAAGACCGTTTCAGATTGTTCCAGGGTTCTATCTGGACTTTGCTCTCGGCCACTTGTTGCGTCCGCATAGCGTCGTCGTCTCAATGGGTCTCCGATATGATTAATTACAAAGTCGCTTTTGCTGCCACTTGACAACTGTCCGACTGTTTGTTGTTCTTTTGTTTGTGCCCTAGAGCAATTACTTGTTTAAGAACAGTAAAACTCTCTCCACATGACTGGCTTTTGGGCTTGCATGCACGTTAATATAACTGAACAGTGAACACTGGACACTGGCTTACGGTTAGCGTTGATTGCCAGGCAATCACAGAGGTAGTATTATAATGATATACCCTAACCATTCAGGTGCACACATTGTAATCTGTCTAATTATATGCCTATTTACATATTATTCTCTTCCTGTGAGAACTATTCGAATTATTCTTGACTCTAAAACTTGAACAATTTATTCCATTTGTGTCCTCTAAAGCAATCATTACAATCTCTGCAATAGTGTATCATTTTCTTTTTACAAAATCCCACAATTTCCATATATGACCTTCACAACTTATAAAGTAAGCTATCATAATCTGTGAAATTTTCTCCTAAAAATTCTCACAAAATATTCAATTTTTTAATTATTATTCCTAAGAATTCCCACAATTTTCTTCCATGCGTGTGTTTCTTTAACTTCTAAAATACTAAAAATTTTGTTCTACAAATATTCGAAATTTGAATAGATCCCTGGATGTTTACAATCCAGATCTGTCTTAGTTTACGCGTGACAATATAAGGACCCAAGAATTTTCCCTTCAGCTTCCATCCGGTACCAAATTGGGTACGCTTAATAGCTACCATATAATTGACTTGGTATTCTCTTTCTGTCTTCCGGGACTTGTTGCATGAATTGCGATTTGCAGTGTGTATCTATGCTATGTTCTCCTTGGCTATCTTGCAAGTCTCTTCTTTCTCCTGCTGCCGCACTAAGATATACTCCTCTATCAGCTTTTCTGTCATACTTTATCCTCATTTGTATTCCCGTTAATATCTTAAATGGAGATATCTTGGTGCTTCTCGGAGGAGTAAAGTTTATAAACGATTGTACCCTACCAACATAATTTGTACCAAGCTTTCGGATTCAACCCTATAATTCGCTCTACCTGTACACTACCACGTGGCACTCCTGTCGCTAACAGAAAAAGTTGGATGCGCCGTTCCCCACTGGTGTTGTCTGACGACTCATGTATTCTACTGGGTGAAAACATTGATCTTCTAAGTCGAACAGCTTCAAACAAGTTAACAGGATAAATAAACCTTCAACTGATTGAATGCAACTGATGTCCTGATCACTTGAGTATCATTATCTTGAATGAACTCACTTCATTTACTGAATGAAAGAACACTCCCTTCTTCCCTATGCTTACAAAATCGCTGCCAACATCAAACAATGCATTCTTCATTCCCAATTTCGACATTCTTAAAAGTCCAACTACAGCTGGTCTGAGAAAATTGCTGGATATTTGAAATTTTCTTCTCCATTCCATTTATTTCCATTCGCAGACATTTAGCCCCGCATTGATTTGCCTTGCACTTTGGATGAAAACGAATGGTGTCGTTTCAGTCCGCTTTGCTCTTTACTTTCGTCGTTGCCATCTTTCTCTTTTCGTTTACCTTGCTATATTCTATGCTTCATTTGTAGTATTTTACAATTTCCACATTCACTTGTGGTTATATTCCGGACGAGCCCCCAAAATTGTATAGATCTTTAATGAGTTCCCTGCAAGTGAGTAAAAGTCTGCTCCAGAAACTTCGTTAATAAAAGCTACAAACGTCGTCGTATTGTTCAATGGAATACAATTGTTTAATAAGTTTAAGCTTTAAAGTTAAAGATTTTCATTTCTCGTTCACACACGACTTTTCGCTTCCGAAGTCAAACTTTCTTTCTATATTTAACTTTCTTCTATATTTTATTATAATTTGTTCCTTTCTTTTTTTTCTTTTACAGTATCTGGAGATGCGTTTCCATTCGGTTATTCGAAGCATAGCATCTTTTATGTTCATTTTGGATGAGGTACAGAACACACCGTGATTCCTTGAATTATCTTTTAATTAATCTTAACACCATTTTAGATCCTGTTTTTGCCATTCATTGTCTATGTGCCAGCCTTGGCACTGAATCAGGGTAAGGATATATCTTCAAAATTCGCTGAAATAAATCTTTAATCATTGCTTAATCTCACCCTCACAGTATCTGGAATCAATCTGCATGTCATAGCAGTGGTGATCGTAGTTGTTTGCGTTTTCTATACTTTTGTGGTAAGATATTTTGTTTGTGTTACTTATTCTTTTTTTTCTAATATGTATCAAAAATTCCACTCCTTAGGGCGGCATCAAGGCTGTGGTCCATACAGATGCCTGGCAGGTGCTGGTCATGTTCCTCTCCGTTCTGGCTGTTGCCGTTTTGGCCACCTTTTATGCCGACGGTTGGGATGCTCTGTTCGATGACGCCTCGAAGGGAGGTCGTCTGATTTTTACCAACACGAATCCTTCGCCATATGTGCGGCACACTGTCTGGAGCGTGCTCATTGGTGGCTTCTCTTATTGGACCTCTTTCAATGCGGTGAATCAGACAATGGTGCAGCGCTACATGTCGCTGCCTTCGCTGAAAAAGGCTCGTGCTTCGATGGCCATATTTACTATAGGAGTGGCTGCCTTTGTCTCTGTATGCTGCTATGTGGGTCTGCTGATCTTTGAGAAATACAAGGACTGTGATCCACTGAGTTCTGGTTTGATAACGGTGAGAAATCAATCGAAGAATCATTTAAAGTATATGGTTTAATTTTTGTCTCTATCCTTAGCACGACGATCAACTGTTGCCCCTCTTTGTGGTCCAGAGTGTGGGTCACATCTATGGAATGCCAGGACTCTTTATAGCTGGTATTTTTGGAGCTGCTTTGAGTTCCCTTTCGGTGGTGCTAAACTCGACTTCCCTGGTCATCTTAGAGGACATTGTGCGAGGCTGCTTCAAGATGAAGCCCAGCGAAAGGGCCTCCACTATATTGGTCAAATCTACGATCGTTGTCCTAGGCTTTGTGGCACTCTCTTTGGTGTTTGTCCTCGAGCAACTGAGTGGAATTCTGAGCATTTGCACCTCAATGACGGCCATTGCAGCGGGCACAACCTTCGGTCTATTTACGCTTGGCATGCTCGTTCCCTGGGCAAATACAGTGGGCACTGCTGTTGGGGGAATAGCCAGTGCTCTGCTCGCGGGATGGATATCCTTTGGCACACAGTTTACCATTGCAGCGGGAGAACTTAATTCCCAGAAGCTGCCCATATCCGTGGAGGGATGTGTGGGTAATGTCACGGTGCCACAGAATATTTGGGTGGATGAGGAGCAAGTGTTTCCCCTGTATCGACTGTCCTATCACTGGATAAATCCCATTGGTGTGGCCACTGCCATTCTTGTGGGTGCTGTCGTCTCCCTGCTAACTAAACCAACGGATATGAAGAGTCTAGATCCGGATGTGATATCACCTGTGATTCATAGGTAGCTATAAAAAGAAAAGTATTTGTTGGGAGCTTATAAATGATTGTTATCCGTTGCAGATTCCTGCCTAAAGAGTGCTTTGAAGGTCGCAATCTCCATGCGCAGGCGCACAAGAACCTCCTCAATAGCAGCACATGAGTGCCAAATATGATACAAATAATTGTTTGAAATCCTAAATCCTTTTTGCGGCATTGAATTCCAAACAATTTCGTTGTTGGTCGTTAGTTTGTAGTTACACCTTAAACCTAAACGTAGAAATAATCTAGTACAAACCGAAGTACAGGAACCGATGAATCTGCATAAAGATAGAGGGATGACTGTAGGAGTATCGTTCCCCCCTACAGACACAACTCCTAAATGCATAATCGTTTACATATTATACTGTATAGTACATATTATCTGTATTATAAATTAGCTTTACGTAATGGTTTTTTCCTGTTTTGATTCCATTTTCCAGTTTTGTAAGCATTATTCTCAGATTTTGTTTTTTTTTTTGTTGTCATATTCTATTTGATCGAGCAGCAGACCTTTGTCCTTATATGTATTCCGTGTGACTTTACAAGCATATAACGTCTGTGATAAAATTCAATAAATATGGATCCATACACTCGATTTTCTTAAATATAGTATCTCTGGAATAAGTGAAAAAGCAGCTGAGAAAGATATGAAAATCGTCGTCTGTTTATTTCCTAGAAAAATACATTTCTAATGCTGCCGTGTTGACTAGTGTTACTCCCTGAGGTTTGAATTTCTCCAACGGATGTAGTTTAAATGTTGGGGCACATAGGGGAAAAAGAATACCCGGTACTCAGTCAGAATATATGTATGTGATCTTATGATTTATGTAATTTATTATATGTTCGCAAAAGGGACGAATTAAATTTTGGCCCAAATGGAAAATTTAAAAAAATTAGGACGAAACCTATGCTGGATTTTTACATATTAAAAGTTATCTGTTTCCATTTTTGTTTACACACACCAGCTTCTACATTTCTACATGACATGTAGAAACACGACATGTACGAGACGTGTAAGTGTGTGCGAGAGAGAGCGGGAATGAGAAGCGCTTGGCAGGCGTTGCGTTGTGGCTGACATTTATTTTGTTCTTTGTGGCTATAATAGTAGTTCGATCTGATTTAGATTCCGCAGATTCGGTTTTCTTTATCTTAAAAATGGTGGATTCAGATTTTCGTCCTTTGTGGGGGCAGAAGGGGGTGCGGCGAAATTTTGAAATAAACTTGTGCTGAGTTGATATCACATGAGCTTGGATAGAAATTTCAAATACACTTGGAGTAGTGTGATAACACACGAGACCGGATACAAAATTTGGTTGCTCTAGCTTTTATAGTCTCTGAGCTCTAGGTGCTAATGAAGACGGACGTACCGTGTATAAAAATAGAGTGCTAAAGTAGCTTAGAACAATTCTACGAGTACTCTTTGATTCGATAGGGAAAACAAATAAACACGATAATCGTGTTGAATTTTTGAATTGATAGACATTTATTATACATACATATGTTCTTGATACGTATGCCAGATTGAGTATTATTAATGTGGCATGTTTTTTAATAACTAGATAATGCGGGTAAAGTTTTAATAAGTGATTAAATGTGTAAAAAATATAGTAATACAATGGTTTCGCAACACAATCCTTTTTGTTAGAGCCTCGACTGAAACTCCTTTGGCGACTCTCTCGTCGATCCGATCTGCTTCGTGCACTCCGAAATTTGCCCTCGCGTGCTCTTGCTTCACCTAGGGATGGTATTAATTGTTTTTAAATGGAAAGAAATGTATAATAGGGTTAAAGTACAGGGGGAAGCCCCTCGATAAGGAATATCAATACAATACTTACCTCTATGCCGTTATCTCACCGCGTAGATTCGCCTTCATAAGCTAAAAAACCGTTTTTCGTTTTATTACGTGAATTGCCTTCGATTGTAGCTTACCTGAATTTTAGCATGGTGCGGGAAATCAGTTCCCAGAACATAGGCCAGCTTGGTAAACGCTGCCTCAGTGGTCATATCCGATCCGGACAAGACGCCCACATCGTCAAGCACTGCTCCAGCATCGTAGATTGAGGCTACGGAGCCGGCCAGGCATTGAGTGCAGTTGACGATGATAGCTCCGCGATCAACAGCTTTCCGCAGCAGATCAATTATTTCGATCCTGTTTGAGGGTATATTACCATTGCCGTAGGACTCTAGAACAACGCCCATAATAGGCTCCTTTAGAGCCGATCGAATCAAATCCAGTGACATATCCGGAGTTATTTTCAGGGAAGTTAAATTCATCTGCAGGTTGCCTGCCACAGTGAGGAGCCCATGTCTGGGGCTTGGGCGTATCTCGTACCTATTTATCTTTATATTTGCATCAAACGTGCCCAGCAGCGGAGCATTGGGCGAGGCGAATGCTTCCAGAGAGTTGCAATTCACCTTCACCGTTCGATTGCCACGGAGCAGCTTGCTGGCAAAGACCACGCACACTTCCGGTATTTTATAGCAGCCGGCAATAATCAGGGACGAGACGAGGTTGTTCTTGCCATCGGTGCGTGTCTCGTAGATGGGAATCTGCGACCCGGTAACGATCACCGGCTTGGCCAAATTTCCCAGCATAAATGAGAGGGCAGAGGCGGTGTACGCCAGCGTATCGGTGCCGTGGAGTACAACAAACCCATCGAACGATTCGTACGCTTTCTGTGGGTTAGGGACTTGTGTGAGCTAGTTAGTTATAGGCGAATTATTTGCAATAATTACGCCAATATCTTGTGCTATACGCCTCCAATCGTTTCCGGCTATATTACTGGAGTCCAGCAATTTATCGTACTCATTGATTTGGTAGAGAATCCGGACTGATTGACCCTTTACCGGGGACAGCGCCAGGAGAGTCTCTCCCTGCGGGACCTGGTTGGGGTCATGCAGGCTGACATCGTGCCGCAAGAAGTTTTCTAGGGCATTCGGCTCTGGCACCAATGCTAAACGATTTCCAAAGATTTCACTGAACTGGAGCCATTCGGACGCACTTGGAGGCCACTTACCACCATCGTCGTTGGGCATCATCCCAATGGTGCCACCAGTGTAGATGACTAGAACTCGCTTCACAGCTGGACATTTCGACATTTTTACCCCTTTGTGTATTGCAGTCGACCGATGAGAAGATGTCGCCAAATTCTACTGAAATGAATGCTCCGACTTAATTCTTATTTATAAACTCGTACGAACTACTACTACAAAAAAGAAATATTAAAAATTGTGCTTTCCCCTTATTAAATCGAGATATACTATGTTTGACTTCCGATAACACCGCGACATTAGTGCTATGAGTGAGTCAGTGTTAAATCAGAGGAAGAAGCTCTGTCATAGTGGGCCCTTCGGTCATTTCGAAAAATTGAATTCGAATGGGAAATCTTGCACAATTTAGTCAACATTAGAATACATTGCCAAAATTGAACTTTGATTTCGGTGCATCAAATCTTAAAATGTATATAATTTTTCAATGAGGTATTAGATGAAACTTTGTAATCTATTGCACTGCTCGAAAGTGATTTTTTCTTTGCTCTAGACAGAAATTAGGGTGCAGTCCTAAATGTGTCAAATTCCACAATCTCCTTTTAAAAATCAAAAACCGCGATTTTATGACCCTTGGCATTTTTATAATTTTCACTTGGCATTGCCCGCACCAATATCCACATCTTATCTCAAAAATGTATTAAAATAAGTGAAAAAAACTAGAATTTTTAAAGGACAAGTTTATGTACACAAGCAGTTATTAAAGAAAATATAGATAAGCTCTCTAAGCTTAAAGGTATACAAATAAATTAAATTTTCAGGAACTAAAAACAATTGTGTGTATCTAAAACAGTTACATACATACATATGAACATATGTTGTTAACAAAAAGTATAAGTTATTCAATTTTAAACAGGGAAAAAAATTGTAATGATAATCATAAATACAGGAACATAAATACCTTTTAACTTAAAGCGTTAAAATTAAATTTTATGTTACGTTGGAAAAAAAAATTTCAATAAAAATTGTTACCAAAAACGTCTGTTTGCACTGATAGTTCACAAAATTCTGCTCTGAATTCTCAATTGCTCTACAAGTAAATTTAGGAGGGCAGGGAAAGGAGAATTCCCCCAAACCTCTGCTATTTAAAATTGCTCTGGCCAGAACATTTTCATCTTCTCCAATGCTGCATAAGACTGCCAATAACATTTGAAATTGAAATTTGAAACTATGCCATCTCTACACTGCAGTGCACTGCGCCACATTGCATGAAAGCGAATTTGCTGATCGCAGCAATTTTAAATATCACAATTTTAGGGGAGTTCCCTTTTTTGTATTTTGTGAACCATTAATCTTTTACTGCGTCAATGAACGAAAGATAAACAAGTACAAATTCTCTTGGTGCTGTTTTCTGTTTTCGTATGCGTTCTAGTTATGTGTTTGTGAGCTGTGAATGTTTTTATTACACCCGGTACTCGAAGAGTACAGGGCTATATAAGATTGGTGGTGATAGTGGATGTGTGTAACGCCCAGAAGGAAGCGTTTCCGACCCTATAAAGTATACATATGTACATATATATTCTCGAACATCATCAACAGCCAAGTCGAGATAACTATGTTTTTCTGTCCGTCTTCATGAACAGCTAAATCTTAGAGACTATAAAAGCTAGAGCACCCAAGTTTGTATCCAGTCTCGTTTGTTATCACACTACTACAAGTGTTTTTGCAAATTTTGCCCCGCCCCTTCCGCCCACATAAAGGACGAAAATCTGAGGCATACTCAATTTTCAAGATTCGAGAAAACGCAGAATGGATGACCATATCTATCAGAGTGATGAATCTGGATCAGATCGGATTATTAATATAGCCACACCACCAAAGGCATCGTGCCTCTCACTCTCTCTCACACGCGACCCTGTCTGCTTTGCTTATTCGTCCAAATGAGCGCCTAGATCTCAGAGATCACGAGCTCCTGTGATACCACTTCACGCCCCTTTACGCTCCCACAAAGAACAAAAATCTGTGGAATCCACTATTTTTAAGATACGAAAAAACCAAAAGGTCAGAATCTTGGAAAATATACAACTACATATATCTACCAGATTGCCAAGTCTGGACCAGTGCGGGTCCTTATTATGGCCAGAAGGGACAAATTAAATTTCAGTCGCTATGCAACTCCTTCCAAGTATCATTCTCTCTCTCTCTCACACACACTTTCATGAACCGTGCATATGCAACTGCAGTTGGGTCCAGATTTGTTAATTACCTTACTTTTAAGATTTATTGATCTTAAAATTATGATAATTGACGAAATTTCTATGTTCGGTGAAAAAATGTTTTCGTATTTGGATAGGCGCCTAAAACAAATATTTTCAAGGCCCGAGAGTCCTTTTGGTGGCATTTCTGTTATCGTGATCGACGATCTAAGGCAGTTATGTCCGGTAAATTATCGTTGGATAATTAAATCCTCATCAGGAGCGCATAATCCATACAGTGCGACAGTTGGTTCTAGTCTCTGGGATAGCTTCAAGTTTTTCGAACTTACAGAGATAATGCGACAGCGAGATGACCAAGCTTTTGCAACCGCACTTAATAACATGGCATCGGCCGAAATGACGTCAGAAGATAGTCAATTGCTTAGGAGCCGAATAGTTGACGGCAGTCAAGCCCCCAGAGATGCGATCCACTTATTTTATAGCAATAACGATACAGATAAGTACAATAGGGAGAAACTATCATCGATAATGACTGCAGAATATACTTCAATAGCTTTAGACTGCATCAAAGCCGAACATCTTAGCCCAGAAGCCAAAAGCAAATATCTGGAGTCTGTTAAGAGTTTCAAAACTTCGAATACACAAGGTTTGTGTACTTCATTGGTCCTTAAAACCACGGCTAAATATATGATGACAGTCAATGTAGACACATCAGATGGTCTTGTTAACGGAGCCACTGGTGTTTTAATGCAGGTAGATCTCAGCTCCTCCAATACCCCCGAACTTCTTTGGATACATTTTCTTGAGTAAAGCGTAGGAGTTAACGCAAGGTCGAAACGCAGCCATAGTAACGAATCTTCATGGACCCCAATTCAGAAAACTACAAAAAGTTTTCAGTACCACCAAAATGATAGCTGCAGAAGCTATAACTATTCATAAGAGTCAGGGAGCTACATACAGCACAGTGGTCGTCCACACTTCATCCAAAATGCAAAGAGAGGCGTTGTATGTAGCTTGCAGTAGGGCCACCAGTGCGAACGGACTTTATATCGTAGGACCATTCATTCCTCCGAAACCCAAGCGGGACTGTCCTGTAGGGAAGGAGATGGAGAACTTACGTTCTGCCAAATCACTTCACACCCATTTCGATTGTTTACTCAATCCGTCCGACCTCAATATTTTCTTCCATAATACGGAAAGCTTGCACTGCCATTTTAGCGATGTCTGTTCTGATCAGTTAATGCTCAAGTCTTCTATTTTGTGCTTCGTTGAGGCTTCCATTTACTCAAATGAAGCTTATAATATTCCTGGCTATTCCACTGCAGTGCGGTTAGATCCCGTCCGTAGCCAGCGGAAGTAGACAGAAAAGGGGCATTCTAATATTTGTTAGGAATGAACTTTTAGATCATTGTAGTAATTTTGAAAGTGGTCGATTTTATGAAAATTCCGAAAACTTAGCATCTCCAGTGTTCGAGTATGCTTTGTTTAAGTACAAATCTGTAGCGTTTGTTGTTATTTATAGAACCCCCGCGTATCCGTTGCCAAAGTTCAAAGCTGAATTTGAGGACTTATTTCAAAGAAATCATCTTTTAGATAGAAATTGCTTAGTGTTAGGAGATTTTAATTTATGTCTTCATAATCTTTCTGGCTGCTGTAGGGAAATTTATGAATTCCTTTCAGAAAGGAATTGTAGGTCATTGTTAGGTTTGGACTCGTCTGCAACCAATTGCGATACGCATATTGACTGGGCGTTCTCAAACATTTCCGATAGCAGGACCACCGCGCGCACCTTTGAGGCTATCTAAAGTTATCATAGTGGAATTCTAGTTAATGTTAGGGATGCAGAAGATTAGATTTGGATAGGTCAGCGACCCGCTTCCCGCACGAACCGTAAGACCGCACGGACCGGCAGGAACCTGCAGGGGACGCGTATTCTTAAATATATTATTTAATTTTGTGTTTTTATCCGTTTTCTGCGTTATTTTGTTAAGTTTATATTACATATGTATATTAATTTTTAATCATTTCTACGTATTTAGGTATTCATTTTAGTATAGTTTTTTTTTTGATGGATTGAAATCCTATTTTTATATTTTTGAGAAATATGGAGCATACAAATGCTTTAAAAAGTAGCTCAAGTCGTCTCGTAGGTTCCGCGATGGCTTCTCAGTGGTGTTCCCTGGATATCAATTTAATTTAATGTATTAAATTGGTAGCTAATTCGACCGGCGAGCTAATTCTATCTCTCCTGAATAGTATTCTTCATCTACAAATCTATTCCCATCAGACTGCTCTTTATCAGAGACAAACCACCGGAATAAAGCTGGCCGAGGGTCTTACATATGTAAGTTAACGAGAGTTAACTGAATCAGCCACTGGATGGAGTGGACTCTGCATTATTGTCGAATAAGCAGTTTCGTCATCTGTGGGATCGCGAACGGCGCGACCGATCGACAGGATGCGGGCCGCCACCAGCCACCACACAAGAGGCGCCGGGTCAGCACTTTTGCTGAATAGCAACGGGCGTCGTGGGCGGCAGCGAAGGGCTTGCCTTTAGAAGTTTAGGATACTTAAGTTCAGTCCTAAGCGGCTAGCCGAGTGACAGCAACACATTTGTTCTCGCCTTGCGGATCTTAATTACTCATAATCAATCATTCTACTTGCATTAACCTTCAAATGATTAATGATTCTAATACAAATTAATACGCGTGTTGAATCAAATTATTACTTGTATACAAGTTATGAGTATGCCACAAAGTAATAATGAGCTCAGGCTATGTTGTGCAGCGGTATTTATAGGCGCCGGCTTCATGGCGTAAAGATGGCGGCTGGTATGTGTATGGCGCTGCCGCCGTTTCTTTCAACTAGAGATGGGCATGCACTGAAATTGTTCGACACGAAAATCCAAAATTTCCGTTACGTACAAACACCTAACACTCTGGGTTAAAAATTTGTCCAAACATGGTCAACATGGAGTTTTATAATTTGGTTTCATCCATTTACATTAATCTTCTACAACGTATTTCAATTCCTTTCATTAGACAACTAGCCCATGAACAAATTCAAATTTTCAACTTCAACACGCGACCATCTTACCACGATGTCGCACAAAGCTCCGCCTGGGCCTGGGAAAATCTAGTGATGACAGTTGCACCCAGTGCTGTTTCGTGCATATCAAATTGTTTCGCCGTGATAAGGTGTTGTGTGTACTATATGGTTGGTTACCAGCTGATCAAGCAGATCGTGAGGATATTGCGAAAAATCACTCGTGACCAAAAAGTTATCACACTCAAACACGTTGACGTTATTTTGCACGCGGCACAGTGGGCCGAATATCATTTTCACTTAACGAATGTATGTACATATATAGAGGCAAGAGTGCTGTGTTTGCCAACGGTAGATATGAAAATATGTATCTTTCCAGTTTATTTCCTTTATAAAGATGATTTGAAACTTTACTGACTTCATCTCAGATTGACATGTTTATTCATGCATTTGATTTGTTTTCTGAAAATCGCACCATTTATTCTTGGTCTCGTAAAGAGATAGTTTCAAAACAGAAGTGTATCGTAAATATAACTTTTCATATTCGTCCATTTTGAAATTCTGTCTATTTTTTAAATTGAATTGTTTATAAAATAAGATTTAAACAAAGGCAAAGTCAATTTAATTTTTTTTATGGTAACTAAAAAGCTACATTTTCTACATATGTACCAGCAACAGAGTATGGACGCTTTCACATACATATGTACATATATGTATAAACAAGGAAAAAATAACAATAATGAAGTAAAGAAAATTTATTTGTATCAAAATATGGCACAATAATTTGTGGATATGTGGATATTTGTTTTTATTGAAGGATTTTGGAATACCCCAAATAGAAGAATTTTTACAGCTCCAGTCTATTAGTATATTTAAAACTATTCAGCTATTAGATGGTCTTTTTATTTAAACAAAAATCAATATTTACGGTTCCTGCAAAATATAGTTAGGATACAAATCAGATTGCAAGCGCGTGTAATCTCTTGATCTTCAAACTAAGAAGGCTGCATAAAAATACAGCGAGCAAGCTCATAATTCGCCTGAGACGGTCACGCCGCATCCTTCCTGATAGTGGGCCTTACAAAAAGGCTTATTTTCAGTGAGACAACTCAGGGCTTTTATCGTGATGCACAAGCGTTTTTCACTATTTAATTCATTGTAGCATATCATAAAGATTGATTGTAGAAGATGAAAAAAGAAATACATAAGTAGACAGACAGACAGACATGACACGAAAATTTATATATTTACATTGAGAGTGATCAAGAGATCGATTTGCTTGCGGTCATCCTTACCATCGGAAGCGATTTCGCAGAGATGGCCGAAGCCATGACATTTAGCGCGGCGAGGTGCCGATTGGCTGGAACATCTGACAGAGAAAAAAGAGGACTGCCGCGGTGCAACAGATGCCTGAAGTCCGGTCATATTGCAAGCAATTGCAGGAGCACCGTGGACAGGAGTGTATTCTGCACCCGGCAGAGACGATAAATATGCGTGCGTGCCCGCAATATTCCATCCCATGTTCTACCGCGGCCATGGCCACCTGCGCAGCATCAGGGACTCCCAGCGGTAGCAGCACGCCCTTGCTGTTCCTAATTTTGCGCCAGCTGCTCCTCGACGTGACTTTGCCCATTCTGCGCACGTACCACCAACCGCTTCCGCTTCCTTCAAGATGAAGCCCAGCGAAAGGGCCTCCACTATATTGGTCAAATCTACGATCGTCGCCATAGGCTTTGTGGCACTCTCTTTGGTGTTTGTCGTCGAGCAACTGAGTGAAATTCTGAGAATTTGCACCTCAATGACGGCCATTGCAGCGGGCACAACCTTCGGTCTATTTACGCTTGGCATGCTCGTTCCCTGGGCAAATACAGTGGGCACTGCTGTTGGGGGAATTGCCAGTGCTCTCACGGGATGGATATCCTTTGGCACACAGTTTACCATCGCAGAATTAAGTTCCCAGAAGCTGCCCATATCCTTGGAGGGATGTGTGGGTAATGTCACGTCGCCACAGAATATTACAGAATAACTGCAAACTAAAGACCAAGAAAAAATGGTTCGAAACCTTAAATTCATTTTGCGGCATTGAATTCAAACAATTTTTTTGTTGGTCTTTAGTTTGTAGTTAAACCTAGCACTTGCCGAAGGACAGGAACCGATGAATCTGCATAAGGATAGAGGGATGACTGTAGGGATATCGTATCCCCCCTGACACAACTCCAAAATGCATAATCGTTTACATATTACACTGTATAGTACATATTATCTGAATTATGAATTAGTTTTATTTAATGGTTTTTTCCTGTTTTGATTCCATTTTCCAGTTTTGTAAGCATTATTCTCATATTTTTTTGTCATATTCTATTTGATCGAGCAGCAGGCCTTTGTCCTTATATGTAATCCGTGTGACTTTACAAGCATATAACGTCTGTGATAAAATTCAATAAATATGGATCCATACACTCGATTTTATTAGATACAGTATCTCTGGAATAAGTGAAAAAGCAGCTGGGAATGATATGGAAATCGTCGTCTGTTAATTTCCGAGAAAAACAAATTTCTAATTCTAAAAACTAAGCCCCAATTAGGCACTAAATCACAAAAGAGACGATTGACTCTTGTACTTTGCTCCGAAAGACCAAAATTTCTAATTAATCATACAACTAGTTATGCTTTGGATGATGCTGTTCTGAGTCCAGATCGCGGCTCTTGCGTAAGGACTTCATAAGCTGCAAGGCAATGACCATGAGGCAGATAACACCGGCACAGAAGTAACTATTATAAACAAATTGCTGTGGCAGCATTTTACATTTGGAAACCACATAGTCATCGGGTGTTAAAGTGGCCTGAAATTGCAAAACCATTAGAAGATAACACCTTTAAGATCGGTATGCGAATATATTTACCAGCATAAAACTAGGATTGATCTTATTCCGCCAGCTAAAGGAGGCCACCGTATACTCATCGATCCCCAGTCGGTTGACGCTATGACAAAAGTGATGCGAGTGCCCGGCAAAGGCCAAACGGGGATTCAGCAACTCGCCCAGCATATCTGTAGATTCCTTGGAAATCACATGGAAACGCTCGCGATAGGCCTCAATGAAAGGGGCATCGTGTTCCTGGCACATCGTATCCGAGATACGGTATGTAGGAAAATGCTGAAGCAGTATGGGTTGACTATAGGGGTGGCGACGTGTGCGGGCGCACTCGGCCTCCTCGGGATACTTCATGCAGTGCAGGGTGCGCGATATGTTTTTGAGGGCAGATTCAGCCTCATTGCAGAACATACAGCCGTCGGCCTCCAAGGCCATGGAGTTGATAATCACAAAGTGAATCTGTTTTATGGTGTACAAATGTACCAGGGAGTAGTTCAGATCATTCTGAAAGCGCGACATGAAGAAGGGATGCATTCTACAAGACAGTTATTAGGGAATTTAGTGCATAATATGGATACATAATTGATTTGCAACCCACTTGTAATGGAAGCCAACGTCATGATTGCCCACAACACTAATTAGTGGTACGCCGGGCGGTAATCGAAACATTTGCAAATACCTCCAGACATATTCCTTGAATTGCTTATCGCTGACCATATCGCCCTCATCGAATAGGTCGCCCAATACAAAGACAACGTCGGGCTGAAAGAGACGCGAGGCCGCCTGAAAGGCCCTCGTCATGTGCCATTCTCTGTAGAACTGATCCAACCAGTGGCCACGGTGGGGGCCCAGCAAATGGGGATCGGCTATGATCATGGCACGCAAGGGATCATCCACATACTTCTTACGCTTTATCTCTGGCCATTTGCACTTTTGCAGAACCACGAAATCGGCCACATATTCGCAGAATATGAGCGCGCACAGTATAATTACAAAGCAGGCATAAAGCCAGCGCATTTTAATTTTTATAACACTAAATTTAGTATGACTACCGGCGAATTTAACTAAAATAAATATAAATATAATAACTAATTTCGATAGTGTTTTGTTGTCCTCTACTTCCAAGAGCGATAACACACATTCGTGAGTATTGTAAAACGCGGAACCAGGTTTCAGTTCCAGAAATTGTACTCTTAAAAGGCGCGAAATTTAAAAAAAAAGCAACCTCGAATTTTAAGCTAATATAGCAAACATTTTATTTGAAAACTTGTTTTAAAAGGCAGTGCGTTGCATTTTGAAAATGCTTGCATATGCTATCTAAAAGAGATCGTAAAAGTAATTAAGGCCCTGTCCCAGCTCCCAAATGGAAATCCCGACACCCAATTCCTGTGCCAGCTTCACCCGCTCATTGATGGAGTACAGAGTGGGATAAAACACAATGTGACGACCATTTTCGTTTCTGAAAAGATCGTATTACAAGCTGCTCTTAAAATTTCCTTAAAATATCCTTTCCCAACGAATTACTCACTTGATTTCAAAAAAGTTCTCCACATCCCGCTCATCGTAGGTTAAATGCTTCTTCACATTTTTCACCAAGTCCAAATACTGCGAAAAGGTGATGGGTCCACCGCCATCGGGTGTATAGTCATTGCCGTACATATTCAGACCAAGGAGAATCTTGGAACGCTTGGCCTCCATATCCTGACAACCCTTGGGGGCAATCGTCTCCACTGCCTGACGGACAAAGTACAGCGGAGCATTGGCGCCAGGCCGCTGCACACTGGAAAAGTCATATGTCATGAGAGAAAAGGCGTATATGTGCTTGTACAGCGTATCCATGTGCTTCTCGCCAAACAGAATGCCAGTGTCCTTGCGGAAGGGTGGAATGACCAGGATAAGACGTAGTTGCTTCTTTTGGAGTTCTTTGGCTGTAAAAAACACACAAGAATTTAGTTGAATTCCACAGCGGAAATGCAAAAAACCCACCCATTTGGAGCACCAAACTGAAGAGAATCTTATCATCAATGCGTCCTGCCAGCTGAGACCACACCTCCAGCACCAGACCATCGAATTGATTGTCCTTGCAGCACTTAATCAATACGTCATTGACTTTTGTGCGTTCCTTGGCGTCGCTGAGCAATAATTTGATGTCGCGGTCGGTAAAATGATCGAATATAAATCGAGGGAAGACTGAAAAACCATTAGAAAAGCCAGTGGGAAACAGCATACCGTTTTTAGGACTAGCTACCTTTGACTGTTCTTTGAAGCTGCTGCTGCTGCACCTTCCCCTTGCGACGGACATCGCTCACCCATCCAGCATCGATATCGTGCATCCCAGCCACCGCATAGGCATCTCCTTGCTTAACAATTTGCAGCCAAACGGGAGAGATGATGTCGAACTTCTTGGCAAATATCTTTGCCACATCATAGCCGTGCGAGTTCCACTAAAACGAAACGAGAGAATGCATAATGCATCAGGACAGACACGACACATACACACTTTTTCTTTCTCCACTTACGGGCGTCACGTAGCCGAGGGTGGTGCCATTGAACCGTCTGACTGCCGTGTCCTTGTGGTAGGCTCTATGATGGGCTAGAATATCCTTGGCAAGGGGCTCTGGCGACACCAAGCCCAGGCTGAAGACATCATCGTCTTGGGGGCCACGCAGCACTTCTTTCTGTTTGCTTTTCGGCTTGTCATTCGGCGACAGGGTGCCATGGACGCTGGACAATGGTCCGCTCAGCAGGAGAGAGAGGAGGAGCACGAGCGCATCAGACGGACGCATTTTGTGAGCAAAAAAAGGAGCACAACGGCATAAATGACGCAAAAACAAATGGCATAGGAGTACAACCAGAACGCCGGGAGTTTCATCGGTACCGATAACCCTCCAAGAGTCTATCTATCGGTGTCCAGAGTCTATCGGTGGTAGATATAAATGTAGCACTTTCGAACACTAGATGTCGCGCTTGATTTGAAACATAGGGCATGCTCTTGTATTTTTAAAAAGTTACAGGCGTTATACATAATTTACTTAGCAATAATGCTTAGCCACGATAATGTTTAAATAAATCTTAAAGCATAGTTCTAAACAGAGTACTACATACAATCATATCATATCATATAAACTAATTGGTAAACTAATTATCACTTTTAAAAAATGAAAAAGAATTGATTTAAAAAAATTGTGTAAAAATAATTTAGGGCTTTAGAAGAGCGGGCCGGCTTCACATAATAATAAATCAAAATTGTATAAACATAGATACGTACATATATATATCTTTATATATATATACATTTCTCAGACAAAGACACGCATCAGATCGCTGCTGCTTGGAGTAGGGCCCCCGGCGCCACTGGGCGTCGAGCTCTGGCTCTTCCAAGGATTACTGTTGGCGTTAGGAGTATTGCTGCCGCTGTTGTTAGCAATGGCCAGGATATTGCTGCTGCTGTCGGACAACGTACGCAGCAATTGCTTCTTAAGCAGCGGCTGCGAATTCTGTCCGACATTTGAGTTGTTTTGTAGTGGAAGAGAAAAGTTGGGGGAACGTTGCCGCAGCACTTGCTCTTGCTGTTGCTGATGCTGTTGGAGGTATTGTGGATGCTGCTGTTGCTGTGGCTGCTGTGGCTGACGTTTGGGAGACTGCTGTTGCTGATGACTTTTGGCCAGAAGCTTTCGTCGCTTCTCATAGAAACTGTGTGTAAGCTTATGGTCCTGCTGTTGCTGTTGCTGTTGCTCCTCGTCCTTCTGCTGCTGCTCTGGCTCTTCGTTGTCCAGGACCTTTTCCTTTTTCACAGCCTTACCCAAAAGCAGCTCGTTCAAACGTTTGACTGTCATCAATCCCTTGCCCGCATCCAGTCGTGGCGGCACCAGAGCCCGCTTGTTACACCTCAGCCGATCCTGGGCTATAACACTCGACTTCTGGGCATATATGGTCTTGCCAGCGGCAGCGGCAGCGTTCTTAACCAAAATCCCCGTGCCATTGCTGAGCGCCGTGTAATTATTATTCGCCGGCGACGGCGGCGGTGGGCGGGCTAGCTGACCGACAACGCCCAAAGTGCTGCCATTCAGTGACAGCAGACTGTTGTTGGCCTTGCGGGTGGTCAGCAGATTCTTGCGCAAGGTGGCGCCCAGGCCATTGGGCAGCTTCACCAAACCGAAAGTGTTCATGGCCAGGGGTCGGGGCTGGCCCGAATAGTGCATGACATTGAAATAGCTCTCCTCGTGGCATTTGGCATTGACCAAAGATTGATGCTTGATGGCGGTTTGTGGCTGGCTGGTGGCTGGTTCCAGTTTAACAGTCTTTGTTGTTGTTGTTGTTGTTGTTGTGTCGCTAACAGTCTCCAGTTTTGTGAAATCAAAATCGTTTAAGTCATCGTTGAATTGACTGACATCTCCCGCACCTACACCCATCGTGTTCCCTGCTGCTGTGGCAGCACCCGTGGCCGCCTGCAGGACATTTACATCGACATTCTCATAACCAGCTTGTGTGAGGAACTCAGCTAAGACCTTTTGCTGCTCCAGCACCGACACCGGATTGGTGTCTGTATACTCATATATAATACTCGGCAGTATCATATGCTCATCGTGCTGCTGCTGCTGTTGCTGATGTGGATGTTGCTGTTGCGCCTCCGCATCATCCGTCAGCGATTGCACATTGTACACACTGAACTGTTGCTGTTGTCCATTCGCATTCGGTTGCAGTTCATCTGGCAGCTCTTGCTTGTGCTGCTGGTGGTGTTCTACCTGCTCGAGCATCTGCTGCTGCTGGTAGATGAGCTGCTGCAGCTGCATGGCATCAATGGTGGTCAATTGACTCTGGTTATCCTCACCGTAAACCTGCTGCTGTGGCTGTTGCTGCTGGTGTTGGTGCTGCTGGTAGATGTATTCCTCCCCCATTTCGGCACCGACTGTGCCATCGTCATAGCGCAGTCTTTTTGTGGCTTGCGGGGCATGCTGAGGTGTTTCATTTGGCTGTTGTTGCTGCTGCGATGGCTGTAGCTGCTGCTGTTGCTGCTGGGCGGTGTCCAGTGCACTTTCATCAAAGTTTTTCAGAATCTCACTGATCAACTTGCTGTCGAGCATCTCATCCAGAGTCAGGGAAATGGAATTCTCATCGGATGTGTTTGGCAGGGGCAGTTCTTCTTCTTCGGGTGGCACCTCCTGAGACTCCACTTGCCCGGTAATTGAGGACACAGCCTGATCGAGTTCACTCATCAACACTGGCTGCTGCTGCTGTTGTTCATATTGGCCGCTGCTGCTGGTGTTGCTGCTGATCAATGGCTTATCCTTGGACGCCTTTGTTCGATGATCGCTGGAAACCTTCAGCTAAAACACACGAATTTGATTAGAAAACGTTTGTCTTGGCCCAATCGCACAGACGGAGCACACTACCTTCTTCTTTGGCTGGATTTCGGGCTGCTTATCGTCCACCATTACACCACCCTGATGATTGGCAGGAGAGTAATTCACGCTTAGACCCACTCCCACTCCCCCCAGCTCACTGGTTGGCAGGGAGCAGGACGAATTCGAGGATGATGAGAACACCGTTATGGGCGCCGGTGCAAACTCTTCTTTAACGCTGGCGGCCACTGCTCCTCCGACTGCTGCTGGAGGAGCGGCTATGGCACTAGTACTACTGCTGCTGCTGCTACTCTTTTTGGAGGAGCCCGAGCCTGTCTTTTCCTTGTGATTCTGATTCAACTCTGGAGCAGGTGCTGGCGACGAATGGTGACGATTTTTCGATGATTTTGAACGTGAGCGACTGGTCCCACTGCTGCCCTTCGAAGAGGAACTGCTACTCTTGCTGCTGCTTTTGTGACGCGACGACGATGAGGACGACGAGCTGCTTGTGGGATTGGTGGCCGCTGTGTGCAAGGATGTCGAACTGCTTGAACCATTCGAGCTGCTGGACAAAGTGGAGGCGGACAGGGCTTCTGTGGGCGAACCCCCAGCCAGATTGTCGCTCCCCGCTGCCGTCTCTTGCGTTCCTGTCGTGGTATCTCCTGTGGCAGTGAGCGGGTTCACTTTGTTCGATGTGGCCTCCCAGATGGCCGGATGCTGCAATGCTATGTGGTTTTGGAACCCTGCCTTTGTGTAGCTACCGTTGCAGGCGTTGCAGACGACCAGGTCGCGGCTGGCCAGCTTTGGGACGATGTCATAGTAGGCCATGTCCGCCGAATTGAGGCGCTGGACATGGAACTTGGCCTGGTCTTGGCTACCGCCGCTGCCGCTGCTCGTGGGCTTCGGTCCTCCTCCTCTCAGATACATCTTCTCCGCTGCGCGCAGCTGTTTGATCATCTTGTCCATATCAAAGAACTGCGTCCATTTCTGTCCAGCAAGGCTGGCCAGCGGTACACCACCCCCACCAAGGAGTGCGCCGCCACCGCCACTGCCGCCACCACCACCACCTCCTCCTGTCATCAGATCTGCTTTGGATGAGTTGGTCATGGTTTTGTGCTTGGCTCCATTCTCGGGATAGATTATTCCTGCCGATCCAGTGGCCGCCAGTGCATCATTCAGGGGCATGGTGTGTGGGATGGTGCCAAGTACAAACCTGAAGCTGCGGCGGCTCCTGCTTCTCAATGGGAGAGAGAGAGAGAGACAGAGGGTGGGTAGGTAGTAGACGAGCGAGAGAGTTGGCTTAGTGAGGCGCCTCGAGCGCAACTGCTAAAAGAAAATCAAGGGATATTTTTGTTAGGGAAAAGCTTACAGGTGAGTGTTTGCCCCCCCTTTCCCACTATCCTATCACCTACGCACACTCACACATATGCACCCACACATTGACCCTACCCCCCTGCCTGACACACGCACACGAGAAACTCTTTGGACAATCGATCAGCTGTTTTTGACAACCGCTTCAAGTTTATTGCTATCTCATTCGCGCTCACACATGCGCACGCATTCACGGACGCACATATATACACACACTCACACTTCCAAACACAAACGCACGGCATACAAACAAAGCACAATTGAAAGAAAAAAAAATCGCACCAAATATCGAAACAGATTTCACAATTTTTGAATGATGACTGATTTTTACCTACATTCGCGTTAACACACTTCCATTTTGTGTGAATGGCTTGCTTTGTTTTTGTTCAGTTTTTTTATCAAAATAAATTTTTCCTCTCGCGTATCTGTTTGCTAGAGTTGTCAAACGTCCTCACAGAATAGAGGTGGGCAAGCTACGATTTTTTCAAACCATCGATGGACCCAAATTTCGATGTTTTCCCACCTCTATCATAGATAGACATTTGAAGGAAGATTTTAAAAAGAAATTTTGAATAAATCTTTAATATTCCGAATTACAATTGCCAAATATGGCTATTTTCTTAGAGCCTACTCTTCCTCATCACTGAAATCCTCCTCTTCCTTGCGTTTTCTCGTCTTACGATCGATTTCGCGGGCATACAAGTCCTTAAAGGCCTCGTATTCGGGCAATGTGACATGGCAGATCTTTGTAGCGAACGTCTTCTCCGATGTATCCGTAATCTGGTACAATCTGTGGTTGGTGGTCGGCTCGTCGGGATCTGCTTTTAGTGCACGTGGCTTAAACAAGCCCAAGCGCACCAGGAACTGGTGTCTGCAGCGCAGTTCCTCAAATGCCATTGACAGTCCCGCGGATTTCACCAGTTCTGGCACCTCTATGCGCATTACATCGGTGATATAGTTTAGTTTTTCTTCTATAGTTTGTTCGGATTGCGCAAGCAAGTCGGGACTGTTCATCAGCAGCTTCCACACATTTTTGTTGGTCGAAACTCGACTCTTCAGGAAGCCCACGTGGGAGAGCAACTGGTGGGCATCGCTGACGTCCAACAGTTCTGGGTATTTGGTCAGTAGCAGGTGCAACAGAGTCTCTCCAAATTGGCAGGCGCGCCAGATCTCCAGACTGCTGATGATGCGCTCTGGCGTGCGTCTCAAAACCGCCGGATTGGCGGTGACAATGCGCAGAAAGTTCACGGTTTCAAGACCATGATTTAGGAAGGTTTCATGGGCGCGACGCCACACTTCGGGCGTGTAGACTGATAATGTGGGCTGCAATTTAATGGCCTCCTCGATGTGGACCGGCTGCAGCTCCAGTATTTTTGGTGCAGCGGATTTTATGGCAAAGTACCGCGTGCATTGTATCTAAAATTGATAATATTTTAATTGTTCTTTTGTTTCCCTATTATACGCTCACCTTTTTCTGTGACCTTAATACAATTCGCGTGTTAAATAATAGTTTTCTCAGCATTCTGCAATTAAATCCTGTGCGGTTGGTCGGCTAGAGTGCGATGTAACAACAAAATCAAAACAAGAAACAGCTGATGCGGTCTCTCTTCTTCTTTGAAGTAACGTTCTCAACGGCACGTGCTCACGGCGTTCTATAAATAATATAGAACGCTAAAATCAGTAAAAAAACAACAAAGTTCTGCTTAAATTTCAAATAAAAATAATTAAATTGCATGTGTTTAATGGCAGTGTATGAAAAAATAACATTTGCAGGTTGCGCGGGGTTCACGATTGTGCGGCAAATATAAAACAATATCAAAGTTACAACTCGCAGTAATACTTGTAATCTGTTCGCGCCTATTTACGGTGTTGCTGCTTCTGCTACGACAGAAAGTTTTGAGCCAAATATATATAGTAAGTAACGCGCATACAATTAAATGTTCACATGCGGCGAGGTTTTTGGAAAAGACAAAATCCACGCCGTCATAAAAAATACAGCGAATCGCGTGCACACATACAGTTAAATAAAAGACAATATAAACACTAAGATGAGTAACACCCAAACGATTCTGTGCTGTATGCCGAGACGTTTTTTAGGAAGAGCCAAAAGTTCTTTTGCGATTGAAATTTGGATAATAAAATTGCATTATTAATTTAAATAATACCAATAAGATAATTAATTACTATAAGTAGCTAAATTTTCTATTATATTAACAATTTTATATATACATATGTATAATAAATTATACAATTTATTTATGTCTTTCACCCATTTTAAACATTTCATATTACGTACATACATATATAATCGACCACTTTTTGCGATTTTTTGATGCATCATTTTTCTTTAAAATTAAAATATTGCTTATTTTACAGAAAAAATTTTTCATAGCCCTTTTGATGGATTCCATAATTAAAGCAGGAATACCAAGACAGTATCTTGGTGGACAAAAGTGCTGCCTTTGGTACTGCCAGAAATCTAGGCGCGATTTTCCAGGAATAAAATTGTTTAAATTTCCGAAACAAGAACCAATATATCTAAAGCAATGGGTTGAAAAATGTCGGCTTAGCGAGGATTTTGTGTCAAACTCTCCAACTTTATATTTATGCGAAGATCATTTCTCGCCAGAGAATATTGGAGCAAAATTTCTGAAGAGGGGCACACTCCCAGATCGAAACCTACTGAAAGATGAAAGTTCCATGATCGCTTCAATATCGGCCCCGCCGGAAATAACGCATTCACACTTGCCGGAGGGAGAAGATTGTTTTAAAAATGATGAAACTGATTGCAATGCTTCAAGATCGGCTCCGCCGGAAAGAACGCATTCACACTTGCCCGATGGAGAAGATTGTTTTAAAAATGATGAAACTGATTGCAATGCTTCAAGATCGGCTCCGCCGGAAAGAACGCATTCACACTTGCCCGATGGAGAAGATTGTTTTAAAAATGATGAAACTGATTGCAATGCTTCAAGCTCGGCTCCGCCGGAAAGAACACCTTCACAGATGCCTGAAGGTGATGATAGTTTTAAAAATGATGAAATTAGTTTCAATGCTTCAAGATCGCCTCCGCCGAAAAGAACCCATTCACAGTTGGCTGATGGAGAAGATTGTTTTAAAAATGATGAAACTGATTTCAATGCTTCAAGATCGCCACCGCCGAAAAGAACCCATTCACAGTTGCCTGATGAAGATAATAGTTGCAACAATTATGAAACTCATTTCAATGCTTCAACACCGCAGCTTTCGAAAAAGTTGGCTGATGGAGTTTGTCGTGGGTGCCACGAAATGTTAAAAAAACAATGTTTAACACATAAACAATTGTCTCGTGAAAGACGAATTCGAATTAAGGAGCTCAAAAAAGAAAATAATAGTTTAAAAAGAAAAGTCCTTATATTGGAAGGTAAAACCAGTAAAAACTTAATCCTGGGAATTGATAAAATGGATCTAACTGAGGATGAAAAAATATTTACAAAAATGCTTCTTAAAGATAAAGATGGAAACAATTCAAGATGGAACGAATCCGAAAAATTGCTAACTCAGAAAATGTTTAAAAAGTCTCAATTAGGGTATAGGTTCTTAAGAGACACCTTGAAACTAAATCTTCCCTCTGTATCAACTCAACATAAGTGGAAAAGATGCGATCAAGGAAAGGATGAATCTGAAAAGGAATCCAAAATAGCTAGCGATGAAGTTGCAATACAGAATGGGTAAAATAATTTGATATATTAATTATATATGTACATTTAGTTAAGTTAATGTATAGGTATTGATAATAGCTGTCCCAGCGAACGTTGTTCTGCTATTTTACTGGCATTTTCTAGCATTCACACACACATTTCTCAGCATTCTGCAATAAAAGAAACATAAATGCGGCTGTTCATTTGCGATGTAAAAACAAAAACAAAAACAAAACAAGAATCAGCTGTTGCAGACCCTCTTCTTCTTGAATGAAACATTCTCAATGCCACGGTGCACAGTGGTACATATGACAATTTGAACTTTATAGATTACTAACTACTGAACTAATATCTTCATTTCATCTCGCATGTCCAATGGATAGAGAGCATGGATCTCATTTTTGGATTATTATATTCTTAAATATACTTGAGATTTTTTTACTCTATGTTCCTTACATAAATTTGAAAAATATCCAAAGCGCTCAAAAAATTCTTAGACTTTCTTCTTTAGCCACATGTTTTTGGCTGATGTCCCACTGTGCAGCTCTTTTTTCGCATCGTTTGGTTTATAAATAGAACTGTCGCTCTCTGAAAGCTAAACACTTTGGAAAGTTTTATCCATCCGCATAGTTCTATAGTTCAGGGTAAGAGCGATTAAATTCGATTGAGGGTGTTTGATAGCAGTGTAATTATAAAAAAAAAAACATTTGCCGGTTGACGGGCGTTCAAGGTTGTGCGGCATTTAATTATGCAAAGTGCGTTGTGAAATATAAGGAAATCTAATTATTTTGACACGTGTGAATCGAACATTTACAATAAATGCAATTGTTTAAGCACCTGTGGACTGTGGAATCAAAGCAAACACAAATACATGCGTTTCTGTGGACACTTCAAGACACAGGGGCGGCTAAAATATTATAGCAGCTTTCGTAATCAAGACTATTATACTTTAGAGGACCGCGCTGTTGACCACCAGATACCTATAGAAATTCTTTATCAGTTACAATCGCTTCTATAAGTTGTAATTATTTTGGGGCTCTTCTTTTCAAAATCCCGAAGTTGTCAACTGCAAACCACCATTATACTAAATACAGTAGAGTCTAGGATATTATAAGCATCTTCGTAACCAGGAATGTTCTGCTACGAAATGCTGAACATACATATGTACATATTGGTTACAGTATCGTCTAGGAAAGTGGAATATTTTTCGTGCATTGAGGCGACAAAATCTATGGAGACTAAGAGTAACTATACAACTTCTAGGGAATGAAAGTTTTGCTTCTTCAGAAATCTTCACTGTTTGCTATCTAGAAATGCTATACCTACTATTCCAGTGAAATTGTACAGAAATATATGTAAAATAACCACTCCCACACCAGGTGTTCGAATATCAATTCCAGTGGCTTCTGGGATATAAGAAAACCTTTCAAACAATTCAGTTACTTGTCCAATAAGCCATATATTGCTTTCAGAGGGCTCGCTTTACGTTATTTGATTGCAATCGCACCTGAAATATGTCAAGTAATAATGGGCGTATCCCCCCGACAAGGTGAAACTCAATAACATTGTGAAATAGACCGATTTCGTTCTGTAAATTAAGATTCAAAACAATTGCCATCTGAAGATAAACCGCTCACGTATTTCCAGGAGTAGGTTTCTCTCTCTCTCTCTCTCTATTTTTCTTAACTGATAAGAGACACCACACGATGCACACACTCTTTTTTTCCGTATTTAATAAACGCCGCACACTGCCGGCCAACCATTCATTTACAGATTCACAACGACAGAGCACTCGACAGACATGGCACAAATCATACGTTGGGGCATCGCTTCGGCTGGAAAGATCAGCGAGGATTTTGTGATTGCGTTGAGCACACTGCCCGCCAGCGATCACAAAGTTCAGGCAGTGGCCGCTCGCACGTTGGATAGGGCACAGGAGTTTGCCAAGAAGCATGAGATTCCCAGTGCCTATGGCGGCTACGAGGAGCTGGCCAAGAGCAAAGATGTGGGTGAGTAACAAGAGGAATCTATATCTTCCAATAGGAGTATTGATGGTTATCTTATTTCCCATAGATGTCGTCTATATTGGCACCCTGAATCCCCAGCACTATGAGGTCTCTCTGCTGATGTTGAACAATGGCAAGCATGTTCTCTGCGAGAAGCCTCTCGCCATGAACAAGAAGCAGGTGGAGGGCATCTTGGCAGCCGCCAAGGCCAACAAACGCTTCTTCATGGAGGCCGTATGGTCGCGTTTCTTCCCTGCCTACCAGCGTGTCCGTGAGGTGATCTCGGGGGGACAATTGGGCGAGGTCAAAGATGTTGTGGTTAACTTTGGCTTCCCCCTGGCCAGTGTGGATCGTTTGCAGTAAGTGGCAGACAGTCTTACCCTCTGTTAATTCGTTTGTGAATAATTCTGTATTATCCTTTAAGGAAACGCGAATTGGGTGGAGGAGTGGTCTACGATCTGGGGGTGTACACCATTCAGGTTTCGCAGTGGGCTTTCCAGGAGAAGCCACAGAAGATCGAATCGAGTGGCACCACCAATGCCGAGGGCATTGATGATGATGTGAGTGCCACATTGACCTACACCGGTGGACGCACTGCACGCATGCGTTTCTCCTCCAAGGAGAAGCTGGACAACACCGCTGTAATCAAGGGCACCAAGGGACAAGTGACGGTAAGCATTGGAGCAGCCATCGATTGCCAGATAAATGGTTTTAATGTGGACTTTTTCTTTGCATAGCTGATTGACTTTTGGTCTCCCAACAAATTGATCGATATCGATGGCAAGGAAAAGGAGTGGCTACCGCCCAAGGGAAAATATGCCACAAATTATGCCAATTCGGAAGCCATGCGCTACGAGGCGGAGGCTGTCCGCCAGTCGATACTCGCCGGAGATGTGGAGAACAAGACCGTTAGCTATGCTGACAGCCTGCTCTTTGCCGAGATTGAGGATACTATTCGCAAGCAGATCGGTGTGCTGAATAAATTCGATGAGGAATGAATAGATTTTTAATTTTGTATTGTATAAAATGTATTAAATATCTTATTAAATAAATGAAAACCCTTAAATGTAGCTCCGTTTTAGCCATGTGGCACTTTGGAAAATCCTCTCTCTCTCTTTTCGATTGAACAAACACTGCGATAAGGTGCGAGAATATTGATTGTAGAATGACATTCCCCTAGGTCGAACCTGGGGTGTCTTTTGGATTGTAACGACATGATTGTGCACAAAAGATCACGTTTTCATTGCGTGACGGAATTCATTCTTCATGAACAAAAGAGGGGCAGGGGCCGGGCCAGGGCTTTTCTTATCTTAAAGTCTAGTGGGTTTTCTATATCTTATCATCAAGAGAGAGGTCTAGCACGAGAAGAGCTAGAAGTTCTAAAAGAATGGAACAAACGAATTCTTAAAGCAATTGAATCACACATAAAACCTATCATAAATCTATTCTTTCCATAAAATTCCACTTACTCTTTTAGTTTTTAGCTCTATCAGCATTCGTTTGTTGTGTTTCTTGGATTATTAAACCTTTTACACAACTGTACTTTTATAGACTTTTATAGACATTTGTGGGTTATCATGTTATAGTCTGAAAAAAAGGGGCTCGTCTTCTGAGAGATAAGAAGCAATTACGCGATTTGCCCATTGTTTCAATAGCGTAGAACACTTAAAAGCCAGAGAGTGCCACTAGACTCCAGCGAGATTCGTAATAGACCTTGAGATGCGTTCGAGAACTGAGCGCGGAAATGCGAGTATATTTACAAAGAATTCCTCTAGGGAAGTCTATAGATAGCTTAAGATAAATTTATCTATGGCACATGGACATCCAAAAGAGAACAGAATGGGAATTTAAGGGTGTCATATTCTTAAGAGAGCTCTAGAAGATATAGCTCACATTCTCACAACCCTTACAGTATAATACAACTTAGTAGTTAGTTTAGTTTCCCTTTCCCTTAGCATCTATCAGCGTCATCAGCTGTGTTTAGAGGCTTGTGCTTGTGACTTCTCTGTACGATGAAATGTCTTATCAGGTGGAATGCAATGAAAACTGCAATGAATGCAGATGCCAGGAACTGATAGTGCAGGCCGTCAACTCGGGACTAGCACTACGTATCATTATCATGGCGTCAGTAGCAGTCCGGACACGAGCCAGCGAGACAGAGACTCTCAAATCCACGGAACGATGCAGAGCCAAACCAATTTGAAATGGGGTATAGCAGCCGCTGGTAGGATCACCCAGGACTTTGTCACGGCTCTAAGCACCATCGAGAAGTCGCGACATGTGGTGGTGGCCATTGCCGATGTGGATGGTCAGAGGGCACAGGACTTTGCCCAGCGAAATCAGATACCCCGACACTATGATGGTTTCGATGCCTTGGGCTTGGATCGAGAGGTGGATGTGGTGTATGTGGGCACGCTAAATCCCTTCCACTATGCTGTCGTGCATCTGTTGCTATCCAGGGGAAAGCATGTGCTCTGCGAGACGCCCATGTGCCTGAGTGTGGAACAGGCCAAGGAGTTGTATGTCTTGGCAGAGCAGCGTGGGGTTTTCCTGATGGAGGGTAAGGCCTGGGAGGGAGAGATTTAAGTCATATTCTAATGAAGATTTCTTCTACTCCTTAGGCATGTGGTCGCGCTTTTTTCCCAGCTATGATCGTCTCAGGGAACTTCTACAGAGCGATGCCATTGGGGAGGTAACCCTCGTGAAGGTCCAGCATGGCTTTCGCCTGGCACATGTCGAACGTGTCTCCAATCGAGAGCTGGGCGGCTCCATCGTCCTGGATCTGGGCATCTATGCGTTGCAATTGGCACAATTTGTGTTCGGCAGCTCTCCCGTAAAGATCCTCCCGAGTGGAACGCAACTGAATAAGGATCGCGTGGATGTTCAAACCGAGTTTATACTCGACTATGGCGATGGTCGTCGCATGGTGGCTTTTGTCACTGGCTTAGAGAATCTGGAGAACGATGCCATCATTGTGGGCACCAAAGGCGAGATTAAGGTGAGGCATTATCTCTCTTTCTTGCCCCATTTAACCTACAGGTCAATGGGATTATCGGTGACAACATTGAATACTCTTTCTTCTCTTTCGACAGCTCTCCAACTATTGGTGCTGCACACAGATGACACGCTCCAATGGCCCACCCGAAACCTGGCCTTTGCCCAGGGCTAAATTTGATTTTCATTATACCAACACCTGTGGCCTGCGGTACGAGGCGGAGGAGGTGCGTCGCTGCATCGAGAAGCGTCTGCTGGAGAGTCCAAAGTTTCCACATGCCGCCAGTCTAGAGATAATAGCCCTTAGCGATGAGATGAGACGACAAATTGGTGTTACATTTGACGAGATCTAAGCATAAGAATATAAAGAATTGCTTTAAAGAACTTAAGGAAAAGTATTTGTACTCAATTTCACTTCAGAAAAAATTGCATATAGATTTTCACAGATTTTTGATTGATTTTAATACAGTTCCTCAAATATTAGACTACAAAAATCTATTAGAAATCTTATCCATTTGGTGGAAATGGAATTGACAACAAAGATTACTTAGTGGACATTTTGAAGCATTTAAAATGAACAATAAGGCTTTTTTATTATCAATACTGTAAGCAACATAACCTGTAAGAATAAAGAAAATATTAAAACAATTTTTTGCTTTTAAAAATTTCCTTTCAATTTAACTGCCTTAAAATTTGTTAAAACATTCAAATGATCTATAATCTTATAGATATATAATGAGAAGATGGACTCCAACAAATATGATCGCTATGTCCAAAGATTAAGCTGTTGCCCAGATGTTGTATGTGGCACCAAAAATGCTCATGGCACCTGTTCTTCTGGGATATCCTTCGCCTATCACCGCGGAACTCGGATGTGGTTGGCCAGGTTTCTTGGCATCGATTGCTTAGCATCGAGCTCCTATCCTGAGCTGTTATCTGTAGTTACTTTCATCGCAATGAAGCTGCCATCTTCTTTCTATCTCCTTCTCAGACTTATACACCAGCTACCGTTTTTAGCTCGTCTCCTCGATTCAACGGGAAAAAGCCACAGCCAGCTTATGACGCACTTCCGTGTGGTTCAGTGCAGGAGGAGGATGGAAGCCTGACAACGTCAAGTGACATTTTGCGTCAATGAAAAACGAGAGGAAGGGGGCGTGTTTGAGAGCGTAATATTATGCCAGGAGGAGGACTCAATATGGGTGATGGATGGGAACGTGTTAAGAAAATCTCGAAGAAGAGCAATCTCGTTCGCAGGGAAATGGGAAAGCCCAAGCCAAAGAAGCGTAGATTTATTTTGCCAATTCTCTTCCAGGTTCCAACTAACTTACACACCTTTGAAGTACAGACATTGATAAAGATATTAAAAGTATTTAATCCACTATCTTTCCATATCTTCCAGGTTATAATCCGTCAGAAAGAACACATTCACGTGGATTCAATTTTTGTTTCAGATGTTGAGATTTATCTGGAGATAGCCTTGAGGAGAGTTGTTGGACTCTTCGTATTCTGTGTTTCCGTCCCTTTCTCTTTTCTTTTCTCCATTTTTCCAGTTATAGCTAAAGGATTTTACTAGTTACTTACTAAAAAAAATATTTTGTGGAAATAGAATTAGAAATAATTTTGGTTGGCACAAAAATTGCCTCTTGTGAAAATTCATTGGAATCTTGTTTCTATTTTTGTATTCAATATTTATTTAAATAATTTTCAATGATTTTTCCTTGCTTTATTTTTGCATTTATTATTTTTTCACTTTCATTTTGCATCGGTATCATCGTTCTTTCATCTTTCTGCTTAATGTTTTGTAACCAATACACTATATAGAGCATATAAACTATTGATAAATCAATGTCTAATAGTTAATGGTTATTGTTGCTGCCATTTGTTGTTACGAATAAAATATTAAATTATTTAAGGTCTGAAATTAGTGGACTTAAAGACTAAATGAATACTTAAACGCAGCTTGAACCCAGAGAATAATGAGAATATTCATTAATTAGTCTGGTTTTTTTTGTTTAACTAAATGCAAGAATACAAAAAAAAAAGAAATCATAATATTAATGAAAATATTAAGGGTTATTTTCAAATTTTAAATCAAATTTAGACACACAATCCTATTTTGGAAATTCGTTGGAACTAACAATAAATAAGGAATTTCAAACATTCTTTCCTTAGGTTATTCTTAACACAATAATTAATTCAGAAACAATTTCTTAAGAGGCTAAAAACATTATATATTATATAATTGTAGAAAAACGCGGAAGAAACGAATAACTTAAGCAACAAAGTGTTTAAATTACATTTTTCGCACTTACGAGATTATCTAGAATTCTGTTTCTATTTGTTTGTTTCTTTAACAATAAAAAGATGATTTTTACAAGGGTGTATGTGTGTGTGTTTGTGTGTGCTTGTGGAAGGCTTGCCACTGCCATTGCCGCCGCCGTCGCCGTCGCCTTAAACGTAATGAAGTCTTTTGCTGTGTAAAATTGCTATAAAAACTATTCCCAGCTCTCTCTCTCTGTCGATTGTTCCCATGCGTTTTTTATGCGGTTTCCGTCAGGGACTGCACATCCAGTGGCTGACGGGGCTGTGGAGAAGGTGGCGGCAGTGGATTGACGGCTATCGTTGGCATTTTACTCTCGACCACCGCCACAATGGGCGTGGGATTGACAAGGGGCGGAGGCAGCGCCTCAAAGGTCATGCAGCTGCGCTGCGTATCCTCAACAATGGGCGGCGTGTCAATGGAGTCGATTGTAGACGAAGTGGAGCTGGTTCTCACACCGCTGTAGCCCTCGGAGACGGCTACCAAGGCGGCGGTGGTATTTCGATTGTGCTGCAGCAGATCATTGATCTGGGAAAGGCGCGAGGAACTGGCTAGCGGTGCGTTCAGGCTGATGAAGTCATTGGTCGTGGCGGAGGCGGCGGACGAGGAGGTTGTGGTTCCACTGAGGCGGTTGCAACTGCTGCCACTAATCGATGAGGCAGCAGTCATGGAGGCGGCGGTGGTTTGGTATAGGGAATTGCTCGAGGCTGTCGTTGTGGCATTCCCAAATGGTGGCGCGGATGGCACCGAGCACGAGCTAAAGCCGCCACTGGGTGCCACCGCAACCGGTGATGCTGCGAGCGGCTGATAGGCAGACTGGTAGGAATTGAGCTGCAAGAAGGATTACAAATTCAAATCAAGGGATGTCCTGTGGTCTTAATGCGTCATCCACTCACCTGGGCACTGCCGTAGCTCAACGATTGATAGAGTTCCCCATAGGAGGGAGTGGCATTGCTACCACTGGCAAAGAGACCCGAATCCAGGCTATCCAACTGGGCATAGGCCGTCGCATAGTTGGCCTGTGGCTGCTGGGCATTGGTCGGTAAAGGAGTAGGCACCACCACCGTTTGCTGTTGCTGCTGGTAATAGCTGACACTGCTCTCGGGCGTGTAGGCGGGCGAGGCATACCCAGAGCTATAGTTCGACTGCGTTTGCATGAAGTAACAATGGGAGGCCGCGGCCGTGGGGGAAGCCACCGCACCACCGGGGACCCCTGTCCCCACGGAAGAGTACGTCAGGGAGCTGCTCTGCTGCGGCTGTTGCTGAATGTGCCCCTGGGCGCCCTGACGCTGCTCCAGATCCAGCCGCATTACCGTGTGGATGTAGTGGGTGCGCACACGCGTCGGATTGAACTCCACGCGGCCGACGGTGTTGCCGCAGGCCTCACGCGAACACCCGCAGGGGAACATGGAGCGATCCACCTGGCATTTGATGCCCGCCTGGCTGCAAGCGCAGGTCTCCGGGTCGCAGAATTCGCGGCACGAACAGCCGCACACTTCGCGCGAGTTTCGAATGTCCCGGCATTCGATCTTTTCGCTGGCATCGATCTTCCGCACGCCCGCCGCCTTGAGCAGGGCTCGCCGCTGCTTGGGCGACATTGTGGTGAGGAAACCATTGGAGCCATCTTCTGCATCAGAGCCACTGCCCTCGCTGAGGAAATCCTCCTCCGATTCCTCGGTATCTTCGCTGCTGGAGCCCCGGGGCTGCACATCCTGGTTCTGGCTGCGATGGGCACGCCTCAGCTCGGCCGCATGCTCCGCCAGGGTCATCGTTTTGAAGGCAATGTGGCGCGCTCCCATCCCGAGCGTACAGCCGCCGAGGGTGGGCACACAGCTGAATCCCTGCTGCCGGGGGAAGTAATAGATCTTGACGTTGTCAAAGTTGATGCTGCGCTTCGGACGTTTCTGTGCCGTCACGGTGCTGGTTGCCGACAACGCGGTTCCGGACATATCGGGCACCAGATCGATTGCATCGCTTTCGTTATCGTCCAGACGACGCTTCAGATTCGAACGCTTGGGCTCTGGCACCGCTATTTGCTCCTTGAGCGTGATTCTGGTCGTTTCGCTGCCCAAGCCAGAGTCGGAGCCACCGTCACGCATCTCATCTTCTTTGGTCTTGGCCTGCTGCTGCTTCGCCTGGGGCGCGACTCTGCTGCCGACGTTACTGCCACCGGCACCAGCACCACCACTGAGGGGCTCCGATTCCGTGTTGAGCTTCAGCCACAGCAGATCACCGCTGGTGTCCACCTCCTCGTTGGTGGTCACCGAAGACGAGTCCAAAATATTGTCTATGGCCAAGGGATCCTCGGAAATATTGTCCGAGGCCAGGGAAGTGTTTAGAAGATCGGAGTCACTCAGGACGATAATCTCGTTGTTGGGAAAATTATCCAGTTCCAGAAATTGTTCGTCGAGTTCACCATCGTTGGGCGTCACCGGTTCGTTGGCAAAGTCCGCCAGCTCGTCATCCATTTGGAGATTGGGCGTAAGGGAGATTGACGGCAGCGGTAGTGGCAGGGGCAGGGGCAGGGTCAGAGGCAGCCTCATAGCCTTGGCCTTGGCAGCATGCACTTTAGTGGCATCAATTATGGATGTCTTGATTTGACGCTCAATGTCATCTTCCATGATGTCCACCTCCTCATCCTCTTCCTCCAGCAAGAGCCCACTGTCCTGCCCCTCCTCCTCATACTCGATGCGTCGCCTCGTGGCAGCCCCTTCCTCGTGGGCATTCAATGGTGCCACTGCTGCTGCTGCTGCTGCTACTCCCGCTGCTGTGGCAGTGGGTGTGGGTGTCGTCGTTGGGCTGAACATGTTGGAGCTGCTGGCATTTTTTTGTATGTACGTGAAGATCTTCTTGAACATGCTCCTCGTGTGTCAGCGCCACCCGACGGGTGGGGTGGAGACCTAGAAAACTGGGTTTCACTGCCGCGGGGCTCGCAACATCTGTGGGGAGAAAAAAAGTGTGGAATTAGCAAAAATGAAATCAAGAATAAACTTTCTTATGGTTTATATAATGAAAAGCAGGAGGGGAGGTGGAAAGATATAAAAAAATCCCAAAAGGCACAGAACCCCTCCGATCGGGTGTGTATATATACACGTTTATTTGAGACGACTTCCTGCGACTGGGTGGGCCACCGCCCTACACCCATGAGGCAGGGATCGCTGGCTCAAGAACCTTATATACTTGAAACTTCTCTTTTTTTTGTTGCTCCTTATTTTAGCAATTTAAGATAGCAAATTTCCACTCGAACAAAAACTTAAAATCAATAATGTTTAGGTGCAGCGTGTGGGCGGAGACGGGGCGGGTTCAGGAAGGACTTACACACCTTTGCGAGCAGTATGCTGAGATTTCAATCTACGTCAAGGATTCGGTGGACTGTGGGTTATTTGTGGCTCCTTTATGGAATTTGCGTTGCAGCTGCGATGAAAAGTGCGACGATGCGAGAGACAGAGAGAGATGACGAAAGGCGCAACTGTGTGTACGTGTGTGTGCCTGTGTATGTGTGTGTGTGCGTGGAAGGAGGCGCAGCAGCGATTGGCAATCGTACGAGTTGTGTGTGTGAGTGCGATCTCAGTTTTTTTACAGGACGCGGCTGTATTTTGGTTTTTTTAAGAACTACACAGTCTTTACACCGTTTTTTTTTACACTTTTTTTTTATGCGAGCAGAAGTATGCTCTTGCAGTTTTTCTTACTTTTCTTACGTTTTCACTTGTTATTGCTGCGAAACTATCGTGGTTAGTGACAGCCGCGTGACTGTGTGGTCTATCCCGCTGGTGGCCCACCGTTGTCGAATCAGCTTTTTTATGGCTAGTTCTGGCTATATTTAACGTTCCATTGCTAGAAAACTTCGAAAATTGCTATTAGCTAGAAAGCTGGATAATTGAGTCTATATAATTAGATATTGACTCTGTTCGTAAGTGTATCAATACGATACGAAGTTTTGAGCTAAAGTTAAGTTAAGGATTTTGGTGCACTACTTTTCTTCAAGTTGGACGTAACAACAGTAATAAGCATATTATGCATCAGGTAAATGGATCTCAAATGTATCCATATAATGAAGTCCTCTGAAAAGGGTGGCTTTTATTAAAGGCCACTAGCTCCCAAATCTGTGATTTTTTCATGTATTTAGGAATATGTGCCTTATGTACACATGTAAAAACCATTTCAACTGTTTAAAGTCACTGCACATATTTGGCAAAACTCTAAAATCAAACTAATATCGATTTTCAAAGTTGTACAGCACTGGACTATTCGATATTTCCCATTATCGATAGACATCTATATTTTAAAACATAGGATAAAAATCGATATTGTCTCTATTTGGATCGGTTATTGATTCTGAATACCCTAGGGAAGAGAATATTATAGAATTGGGGATATGTTTGCCATCTCAGGCTGCAATCGATTGAAAATAGTCAGTTTTTATCTCAACGACAGCAACGACAACAAATTGGAATATATAACTATAATAGTAATTAAAGGAAACAGGGTATAAATGTGCCATACCACCTGTTTACATGCAACAAGTGCTTAAATTACATTTCGTGCTCACTTACGTTTTATTCCAGTACCTAAAACTAACATATCTTATACAAAATTGGTTCATCAATCGGATAAATTTATGTGTTTAGCTCTGAAAATTATAGCTAGTAATATTAAACCGAATATCAAACTCTAGGATTACGATTTTTGATCATAGACTGAGAAAGATTAGCCCATTGTCGCCCAGTGGGTATTAAAGTACACTCCACAAAGATTATGAAACTTAAAGAATTTTGGCACTGTTCAGGTAAAAGATGTCGTGGGGTTTCTGGTAAGTTAAGACGAAGGATAGGATGGATCCACAAGAGGAATTTATAAACAGCATTTTTTACGCGGCTTAGCTCAAGTTGTTCACCTGTTTAATTAAAGGGAGTTAAGTGGGTTAAGTTCGTTTTTTCATCGGTATATTTGATCGATATTACCACTGCTATCGATAGTTATCTGTGTATGTTCGATGTCCGTGGATAAAAAGTGCTAGAAAGTTGTAAGTTTTAACAATAACCTGGGTTAAATAAAAACAAACGCAGTTATAAAGGCAACGAAAAACACAAGGTGCACCTGGGATACACAAAAAGTGCAAGTAACGATTAACATTCGTGACGTCGCCTGCGAAATTGACAAAAACAAGACTCGGCCACTGGGAACTCAAAAGTCAATCGCTTCCCGTCTCTGTGTGTGTGCGTTTGTTGGGGACTGGGTGGGGAGAGAGGATTTCTGAGAAACGCAAATAATCAGTCTAAAAACAAAGTGACCTGCTAAAAAAGGCAGGAATAAACGTGCAAAAATCGATTCTCGCAAAAGCAATGTGTGTAACAATATGAGAATTAAGTGTTGTAGCCCAATATTGCGTTGTGGTTTCCCCATTAATTAAGAAAGTTGTGTAAAAATTTTTTCCACCATTATTATCGTCATCGATAGCCGAGCAGAGAAACTGCGGCCGCAGAAAGCAATGAGAGCAAGCGAGTGAGATAGATGGCCATGAATTTTTGGGTGCGTTTTATTCAAGCGTGTATGGCAAAGCGAGATGGCACTATAGGCTGCTGCTGCTCCAACTGCAGCGTGCACAGTGGTTGACAATAGCGCAATAAATCAGTTTCCCATTTTCGGAACAATAAAGCCAATGCAACACAGGTGCAGGAGAGGCGTTAAGCTGATCCGCGGTCCCATTATCTTTCGAATAATATATACTCTACCGCTCCAGGCAATGAAATTTGCTTGTTCTTTGTTCAACTTGGTTTTGCGTCTTAATTACGGTGCTGTGTCTGAGTGTGTGTGTTTGTGTATTTATCTGCAATCCGTTTCTTATCGTGCCAGTCACCGCACATCCCCCCCACCACCACCACGCCATATTCGCTGAGGCTGGATGACATTTTCTACACAAAATATTTCGTTGGAGCCGAAATGTAAACAAAATTGCACCCAAATTTTTTCTCAATTTCCATTTTGTTTATATTTGTGTCTTATTTCGCTAAATTTGCATTTTTGTAATTGAGAACGCTGTCGTGGGGTGAAGAGAGAATTGATTTATCGTACTCTCTGCACCTCCAGTAGTATATCCATACGTATGTTTGTTTGTGTGTGTGTGTGTTGGCTGCTAATTGTATTCCCATTCTCCCTTTATTGACGTTCCGTTATGCGTGCTGAGAAAATTGCACTTGTTGACTTTAAAGTTAGACAATCTTACAGTCCAGAGCACGTAAATAGGTCTCGGATTTGAATAATATTCCAGAATATTTTCCACTCCAATTGTTAATTTTTATTTGCTGACACACCATTCTGTTATTTGATCGTGTGATTGGTTCTCATATTTAAATATTTTCGATCAATTAAACGAAGCATTCATATACCCAGAGGTACTACACACATCAGTTGACGTTTTATTTGCTGAAGTACTACCATACAGTCCTTTGCATATAATTCTGCTGTGAATTCTTCTTGAAAACTCCTGCTACTGATCCTAATTTATTGACAATTGCTGTGTTGTAAATGCGTGCTTATGGCGCTTCTCTCTACACTTTACCGCTTGTTTTTTCTCTCTTCTGTGTCCAAGTCCCGTGTGGCTGATTGTGTGGGTACTTGTGTGAATGACGCATCGTCAGCTGTTTCGAGACCAAAGCAGCGCCAACGGCAGCAGTGCGGGTACCGTATTTTCCTGAAACCAAGCTGGAACGTTGTTTTATATTTTATTGAATTTTCCGCGGACGGGTCGAAGGCCGCAGGGGCCGCCGTTTAGTTTTAGAGTACTGTACATATTTAATATTTGCTGCAACTTTCGTATGTGGGTGAGTTGTTTTGCCGTGTTGCCAGCTGCTGCGGTTGCCTCTCAACTCTTCGATATGGAAGTTATGGATATGCGCTTTGAAATAGCCCATGTCTATATATAATCTTAAGGCTCTTCAAGCGGTTTCAAAAGTGTTTTTCTTGTGCGGTACTGCTAATAAAATTGCAATAAATGCAAAAATACGTCATTCACGAACAAACAAAAGAGCAATTGTAAGCGAAATTTATCGCAATTGAAAGACTGACAGAGTGAGAGCTAGCTAGACAAAAGAGCAAATTAGCCGCTCACACAGTGCAAGAGTGAGAGAGAGACAGTGAGAGTGTGGCTTGACAACTAACAGTGCACTTTGCTCCGTAAGTCTCTCTCCTCAAAAAAATTGTAAAAACTTGATTTACTGTTTTCAATGCTGGCAGAAAGAGAGAGAGGCCAGGCGTGCTATCTCTCTCCTCCCTTTGGTTAATTTAATAATGCTTAGCAACAAATATGCCATGCTTTTACTTTCTCTCTGCCCGCTTCTGCTGTCCTGCTTCTTCTTTCTTCTTCCAGCAACAGCTGCCCTCTGGCGCCCCTCCCACCCGCTGACTGTTTAATTTATTTTGCATTGATTTTTATCAGAGAATCTTGACAGCATCCGCCAGCGCAACGCCCCCACTTTCCACTGCTTCCCTTTAATTCCCCCCACTCTCGATTCATTCACACTCTTCTCTCGTTACTCTCCGCCCTTGCGTCCACTTCGGTGCTCACTCAACTCTCTGTTCCACTCTCTCCCACTTGCAATCTCCGTTATGCTCTCGATTTCTCTACAAATAAGAATCCCGCATGATTTGTATACTCTCTTGGCAGAAGGTTGGATGACTGTTATCAGACGTTTGCAACGCAGAGAAGAAAGGATCTCTTCCAACTTCTAATTTATATGCAGATCAGCATCCTAACCGAATCGATTTAATCGGTTTTGAATATGATTGACTCGAAATTGAATGCAACGATAGATCTGCAAGGGTATCAAACACTCGACTACCGTAGCTGGATTTTTGTATATTCCGATCCCTTGATAATGTCTATTCTGCACATTTTAGCATTAAGATGTTAATCAATTTGTGGAAATTGAAGTTGTTGAGGGAGCATGCTCCTACTTGAGAGGAAATTTTAGTTTTAGATTCGATAACAGACGGCAAATGTTGAATATGATTCATAAAAGTGCCACTGATAACAGATAGTGAGGGTCGCCTCGCACAAATAAATTCCAGCCGTGAATAATACGAGGCGTCCCCTTTTATATTGTTCTCATGTCTGTTGTATTACGTACCGCCCTCGAAATAAATTATCAGAAAAATACTTATGTACATACATATATACGAGTGTTATCAACTAAAGTAGCTGAATTTTCGGTAGAGAACAGAGAGATATCAGAGCCCTAGACCTAGACAGATAGGAATTCAGTTTTATTTTCTCTAAAGCAGTATATTTGTGTTTGAAAACGCCACCGAATAAGAAAGAAAACAAACCATAATTGCGCTTAAACCACATTTCTAAGGTTTCCCCGCCCCCCTACCCCACTCATCGTGTGTTTGAAGTATTTTTAGTTGTTGCTAATTGTTTGCTTATCCGTTTTTTGTTGTTTCGTGTCGGTTTTGTTGTAATTATTTGAAACCGACACGCAAACCATCTCTAAACAAATTCTTGACATTGAACATTTGCTTGTTAGTCGTATCTTTACTCGTTTAAGAGATTTGTAGATTAGCTGATCACGTGGTTATCATGAGAGATGGTAGGGATTGTAGTAACCCTAATGATAATGATGGGAAAGTGATGTATAGAAAGAGCTATGCTAATTCAAGTAGGAGTAGGCATATTCGTTTTTAGTCAACTCATATCACCAGATACTTAAGTGAGTGTCATACAGGCTCAATGATGATAATTGAATTCAATTTGTGATAAAGGGCGTTTCGCTTTCTATTTCAGTGAGATTTATTGATTGTTAAGCGCGTGCTCTCCCTCTATCTCTCTCTGCGTTCTCTGTCTCTCTCCCTGCTGATGCATATGGGGGGGGGGGGGGGGGGGGGGGGACACATGTACATACATATCGAATTAAATTTGTGTTTAGTCTTGTCCGTCATTAAGTAAACGAAAGGCGCCACTCTGCCACCATGACGTTTCATATTTCCACAACAGAAATAATCCATAATGTGCCCGTTCTCTTTTCAGATAACATACACCCCATAGCAACACACACGCTCTGAGAGGGAGTACACCATACCACACACACACACACACAAACAAGACAGTGACCGTCCGATAAAACCGATACACCCCGCATCATCAGTTTTGCATTGCATCAACAAACACAAAAAAGAAAAAGGAGCCCGACGAGCGACACGGATAGATCATGGCCACAACACCACGCAGCGGCGGTGCCGGCTCTGGAACGGCACAGCGGCCTAACGGAACCTCTCAGAACAAAAGTTGCCAATTCAAATTGGTGCTCCTGGGCGAATCGGCTGTTGGCAAATCGTCGCTTGTGCTGCGCTTTGTCAAGGGACAATTCCATGAATATCAGGAGAGCACGATAGGTGCGGCCTTTCTAACACAAACCATTTGCATAGAGGATACTGTGGTGAAGTTTGAAATTTGGGATACAGCCGGCCAGGAGCGGTAACTATAAATCTGATATACAAATATATATACATTTATTAGGCTTTAATCCTAATGCTTTCCTGTTTTTCCTTTCGGTTTTTTGCAGATATCACAGCTTAGCTCCCATGTATTATAGAGGTGCGCAGGCCGCCATTGTTGTCTATGATATACAGAATCAGGATAGTTTTCAGCGTGCAAAGACCTGGGTCAAGGAACTGCATAAACAAGTGAGTGTGCCAGGAATCGAAAGTCCCTACGAGGCAAGGTCAATGCAATCGCATGCAGAAGACTGTTTTATATGTACACACTGATACATATATGTTTACGAATGTTATTGCCATTTATGATTGTTAATTCTCTTTGTTGTTGTGAATTGCGGCCCCCCCAATGGAAGGGCATTGAACTTATTTCGTGGCATCCGGGCATTCATTCACGCCTCATTGCTATCATACAATTGACTGGGGTTTTGAATTGGGGAGGGACGGCTCTTCCTGCAGGTAGAAATAGACATAAACCTTGCACTATAATAGATTCAAGAAACTGTATTTTCATATGTATGTGTGTATGCTCCAAATGTGATTTTTGTAGCTTTTATAGTTTCCAAGATACTAACTAGTGTACACCCAGTTTTGATCCTGATCAAAAACATATCTTTTATTAGATTTTACATGCTCTTTTCATGCTGTTGCAGGGCCCTCTTGCTCCTATAGTATGAAAGATAGAGGTTTTTATAGGGACATTCAAATCAGGGACTGAAGTTCCGACAAAATAACTTATTAAAATCTATATTATTTAGTTGACTTCAGTTATTTAGTTAACGCTTGAACTTACTTGAACTTTAAAAAATATAGGATTGATTCCATATGTAATATCTCAAAAAATTCCCATAAAATACTAACGTTTTCCCATTTTTTTGTTAGGCCTCACCAAACATTGTCATTGCGCTGGCCGGCAATAAGGCGGATCTGTCAAACATTCGCGTCGTGGAGTTTGATGAAGCGAAGCAATATGCCGAGGAGAATGGTTTGCTCTTCATGGAGACGTCTGCGAAGACGGGCATGAATGTCAACGATATCTTTTTGGCCATTGGTGAGGCATTGAAACTGCCAAATTATATATAAACTATAAGTAATTAAACTCTAAACTCTAATTTTTAGCCAAGAAACTACCTAAGAACGATGGCGCCAACAATCAGGGAAGCAGCATAAGGCCGAATGGGAATGAAACAAATCGACCGACGAACAACTGCTGCAAGTGATGTCCCTTTGTAGGTGAGAGTCTTAACGATTGAATATGTAGTTCGATTGGCAGTATATTCGTGGCTGATGTTGGTTCCACGGGGATTTTACATTAAAGGTTTATTTGTGTATTTTCTATTCAGTCAAGCTATATTTATGTTTAGTACCTACGTATATTTATCTGAAGTCAAAAAATATTCATTTTTTTTTAACAAATTAGGAAGATTATTTAAAATTTGATCAATGATATCGATATTTTTAACGCCACATCCATGTTTTTGTGATTTTCAATGTAAAAATGGTAGAAAATAGTTGTTCGAATGTATCTTCTCGCTTATGGGAAATTTGTTTATATCAACATCATTCTACGTATATAAAGGTTCCTTTAACCACTAATTATTGTCTTTTATTCTTTCTTTCAGAAAATGAAATTTCCAACGAGAGATTTGAAAAGTTTATGCTGATAATTATAAATAAAAAAAATTATTTAAAAATTTAACAAAAAAAAGAAAACCGAAAAGAGAAACACATACCTAAAAAACATTGGCTCTCATAGGGGCAAGAAATTAAATTTTCATAATTGATACTTGATTGGTGATGAGATGAGAACCGAAAGAAACATTCTAATAAAAACAAAACCATATAATATTAATTATAAATTACATATAAAACAGAAAAAGGAAGAAGCCCCCAAGCTCCACTTCGCTATCCATTCATTTAGAACCGAAGCGAGAGCGATTTCTATATCTGACACGCCTAGAGAGCCCCACAACAGATCCCCCAGAAAATGTGCTAATCAGAATTCCACACCCACACACACACACACACACCATAAACCATTTCAAATAATAATAATTATAATAATAAACAAAACGAAATTCAATTCGATGGAAGAGAAGGCGCGGAAAGGTTATTTTGCATAGTTCGCATCGTGTCGTAGAAAAGTTTGAAATTGTATTGTATAAAAAAGAAAGGGAAAGAAAAAAAAACAGAAAACAGCAAAGAATATTTGTAAAATTTACATTTTCGTGTAAGTTTCTGAAGTAATAAGAAATTCCAGTTGCAGTTGTTCTCAGCAGCGTTCCAAAAACTAAGAAAAAAAAATGTTCAGATCCAAGCGGCTGGTGAAGAAGATCCTCGCGCTCGTCCGCACGGATCTGTAGCAATGTGTGTGTCTGTCCGGCTCTGGAGTGCGGAGAATCGCCTCCCCCCCGCCTCCAAGCTGCGACGGACACGTGTGATAGTTGCAATTTATATAAATTATATATACACATATGAAAAAACAAAAAACAAAAATCGAAACCAACAAAAACAAATTATTTCATAATTTTTAACTATTTTTTTTAATGTTTCCTTTTGCATTGAGTTTATTTTTTCCACATTCTAGCAACAATCGAAGATTTAATGCTATTATCTTTAAACAAAACAAACAAAACTATCGTAAAACCATAAAAAATAAAATAAAAAAAACTTACATCTAGTATGCAATTAAGCGAAGGATGGAATGCGGAAGAAACGAGTAAAGTGAAGTCTTTAAAATAAACATTGAAATACTTTACCTAAATAAAAACAAAACGAACCACAACTCAATATACCACAACCAATTCTTTTTTAAATCGTGTGACACCCAGCCAACAATCTATTAATTTTCCAACCACAATTATATTGTAATTTGCAATCAAAAACCAATGGACTCCAGATATCCAGCAGAACAGCCAGCTCCCACTCGTGTTTGTTTCCAATTTTAATTTCTATGTTGTCTGTATGTATTTAAATTTAACATTTATAATAAAACGAATGCATCGTATATACCTATATATATATATATATACATATATATACATCTATATATGTATATTAAGTCATTCGATTTAAATCGAGAATGAAACGACATAGCACGAGTGCACTTAATCGTTTGCGGTTTTTATCTCTGTGGCAGCATCTCTTTCTCATCGGAAATTTTGCTATGAAGTTTCTTTTAGAACTCGGATGATCCTTTCGTCTTTTTATAGAATCTATAATATAATAAAATCTTTGAAGATAGGAGTGGTACTATGCGATCTTGGGATATGGCATTAGTGGATACTGAATTATGCATATGCTTCGTCATAGATGCTCTATGTTTGATAGCCTTATCCGACACAATGATATTCGGACTCGGAATGCGTTCTTGTTGTTAGGTTGCTTCTTAATTTAGAACAAACACTGCTTTGGATCAATTAAGATCGGGCTATATTGTTCTGGAAGATTAATTATGATCCCAACTGTTTGAAATTTGGAATTTTGGATGATGGGGAGGAACATTTAAGGTGTTTATTATTCTGTAATGCTCAGGTCAACTAGTACTTTGGTTCCAAAAGGTCAATACATTAATCATCGAAGGACGTGATTCACTGCCACGAACCTCTCACAGTGGGAAATCAAAGCCCCACTGGATGTCTTGCTTAATAGCTACAATTAGTTCACAACTTAACCTCTCTGAAGACAGACGCACAGAGCACAATGCTGCCGACAGACTACGAAGTTGTGATCTTGGGGGACTCGAGTGTGGGCAAGACAGCTCTCATTTCGCGATACATAAAGGACCAAATTCCAGAGCGCGGACAGCCCACAGTTGGTGTTGAGTTTCTGGTAAAGACAATCTGTGAACCCCATCTAAATGCGAAGATAAAAATCTGGGATACGGCAGGTCAAAAGCGGTGAGTGGGTTTTTAACTTCAGATCAGGCTCAGGTTATTGTTATGGTTATTGGTTAAGTTTCAAGGATATTTTACGAAGATATTATACAAACTGTCAAGGCGCTTTACTTGTATACGACATACACAATCGCAATAGCTATGCGGCTGCGAAAGATTGGGCTGTCGAACTGAAAGCAAAGGTAAGCTATGACCTTTACTCTTAAGTGGATAATAATCTCTTGATAATGAAAACTTTCAGCGCTGCACACCCAGGATAGTCATAGCTTTAGTGGGCCATAAGGCTGATATTACAGATGAGCGAGCTGTAACCACCATTGAGGCTGAGGAATATGCCAAGGAAAACAGTTTAATCTTTTGTGAGACTTCATCTGTTACAAATCTGAACATAAGGGAATGTTTTCTGGAAGTGGGTTAGTTTTTTTCTCCATATATAAAACTCGCGATTATATATTTTAATCTTCTATACACCTTATGAATTATTTCTAGTTTTGGCTATGAAAAAAGCAGAGATATGTAGTTGTTTCGAAGGGGTAAACCGATCTTCATGGTATTTGTAGAAGGAAAACGTGGCAAAAGAATGTGGCAAATGATCTGGGATTGTCATAAGGAATATTGATAGTATAATTTTATTTTGTGTACTTACCTTAATAAACTGCTGTAAAATAAATCCTCCCAATAAAAAAATGTCTCAAATAATCTTTTGTTTATTAACTTTTTCTATTTTCCGTTTTTCGTTTTTTATTATTTTGTATTTAAAATTATAACTGATTAAGTTGTCTCTCGAAATAAATACATACTTAATGTACTGCGTTTTTTTTGGTTACAATTTACCAATTTATTTTTTCATGTATTGTATATCGTATTGTATATATATAAGTGGTTTTTTTGGTTTCTTGCTACTTGGTTTTTTTCCGTTTATAAGAATAATTATATTGTATGACGTTCATAACTATAGATTTTCCCGTATATGCTTCTTTTCTGTTTTTGTTTTGTTCTGAGTTAGTTCTTCAAGAGAAATCATAGTTTATAGAGACAGGTAGAGATTATACACTAACTTACTACAAGGCAACTAAATGGCTTCAATCGGGAGAGCATTATGCTATATAACGTATACAGATAACAGGGAAAACAATATATATTAAACGATCCTAACTAAAATTGCATTTCAAAGTTGAACAAATCGAAAATGGCAGAAACGTAGGGCAGTTTTCGTCGAGAGTGTTTTGAGTATCGAAAGAAAGAAGAACACATAATCTGGATAGTCTACTATATATATAGGTATAGAGTTATTGTAACAATCAACAGAAAAACAAATATACATTCACATAATAAACAGAATCTTATAGTTTTTGGGGATTGGTATAGGGGTCGCTGTTATCCATTATTCCACTTGAAATATCACTTACGTAAGAGAAGTTTATATCTGTATCTGGTAATCGGTATTCTCTAGATTTAGTTTTTAGATCCTAAACTATATAATTTTGTCTCAAGAGTTGAGTGTTTTGTTTTGTCTTTTATTCAATTAATTTTCAATGTCCCCAATTTTTTAAGTCTAAACTTGTTGTCTTTTTTTCAGTTTTTTTTCGGTTTTTATTTCTATAAAATTTACAAAATTACGTTTCATTTTTCTTGTCTTTTTATTAATCGATCTTAAATCGATAGCTTTTGCCCCAAAAACTGTGTGTATATATTGATGCCCGGGTAATCGCTGTCGCTCTAGATTCTCCCCATTTCCTATATAATCTCGCCTTAACATTTAGCTTACAAGTAGTTCTCTTCTGCATTATCTCGTCTTTCTTCAGTTTTGCTCATTTCGCCTATTTTGAAATCGTGAAAACTCACAATAATCGCATTATTCTGTTTTTTTTTTGATTACTTTTTACTCGTTTCCTTTTTTTATACAACAATCGGCTCATCACCGTGGAGATCACAAGAACCAATATTCTCGCCCTGGTACGCCGAGAAATCGCTGATAATGGCCTTTGGCTCGGCCCCGAACTGTATGTCCTGCAGGCAGCCCTTGAAGGGCTCAAAGAAGCGGCCCTGCGTGCGTTTGCTCACCGAATCCAAATTGGGAAAGCCGCCTGTAAAGAAAATTGGGGAAATTTAGTATTGTTTGGAATTGGAAAATAAATTTGAAACGGTTATAATGCCGCTAAACGGCCAGGTTCTAGCAGCACTTTATTTGCGCTTAAAGCCTAGTACTCAGATCCGAAAAAGGGCTATCAGACAGAATCAGGGATGATCTTTACCAGAAAACGAATTACAAGGAGAATTTTGCGACGACGACATAATGAAATTAAGTTTTATGAAACTAAGGGAATAAATAGGAAATAAAATATAATTTAGGATTCATCCAATATTGCAGTGCTTTATCTGGGTATTGTCGTTCTCCGGCGCCACCGCGCCCACAAATAATACATTCCTGCTAGCTCTGATACAAAAATTTGAGTTCTTAACGAATTTTATTTCTATACAGTGTTACCGGAAGGCATGCACACCTGGTCACACTCGGTCGCTAACGATTTTATGTGGCACGTTTTGCTAGCAAACGGGTTTTCGGATCTGAGTACTAAGCTTTAACCTTATTTTATAAACAATCAAATAATGAGAGTTCTCAAAATGAACTAATCTTGTAGAAAATTGAATCATCTATCATCTGAAGGGCCTAGTTAGCTCATAACATTAGACCGAATATCATAATTGATGAATACGATTTTCTTCGGTATATTTACGGTATATATCGGCAATGTGACGGTATATTTCGGTATAGTTCTGAGGGTCAGACCGTATATCGTATCGATAGATCAACGATCACACTGAATCGGAACACAACAACAATCCAATATGAATCCAAAATTTGTGTTGACACTACTACTTGTTGATCTCGGTTTATAAGCGTTTCTTTAAATTTTTCGATGTGAATTAAATGTGACATGGTGCGAAGCTAAAAAAAAAACAAATAAACTAACAAATCACGCTCGAAAACACAACACAATAACTGATCAAGTGTATTTTATGCAAGTGTTTGTCGGTTTTAAGCCTTTGTTTATGTTTTTCGGTGTGAATAAAGTGTATTATAAGGCAGAGCTATAAACACCAATTGCCAAGTATCAAGTGCCGGTGAGTGTTCAATTTTTCTTAAAACTATGGTTGCCAATGGCGGGAAGAACTTACCCAAATAAAAGACATCCTCATAGCTGATGGTCGGCTCTTTGCCCGCTACTTTCCGCCTGTTGGCCAAAGCCGTTGCCTGCGTTGTTGTTGTTGATGTTGCTGCTGCCCCATCCCGCCGGTTGCCGTTGCTGTTGCCCTCCGGCAATCGCTCCGTAAAGATCACCTCTCCATCCAGCTGCAGCTCCAATCGAGTACGATCCAAGAGCACACTCGTCCAATGCCAGGCCCCATCGGCTATAAAGCCACTGGCCGGGGCCTGGACCGTATCGTTGTTGCTGCCCAGGAGATTGCTGGCCAGCTTTAGGTGACCATTTACCAGACCCAGACCCAAGAACTTGCGGCGGTCGTGTTCGCTCCAGAGCAGCAGACCGTCCGGCTCAATGGTGGAGAAATTGAGGCTGATTTGAATGGCTTCGCGGGGGCGCACATAGAGCGAGGGTCCGCGCCGCTTGTCTTTCATGGGTATGCGTGGTGGCGGCAAGATCAGGTAACTGTTGCCACGGAAGCTCGGTGTTGTCGGTTTACTCATGGCTGTGCCAGGAGAGAGGCAGAAAACGAGGAAGGGGCAAATTGCATTAAACATATTGCATGCGATACGATACATAATTAAATTACAGCATCAGTAGCAGACTCAGTATCTGTAATAGACTCCGGCTGCGGATTCAGTTTTCAATCTCAGCCTCAGCCTCAGCTTTGGCTTCCCTCTTAACTCTAGAGACTAGACACAAGTGCATTGTTCAATCTACATCTACATAATCTTCATCTTCATCTGCACCTTTATCCCCATCTTTTGTTTCTCGTAATGAGTTCGCTTTTTAGACCCTGATCTCGTTTGCACGTACTTCTACCGTCTCCATCTTTTACACAGAAAAAAACTCGAAATCTTTTCAATAAGAATAACATTAAAAGATATACCTTTCTAAGTACGATTCGGAATACCGAAATCTAGATTTAAAAAAAACCAATATTTTCTTTCTAAAAAGTGTGTTTTTATCATAACTTTTGAGGAACTACTTTTCATAACTTTTTAACTACTCTTTATATTGTCAATTTTTCTATGAAAGTGATATTAAAAATAATAATATTACTGCAGGATTTATTTTAGATCTAGTGTATCCCGCTTTGAGATAAACCCTCTTAGTCAGATCAATTCTTGGCAGAAAGTCCAGGGCTCTTACAGGGTTATTTTCTCATTTATCTTTCCTAGCGTTTTAAGAATTTCTTTTTCAGCACATTTCCCACATTATTATTATTTGAAATAAGAATTATTGTTCTGTAAAATGTATGGATATATGGAAATCTGTAAGATTTCTCTTCTTTTATATCTCAGAATAAATATGTTAAATGAAAGAAGATTCTAATTTTCTAAGATTAATCTGTTTCTAATATATATTTATTCCATATACTATTTCAGTATATAGATGTCATCGGATTGATAAAAATTATAAAATAAAATGTAATATCTGACTTTTATTATTGACGATCTTCATTTTTAATTTTTCTAAGTCAAAAGTATATAAAACATTTGTATTTTAGAAATTAAACAAAGACTTCCAAAAATAATTTAATTAAACAAAAATTGGTAGTAAAAACGTATGACATCTAAACTATAAATAAAGATTTCTTTTTTAAATCTTTCATTCTTAGGTCTTCAATTCGTTTTATGATTTTCTCAGTGTACTGAGTACTTAGCTAATCTTTTCTCTCATCTTGTCTAGAGTTCTGATTTTCCATTTCGTTTTCCACCGCAGCACTTCACCTGCTCTGCCCCTTTGCTCTTCCCTGTACTTGTTCGTTTTGTATTATTTTCTTCAACTTCAATTTCGACTTGCGGCATGTTTTCTGTGGCATGTTAATTCACAATTTGCTAATAAGTGAAAGGCCGACAGGCAGCGGACAGCCGGCGGAGTATCTCCACTGGGGATGGAGTTGCAGACTGGCAGTTGTTTGGGATTTCCCATCGTCAAAAAAAGCTTGATTCGTAGATTGTTTGATTGATGCATTGCTTGGAAATGATTATGATTTTCAGAGATCATCAGAAAGGTTGAATTATTGAGCGGCTATGGGGGGAACAGGTGGGGCTACTGATTGGAAAATTTCAGCTGTGACATGTACTTGATTGATATTGGAAAGTGTTCGAGAGAGAGAGAGAAATTCATTGAACATTCTGATGATGATTTATGTGGGTTTTCTTCTGAGAAGAGGTTATATGGCTGGGTATTTCTGTTACATTATGCAATAATGTGAACATCATTTGGATAGAAAATAGCTTCTTAAATTCTTTGAATTTGGGAAAATACATTTTGAGAACCATTTAAAAATTTATAACAAATCAGTACTCAAAATGATGTCGAATCTTTTGGGGCTTTGTGAAACTTTTTAGAATATTTAATTCCCTGAATATTCTGTGACTCTGGTGAGTTTTCAAGTCTTGAACAATGCATCAAAAAAGTACTGGAATATCTGCATACCTGCCAAATATTATTACGTTTTTTAGCCATCAAGAGAATGTAGTTCTGAATAATGTTTAATGATATCGCTCTCCTATGGATATGCAAATGTGCCCAACAAATCCGCAGAGCGTTCAACTTTGAGTCATGGTTGATTTTTAATTATTTTCCAACTCTATTATCATACGAAATTTTAGTGTTCTTTTTGTTGCTGTTTTTTGGTTGCTGCGAATCAGATTGCTAATTTCTGAGCCACTTCCTGACCCCGCTGTGCAGTGAACCATCCCCAGACATCAAACCAAATGCTGGGCTGCTGCTGTTAATGGTTATACTCTGTTGTTCTGTTGTTGTAGATCTCTAATTATAATAATAATATTGTTCTACTCTCGCTGGGTCTGTGTCGGAAAAAACCCGTTTCCCCGCGAAAAAAAACTCAACAAAAAAAAAGAGATCAACAAATGAAATAAAATCATGTTTTGTTTTCGGCTTCTGCACTTTTACTCGTGACACATTTACGAGAATTTCAAAGATTTATGAAACTTGTTTGCGGTTCACCATATTTTCTGATGATTTATTGCTATTAATGTCGCGGCTATTGAGCTGTAACTAAAATATATATTCCCCCTACTCAATGATTCATCATCAGCACCCATAGCAACCATAGGTACTAAAAGCTTAATATATGCACTTAAATTAAAACTAATTTGTACTAAAGGATAGGTTTTGACTGCAGAAACAGTAAGAAGAATGGGGTTTTATTTAAATTTTGATATTAATATGCAAATATTTGGAATAATATATTTAATTTTTAGACTAAATATTTTTGATAAATTAAAAATATTTCCTATGCAAATTTAATATTTTCATGCTTAAATTAAATATATTAAATTAAAAAAATTTTTAATATTTAAAATAAATATATTTATATTTAAAAAATATATATATTAGTTTAAAAATAAAATTTTTTTGAGTATTTACTTACCAATTTCACAGTAGAAACCTCCCCAGCCATTGGGACACGAACAGCGTCCACTGCGCAGGCAGCGACCATTGTTTTTACAGGGTATCAGCTTGCAGGACTCGGAGTATTCGCAACGATCCCCCTTGGCATACTCCGGACAGATGCAGTGCGGCTGGAGCTTCTCATCCAGCCAGCAGTGGCCACCAGATTCACAGGAATCGCCGCCACAAGCAGTGCCATCGCAGTCACGGATATTGCGAGATTCTTCAAAGAAAAAACTAACTTATAGATCGATACGGGAAGGGTGTTATCTGCCATTACTCACCCACAATATTGGTTTCGTTTAGAACAATTCTTGTGCCACTGACAACCAAGCCGCGAACACAGCCACGGAAGGGTATGGGGAAGCCCGAGATGGCGTTATGCGGCAGCTTGGAGACATCTTTGAGGCCGCCGATGTACAGGAGAGAGTCCGGTTCCACTAGAACCTCTGCGGAAGGAGCCAATGCCGAGGAGGCACTGCCCTCCACCCAGAGGGTAAGCCAGCGACCCCTTTGGGCCATTTTGATCTTGTGCCACTCGCCAATGGCCAGCATGCGGACACTGCGCACCACAGTGACATGAGTGCTGGGGCCCGAAATGCGGAACTCCACGACGCCGCCCTGCAGAGAGAGCGAAACGAAGCCGATCTTCTTGTCCTGGTTGTTGTTCAGGGTCCCGAAATACAAGAGCAGTCCCCGCTCCGAGAGCGGACGCAGCTGGAACTCAATGAAGAAGAACTGTACTCGGTGGTGCTCCTCGAAGGTCTTGGAACCCATGAGGGGCACTGGTGAGAAGCTGCGCTGCTTCTCCACTTCGTTGAGCAGCTTCATCACAAAGTGTGTGCTGGGCGTCGAGATGGGCTTCGGGGGCATCAGTTTCTTGGTGAAATTCCGATAGCTAACCATTTGAGAACGCTTGGCGCCCAGTTTGTCGCCGCCGTCGTAGAGATAGGGCCATCGCACGGCCAAGTAAGAGCGTCTGCCGGTGAGTGAGACGTCGCTGAGGGAGCGGATTTCTGGGGAAAGAAATGGGAATATGATTATGACTGTAATAAGGTTTGAATAAAGTCCTTACCCTCTTCGCAATTCTTGCCCGTACGTCCCACAGGACAATCGCACTCGTAGCCATTTACCAAGGGCACACAAGTGGCATCCTCATAGCATTTATTGTTGAACGAATCGCAGGGATTCGTGGGCTGGGCACACAATGGACCGTACCAGCCCTCCTGGCAGATGCAGCTGCAAAGAAAGGGTTTTAAAGCTCCATTTGGGGCATAGATCTCTGGCGTTCCACTCACGTAAAGGTGGCTCCATGCTGCAGACAGGCGCCATCGTGTTGGCAGGCATGTCGATGGCACTCCCTGGTGCCACATTGACCCACTCCCCGGCCACGGACGCCTCGAGTCTCCTGCAGGGGCACTGTCACGGCCCCAGCCTTCAGCTGGACATCGTAGATGCAGCCCTGGAAGCCCGAATGCAGTGGAAGATCGTGCGGCAGGGTATTAAAGTTGGCTATTTCATGACCTCCTAGGTAGAGGATTGGCAGCACGTCCATCCGGCTGACGCTGCCAGGGGAACGCCCTGTAATGTTGAACTTTCCATCGACCGAAAGCCACGCCTGACGTCCAATGCGTCCCACTTTTATTTCGTAGGGCACTCGAGGAGCATCCAGCCGGAAATCGATGGGTTTCTGGGTGAAGATGCGACGTGGTCCGGCACCCAGATTCCAGGTCAACATAATGTAACCCTGAATGAAGCTCACGGCCAGATGATCGCTCTTCTCGTCATGATAGCCCGATTGGCCCAGGAATGCCAGCAGAGAGATCTGGGACATGGTCTGGGGCAAGATCTTGAAGCTCAGCTCCAGGGAGTACTCCAGGGGAACGGGCACGGTGTAGGCCACAAATGAGGACAGACCATTAACGCTGCCCGAGAACGAGGGTAGAGCCACTTCGAGATCTGTAATGGGGAGCAAAATGAGAGGCTATCTCCATTTTGGATAGGGAAAGTACTTACTATGCTCGCAGTAATGTCCATGCTTGCCCAATGGACACAGACACAGATAGCCACTGCCCGGGAACTGGACACAAGTGCCACCATATTGACAAGGATTGTCCTCGCATACGGATATCTCGCAGGTGGGTCCCATGTATCCTGTCGGACATTTGCATTTCCATTTCTCTGCCTTCTCCCCATTCTCGTCCAGATCATTCGTTTCGATCTTGATGCAGGCGGCACCATTGCGGCAGGGACTGGACAGGCAGGCCAAAGAGCCGCATTCCGTAATGCCGAAACCATCCAGGGCATCGCTATAAAGAAGGAAAGAAAGGGATGCTTTTACAGGTGTCGTGCTCTAATTTCACGAACTCTAATTCGATGTGTCAATATTATGGGACGATGTGTCGTCCCTTTTCGGTGCCAATCCTATGGCGCCAATGGACAAACAGCCCCACAGCTGTCAGCACTTAGACAAGGACATCACGACACTGCAGTGTGCCCTCCCCCCCCACCATTTGGGGGCCATCTGTTTGCATTCGCGCTTTTATGAACGTTGAATGCTGACGAATGGCTTCCGCATTCGCCCCCCTACTCTCTCGCTCTCTTGGAGCCTGTCCTTTTCATCAAGTTTACTGCATTTTCATTTTCACTGACAGCGAAACTCCTTTCAGTGCAAAATTTGCTATTGCTGTGGAGTCCATAATATATAAGCTTTTAGTATGGCCATTTCGTTGGTGATTCAGGAAGTTCTTTAAGAAAAACACAGACCATGAAATACCTTGGACTCTAGGGGTTGCTTCGATATTAGAGCTATCATTGAAAGAAGTTCCTTGAGATGAAGATGCTGGAAGTTTGTTACAGAAAAAACTCAACATATCTATAAGATCTACAAGAATAGGAATATAGAAAAAAAATCAATTTTTCTTTAAAAATCACGAGCGAATGGCTCTTTAAACAGCAGTAAATTGGGCTTATGCTCAGTCGTGCACATGAAATGTATTTTGTTTTTGAGCGCTCAGGCATTCTCTTTTGCACTTTTCGTTTGTGTATCTGACTGTCGTTGGTATTCGAAGAAGGGAGAGAAATTCTGCATAAATAAACGGCATACTCTCTCTTCTCAAACATGGTCCAATAAATGCATATAAGACCTTTGCTTAAGCTCCCTTTTCTCTACCATATTCCCCTGATTAATGCCTATATTATGTATGACTCGGGCGACCATTATCAGTTTTATCTCTTCACGCAAGTCGAGCTAATTTTTTCATGGATATAGTACTACAAAAAAGTTCTTTACGTTCAGTGGCCATATAATCTGGGTCTTTTACTGCAACGCTACCATGGAGGAAACTGCTTTCACCACCTGGCAACTTTGTGTCAGTGCGTGCGTGCGTGTGTGTGTGTGTTTAAGCCATCAAATGGTTTCATTTTATTCCCAACAGCTCTGCTTTTTCATCGTGCCTTGAGGCACGGGCTACGCGGGCACTGTAGGCGGCATAAACATTTAAGAGATGCCGTATCGACCATCCGCCACAGAAAAGTCGTAACTTTTTCGGGGGGAGAGAGATGTTCATTAGCCGTAGTCCAGCATTCAAAGTGCCCAAAGGGCAATACAAAACAAGCAGTGAGAACGTTGTGATCGATGTTGAGACACTGGGGATACCTGGTAATGGCATGTATTTTGTTTTTTAATGAGTGGCAAAATAAATGTCTCCAGAATAGATTTTTTTGAATTTTTGGTGTTCTAGTTACAGGATTGTAATGATTTTTGGCATATAGGTAGATAATAGAGTTATTTTAAATTCTTTGAAAAAAAAACTCTCTGTTTTACAAATTGTGGACACCAAAACCTAATTCTTCTCTTAGCTAAAGGAAGAAACATTCCAAACTTTCAAGGAATGGCAAAATAGATCCTGAAATCCAATGATTCAAATGGAATGACAAACGAATGTTTCTTGGGATCCTCCGTTGAGCATCATACATTCCAAATGTATCCACTCTTAATAACCAATATACCCTCTGGCACTCCTCTGCGTAACAGGGTGTACAAAAACAAGGCAGAAAGAGCGATAGGTATCGGCGGAGTACTTACCCGAATATTTCGCGCCCTTGTCCGTTAATGCGCAGCGTGTGGAGACACCCGGTGAAGCCGGTGCCGCTTTGTGCTGGCGGCAACTCGATAATCAGGCCAATCGGAGCTTGGGGGGCACCGCCCAAGTGCAGCCATGTGTTCAGTATCGCCTCGGGGGTATGCAGTCGCTGGGGCAGTAGTTTCAGCCACGTCGGCTGATCCCCGGACATGGCCAATGTGTCGTTCACCAGCAGCGAGGCATTGCAGTGTGTGTAATTCCGGCTAAAGTCCAATCTGTAAAGAGGTATTCGGAAAGTTCTTTTTAGTTTTTTTGCAGCCCTTGGTGTTGCATCAAATATTTAATATGCCGCACGGTCCGTCCCCATTCTCTGTGTGTGAGAGCTTTCTCTGGTTTCTGGATGCTGTCTGTGTGTGGGTGTGAGGGGGAGAGAGGGAGCAGAGGTGGGTGACTTTCCTCTGGATTCTGTTTGAGGGAGTCACGGTACACTTTTAAAGCAAAATTCCCAACATGCCGATGCGTGCAAATATTTATGACACCACAATATCCCCTGCCCCCTCCCCCCTTCCACCCATTGCCTGGCAGAAAAAAGGGTCCATCCCCAGCTTTCAGTTATCCACCAGGCTGTTGTTTGGTTACCTTTTGCCTGTTGACCTTTCGCGCTGGAAATTTCCTCAAAGGTGTGAGTGGTACAGTGGCTTAAGGTTTGCCAGAAAATTGTGAGGGCTTTCCTTTGTGAGAGATTTTTTAACTATTTCATTAATGTCACATGCAATTCTTGGTAATTTTTGGAACAAGTTTTAGAAGGTTCTTTTGATCATTTTATACCGTATTAGTTTCAAAGTATTTTACTCGAAATAAATTTGTAAAGAGTTTAAAGACTTATTTTGGGGGAGATTTATTTATTAGTTGAAAAAACGGGATAATCTTTTGTTCTTCTAAGATAAATCTTGGAAAGAACTCCCTCCGGGTACTTACAATTCTTTAAAAGAATGCCAAAGCGGTTTTTTAATTTTTCTTTCTGTATTATTATTTATTTTCTACCATTTCCCATCAACCCCAGTGCACTGTCCTCTGGTCCATGTCCTTCCAACAACAATTGCCTATAATGTCAATCGACTGTCAAATTTTTCAGGCGCCTTTATATATATTTTTTTTTGGTATGGAATTTCTTTCCCCAAACCTTTGATGTGATGTGGAGGTGGAATACCAGATGGCGGGACCCACCCCCTACTGCCTGACCCCCGCTGGTTTTTATTGCACCTCATGGCCGAGTGTCACCTGCTTTTATTTGAATGTCCTTTAGTGTGAGGACGTACGCCTTTGTCGAAGTGTTTCTGATTTTATTCGTTGTCAGGCGGATGTTTTCACCCCTTTTTCGTTTTTTTTTGGTTTTTTTTGGATGTTTGTTTTGGAGATGGACGAACTGGGATCCATATCTTGGCGTTTATTGCATTTGAATGTAGATATTTTAATACAGAAAAAGCCAGTGCAATAAATGCGTGGCAAAAGGAGACCGATTTTATTGTTATTTTATAGCAGGCGGGCAAACGCTGTAAAAAACTTTCCATACGAGGTTGAAAAAGTTTTCCCTGATTGCATTTAGTTTTTACAACATATTGGATTGAATGGAGTACTCTCGTAACCATATTCGTACTCGTACTCGTACTCGTATGTTTTCCTGATTTCTTTTACCTTTTCAAACGAAATAATCTGACGATATTGTTTCTGGGAAATTTGTTTGTTTTTGTTTTGATAGACGGCATCGGATTGGGTTTGTTTTAAAGATTGGAAAAGTTTGGTTTCGAATTAAGTTTTACACGGGTTACAGTTTGAGTCTGTTTCGCGTGTATTTGGAATGAAACTGGGGTTAAAATAAATTAACTTCATTCTTGTCATTCGATAAATTACTTTTACTCTATTAAATATCAAGTTTAATTGGTAATATAAAATGTATTATATTATATTTCTTTGCAACCTTTGGAATTAGAATATTGCAATCATTTATCCTATTTGATGTGAGGATACGAAGTTTAAAACCTGATGGATACGAAAACTGTTATTAAATTTAATAAAATCCCAGAACTAAATGAACTAATTGACATTTTCCAATGGTTGGCCATATGCATAGTACTTACTATCCCATATAGAAAATTCTAGCCTAAACCAATAAAATAATGCACTTTTATAGCCCAGTTTAAGTGCCAGTAAATCATTGATTTATGCCAAGTAATTAGCATTTTGCTGGACTTATTTTATAGTTTCGTTAACGATCCGAAACGAACCCAAACACCGGGACACCCAAACCAGGACTTGCTTCTCCGATGTTATTTTAAGTTCAATTAGCTGCATTTGACTGAGCAACAAATTAAATTAGCATTGTTTACAATTTCGGGGCAGGACGAGTACTCCCCTGCCATGGCGTCCTTGGACATAAATTATTGACACGCTCAATTGAATGCTGGGCAAAAAGTTTTCAGTTGTTAAACTTCACCGAGAGAGAGGGAGAAAGTGCTGCCGAAAAGAAAACACAACTCATCTTAATTAATGAACTTAACTTTCGGGAATTGAATTAACCAAATTCGTAATAATTAAAAGGAAATTTCTGTTCTGAAGAGCTCTAGGGGATGGGTATAGGTAAGGGGGCTATCCTGAGCCGCAATTAGGCTCGACGAATGGTAATTGTTATTGGTTTCTAATTACACTAATTGTGCGCAACACCAGTTCGATGAAGGTCCTTAAGTAAAATGTCAATTGTATAGGCATTAGCCTCATTAGACGACTAGAGTGAGTATGGACCAGGCTCCCAGGTCCCCCAAAGGATACACCCAGAGAGCGAGAGCGGGAGTGCGAGAACTATGGTTCATCGATGGCCACACAAAGCCTCCATTGCCTTCGCCATCACCAGCGCCATCATCATCATCATCGAGTGGCCCAGGGCGACTCAGGGAGTCCCTTGTGCTGCGCAGTGCTCGGGCGATTAAGCACGCAAGGCAAATAAAAATAGGCAACGTACATAAATTTGTTGCTCGTAAATCCACTTGCCCAGACTCGGAAAAACAACACCAAAAACAGCAACCGAAAACAGCAAAGAATTTCGTGATTCAAGAGTCGAAGTCTGGGATATCCTTAAGAATGTACGGAGTTCTTATTAGAGCTCCAAATAAATCCACATTAAACGAATCTTTTAAGCAAAGATCTTGAGCTTATTTTTGAAGAATCTTTCCTTGTCCCTACTTAAGAACGAAATCCAAAATAATATTCAAAATTAATTAAGTTAATTATGACTCTTTTTAAAAAATTGGATGCTATATTCGTTAGATTTATACCTCATTGTAGCGAGATATATTTATGGATAAAACTCAAAGTGGAGGAATTTTGTATATAAATATATCTCACTAGAACTAGATATGAAATTATACAAACTATGATCTTATGTAAACTGTATTCAAATATGCTTTAAAGGTGATTGATCTATTAGTACTGAAAAAGTTTTCTTAATTAGATATAATAAGGTTTTTTTTGTAGTTTTGAACATAAAGCACAATTTGCACACATACGATGTGTATTTTGTTTGTGACTTCTAGGGTCCGAGTCTCGATCAACCGTCTGTTGGGAACTTCCTTGCCGAAGAATAGCTCTAGAACTAATTAAGGGCAGGGACGTTCCTATAGTTCCTTATATCAAGTTTGCCCAGGAATTGAGTTAGAAAATATACAATAAGCATATTTGCATTGAAGGATCGAACTCGGCCTTCCCATGACGATCCTAAAACTAAAGTTGTAATACTCTTTGTCGTAGTGTATTGAAAGTAAGGAAAGTAATATATATACCTACATCATGCACATACATACATATGTACAATGTATATATATTTTATATATATCTGGGAAACTCGCACCATTGGACATTGGATAGCCCCGAGCTGGGGACCAAGTGCTAAAAAGTAAATTTGTGGTCGATTCGATAGTCGTAAAAATGTGAACGGGAACGGGGAATGGAATGGCACTTGCTCTTTTCTCTCTTTTCCTTTTGGTAAATTATTTATATTGGTTTCCCTTTCACTCACTCTCACTCTCGCTCTCCCTCTCTCTCTTCACTGTTTTGTCCTACTTTTTTGATATATTTTATGCCCTTAATGTCCTGTTTATGTCCATGTTTTGCGTCTATCCTTGATTCGTTGTGGGATTTCATTTGCCTGATTCGCCTCGGTTCGCTTCATTTCGGTTTCCCATTGGCCTCCGGTCCGGTCCTATGCTCTGTTTTATTTTTCTAAAACGATTATTTGGTCATTTTCCATATGCGTTTGTCCATTTTTAAGTAATTGCTGCACAGTTGAATTGTTAACAAGGACATTGGTCAATACAACGGCATTGAGTGTTTGATTAGGTGATAATTTGACGAGGACTGTAAATGCTAGACATTTGAATATTTAAGCATCATTGAAGGAACTATTAAACCAACAGGTTGTAAAGGTTGTGAACGTTGTGTCTATAATTTATGAAAATTGGTTGTGAATTGCAGGGAGAATCCTTTTGGATTGCGTGCATGAGGCAGTAAATTCCATTGATTTCCATTGAATACTTCAGTAATCACACAACAATCAGGTTTCTTTTTGTGTTTTCTAGACTTCTAGAAACAATTTGTTTGATTAAATAAAATACAATAATAAGAAAAGGATGCATTATATTTTATATTTCATTGAGTTTTCATTGAGTTTTTCTCATCCAAGGAAAGATCCTTTCAATGCGACTTCTCAACTTCAATAAGGACGACCGTTGGACTTAAAGGGCGACACAGGGCGCTGTCTCCATTACCTCAAGAAGTTGAAACTATTCAAAATAGTCACCTGTAGATTCTGTGAAATATAGCAGATAACATCGGGACACAGCCCATGGGAATGCCCTGCATTCTATAGAAAAAGATATCAACATTTGGGTTCCTAACTGGATTTAGGAAAAAATACCCACAAAAGCCTTAACATACAGGGATATTCTATGTAAACCCTATAATGGCCTATAAAAAAGATCTATATATGGTATTAAAAATATTAAAAGTTTCCACCCGCAAGTCGTTTCTACAAGTGTCGGTTTAAAACTCGTTTATTTTCACTGCTTGGATTTACTTTCACTTTACTGCCACCATAAATGTTATTCCATATCCATTCCTAATCCCATTTATAAAAGTTTTTCAAAACTTTATTTTTCCATACCCGAATGCCATTGGGAAAATTAGACTACAACTTTTATTCATAAAATTAGCCAAAGCGTTGGCTTTGGTCGATGGAAATGTTAGTTAAACGATTAATTACGCACCAGCCCCGCCCACAGTATATTCCCCTTCAAAGGCGCCTGCCCACAGGGCGGGAATTTTCCTAGTGGGCAGCAAATTACATTTTCAACCAACGTAAAATATATGTAAAAAAAGGAAGGGAAGGGCCAGCCAAGAGGATGGAAAATCTCCAAACTAATTACGCATGGATGGCAAGTGGAAGCCCCGCAGGATTTAATGTTCAAGGAAATGGGAGACCGGAAATGGTAGGATGGAGAGAGACAGAGAGAGAAGAAAACCTAAAAAAAACTGCAATTTATTCTACACTTGAAGCATTATAATTTGTGGCCTCGACCAAATGGCGAATGGAATTCGACACGGGCCAAGTTTAATGGCCAGCGGACAGTCCCGACAGTGACCCATATGCTGACCTCCGGCTCTCTCTGGCTCTGGGCTCTGGGCCAGGGCTCTGGGGTCGCAGTTTAAAAAGTTAATTAACATGCCAACAGTTGTGTGTGCCCCCCCCTGTCGCCCCCCACTCATCCATCCATCCACCAATCACCCCATCAAGTGGAGGGCTTGACCCGGGGGGCGGGGCCACACATAATTGCATTCCGTGGTCCCTGCGTCCATTTTGCACTTACTCAGCTCGAATGGTAATTTCGTGGCCCGTATTCACCGGCGTTTCCAGCTCACTCAGCAGCATCGTCTGCAGTCCGCACGAGAACTGGAACTGCATCAGTCCTTTTTGGAGGAACAACGCCATGTAGTGTCCGCCCTTTGTGCCCTGTGCGGCGGCCAGCATGATCAGTCCATTAGTGGCCCTTGTTCGCACCTTCAGCTGGATGTGCATGGGCAGGACAGCGTCCAGGGCCTCGTGCTGTCCAATGTCCTTGTAGATGCGGTGCGACACATACGAGTCGCCGGAAAAGGCTGCATTCCGTATGACGATGGGCAGCTCACAGAGCGGTCCCTGGCGATCAAAGCGGCAAACGCACTGTAAAGAGATTTGACAGGATTAGACGATATGGATTATACTCTCATGAAAATAAGCCAAACAACTTGGTGTCTATTTTTTATTAAAGGACACACATATCAAGGATGTTTACGGTGTACGAAGGCCAGAAGGGTGGTACCCAAAGGGTGCATATCCAAGAATTGTTTACCAAATCGAAGAAAAAATATTTCTTTCATGTTGTTGAGAAAACTTCGTTTAAGTAGTCGATATTCATTAATCTTATAACTTTCCCTATTCATATGTTCATAATTGTATTGCCCCGCTTAAGCACCTATTTGTACGCGCATAGGTGTGTTGCTATTGCTTGTATCAGAAACATAACTGTTACGCTCTCACACGCATAGCCAGCACCCGCCGCTGCGCACACATACATGGATATGCACCGTTATTGCATTGGAGCATCGCGACGCCTCGCATTGCATGATGTTCTTAATTCCCTTTTGCTCGATTTCTTTTCTTGGAGTTGATTTAGTAGAAGTTTCTGGTCGCAAAGAACCGCACGCATATCGAACACCCCCAGCTATTCATATAAACCAGTTCTAGAACTTATAGAAAATTTAGAAAATAATTCAAGTTTTCTTTCAGATAAGAATGAATATCCAGTCTTAATTACATATATTGATTTCAGATAAATAAATAGCACAGAAATAGATGTATCATAACATATAAACTATTGTAGAAAGAGTTTCATCTTTCAAAAGTAGAAAAATATATTTCATTTCCATTAATACTCGTATATCATACAGAAATTCCAATTTATTCCACCTCTAAAACTGACATTTTTCGTGCCCCAAGCATATATCTCCAAAATCCTTTACAAACTCTTTCAAAATGACTTCCTTTTTAGCCAGCCAGCCAATAAATGAAACAAAACTTGAACAATTTTAATTTAATTTTGGCAAGAACTCCTGCGCTTCTTGCGATCGCCTTCTGTTCGCCTTTCAATAAGACGACCGACCGACCGAGCGTTCCGAAAAATGCCAATAAATTGAAAAGTAATATGAATTAACTTTCTGGCGCTCCGTCTTCCCTTCCTTCCTTTTGTCCTGGTTTCAATAATTTATGCCGCCGCCAAGGGACACTTAAAGTGCAGCCAGTCAGGAGCTGGTGGAAGGAAAACTGCAACAGCGGACAGGCAAGCAGGCAGGCAGGCAGGCAGGCAGGCAGGCAGGCAGTTCGGCAGGACAATGGAAAGGAAAAGGAGCCACGCACTTGGCTGGGACGCGGCTGCCCCGAAAAACTTTTGTTGTAATTTTCTTTAGCGAATGTCCTTTTCTCGTGCTGGGTAGCTCCTTGGGGTCGCCAGAACCCCCCACTCCCCATTAAATTGAGCAAATGAAGTGCAACGCAAGTGGGAATCTCTGGCGAAACGAAGGTAGCAACGGAACAGTCACGGAGGACATGCCCAGGAGTCTCCTCCCACTTGTGGGTCCTGTAAAAGACATCCTCTTAATGGGAAGTTGGCCATATGTTAAGGGTAGCTCAAGGGGTTTCTGCTGAGCAGGTGAAGAAAATGTTGGAAAGTTTTCGCTGGTCTCTGTCTTCGAGGGGTTCACTGTTTTCCTTGAGAAGGAATCAGTTTCAGGATGTTTTTCCACGCTATTTGTGTTGTCTGATTTAATCGAGTAATTAGTACTGGAAAGGTAATGTTTTCAAACGATTACCGATAATATATTTATGGTTTTTACAATATTAAAGGCTAATCGTCTGTAAAAGATATCAAAATAAATTACATTACGTCATGTTTAAGAACGGTCCAGCAAACATCCATCAATAGACGAAAGGTAGGTTTAAGGAATATCTAAGACACTCTAATCCTCCAATATTTAAACCCAACCAGACAGCGATATTTTTTCCTTATATAAAATGCTTTTAATTATTAAAACAATCTCTCAACCTGCTGTGAACACATTATTCATATCTTTGTTTTATATTTACAACCCGACACGCATTACAAATGACCTTCCCCCCCAAGGAGCACAACGGAAATGCCCAACCAGCGTTAAAGGATTCATCGCATAATATTACTTAACTGCTTAGACACCGCATCATCCTCCCCCTCTCTCTCTTAACCCTATCGCGGCAACAAATTTCCGCTGCTCCGAAGGCTTTTGTTTAGCTTTCTTTGGTTTTTTTTGCGTGTTGCTGTTTTTCCCGGAAAAACATTAAAAGCAGCGCCTGCTGAGCAGAGGAGGATGTTGTACATCAGCATCATCATCTGCAAACAGGTCATGATTTCAACTACACCGTAGGATGGAAAACAATCATTTATACCCTTGGGAGAGGGTATTATAATTTGGCAGTGAATCTGGCATTGATCAAACCACGGATCAAACCTGCAAAATACATGACCTTAATTTAAGAAACCTGAAACCCGAAGCCGTTTTTATATTTAGAGATATAATTCTGATAACTACATATATCACATATTTCTCATGAAACATCTCCCACGGTATTTTAACATTCGACTTCCAAAGTTGTTCTTGCTTGTATTTTTATAGCATACTTTTGGGAGTGTCTCATTTTTGCGTTGTTTTTAGCTCCATCCCCCTCTCTCTCCCATACCTATTTCCTCATAATATTTTTGTCCTTGAAAATATATATAGAAAAAGTTGAATTTTTGTTGTAGACTTTTTGCTAGCTGCTCAGCGCTCCTGCATAACAATTATTTGAAGTGTTTGCTGGAAGTTTTTTCGTTGAGCCTTCTCTATGCGAATTCCCGCTCTTGTTAGCCAAATGAAGCTGTGTTCTTGTGGGCAAAAAAATAAAAAAGAGGGAACGGCGGGAAGGAGTGCGTATCGAGGGCACCCGCCGGGGCTGCATTTAGTTTTCGCACTTTTCAGTGCTGTTCTTGTTGTTGGCTCTCTCTCTCTCTTTCTCTCCCTCTCTCTCTCTCTCTCTCTCTGCACTGATGCACGGGGGAATACACTTGCGAGCATGTGCCCTGCTAACAGGAAACATTTTAATTAAAGCTTTTGACCTTGCGGCATTCGGTTGGCGCATAATGAATGCTGGCCCAAACACCAAAGCCAAACTGAACCAAAAAATTGTGCAAAAACGAACAGAAATTAAAATGAAAATGAGTCAGGGGCAAACATGTGGCAGATTTTAGATTTAAATGCTGATGAGGAGGATGAGGAGGGTGTGGGAAGGTGCGGTCAGAAGAGGCTGAGGCAACGGAAATGATGTGCCGGGGCTTTGCTTTTGCCGAGTTTAAACATATGGAAATTTCTGAGAATTTTATTTAAAATGTAAACAGGAGAATGTGAAAATGTGTTACCTTAAAGTATTCAATGAAATTTTATACAAACTAAAGCAAAATGAATTTAATTTAATGTTAAGTGAAGATTGACGAACTCTTTAAAATCTCAGATCTGAATAATGTTTCATCTTTGTCGCTTAATTTTAAGAGTAAATTCTGGCTGGCTTTAAATTGAAGTAAAATCGTTCGTCAACTGCCAGAGGAACCCTATGTAATTCTCTTGAATTCCCTTCAACCCTATCTATTTCATGGTTTAATCCAATTCAAATATTCTCCAAAATATTCCACCCCGAAGGACTCTGTGTGTTTCCCGTTGATTCGGTTTCATTGCGTTTCGGGCAGATGGAAATTAATTGTAATACGCTTTTCGAAATGTCAACAGGCAAATGCCTGGAATGGTCTCTGAATGTGAGTGAAGTGCACTCGTCATAAAGGCCATCGCAGGAGGAGATGGGGGTCGTGGAGGCCAGATCCTGACAAGCTCAGGACGCATTAAGCACGGCGAGATATGTGGCAGTAGCAGCATCAGCAGCGGCATTGGTGGTGGGGGTGCTGCTGGTGGGGAGGCGCCTAAAAAGGGCTCAACAAAGTTTTCATTAGTGGCATTGGCGGTGTGTGGCAAAGGCAGCGCAATGCAGACAGTAGACACAGACACAGAGAGCAGCGGGGTGGAAGAGCAGAAGGCGGAGGATTGGTTGGAAAAAGCCAGGAAAAACATTTTCCGAAAACCAAAAACTCGGCGGGGTAGCACTTGAAATGCGCTTAATGCCACTTTACGAGTGACTTTCGCCCGAGTGTGAGTGCCACTTTGCCTGCACTTCTCCGTGTGCCACACGCAGTGCACACCCATCCTCTGTGTGTGCCCCACCTCTGTGTGTGCCCCTCTTCTTGGCTTATTTCCTCTCTCTCCCTCTCGCTCTCCATCTCTTTTGGAGGATGCCCCATACTCATAACGCACACTTGCTTAACCAATATGACAGCTGACATATGTAAGTGTCTGTCTTTTGCTCTCTGTCTGTCTTTCTTTTTTGTCTCTTCATACAAATGAAAAGAGTGGGGAGAGATGGGTGGTGCTTGGATGGTAGGTGGATGGTGGGAGTCTCTCAAAATTAACAAAAGCTTTGTCTGCGTGTATCCATGTGTGTGTGTGTGGGTGTGGGTGTGGGTGTTTATTTGAGCAGTTAGTTAAATTACTTGGCAACAATAAAGTGGCATATCCTCTATGAAATAATTTTCACCCACTTGCAGCTAGCCTCTTATGTTCCCCTCACTATCTAACGCACTCTCTCGTTCTATTACTTTTCCTTTGCATTTCTCTCAGAAAAATTAGAGTATTATGATTTTGACAAGAGGCATGAAATTGGTAATCTTTTACCAAGGGACTATATAGATTCTTTTTCAATGGTCAGTATTCTATAGTTCAATCCATCATACATCCAATGCAGCATGCCAATCAGATTCATATTGTTACGTATTCTAAAGCTTTCATTTGAACAATTATTCTTTTTTATATGTGTTCACATTTCTCCGTCAATTTTGATCCGAATTTGATCGACTTAAACATAAAGCTTCCATAGTTTTATAAATTTAAAATTATATGATATTTTTCAATACATTATATTATAGTTTATATCATATGTTTGCCGTAAGCACAATCGATCCAAAGGGTCTGTAAAGCCTCAGACTTCACTTCTTAGTAGCTTGGTAAACATTTCTTAGTTTCTCTTCAAGTTCATCTACATATACATATATTCTATGCCCAAAAATAGTATCATCCTACATCCCGTTTAGGTGGTAGTGCGTGAACGCTCGGTCATACCCTAACAAAGTCATCCTGCGGTGATGTGTCACTCACTCAAGCCTTAAATTTATTATGAAAATTTAATTTTTTCTTGTTAGCATGTGGCCAAACATCTTTCTCTCACTCTCTCTCTTTCGTTCACAGAATCCCCATCTCTCTCCCTGTGTTTGTGTGTGCGTGGGTTGCATCTGTGTTAGCTGTTAGGCGGCATGATTCATAGGTACACTTTGGAGATCTACGCGTGTTGGCAGCAACTTTCTAAATAAATTGCCAGTTGGCTTTGTTAACTCATTAACCGCGGGAGGCGGGTGGGAGCAGGAGCACTTTCCGCCATAAATTAGTTGGCATTAGTGTTGGGTAAGTGTCTGGAGTGTTGGAAAAAAAGTTGCACAGCTGTCTGTGGAAATACAAACAAAGGAGAGGTAATTTATAAAGTTTAAAAATACATGGGTTATGTGGGCAAGCACGCGCTGTTCAAGTGCAATTTCGCTGTTTCGATAGTGTTGGTTAGTCCTGAAGAGTGTTGGAAAGCAATTTTAAGTATTAAAAGTACTGCACAGGCACTACTGAAATTTAAAGAAATTTCGCTTCAGAGTCAGAAAAACCCTTGTACAAATTTCCATCTATCTAAGGCCATCATCAAGTATGGAAGTGTGACTGCACCTATGCCACCTATCGACGTCCCTCGAGGGCGACCCCAATTTGTCACGCTGCTGTCGCTCGACCCCTTCCCTCTTCGGAGTGGAATGTACGTATAAATTAGTCCTGCGTCGTCGACTCTCATATCGGAGGGGCTCACGTTTCGGTCGTAAAAAACTGGAATTGCATGCGGTGCTGCTGCTAATTTGGCTAACGCTGGAGCTCTCCGGCTCTCTGACATATGTGCGGCCATATGCGTGGTGGCCCTAATAGACTACGCCGCTCGCTTGTGGTCATCCAGATACTGCAATGTCCTTTGACCTTCATGCTCATGAAATGGTTTATGAATGAGGTGTAGCGTGTGGGGCTACAATTATCGGGATGTGTGTGAAAGGTTGTTTAATGGCAGGGAATGGCATTGGGGATGGTCTCAATATTTCTATATAAATATTAGAGTAAAGAGCAACCTTGAAAGAGTGAAAGTAATTGAAGACAATTGCTGTGTAAAGTCGGAAAAATGTTTAATGATTTGAAAATAGGGAAAAATGGTAACTTCAATGAATTAATCCTGAATTTGTAACATCAAACAAAACTGATATAAAATTTGATATAATTTATACCAAATATGGTATCGCAAAGTAGCTTCAATGACATGTGGCTATACTACGAATCAAAAGCATTAATAAAAACATGATTGAGCAGTGTTGAACAACGCTGGTCTGAAGAACAGACTTGTGCAATGCCTAAGCAAGTTTAAATTGAAATTAAAATACATTCTGGTACACGATAGACCTCTTCCAATTAATATTTCTGGTCATTAAGCAGAACCTCCAACCGTCAGCCTGCCATGCAAAACAATGTGTATTCCATACCGTATACATTTCCCTTAGCCAGTGTTTGCCAACGTCAAAATTGCTGTATAGCTGAATATTTCAGAAAACATGAATCTGAATGCAATAGGAAAATACCAGCCCATGGCCCACTGGAAATATACCCATATGAAAAACATGAATGTACGTAACTATCATGCATGCCATGGGCTTTCTGCACAATTTTCCGATTTACCAGCCATTAGTAGTCATTCGAAATTTGGTTGCGTGCCCTGCTAGGGACTGTCCATGCACTGGCATGCCTGCCAGGGCACAATTAATGGCCACGCCCCAGAGTTTAGCCGTTCAGTGAAGGCCGGAAAATTCGATACTCCTCCCACCCATCAGGTCATATTTTTTGGGGGTAAAATTACCGCAAGTATTTTCATAAATAGTTGAATAGGCATAGGACCTGCCCTGCTGCCTGCCTGCCTGCCTGGATTCTATTGTTGGAGCCACTCTGGGGAACGCTTTTACGGTTTCGAAGTGAACATTTTGTTGCTATTTTCTGTCTGATTTTCTACCTGATACTTTGTGTGTGTGTTGTTAATGCCACTGTTACGAAAACGAGTACATACTTCCAAAAAGTTTTTAACTATTCATTTATAAGAGCAATTGGCATTTTCTGAGAATTCACATGCTGGGAAGGGGTCCAGGGAATTGCCCGAAATACGAGTAAGAGCAGACAGATAGGGCTGCTGTTGATTGGGAGAGGGAGAAGTTTTCCCCGGAACTGTCTCGCAAACTACTTGTTTCAAAGTGATTTTTGATTCGAGTTCTGAGAAATGCCCTTGTTCGGGAAATAATGAATGAAAGGTTTTCATGCATTGTGATTGCCAGTTGATTTTCATATTTATTTAGGATTATTTTCACTGGCCTCAGTATTCAGCAATACACAGATTCTAATCGATAATGGGCCTATTGACACGATAATGGACTGAGAGCTGACATTCAGCCCAGAAATATATGTACAATGTGAATATTATTACTGAAGTAAAAGTGAAAGATTTTTTATGTGAAGTTTGACATGTGCTGAATACAAGCCCTAATCCTAAAATGATAGTAAAGTAGGCGATCCTAAAAACTTGCACGCTACCCTGTACGGAGTTTCTCACCAGAGCTCAGTATCGTCGGAACAACTGAGCGGCAAGATCAAAATAGTAAAGTAAAGTATAAGTATTTAGTAGCGCTGGCTATACAAAAAATATTGTTTTTATTAATAACGCAAAATTTTGACTCCTTTATTTGTGTCAGTTACTGATAATGGGTATTCTTGAAGAAATTGCGAGCTACTTCAACTCAACGAATATCGAATTCATCTCAAAAATATACCATCAGATTTGGCACTATTTTCGCCCGCAGCCAGCTCCAGCTCTAGCTCCAGCTCCAGTTGAAAACGTCTTGGGTGACGATATTTGGATGAATACCGGCGACGTGGCGGCTGTGATAGTGTTGTTCGTATGCCTTGTTCGTATGGGAGTCGACGTGGTGGGACTAGTCAAAATGGCCAGACAACGACGCCATTTGAAGGCGTCGTTGCAACGTATACAGGATTCTGAGGACAGGATTCTGAGGGGCAGGAGGAGTAGAGAGGCGCCTTGAAAGATGGAGCAGGTCAAGTGGCTGAACTTGAGGATGCGCCTAACGAACTTGCTTTAGTTCCAATCACAAACGCAAACGATTCATTTATTCTACTACTCCAACTTAACAGTCGAATTTTGTTATATGTAAATAAATCTTCTAGCATCCTTTTGATGAATCAAATTCCAGCTGATCTTAAGACTTTCTTTAACGCTATCTTGACGATCCCTCCTTCGCACGTACTTGACTCGGCCACTCTATGGGTGAGAACGAGCGGTTTTCTGCTTATTAATGACCCCTTAACGATCGCGTTCACCCAAAGAAATCCGAGTACAGCTCTAATAAGGATGAAACACGGGTTGCACCATTGCATCGACATGCATCTTCTTGGGATGGTCGCAGATGCTCGAATTTCGAGTAAGAGTTGGATATAGGCCCTAAGAGCAGGGGTCGGTACGCAGACACTGACATGTTCTTAGTACGTTTGTGTGCGCAGACAACAGGCACGAAGCAACATGAGTCATTTTCTCTGCCGCGTCGCTACCGAGCAGAATAATGAAGCGTTCTGAGCATACGTCCGAAGCCCCAAAATTCATTTTCCCTGTCGCTGCGACATCGGAGTAGAATAACGAAGCCGCTTGTGCGCACGGCCAACGCTACACGAAGTTTTTACACTGTGTGTGTGCCGACTGCGCTGCTTCTTGAACTTTTCCTATGCACAGTGCATAGGACGCTGCCGGCTTCTGCTTTTGATCCTCATTTCTCAACAAGAATCGAAATGGTTCTACGAATGCATATTTGTAATTCCATGTCGGAAATATAACTTGGAACTCAGTTAGCTTTGAGCTGTGGATTAGGTACAACCGTTTCTATTTGTAAATGTAATTGTGAAGCTGAACCTAAAATTTAGAATTACATTAAATTAACCATATCAGGCACCGTCACAGAGTCACAGAAGGTTGAGCTGATGGAAGCCATAACGGAGCCGACATTTGACGACGCCATTGAGATGGCGTCGAGGCTGACCCTCACAGAGTCACGGAAGGTTGAGCTGAAGGAAGAAATGAAGCATGCGATACGTGTGGACAACACCTATGAGATGATTCACCAGATGACCAAGAAGTGCTTCAAGAAGTGCATCCACAAGCCGGGCAAGACCCTGGATGCCACCGACAAGCGTTGCATTGTGCAGTGCATGGGCCGCTGGATGGAATCCTGGAACTTGGTCTCGCACACCTACAGCAACCGCTTGCAATCGACTATGTCTGGGGATTCGGAGTGATGATCACGTCAAGTGTGCCCCTCCCCCACGCCATTAGGTGGCTAATGAAGGTGCAAGAGATACCTGACTGATTATAGGCTTGCAATAAATTTTAAAGTGTTGTGTAATTTCTTTAAAAGATGATCGAAATCAACTTAAATGTAGAAACTTTCCCGTTTTTAATGGTTTATATTGCTGCTAGAGATATCTCTAATTGTGTAGCTCCTGAGGCAGTGTTGCAAAGTATATAATTAGTTCTTTATGGATAGTTAATACATTTTAATAACTTATTTTGAACTTTTCTAAAAGTAAAACTTTCCAAAGAGTTTGGGTTTCACTGCTCTATAACACTTGAAAAGACAAGTTCTGAACAATACATTTTATTAATAGTTTCCATAATACCTTGCCTAATTACAAACTAAAGCCATCGAACAAGAATGGCTCGTAAATTCCCATTATTTCGTTGAACACTGTGCCCCAAACTACACATAATACAAGGAAGGTCCTGGTGCAAATCAGTGTGTGTCGGACAGTGTGTACCACCCACGTGCCCACGTTCCCATTCACATGACTGATTATTTATGTATGAATGACCCGGACACATCTGTGCACGACCCCCCGCATCTTCCTCTGTAACTGGAGCCGTGTGCACCTGGGCATCTGTGGAGCCATTTCAAGTTGTCAATTTGCAAATTTAGTTGCTGCTCGTGCAGCTCTCTCCGTGTGTGTGGCACGGTGTGGGTGCTGCTACTTCCAATTTATCCCATTAAGGCTTTTGATTAAAGTTGCTCAATTTGCATCGACTTGGAATTGTGTCCACCAATGGGCCAGAAATTTAGCATAGAGACAGAATTTAGTGGTTGCTATAGAATTAATGGTAGAATGAGTGTATCGAGCAGACAAATACCCTTTTAGTTCTGTGGAAAATATATTTAAATATAAATTACTCTTTAAATTCAATTAAATATGTTTATCAGAATGTCGATAAACGAGGAGAGGTTGTATTGTTTAGTGAAACACATCCATGAAGGGAAAGTGAGCCTTCTCCGGGTTTAGTAGATCCACCAAAAAGCAAACAGTCCCGGCCACACCCTCATACAGGCTGTAGGGTCTTTTGGGGACGCGAGCTTTCTGCTTGAACTCCTCGCAGGTCAGCAGCTCCATGAACTTGTGGGCCCTGTACAGGTAGATCATCTGGTGGGTCAGACGGAAGAGCAACAGAAACACGTAGCCATTGCCGGCCACACCATGACAGATACCAGGACCCTTGCGAAGGATACCCTTGCGCCACACAACATCGGCTGACCGTGTTAGGGCCATCAAGTACTTTGGATCCTGGAAGATCAAGTAGGCCTTGGCCATCAGATAGACAACACCGGGAGCACCGTGGCACCAGTGCACCCGCTTCTTCTCGCAACCCTCCTCCAGGGTCACAGGAAAGTTTCCATCGTCATCCTGCAGCGTGAGAATACAGTCAAGGGTGTGCTTGACGTCATGCAATACGTCTGAAGGAGCGGAGATGCCGAACAACGCCGATGCTGGAGCCTGGGAGTGCTCTTTGCGAAACCAGGGACTTTCGAGGAGCATCTGCAGAATGCCACAGAGTCCATGGGCGGCACCCAGATACTCCGTGCCATGATACTCGTACATCAGCGGCAAGTAGCAGTGGTTCTTGCTGCTGTACTCGCGCCCGCTCTTCATTATAATCTGGCAAACGGAGATCAAGTGCTCGTCAGGAATCGTCTTATCGGGCAGAATGTCGTTCAGCCAATAACAGCCGCTGAGATAGCCTGCCCGCCCCACTAGCATCTCATCGCATCCGCCGTCGTCTTCTCCTGAAGGCATGGCCGCTTTAAACTTCGCCAAGTCGTTCGACAGCTCCTTGGGGTCCTTGAGTGCCTCAGAGATGGCTGCGGACACCGCATAAATGCCAGCATTGCCACTGAGGAAGGAGTAGCTCTTCAGAGAGGAACGTTTCTTGAAGCGATCGGCATTCGCCTTGGCCTTGCGTATGAACGCCGATGCATGCTGCAAGGCTGTGGGGCAGATCTCACGGGTATGCTCGCTGCGAGACAGCTTCCAGAACATAAAGGCTATGCCGGCATTGCCCACATACAAGTCCCCGCGATCCTCACTGTGGGGCTTACAATTCTCCACGATGCTCTCCACGTAGGTGGAGATTAGGTCTTTGATGCGTTGCTCATCGCAGAGTAAACCGCAACCGGTTTCGCCCACACTTGGGAAATCTTGGTAGGGATTCTTGAGGTAGCGGACATTCATCTTCGTTTGCACAAGAGTAGAGTAAAGTACTGTTTGGATTTTGTATGCAAATAAATGTTTGTGTTTCTGAAGCAGAAAGATTTCTCTGAACTAAGAAATATTTGAAAAGAAAATCCAGGTATTCTATGTTATTAGTAAATGATTTCCTAAATAATTTAGACCCCGAAACGTATCCTTTGGTAACCGAATAACCTCGACGTACGTTGGCGTTTCTTTTGCTCTTGTGTTTGAGATTATAATTATATGAACATATGGTCTAACTTTCTAGCTCTTCATCTTTATAGAGTACTCTTTCAGTCGACTACCCTCAAAACATCCACAGTGTGCTGTTACCTATTTACTACCTGTTTACCTATTGCCTTGGCAATTCGGAGAGCCCTAGCCTGGCATATTTAATGACTTATTAATGGACAGAGGAGGAGCCTGCCAAACGGTGGGGCCTCCCAGCTCCAGAACTCCAAACTCCATGGCCAATTAGCAACTCAATGGGGCTGAAAATTGTGAAGTTGACTGCTTCGATACGTACGCCCCTTTTTGGGTGTTTTCCCCGCATCGAACAAACAAATCGAACGATTTGCACCCTTCGAGGTGCCAAGCATTGCTATCGATTGACCTACTCCTGAGGCTGAGGCACAAGTCGTAGCCGGGCAGGGGTCTGAGTGGTTTGAATCGGTTACTTACCCTGGAACCCTCCGATGTGGTTACGCAGGTGCCGCCATTGTAGCAGCCCAACTTGATGCAGTCAACATCTCCGGCCTTCTCCTCGGGCACACCACCAGCACCTGGACGTCCTCCACTGGCCACTGTGTTCGAGCCTTCGACCTCCTCGCTGCTCTCCGTGACCGGCTGCCTGGTCTGGGCCGGCGGCACTTCGGGCGTGCTGTAGACATGCTGCGTGGGCGGCGGCAGCGTTTGTGCGGATTGTGTGGATGGCGGCGTCGGTGGAATCGTTGGCGGTGGCAAAGTGGGAGGCGGCTGGGTGGGTGGCAATGTGGGAGCTGCAGTGGGAGGCATTGTAGGAGCCACTGTGGGTGGTTCCGTTGGTGGAGAAACAGGTCTTAGGGTCGGCAGAGGCATAGGTCTCTGGGTTGTTGGGGGCAGGGGCGGCGGCAATGTTGTTTCTGGCGGAATGTACGGCTCCGCTGTTGTCTCTAGTGCCGGCTGCTGTACTCCAATTAGATCCTCTGTTTGCATGGGCAATCCCGTGGTAATCTCCACCGGCATAGGCGTCGTAACAACCACATGTGGCGTGTGATGCGGATGGTAATGATGGTGATGGTGGTAGTCGTCGTCATCGATGGGCGTCGGCAGAGTGCTGACGATCTCTCCCGGCAGCCCTGTCGTCTCGTGCTCGTGATGGTGATGATGATGATGGTGGTGATGCGTGGGCGGCACTACCGTCGTTGGCATTAGCGTTGGAATGGTGGCATTGCTGTCCAGAATGGTCACCACAATGTGGGGCGTGTGCACCGTGGATAGCTCTATGGAAGGTGTCTCGTTTTCATCGGAGGAGGAGACTGTCGTGCCACGGAATGGTGGTTGGACTGTCGTGAACCTGCCAGCACTTGTCCGATGAGTGGTTATCAGAACCTCTGCCGGATATTCCGTAAAGAACGGCGCCGCCGTGGTGGAGACCTCTGTCCATAGATGGTGCGTGGACGTCGTCTCCTCCACGTCCAGTGGTGGCTCGGTGGCAAAGGTGGGTCTCGGCACTGGCACCGCACGGGATGTCGTCGTCTCCTGAGGATAGTATGGGGTTGGTGTGGGCGTGGCACTGCCATAATCCACAGAAATGCTCGTTTCGATGGTCGTCACACGCTGCACGAAGATCGGCCCCGCTGTGGTGGCCACGGGCTGCTGTTCCGCCGACTCCGAGCTTGACGAGGAGGAAGATGAGGCATAATCCACTGCGATGGTGATGCTGGGTGGTGCAGTGGGTCGCAATGTGGTGGCTTCTTCGCTGCCACTGGCACTTCCACTGCCACTCACCTCAAAGCGAGGGACAGTTGTGTACTCCTCGGATGTGACGACAACCTCTCCAGAGGATTCCGCCGATGAAGAAGTGGTTCGTGGACCACCAGGCAGAGGCGGCAGAGTGGTGTAGATGCTAGGTGTCTCCTCAGAGGAAGAGCCAGACGACGCTGGAGCACTGGTCCCTGGAGAGGCTGTGGTTCCTGGTTGAGGTCCTGGCTGTGGTTCAGGCACCTCTGGACCCACTGTGGTTTGCTCCACAGAAACACTGTGGCTACCACTCTCGGGTGGTGCCATTGTCAGTGGCTTAATCTCCACCGAAATCTCCTCCGAGGCAGCCTGCGCTTCAGTGGTTGTGGCAACAGGCGGCTCCACGGGCTCCATTGGCTCCATGGGCTCTTCGGGTATCTGCGGGGGCAAGGTCGTTTCTGGTGGCGTGACAGGCCGCACCGTGGGCGGTGCCATTGTGGAAGTCGTGGTTGTGGCACGTGTTGGTGGTGCCTGCGTGGCTGGTGCCGTATAATTGCAGTCCAAGGACTCCTCGCCCACCATCAGACACTCGCAGAGCATGCCCGTCAACAATGGGGGACAGGAGCAGGAGAAGGTATCCACGCCATCGATGCACACGCCACCATTCATGCAACGCGGCCCCAGCTGGCACTCGTCGTACTGGTACTCGCACTTCTCGCCATGATAGTCCGGGACACAGTAGCACGTCGGGATGCCCTCCTCCATGAGGCAGAGGGCATTGTTCTGGCAGGGATTGTCCGCACAGATGAGTATCTCCTCCTCGCAATTGATGCCCGTATAGCCCATGGGGCAGGCACAGGCATACGCCGCCAATTTATCCACACAAACGCCGCCGTTCTGACACGGCGACGACTCACACTCGTTGATCTCCTCCTGACAGATGCGTCCATGCCAGCCAGCAGGACAATCGCAGGTGAACTCCAGGCCAGGTCCTTCAATGCATTCACCACCATGCTGGCAGCGGGCACCGGTTCCTGGAATATGAGATACGACATGTTAAAAGGGTCACTCTCAGTCAGTTTCCCAGTGTCCCTTCATATATTATATTTCTCTATAGGTATCCGAGGCTTTTGTTCCTCATATTCATGTCCGACTTACCCGTATCGCAGACGGCCACATCCAGTTCACAGTGATCCCCCAGATAGCCCGGCTGGCAGCTGCAGATATAGCCATTAGTCCGGTCCCGACACTGCCCGCCATTCTGGCAGGGATTCGACATGCATTCATCGACATTCTCCTCACACTGGGATCCTGTAAGGAAATTGAAATTGAGAGGATGCATAAATGAAAGTCAAACGATTTTAATTATAAAATATGTATGCCATTCCATTCCATGGAATGATATTAATTTATTTATGGCTTCACTTTATTTGATATTGTTTTGAGGTTTAATTATTTTTGCCCGCATTATTTTTGCACAAGAATAATTGTTATTGTTTTGCGGCTTATTTATGGAATTTAATTGCATTTTTTGTATCTATTTCAATGCCGAATGTTGGTTATTATTTTGGTTGAAGAAATTTCAATTTTCGGGTTAAGAAACGGTGGAAAGAAAAACTGGTTTCCGTTTAAACACAAGCACAAACTATTTTAATTAATAACCAAAAGGGAAAGGAGTTTGCGTTTTCAATTTTCTCTTCAATAAAATCCTTTTCGATCCACAGGATAACCTCTTCTGACTTCAATTTCGTTGCGAATCAGTAGCTATCCTTCAGAACGTTCTCTATTCGAAACAAGTGCAATTGAATGACCTTTCATTACGCATTTACCAATGGAAATTTCTCTCTTTTACTCTCCAACCAATCTATCCATCTATCTATCTATCTGTATCTGTCTCCCCTATCCCCCCGTCGATATCTACTTTATTCCCCCGAAAAGGCATCAATGGCAATCAAAACACAACCAACAAGTGCTGATTTGGTTGCATGCAATCTAAACAATTCAAAAAGATATACCCACAGATACGAATGCACATGGAGATACTTTTTGTAGTGTGTGCGCGAGTATCTGTGTGTGCGAGTGTGTGGCAAATGGCTAAAATTTGTTGCTGTCTTTCAAAACTATCTGTATATGAAGTGGAAAAGTGTAAAAGCGAAAACAAGTGGAGGAATATTAAAGAGAGAAAAGTCTGAAATTGAATGCTCTTTCTTTGTGGGATTATCGGTTTAAAACTAGTTAGCAGATATTGAAGAGTGAACCAAAGAGGCTAAAAGCTGTAAAGGGAGAATAATTGAATTGAGATTTTATTGCTTAACCCTAAAAAAAAGATAGCTTAAATGCTAAAACTTTAACCTAAAACCTTCAACCATGGACATCAAATACTTTATCGATCAAAAACGCAATAACAAATTTTATGTTTTGAGCATGACCAGGCACGTTTTGTCTAAGACTGGGACCGAGAATCGGGTCTAATCATCAATCTCGGTATTGAGCATCAATTTGCTGTGGCATGCCCAAGACTGTGTACTTTGTTGTTAGATTCTTTGGACCGAAAATTCAAACTTCTCTGTGTCCCGTCAAAGACTGCATATTGAGGTGTAACGCCTTTTTATTACGAATTTAATTGATTTTGTTTTAATAAAGAGAAAACCTCGCACTCTTCTCATAATTAATTTGTCATTAAGCTACTCTAAAGATGCATTTAATTATTCTGAAACCAGAGGACACTAGATCCCATGTAATCTGAACTTGCAACCAACCAAAATAAAAATTAGTCCTTAATTTCTCTCTACAATGAAAGCAATTTTCGGTTCCTCCATTCATGTGGGATATGCCCAATTTCGAATAGAGTAAGCTGCCCAGCTAGCTGCAGCTGGGGGATATCTAGTTTGACAGCCAACAATGGCAACAAATGCTTGAAAATACTTTTCAATTTTCTGCTCAACAACTTGCAGCGACGTTGACTTGGTCTCTGCCTCAGTCCCATTTCCAAATTCCGAATTCCGAGTCAGAGCAGAGTCAGTGTTTTGCCAAAAGGCAGCAGCTGACATGCGGACAGGCGGACAGACAGCCAGCCAGCATACGACGAGTATCTGCTCTTTAGTGTGTGTGCGGGGGAGACACACGGGCGCCTCATGGTGAATGTTTTAGTTCTTCATCTCAAAGCTGCAACTGCAACTGCAACTGCAATGCGCTGCGTATGATATCATTCTCGTATGTGTCTATCTCTCTTCTTCTCCCTCTGTCGTCTTTTGTGTTTCTTTTGCAAAATTTATTGCCAGCGAAATATTTTGTACGGCTGAACTTTGGGTAGAATTTATTTGCCCGGCATAGAAAACGCCTTTTAGTTTGCTTACTGCCATCTTCCATCCACCTTCCTGGGGAAACTCGCTTGGCAACAAGTTGGCGAGAAATATGCTTAAAGTTTTTCCCCTCACCCTCTCTTTTTCTGGCCAAAAGTTTCCTCGTTTCGCCTATCTCTCAGAAGTGTCTGAGTCTGGGTCTGGAGGAAAACTTCCTCCTGAGCAGAAGAAAAGGCAAAACACTTCAAAGTGTCGAAACAAAAGTGTCAGAAAAAAGTCGGCGTGGAAATGCCTCTGCACTCTGCCCAAAATTAATGCCCCAAAAAACAAAAGAGAGTCTACTTAATTTAATGCAGAAAATTGCATCAACAGGGTGGGGGAGGCCATTCAGGGGCCAACAATTTATCACTCGAAGGACATAAATTCTGGAAATAGTACTCGTGTTTACACTGATGGACATCCAACTAGAAAAATAACAATAGAAGGCTGCACATTGAGACTAAGGGATACCCTGATAAGAGGCAGCTATATCGTGCTATATCATACGAATATCAGGTAGCCATCGAGGTGGCTCCAGCTATCATTCTCTTCTAAATTAGTGTGTTCATTGCACAGACAGAAAGATTAACATGTCTATAAGGACTTTGCCGTAGTACAGATCCTAATCAAGAATTAATAAAATAAACAAAGTATGTTGCCTGTTGCAAGCACTCGCACAAGTAGAATACACTCTCTCCAGCTTCCAGCTCTTCAAATACCGTGTATAAAGAGCACACACATGCCACACAGAACTGCAGCTGGCGAACAGTCATAAAAGATAAATGTGTGTGCCTGTGCCTGTGTCTATGAGGGGCGGGCCTTGTCTGGTTTATAATGCAACAATAATGTAAGTCTATGCAAATGATATGAGGAGACTGGTAGACAGGGAGCAACGAGAGCAACGAGCATATATTAAATTTGCATAAGCACTAAATCAACACAAAAACCGGGGGAACACAACCCAAAAGCAAAGAGGCCAAACGGACAGTGAGAGATGCCCAAATCCTGAAGAGTCCTCAAGAAGTGGAGGATGTCCGTTCGTGTCATTTGTTTGGCTTATGCCTTGGCTTGGCATTTGTATCTGCATTCGAGAAATATCGAATCAAACTATGTATGTATGTGCTTAGTTTTCTGTTCAACATTTTGATTGCATATTTCCGCAGACCAAATATGATTGCATTTGTCTTGTTGGTGTGCTGCTGTATATGATAATTTAAATGATAATTTTCATCTGAATTTCATATCATTAATTTATGTAGCAACACTTCTGGAAGTGTGTTTCTATTTGAGACTGCAAATTAGTTCAATTATGGCAGCTCCTAATGTTATGCTAGCCAAAGACTGGGCCTAAGAGGATTGACATTTCCAATTTGCAAATGTGGCTTTGCCCAAATTATTATTTGCCAGGACTTGCAGACTCGTCGACGTACGTATAATTTCTTGAAATTCGATGGAAACTTTAATTTACTGGTAAAGGCCAAATCTTATTTAGATTTTATCTTTTTTTGACATTCCCGAAGCTAAAAAACTAGAAGTATTTTCAGAACTTTAGGGGTACACTCTCAATCATCATCTGAAAACATTTATGCCATCATCAAACACTTTCAATATTTAACATATCATTTCTTGGGTGAATTATTTGTTTGGAATACACCCCATAAAAAAATAAATAAAAATCGCATACAAATTTATGGTTGGCAGGACACCAGGCTGTCCTGTTCTCTGGCTTACATTTCGATTGAGTAATGGATATGGCAGGACAGCCAGCAGCCTCGGACTGCTGCATGTGCCGTGGCACATTCTCGTATTTCATGGCGAGCAACAGCTTCAATTTCCCCCCCCATATTCTGACCATAAACTCCCATCAAGTCGGACTCTGGGAATCTCTGGCGGACATGGCATTGCACATTTCAATTTGTTTATGGCCGATAGGGCAAGCGAGGCAATCGCCTCTGCTTTATGTTATTTTACTGGACTTTAAAGTCGAATATTTCAATTTTCTTTATGGCTTGCTGTCCAATTTAAAACAGTTCCTCATCTGATGCTCAATTACGGATCTCTAATTTTGCTCATCTGCAGTGGCATAATTCACTTTATTGCGCATACGACATGTTGCACAAGAGTCAACAATTTTTTGTGCTACTGCTGCTGGTAAACTCTGAACGGGTTGTCTTGTCTGTTTTCTGTTTTTTTCTTTCTGTTTTTTTGCCCCCAAAGCAGACACATGAAATGTCACATTACGCTCCAATTCATGCACAAATACAGGAAGTGGTCAAGCAGAGAATGGGCCAGAGCATACCCGAGTAGGAGAAGCTCACTATACACGCACAGTTCTTAACCCACAATCGTGCCACACCAGCCTGCCTCGTAGCAACCCCCTTGTATATACATATATGTGTGTGATGGTCGGTGTCTGGGGCTACCTTTTCCTATTGCTTTGACGATGATTTCTGGTTTTTCTTGTTCATTGTTTTGGCTCCGTTTGTGGTTTCATCGAGGCCTGTGCAATACTTTTTCTTGCCAACTTCTCTCGGCCCTTCCCCTGCTATGTGTGAAGTCGTTAAAGTGAAAATCGATTTTCATTTTATTTCACCATGTGTGTGGGTCTGGTGCGAGGGTTGGCGTAGGATATGGGGGCGCTCTGGTCATTTCTGTGGGCACGGAAAAATGCCATGCTACACCCACTGCGCCGCAATCTACGGGCCATGTTTTATGAATGAATTTTTTCGAATTGGACGCACAATTCTCACTCCTTCTCCCACTGCATCGGTCTCTGTTTTCGTCCGCTTAATGGACGGAGCTTTGGTTGTCCGGGTTCCCTCTTTGGTTTTGGCTTTCCATTTGAGGATTTTCGACAGAAAAAAAACAGAACGTGGTACGCAATGCTTCACTTCGATTGTCGGAATATTTAAAAATAAACCATTAATCAAATTTTAAGTGTTGCTCAAATATTGATAACATTTGGTTTTGGTTGGACTCGGATATTGATAAATGTTTCTCCATAGAAAGAATGCATTGAATGAATAACTGCTCAAAAAAAAAAAAGATGTATTTCTAGTTGAAATTGACTTCTTTGACTTAAATCCCGAAATAGTATAATGTTTCTTGGTTTAAGTAAAAAAATATACCCAAATTTTTCTACACAACATTTTGTAGAAAAATATTAATCTCGAAAATACTATTTAAGCTATTATATATTATATTATATTATATATTATACTATTATATATTTTCTAAAAGACTTCAATGCATTCATTGTTAGTGAATAATTTTGATTTTAAATTTTATATCAGATATTTTCTGATTGATTTTGGTGACCCCGAACTATTTATATTATTTGCTTTCTTTATTTGTTTACATTATTTTTGATCTTTCCATATCAATTGATTAATTCTTCGTGGTTCAGAACAATTATACTTTTTTTTCATGAAGTTTTGATCTAATATATAGGTGTCGACCCTAACCCTATTGTTGACTCTAGGACTTCTTCTTTCTAGGATCATTATATTGCTTTTACATTTGATTGTACGTTAATCTATCTCTTGCTCTTTTGTGGTGATTTCAAATATAATATATTTGCCTGACTAATTGCTGGTGTAAATGTAAAGTATCTGGTTTCCCCTTAATTTTCTATTTAAACTTTTCTTATAACTTGTATTGATTTGTTGTGATCCCAGGACTTTTTCATTTCCATGACTAATGTTTAGCTGGAACTTTCTTTGTAATTGTAACTTATGATTGATTTTGGTGACCCCGATCTCACTCTCTCACTTACCATCCCACGAGCATCCTAGGGATTTGCTCAGAACTTTCCAATCTACACTCTTCCTACTCCCCATAACTTTTCTCCATTCATCTCGACGCTAGTCGTTTGCCATTTTTCTTTATTGTAAAGTTTTTTTTGCCTGTCATGGTACTCGTACTTTTGCTCCTTCATCGTTTTCTTGTTATATTTTCTTATTGTATTTTTTTCTGTGTTGCATGTTGTTGTGGCTGCTGGCAGCGAACTGTAAACATTTGTGCAACAAGGTACGAACATTTGTTTTGGCTTCGAGTCACAATAAACATGGCCATCGGACCCACCCCTCTGCCCTGTCCCATCCCTTGGTCCGCCCCAGGGAAAACCTCTACTCTATTTTTTCCCTTTGCTTCCCAGTCCTCTGCAGTCGATGCACAAATTGAAATTTGAATTTTATCTGCACACATTTTGTGCTTCTTATTTGCTTGTTACTTTTTCCCCCAAGAAGTATACAATATACGAATATCTATGTGTTCAGCGGAAGAGAGAGAAAGTGTCTGTGTGTGTGTGTGTGTGTGTGCATTCGAAATCTGGCATCGCTTATACTCGTAAAGGTGCATGAGTTGAAAATATTGCACATTTCGTTCCCATTTTATGCTTCCATATTCTGATGCTTCTTACCCTGCTCCGTCTTTTTCCAGCATTTCTCCTTCCTTTCTTCCGATGAAAGCAACTTTGAATGAATGCATAACTGAACGAATGAGTGCACTGCAACTGCAAACTGCATCGACTGCCAAACAAAGAGCAGGATTCGTTCTTAAATCATAATTAGGTGTAGGGGGAATTTCAGGACAAAGAATGATACGTGTTCGGGTATTGTGTGATTTGCTTAATCAACAGTTTTAGTTTGAAATGGAAAATGCTTTGAGTATTTTACATTTAAAAGGAACATTTTCTAGGGGAATCTTAGGTAAGGTCGTAAGATACTTTGACGGAAAGAGCGATGCTTGATTGGTTTGTGGACTTAATAAAAACAAGTAAAACAAGAGAATAGTCATCTGTTTTCTCTGTTTTACATGTCTTTTTGATAGTTTTTCCACCTTAGACTTCAGTAGCAAAACTGGTATCGAACGTGAATTCTTATCGATTTGGTGACCCCGATGTCTTCTAATACTTAACCTGTAAGGAAGAGTTTTATATATTTTTTACGATGTTTTAGTTGATACTTGTAATAGCTTATAATCGTAATATTATCAATGTCTGCAGAACATGGAAATCCCAAACTCATTGCCTATCATTTTTGGTGACCCCGACTTATGTAATTAATTTTTCTTTCTGGTATACTGTAGGTACTTTCTAAATTACTTATGAATTGAAGTTGGTGAAGAAACACTTCTTTACGAGTGTAAAAATGTAATGTAATCTTTTCGGTATATTTTCAATACCTTTTTTATAAGATACAAACTCCAAAGGGCTCTATACACTTTAGTTACAATTAAAATCCTCATTGAATTCCCATTTCTTTACCCAAAATAAATACAATGTATATTGGTTTATTCATTTCGAAATCTTCAATTATCCACACTAAGAATACCATTTAGCTTGTTAGAATTTGAGCCACGTCCCTACTGCAATTTGTATGCGGAACTAATCTCAGCCAGGTCTGAGCCAATCTATTATCATTGAATTGGGGGGTTTGGATTGGACAGCTCCTGCTTTTGGAAATCCATTGCCGTAAATCGCTGCTTGGGACCTGCGACAGTGAGCAATGAAATGCACTTTGGATTCATCTCCTGCTGATGCTGCAGCACATCTCCTTCCTCGTGCTTGGTGCTGCCTCATGCTGCTTTCAAATGCGTCGGGGAAACTAATCACGGTATCCATTCACTCAGCTATCCACACAGCCCCCAGTCGAAAATCCAGCGCCATTCATGTCACTCGTTTCGGGACCGGCACAGACGGGACCGGCGATCCAGTCACCAATTCAAATTCGCATATCTAAGGTGGGTGTGAATAGTGGCTCGGATTGAGATTGTGTGGGTCGTGGGTCGTGGCTCTGCACTTGAATGTCTTGTGGTGCGCATTGTTGCTCTTTCAATTGCTCCGTTTCCATTTTGGATACCCTAGAAGGGGGTATTATAGTACCCTCGTTTCGAACATAGCTTATTCCGTATACCTTTCATAAGAACAATGCATTTTAGGGTATCTAATGCTTCGCCACTCGCCACCTATTCTATTTTTTCTCGCCACTGCAAAAGAGGAAACCTTGCCACTGGCAGGGGACAATGAGAAGCCAGGCAGAGAGGCAGGGGGAAGGCATCACGAAAGAAGCTCATTTTCACGGCAATTTTCAGGCAAGGAGCTGCATAACCTCACACGTACATCTGCACATGTATTAGCGCGTTTAATTAATTGCATTTTGTACAACATTTCCCAGCTCTGATTTTCAGTTTTTTCCCTTCGGTTTTCTCCTCCCAGAAACCCCAACCCCAAGCCCAATTCGATTGAATTTTCCACCTTACAGAGAAATTTCTTTGGCTTTTACATTGAATTTGGGGTGGGTGGGGTGGTGTGGGGTGTGGTGGTGACGGAGCCTCTCTCTTGGCAATTTTCCATCGTGTGGCCCGGCAACGTTGCGTAAAATTAGAAAGTATTGTGTGTTGAAAGTTCAATGGGCAAATTTATGAGTGCGAAAATCGCATTTTCAGATTGCACAAAATCGAAGGCAAGCCTTGATAGAGTGAGATGTGTGTACCATGTGCACCAAATGTGCTAAGTGTGGGTGTTTTTCCCTTTCGGGTCTGTGAACTTATTAATTAACGAACTTCTGGCCCAAGGATCGATAAAAGGTGCTAGAAAAATACAGGGTAGTGGTAATTCCTTGGGCTTTTGGCTTTGTCTTTGACCTTAATCGAAAAATATTGTCAAGGATACAGAAAGTTTGTTTGTTTAGAAGGTGGGTAAATTGGGGAGGAAGCTAATAAAGTGTATGAGTGGGGTAACCAATATTCGGGCTAAGGCTGGTAAAGGGCACTGGGAGTACGTTCTCATTTTGATTGGAAAATCGTAATGAACAAAAGTTAATTAATTGAACGACCAACCAAATATTATGGAAAATCTAAGTTATAGTGCAGCTCTGCCATTTATTATAATACCCAGCTTAACTTTTTTTATAAACCGACTTACAACACCTTTAATTTAATGAAATATTTTTTCTCTTACAATAAAAACATATATTTTCCTATAACTGAACGAAAAAAGAGAAAAGGAGCTTACCCCCAGAGCTCTTAATTGAGGTGCACTTATTTTTTGTGATTTAAATCCAATTGAAGTTCGTTTTTTAGGCCAAACACTTTCCCATACCACAATTAAATCACATCTGCTGCAAAAAAAGCAAAAACCGAATGGCATTCGATTACACGGCTAATCCCAGGACCCATAATAAAGCATTTAAAAATATCTCACTCCCCACCCTTACGCCCTTACGCCCCTACGCCCTTAAAAGTTCATCAAACTCTGCTGTGGCTGTTGCTCTGCCATTATAAAATCAATAATATCATGAATATTTTAAGCTGTTGTTGGAAAACACACACACACACGCGCAAACACAGCAAAAATGAGAAACAAAACTAATTCCCAAAGGGCCATTGATTAGCTCTCTCTCCGCCCGCGGCACTCCAGAATGGGGACAATTCGGATTGGAAAATATACCAATACCATATATAGGATTCAGTCGCGTACAAATGGTGTGTGATTTCAATTGGGGGTAATTGAAATAAAAAATGTATGCGAATCGTTGAGTCATGTGATTGCATGCAAATTAAGGAAATACGAGTATTCAAGTGATTAAATCATGAAGGTCCCCACCTAAGCATTCACATTGGGATATAAATAAAAGGATGAACACAGAAGCAAATAATATTCATGTTTCATATTCTGATTAAAGAACGCATCAGCGAATGAGCAACCTGATGCTTGATTGAATGTACGGCTATCTTTGCCTGACTACATGAAAAAGTGCACAAAATTCGAGGGGTGAGAGTGCAATCAGATGTGCAGGAGCACACACAGGTGAACTCCTTTGGAACAGGTGCAAATTTATGCACACACACGCACACCGCTCAAAAGCCGCTGATGAAGCAGACATACTACAAAAAAGTATACCCAGGAAAATTACGATAAAATATCAAGTGAGTGCGGAAAAAACAGAGCGAAAATTGCACACAGAAACAAAAAAAAAAAAACACCGAGAAAAAGCGAGACGCGGCACAAACTGCATTTTGCTGCAATTTGAATGCATTTCCATATTAATACTCTATCCAGGAAGGGTATTCCTACTTGGGGAGGGAGTTTGCTGAAAGGGAAATGTGTTCGGCCATTGATTAGGGAGATTCTCTGCTTACGATGATTAATGATAGGGATCCGAATGATACCTTCAAATGCTATACCTACTACCTTCCAATGTTTGGCTCCCTATTGCTTTTCGAATCCCCCGAAAACTATGAATCACAAACCTCTCTTTTCGCTGACAGAGTATTCCCCGCTTCGCTCTGTCCAAGAACTTAGCCATTCCTTTATTCTCTTTTTTTATTGTTGATTTGCTGCATTTGCGTGAATGCGAAATGCGAAATTTCAATGGAGAATAGGCGCAGGAAGGACCGCCTTCCATTGCATTGTTTTCGCGCTGCAGTCTCGCTGCCGCTCCCTACGGCCTCCCTTCATCTCTCCATGGCGGCTGCTATGATTGCATAAAGGCCCGGATCCAAGGAGCCAAAGGACAAAGGCATGCCCAGCGCTTTGTTATTGGATTGCACGGGGAGTGCTGCTGCGTATGTAGAGCAAGGAGAGCAAGGTTAAGCTGTTGGGGATTGTAGCTCACACAGAGAAGACTGCGAATGTGCCTGTGTGTGTGTGGAGCCTGTACGATTGTAAATGTCTTCATTGCAATGTGGATCTTGAATGCCATAACTGAAGCGAACACCGCAAACAGCAGAGTCGAACAGATGCCGACAGATTCTCGGGGATTAACTGGCGGATTAGCGTGGATTTCTGTACGATTAGTCAGAGATGTATTCCCAGATAAACAGCTGGTGGGGGGAGGTAGATTAGACTGCAGGCGGGCTTCCTTCTCACAGAATCTTTAAGTGTATGAAGTTTATGCTTTAAAGTATTTCCTTTGATGTACTTTGTAATATTTCAATCCTCATAATTTCCTCTTCATTTCAGCTCCTTAGTAAGCCAGATTAACTAGGCCAACAGAGCAGCAAAGCCGCTGAAGAGATAAACGCAAAAACCGAATCAAAGGATCGCTGCGTTATCTTTAAAGAGGAAATCATAGAAAAGCCACACAAAGCACTGGTAAGTGGAACAGTGGAGAATCATGATCCACATTTGCAGCCCCGCTGCAGACCACTTCAAAAGGCATAAACCGGCGAACCCCCGCCACTCCACAAAAATCCAATAAAAGGGAAAGGCCTCCCAAAAATATGCGCAATGCAATGCAGAAGTCGGCGGAAGGCCAGAGAGGGGATGGAGGTGGCTCATAAAATTAATTAGAATATTGCTGTCTCTCTCTCTCTCCCCAGCATAACCTCGCGGTCTCTTTCATTTGCATTTGGAACATTTTTTTGTTAATCCCCCCGAAAAGGGGGTTTGGACCGGAAGGAGAGATGGGCGAGAGAGGTTTTTTTTTGCCAAGGTGAAAGCTTTCCAAAACTCAATGAGTGGTTAAATAATGCCCCGAGGCGTCTGTCCATCCTCTCGCCCAGAGCTCCCCAAAAACCCCCGTGTCATTACCCCCATTTTGCCCACCCACTTTTCCTCTTTGGAACTCCTTGCATCCGTTACTTTCGCTTTGTTTTCTTTTTGGAAAAACCCACACTCACCCACAACTCCATTCGTGCCATTGATGCAGTGCATTTCATTTAAAAATTCGAGCTGAATTTGTTTTCTTTTTAACTAAGTTCTTTATACCCTAGAAAGGGGTATATCTATTCTCTGTAGGCGTTTAAATTGTGGGGAAAGATCTTAAAAAATGTCCAAAATAGTTCAATAAATAACTTTACATTCATAGACATTGGACCACAGTATGTTAGGGTTTATTATAAGGATAGGGAGCTATATAGCTGGTCTAGGATTGATTGAAAAACATCCTCAATTGTGCAGTTTTATTGCATTTCTCATAGTCCATAATGTATACCTTAGTCCCCATATACGATCACAATAGATCAAAGACTACCGATTGATGTTATCATACATCTCCGACACCGACTTGTCCCATGAATTCCAGAAGCATTACATAGAGTAGAGTATCTAAAGTTTCAATCCCCCAAAAGCTGTACTTTCCTTCTGGTTTTATGGTATTTTATTTTTCCGTGAACTTTTTGCATAGTTTATGGCTTCATTTCCGACGATTCCGCGTGCCTTTGGCAAAAAATCTATTTATTATATATGTATGTGTGTGTGTGTGTGTGTGTGTGTGTATGTGTGTGTTTTGTATATAATTTTTTGTGCGGCCATTCTGGCCAAAAGCATATTTCCTTTTGCTCTCGTTTTGTGGCTCTGAATTTGTTATGCAATTTTTTGCTTTATTTAGATTTGAGTTTGTCTTTTTTCCGTGCTTTTTTGGGGAGCAATTTGCAAGGGAATCGCTTAGTTTCCTCTGTGAAAATCGGCGGAGAGTGGAGCGAGCATGGGAGCCTCGGGCAGGGGCTCCGCAGACTCCGCAGAGAGATTGCAGTGCATAATTTTATTTGTTTTTGTGTTGATTTTATTTGCAGTGCTTATGCTTTTGTGGGCCTTTGTTTTCCGCTCTTTATTCCACTGTATTTATGCTAAATTAATGCAATTGTTTCTGATTATCTGAAATGTTTTCTGGTGGAAAGGGGAAACTTTGCTAAACGTTCGCATGAGTGATGTGATTTTTGGCTTAAAATGGCACATTGGTGTGTGCAATATGTGATATTAATAGTGCTCACAATGGTGATATAGGGGAGAGAATGTGTTAACCGGGTCGTATGAGTAATGTGATGTATGGAAATCTTGTGTTCATTTGTCGGTTTCTCTGGCCTGACCTCTGCCACAACAATCCCACAAAATGATTGCCTTTTCTATGGATCTTAGATTTCATTTGATTAAATAAATCTTTTATATCCGTTTGTTCAAGCAAAATAATTTAATTTAATTAAAATTCATATGTGCCCGCTGGCAGCAAAGAAAATACAAATTCCATTTATCGTCTGACTTTCCATTGAAGAACTCTTCTTAATTAAAAACTGCATTTTCAATAACCTTGCCATTCCTTTCACATTATTCCCATTGAAATGTATGCAAGCAATCGACCGGAAAACACATGTATCTCATGTTTAGCTTAGACTCGAGAGATATTTAATTTATTCCCAAGACTCTTTTGGTCCAAACGAGTCACAGAATGGCCCTCTCTCTTAGCCACTGTCTACCTCTTCTGGTGGCTCTTTTAGCCTGATTGTTCAGCTGGCTTTCCCCCGTTGAACACTCATCAGCAAAGTTCTTGAACAAATTTGCTGCAATTTGTATTTCGGTTTCAGTTGGCGTTGATGCGACTACAGACACAGTTACATGTCACACCTATACGCTGGCTATAAATTTCACTAAATTTTATAAAGTCAACTGTGTGGCCAACACACACACAAACATCCACACACTCGGAGCCGGAGAGGAGTGAAGAAAGAAGAGTAAAAGGAAACTCACAGAGAGACACGAACGGACACTAAGTGCTTCTCACACGTAGCATAAGTAAATGTGTTTATGTGTACGCGGGGTGGGGTGGGGTCGTGTAGGGATGGGAGGGTGAAAAGTACGAGTACACGAAGCCAAAAGGATGAACATTAGATACATTCATGGTTAGACTTCCGTACTTGGCCAACACACACACACGCTCGGAGCAGTGGCTGTGGCAGCGGCGGCAGCAGTGGCAAGTGGCAAGTTAAGCACCCAACATTGACTAGCACAATAGACCACATTAAAGTTGGTTTGCCAGCCAAGGGATCTCCTGGTCCATGGTCCGTTTTGACGCCTTTGGAGATCTACTCTCTCAGGGTAGATTGTTTCTTTTTCTCCTTCTGCACTTTTCACATACCCTCCAACGGATATTGATATTATAAGGGAAAATGGGTTTTACGGATAAGTATTTGACGGACATTTCTGACAGGCAAGCTAGAAGTCCGAAGTGGAATAGGAATTATTGTTGTATGCGAAATGCTCAAGCCTGAAATGCTAGAGAATTGTTAACATTTCAAATGCAATCGAGTAACTCGAATGTCTTCAAAAGATTATCTCTACTTTGTAGCAGCTTCTGTTTTTATACAAAAATTTAAAAATAATCTTTACTTGTTTCTTATTCATAAATAAGAGATAGGAGAATTTTTTTATATTTTGTACACATTTGAAAAAAAGAGAGGATGCTGGTATATCTGGTATTTGTGTCATTATTTTACTCGTGTGGAGGCGAGTAAGTAAAGCTAGTGAGCCTGGGGTTGGTGCACCAGCGGATGAACGCCCAGCGGTCTTGTCTTTTAGTATAATATTATATTTTATAATATTTTTTATATTTTAACTTTATCCATAGCTTTGTATATGATTTAAACTTAGAATTTCAAAAAGAAATGCGGGGAAGGCATTCATTTAACTAACAGAATGCTGATTCTTAACTTCTGATCTTTAATCAATCCTATATTTCTTTAATTTTGAATATTTTATCTATTATTTTTCTCATAGGTATGTTATATCTCTCTCAACTGAAGTTAAGTTCCACTGCTTGGGTTAGGGTATTAAAAGCATCTCCACTTCAATGAGTCCACCATTTTCTTTTCGTTTGCTTTCCTTACTTTTGGATATTACTCTTTTTCCGTCCCCCCACACTTCCGCTCTGTGTCGGAGCACGCGTTACAGAAGAAGACCAGACAGACACATGTGTGAGCAAATGCCGGAGAAACAAGTAAAAACGGGCATTGTATGTTATATTTTTATTTTACACTATTTTTTTTTAACTTTTTCGTACTCCACCGCGTAAATTTTACAAATACGTTGGCGAGCAGGACGTAGAGGTCCTGGCAGGAATTTCTCTCTATTTGCAGGAGTACGCGTATCCCTATCTATCTGTCCGTCTGTATGTCCGTCTGTCCATGGGTGGGCGTCTGTGTCTGTCTGTGTTTGTGTATGTCTGGGAGCCGGGGCAAACTCCTTCTGGGTTTGTTTTTTATGTTGGCTTAATAAAAATACATTTTGCACGTGAACGTGGAACTGCAGGAGGTGGACAAAACTTCACCACTCCCACTTCAATCCACAGGCATACCTGGCCCGTGCCCGTGCCCCTCCCGTAACCCTTTATCCGAGGGCTTTGGCTCTCGTTGAGCCGTGCAGCGTTTTAGTTCCGTGCATTTTAGTTGGGTTCCCATATTCCATGGCGGATGCTGCTGCTACTGCTCCCAAAAATAAACCGCATACCCCCCACTCATGTATATGTATGTTTATATATATAGTATATCGTAGGTAGTAGTAGTAGTGGGAGACTTACCAGAAAATCCTTCCGGACACGTACAATTGTAGTAGGCCACACCGTCCACACATGTCCCGCCATTCTGACAGGGCCCCGACCAGCATTCGTCCCAATTCGTTTGGCACTGGATCCCTGTGTAGCCATCAATGCAGTAACACGAGTACGAGCTGTGTTGTTATCGTTGTTGTTATCGGAACACGTTAGTTTCGTTTTCGTTTTTGTTTTTGTTTTTCCATTTTTTCCATTTTGCCCATGTTTTTTTCGTAGGTGGAACGGAACGGTGTGTCAATGATGCATCAAACGTTGGGGAAAAAACACCGCACATAAAAGACATGGAACAAATATAGAAGGGGAGAGAGAGAGAAAGAGTGTGAGTGAGAGAGAGAATCATAGGTACAAGGAATAGCAAAGAAAAAAATGCTTTAGATAAAAATAGTTTCAGCAAATGGCACAATATGGGAGTACACAGAACCGAAGCGTACATGTACGATATGTAAGTACTCCTATCCGTACGTATAACGGTATACAACACGCCCAGACAATAACGCCAGTTTGTAGTAATTGAAGTGAAGGCACAGCAGCCCAAAACCAGGACCAGGCTAGAGATGGGAGCGTGAGAGTAATGGTATATCGAGAGGATCGTGATACCATAGAGTAGTCAAGGAAGTTATCAAAGGAGATTACTTCTAGGGAATGAATGTCATTGCATGTTATATATATTTTTGGGAACTCGTTAAGATTAGAGATGGTATCGCAAGATTGACGCATAAACGGGATCTGCCTTCTTGAGGCTTACGAATGCATTTTGAAACTATTCTAAAACATTGCACATTTTGGAATATAAATAAATTAGTTTAAGCTATCGAAATCCGTTTTGTAAGGATAAAAATTACACTTAATATAAGCACGAAAGAAAGAGAGAGAGCTAAGAACTTAAAGACTATGCAAATATTTGAATTATTGTCTTTTAGAGCAAGAATCGTAAGGTTTATAATGCCTAAAAGAAAAACTAAAAATCTGATCACTATTTTACAACTATTTTGAACTATATCACGTTTCTGGGAATTAGCTCACGCTGCCATCTCCATCGAATGAGTATTGAACCAATTGCAGGAAAGAGTACAATCAAAACTAAGAGCCATTGTTGAATGTCATTCATGAAGGATATATATTATATCTGTATATATATATTTCAATTTCAATGTACTTGTTTCTCTGAATTTTTTCTGTAAATATTGATCTTCCCACGCTCAAGATCTGCCACATCTCCCGCCACTTGCCAAATCCAAACCCAAACCGAAATGCACATCCATATCCTATAGCCTTTTGAGTGCAATAAACTTTGAGAGGCAGCGCCACATTACACTTGAGTAGTGGAAATAAATATTTGGTAGACATTGGGGATTGTGTTTCTTTCTGTTTTTTTTCGCCCATTTCATTGCCTAACCCACTGGCAAACCGAATCGAAATGGAAATGGGAATGCAAAGAGCAGAACAACAAATGTGTCAGGGGACCAGGGCTAAACAAGGCAAACATGGCAGGAGCTTCCGGAGGAGCAGAGGAGCAACAGCAGCAGCAGCAGCTTAATTAAAGAAGTTTTCTTACCTGTGAGCAGGGTACAGGTACAGAATGGGCAATGGGAGGCAGATCTCCACTGTTGTCCTTTATAATGGATTACATTAGGATGCAGAAGGCAACCCGGCTGCCAGTGCAGTCTATGTCTGTGTTCTCAGTTTGGGAGCTAAGTATGGAGATAAGCACCCAGACACACACTCGTACACGTACTCGTATATTGTTCTGTTGGTCTCTGGGCTGAAGAGAGCCCCTGAGATACAGCCTGATTACCGCCTTCGGTTAGACATCTTCACCCTGGAGACCATTTGATTTGTTGCCTTGGCAGGAACAATTGGGAAAATGACTATATAATGGCATGCGACTTGTGCTTGGATCACTCCTGGCATTTGGCAAGAAAGGGAATATCCCAATCGAAGAGTGGAAGGCCATCCAGTCGTACTATTGGGAATCGTACGAGGGGGCAGGGCTAATGGTTCTGTGACTGATTTTCAGTCTGAATGACTAAAGACTCTGCTTTAATTACTATTTTCCACTTGTTAAAACATCGCCTAAACCGTTGGCAATCTGTTCGCTTGATGGCCTGAGCAATTTGCTAAACAAATCTCAACCTTCCCTCAACTTTTATTGGAGTTTTGGCCACAGTTTTAAGAGGCAGCTCATAAAACAGTTAAAAGCGAGCTTTGCGAGCACATAAACCAAGATAAACCAATAAAATATCAATGTTCTCAGATACGGAATGGCTCCGCCTCCGCGTTTATCTCTGCTCCCGGGTCTGGTCTCGGGAGTCCGTCTGGCAACTTCGAAGTTGGTCGAAAACTATTCAGTTAATCCGTTTAAATCTCATGGCATCATGTTAAATTTAATTGCAGCTATAAATTCCGCTTGCCAGCACATAAACTTTCCTATCCATCCGCGGCCCCGATCCTTGGCCAATGTCTCGGGGAAACTGCAGGCGACGGAAACGGAAAACGGTTTCCCTTAGCTTTCTTCTGCTCTTCGCATTTCGCAGTTGACTTGCAGCTTTTGCGTATAAGAAGGAGGAAAAAAACATACATATCTTAACCGCTTTCCTTCCGTGGGGGGGTGGGAGATTAGCGGTCGCCTACATACATCGCGAAGTGAGCATGGAAAAAATAAAATGCCAGTTACTTAGTCGTATAAATGGCGTCAAGTAGAGCGATGGCAGTCCGTGAGGAAGGGTCCAACAGATGGAGCAGGGCGCTGAACAGATGGATAACTACATCTCCATCTCGCCATCTCTCCATCTCTTCCAACTTGTTTGTGCAATTGGCTATAGTCGGTGGTTGGGTGGCTGCTACCAAGTGGCAAGGTATGTGGCAGCTAAGCCTCAAAGTCTATCCCGCGCAGAATGGCTAAAGTGCAGCAATTTGAAATGTTTCCCTGATTTGAATTTGAAGTGAAATGAAGACTTGAGTGTTATTTTGAATAGATTTGCGGGGATTACCTTTGCTGGAGGATTTTCTGGATGATGGGGAGGGGAGTGAAAGAACTGCAGAAGATTGAACGAGGGAAACGAGGGAGCGAGTGCTTTAGTTAAATTTGCACACAAATTTGTTATTTTTGAGATACATTTATTAGTGTTTTGAATGCAACTAACTTATGGAATAAGAGTCTTCTTTTTGAAAGAAATACTCCATTGAGCACTTTGTATTTTATTATTTAGTTTTATTTAATGTTCATTGAATTTTATGAATATTTTTGCAACCCACATATAAAGATCAATACCACTCGAAATCGTTCCTCCATTTTCCTGACTTAATTTTCTTTTTCGCAAGAAAAGAAAATCGAATAATGAAAGCTTGGCCAATCCCTTGGCATATATGTATGTATGTGTGCACATATCTTGGCAGTAAATTTACCGCATTAAGAATGCACTTTGGCTCAGTCCAGGCCAGTTAATAATTTTTCCAGTTCCGTGCAATTGAAACCCACTCAACACACTCGGCTGCCACCCACCTCCCGCTATCCTCTGGCTGTGCCCCATGCCACACACTCGGAGTGGCCGCAACTTAACCCCATTTAAACGGGCATGCATTAAAAACTGTGAGGGATGAGAATGGGGTCGGGAGGGGGGTGGGGGGTCAGAACCCTGGGGCTGAAAACAGGAGCGTGTGCAGCAGATGGCCGTGGCATAGGATGAGAATATCTGCGGGAAATTCATTTCCCTGCAAAGTGGCGGCATCAACATGTTGGCCAGCCATCGAGGGATGCTCCTGCGAGTGTGGTATGGAAAAAGGGAAACCATGGAATGGGAATTGAAGCTGGAACCACTCCTGGATGCTGGATGCTCAAGTGGCGCAAGTTTATTGCCACTCGAAATGTGTTGGACGGGGGTTTATTGGTCGCCGTCCTGGCGATAATAAGCACAGAATGTGCAGGGAGCACCAGGACTCGCCCCGAGAGGCCGACACCCTAAAATCAAATGCAATTTCATCCAGGAGATGACAACCTGCTCGAGAGGGAAGGTGATCTATCGCGAAGGAATGGGACATATAAATAGCTTTCACTCGGTCTTATGCTAATCAGAATGGTATCGATGAAAAGGACACACAGATTATTCCATTGGGTAGTAGAGGGAGCCCTCGGAGCCCTCTTCCTTGATTAGGTGGAGATTGCTTAGGGGATAAGGGCCTCAATTGGTTTACAAAATGTATCTATCTTCTAGGAAAACATTCACTCTACTTGAGCTTTAAATGATTATTTAGTTTTCATACTATTGACCAACAAAAAACATTCTTCTAAAGCGATCTCTTCGATTTCTAAGGTTTACTAGGATTGCTGGTTATTTGCTGTTCTTGATTTCTCTGTTTTCCTTGAACCAAAACATATTTGTTCGATTTGAACACGATTATCTTCTCTCCAGCCGGAAGGCACGACTCTTCCGCTTACATTTCCCATCTCTATCCCTCAGGAGTAGGGATTTGCCTTAGGAGTAAAGGGAGTAAGTGGAGGAGAACTCACCTGTTCAGGCCATCGATGCATACGCCAAACACACAGGGATTGCTGAGGCAGGCAAATCCGGCCTGGCCGCCACCCACCAGGAGGCCCAGGCATAAGCCGAGGAGCAGCAGCAGCCTGGAGTGGAAGCTGCCGCCGCCCCCGCCGCACTTTGCTAATATCCTTAATGTCCAGGCAGAGTTTAATCTTGAAGTTGGTGCAGTTGGTGCTGTTTCCAGGCAGCAGGATACTGGGGCTGCTGCCGTTTGAGATGGAGATGGAATTGTTGTAGTGGTTGTTATCGTTGGTTTTTCTATTGTTGTTGCTTCTGTTGCTGTGGTTCTTGTCGTTGGCATCTTTTGCAGGTGGTTTCGTTGCATATCCGTTGCTGGTTGCTTCTGGGTGGTGGCAGTCAGGCCCGTGGTGGTGCAACCGTTTGCTGTCAGCGGTGTGGCAGCTCGGGCATCCTCTCTCGCCTGCTCCGCCACCTCCTTCTCCTCGTCTGGCTGCTGCTGCTGCAGCTGCAGCAGAAGGGGGCGTCTGCGCCCGATTTCGCGTCTCATTTGAGGCGATTCCTCCATTGTCTGTTTATCAATCTGAATCACGTTGATCATACGCCCAGTGGGTCTTGACAACCGCTTTTGATTGATGCTCCTGCTGCTTCTGCTGTGGCTGCTCCTTGAGCTGCCTTCCACTTGGGTGTCCTTGTTCTTGTCCTTGTTGTTGCTGCTCGTCAATCCGCTTAAGTGCTTTATTAGTTCTCATTGTTTGCCCCCAACAATTGTTTGTATTTCGATGGACATCCCCACATCCGGATCCACTCCTCTCCCTGCTTATCCTAGTGCGTTGCTCCTTGAATGCAATCTGCGTCGCCTTCGCATCCTCAGCATTCTTGTTTATGATTTTCCCCTCCTCCTCCTCTTGCTCTTTCTCGTCCTGTTGCTTTCTCCTTTGTCCTATCTCCTTCTTTGTTATTTGCTATCTGGAAAAAAGCGAAGAGAAAACTTCATGAATATTCCGGAAATTATTTGCTCAACAATTTGGTTAGATCTTGTGCATTCTGGTTAAAATTGTAGCCAGGGCAATTAAATGTTTAAACGGATTTGTTGCCAAAGGATTTGGGGATACAGCTAAAGGGTTCAAATTGGGAACAAGTAAGAGAGGCCAGCAGAAGGTTTTCAGGGGTGAAGCTTTACTTCCCAATGTTTGGATGGATTTTCTTTGAGACTATGAGCTATTCAGACGAAGAATCGAATATAGTAGTCGTCAGATTTCAATCAATCTTGGTTGAAATGCTTATAAACATATAAAACTGAAATTTGTAATGTTTTATTGGAGTATCTAAGGACAAAAGGAAGATATACCCATTCTGTAATAGATTAAAATTATGAAATGCATGTTCTAAATATCAGTTGGATTATCTTTGGTAATAAACTATTCGACATGGTTATCTGAATGTATTAAAATTAATTATAACTATTTAAAAATATACGAATATCTTACAATGCGCGTTTGGCAGATGGCATTGGATACAAATCCAGTTTTACTGAGTTAGGAATAAACTTATTAGACTGATATTTGCTTGGTTTATCTTAGGAAGCCTTTCATCAGCATACAGTATAATAATCCCAACTTTAGTTCTGCTTTTAGGATTCCTCTAGGTATGTGTTTAAAGCGTTTTCTAAGCTTCTTATTTGTATTTAAATTCCAAATAGTCCCCGAAAAATTCTGTGCCAAAATGCAGCTACAATAATCTCTCGAAAAAGAGTTTCGAGTTCTCTGGTATCTCTTGAATAAACAATAGCCTTAAACTGCCAAAGCTTTTCCCCTCATTTTCAGACAGTTGAAATCGCTGTGTCCTGTCCTCTGAAATCTGAATGCGCACAACTAATCCATAATGCCGCCATGTGGCTGGCTTTCCATTTCATTACATTTCACTCTGGTGGATGGCCCCCAGATGTGGAAGTGCTCCCATCACACATGTGTCAAAATAAACCCCAGAACTTGGACATATCGTACATATGTTGGATGGTGCGAGGGGATAGTGGGGTTGGGATTGGGGTTTTGGGCACTTGGCTGTTTAGCTATTAAAACGCTGGTCAGTGAGGGATTTGGAGTGGAGAAATCCCAGTTCCAGTGCCAGTTCCAGTCCCAGTCACATGTGCAGTAAGCTGTTCAAAAGTTAGCAACAATTTTGGGAACTCTTTTTTTCTTTTTGGCTGGGATTTTATTCTATTCCTCTCTGGTTTTTGAATGCTTCTCTTCGGATTTTTTTTTTGCATTGCGAATAGAGAATAAATATGTACTTTTTATGGTTGCCACAGAAAATGCACAGACAGCTCTCGTGACAAGTTCAAAATTGAAACCAGCTACGGACTCTGCACGTCAATTAAGGACGAAGCGCCCAGGCACCGGACATGTGCCATGGCAACTGCACAAAACGCAACCGAGAATGAGGGCAAAAAAAACAGAAAAGGAGGGCCAGGATCAGGACTAGCACCCAGACGACCAGACAACCAGGCAACGCCCCATAACTTGACTGCATCATCAACATAAATCCGACTTAACTTCGGCAATGGCCGGCAGTTGTTGGGAATACGAATGCTGGCCGTAATGTGTGGCCGTATTGTTTGAGAGCCAATGGCTGAAAACGATATGGCCAACGTCAGTCATAATGTTTGGGATTATATCTTGGTGAAGGCTTGCTCTTCCTTCTATCTGCAATCTGCCTTTGCCATCTTCCATCTTCAAGTGGAAATTAGTGTCGTTCTCCTGAATTGAAAGATGTTGCAACGTTGACTGACTCTGCACTAAACTAAAACACATACATGTACGTGTGCGAGTACGAGTCCTCATGCTCTGCTATCGTTAGAATAACTAGGACAAACACACACACACAATCACACAGTAGTCGTAACCGTTAGGCAATAGATCCTGATGATGCTGATGAGGCTCTCGTTGTCCCATCAGCAACTGCATTGTCAAGGGGCCAACAACAAAGGAGCACAAAAAACAACAGCAATATCTGATATGGCCATGGCAGCCAAAGGGGGGCGGTGGCCCGTGCAGCTGCATGGGTTTACCTGTTTGGAGGTATCATCACATGGCCGGCTGACGACAGGCGGAGACGGACGGACGGACGGACGGACTCTGGGCTGTGCGGCCTCGGAGAATGAATGAATTTAGCCTGTAAACACAGCGACACAGCACGAAATGCGCACGAACGGAAAGGCTCGCTCTCACAACTGGCCAAGAGCCAAGTGGAGCAGGCAGCCGGCAGCGGGGACCAGGGAGCATGAAGAGGCAATCTCGAATTGCCAGGAGATGCCTGAAAGTTGTTCAAGTTACAGAGAGAGGACATTGTCGAGTGTTTGGTTCTCCTCCCACGATGATGACGATGATGGTGTTGAGTGGCGCCTCGAAAGCACCCACCCATCTGCCACCCACCCAGCACCACCGCCGCCGCCGTTGAGGGAAGACCATTCAACACTGAACAAACAAAATGTTGTCCACTTTTGTGCTAGAACCAATTGGGAATTGTATGCATTACCACTGAAAAATTGGCCGCTAGCAACGATTCGTATTGCACATTTCAAGGACAGCATTTTGATCTTTGTTTTTCATACATTTTCCTCACAGTATCTGGCAAATGTCAACTGGCAAATGTCATCAAATTGCTTGCACCTGCAGCACACATTTTTCGGTGGAAATATTTTAACTAGCGCATAAAAGCCAAAACGTTTTCATGCTGAAAAGCCACGTCAACCTGAACGGAGCCCCAACCCCAAACGAAGACAGAAGGAAACCCAACTCAAGGGAACCGAGAACATTCCGGGTTCTAGATGTTACTGTTTTTATTGTTCCGGCCGGGGCTGCTGCTGCTGTTTCTGTTTGCTTTTTATGGCATTTGCAGAAACTGCAACTTTGTGGACGTCGAATTGGTGTGGCGTTGGGGATAAGGCGGCAAGGGCCTGGGGGTAGTCCGAGGAGCCTGGGGATTTGTCATTAACGTGAGCCATTTGCCGACTCTGTGTCGACATAATGCTGCAGATTTTCATCCTGAAATGGAAGACGTTGCCAGACTGCTGCCACTGCCACTGCTGCTGCTGCTGCTGCAGGCTGTCCTCATTCATTACCATTCGCTTTTAGCCGTCAGGAATTTGATGACATTAATGAATGGGCCCTGTTAGGCAATGTGTAATCTGGTGGGGTAATTATAAGCAGGTTCTCTCGATAATGATGATGATGATGGGCAGCCAGAAACTGGAGAAAGGACTTTCCGGAAGATACACAGAAAGTGGAAAAGATAAATGACCAAATAATGGATGTGATTGATTGTTGTGTGAATTACAGTGTAGTCTAGTCGAAAAGAGGTAATTTGCAAGGCTGATAATGGCCCAAAGGTAATCGAATTACCTTTAATTTGAACGTAAAGGAAGGAACTTTGTTGGTAATTGATTTCCAGCAATCTATTGAAATTGAACTACTTTGTAGATGAGTAGCATACGGGGAATGATATATAAGCAACACCTTTCTAGAGTGTATTTTTTCAACAAATGTATTATTTGTTTCCCCTAAAATTATTCTTTGTATTTTAAGACTTATGCATGTTTATTTGTTTATTTGCAATTTTTGTAGTCAGAGAAATTTGCGTGCATAAATTTTAATTAAATTGTCAAGATTTGCTCTTGTCGGCCAATTTATGCAAAGCGACGGCAAGTAAACAACTGCTTCTCGACGGAAAAAAGTTAACTTGGAATATGCGGAGACAGCAGAAACTGATAGAAAGAGTGAGAGAGGATGGAGAGAGGAATGTAGGCAAAGCTTTTCCTCACCCTGTTATGCTCTCCCTCTCTCCCTTTGGCAGTCTCCCTCTATGTTCTCCCTCTATGTTGTTAATTAATTCTGACAAATATTGCGCAAATATTTGGAAAAACTCAAAAGCCAACAACAGACAAGTGCCATTGTCTTAGGAGGCTGTTCCGGGTTTCAGTTTCACGAAAAGTCGCTTAAAGGGCTACTCGTATTAAGCCTATTTAGTAAATGTGTTGCTTCTATTAAATTTAGATCTATTACAATACTGGAATCTTTAATGTATAAAGACTAGAATTACTCCTCTTCGATAGCTTCAAATATTTTAAAAGAAATGTAAAAACTTAGCCGTGGGTTAAATTGTAATATTTCAAAAGTAAATCTTTTGATTTTCATTCGTACTGAAATTGTAAAATTAGTCGGAAACTGGAACACGTTTCGGTTTCTTGAGAAAAAGCCTAAAAGTAGGCATCACATAATGAAGCTCGCGATATGCCAAGTCCTTGAAGCACTCAGGATCTTCTGTATGCAGATTATGTCTCCGCATGTCTGCCTATGTGTGTGTGTGTGTGTATCTGTGTGCCGTAATATGGAGCGCGTGAAAATCGATGGCCAAAAATAAACAACAGGCAACGGCACACAATGATAGGTGGACACACATACATACATGCATGCTCGTACACACACATGTTAAAATAATTAACTTGTCTTTGACAAGACATATGAGTAAACACATTCCACTTTCTCTCAGTCACTCTCTCTTTGGAACTCTCTCTGGCTCCCGCTCTCTCTGTCTGTCTGTTAATAAAACACGCCATGTTTGCAGTGCACAAATACAATTACCTTTAAGTACGAGTACCCCCACCGTACTGTCGCACCGAGTACCCCTTCCCTTTGGTCAAACACGTGCCAGTCCATGGCACCAGTTCCGTTTGCTTAATACGATTACATGGCCTTACCCATCCCCAGCACCATTCATGCTTTTCCAGCAGCAGCAGCAGCACCACCCCCCGCTCATAGTCCCCTTCTACCAAAAACATACACTATAAGAAGTTGGACCAAAGCGTGGTCATAGCTCTCGACTATAAAATACTTGCTACTCGGGAAATTCCGACACAAATCTCTTATAATGAGTCAAAGAAAAGTGGTAACAATACCAAAGAGAAGTGTGATTGCTTCTCTATAAGGATAATATACATACTATATTGGTGCCAAATCTATAATCTATACATTCAAAGTATATCTTACCATAGGTTTTCCACTCCCAATGATGTGGAGTTTAAGGAATGAAGTCTTGAGAGTTTAATTAATCTCTCACCTCCCCACAAACGAAGTTCTATCCGGTCGTTGCATCCCCCTCCAGAGGGGCTAAACTGAACAATGGAAATTGTTTTCCTAATTCTTTTTTATCACAAAACTATCTTACACTTAACGGAATATAAGTTTGTTCCATTTCTGCATTGCAAACGTCTGATCAACCTTGTAGATACCCTTGTAGGGTACAAAGGGTACAGTAGACTAAACAAAGCAGCTGGCCAACTGCTGCTACTGCTGCTACTGCTGCTGCCACAAACGTGACGCTGGCCAAGGGATGGACGTAACGAGGGGGGGTTGGGGAAACAGTTAGCATGTTGGTTGGAGGGCGTGGGCCCTGCTGCTGTTCTCCTTCTTGTTTGCTGCTGCTTTTATGGGTCGTTATAATTAATTGACTTAAATCAATTTCTGACTTTGAAGCATACATATTCGTGAGCGTTTCCCTGTCACAGTTGCTGCTGATGATGTTGAAAATGTATTTCATAACTCATACGCAGTGTCGGTTATGCTACATATATAAGGAGGTCCAGCTACCATAATATCTCAAAAATATTACTACAACTAATGACATCATCTGGTAGAAGGATGTGGTACTTGGAATTAGGGTTTGGAGCGGGCAAAATACAATTCATTAGATTATGAGTACAGGAAAAGCATTCACTGGAAGACAGTCAAATGAGAATTTCCAGCAAAAAGATTGCAAAGTATTGCTGCCTCTCCCCTGCATATCCTTAATTCAATCTTCACTTTAACATTCCATTTCCCATTCAATATCCCCGTTTTGCATTTAGTTTTTTGGCCTCCAAAAAGCTAAGACCCCTTTTCCCTGCAGGACACAAGTACTTTTTGCTCAGGCTTTCTTTCACTTCTGGAATTCTTTTTCCTCTTGGTTGAGAGCACCGTGGAAGAAGGATATCGGGCGACATCCGTTGCCTAGGAAGTTCAAAGCTGGCTAGATATATGACTGCCATATCCTGAGCTGCATCTGCGTCAGCTGGGAGATTAAGTGTCAGCACGCGCTATCCTCACACACACATACACACACAGAACACACACAGCAAGGAAGAAGCAAACGAAATACACACATACAGAACACACAGCGAGGACGATACAAGCCGAAGATTGCGCATACGCCACATGGCCGCATGGTCTTGACTTTGGCTATTTTTTTATACCCCGCTATTTGCAGAAGACAACGAGTGTGCTGCATTTGAGGCACAAAATGCCACCAAAAGCCCTATGCAATTTCAATGTGTAATAGATTAAAAACCCCATTGTGTTCATAATTTCAAAGATATAAAACTCTAGAATTGTGCAGGAAAAATTATGATTTTATCGACTTTTCCTGTGGCTCCCTTTCTCATACATTTCTGAGGTATCTTTTAGTCGAAATATCTTTGATTTTTTGCTTTCTTTTAGCTGCTCATTCGCCCTCCTCCCCATCCTCCTTTTGCTGACCCAGCGCTTGCCTTTCCCCCCATTAACATTGTTTGGCTCCCATTCTTTGTTTTCTAAATGTGTTTTAAAAATGTTTCGAAAATTGTCGTTGATTTTCCTTGGGCCTTGCCTTTCCTTTTTTTCTGCTGTCTGCTGTTTGCCTTTTTCCTCTCTGCCGCTCGAGGGGAGTCTGTGGGGGGCTGTGTAAACACATTTATGTATGTTGGGTACGATATGGTATGGCATGGAGAATCGGTGTGGCATCGTTCCGAATATTTATTAAAGCAATCTGTGCTGCCTGCAGATTTATTTAAGCGTATTTGTCTTGCAATTTATACACATCGCGTTGCATTGCGGGGGACACTCGTATAGTTGTGTATTTTTTGGGGGGAGCTTCATTTATGTGTGCCATGTGGCGCAACCGATTCAATAAACGTAAATAGAAAGTAAATTGGTTATTGCAACATTTGTCTGACAGCAGTTTAGAGGTGGGGTTCGAGTTCGAGTGGGTGGTTAATGGGGTGTCCTTGAGGTGTAGTTGTTGCACCATTGCTTCGATTGGCTTAAACGCTTTGAATAACCCCCAAACTTATCGGGTTTGGTCAATTACCTATTCAATTTGCTGAGATTATTGCTTCGGTCTTAAGACATTAGCTTTTGATTGCACCCAAGACTCTCCTGGTCAAATATTAATTTCGTTTGAGAGGAATTCGGGGCTTAAATTAATGCCTAAACCAAAGCTTAAATGAAAGATAATTGTGCACCAGCAATGGAATTTACCTTAAACGTTTTAAGTACACTTCTAATTTACATGACTATTTTTTTCGGAATATTTTTCATTGAATTTCGTCCTGAATATTCAATTGGATTTTCTCTTAAAAAATGTAATTAAACTTGACTCCCAAGAAACTCTGGCTTACCTTTGCCACATATCTTTATTTACCTTTTATTCAATTTGTAATCAACTTTTTGTATATTTGCTCAACTTTTTGACTTGGTTTTTTCATCTTCAATTCGAAAGAAAATTCGAGCTAAAACTGTATTTATGGGCAATTTTTGTGGAATGACTTTTCTGATTTATATTTTCTTTATGGCTGTTTGCTTTTGACTATCAAAAATCAATATTCGAATGAAATATGGTCGGCAAATGCTCATAGGCTAAAATGTGGACTATGCCTCTCCCCCTCTCTCTCCCTCTCTCACTCTGTTCCTAATCCGCATGGACTACTTTTCCAGGAACAGAAAGTAGTCCACTTTGAGGTGGTCGTCTCTCCACTCCCCCTGAAACTATCACTGCCCCCCGCCCCGAAAGCTTCGAATTCCCTCACTCGCTTTAAGTACTGCTGTGTCTTCCTCCTGCACTTGCCTCCTTGTTGCCACACCACAACAGAAAATCACACCGCAACATCGCAAATGCAATAAATGGAGCCAAACACACAAATGTGGCATAAACAACACAAAGAAGCCGGAGGAGGGGGGCTGGGGGCTAACAGCAGCCACTGCTGGGGCATGGTTCATGGGGGCATGGGGCAAGTGGGGCGGCTACTGTTGGGGGATAGACAGAGGGCATCGGCATGGATACATCGATTATACAAGTGGCCGGAAAACCAAGCCAAATCGTGGGCGGAGATAGCTCGACTCCTCTTTCTTCTACGGCTTTCATCTACTGCTTCTTCTTCTTCTGCTTCTCTCTCTCTCTCTCTCTTTATGTGTCTGTGCGTGAGTGTCTGTGAATGTAGTTGCGGCCCTATGTAAAAATGTTGCATGCTTTCAGGCGGAAAAAAACATTTTCCACATTTTTCGGTAGTGGTAATAAAAGTTTTTATCGCTTTAAATGAAAATTGTTCGCATCCGCAATGTGGATTTTTCTCTCTCTATCTCTTTCTCTCTTTCAGTCTGGTTGCTGCAGTTGTCGCTGTGTTTATTATACCCTTACAGAGAGAGGGAGATAGAAAGAGGGAGAGGGAATTATAATTTTGATCAGATACTTGTTTTTCTGCCCTCATAAGTTTATAAGTGGGCATCGTCAAGATCGGATCACCATATTACACAACATTATGGATCCAAACGGGTCTAAAATCTATTCAAACTTTAAAAAACTTTCTTACATATTCGAAATAAGATTTAAACTAACGTTAAATATAGTAAAAATCAAATGACAAGCGTATCCAAAAGTTCCTTTACTCGAATATACACTTTCTTTTATGTTTTTATTGCCTGTTCCGCCTTGTTTTTGTTTATTAGAGAGGGAGGAACCTCCCCTCCTTTGACGCCCTCGAATTGTACCAGTGGGCGTGGCTCGTTGTTGGCATTTGTGTGCTGCCTGCCGCTTGCAATTGTAATTAAAATTGTGCAACTTAAGTAAATGCCTGGGCGCCATATTTATGTGGGTGACTGTAATTGCATGCGAGTCGCATCCCCTCCCCTCCCCTCCCACACCAGGGAAGGGGGAAACAGACACTGTGTTTGTGCTGGCAAATGAGTAGAAAATTGAGTTAATTTAAATGCAGTGAAAATTGGTTCGTTTTCGGGGAAAACTTTCGCCAAGTGAAATGTAATGTTTGTTTTTGGCAGAAAACAAGATAATTTCGCAAAGAAAATGGATTTTTGTTTTATTTTCTCTGGCTATGTTTAAAGGAGATTTGGTGGCTGGAAATAAATTGGCAAAGAAAAGTTTTGGAAGATGTTTTGGGCAATATGTACTTTAAATTTAATGTAAGCATCGTTTCGGGATGGGCTAAGGGAGAGCGTGGATGATGTAGGAAATAAAATATATATCTTAGTATATAAAAATAGGAATTTTTAATGAAAATAATTGCATTGAATAATACTTATACTCGTAGATATGGTTAGGTAACTTTCATATTAAAAGTGTATATATTTATTTGATATAAAAGCTAAAGAACTGTAGCAAATATGTGTGATATCCTTGGTTCCTGATCAAAGGAATGTTTTGGTAAGTTTGGTACAATTTGGAGCCATCCTTACTATTATTTTCATTTATTAATTATGATTCTAAAGGTCTGTTCTTTAATCATTTTGAATGGCCCAAAAGTTGCCATGCCAATAATTCCAAAGATATATAATTTTTCTACGAAAACCTTAACGAACTAAAAAAGTATTTCTTAAAAGAGACTAAAGTGTTAAAAAAAGGGAAAACATAGTGAAATAATATTTTCGAACTTTTTTTCCACCACAACTTTTCTTATAGACGTTGTAGGGGGAAATTAGGGGCCACATTTTCACATATGTAATGGTAAAAACAATTTTCATGTCAAAAGGACAAAAATCAGATGGAATTATACACACATACGGTAATCCCTGAAAAATGCCCTCTACCCCAATAGAACTTCAGCTAATTTCGGTTTCTGCTTCACAATTTGAAGACTTTCACTTGAAATTCAATCCCTGTAGTCGCACCCAAATGATTTCCAATTAGTTTCTTATCCGCTTAAACCTTCCGTTCCCTTCCGTTCCGTTCCCTTCCGTTCCCTTCCGTTCCCTTCTCTTTCCGCCCTTTGATTTAAGCGTCAATATCACGTCGGGGCAATTAAATTAGTAGAAAATTTGATGAAAACCCTTTTGGAAGTAGCATTTAACTTTGTTGCAGTCGGGGGATGGCTGCTCTGCTGCTTAAAAATGAAATTCGCTCAAAGGAATTTTCGCAGGCAGCGTAACGCGTTGCGATCCGAGGCAGGAGTTAATTAACCATGGAGTGGCCTGTGAAAGGGAAGCGGGGAAAGGGGGGAAGTGGGAGAACAAGGAGGCACAACCACCAAACAGGGCTATTGTTGTTGTTTTTGTTGTTGCTGCTGCTGCTGCTGGTGTCGGCGGCAGTGCTGCTGCTGCTGCTGCTGCTGCTGCTGCTGATGTTGTTGTTGGCGGTTTGCTGTCAGCAGTTGACCAAATGAAGAGCTGACCAAGTCCGGGGACGTCTTTTGTGTGGCTTGTTAGGGGGCAAGAGGCAGGCGATGGCAGCAGCCACACAGCCACAGCCATGAAGGAAGGCTGCGGCATGTTCCGATTCTGGCGGTGGGGTGGCGGGCTGATGGGGGTCAAAATGGGGCGTGGAGGTAAAATTGGACAATGTTCTGGACAACCGTTTGCGGTTTGAATGCCATGTCATTGGCTGTTTTCCTTTCCTTCCATACCCCTTGCCTTTGCTTTCGCCCTTTGCCTTTTGCCTTTGATTGTTGTCTTCTCTGGGGAGCCATTGGAATGCGTAATAATTCATTGTAATACTTTGAGGTGGTTGTACGGGTATGTACTGTATATGAAAGCTATTGAGCTGGGTTTAAAATATTTATAATTTATGTAAACACGATTAATCACAGAAGAGTGCTATAATTTATAAAGTTTATTCGTTAATTCGAAGAATTTTTAGGGCACTAAGAAGGACTGTGATTTGATTTTAACTTTTAAAGTGGGAACTATCAAAAGAACAACCCAAAAGTATAAGCAAATGGATGAAATTACAGTGCAGAACACAATAATAATAATGCTTAATTAATGAATAATGCAATTTCGAATGAATAATAGTAACAATACAACAATGTGTAGATTTACAATAAAATATATTACAAATATCTCTTTTCGGAATTATAAGATAGATAATATAGCATTGCTTGATATACAGAATCCAGAATATCTATGCACGAATAGTTGTATCTTAGCTTTTATAGTCTCTCTGATCTAGGTTTTCCTGATGCCCACTCTTTGGAGTCCAGCCTCCCATCCTTCTTCCCATTTAATAGCAAAACTTTCCACACTACACCAGCAGCTTTAAAATTCCTAAAAAAATAACGCAGACCTCCCAGTGCATGAGTAATGGAAACAAATGTGGAAATGTGGAAATGGATGCCCCCTATAAACCTGCAAAATGAGCTGCTTTTCTTTCATCAAATCCCCCCTCATTTCTGCTGGGCCCAAATGGGTGTAGGAAATGCATCTGGAGGCTTAGAAAATCGTCTCACACCTCGCACACTTGTAATCCCAGAGGCAGTGCTTTTGTCCATGCATTCCCCCGCACCGCACGAAAAGCCAACCGGAAAATCTTGTCATTTGGGTGTCGCAGATTTCCTTGACTTATGGCCATTTCCAGCAAAAAACAAGACCTCCAGCTGCGGACAGAATACGCCGGTGAAATGGCACCTGCCGCAGCAATGAGGAGGCACCCAACCACCCACAGCCCCACACTCGCATACACACAAGGGTAACCCCAGGGCTTACACACACTTTCAGAGGGCCAACAGCTGTGGCAGGGCTTCTCAGCCATTGACTGACACACACACACACTTATACCTGTAGACGGAGATAGAGCAAGATAGATAGAAAGAGAGAGAGAGAGGCAGAGGCAGAGAGTGGAATGTCCCTCGTGTAACTTTTTTCATTTCGCCGAGTTCTTAATTAAATTATGAATTATGCACAGTTAGTTAAATAGACGAACCATCCTCGAACGTTCGTTCGTTCTTTCCCCTCAGTTTTTGAGATTTTCCGCTATGTTCTATACTGTACTCTATATTTTTTAGTTCCGAAGAGGTGGGTATTGCGATTATTACCAGATGTTTGTTATGAGAAAATGTAAGACCACCTTTTAGAGCTCGGTTTGAAGAGCATTATCAACTGTTGCTAGTCAACACTTTGTGGATATGTGGGAACATCCTTGGATCAGTCTTCCCTTCCCTAAACACATATCTATAGATCTGCTAGGGTAGGGTATCTTTAGCTTCGGTTCTTTCTTTCTTGGTTTAAAGATATGCCAGGGCTTACATTGAAGACGGATTTGCCGGCATAAACATAAACGTAAAGAGCGAGAGCTCATTGTTGTGTGGCTCTTTTTGCTTTACATTTTTGTTTTATGTTTGTTTTGCCTCGTAAATGGTATTACTAACCCAAATACACTTGCTATGGCTAAATATGTGTGTGTGTGTGTGTGTGTGAGGGGCATAAATAAGTCGCTTATTTATTGCACACACACATAAAGACAGGAAAATTCCATACTCACACGACCTTAAATGGGCACAAAGTGAAAGTGTTTGCTTCGCCTTAGCTTTCCTTTCATTTTCACTTTCATTCATATCGTGTTTCCCTTAACTTAAAGAACAAAACCCACACCCATACCCACACCCACACCCATACATGACACTCACACACCCACTCTACTCATATTTGTATTCGCACTCTTGTGCGAGTATTTGCCCATAAAATGTGTGTAATAAAATTGCATGAATCTGTTGTTATTTATGACCGCAACGTGAACAAATCTTTATAACAAATACGTCTATGTGGAGGTCACTCAGGACCGCAGATGAGTAAAGATTTAAGCCTCGATTGGGAGAGTTATCGAATGATATTTTGATTGTGTGGTCTTCACTTTTGTTCACCTTAATTACGGAAATAATTTGAAGTTCTTCCACAAAGAACACTTCATATCCAGACCTCAAGCTAATCAAAGAACCAAATTTCTTTAAACAATCTCCACTCTAAATAATCAACCCACAAATTGTCCCCGCAAAAGCGGAGAGGATACCATTTCCACGTAAATTACTCAACCCACGTGACGTGACATCCATCCATCCCCCTGGAGGTTGTGCCAACAATCCCCAAACTTAATTAGATCTCCAGGAAGGATAGGGTAGGGGAGACGCACACACTTTCGAATTTAAATTTTCAACAGATTCAGACAACTGATGCGACAACCACAACAACTCAACAGCAATTACAACAACAATAGTACGTGGAAAAGGTGAGCAACAATGCAGCCAGGACAGGCCCCAGGACAGGCCAGGACAGGCGAGGCCAGGAAAAGAAAACTCTCCAAACCGCTCAGCATTGGCATCCTTTCTCCACCCGAGTGTGTTGGCTGAGGATGTGGATGTCGATGTGGATGGTTGTGTGTGTGTGGGGTCTACGGATGTGCCACCAACTTCAAAATAAGTATGTTTTATGCTGTGCCGCAATGGCAACAACAAAAACAGCAGCAGCAACACCAACAACATTCCGTTGTTCACTGCGGAAGCGGAAACTTCAAAGCGCAAACACTTGGCTTTATGAAGCTGTTAAGGGGGCGAAAAGTGGGGAAAACCAGCTGGAAGGTATAGACTGGGAGGGAAGTCGAAGGGTTGTGTGGCGGGGCGCGGGGGAAATGGTGAGTGAGGTGAGTGAGGCAACAACGACAGCATGCGGCACAAGTGTAGCACACTTTGAGGCAGCGACCGGGCACCGAAAAAAGGGGAACCACCACAGACAAAACAGGGTGAAAAGTATCTTTCTGAAAAGTGTGTGTGGCACTGAGAGAAACCAAGCTTACAAGATGGAGCACAATATTTGTTGGAAATATCAATCTTGCAATTTCCAGGTATTACTTAGGACTAAATAGTCTTGGCAATTAATAGTCGACGGCAATTAATATAATATTACGTGCGAAATGGTACTTCAGTTACAAGATACTTTCTTTGATTATAGAATATTGACGCATATTTTTCGATACTTTTCATACGGATATATTCGTCGTACTCCCAATATCTGTACTCAATCTATATCTGTCTATCGAACCAACTCCCAGGACCCTGTTTTGTCTTATGACCATACACCTGCTCCTGCTCCTCTGCATTGCGTGTGTGTTGTGCTGTCGTCTCGTGTCTTCTGAATTAATTTACGCATTGCAGGGAATTTTACTTTTGAGTTTTACTTTTGGGAGCAGTCAAACAGCCGCTTTCAAAGTTGTCAACTCGGCTTATTTCATTTGCAGGCTGGGAAGGGATGGGAAGGCTGTTATTGTCACCGTTTTGTTATTAATTCACAGAGCACTTGTTGTTGCCACTCGTATTGTTGCCACTGTAATTTATAACCTGCGTCACCAGCTGCGGGACAAAAAAACAGAAAAAGGGCACAACAAGGAACAATAAAATTTTGAGCAATTTCTACTGTCAGTTGGTGCCGTTAAATTTACTTACTGGCAGATTCCGACAACTTTTGGCAGCTTCTTTTGGCCTTTTCCACTTTTTCCCTTTTTGTTCTTCATTATTTTTAGTTGTTCTTTGAATGCCCTACCAAAAAGAGTAAAAGGTTTCGTACAAAGTGGAAGCTAAAGTTGAGAATTATTAAATATTTCTCAAAATGTGATCTAAATTGTTGGAAATATACCAGAAAGTGTAAAAATAACCTAAAGCATTTTACCTACAAAAAATCGATATCTTTCAAGTGAAGATAAATACCATTTAAAGGCAATTTGTTCACGATTCAAGTCCTGCTTTTTCTTTGGGAAGTTAACCCTAAAAAATCGCAATTAAATTAATTTTCGTCATTCAAGAGTGTTTCGATTTCGTTGTGTCCAAAGCCTTGATGAGTTCTTTTCACCTGCTTCTTCTTTTTTGTTTTCGTATTCCTTGTTCGGGTCTGTCTTTGGCTTGTACATTTTTTATGTCCCTCCTCCTGTCATGTACATATTTTATCCTTTATTTTTTTTGGAGCTGCACCATGCCACGCTCCAGCTCCAGCTCAAGCTCCAGCTCAGTCTCCCGTCTCTGTATCTGGTTCTGTTGCTGCTTTTGGTCCTGTTCCAAGTGCACTAAAAATGCGTAAACTTAACTTGATTTCACAGACATTTTTTCGTCCCTTTCTGTGTTTGCTTTGGCCAAACAATTCCTTTTGAAGGTCCCCTGGCCAAGTGCCTGTCCGGGCCAAAAAAAAAAAAGAAGAACAGCAGAAGAACAGAAAGCCAGAACAGAAAGAGGATGCAAGTTGTAATTTCATTTCTCACAACTCTTTGGGACTCTTCACCCGTGCCCCACCGCACCGCGCCCTGCCCTGCCGTGGCTCCCACCGTAACATACTTTCTTGGCCATATGGGTAGGTGGGTGGGTGGATGCATGGGGCGTGTTTAATTCAAGTTGGCAAACAACATAGAGATAAAGTTTGTTTGGATTTCACCAAAGCCCGCTGCTGAAATTGTTGCCGCTCCGCTCCGTTCCGTTCCCGTACTTTCTTTTCGGCGCACTCTCTCCCGGGCCCAGGCCCAGGCCAGGGCCTGTTGTCATATCCTTTATTGCATTTGTTTTGCTGCCTTGTTGCCTGCCCCGTTTTCCGTGTCGAGTCGTCATCGGGAAAAGCCAACTTGGGCTTTAAGGCAATTTGCCGCAATTTATTTTTAGCATTTCATTTCACTTGGTATTTGCCTTGGCTTCCGTATTCATGGCCCCAGGCAAAATCAATTCAAGTTTCCACTCAAAGGAAAATCAAATGAAAATCACTTTCCCTTCGCATAACTCTTCCTGCCAAATATTTGCCTTGGTTTCCATTGTCTGGCTATCGAATTTTCATTATCGCAAGCCACACACAAAATATGTATTCTGTGCTTTGAAAGCAATTAAATTTGCATACAAATGCCATACTCGTTGGGCTTATGTTCAGGGGCATTTTTAGAATTGTAGGTATTTTATAATAATTTTATGAATTAACAAGAATGTTGATAAAAAATAAACATTTTATAAGCATGTGTAAGCCTCAAAGTTGGGACTAGTGTGAAATTGTATCTTTTTGTAAGAGCTTCTTGGATTAGGCCAAACATTGTTGTGGTCTTATATTGTGATTAAAAACCCTAAAAGCTTTCGTTGCATGAAAATTGAAAGCCACTCGAATCAATTTATCCTCCTGAAAGGTTATCCCGAGAATTTCTTATCACTGAAGGATTTTACAATATGTAGTTAAGGGGAATATTACCTATATATAATCTATACACTTGTTTTCCACAGATTTGTGCATTACTTTATATTTAAGAATATTTTATTGAATTGTAAGAAAAAGATACATACGCTTTTGTTGTGGCAAAAGTTCTGTTGTTTTTTTTTTAGTTTTCCTCCTGTACTGGATTTAAAAATATCTCGATTTGGCTTAAGCCGGAAAACTTTTCCTAATCCCACAAGGAAAAAACTTTTTAAAGGCAAGCGGAAACGCTTGTTAAAAAAAAATAATTTCCATAAACTGCTTCCAATATAGAAAAAAATATTAAATATTTTGTAGTTCGTTAACTTTTTCCCACAAAACCTATCAAAATGTCCCAATTTTGTTTGCTTTCCTCCGTTAGCAACCCTTTTCAATGGAAAACTCTCCACTTAATCAGTCGCAGAATATCGCTTATGAATAGTTCTGTCTGTTTTTGGCCTCTTGGCCAAGTAAATATTTTAATTTTGTATAAAAGCCATGCTCACTAATTGGGTTAAGGAGGGCTTCTCACAGACAGAAAGCCCAAAGAAAAACTACAGATAAAAAAGTGTGCCCTTCCCTTTGACGACTTCTTCATTCAACTTGGGTTCAAAGTTCCCTCTGGCTCTGGCTGTGGCTCTGGCTTGTTTGTGGCATGTCAACTTTTGCTTTTGGCTTCGTACTATCTCTTATCTCTGTCGATCTTGAAACGTCTGCTAGCCGGGACTTGAGACTGCTTTGAGACCGCAAAAGGGAGCCACAGAACTTGCCTTTGCTTTTGCCCTTGCTTTTGGGGAAAAGCAGTTAAGGCGCTTAAATGTTTCACCATTTTGGGGCTATCAAAAATGAATTTCGTTAACCGCCACACTTATCAGTTGGGCTACATTTTTCTTTTCAGTTTTTGCTGTTTTGTTTGCTCTGTAAATGTGTTGATTGCCACATAATCAAGGAAAATTAGTTAACGGTCATTATCCTTGACACAATGCAAGATAGGAGAGACAGTGGGGTGTCTAAAACTTTGAAGGAATGCCAGCGATGGCTCATAAATAGCGATATTATCTAACTATTTATCCATCTACTTTCAAGGATGGGTTTGTATAGTTATAGCAACTCAAATAAAGAACTTAAATCGAAATGCAAAGGATAGCAATTCTGCTTTATGAAATATAAACAGTTTAATATTTTATTCGGTATGAAAATATATTGATTGCTATATATCTTTATATCAACATAGCACTATTTTGATCAGGATAGTTGATAATTTGAAGGCTAATAAATAGTGATATTTTCTGCCTATATATAACTCATATTCTGAATGGAAATATCAATGCTTTGGCTTTAATGATTCCCCGTTTTTTCTGGCTATCAAAAATTAATTTTGCTCAGCCGCCACAATTATCACTTAGCCTAGGGGTAATTTACCCATTTTCAGTTTTTGCTTTGCCTTTTTTGTTGTTTTTTGTTTGTTCTGTAAATATGTTGACGTTGGCACATACCAGAATCAGTTGATGGTCATTATCCCAGTGTTATTCCAAAATGTGAGCAGAGTGTTGTGTTGTTTGCCGACAGTTATGTTGTTGGTTGGTTGGTTGTTGGTGTTTTTTTGGTCACGTCATCGATTAGCAATGTGTTGCCATGGCATCGTCCACTTTGCAGCAGCACAACACAAACATAAAGCGCGGCTGTAAGGACAGCAGGACTCTCCACTGGGGCTGGTCGGCTGGTCGAGGGAGGGTGAAACCACACAAACTACCGCGGACACCACGAAAGACACGGGCAGGGGACCCTCCACCAAGTCCTAGACCCACAAAAATTCAAAGTCCTGACCGCGAGTTGTAAACAAATAAAAAAGGACAATGTCTCACTGTTGGTTTTGTTGTTGTTTTCTTTATGGGGTGGTCTATGGGTCTATTTCTCGGCAGGATAATGCGACGGCGTATCCTTCGTATTGGTATCCCTTGATTGCAGTCTTATCTTGGAATGCACTGCACTCCGCACTCGGAACACCCCGTAACTGCGGTGATAATGATGGGCTTTTCGGGCTTGTTTGTGGTTCGAATTGGTGTTTTTTTTGTTTTGGGGGCCACTTTCCTTTTGGCGACTTTGCTACTGCAACACGACCGTCTGCTCGCACGGCTCGCCGTCAACTGGTTCGCCTCGCGACTCCAAGTCGCTGTCGTGTCGTGGACCTGGACGTGTTCGTGCCCCCGTGCAACCGAAGTCTCGTGCCGCCACGAGATCCAAAAGACGAGCCGGGAAATTTCCCAGTGAACTATGCATTTCCACCTCTTATTGGGGCCATGCAACGAGTTGGGAATTTCCCCGACTCGCTCTCTCTCTCTCTCTCTCGGAGACTATTTAGGAATTTTATTCAGATTTCGTGGTGGGTTTCTTTTGGTGACAGCGGGTGGTGAAGGTGGGTTCGGATTTTGCCGGTTTGTTTACGTTTTGCTGCCTGCTTTCTTTTGGCACCGGCTTTCCCCTGTACATGCGGCCACCATATGATTGCCCAAGGGTTGCTGCTTGCCACTTTTCCATGAAGGGCTTTTAATTGATTGAAAAAATTCGTTTTTATATGGAATGGAGGAGTTTCTTTTTAGTCAATGGCATTTTTTAGGGCGAATCGATATTTTTAAATGTTTTTTTTATATGTATATTGAAATTATACTATTTAATTATGAATTTCAGCAGAACTTGAGTTTTTGAATAATTATGTTTAATGTAAATTTAAGTATAAACCGAAAGATAATTGACAATTTTTCACATTGTCGGTCAATCTACTTTTTAGATGTGTTTTTCTTGAGGTATTGGAGCTATCATCTATAGAATTTAATTTTTTTATGGAAAAATAAATGAAACTATCGGAACTTTCCGACTACTGGAACTGTCCGAAATAAAAAAGTTAATGATTCAGTGACTTGTCACGAGTCATTGCTAAAGATTAAATACGATTGATTTGGGTTTCTATTATAATTTATTTTTTGAAGCATTTGTCTTTGAACTATGTTCTATTATACCGATCCAAAGAGAACCAATCTAGCTCAAAAGTATACCCTAGAATAACGGATATCCCTTGGGTAACCAAAGAGCGTACTATAGATTATTTTTAATGCAATCCGATATATGATTTTATATCGTTTATTTGTTTAAATATTTACTGATGAATTAATACGAAGATTTATTCGTCCATGATTGTGGGAATCGTATGATTAGATTGAATAATTGTAGGTTTAATTTTTAATTATATTTTATTTTAAATTACATTTGAAATTAATTATTTTTATGGAAATTTAAGATTCCACGCTTTTATTTTCTAATCAATATTCAAATTGAAACTAGTTATATCCTTAAAATCAGGCGTCGTTTTCCCCTTTCCATAGCTTTCACCAGACCCGTTTCCAACCCCAAAAACATGGTGGAAAAACCCCTAAACAAGACCAGGCAATAATGATGACAAATGTCATATTTACCAGGAAACTTTTGGTAGAAGTCCGTCTGAAACACCCTGCCTGTTCCCCCCTATCCTTCTTTCCCTTTCCCTTTCCCTCTCTCTCTCTCTCTCTCTCTCTCTCTCTCTCTCTCTCTCTCTCTCGTCTTTCATCTATCTGTTGTGTGACCACAGAAAGTGCTGGCCGCCCGAATGTTCCGGGCAAACCGCTTTACGGTCGCAACTTTTCCTGGTCTCGGCTTATTTACAAGAATTTTTCGTTTTATTCCAGGCCCAGGGGCCAGGCTCTAAACCACAAGCACCCCAAAAAGGAGACAGGAGACAGTCGGAAGGGGCAGTGCCACAATAGACAAAGTGTATCAATTATAATACGGGTACAAGGAGAACCAGAAGCAGGACCCTCAAGAGGAGGAGGGGACAGAATCCAAAGAGGAGGTGGAACAAGGTGAAGGAACTAGGAGGAGGATCAGGAGGAACACGCACACACACACTCACTCAGATATGTCGGCAACGAAAAGTACAACCACAATTACCTCTGATCCGGGCATTCTCTGTTTTCATCATTGCAACGCAAAAGTTTTCTGCTTCACTTTGCCGCACACTTGTCCCCATTGCAATGCGCCACTGGATGCGGATGCAGATGCAGACTTAAATGCGGATGGGGATGCGGATGCCCAGTCCGCAATGGACATGGGTGCCACAGCTGTACGGTCCACTGCCGCCAGAGCAGCCGCCACTGCCCGCCTACTGCCGTTCCGTCTGCCGTACCCCTTTGTGCGGGCCACACAGCATCCGTGTGCCATTGTCCTGCGGCCCTCCACCGGCGATTTTCTCAAGTGAGTACCACAGATGGGTTTATGTACATACACGTACATATGTGCATATTCGTACCAGCTTATGACATTCAAATCCAGGAACAAATCAAATTTGAGCTTAAACTAATTTTTATACCAGTTTGGACAGCCGTTTAAACAAGACATGACGAACATTTGTTCCGCATAGAAATATTTTGAAACATTTTTACCACCTAAAAAACTACTGGCTTATAAAGTATAAATTTAATTTGTGGTTTTTGTTTTACCATAATTTTTTAGATATAATTTTATTTATATTCAAAACCTTGAAAAAGATGATTTGATATTGGCATTCATGCTCAAAGATGGCTTTGCTTTATAATATCTCTTACCACATTTAATTAGTTCCCAACGACTAGGGATAAAAAGATAAATTATATTGAGGGCCTGAGACCATAACCAAAGTAAAATGTGTATGAATTCAAACTTCAGACCAAAAAGACTCAAGACCATACTTTCAGCAAAGATAAAAAATATTTATTCATCCCAAGAAACTAAGCTGCAATTTTCATCTTCTCCCTTTCCTTTCTAATACAAGTGAATCCAATGGTTACTTTATATCAATTTTTTTCTCTCTTTGGACTGTACATTCTCCGGCAGATCTGTATTTTTTCGTCATAAAAGCCAGACCGATTCCAACTCCCTAAAACCCACTGCCATAGCCTTGCCAAACGAAAATCTCTGTGCAAATTTCTACTATTTTTTCCTCCCCCTCACGTGGTTTTTTCTTTGTATCTTTCATGGTTGGAATGTACATACATATATACTTTTGATGCGATGCGTTGTGTTTCCGCAGCGATTACAGCAATGCGACCGATTTGCATATCGCAGTGACCACATCCGGCGGCGACATCGTGGAGTTCGATCGGGACGGACTGCGGCGGCATCGGCGGGACGATAATCCGCGCGAATGGTGGCAGAGTCTCCTGGTGGGCGATGTGCCCGAGCCCTGGCACGACTACTGGGACGAGGTGCTGCAGCAGGTGAGTGGAGTTGCGCCTCCCTTCTCCGATATTCATGCAAATCCCTAAGCTCACTCGCACACACGGTCCACGGTCCACGGCCCACGGCCCTCGGTCCTCACTGGGACCATTTGTATCCCTACCATTTGAATTAATAGATTTGCGCCCAATCCATGCGGTGGTCCATTACCAGCTACAAGGAGACCAGTCACAACTGCTATGCCTTCGTCCTGGCTTTCCTCCAGGCCCTGGGCCATGGCCAGCTAAGCGAAGCGGCCCGCAGTAAAACCGCCTTCTGTGAGAAGTACATTGTGCCCCGGACGACCACGGCGGGCAAGTACATCTCCCTCTACCGGAGGCTGCGTCGGAGCGGAGTCCATGTGCATCGACAGCAGCCCAAGCTTAGGACTAAGTTCAAGTCCTCCTCATCCTCCTCCTCGTCCGCGGATATCTGTGATGGTGCCAGGAGCACCAGCAAAGCCTCAGCAAATGGCTTCTCCAGCAACAGTATAGGCATCATCGGTTCACGGCTCCGTCCCAAGCTTTGCACCATTGAAGAGTGATCGATGGAACGGACTCTCAAACGGCAGTTGAGAGTGGGATGGATTCAGGTAAATTGTGTGGATATTATGGAAATAATACCTATAGAAAATTAGTGTGAAAATTGTTGTAAACTATTTACAAAATAAACAATTAACTATAAGTAATAGAACAAGTTCTCAAAGAAATAATGGGAATTTTATCGTTTCGAAAATCCCATTAGATTACCTAAAATAATTATAGTATTTTAAATTTATTTATACCCTGACAGATGTAGAATTCCCGTATTCCCGTAGCCAAAAAATAGTCTCATTGTATCTTTAGTATCCCCACCTTTATATTACTTTTCAATTCAGTGAATAATATACCTAATATTTGTTTAATCATATATTTATATATAATTCTATAATTGTTTAGAATACATAGATATGGGTACATCCAAGCTAATAAATGTATTGTTTTAAAAGTATTACAAACTTATGATTTTGTATATTTGGGAATCTTATAACTATAATATATTTTCTATATAAATTCTGTAATAATTGCTTTGGTTTCAATGGAATATTTTGAAGGAATGCTGAATCCTTTTCAAGGTGGTATACTATATGTGCGTATGTATAATATTATGTTTTATAAATATCTTTGGAATGCCTTCAATTTCCTTTTGCTTTTAGCGAGTTCTGGGCAACACATTTTCCCGGAACATATTGGTGTAGTTTCCAGGGGGATTGTAATTGCACACAACATAGATGATGTCGCCCCTATAAAAAGATAATAAATTAGATATCCAACTGTGGGTATTTTGGAGTAAATGATCACCAACCTTTTGGCAAATCCCACGCCCAACTCGGTCGAGTTCTTCCACACCACTTGGGTGAAGTGTCCCGTGCCCATTGTGAAGGAGGGCCTGTTCCAATTGTATAGATTGATCTCCTTGTACCAGGAATTCACAGCATCGGATGCAGACATCATGCCACCCATGGCCATGTATATGTTCTCGCCGTATCCGCTATTCTGCCGATGCTCCATGCGATTGATGGCCAGCAAATGCTGAAATCATGGGAAGGATGGCAATGAAAACTCCTTTTTGGGGATGTAATGTGCATGTGGATCATACCTGAGCCCAGTTGGTGGCCAACGCATTCAGTTTGGGACTCAGACTCAGCGGTGGAGCATTGTGCAGGGCGCGGTATTTATTGTGGGCATTGAGGCATTCTTGGGCAAACTAGGAAGTTCCGATTAACAATGATTAGTTAGTTTTTATTGGTCTTAATAATATGTAATTTATATTTTTCAAAGAGGTATTATTGGTTCAGATTTCAGCGTAAAGCATTTTGTTTAAAATTTTTTTAAAATTGTTTCTCCTTTTGTACTTTATTCTTATAAAATAGATTATATTTTCCAAAAAACGTCCAAATATCTTTTAAAATTAACTTTAAAGAGATCTTATTAGAATTCCCTAAAGAGATACATATTTAACGATATCTAATTACATTTTTATGTCTTTTAAAACAGCTTTGAATATTACTTTGATGGCCCTTTTAATCTTATAAAGGTAACGGTTTTCGTAAGATTATTTCAAATAACAACTTTACGATTCTGCCAAATACCTCTTCAGTTGGCTAAAGATTTTTAAAGATATTTGAAAGTTATTTTTAACGGAACCTTGAAGATCTTTGGACACATTCTGTTTTATATTTAGTATTTTTTTATATTTATTTTCATAGCATTTTTTTTGTTTCCCTTTAACTTTATTGAAATGTGATTGATTTGCAGTGCAACTTTTGCACACCAAAAAAGTATTCTTATTGCACATTTATTTTGTCAGAGTTGTTCTCGTGAGATTTCCTATTTATTTTCTCCCTTACTTGTTCCACGCTCATTTTCGTTTAACTCGTTTACGCTTGGTTGCAGTGCACTTATTTTTCACTCGTTAAATTGTTGTTGTATTTAAATTAAATTAAATTGCTGGCACAGTTGTTTTGTTTTGTCTCGACGGTTGTCAAGTTATGCTGATACTGCCTCTGGCAGCGGCTCAGAGGTGGCTTTTATGGGGCCAGTGCGGATTTTCTTATCAGTTGACTTTCCTTCAGACCCCACACCCCACATCGCTATGAGTACTATATTATGACTAACTGATCCGCCCTCGCATTGGTATATCCCAAGATATATTGTGTGGCACGAGCTGTATTGAAGGTTCCACCGGAAGTTCTTGCCAACCTATTACGAGGCTCTTTTTTTATAGAACTTATCTAAATTATCATTCCATTATTGAACCAATTTGATGAAATTGATATTTGATATTTGATATTATGATATTACGATATTGATATTACGAAACCAGAAGGGTGTCTTGTGTTCTTTTCTCAGAGTTTGTGATTCGTGTCGATAGAGTGTACATATCAGAGGTTTTCTATAAGTAAGTATGTCCACTTTTTGATTCATTTATATCCCTATTGAAGTGTATCCCATAATGGAAAGATTGAGTATAGCTTTCCACTTATTAAAAGCTCTAGTTAATTTAATAGTAAAAACTCTTTAGTGGCATTTCCTTCCTTGACTCGAAAAAATCAATTTTGTTCACCTGCAGAGCATGGATCCTGGTGATTTATACACAAGCCAAGTCGGGCCAAAGGTGTCCTGTGGCTGCTACTCGCGCCTGCCTCATTAATGAACGCAATAACCCAGACGTTGAGACGGGGACAAAGAGCACGGGGATGGGCAGAGGAACGGAACCTGGCTTTTGGTTATGCAAAACTGTCATGAATCGGGAAAATGTAATTACATTCTCGTTGATGATGCTGATGAGCAACCATACCGCCGTACAGCCAGCAGTTTTCCTGCCACCAAGAGCCATCCCCGAGAGCGACAACGACAACGACAACGACGACGACGACGACATTTCATCTTGGATAGAAAGGAATACGTGCATATAAATTGTATAATGTCGCCTCAGCCGACTCCAACGACACGTAATTTCGAAGTAAATAAGTTTTCCCCAGACTTCGAGCTAAAGTTTTGCTTATGAGTTTTAGCCTCCTCGTCTCTGGCTTGCCACCTGTCCACCCCGCCATCTGCGTGTATCTGTGTTGCCCATATTCTTAATGTATCTAAATGTTCTTGTTCTGTTGTTGCTTTGTAGATTGTTTTTGTTTCGGCGACATTGGGGATCTGGTATTGGTATCGCTATTGAAATCAACAGTTTCACGAGCTTCTATTGGCCGTCCTTGAGGGTGCAAACTTCAAATTGAAAGCCAGTGAGTCCGGCAAAGTTGTGGATAGTTCAAGGTATCTGCAAATCTTCAATCGTTATATGAGAAAGTCCCAAAGGAGTAAATCCAGTAAGAGATGCACCTGAAAGTAACGCCCGAAAGTTTTTTACTTTTGAATATAACTCCAGAAATGTACTCCAAGAAGGTTACACAAAAGAAATGACTTACAAAGTAGTGAAAGTAAAAGATATCTTACTATTTGCTACTTTACCTTTGTAGCAAAATATATTCCTCAGAAATGTGTACCTTTGAAATAAAATCTCACAGTATATTTCAAAAAGGTGCTCCAAAGGAATACTTCTTACATATGTACTTTAGAAAAGGTCATGAAATATACGCAAAAAGGACAAGTACTCTCCCAAGTTACTCCCGAAAGGCACACGTGACAGATATCTATATCTAGGGTAAAGGGTCTTAGGTAGGGTATTATCTATTATCTAGGGAAACTTATATCTTATATCTTCTCGTAATTTTTTATTAACTTTTTATTGATATTTCCGTTTATTGGGCAAACAAATTCGCACACGTACTTGCTCTTCAATGCAGAATTTTGTGTGTCCACAGACCTTGGTAGATAAATAGTAATAACAATCTGCTTTGAGTCACGATTGCGCTTAAAAGTAGGGCAGTGCCGGGGTCTATAGCTTTACGACATTGAAGTGGGTGTGCCTGGGGCTAGAATTGCATGAGTCAAAGCCTTGCAAAATTGATTTCAAACCTGGCGCCACGAAACATTAGACGTGGGCTCAGCTGTTCTTCGTTCTCGGCCTCCTCTTCCGCTGTTATCTAATTAATGTGTATAAATAGACTTTTAGCATAAATGCGTAACACGAAAAACAGGCCAGTGGGTATGGGAAAATCAAATCGAAAGAAAACCCCCGACAGACAGACCTTGAGCGGCATTAGAAAACGATTCCCTCCGCATGTATTCTTTTCTTTTCTCTATTTTGCCTGCATTCTTTCTGCAGTTCGTTTTGCATTTGGCCAACTGGCGAACTTTGTACCCAAAAAAAGTTGACCAAGTCCCAAGCTGCAAGCTGCAAGCTGGAAGAACACTGTTTAGACCCCTGGCGTCATGGTAATGATGTAGATGCCTTTCTATGGCTGCATGGCACGGAACCAATCTGCTGGTTCGGCTCTCGTTCAACCTCCCTCAGTCCCTGCCTCCCCCGCTCGCTACGGTTTGACACGTTTTCAACGTTGTCGTGGATGGAGGGATGGAGGGAGGGGGCAAGGGTCTGCTGTGGAAAGCATTGAAAATCTCAACTAATGTCAAATGCTTTGTTGTCGTCGCCGTCGTCGTAGTCGAATATTTTGCCCCAAAAAAGGAACAAGGAATGCCAAAGGATTGGGTGGCATGGGAATCGGAGATTGTTCTGGTGACACTTTTAATTTAGTAGTGGGATATTTATCAATCGGATGTATTAATAACAGGCAATGCATCAGGGCCACAAGATGAATGCATTTTCCTTGTTGATTTATGCACCAGCTGCCCTGCACGGGGGATTCCCCTGTAACTAGTATTAGGTGAAGCAAGCATCTTGGCCATTAGTCATCTGGATTATAAAATATGCAAACATTTAATAAAGCCTTCGCTTTGGAAAGCCCTGCACTCGTCGCCAAGTGCCAGGGCAAATATTGACATAGTACAGTCGACGCATTTATTCGCGCTCCATTGGAGCTGATAAGCCCTGATAACAACCGATTTCATTCACAAAAGCAAATAGTAAATACATATCACTGAACTGGATAATTGATGGCGAAATACACTTCATGTGAGCAATGAGGTGAACATTATCTGATAACCACTTCCTTCCTCTTTTCTACTCTTCTACTTTCACTGTGTCTTCCTCCCATAGTACATGCTCTTCTAATTTGCATTTTATCTCATCTTAAGTATCCGTATCTTATCAGCAAACACAACAAATGCGCGGCTTATAGTAGTCGTCTAACGTGTTGATAGCAGCTGAGTGTTATCTGGTTAGGAGACACAACTTTGATACTATTATCCCAGTCGATGGACTGTCACTTCAAATTTCTTATGTGCTGGCCAAATTCATTCATTCATATCTTATGAATATGAATATTTCGTTAGCACTAGTAGCTCCCACACACACATTTCAAATACCCTTTAATAAGAGCGTCTATCGAACATACATAGCTCTGTTTTCTTACCTATTTTTTTGTTTTTCTTATCTGCTCTGTCGTTAAATATTCATTGTTATACAATATAAACACAATGCAATATATGTTGATATTATATAAGAATATATATATATATTATATAAGAAACCCATAGGTTCCGGTACATGAAAGATTATTAAGTAAATAATGCGATCTTTAAAGTGTAATCTGTAATAAGAGTACTTTTCTGTACAATATTTTATTTTTAATCAATTAAATATAAATCATTTTGCTTGTACTTCCTGGAAATGTGATTCACTCAGCAATTATTTTGAAACCCCTCTGATTTCTGATTAAAATACTCTTTTATACAATGAAAATTCCAATTATTATGCATAAGCTCAACATGAAATGCAATATGCCCTGCACTGAATTTCCACCGAAAGTATAAATAGCCACCACTCGAGTGTCGTGAGAGCTGGCTATCTTTTCCCCTCCCTTTGTTCTGCCTTTGGAATGTCCTGTCTAGATCCTTCTCCAGAGAAGGCGCATAAAAAATGTATTCACACAAATTTCTTGTGTCAACTGTGAAGTTTTTAGCGAATTAGCAATTTGTGCAGCGGTCGCAGTGGAAATTTTATACCAAATTGCAAATTCGTGTTGACTTTGTTTCAGTAAATTTTCCACCTTTTTTACCCTCTTTTGGTTTTTTTTCTTTCTTTCTTTTTTCGGTTGTCTGCTGAAGAAGGAAAATTCTTTTCTCTTTTTCTTTGCTGCTTGGTGTGCTTTTTCGGTGGCGCTCGGTGTTGACTTAATGGAAATGTAAATAAAAAGTGAAGTTGATGCGGATGATTCCGCTCTCTCCTCCTCTCCTCTCCTCTCCTTAGCGGGTCTGTTTTCCGCTGATAAGTTTTATTATACCCGTGAATACATATATATTTTTAATCGCATGCATTTATATATACTATACTGTGCGTTGCTGTAGTGGTGGGGGAAAGTTTCCTTGCTCGATTGATGGTTTAATTGTCATCTCATCTGTCTTCATTTCTCAGTTTCAGTGTGAAAATCTGTTTCATTGTCATGCATTTTAAGTGGATAAATTTATAAAAACACACATATATCACAACAAATAATGTGCGCCATTTAATTGTCACAGCTGTTTGGGTTTTTGATTTTCCGTATTTTCACAGCGAATGCATATTGCGTATACGCAGTGGTGGACGAACTGCATTGCCTTTTCTCTGAGTCTTAGCTCAAACGGCATTTAGAAACGCTCTTAAAAACGGGCGAGAATCGCCCTTAAGCCCATCTCTGTGGCATAGCCAACCATCAACTAAATTGTTCTTTGTGCCAACCAATATTGCATTCCCATTGATATTATGTGTACTTTGGACGTATCGTGTTGCAGCCACAAACCGGATACCCCGAGCTATAACCCGCAAACTGTTCACAACTTTCGATTGTACAACCAACTATTCATACTGATATACAGATAGTTATATACATATATAGAAGTACTATGCATGTCCAAGACGGGAGTTTCTTAGTGTCTGTGTGCTCGTCTTTGGAGAAATTGTCTAGATAAAGTGCTGCTCGAGCAGCATGTTGCAATAAAACTAAATCGAATTCAAACACAAAGTTCATTTACAGTTCATCAACTCTGGCCAAAAGTAAACAAAATGTGGCCCAAACTATGGTTCTGCTCTCTCTCCCTCTGTCCTTGGGACCTTCTAAACTTGGCTTTTATGCTAAATTAAATGTGTGCTACAAAGTCTGCTTGTTGTTTGGCTGAAGGTTTGGCTGGGCCTCCGAGTAAGCCAAGAAGTCGTGGCGTTTATGCGGGTATATTAAATTGATTTTGCTCTTTCGGTTCCTCTCCCTCAGGTGATTGGTAATCTGGGGGGTTGCTGATGGTCTGCCAAATCAAAGGCTGAAAAGAGTCGTACCTTTTTTGGTTTATTTTGGCATTCACGGAGAATTCGCCATTAGCCTGATAATGGCCATCCCTTGATACATATTTATTGTCGGTCAACGATTGTGTGTGTCCCTCCGCTGAATGCTAAAAGCATCCTGCGGTTTTAGCATTGTCCACGCCAATTTTCGGTTATCGGGGTGACACACAAAAGTTTTCACAGAAAAATCAACCGAAAATACCACCGGAAATTTCCATTGATTTCGATTAATTTTCAATGGCTTTTCTGGTCAACTTTTGCGTCCGAAAAATTCTGTCCCCGCTAATTGTGTGTGTAAAGCGTATTCCTTCCCCCCCACTCCTGATGTTATGCATTAAATAAATTTGCTGATAATTTGATTTTCCACAAAAGGCACGAATGAGCCACGTGTTTTGCATACTTTTGTGGGTTAAATGTAGAATTTTGTGGCTGCTAGCCAATGGAAAGCATTATTTGGCCATGGCCAGCTGAGCTGCTGAGAGTGCACAATGGTGCAAAAAGGGTTTATAGGGTTCTTGGCCATTGTGCCATTATGCGATTTATTCAAGTTCAGTCGAAAGGTCGCTTCGTTTGACTTATTCCCGCTCGACCGACTACGGAAAATCGTTTGCAGCTGAAATGCCAAGGAATTTTCTGCGAGAAGCCGTCGAGCCGTGAAAAACCCAGACTCCTGAAAGCTGAGTAACAGTAACTGGCTTTGCTGACACTCGAGGAAGTGCTAAATTACCAACCGGAAAGGGAAAATATTGCAACCCCTTGAACGGCAAACACTTACGGAGAATTTTTCATACATTTATATGTATTTTCTTGGGAAATAATGCATTTATTACTAAAAGGAGTACACTTTTTTCAATAATTCTCTTCGACAGTTCACATGGTAACAGAATGCATTGAAATCGTTTTAAGTGCATTCGATTCTCGAGTGATATAATATATAATCGGTATATCGTTTATATTGGAAGTTGTTGAGGAAATATTAGTTGGCTGTTATTGAAAAAAAGCAAATGGTCATGGCTTTGTATTATGCACAAGGCTGGGAGACAATAGATCTGAGGTATGGTAATCCACCCGAAAATATGGGTGGAATGAAGACGTGAAAGAGACTCTGTACTTGAGAGTGAAATCTTCTCCTTTGTGAGATAACACTGTTTCCAGAACATCCAACACGAACACCAAATATAAGTTTAGCCACAGTTCTTCTGCTTTCGAATTTTCACACATTTAGCATTAAAATAAATACATATTTTAAGGGCACATTCCCTAGACGCCATTTGACTTCAGTTTTGTTGTAATTTGTGTGCTAATTTCCTGCTTCAGAGTTCAGAGTTCAGAGGAGCAAACATTTGAGCAAGACATTCCGTCAACAGCCACCAAACGAAAAAGATTTGCATATCTTTTGAGCCTCAGCCTGTGAAATGCAAGCTCTTCGCCTCTAAGCCCCGCCAAGAGTTCAGGGCTCCATGGCGCCTCTAGTACTTGATTCGGGAGCTGTATGGCGCCTATAGTGGTTCCCACTCTATTTATTCGGGATGCTGCTCATCCTTGTGGCACTGTGATGTGGCAGCACCCACATTCGCCATACGTTTTGACAGCTGCTTGCTGCTGCTGCTGCTGATGCTGCTGCGGTTGCCAACTTTGGCTTTTGACTGGAGCAGAAGACATCTTGCCTGGCAAATTACCACAGCCAGAGTGGAAGGCAGAGTGGGATAGGGGATGATGCTGGATAAGTTGGTGGATGGGTTGATGGGTGGATGGGTGGGGCTGGGAATTTTCATCACTTAATTGACATGTCTGGGATTTGTGCGTAACCTTTGCTTGGATAGTGATTAGTCGCCGTCTAACCAAAGAATATCCATTAACTGAAGGAGCTGAAATTAGAGCTCGAAAAACAACACTCCATTTTGGAGTTTGGGGTGGAAGTCGAAGTGGATGTCTGGCTGTCTGGCTGTACCGCAAAATGCAAATATCTTTTTCACAAAGAGAGTGGGAGAGAGCCAAGTCCTTGATGGTTGACAATGGTCATGGTTTGCCCGGGTGCTCATGGTTTCTACATGACTCTGTTCTGAAATTGCAAAATGGTTCAAATATGCAAAAGCCGAGGACGAGGCCAAGGATTTCCCCAGACACTTTTACCTGGTAAAAACCACAAAGCGTAAAAGTGGTATATACAGCCTGTCAGGTCGTGTCCTTCCCATACATCTCCGGTCTCCGGTCTCAGGCCCAGCCCCAGCCCCAGCCCTAGCCTTCCAATTGTTTCGTGTGCATCTGCCAATTAAACCCGAGCCGTAGAACGATCTGTCGGGGTCCGGAGTTTGAGGCCCGCCACAAGAAAAGTGAAACCCGTTTGTCATTGACGCAAAATGTCACTTGTCGTTGTCAGGCTTCCATCCTCCATCCTCCGTCCTCTGCACTGTACCACTCGGCAGTGCGTCATAAGCGGGTTATGGCATTTTCCTTTTGAATCGAGAAGACTATCTAAAAACGGTAGCTGGAGTAGAAGTAGGAGATGGAGATGGCATGGCATGGCAGCTTCATCTCGATGTAAGTACGCACAGACGGCAGCCAGAGATATGCATTTGACGCACTTGCTATTTCTACTGGAGTGAAGCTTAAATCTAGTTTGCAAATCCATTTGGATGGGGTTCTGAGCCAAAAATGTATTCGGCGACCAATTGGAGCTGTTGTCACAATCTTTCTTCGCTCTAAGCTGTGTGCCTGATATATTTACACTGTTTTTCCATGGGAGTCTACTCACTTTTGATGACTGTTGGCTTATAGATATTGCTTTGAAGCGGCTAAACAAAAATGGATGGTGAGATCTTTTGCAGATCAATTCTTTCTTTGGAAGCTTTTCAATTTCTATTTTTCAGGACAGTAGATCGAAGAGCAACAGCGCTGTTAACACGCAAGGTTAAAAGCCTGTTATCGCTATCGGCTAACAGCCTATTACCGGACACTGTTACCGCTCACTGCTACCGCTCAGGGCAGTAGCTGGAAGAGCAACAGCGCTGTTAATACCCCAGGTTAACAGCCTGTTATCGCTATCGGTTAATATACACCCAGCATTTTTGAGTTTAACAGAGCATAAGTCAGTCTTAAAAGATTCGTGCGACGATTGAAAATAGTCATATTTGCGCTCATTTTCTGATCGTAAAAGACTGTTCTGTCGGGAGATACTGGTACCCTAGCCGCGACTCATCTTGATGAGTCGCTTATGACTCTTTTTTTAATCATAAAAGAGTCTTCCACGAGTCATCTTTTAATCATAAAAGAGTCTTTCACGAGTCATAATTTAATAATTTCTAGTCGTTTTTTAATCGTCAAGGGGACTCAAAAAACACTCATCAAGACGATTTCTGTTAAAACAGTCTTCCAAATGCTTGCAGGGTATTTATAGCAATTATGTATAACAGTATCATTCTTAATGTATTATAATTGTGTTGTGTTTAAGTTATTATAAATTATGCAATTTACCTTTCACTTACCTTTTTTTGACCCAACTAGGGTTTGAACCGGGGACTTTCGTTTTGTTGCCTCCTACATATGAGCAATCTAGTCCACTCTCTTTCAAACATCTAACGAAGCTAAGAACGTAGCTGTTCTCCTATAAGCATATAGGAAGAGTATCTTTTGTGTATGCCTATCTTACAGGACTCTGTCTTTCTCTACAAATTGACCTTGATTGGGCAAGTCGCAAGTCCCAATCCAAATCCAAAAGCAAATCGCAATTCAATTTAATTGAAGGCGAGTACGAGCAGCAGCTGTTTGCTTCCCGTTACCCTTTTGACATTTAATTAATATGCAAATGATGCCAAGGATCCTGGCAGCCAAGCAGCATCCCAACATCCGGTTTATAACCCTCCACTCCATTCCATTCCATCTGGCACCCGGGCGCTCTGGCACCTCCGTGTGGCCCGCCGCAGCACATGCAATGCGATGGCCACTTCTTTCGGTATCCTCTCCAAGCATCTCCCTGGCAGGGCAAACAAACAAGGAGGAGGATTTAGAAAGCCAGCTTAGTCATTCCGCTAGCGTCGCAGGATTCGTGCATAGTTTCAATTGCCACCGCAGCAGCAGTGTGAATGGGATGGGAAATGGGGAGGAGGAATCGCTGGATGTCCTTGGGTGTCCCACAGGAATGCCCCGCTTGGAATTTACGAGCCGCTTGAGATTGGTTTCCCTCTGGATCTGGTTGTTTGCTTTAATTGCGACCATGGACACGGGGCGTGGCGATGTCGCCGAGTCAGCAGCCAGAGGACAACAAAATAAGCAAACAGCATAAGTCGCGAGCCCAAGGCAGATTTCCATCCTATCCTCCATCCTTCTGCCACTTGCCACTTGCCACATTCCACATACGCCGTGTGTGGGATGGCCCGAACATGGGTGTCGCTGCATTGTAAATATTGCATTGGACAAGCTCAAATAAACACACTTATCGCGGCGAATGGGTCGCATGGGGGATCGTAAACCTATATGTTCGTATCGTATATGTCGTATCTCTGATGCATAAATTTTTGCCCCTCTCAATCGAGATTCGCGATGTGTCTCTCTCGCGTTCTGTTTCTCTTTCTGACTGTGTGTGTATTTGGGCCACAATTTTATATCTTATTTATTTCAATTTTTTGCCCATTCGTTGTCGCGAACATTTTATTCGAATGCTTTCATTCTTTCACTCTTCCCGTTTCTCTTTTTATCATTCTTTGGGATGCAATTTTAAAATATTGCACAGACGACTACGAGGACCATTTATTTTATCCATTTTTATTGTCGCCATTGACGTGCTCGTTGAGTTGAGTGATTGCAATAAATTATTACCGAAAGTGTATCGCGAGCCACAGCTTGGAGACTGTTTTCTTAAGCGTTTCTTCAAGGAAAACGCTTTAATGGAATTGGCCACAGAAGAGGAGCTCTCCATTTAATGATAAATACGCATATGTGTGAGAGCGAACAAACTGCACGAAAAACACAGATACAATGTACAATGACGACTAAGATGGCCAGGCTATGTCCGATTGACACTGGACGATTCATATGTTAAAATAAGTTTGCTTTTTCAACACATAGTTGGCCGAGAAGTTATAGATTTTTTGTGTTTTATTCATCAGATTAAAGGCGGCTTCAGTCGAGAACAGAACGGATTAAATTACTCTGATAAAAAAAGAGAAAATATCGTTTCGGAAATAATTTCTAGTGTTTTTTTGTTTGCTTATTGAAAATGCAGCACCTTGCCGACGAAGACTTTCGTCCCACTGTGAATTATCGCGTGAGTTTCAGTGTACATCCGAAATATTTATGAAAATACTTAAGAAATACTTTTTCAAGATGTTTGGGCAGCGGGCGCCCCGTTTCCCGGACAGGGTCAGTGACTGCTCAGTCCCTAAGGTAGATGAGATTCTTAGGCGTGGAGAAACCATGCCTGGGCGCTACTTGGATGATGGCCGCCGGGCAATAACGTGTCCGCCACCACCGATGGCACCACCATTGTCGCCGCTCCACTTTGGTTGGCTGTCGGGTCCACTTGACAGCGCATTCCCTATGAATGAACCGCCCAATGTTCGCCATGACGTGGATTTCTCGAAGGATGATAGTGCATTTTTGTTAACCTTTGAAAATAGGCCTCTAGGTGGCCATGCCGATTGTGGATACTCTACGGCTACACGTCGCAATGGATCTTTTCTTTACTCAAGCCCCAATCTTCCAAGCTATATGAACATTCCAGGAGGCCGTGCTGAAAACGGATCTCCTGAGACACGTCGCAATGGATCCCCTAATAGTCACCGTTCCAGTGTATACCCTTTTGTTCCAGATCGCAATAGATCCCCTACTGAAACTCGACGGGAATATTCCAACGCCTTTAGTCAAAACCATCCTGGAGGATCAGCAATGTACAATGACATTCGTGATCTACCCATCAATCTATCCGGTAAATATTGCGGCTATGGTCTCACATTCTGTTCTCTTATCGTGGGGCTTATTGATCCTTTTCAGACCCACACTTTCGTACCCAAACATCGAACCAAGACCGTCGCCCTGCACACTGGTCCCACCACGAGGATTGCAGCTCCGGACATGACCATGGCAATTACGCCTCCCAGAATTTCAATGAGAATCGCAGCTGCCAGAATTTCGAATTTCGTAGGTCATCGTATTTGGACGATTTTAACGATTATGGTAGTGGCAACGATTCCGGGTTTGTTGATGATCGTCCACGCTATGCGGCTGAACGACACAACCTTGGCCACTTTGGCGGATCAAACAATACTAATGATGGTCGAATCGATCATGGTTACAATCATCATTTGAATTCATTCGAAACGCACCTTCCGACAATGGGACGCAAACGAAAGCGAGAGGAGCAATTTGATAATTGGCGGGCGGAAAAGCGCATATGTCCGGAGCAGACGCCAAAAACGCCACCATTTCGTATTTTCGGCTTTAGATTGGAGTCACACGCCGAGCGCTTCTTCAAAAGATACCCCATCTATCGCATTGGTTCGAAGAAATCCAAGAAGCCAGCTTCTTTCGAACGCTACTTCATCGACGACGAGGATAAGGCAGACGGTGACGCGTTCATTCGCTACACCATAGCCGCGGAGTGGAAAAAGGTTTATCGCGAGAGGAACTATCGCAGATGGGGCAACTGGTGGCACGATTTCAGGGATTGCGGTCAAGGCATTCGCAAGGAGCTGGTGCGATTCCATGGCTTGAATGTGAAGAAGAACTTCGAGCCGCCCGCAGGCCCGATCGATTCAGAAGCATATGTCCGCTTGGCTAACGCCGCTCTGGCGGCGAACAACATCACGTGTCTGACGAACATGCGAAACCTTTACCGTCTGGTGAACTTAAATGCCTCGGGAAATCTGACCGCTTACGCATCCGGGCATCTGCAGGACATCATACGCTGCATTCCGAATCATTTGTGGCGCTACAAGATGCGCTCCGTTATATTTGTCTGGTCCTGGTACAGAAAGATGGTAAACTGCGAGAACTTCAACGATGAGACGAACCAGAGCATCATCCATTTGTGGAACAATCCAATCTTGCATTGGCTGGCCAAGCAGGCTTTCGAAGAGATGACCATCATTAGCAAGATCGAGTACAAGAGATTCAAATCGGTATTCCCCCAAGGTATCCTCAAGGACCGTTCTTGAAATTGTTTCTTGTTTTTATACCCATATAATCACCAAATAAAGATTCACCCATCAATAAAGCTTTGTCCGTTAGATTGGAACGAGCTAAGCCATATTTTCAGCTAAATTTATTCGCCTGCTCCTCCACCTGCATAAGGTGGTTTAATTTCTTATCCCCAAAGTGCACCTGAGTCTCCAGAAGAGATATACATATAGAATACATCAAGAAAAAGCAAAGACAAAGGCAAATGAATAAACCAACAGCCACGGAAAATGACGATACAAACCAAAGAGAAGGGAAACCAAAAAAAGAAAAAAATGCAAAACGCTACTGCATATTAATCCGACAGAGTATTTCACTCAGAAGAGCCCTGGACCCGTACCCATACCCATACCCGTACAGGTTGTGTGGGTCCCGCAGCGGGAAAAGCGGAGGCACTGCGGAGGCCGGGACATATCGGAACACGCTGCCTGAGAGATGGGCGACCACGAAAGACATTTATTGTATCCTTAGCGCGGTTGACAGACGCGTGCTGAGACGATGATGAATTTGCTGCCGCCAATGCCGCACCACCACTGCCACCATTTCGGCCTGCCACCATCCGAAGATGACGATGACGGGAGCCGTTGAGTGTACAAAGTGAAAACAGAGCGGAGGCTGGTGGCCCCGACTGGCGGCCAACCAAGCGGCAGAAATGGCGACAGACAGCCCTGGAGACAGACGAATGGGAGGCTGGCGCTGGGACGACAGCAGCACGAACAAGTGACGAAAAAAAGATGCAAATAAAATGCCGGCTTATTGAGTCAGTGGTGGGTGCCACTCGTGGGTAGAGAGGTGGGGGTGCGGAAGCTGGTGCTGGTTCTGTTTCTGGGGGTTTGAGCCAAAGAAGACACTTTTTAGTTGATTGAAAAAGGTGATGTCAAGGTTTTTTTCCTCCTTTTTCTATTTTATGCTTTGTTGACCTTTTTTTTCTCGGTTAAATATTTTAGAAGTTTTTCACTTTTCACTTTGATAAGCAAATGCTTCAGCTAAAAGTGGAACCAGGGATTAGATGAAATGGATGATAGATGCTTACCCAAGAAGGTACAGCTATATACATATGTATGTTGAGATATGTTCTATTTATTGGTGTAGGATGATACACTTGTATGTACATCTTATAGTAACTATATATAAATTCTTTACACATTATATTCTCATTATATATTCTTCCCGATTCTTCCAATTTGGTTCCATCTTAAAGGATTTTCATGTTCTTGTGGCGATATTCTGTTCACTGGGCTCTAAGAAGAAAGTTTTCACAGGCCATAGAAAAAAAATACAAAAATAATAGAAAAAATCCCTGTTAGAGGATTCTCTCACAAGAAGTAATCAGCATTAGGCATCATCCTGGTGGGACCTCCGCGAGCTCCAGTTGGAGCTGGATGGAAGATGACAAAGCTAGGCTGAAGCTGTTCGTTGAAGTTGAGACAGGAAGCCACATTGCCGCAACGATAGCAATAGTTCGGTGCCGACCAGACGGTCACGACGGTTTTGCCAAAATGCCACTTGTATCCCTCCATGACCAGCTGATGGGCCCGACAGATCATGTCGAGCCCGTTCTTTAGGTTAAATTCGATAACCACGTCATAGCCAAACAGATAGCCGGCACCGCGGGGCGATACACTCCATCCCATTTGATCTTCTGGATCGCTCCACAATAGGTCACACATGGTACCGTCGTGGGGTATCTCCTTGTTGCGATCGATAAAACGAAGCTCATCCAAGGTCAAAAGGGACGGCGATAGGCCACCGTGGACACAGAATATCTTGCCATCGATGATGGCCGAGAGGCTCATGTAGTCGAAGACATCCGTGCAGTAGCGCCACACTTTCGGAGTGCCATACTTCTGAAAGCACTCGTCGTAGAAACCGTAGATCTGGGTGATCTGGCGACACTCGTGATTGCCGCGAATCAAAGTGATGCGATCCGGATAGCGCACCTTCAGGGCCAGCAGCAGTTGGATTGTCTCCACGCTGTGGTAGCCACGATCCACAAAGTCGCCCAGAAAGAGATAATTCTGGTCGGGCACATGGCCGGTGACACGGAACATCTCCATGACATCGTAAAACTGACCGTGCACGTCTCCGACAACAGTCACTGGCGACTCCACTCGCTGAACGTTCCCTTCCTCAGCGAGAATCTCGCGTACCTTGAAGCACAAGACTTGCACCTCGCTCTCCTTAAGGTACTCGCCACGCTTCAGTTGCTCGATCTGGCGATCCAAGTCGGACATGTTTCTACAGTAAGAACGGCGGGTGTCAACATGGCTAACATAGCGTTGAATGTTGAGCTCTTACCTGGAATTACGTGAGTGCAGTGCAGCCTTTTTGGCGCTTTTTGATTAGAAGACAACTTGTTTCTACCTGCAAACTGATTTAAATTTGATTGACATGAGAAAAGGGACAGAAACTTTATATTTGCCCACAATATTTGGTTGATTCTTTGAGTTATTTTACTCTCCAAGTTGGTGCCGCTCGTGGCTTCTGATCGAAAAAACCTTTGAATCACTAATATATGAAACTGGCACTATTCACAAGCACAATACGATTGAAAAATTCATCCAGTTTTTAAAGTCAGTGCATCGAGTATCGAGTACGTTCTTTGCGCTTATCGATGTATCGATCATAGACAGAGACAGCTGTTTGCCATCGATAGGACTGATATCGAAGTAACGCGTATTTCAATTTGTACAACCGAACCGAGTGCCATTCGCTGAATGAGTGATTGAATGGAACGCATTGTCTTTTTACTCCGAGGAAGTTATGCTCTTAGCAGATATTTTGATAGCGAATGCGCAACATTTATGTACGTCAATCGCTGAATGACGTCCTTTCGTACCTTCAAAGGCAGGCGTTGCCACGCCCACAGGTATGCCAACAGAAAATTGTAATAAAATGCTGAAAAGAACAACGTAAGAAGGTGTCGGGTGCAGATAATGATACCAGCTCCCACACGGCAGATAACCCTGCTAGTCCTTCTCCTACTCCTCTTCGAGCACAGTTGGATATCGTGCTTACGCATTCATCAGGACCAAGGCCCAGAGGCTGCCTACACACATGAGGCCAACGCAACGCTATAATATTTAATTTAAAATTGTATCCCCAGGCATTTGCTTTTCCTTTTTTTCGCCGCTTATGACTTTGCGAAGGCAAGCGAGCGGCAAATGAAAAAGTGTCACACTTTACCAGCTCCTCGCCAGGGCAGTGGAAGTGGAAGTGGCTTATAAAAGGAACTGTCTGTCTGTCTGTCTCCCAAAAAACGCTCCCTAAGTCGCTCTAAATCAAATTGCTGGTCCCGTAGGAGTCAGGGGGAGGAAATGATTTTTGTGGATTTGTGCGCCAAGTTGAACAATGTTTTATCCTCCGAATGGGGATATAGCAGGGGATCTGTGAGATTGTAGGTGTAAATATCTACCAGGCATATGTACATCGACTGGTAGATTTCAATATTTGCAAATACTACTTAATTTGGGATAGGTAGTACTTGTATCTTGGAACCCTTTTCCAGACAAATTGTGATTCTTCTTTTAAGTTGAGAGTGGAGCGACGAACACACTCACTGTACGTTAATTAATTAAAATTCAATTAGGAACAAAGTACGGAGAGCACGTACGAAGACACACAGCTCCAGGTACAGCGATGCTCAATCATAATTTAAAATTTGGCCAAAACGAAATTAACCAAAACAGCGACAGAGAGAGACAATGCATGGCAATGTAATTTGTAATCTGCGTACAAACTGTTTGTGCCTTGCTAATTGAAAATTAAATCACATTCGCATAATTAATTTACTCGAATTCTCCACCTTAAAAGGGAATGGAAATGGAAGTTATAGCCAGCCTGAACCCGCACCTGGAGCTGGCCTCACATCTAGGGCTGTGCATTCTGCCTTCTGGCATCTGCATTCCCCGCTGATATCATTGTCGCCTTGTGCAATTGATGAAATATTTGCAGATATGTATTCGCAAATATGGCCAAATGATTCCACTGATTAATAAATTATTCTTTATTAAACATCGTTATGCAAATTTGCAGTGAGGAAAGGAAATCAGAGGTGACAAATCAGAGGAAATCCGACACACGAATGAACCGGCTGCCAAATACATACGAATAAATACAGAAAAAATATCAATTAATTTGCAATTAATCACAGATTCATTACACGAGTCAAAAACAATTTAAATCAAATAAAAATAGCTTTAAACTTGAAGTTCGTCATTCGTATAGGTTGCCTATGAAAATGCTTTCAAGTAAATTTCAGTTCTAAGGGAGAACAAAACAAGTCAACATCTATACTGAACAAAGTACATACAGAAAATAGAGAGGAAAGCACCATGGCGTATAAAAGATCGGACAAATTAGTGACCAGCCCTCAGCATCTGATCTTTAATGCTCCATACAATCGCATCCAGAGTCATGGACTGAGCATGATCAATAACACGGCAATGATACTGCTCTTCAAGGTGAAAACAAACTCTGTTCAACACTACACCGTCCGTCCCAGCGTCGGGCAGGTGCAGCCCTTCACCACTCTCAGAATCATCATCAGCCTGAACTACTTTGAGTTCAAGCCGGAGATTTCCTATCGCCATCGTTTCATCGTTGAGTCCATCTACGTGCCAGTCGGTTGTGTTAGCTCGTCAGATCGTGACCATCCTAAAAGGGTCTTTCAGCGGACTCCACGCTCAGAAATATTTGTGGTGCGCGTCCCCGTTCGCCTGGAACCCACTCCAATGTCCCCATCCCAAATGATTTCAAGCTGGGCCGAAAAAAATACTGTTAATGTCCAAAAGCCCTCAGATCTCCTACCCAAAAGTATGTAAGAGCTGGAGAAGAAACCGCTCCTAAAGACGGAGACGGTACTGGAGGAGCAGACTGATCAGCAGCTGGAGACGACAAAGCCGAAGCCACAGAGGTTGGATCAAAAGCCATCTATCTGGTTGATCACGATTCTTATAATCCTTGGACTTTTAGTTGGAGGTAAGCTGATGCTTCAAGAACTCACATGGACTTAAATGATTTATTCCGGTATCTTTGCAGGTATTTACAGCATCCAGGACAAATTTTGAGTTCCCGAAAGTTTTGGATTCTGTAAATATCTCATATTATAAGACAATTGGGATTTACATATGTGAAACTCTGGAATTAGACGAATATCTTCAATGTGGATCACTAGATTTATCTGAAGTCTTGCTGTTTTAAGATATTTAGTTTCGATTAATTTATTGACCTTTATAGCACCCTGTTTTTTTCATTGCAAATACGGGTCGTCAATGCTAAATTGTTCTTTTTTTTGATAAAGTGTAAACTGATTAACGATTGTGAAAACAGATAAACAATATTTGAAATATTTAAACTGAAACTTTATAACGATATTTTTTATTTATACATTATTAATTAACAATTATCAGCTAGGTAACGATTAAAATAATAGTAAAAAGAAAGTATAGAAAAGGAAATAAAATAAATGATGGTAAATATTAAGTGATACTTCATGGGATACGGATTAGTAGATCGTATGCCATAGGACTAAAAAAGGATTGTGCCTAGTGTAGATTGACCTACACAAACGGATTGGCCGAAAAGTACGGGTCTAGAAGGAACCGCAATATCAAATGATTACTTTTCACTTATTGCTCGGAAATGAGTATCTTTGAGATACATATCTATAGCTACTGTTGTATAGATGGTACCCTTACGATCCCTCCCAAGTTCCACCTGCTGCACAATGATGCCAGGACACTCCCGCACTCAACGCAATGCATTAATAATTTGTATTCCTCTTTAGCTTTTGCATAAAACTAATAACTGGCAGCCAGGAATTTTTCCATAAATATTAAAATTACATTGTTACAACATTGCATTCCACTTAGATCAAATAGTCAAAAATGCAAGCATAAATCACCCAAACAAACACACCAGAGTGGCAAAAAGTGAAACCCTGATTTTTGTTCAGACATTTTTGGGATTTTTTGTTTTTGTGCAACGTGCAACTTTGTAACTAATAAAATACGAGACGAGTGTTTGCAGATTGCATAAATTGCCAGAACATTTGTAAATATTTTAGTTTCGTGTGCAATGCTGCGAATAACATTCGAGTCAGCAACCAAGGGGAGTGGGAGTGGGAATGAGGACTGAGACTCCTGTTGCATTGTGCTTATTTTTTTGTGACAATCCAACGAGTAAAACTTAATATTTATTCAACAAATATGCAATGCAATTTATAGCAGCATATTGCCACATGTTGGATGCATCTCCACCCCCTTAAACGTCCACTTGCACCCACTCTAAGCCCCCCTAAACATCCATTTCTGGCCCATCCACCCCACCCATCTAGTAACAAAGTTAGAGACCATTTTCCACATTTTGACTGGCAATTTCTGGCATTGCATGACAAATTGCATTTGAGGTTTTTCACCTGGACATTGATTTAATTATCAAATGAATTTCCTTTTTCCTTTTTGACCAACAAGCCAGAAGGCACCCCAAAAAGGATGTTTAATTTCCCTCAATTCTGATACTCGTACAAATGCATATGGAATGCGAGAGCCTCGTTCCGTTTCGACCACTCCTTTCCCACCGTCCCTGTTGATGTCCTTCTGTTGTCTGCCGACTGTCTGCCCGTTTGAGTAATTTCATTATGAGTTTTAAGACTTTTAATTAATTTAAAAGTGAACAATTTTACACTCTTTTCATAACAACTTCCAATGGTCTGGCTCTGGCTCTGGTCCTGGCCCTGGCGCTGGCTCTGGTCCGCCGGTCCATTCCTTTGAGTGTCTGCCTCTCCAGATGTCTGCCTTTGTCCGGCTTCGGGTGTGGGTCCGGGTCCGGGTCCAGGGTCCGACTTCGGGTCCGAGTCCGGAAGAGTGGCATAATTTCCGCACAAAACTTGATGCAAACATTTCATCTGCAAATTCGAGTGCAAGGACCAGACCAACATGGAGCAACTGGCATCCACAGGGCTCCTGGCATCAACAGCTTTCAATTAATTTCCCGAATGAAACGAAACGAAACTTTTGCCCGTCCAACAGTCCGACAGACATCCGGCATTGTTACGAACTTTAATGCTTATTTACGGCAACAAAAGTACGGATTATGCGGAACATCATAAAACTTGTATCGACTCCGTTCAGTTCGTTAACTTGAAAATGAAATCAAATATAGTGAGCCATGTAATGTCAATTCCAATCCCAATCCCAGTTTCAGTATCAATCCCCAATCCAGTACAATTCTGACTCTGAATCTGTACACAACAAACTAAAATTACTCTCTCGACTACAACGTACTAAAAACACAGCACAGCACAGCAGAGCACAGCAAAATGTCTGCCGAAATAGAGGAAATGCTGAAGCGCTTCCAGGCCTTGAAGAACGTGGTGGGCATCATGGTGATTGACAACGATGGCATACCCATCAAGACCACCCTGGAAAACACCCTCTCGGTGCACTATGCGTCCCTGATGCAGACCCTGCGGGAGAAGGCCCGCCAGGTGGTCGCCGACTTGGATGCCACCAACGAGGTCTCGTTCCTGCGTATGCGGACCCTGTACCACGAGGTGATGTTGTGCATGAAGGACGATTACTTTATCGTGGTCATCCAGAGCCCAAGCGAATAGTAAGACTAGAAAAACTATAAAAAAAATAAAAAATTTTACGTTATTGAATTAAAGTATTGAATTGTAACAATTGAATTCCAGTCCACTTCTTTAAAGTAGTATTTATCATGTCGGACAGAGAGCGGACATGTGTGGCTTTACCGCACTGTTGAGCCTCATTTCATTTGCTATAAAAGTCAATTACATTGAATTAAAGAAATGTACAGTAAATGAAATGTTATTAACATATTCACGCAGATATGTAGGAATGGGATGGGATGGGATGGCTGGGAGTCGTGTTCGTAGGGCTCGTATTCGTCATCGCATTTCAGCAGCATTAATGGTATTCGGCTGCAAATTATTTGCATTGGGAATTGGAATTGAATTGAAATGCCATTTGTGCGTGGTGAGAGTCTTATTCAATATGTATCCTCTGAACCCACATAGCTCCACAGCTCCCTCCCCGCCGCCCCCTCCGTTGGGCCACAGCCTGATCCTGTGCCTGTGCCGGCAAACTCATTTACAATAAATGAAGACTGACTGAGGCAGCCACCGCCACGAAACAAATGAACTTTTTTTGTGGCCCTTGACAGGATGCAGGAGCACACACGAGGAGCACAACCACTGAAGGGGGCTGGTGATGGGTGATGGTGGTGGTGGTGCTGCTGCTGCTGCTGCTGAGGGCTTTGCTATTTTTCATTTAATTAAATATTTAACATGCAAAGTGCATTATGAGCCACCGGGCCAGGCAGGACAGGCAGGATGAAGGAGGCACATCCACCGCAGACGATAACTAAGTAAAGTATGTCGGGAATGGCACACAGGATGCGATGCTTGGCTGGCACATCGATGGATATCCATCTATCTGTCCCTGCCCCCCAGTTTGTCGAGGCCAAAGCTGTTGGCTCGTGATAATTCCATAAACATCAAATTGTATGAAGTGCGTTCAAGCGAAGTGCAAAATGGTTGCAAAATCGGTTAAGTGTGTCACACAGGAGGAACTGCAACTGGAGCTGGAGCAGGACCAAGACCAGCCACTGGACAGGACATCTCCTGCGGTCACTTGCAGGTGCTCTCATTGATGCGGAGGCATACACCTAGGACATATGAGGGTTGTCGTTGATTTGTTAGTCATGGCTGAGTGCATCTCGAAGCCATTCGCTTGCCTATAACCGATATCCAATCTGATGGCTTGGTTGCAGGCAAACACAGTCCCCGGGATGTATCAGCTATTGATTTTGGGTGCAACTAATTAACACAAAGTGCAAAACTATCCAGCTACTAGTTTTCTCTCTACTCAGTAGACTTTGTTTCTCTTGCACAAAAATTTAAAAATTTAAGGACACAAAACATTCAAAAAGTCCAGTTCAAATGTTTTTCAGTGTTTCATAAACATCCAACTATTTATATTTTCTAAGAAACAATAGACGGACCCCCTCTCCTCGAACACCGAATATCCAATCATGCAACAGGAACCCAACCAAAACGATACTTCCGGCCAACTCCCGTGGATGCGTAAAGCGTTCAGGCACTACGAACTTCGCGGAGATGGAAAAATATCCGTGCTCCATCTGGCGGACTGTCTGCGCGTGATGGGCACCAATCCGAACGAGTCCGTGGTCCAACACCACATCCAGAAGCTGCAGGCAGCGGCCCGTCAACGCATCTCCTTTAGAGAGGTCCTCACCATCTACAACAGCCTGGGAGACGACTCGGGCATATTGGATAGCAGCGAGGCCAAGGAGAAGGCCAAAGAGTTCATCTCCAGCCTGCGCTTTCTCGATGAGAAGGGCACTGGCTTCCTGCCCGCTAAGAGACTGAGGCACCTGTTGGCCGGGAATTGCGGGGAACGCCTGAGCGAGACGGAGATGGATGACCTGCTAAAGGATCGTGTCAACGATCAGGGCCTGGTCAACTATGTGGATTTGGTGCATTCCATTCTCCATCTGTAGAATACATGTGAAAGTTGCGTTAAAATAAACGTGTGCTTCCATAATGTTGGGAGAATGTTCTTTCTAAAGCGAATCCAATGACCCAGAAATGCAGCTCGCAGCAGCAATTGACAGTTGAGTTCGTCATCATTTTGGGTTTCGGGAATCACTGGGCAAAAGTGCAATGGATGGCAAAATGCCCACCGTTTGGAAGCGCCACGGAATGGTAATGCGTGAGGATGCTTTGGCCTGCTGTGCTCAGCGATTCTGGGACTCAGTCAGTAGTTTGGCCGGGTTTAGGGACGAGTAGCATATGCAAATGCTGTCGAAGTAAATTTGGGCAAAAATTTCAGTTCTCATGGATAACACAGGAAAAATTGACAGCAAACGTGAAAGCAAAAATCGATCGAGAGATGGAGCTAAGAACAAGGACAACGACAAGGACAAGGATGGGTACGACCTTCTTTGCGCGAGTCCAACGAGACTGACGTTTAACGCACCCTACGATCGGGGCCAGAAGCGTACTGTGCGCCTGACGAACACATTTCGGCAGCGAATGCTCTTCAAAATGAAGTCCAATGCCTCGAAATACTACCAGGTCAGTCCCTTCGCCGGTTGGGTGGAGCCCCACAGCAGCTTGGAGGTCAAGATCCGCCTGAACGGCTTTGATTTTCCACCCGAGAACATGTCTAGTCATCACTTCAGCGTGTATTCGACCATTTCCCCTTCTAATGGGCTTCAGAGGAGCAGCAAAACTATACTAGCCGTCTTCAAGGAGGTTCCCTCCAGAAAACTTGGCATTGTGCGCATTGACGTTGAGTATGACACCAATCCATCTAAGACCGCAGGCAAGCCTCTGCTGGACGCTGCGGCTTTTAGACTCCGTAATGCCGCAGAACGTTTGATGGTCAACCCGGCGGTATCGTCCGTAAAAAAAAAGGTCACAGATTACACTCGGCGCAGTGCTGTCAATCAGAGCGTCGATGCAAATGGGACCCCAGCCCCGCTGGAAGCGCAGCCGTTTAATTTTCATACGAACTTCAGTATTTCCCTTAGCGATATTCCAGCGGTATGCCAGTACATCGTACTGGGCGGAGCCGTATTGGGAGGTAAGCAGAGCGAACGAATTCCGAACAGTTCGAAGCTGACTTTCTCCTTATAGCTCTCTATATAGCTATGAGGGATACTGAAAAATTGGATGACGTTCTTAATACGCTCGCCGTGAACATGGATACCGGGCTTCTCGATACTCCTGCAAACACTAGGCCACAGTGAATGCTCCTTCTACCAGCTATACGTACATACATACATGTATGCCAAATCCTTGTCCAGGAGAATAATATAACAACACGAAAACACCAGCTTTAACCTGTATCCATTAAATTTTGTCATCAGCACTTAGATCTGCCTTCTCCTTCTCCTATTGATTCCGAAAAGGATTTCACTACTTCTGTGACTGATGTACAGGTTCGGTCAGGCTCTATGTCCTGTGGGCAATTGCTTTGAAAGCAGAGGCCATGGCCACTGGCTAATTGCCGGCCATAGTTCATTAGCGTGTGAACCCCCCGCTGATTAGGCGGTCGCAATCGTATACCCGGGGGGGAAAGCCCCACCCTACCCAAAGCCCAATAATGGGGATGGGGTGCGGTGAGGATTGGTGTTCACTCTGATTGCACCAGCGACCTAATTGTAATTTATCTAAATTAATGCATTATAGCTTCATATTTCATGAATGAATACCAATACCGATGTGACCACATTATAAATCGCTAAATACGCATCCTACGGCTGTAATGTTTATACATGCAAGATAACAGTTTATTTATATATTAAATATATTATTATGGAATATTAGAATATCTTGAGAGAGACCGCGGAGGCTTGGCCTCTCATTCTCTCTGTTACGTACTCTGTTAAATCATCTACAAACCAGGCGCTTACTTAATTTTTATCGTATCTACAACACAATATAACCTCTATAGAGAAAACAGAAATATTCTCTGATAGTTGAATTGAAAAGTGAGCAACAAGAAGCAGACAAGTCTGGCAACAATTCCGACTAATCTCAGCTTATAAACTTTTGTCGAAAACTCCTGTTGGGGAATGCCAGCACAGCAGATAAACCGAGCAGCAAATGAGCAAAGTCATGTCACCGTCCTTGTCCACGGCTCCACCCTGCTGTTGTTGTTGTCCCCCCGTATCGGATTCCCTGGGGGGAAAAGGCTTCAATCCCATTCATCGGAGATGGGCAAACGCAAACGGACAGGAAATGCCAGGGCCATAAATTAGCATCACTTAAGTGGGTAGAGGGGTGGATGGGAGCATCGGGTACCCCTGTGGACTGTGGGTCTGAGGACTGAGTGGGCGTGTAATCCTTTCAGCGATTAATTGCAGCATTCCCTGTAACCATGGAGCCCCTACAGGACATTGTGGGGACAACGGGGGTTGTGCATATAAATAGCTAATCAGACGAAAGTCTTTGACAAATGTCATATGGGACTGCAAATGATATCGCCAGATCCCCAAACTCAATCAATTGGCCAGTTGGACAGAGAGAAGACTACTATTTCGACTGTATTTTAACGAACCAAGTTACTAGCAATTAAGGAACGGCAGGACTCGGGTTAAAGTTCTCGCTCATGGCGTGTCCTTGGGCATTTATTTACCCTCTCTTTTCGCCTTCTGTGACTCTTTTGCTCATTCTTTCTGTGGTGATGGCTGGCACACACACTTTTGATACCATAAATCGTTTTTATGGCTTTCCATTACGTTGGGCAACGGTAGTACAATGGCAGCCTTGCACTCGTAACCCATATTCCATTTTCCATTTTCCATTTTCATTTTCCAGTACGCACCGCACCGCACAGTACTTTTTCGCACTAGGCCACACATTTGTGCAGCCTGTCACCAATCGGTGACTTATGGCGGAGAGTGGGTGGCCCTACCGCCTACCATCCACCTCCCACCCAATGCTATGCAGTCAACTGAATAAACAAAGGAAAATGTTAAGGAAAAGTCTAAGGGAAGTGCATTCATTCAGCAAGGCCGATGCGTGCGGAGGGACTACTTCTCGGGGTCTTCTCCCGGACTCCCGGTCTTCATTTGCCTTCCAGCAAGGATCTTTCGGCCAAAGAAGGACCGAGAGTGAGAGAGAGAGGGGGAATGAGTGCTGCACTCTGTTCACCTTGACTCGTTCGAGGATTTTCCTCCTTCATCTGCAGGCTTTCCCCGCACCCCCGCTGTGCCCACTCCTCGCTGTGCATTTTCATTCCCCCTTTTTCCGTTGGCATTTCCCGTTTGTTTGGCTTTGTTGTTGCCTGCCCCTTTAACATTTTTAATGAGTTGCAAGCCAGAGATGAGGGGTGCTGCAGCTGCAACTGCAACTGCAGCTGCACCTCTCAAAGCGGTCAAAGTGCAGCAGAAGGAGCAGCGGCGGCAGCAGGGGGGCGCACGCAAATATATGCAACATTCGGGGGATCAAAGCTTTGAGCCTTTCCTTTGCGTATCTTCAGGGAACTCTTATTCTGTTTTCAAGGAATATATTTAAATAATACATAAAGTATTTTAGTTATTCAATGTTTATACAATTTCCTCCAATTGCGTTTCTTTTGTAGTGTTTTTATTCTCACATCACAGGTGGTTTTCATCTTTTAAAATATGTTCGAAATTTAACATTGTATATTATTCCACTTGATCCAGATAACAATAAAAGAGCTGTTCAATTTCCCTATTGAATATTCATACAAACAATGTAAAAACTCGGTGTCATTTGGCAGGTGCAAAAAATGTATCTTATCCGTTTCGCATTTGATGTACCCTTTCATTTGGGGAATCAATATGTTCCTTAATCAATGTCTGGAGAAATTATCCTAATTGAGATATAGTCATCTGTGATTTGAGAATCCATAGGTTTTATGGTTTCCCATTAAATATATTCTTATTCGAAATAATACAAATAATATGTGCATATATTACATAAATACCTTGAATCATGCTCTGTAATAAGTTGAACCTTAAATCGAAATTAATTTACATTTCTCACCCCCCGGCGATACCCTCTGAAAGGGCATGCAAAATAGTAAAATTATGGCGTCCAATTGGGGAAGGGGAAAGGGGAGGGGAAGGAAAGTGTTAATTTAAATAGCACTCTGGCAATTTACATTTTTTCCATGACAAGCCGTAGTTTTTTGTTTCGTCAATTCGTAGCATGAGTGTCATGCCAGCCAGCAGCCAGCAGCTGATTCCACGACACTTTGCAATGCATTTCAAAATGATATTATGTCAGCAGACCAATGCAAATTATTGCACTTAAAAAACACAGACACACGCACAAAAACAGAGGCCAGAAAAAAAGGATAAGAGATATGTACATACATATGATATATATGAAAGGAAGGGGTAAAAATCACTTCACTGTGAAGTGACTGGTAGCGGCTTACGCATTGCTAAATATTAAAGTGGCAATGAATACAAATTGTCTCGTCAAAAGCCTGACAATCGTTTCTGCCGCATCGTAGTCTCTCGGCCTCCAGAAGGACTCTCAGAGTAACCGCAGGACAATGGAGTGGTAGGACACACACGGCACCACATGGCATGTCCATCAAAGCCAGGAAAGAGACACCAGCAGAGACCAGAGACCAGGGACCAGTGACCCAATTGAAGAATTGATTGGGTAAGCATTTAAAGGGGCCCCTCAAAGCAGTCAACTTTCGACCAAAGTGATTCTTAGTTAGTTAATTGGATCAACTATGTTTGTGCTTTGTGCCCCCCACCTCCGTTTCGAGCAGTTTCCTGCGCTCCTAATATGGAAATTTATGGGTGGAAAAGTTGAGCGTAAGTTGAGGGGAAAAAGTTTTTTGCACCAGCACGAGCACCAGTAGCCACCAGTAGCAGCCAGCAGCCAGCAGCTGGTGCCGCCAGCAAGAAGTTGGATCAACTCCAACTCCAAGTTCAATGGCTCTGAGGCTCTGAGTTGAGGCTTTAATAAGCTGGCCAATTAGTCGAGTCCATTAGGATGTACAAGCCGACGAACATGGGTAATCTTTAAGTTTCACAAATGCCACAGATAGATCCGTGTCAAGTGCCACTCCACTCGGCACAAAAATTCGAACTATAGAGACAGAATGAAGCATGGCCTGGCCTCCAAGTGGCCTTCAGACTTGGCCAAAAAGACGATGAGAAAAAACGATGTGAATTTCACTCCGGTTGGGGCCAAGGCCAAATCAAATATTTGACAGCCAACGAGGGAAAAGCTGTCGAAAAAAGTGACAAGAATGACGGCCAGCCTAGGAGGAGCATGCCCATCCGTCCGTCCATTATTGAAGTGCATTGCAGACTGGCCGAAAACGAGACGACAATCCCTTGAATATACAAATTCAATTGATGAAATAAAACGAAAATTAAATTTCCCCTCTACCGTGTGGGATGAGGTATGCAGGAAGTTCTGTTGTAATATTTTGATGGCCAACAAAACCAATCCAGCTGAAGTCGTTGTTAATGGCATTTGCACAGAGCTTGAGAACAGAGTTTTTGGCTCAATTATAAAAATGAGTTTGCCAAATTGTTGTACAGCTCTTGTGGCTGGCAGCCACAAGGAAGTGCAGAGAGTAGAGAGAAAGAAATTGTGGGGAAAATTGTGGCAAGAACAGAACTTAATGACATTTTAATTTATGCTTTTCTGTGGCTAATACGAGTATGAGTTTGAGGGCATTACGTATACAAATTATTGGTACAATAACGATTCAAGTTGTACGTTGAATTTGTGGGGAAATTCGAATGGTTCCTTAGAGCACCCCACCAATGGGGCTAATGCCACCCCCATCGACATCATTTGGAAATCAAGTGCTTAGCATTTAAGCGGCTTACGAGGTGCCCTAAGCCCTATGGCCAAGGTGTCTGACAGCAGATCAAATTGAGCCAAGGGACCATCCCACCGACCGCCACAGCACATCAACAATTGGACTTGTAATACGGTTAAGAACAAACAAGAAAGAAAATCCAGCCCCAAGGAAGTCGAGGCTTTGGATACCCTTGCGGAGCAAAAGCTTCTGTTTTCTGTCTGCTACACCAGAAATACGGATAAGATACAGATCATCTAAAAGATCAAATACAATCGGACTTTGAAAGGTGCTTCAGGCTCTCTTACAGAATAGCTCTCTCTTAAGCGTGTATGAGTGTGTGCGTTCATATGTATTCTCACACACTAAATATATCGAAATATACCCTTAACTTTAAAATTTGAATTCATTACGCTTAAATATTTACATCCCCTTCCAAATCTCTGTTAAAAATCATCATATAGCAAGATGTCACAGCTACTACTACGTTGGAATCATCGATGGAACCATGTCTAGAGCTAATAAGCAAGGGATACGCCCATGCCCATGTCCATGTCCATGTCCATGCCCCCCCTTGTGGGACTGGATCGGATTGGGATTGGATTCTGGGTTCTGGAAAGTTCATTAAGCTTATGTAAGTTAATTAAAACGCAAACAGGCAAATGGCAAATGATCAAAGTGCCAAAGACAGCGGCAGAGTGGGCAAAGTGGGGAATGGAGAAAGCAAAGGTGGGTCACTGGGTGGCAGGTGGCAGGCAGTCAGGAAGGAAGGAAGGATGGATGGAAGGAAGGCAGTGTGGCATAATGGCAAATCACTTTGCACCGCAAACAGAGTCCACTGCCACGCCACTCCACTGTGGCATTGGAAGCGGAGCCCCCGCTTGCCACATCCTCTTGCCATTTTAGCTGCAACATGTGTCAACTGGTTTTTGAAGTGGGCGGGGGGCTGGATGTGGATGTGGATGATGGCCCGTGTGGTTTTTGGGATGCGTGGATTGTAATGGACACGAGTGAAGGTGGCAGAGTGGCTGGGGGGCTGGGGGGCTGGGTGGCTGGGTGGCTAGGGACACCTCGTTCACTGTGTTGTTGGGCAATTTATTGAGGCACATCAATTCGAAAGCCACCGAATTTCGGCAAACGCGAGTGCAAAAGGTCAACACCAAGTGGATGTCAGGGCCGGGTGGGCGTCAGCTATCCGTTAGATGATAATTACATCGACTCTTCATCGCAGCCCGGGGATATTAATCTTTGTGGGGCAACTGGAATGCAATTGCCACGCCCTCTTGTCCAGGCATACCCCAGGAGGGTAATTGACAAGGCTCCAACGCCATCCAACATCCAACATACAACAAGCAACAACCAACCACCAACATCCAGCACCGTGCCCCTGCAGCTGCTACTCCACTGGGTGTCGTCTGCTCTTTAGTTACGCATTTGGCTGTAATTAAAAAACCAAACTATGTAAATTACGTTTTTGGCTAAAGTTTATTGTGTCCCTGGCAGGCAGGAGGCGTCTCCTGCCAAGTGCTGCACTGCACCTCCTTCACCTCCTTCACCGCCTTCACCTCCTTCTGGGGTGCACCTTTTGTGCGGCGTGGTTCTGGGCGCCCACAATTGTTGACTGTTGCATAAATTATAATTATTAAGTGCAGCAGCAGCGCCAGCAGGAAACACACAATTTAGTTTTGCTTTATTTTCTCCTTCGTTTCTGTGTGTTTTTCTTCCATTTTTGGGCTCCCCTTACAGCACACTTTTCCCACACCCACCTTCTTTGGTTCTCCATTTGGGTATGCAACATATTGCGCTTTCCACCGACACCAACAACAAAAGCAGCAATAACTTGCAACGATGCGTTCAAGTACAAATTCAAATATGTACTAAACCACCCTTGTCCCAATTCTATTTCGGTGAAATGGTTACACATTCCAATATTTGCACTTGAGGAATCATGCAAAACCTTCAAATGAAACTCGTGTAGCCCCTAAATACTCGTACCATCATAAGTCAGAGAATTTGCTGCGTTCCTCAGTTAACAAACTGGAAACCATTTTACTTGGCCCTGCCATTCCCGCCATTGAAGAATGGGAGAGAATACACAGCACAGAATGCTAATCAATGTCAATGCTTCTACTCACGGCAGCCACTCTGCCTCGTATCGTTGGCGCACAGGATTCACGCATTGAGGATCATCCTTGGCTGGTGTCTCTTCTCGTGAATGGTTTTTCCTACCAGCACTATACCTGCGCTGGCTCCATCCACAGCAAAAATGTTATTATAACTGCTGCCCATTGTGTGCGTTGGATGGAGCCTGAGGAGTTGCAAATTCGAGCGGGCTAAACCAATCGAAGCCAAGGCGGAACAGTCCACCAAGTGGCAGCGATTTTCCTGTTCTACACATGTAAAAGCGATATTTCCATTATTCGATTAAGGAAACCTCTTATATTTTGTGATAAAATGCAGAGTATCCCTTTGGCTGACGAATACCCCGAGGCTGGTAATGTGGCAAGTCAACCGGTTGGGGTTGCAAGAATCCTGAGCACTATTTCCCTGATATTCTGCGGAGCGCTGAGATTCGTATAAAAATCCAAAGAACGTGTAAACAGAATGCTATATTATCAGAACTCCCAGATAATATCATTTGAGCCGGAACCTATCGAAAATCGTTCTGTGGGGGTGACGATGGCGGCCCGTTGTCGGTCGATAATAAACTTGTGGGCGTCACCGAAGTCACAAAAAGCTTGGGATTCTATACAAATGTTGTATATTTCAAAGATTGGATTCTAAATGCAATTTATGAAAGTAGTTAAAATTTTAAATATATTTTATACTATTTACAACTTAAGTTTTAGCTGAAAGTTATTGGATACTATTGCCCTCGGTTCTGGCCACCTGTAATAAATTCCTAGCAGGATCGCCGACGCATACTTAATCTTTCTCTTTCGTCCCCGGCCTATCCCCAGACTCTGACTTGTATAACTATTTATGAATAGTGATGTTGGCCTTCAGCAATGAGTCATTTATTTTCTACATCTCCAACGAACCGATAATTTAACCTATTGATCGGAAAGCCAATTTGTGTACGCATTCAGATTAAGTTTTTCATATTTTGAGGGTTCGATAAGAAAAATCTCTTTAACTGGAGGACCAAAACGAAGACGGCTGGATACAAAAACGCAATAACGGCCGCTGACGTACATAAGAAAAAGTATGGATTTACAGCACTGTAGGGATTTGATAATATGGGGCTACGAAAAATTCCCGTATTTGTACTTAGAAAACCATAAAGAACATTTATAGAAATAGCGAGTTTCCTAAATCTTGCAACAGCCCATGAAAACCTTCATAAATCAGAGAATTTATTGCATTCTTCAGCTAAAGAACTTATCGCAAGAAACAATACCACTTTCAAAGCCTTCGGAAAATATGAATATGCGAGTACACCTATAAAAATGATTGATTGGCTTTACTGGTAGCCAAGAACCTATAAAAGGGCTGCATTCTCCCCACTGAAGACTAAACAAATCACAGCACAGAATGCTAATCAAAGTCTTTCTTCTACTCGCAGCGGCCACTCTTTTGTCGGCTGCACGTGTGCCTCATGTGGAAAAACGCATTGTAGGCGGACAGGGTGCACGCATCGAGGATAATCCTTAGCAGGTGTATCTTCTCCGGAGCGACAGATATCAGTGCGGCGGTTCCATCTACAGCAAAGATTTCATTATAACTGCTGCCCATTGTGTGGAATCGTGGAACCCTAAGGATTTGCAAGTTCGAGTCGGCTCGTCAAATCGAATTCAAGGCGGAACAGTCCATCAGTAGCATAATTTAAAAGACACCTTGACTTTTCCCGTCTTGTACCATTCTCGTACGACATTGCGGTCATTCGATTAAGTGAACCACTCGTATTTAATGATAAAGTGCAGAGTATCCCTTTGGCTGACAAAGAACCCTGGGATGGTACCAAGGCATGGTCAACCGGCTGGGGTGAGATTTGGAAGAATGGATTTAGATACTACCCTGATATTCTTCAGGGCGTGGAGATTCCCATAATACCCAGGTGGTGTTGCAAACTGTGGTACCCCAATGCTTACATCACAGAAAATGTAATTTGTGCCGGAGATACTATTGGTAAATCGGCAGCATTTGGAGACTCCGGGGGCCCTTTGACTGTTAATAATGAGCTTGTCGGAGTCGTCTCTGCTAGTCCTACGGGTTTACCATCAGTGTATGCAAGTGTGGTCTATTTTAAGGATTGGATTCAAAATGCAATTGAATTTCTTTCATAAATATAATTGAAAATTTAAAATAAATTAAAACATACATTAAAACAACACACATCCACATTTGTTTTAGACTACTTTTAATCTGAAGTACTACCTGCAAAATATTGGATATTATTGTCCTATGATAACTTTAGTTGCCAGCTCGATAGTACGGGTTCCATTGGGATAAAAAAAGATGATCCCATCATCTTCGGTATTTTTAGTATAGTAGCCCAAAGGTAATTCTGGATCCGCCAGCAAAACTGAAGGGAGCTTGCCACGGGACATTCTCAAATGATGATCGGTCACGCAGTCGAGACGACGCTGAGGGACTTCTGAATACTTCGAAATGTAGCGCCATACTCAATAGATCGCATCATGTCTTCACTAATTTGTTAATTGCTAAACTTGTATAACTACTTATAAATATATGTATGTAAGAGGGAGTGGGAATGCCGGCTCACTGAAGGAGCGGTTAACAGCAGTAACAGCAATAGCAGCAGAACAACAGCAGAACAACAGCAGAACAACAGCAGAACAACAGCAGGACAACAGCAGAACGAGAAGATCAGCAAATAAACAGCAGATAAGCAGCAATGGCAGAAAGAGAGCAGTCAGCAGTGAAGAGGAGAGTAAACAGCAGGCAGACGTCGTCGGGAGCCGCAGCAGAAATCAGCCGAGATCAAGCCGTAATATCGAGACCGAATTATTTTTACTATTGCCTGTCTTTCCCGATTTAATAATATTAATAAACAATACTTAAATAATATCGTACATATATGTATGATGATAAAGCCCTAAGGCATTTGGAACACACTCAGCAAAAGACAGGTAATTTCTACAACTCCAACGAATCGATAATTAACCTTATTGATCTCAAAGGCAACTAACTAGATTGGGTTTGTCAGATTGGGTTTTTATATTTTTCATATAAACTGGAAGGAATGGAATGCCTGTGGAAGGCATTGATCAGAGAAGGGTCCACTATACCTTCTCTAATTATTGCGAAAAATCAAATTTCATATTTTGTTACGCCTGTGAGTCTTTTCACTGAATTCAATCAATAACGAGGGGAAACGTTTTGGGAAAACAGCTTTTGTCGCGGCCCTACTTTATACCCGGTACTCAGTCAATATATATACATATATGAACTAACGATTTATGTAATTTATTATATTTTCGCAAAAGGGACGAATTAAATTTTGGGCTAAAAAGAAAATATCAAATAATTCGTCGAATCAATTGGATAGAAAGTTTGGTTGCTCTCGCTCTTATAGTCTCTGAGATCTGGGCGCTCATTTGGACGAATAGGCAAAGCAGTCAGGGGTGCTTTGAGAGAGCGCGAGAGGGAACGCTGACTTTCGAAATGGCTTTTTTCATTGTGACTATATTAATAATCAGACTCTGATAGAAATGGTCATTCTCTATGATTATGCGCTTTTGGTTTTGTCGTATCTTCAAAAGTGTGCATGCCACAAATTTTCGTCCTTTGTGTCAAGCAAGGCCAGAGTATCTCTAGGCTGTTGCTAAGACAGAGACGATAGTTATAGAAACAGAGTCCGAGAGAACAGATTAGGTCTGCAGGACCAAAATGAAGGCGGCTGGATATAAAGACGAAATAACGGCCGCCGTACATAAGCAAAAGTATGGATTTACTTTCTGCTGCAGCACTGTAGGGTTTTGATAATTTGGGGCTACGAAACATTCCCATATTTGTACTTAGAAAATCATAAAAAACATTTATAGAAAACACGAGTTTGCTATAACTTGCAACTGCCCATGAATACCTTCATAAACTAGAGAGTTTATTGCATTCTTCAGCTAAAGAACTTATCGCAAGAAACAATACCACTTTCAAAGCCTTCGGAAATTATGAATATGCGAGTATACCTATACAAATGATTGATTGGCTTTACTGGTAGCAAAGACCCTATAAAAGGCCTGCATTTACCCATTGAAGACTAAACAAATCACCGCACAGAATGCTAGTCAAAGCCTTTCTTCTACTCGCGGCGACCACTCTTTTGTCTGCTGCACGTGTGCCTCATGTGGAAAAACGCATTATAAGCGGACAGGATGCACGCATCGAGGATCATCCTTGGCAGGTGTCTCTAATCCTGAAAGGCAGATTTCATTGCGGCGGTTCCATCTACAGCAAAGATTTTATTATAACTGCTGCCCATTGTGTGAAAACGCGGAGGTCTAAGGATTTGCAAGTTCGAGTCGGCTCAGCAAATCGAATCCAAGGCGGAACAGTCCATCAAGTGGCAGCAATTAAGCATCATCCTGGATTTTCCTTATCTACAGGATCCTCGAACGACATTGCGGTCGTTCGATTAAGTGAACCACTCATATTCAATGATAAAGTGCAGAGTATTCCTTTGGCTGACGAAGAACCTGAGGATTGTACCAGGGCATGGGTAACCGGTTGGGGTCTGAGTTTGAAGAATGGAACTATATACCGCCCTAATATTCTTCAGGGCGTGGAGATTCCCATAGTATCCAGGTCGTTTTGCAAACTGTGGTATCCTAACATTTCAGAAAAGTTAATTTGTGCCGGATATTTTGGTCAATCGTCAACACGTGGATACTCCGGGGGCCCTCTGACTGTTAATAATGAGCTTGTGGGAGTCGTCTCTGGTGGTGATATGGGTTTACCATCACTGTATGCAAGTGTGGTCTATTACAAGGATTGGATTCTAAATGAAATTGAATTGCTTTCATAAATGTAATTGAAAATTTGAAATAAATTAAAACAGGCATTCCATAGTTTTGTTTGACTATTTTTAACAGAAGAATTACCTGAAAAATATTGGATATTATTGTCCTATGATAACTTTCGTTGCCAGTTCAATGGGCTACTATCTTGCCGCATTTTAGGGTCACATTATCCTCTGGGAATCCAACCACTTACCTGAAAACTATATCCCAGTCCAAGGCCTTGATCAGCTAAGAACCCCCCTCCCAGCTTTCCTCTAACAATCTTCAAACAGAAAGGCATAATTTAGACCAAAATTTAATAAATTTCCCCCTAGCTGTATGAGGGAAATTTTAGTGGGGAATTTTGCGAGCTTGCGCATTAAAAACTGTCTTCTCTTGGATTTAATACTCGTTCTCTCTTTCTCTCGTGCAAGTATGAGTGTATACATGTGTGTGTCCGTGTCCACGAATTGCTTTGGGTGTATGGGTGAATCTTTTTGCCGGTTTGTTTATCTTATATTTGAAGTTTTTTGTATGCGCTTCTTTAGCCGGCATTTATGGCCCATTCAACAACAGCAACAGAAAAGTGCGTACCGCAAAATCTGTCTGTGTGTTTGTATGGGCTGGGCGGGTGGGCTTATATTTATCTCTGTGTGTGTGTGTGATTTCAGCTGCCAATTGATTGTTTGTGTGGCTGTGTGTGTCTGTGTATCGGTCTACGACAGCAGACTACAAATATTTACAAGAGCTTTCATTTGTCTGATAGATTTATTTAAATATTTATGCAATTGCAAATGGTTCTCTGTTTTTTCAGAATGAGATTAAAGAAGGGAATAAAACAGCGGAAGAGAGAGAGAGGAGGGAGAGATGTTAATTAAACAATATTGTCAATAATTTAAGCATCTGTTTCACAGATATATTTTAATAAAGGTTTTCAAACCATCAATGCGAGATTACATTTATTAGAGCCTGTTACTCCCTTATTTTGAGTAAATTTAATTGAAATTGTTTAAGAAATTAAAGAGTAATCTTTCAGTAGAAAATTAAAGAGAACATCCAAAAAGAAGAGCGATATTTCAGACAATACTTCTGCAATTAACGTTAAACTTTATTGACAATAATTTACGCTTACGACTTGTCCATTTTATGAGCCATAATTCAATTTATGCCCCGCCAGCAACAACCCCATAACCCACTTTAGAGCCCAGTGGACCAGTGGAACCGCGATACACTTGGACAACAAACAGATATAAATATAAATATAAATCAACATTCTGCAGGAGAACTGGTGTGGCTTTTGGGGGCAGAAATGGAGATGAGACTGGGGTCTGGCCGGGCAAATGGTCAATGCGTTAATATCTGGTGGAAACTTTGCCCCCAAAGAGCTCAAAGAGTCATCGAAATGTGGGACACCTGTGGTGCAGGTGCAGCCATAGAAATGAGACCCACTTGAACCCCAACAAAACCCCGACAAATGCGACTGCGGGCCAAAAGATATTTAGTTATTTAGAAAGCCCCAGAGTGCAATGCGAATGTGCCAATTTCTCTGCCTACTCTCTCTCTCCCTCTATCACTGTGCATCTCTCTCTCTCTCTGTGGGTGAAAACAATTAAAAATTCGTGTCAAAATACAAATGCAAAGAGGTGGCAAGAATTTTAAATGCATTTCAAGGTTCCAACAGCGCTCACGCAATGTGGCACAGCGATTGCATGGGTGCCGTGCCACATCATGGGGACCCCATTTAGTGAAAATTAATTTTAAATTACATACGTGGCACCGCCATGTGGCGGCCTTTAATTAATTGCATTTGCCACAACATACATACATACATACATATATATTTGTTTCAAATTTGTATAATTCACATTTACATTTTTGGCCCCACTTTCGGTTATGGTTCATTAATTCTGTTGGATCATAAATAACAGAGAGTCAGAGTCACGGCCACAGTCAGCACCGCATCCTTGGACGCTGCGCCAAACGGAAACAGACAATAAATAGAGTTCAAACAAACATTACGTATACGCAGTGTGATTTATTACATTTATTGATTGATAAGTCACTAAATATTCTGAGAATAGATTTGAAATTTCATTTTTCGATTGTATGATTTCAGTTCTGTTCTTATTAGTTGCAGGAAAACTTGAAAGAGCTTGGATTGGTACTCTTCATTTGGAGAACAAAGCCCTCACCTGACTTCTTTTCTAGCTGCAAAATATCTTTTTCATTTAAGCAATTCCCAGTTAAAGTAAATATCTTTCAGCATTCAGACATCGCAACCACCTTATGGTTTTTTTGAATCTTGATTAAATAAAATTTCGATTTTAGTTTGATCTTTACAAAGGCTTCTTCGCGCCAACTCTTTGACTACGCTCATCCTCCAATCTACTTCCAGACCCACTCCCACTCCCACCATTCAATGTCGATTTCCTGCCCTTTTTGAGATGCTTTTTTGCAATTTTGCGGCACTTGACTCAGTCGGTTTATTGACACGCCCCGCACATGTCAATCACTCGATTGATAGACAGCCCCAAACACTTGACTTGGAGAGCAGACTGACAGACAGACAGACAGACAGAAGGACGGACGGAGGGACGCGACTGAGATGAAATTCTATGCGATGAGCAAAGGATTTTGCTGTTTTGTTGGTTGCTCCTTCAAGCCTTTTGCCAGACATGCAGTATCATCACGAGTGCAACCTCCTAACCCACCCCCACCCCCAAACCTGCGGCCCCGAAATGCTGTTGTCTACAAATATTTTGTATTCAATCTAAACATTTGTCAAGACACTCAGCCAGACAGCCAGACATCTTGTGTCGCTGCTGGAAAATGATTTTCGGTTTACAAAATAATTGATTTGATTTTATGTCGTGATGCGACATATGCTCCTTCCATAATTTAGTCCCAGTATCCCCACAAAAATGCTCTACATAAGACATAGAGACTCTGTTTTAAAGGTCATTAATTATTTTATTATTGAGTAATTAGTTTTTAATGAAAAATACCAAAAATCAATCCATAACAAACCCAACAGGAAAAAGAAATCAATTTAAAATAGAATATATTTTGGTTTGTTCTGATATGGATTTAATTAATGAATAAAAAATATACACACATCATTAAGAAAGCCTTTCAGTTTATGCCTTTTAATGAGAGCATCTTGAGGGGCTACTGTTGTTGCATTATTCGAGATTTTATTCGTCTCAGGAGCTCTATTTATGATATAGAAGTGGCTATTCTATGTAGTTTCCTGCTTGATGGCCAACACGCGGGAAAAGTATTAGTGGATAGAATTCAGGCGTGTATTGGAAAAGATTTGAAGCAGCCAATTACGAGGAGGTGATTAATATTAAAGATTATATTTTATATATTAACAGACCCTTCCGAAGGGGTCTTCATTCAAATCAAAGTCACTGAATCACAAATAAGTCCTTAAACAATAGTTTTGGCCAGTATGTATTTTGTAAACAATTAAATGATTGCTTTGCTGCAATCAAGTTCGCTTCGTTTGGCCATTTATCAAATTAAGTATACGCCGCATGGGTGCCAGCAGCAACAGCAAATACTTGTTCGTCTTTTAATTAGAATACATTAGGAGTAACCCTGGCCAAGAGAACCTTTTCCGAATATTAAGCGCACTTAAGGGAGCTCCCAATCGGCCATTTTCCAAGGCTTCTCGCCTTCACTGCTGATTGATTGCCGACAATTTCCTAATTGGTGACACATTTATTCCGTCATTTAGCCCTGCCCTGTTTGCCGATGCCCACACACTTGTTTGTTCATTTGTTGGCCTGCACAGGACATGGAAAAACCAACAAATATGAAAAACAAACAAACTTCGAGGCCGACGATAGTTCAATTAACAGAAAATCCGAAAATTGTTACTAAATTGCAACAAGCACAAATATTTACAGGGTTTTTCATTAGGGCTTGTATCAAAATGCATTTGCATAATAAACCGCATGCAGCAGTAATCAACTTCCGGAGAAGGCTACGGGGAGGCCACTCACTTAAGAATGAATTTTGGAATTAATTCAAGGTATTACAGGTATTTACTTAGCAATTTCCCAACCATTTAATTACGGTGATGAAAAGGGTCAAGCTCTTACTTATTGAAACTCTGGTGAATAGTTATTTCTTAGGAAAATTTGTAAATGGAAAAGTAACTGAAGCGAACCTTAAAAAAAATATAACTCTAAGGAACATTTTTCTCTACCGAATAACTAATGTAATGAGTTTAATTGAAGTGCGTTTTACAGATGTGTAGCGCAGACTATGTCACGAGAAAATAATAGTAATTACTACTAAGCAACATTAAACAGTTAGTAGTGGTAAAGGTAGAAGAATTTAAAATTCTCTCTTTACTAAACTTCATAAATCAATCCACTGGAAGCACCGCTTAATCACCGCATAACTAGCTAAGTTTCTAAATTATTTTACAGTTTTAATTATTGCCCCAATATTGAATTTCTTCCACAAACTTACAGATTTCTGTGGATACCCCCAAAATGGAACCATTAATCATGAAAGTTAAAACGGAATTGCCTAGAAACCGCTTTCCAAGCCAAAACCAAAGCGAAACTCTTTACATAAATCTTAACAAACTTTGCTTTTGCCCACCAAAAAAAAAGAAAACAAAGAACAGAAGAAAAACTGTGAAATTATATTCCACACTTCCTTGTTATTTGGCTTATTATGCCACAGACAGCCGAGAGAGAGAACAGCCAACATCTAACTCAATAGAAACAATAACTGTGTCCCAGCATGTAGGCCAGGCCAACACTATTTTCATTTGGCCAAAGAGTAGAGTGGACTGGGAAAAAAGCTAGGGAAGACAGAGAGTCAACCGCCATCCGGCTGTGGCTCTGACTCCGGCTCTGACAACGTATTCCGTGCTTCATTCTACGGCGGCAACCAAGCCAGTTAACCGCAATAATTTATGCCTTTGAGCCGTGTTTGAGTCAAAGACTTTTGTGTGTGTGTGTCTACGAGTATCTATGTGTGTTCTTGTGTCTGTGTTGGTTCTCTCTTGTATGCTGTGTATCTGTGTGTGTGTGTGTTTGTGTGTGGCAACATAATTTTGCCTATTAAAGTAAAACACTAACAGCGCTTATCATTACAGGCCCGGCCCAGGCCCAGGACACACCAGAAGCACCAGGACCAACATCAACACCAACAGCGGTAACAAAAGCGAGCGATTGATACTTCAAAGTCGAAGCTTTGTATACCCTTTCTGATTGATTCGTCACATGGAAGCTTAAAGATAGGCTAAATCGATCTTTATCCCTCAATGGAAACGGGTCTTTAACGGTTCTTTCATTGAGAACTGGTTTGATATATGTAAATCCAAATCCGGATCCAAAGCTTTGGAAAACTGTGGACATTTCATAATTTTTGATTACCTATTTTCATAAAATTGCTGAAATATCTATACCCTCTGAAAGAGCATGACAAACGGCTGGCTGGCACGAGCATCTCAGTTACGTAGCGCATCCTTTCGTCGACGCCATTTTGTTTAGTTTATGCTGTGTCGGTATATGCGTGCGAGTCTGAATTTCTGTGTGTGTGTGTGTGTATTTGTGTGCTGTACACCGAGGGGGGGAAAGGAGTCCCTTCCTAATGCAAAAAAGCGACTTTTCAGCACAAATTTTTAGCAAAATTAAAATATTTATGTTGCCGACGTGCTTAATGCTCGTACTGCTGTTTCGCTGAATCCTTACCGCACCGCGTCCCACCGTCCTGCCACCCCCTTGTGTTTAGTTTTAGAGTGTGTGGGTTTCCGGATCTCGGTTACCGGTTCCCTGTTGCCGGCTACGTGCGTGGTCTCGTTGATGCTGATGATGGGGCAGCAGCACAAGCGGCAGGTGCACCCTACCTCACGGAGATAACAACTTGGTTTGCTGTGTGGATATTTTTCCACAGCTGGAATTTCAGTTTCTCCATCCGTTAGGGTATTCCCCATTCGATCTGAACCATTTAATTAACTTTTTACCTTCCTATTTTAATGTCTCCCGTAAAGGCATTGCCCTGGATTGACTTCCTTCCTGTTCCACTTCATGTGCTCCTTTATTCCAGCCAAAGACGACAACGCTATGCCATGTTGCCACATTCCCTGCCACTTAATGTTCGCGCTTTAGCAATATGAGATGCAAGGCATCCCCATCACCATCCCCCTGTGGCATGGTGCATGCCGCAGACAGTCATATTAAAAACAATATATTTTCCCCAACTTTTGGTCCGTGGGTCAGGACATTTCCGCGCTGGACACTTATGGCCTTTCAATGGCCATTAACTATTCACATATCAGACTGCACTTTGGTCTGGAAAATGATTTACATTGCGACCAAATTGGATGCACTTTTCGGACTGGAGTGCTGTCCTTAAAGTGTCATTAGTGGAATATGTCGAAGGAGGAACCAAAGAACAGAACAAAAAGTAAATTAAAGCAAACTCCTTGGGCGTCCTTTTCGTCCTCGCCTCGCTCTAACCTGCGAGTATTCTCCAGATATTTATTTTCTCTTTGTTTTTCCATTTCTGGTTTTTTTCTTGCTTTGCCGTTGCCTTTTGCTCTTTACTTCTTTCTCATTTTCCATTTCCCATCTGTTTCTTGTTAAAAACGCTAGAAATTTATGACTATTTTGGGACTTGCCGCAGCTTGCGGCTGAAATGCTCTCAGATTTTTCTGCCACTGCCTCTGCCTTTTGCGGTTTACGCTGTGCCATTTTCCCTGGGTTCCGAGTTCCTTTTCCAGCACCAGGCCATCCATTGCCATGGCTTGTGGTCACGGGGTTTAAAGTTTAAACAATTGCAGATTTGCCTTTTAATTGTCGCCAAAGTGTTCCCATTGCAAAAGAGAAATGTATTTTTCGGATGTGTACATATATGTTCTTCCCAGAGGATAAGTCCTGAAACTACCTTAGGTTCTGAATTCCATATCTTCAAAAATATTTTCGAAAGTATTAAACTATATTTGACACTGGCAATTTATATAGAGAATTCGACCGACAAAAGTGAAATCCTCCCACCATTTGAAATAATAATATGTATAATGCTAATACATATGTAAATGTTTGAAGCTGGACTAGCTGCAGAAACAGAGATAGCCTTATGGGAAAAGCATGTAGTGAGAGTGAGAGATAGATGGTTTTCTAGTTGAGCTGGGAGCATCGCTGCAACAGAGCTTATCGATCCCTGTTGATAGTTGAGTTAACTCAATAACTCACAATTGGCGATTATACTGCAAAAATGGAGTGGAATGGAATATCGGACAAACGCAACTTAAGCCTTGTACCACTAATAGGCCTTTTACACTTGGTGCGTTACCTTTCGGTAGGCTCTTTATTCATTTTGCTTGCTTTTCTTATATTCAATGCCTGCGTTTTCTGAATCTGTTTTGTTTTGTTTCAGCTTATTTCAGTGCGTGGGTGCACATGCGATCTCAGGTGCTTTGCGTGAGTGTCATAGTATTGATGGGCGCTAGAACTGAAATTTTGTGTCCGTTTCAGTTTTTTGAATGGATAAATGGAATGACCCACCCGAAGTTTGTGGGTCTCCACAACCATTGCTCAACATTTTCCCATCACTAGGGTCCATATGCTTCCTCGTGTAAAACAAACTCGATTTTTGTACGAAACTCAATAACTCAACCGCAGTGTAGACAGGCTATTCGATTTTTTTTTATGCCTGGCTGGCTCTGTGTGTTTTGAGCGTAGAAAAGAGCCACCGCATGTGAGGTATCAGTATTTATTCACCTCCGTATGCATTGCGCCTCGCCGTTTGATTTTTATAAATCGAATTTTCAATTTATTTTTAAGGTTTTTCTAAAAGTCAAAGTAGAACCAGCGATCTCACTGTTAGGAACGTTTGGCCGCTTACTTCTTCTTGGACACACCAACAATGCGACCGCAACGAACAGTTGTCTTAGTGTGCTGATCACGGACACGCAGGCCACACGCAGGCCCCTCCATCTATGGGAGCAGATCTTCTTCAAGCGCTCCGAATAATCACACAGCTTGGAGTCCAAGTTGGAGGAAGTCAGCTGCCAGCACTTGCCATTAATGATATTCTTCTGTATGTTGAGGAACCAATCGGGCACTTTGTAGTGCAGAAGGTTGCTGATGATGGTGATAACCTTGTCGAACCCGTCCTCAGTGCATTCAACGGCACGCTTGGAGAGATCAACATCCGCCCTAGCCCAAATTGATGCTTAATAATATAAATAAATAATAATGAACCATAAAACAGCTCTTTACGACAAGTGGAACGTCTCTAGGCGCTGAACCCGCTCATCAAGTTTCTTCACCAGACTCATTATCTCGTCCAGCTGGGCAGAGCAGGCGCAGGAGCTGCCCGACGCTGAATCCAATGAAACATCCAATACCTGCAGGGAGTTTCTCTGGTTAATATGGTTTCATTTAATAATGGATGGAATGTAGGTGTAAGGCTAGTGAACTAAAAGAAGCGCGCACTAGTGCTGCGAGGCTCGAAGTCCGACTCCTTGGCCGCCAGCTCGCTGCGTTAAGAAGCCGAAGGTGTCTGTGGTAGCGCTGTGTGTTTACTGTCAAGCACCTGGAAGTTTTCATCCAAAGTCTGATAGGCCTGCGAGTCGCGCATATCGATGCGAATACTGTGGTCGTTCGACATGGCTGTGCTGCCGCTGGCATTGCTCTGCTGGTATAGGGAGGCTGCACTGGTGTCGCAGCTGGAGGAAACCAGGGCCTCGAACTGGGAGGCATCGTAAGTGTGCAGATTAGACTGCCACACTAGCAGCTGCAATCGATAATGAGGATTACACAATGAGCCAATGGATGATCCGCCACAACTCACCTGGCAGTCGTTGCCACCAGTTGCAAACTGCTTTCCATCCTGTGAAAAGCCCACAGCATTTACGGCACCCGAATGGCCGGTCAGGGTATAGATGGGTCTGCCCTCCAGCAGGTCCAGAATGCGTATGGTGTAGTCCTCGCTTCCGGACAACAAAAAGTGTCCGCTGGGATGGAAGGCCACATCATTGACGGGCGCCGAGTGGACCTCATACAGCTGCAAGAGCTGGCTGCCGGCCACATCGAAGATTTTGATGCGGTTGCATCCCAGAGCAACGGCCACCATGTTGCCCCACGGATGCCAGGCCACCTGCCGTGGGGCGGCCTTCTCCTCGGTAAAGGTGCGCACGCACTCTCCTAAGCTGACGTCGTAGATGCGCAGCGACTTGTCGTCGCAAACGGTCGCAATCATCTTGCCATTGGGACTGAACTTGGCGGATCGCACCCGGTTTGTCTGCTGGGTGAACGACGAGACGAACTGGCGCTTGCTCACACGCCACAGTTTTACGGACTTGTCGTCAGAGCCCGTCAGCATCATATGTCCAGTCGCGTCAAAGTCGACGCTGCGCACTGGCTTACTGTGGGCCACGAACTCTCCGCACACGCCGCGCACCTTGGGCTCCCAGATCTTTACTGTGCGGTCGTGGCCGGCGGAAGCCACCAGGTTGCCCTTTGGCGACCACGACACTCCATGCACGGCCGCCGCATGCGATCCAAAGCGAATGCAGCGGGCAGCCTGATTCAGATTCCATAATATTACAGAGCCATCCAATGATGACGTTCCGACTTGAGATCCGTCAGGGCTGAACCGCAGCTGGGTGATGCTGCCCGAGTGGCCAGTGAAGTGGCGCTCGAGGGCCGGATCGCTGAACACTCCCTGCATGTTTGCAATCTAATCTTTTTTAATCTTTTCTTTGTTTTTTTAACAAATTATTTTGAATCTTTTGCCGCTTTGTTTGAAAGAAAAAGCGTCGTCAGGGTTGAAATCGATAGAAAAAGAAAAAGGTGCACGCATACATATGTAGGTGCTGATTGCTTTTGCGCTTAACAGCACATTTGTTGATGGCTATACTTGTTGAAACGATTTTGCTGGCTTGGTGACTGTGTGTCACAAATAGTTCCTCAGATATTAGACTGATAGCAGGAAAACGTACTTAAAGACGGCTACGAACACTAATTTTAAGTTTTTCTCTGTCTCTTAGCAGCAAATATAGCAAAGCCTTGTGTTTTAGCATTCTGTCGCACGCAAATAGCGTTTTGAAGTGCATAATGAAGCGTCTTTTGTGTTCATTTCTAATAGGCAGAGCCCATCGATATTTCCCCACCTCTATGTTAAAAGCCAAGTGACGCTGTTTTTTTTTTTTTTTTGCAAAATCCCGACTTATTAAAAAATTAAAATAGAGGTGGGGAAAATTACGCCCGCAGAGATTGCATATACATACATACATACATATGTAGCTCCACAGATTGGGAAATTATTAGGTAGGAAAAATGTAGGTAAAATACATAATTATCAGCTATGCTCCGGTTACAATTCGCACGAATTGTAATTTTTGCGCCATGGTTTTTGCAACTTTTTGTTATCGTACATAAATCGTACTTCCGTGTGCCATTCGGATTGAGCTATATCAGGGGATATATAAAGATGAAACAGCATGTTTGTACTGTCCTGCACTTTTATGAGCTCAGGAATGGTGAGAAGAACGTATATACCTGGGATCCTGGTCAAGGAATTCACCCTCTCTGCCGCTGACACCAAAATGACCAAATGCAAGGATATGAGTACGCTGGAGTGTTTGACTCGGACTGTTGAATATCTGTTGAATATCTCCTAAAAGAGTAAGCATTTTGGATTTCAATATAAGGACAAGCCTGTTGCCCACCCGCCTCTTGCACAATTTAATGGATAATCGAATGTGCATCGCGATATTGTCATTCAGAAGTTTGATGCACAACAGACACCAAAACTTCTGGAGCCAATTGTTATGTTTTTGGCCTACAGCCGGTACCGTCTGTGTACCTAACCAATTCATGTTTTCGATGCAAAGATATATGACCAGCATCTGAAGGACTGTTTCACGGGAGTGCTTCGCTGCAATAAGACTCTTGACGAGGATGAAGTCGAATCGGAAAACACACTTACAATTCGGGATCTTCAACGACGCGCCTTCATGGAGTCTGGTATCAAGTGCTTAATTCGGGCTGCCGGGAATCCATGGAGCGGGCGCTTACACTGCCGAACTATGTTCGCAGGGATGCAACGTTTAAGTTATCATTTGATCAATCCGACTAGGACGCGGTAAGCAGACTCGTTTCATTAAAGAAAATACAAATTGGAAATCACCAAGAATAATCTACAAAAACAAATTATTTATTTTGGATAAAAGTTACAAAACGAGAGCAGTAGCGAGAGCAAAACCAAAAACTATGGAGCAGCGTAGCATTTTAAAACGCTGTATAGAACAACATACAGAAATAACCTTAAACTTAACTTCCGAAAGTGTTCTCTCTCTTAGTTTAAAAAAAAACCCAATTTAAAATAATTTTGTTTCATATTTTACAATCATAGGCAGAAAAGAACTTCAAAGGACTGGGACTCGGAAACTTTGGAACAAATTATTTCAACGGAAAGCATATTTAGCCAAAACGAAATCAGCTGTTTTTCTCAAACAAAATATCGCAAAACAACACTATCGATAACAAAAAGACACGCAAGTTTCATAATTCGACAACCTACAGGATCATCCGATGTTGAGCTTCCGCTGGAAAGACCATGAGAGGAGTTTGATCAGGACATTCAAGAGTCTACTAGAGACCGAAAAGCTGGTGGATTGCACGCTCGCCGCCGAGGGAAAGTGTCTCAAGGCCCACAAGATGATTCTGTGCGCCTGCAGTCCCTACTTTGATGCCTTACTCCAAGAGCAGTACGATCAGCATCCGCTCCTCATACTGCAGGATGTGAAGTACCAGGAGCTCCTCGCCATAATGGACTACATGTACCTCGGCGAGGTCAAAATCTCACAGTACCAGCTGAAAGCATTTCTCAAGGTGGCAGAATTGCTTCAGATCAAGGGCCTGTCCAGGGATGTGTCCGGATGGTGCGAGGGCTCGATTAGGACTCACCTGGACAATGGTGAGTGCTGTAAAAGGATTGATAAGATGATTGACCAATCGTACCCCTTGCAGGTGCCCCCGACAACTCCGACTTCAATGCTCTGCAGATCTCTTCGAATCAGTCTATTCCTCAAGAGACAACCGCCTCCGCCCTGGCCAGCACCCATCAGCCAATGACCAGCAGCATCGTTAGCATGAAGAACGAGAGTCCTAAACTAACATCATCCACAGGATCCACGGCCACAATAGACGACCAGAAGCAGCTTACTAGCGACGCCAACTGGAACGTGCAACCGCACAGCCAAGACGTCCAAGGCGCAGCTTGGGCTTGGGGAACAGTCAATCCGGCGGTCTCAGGCGCTGGGGCGACCGCTGGAGTTGTGCACAGCCTCGGTGTTGTGGGCGAGCAGCTGGCAGTAGTCGTCGATGAGTCATCGTCCAATCACAAGCAGAAGGTCAAGGACAACAGCGTGGGCTCAGAAGTTATGGAGCAGGTCCAGGGCCCGAGCCACAGCAAGACCCTCACCAGTCCTAATCGAATCGGGCCTATGGGCGAACCAGTCTACGAGTGCAGTCAATGTGGCAACAAATATCGCAGGAAGTCTTCGCTGCGTCGCCACGAGAATTTCGAGTGCGGAAAGGAGCCATCCCATGAGTGCCCCTATTGCCAATTGAAGACGAGGCAGCACGGAAACCTGCGCAGACATATGAAGAGACTGCACAGCCATTTGCCCGAGTTGGACCGCCAGCGATGCTCTAGTCGGAATCGAGTAAGATTCCATGAAATGGCAGATATGTTTAGGAAAACTGAAAACTAGTCTGGATCTTATTATTACAAAATTACTATTCAAAAGCTCTCCCGACCACTTTAAACCTCCCCAAAGATGTGTTCGACTTGTCTCCATTACAAACTTTGCTTCTCCATAAATAGAGAAAGACGGACGAGAGAAAGAGAAAGGGAACTTATTCCGCAACTATTCTTCTCAATTTCTCACTCGACTGCATTTGATTTCATTTCATTTCTCAGACCAGGCATGACAGATGGCAAATATGTTCCTCATACGCCACGTTGTGCACCAGACACCACAAATGTCAGGACGGGTGTGGGTAAAAGACTCCAAGAAATTCAATTCCATGACAAATGAACTGCAAAACAGATGTCCATCTGTTCGAGAACGAAAACTGGGGGACCGCTGCGACTGCGGGAACGGAAATTAAGTCCGACTGAAGCTTCAGAAGATAGTTAAAATATTCAAACGCTAGGGAAAAGGGGAACATCTAAATTCGGATGTGACTTTTGGTCCTTTGTTCAGCTATCTTTTTTGTTATTTAGGTCTTAAATTTAAACAACTAAAAGCATACATGCGCCCGCTATCTGTGTGGAGAAAAAAAATTGGAAAAGCTGCAGAGAAGTTCGGAAAAACGAAACGGAAACAAAACAAACTAAAGTCCCACAAAAACCGAAACCGAATGTGGATGTGGATGATGGAGAGTGTTTGTGTCGACGAGACTGCGGCCGCATTTCGCACAAATATTGACACATGTGTATGTGTGTGTGTGTGTATGCGTGTGTGCGATGGTACTCGCAGGAGGTGGATTCGGATGGATGTTGGATGCATCGCCACCCCGTGAAGCCCAAATCGAAACCAAACCTGTGCTGTCCTGTCCTGGCCATTAGATGATTTATAGGTCAGAGATGCTGATGCCGATGCCGATGCTGAGAACCACTACCGGAGTAAAAACGGAAAACAAAAGCGAAACCGAAACCGAATCGCAATCGAAGACCAGCAACAGCGATTGACAGGGAACCAGGCTGCCCAAACACACAAAAAAAACAACGAACTGAAATGGACACTTTATGGACATGTAGCTCCCTGTCCGCATGCCGCCTTCGTCTCATGTAATTAACAAAAATTGCTCTAATGAAAAATACTCTGGTAGGAGCACATGTGTATTGTATTGGCAGGAGCCCAGGTACACCAGTGGAGTACTCTCGTGTGCCAGTACTTGGGGCTGGGGATGCGGATGGGGATGCGGATGGGGCGAAGTGTTTGGTTGCACATGCATTGTTGTCCGCTTTCCCATTGTTGATTAATAATGCAATCGATGCTGGGACAATGGAGTGGATCGATTGGGGTCATGGCCTGTGCTCTGCTTTGGTCTGATCTGACCCTAACAGCAGGACATCTAAATGTATGGGACTCGACATGCGATATGCAGAGAGCATCGCTTTGTTCAACTAAAAGCTAAAGGCATTGTTTTAGTCGGGGCTTTAAGCACTTTTATTTATTAACGAACTTCGGTTGAAACGATTTAAGTATTGCCAAACGAGTATCTTTCATAAACATTATTAAATCTACACAATTTTAGCATTCAACAATTCCAATTTAAGCATTAAACTATGTGACAAAAGTTACCTTAACTTATTCTCATTCTCTGCTCCCTACGCATAGCTCCTCCTATTCCCATATGCTGTTCCCCCCTCATATATTAACTATTCATAACTTTGTGAATTCAATTTTAGCAACATTTTCTCCCCACCCCCCATATACCATATCCCATTTCCCTATCCCGTATCATCCTATCATCTAATTCCCCAGGTAACAGCAACAGCTCCTGGCTCCCAGACAGGGCAACACTTTAAAGTGTCATATGTAGCTAATGCTATGGCAATCTCGTTGCGAAACTTTATACGATCGACGCTTGGGGAACTTGGGAGCAGAGGAGTTGTTACTGTTACGGAAAAGGGAAGAAGGGAAGGCAAACACACAAAACAGGGGCTGACCACAGCAGGATATTGCAGGTGTTGGCAGGACACACATAAATTCAAATTTGTTACACAACTTGTTTCCAGCCAGCACCGAAAAATTAAAAAAAATACCCTTATGTGCGAATTGAAATTAAAAAATGTCTGCTGTTTGCTGGAAATATAAAAGGGGGCGGTAACAAGGCACACCCACATCAGGCATTTGTCGTGTCCTGTTTTGGCATTTGCCTTTCACTCCATCTGCATCCACATCTACATCCACATCCACATCTGTGTTTGGCCATGTCCTTGGTGGGTCCTGCTTCTACTTCAGCTCCTCATTCAGCTGCTGTTTGTTCCATTGTTGTATGAATGTTCGTGTTGGACTCGCTCGTTTATTTGCTCGCATTACAATTACCAAAGGACCAAAAGGACCTCGCTACTCGTACACGTACACGTACGCAATTTGTTTGCTCACCTCCTGCTCCGGCGCCAGCTCTCCACCCCTCAGGTCTGAGGACTGAGGACCAGTAGTGTTAGTTTTCCCAACTACACAAACAAATTAATTTCCAGCCAGACACTCGAAATGTTTAGAACATTCGGCAATGTTTGTAATTGAATATTGTTCGGGGACGGGCACCAAGGCCCACACACTGGAATGCCACACTCGGCTGGAGCACTGGTGGGTCAAATTATGCAAAACTAATTATGATTATAGCAGCGCATTAGAGCAGATGCAAATGCCGACAAGAATCGAGGCCAGAATGTCACAATAATGTGTGAAATGACGCGTTGTTCAATTCAACCAACAATTTGTTGGGTAGTTTACAAAATATGTACCTAAATATATACATATGTGTTAATATTTAAATGCAGATTGTTGATTGATTGAGTCATTTGATTGATGACAATAAGAGAAGTGATTAGGGACTTCAAATTAAATATCTGTAAATATGTTTTCGGATAATTGATATCTTTCAATTGAGATACTCGTCATTCATAAATTATATACACTATTTTTTCTACTGAATATATCTACCGAGGATTGCATTTTTGGGTTTTTAAAGAACTATTTGAACATTTTCCGGATTATCAGGATTTTCTTTTCACAATTTAAATTGCAACCAAAATGCACACAGTTATTATTAAAAACCCAGCACAAAGAAAACACAAGTGCACGTTTTAAGTATTTGTTTAACAAACAAAAGGGCACTTAAAAACAATTCCAATTAGTCATATTACATTTCAGTAGTTAAATAATTGAAACAAATGTAAAATGAACTAAACAAAAAGCCAACAAATTATTATTTGTTGTGCATGTAAAAAACATACAAACTTCCACAAACTCACCAGTGTGTCCACATAAATACATATACATATGTATGTATGTGTATTTCATGTGGTGCACACGAGCACAGTACATATAATTCATGACATTTTTATTTATTTGCCAGCGGAAGCTTTGAAGCCACCAGTGTACAGGATATTAAAAGGACACGTAGTCATGCATGTAGAGTGCCAGGGGCATCATCGCCTCCACAGGCCCGGCGGTCACATATGAAGGCTGTCGTCGTGGTTTCCCCTCTTATTGTGCCCTTCCCCCTGTGAGGTATTTCGAACTGTGCCGAATGTTTGCAACGTATGTAGAGAGACAATCCTCAGAAACAGAAGTCTATAGGGATCATATTAAAGTACAATCCATGCTTTTAATTTTTGTATTTATTTCTAAATTTATATTTCCTTATTATTCATTTCTCTGCATATTGTATGTAGATCTAAAAGAGCACGTACATTTTCGACTTTGAAAACTCGCATTTAATTTCTTTCCAGTTTTTTTGCTTGTTGTTTTTTGTCTGTTAGAATTATGAGTCGGAAAGGGCGATGCCGTGCCAAAAAAAACTTCTGTGCACAAAGGCAGGCAGTTTTCTCTCCTTTTTTTTTAGTTTTCTGCAGCAAAACTTCTTTTGTGAGACATCGGCGATGTGAGCGAACGCTAAGTGTTGAAGTGGCGCCTTTGCCGGTGCGCAGAGGGAATTTTAATTAAAACTCCTAATGAATTTTTAACAGGAACTTAAAGAGCAAACAAAAAGCAACGAGATAGTCCCTGGAGAAGTCGCGTCGCATATCTGCGGCCAGCACTCAGAGCTGCCTTGAATTGCCTTCTTCCTTCCTTCTTCCTCCTTCCTCTTTGGGTTCTACTATTCCTCTTTTGTGGCTGTGAAATTATGACCACAAGAGCAGCGCCAAAAAGTCATCACGTGACCACACAATTGTGTGGTCAACACGATGACCATTCTGCTCTCTTCCCCCTGTGTCTCTCCCCAGATGATCCTTTGGCCCAATGCCTGCTCCTGCGGCCCTTTGGTGCTAATGACATTTCAACTATTTTAATCTTTCGCTGCCTTTTCTCTCTCGCCCACCCCTACGCCCACGCCCACGCCCACGCCCACCCGACTCTGCACTCTGCACTCGAGCATTAATTAAATTGCCATTTCTTTTGGCCAAATTTTCACTGTGGTTTTCTTTTCGCTTCATATATGGGTTACACAAACTTCTCCTAATTCTAGAGGATGCGACTTATCGTCCCAGCAACTTTCCGGTTGAAATTGACAACCCAATTAGCTAAGGACTCTCGGGGCCAACCATAAATACTTCGAATATCCGGCAGACAAACAACAGCAGGAGCAGCAGGAGATTGCATAAATCTCAATCGGGAGGAGGGAATAAAGGGGAGCCCAAGCGGTTGCCAAGCTCCTTTTGACTCCACTCCAAGGATAACAAAAGGAGGATTGGATGCCATGCCGCTGTCTGCATTAACCCGAGGGCTCCTGCCGCTGCCGCTTGGCATTATTTAAAATCACAGAGCCTTCAAATTGCATTTTAATAGAATTTATTGCGCCGAACCGAACCGAACCGAACTCAAGAGGGAAAAAATTCCCAAAGCAACAGCAGGAGCAGCAGCGGCAGCGGCAGCAGCGGAAGATCAGATCGGAGGCCAGAATAATTGCGCTAGACTGCAACACTTGACTTTCCATGTTGTTTGAAGCAATAAAATGCTATTCTCAAGGAGTCGCATTGATATGCCACCAAATGGAAAATAGAAAAAGCGAAAATGCGAAAATGGAAAATGGAAAACGAAAAAGGAGGGCAAAAAACGGATACGATAACAATGCCATCCATGGCTTTGGCTTTGGCTTCGGCTGCGGATAGGGGGCTATGGTTCTGTTCTGTTTGCCCCCAGATGAGCTCTGGCTGTTGCTACCCCCTTCGCCTGTCCTCCCGGATGAGCTCCAGTCCCAGGGGCTCAGCGCAGTCGAGCGCATCAATTCCGCCATTTCACAATTCAAAATAGGGAATACGGAACACGGAATCCGTTGCCACGGACAAGATGCAGCCGGAGAAGTGCAGCCATGGCACAAATTATTACTTGGCTGCGCTCCAAAATGTTTTAAATTACAATTTGCAAAATATATTTATATGTCTTGCACAGCAGCAGGTCGCAAACGGTGGGTGGCGGAGGCACTGCACCCGCAGGAAGCCATTTAGTTGGACTCGCTCTCGTCTGTTCCGCCCGCGGCGTGCGGCGTGCGGCGTGGGCAATAATTCTTCTATGAAAAATCAACAACCAAATGGAAACTGAAGATAAACTTTTCGTGGCTACTTTTGCGCAAAATTTATGTTCCCTTTATTGTGGCTTGGCCGTCACTGCGTATGCGTGATATACATAATTACTGCGGCTGCTTTCAGGGTTGTGACCCTTAAGTAATTATGGGGCTGAATGATGTACGCGACTTGACTATCTTCTGTGTTGCCACAGATTTCAGTTCTCTGGTTTCGTTTGGAGAAGATCCTGAAGCTCTTACAACATGGAAGTTCTATTAAGAAGAAAATGTGACTTAATAACAGCTTAAGCTACGACAATCATTCACGTTTAGCATATAAAAAGGGTACACCAATTGGCACAGTCTGCCACAGTTTTCCGTGTTTTTGTCTTTTTTTCAGAACAGTTAGATCTCATTACTGAGCCATCCATTGACAGTTTTCCTTATGAAGCCTCTGTTCAGGTGAATGGAGCACACTGTTGCGGAGCTAGGATATCATTTTCGATGCCCCTCCATGTGTCAAGGGAGTTCAGCCCAAGAATCTGTTCTTAAGATTTGAATCTGCAGTGGCAAACATCAGCGGACAGGTGTTGATATGAGGTAGCTGTGATCCTGCTGAGCTCTCCTCTTAAACTTGAGGGAAGAGGAAAGCAGCACCCAAAGCAAACAATACCTCCATTAGTGGCTGGGAAAGAACTGGGAGTGCTACTCCCTGAATCCAGGAAGGAACAATCCTTATGCCATATGCGAGGGCTTCTTCGGGTTTCCCTTGGTCTGTGGCGATAAACATGTGGGAATTTTGGAATTTATATATCTACCAATGCTCAGGACTTGGCTCACCTTAACTGCTCTTCCGATAAAGTTGTTCTAAAATGAATATACAAAGCTTTGATTACAGGTTGGGATTGCAATCAAATAAATAAAACCCAAAAAAATCCCTATACAACAGTGCCAGCCAAAAACATTTGTACCATAAGCCCAAAGGCCATTAACTTGTGGACAAAATTGGTGACAAAAAACTACAACAAATATTTATACAAATTGTTTCGTTAACCTATAAAAGTGTATATTTTTTCGGCCCCGCAATACAAGAATTGAAATTTAATTCATTTGCATTTTATTCTAGGATCTGGGGAGCGCGTGCCGTGCCGCCCAGATGAATATTATTAATACGACCCATAAGCCCAATAAATGCTCATGATTCCTCCTCCGCCACCACCCGTCGTTGGCGCCCCTCACCCCTCGCCTATGCCGTTGTGCGCGATGTTTTCGATGTCGCTGGGCGCTTGTGCATTTTTTATGGTTATGAGCTTTATTGTAATGACCATTAAAATTGGCATTGTTATGGCCGCTGTCTGCCAGGAGCCATGAACCACGGGTGGGGCTGCGCGTGAGGTTTGACCCACACAGAATGACAGAGCCAATGCCAGGGATGGGATGGGTCCCAGGAAGGATTCAATAATTAACCGAAAGAAGGCACAAAGTCCGTTTTTTTGTGTGTTTACAAAATAAAAGTGCTTTCTTTTATGAAACCAAAAAAAGTCATCTTTATAGGTCAAAACTAATTTTCTGCAGAAGGTTTTTAATGCATTTTTTCTATCAAAAATATCTCGTTGATAAACAAATTTGTTTAATTTATGTGCATTTTTACCAGTTCTTAATCGGTTATGCATCCCTGTGCAAATCAACGGGACTTTCAGCAGTAACGGTAGCCGAGAACCAGAGCAGCAGCTGCAATGCACTATAGGTAAAATTCCAATTTTTCGGGTATTAATTAATAACTCCTAAACAAAGCAAGATTTTTCGATGCGGTTTTTTTGCTATTATTATGTAAGCGCTTAGAAACAGTTTTTGGAAAAGTGGGCGTGTCACCGCCCACCCATAAAAAAAAAATATTTTTTTTTTGTATTATATTAAGAAATTGAATTTAGTACTAATATTTATTAACCATAGTTATCTTTTATACATAAAAATAAAGTTGTACTTTTGGAAAACCATAATTTTGATCAAACTCAGGAGCTAAAGAAATAATAAATTAAATTAACAGACATTTTCTTCATTTTCAACATCTTCATCACACATAAAAAATATAACGTCAAATTCTTCATCAAAATCATAAAAAGTTTGATTTTGTCCTTCAATTTCACATCATAAGAGGTTTAAAACATCAACAGGCAGGGAAATCAACAAATAGACGTTGCCCTCTCGAGCTTTTGATAGAGCTGCTACTTGTTTTTTTGTGCTTCTTCACCTTTCAATCAGTAAGCCAACTTTGGACGTCCAATATTTCGATTATTCTTCCTATTTTAATCGCTTATGTATAATTTTGTTCTGTTCATTCACCAATTTAATGCTTTTTCCAAAATAATGTTTGTTCTGGTTGTATTTTTTCACATTTTGGAAAAAAAAATGGACTTTTGCTGTTTAAATATGATACATATTTTAAAACATTAACATTTTTATTTAATCTCATCTTAAAAAAATCAAGAATTGCATTTTCCTGGTTGTAGTTCCCTTTTTCCTTGCGACATACATGAAACAGCTCCGCGTTTGAAAACTGGAAGTCACCTACAAAAAATTAATTTGCGCAGATAGTGCGGAAAAGTGCACATTGAGACAAACTGCATTTAAATCACAATTAATGGCGCTACGACATGAGCTAAGACGTACACTTAAGAAACTTAAAGGTCGTTTTCTAGGCCTCTACGAACTTGAAATTTATTTCCAAGAAATGACCTTTGAGAACACTTACTACTTTTACACTATATTAATAAAACACGGACAAGTACAAAGTTTTAGTACAACCAACATATAGTACACACTCGTATGATTGATATCCTTTTTAAATTTCACAAAAATAATGTGTCGCGTTTGAATACGAGCAATTTGAAAATAGGCATCAAAAATATTGCAATCTTACAGCACATAATTTTCTACAAAACAGCTGACTTTAACAGCGGGTAGGCATAACATTGGTCTGTTATATAACATTTTTGGCATTGAACTTTAAAGTTTGAAGTTTTCTGAAGATGTTAACATAAAAAAATTACTAATTTTAATACTTGGAGAAAAAGACTAAATACCCGAAAAATGGAAATTTTCCCCATAGTGCAATGTCAGCTTAATAATTACAACGCACACACGCACAGAAACGCACACACAAACAGAGACACAGGACACATACCCATACAGAACACACACAGGCGCAGAGGCACACAGACACACAGGCACCCAGTCACACAGACAAACAATTGCAGTTGCATCTGCAAGCAATTTGAACATGGGGAAAACTCGCTGCGAAAACTGAAGGGAAAACCTGCTGCTGCGAAAACTGGCAGACATTTGCACGTCGTCAGCGTCGACACATTAAAATAAATGAGACTTTTGCCTTAAAGCAGCTGCCAAGCGATGTTGTTGTTGTTGGTGTTGCTGTTGGTGTTTGCTTTGGCTCTTTGGCAGAGGGTATGACGACTTTTGGAGAGAAGAAATGATACCACTTGGAGTCCAGTAAAATATATCTACTTTTTATGAGAAATATTTCAAAATAGTATCACTATAGAGCCCTGCCTGAACGGCCAACCGAATAGATTCGTTGGGATTCGTCATTGGCTTCGTTGGAGCAGTGCGAATCAGCGTCTCAGCTGTCTCTTTACATCGAATCGTTCGCCCAAAACGAACTGAATGAAGCGGAAATCGGCCTTTTGGTCTGTTTCTACTGGCAAACTATGAATCCTCAAGAGTATCTATGGCCTCGGTGGATTCGCTCGACAGAGTCCTTTCCTTTTTGTTGCTGCTGCATTTGCAATTATTACTCTTGTTGTTGTTGCTGCTGCTGCTTTTCATTTTCACGTTTCCAACGCCTTGAAAATTACACGCAAATTACAATGCATAACGAAGAAAGCTTTCCACTGAGGGAAAAACGAGGGAGCGGGAAAAATTCCTTTCCGTTGCCTTCTGCCATTCGACTTTTGGATTTCCTCCCTGCCGCCTTTTACGCACTCTGTCCCGCCCCGCCCCACCCGCCCCCTGCCTGGCGACCTCGTTTGCCCCCTGGAACGGGAAAACAGGGAAGTTTTCAGTCAGCTTAATTACATTGTAAAACTCATTGGCAGTCACGGGACGATTCATTGAAGTTGAAGCTGACGCTCTGGAGCTGGGGCTCTGAGTGGCATGCCGTTGCATCCTTGTCTTTGTTGCCACGCTTTCGTTGTGGTAATTAAATTGAACTTTTGTATGCGGCTTTTTGACAGCTGAATGCTGTTAACCGTTCCGTTCAACAAGGTGCAAAGTGGAACAATGAGCGCTGTCACAGCAGCGGAAACAAAGAAGTCTTCAATGGAACATACATTCGTTTGAGGTTTATAAATTCATTCAATTTGTTTCTCCTTTTGTTTTTCTTTACTGCATGCTGAATATTTACAATTTTTTAAACCATCAAATATTGACAATAAAATATTTTATAAATAACTTGCCAGAATATATCTTACTTCCATCAGCGCCATAATTCTTTATAAATTATATTTGAATCGGTCCGAAAAGTTCCTTTAGAAGGGATTGCTCTACTAGCTCTACTCTGAAAAAGTTTTCTTTCTTGACTATAATAATATTCCCATTTAATCTTCAAAATAAAATATAAAAATCACAATCTTAAGAACACATTGTTCGCTTTCACTTTATGAAAGAAATTTGTGCTTGGACATGTTCCAGTGAGTATACGAAAGGGACTTTCTTTATGGGCAGCTCTGAGTCTCAAGGTTGTAATCAAAAGGAGCATCACGTTCATCACCAAAAAACCTGCCCAGAGCACCACAAATGTATCTGCCCCACTTGCCTCTCATTTAATTTTTAAAACTTAAAGAAAAATTCTGAAAAATGTCTTTAAAAATTCATTCATATCTCTTGTTCTTCCTGCTGTTTTTTCTATATGTTTATTCATGTTCTGGCTGGTTTTTCTCTTTTCTGATGGTTTGAGCTTTTCGCACGCTGGCATTTTCCACTCTTTCTCTGTTGACTTGCTTTTGTTGCATGAAGGAAGGTGATGTAGCCAACAGAAATTCCAGTGGCATGATGCCAGCCAACTTTGACGTGATGCCAGAAACCAGCGTTGCGTGTGTGTGTGCGAGTGTGTGTGTGTGTGTGTGTGTGTGTATTTGTGTATGGGTATTTGCGCTGGATTTCCTGTCACTTGTTGACGGTGTGAAACTGAAACTGAAGCCAATGGGAACAGGGAACAGTCGTTTGCCCTTCCGTTGTCGCTCCTAAAAGTGGTTTATTGGGTTAACGGTTACGGCTACGGCTACGACTACGGCGCGGTTTAAAGTTATCGCTAACTGCCGGGGTGTGTCTGATGCCAATGCAAAAACTTTAATATGGTGCGAATCAGGGTGCGAGGATTAACCAGATTAAGCGGAGATTTTCATAGTCAAAGTTACGGATGAAATCAGAAGTTGGTTGAAGTTTTAATGGGAGCTGGCAGGAGCTCAGGGACAGCTGGAGGGAGAGATCAATGAATTTACCATCGGGAATATGCAATTGATTTTAATAGTAGACGAAGTTCCTGTTGCCATTGAAGGAGATACAACAAACACACCAATGTCGACCGTAAGGGCTCCAATCAAATAACCCCAAACTTAATGGAATATACAGAATGTGCAAAAAATGTTCCCTTTTAATTTCCACGCGCAGCCGACAAACAGTCTATCAAAGGTTGAGATGTCGGGTGGGTGGTGCACCTGCTGTTACCATAATTTAGCCTTGACGCCTTCGTGACCCACCCCACCACCCGCTGCTGGTGTCATGCTCGCTGTCCGCCTCGGAGGATATTTATGGCAAAAATTTCAAATTAATGATGTGTGACATGAAATTCTCATCAGAAAGAAAGAAAAGAAAATACAGCAGAGCGAAATAAATGCGCGTGGACAGGAATGCAGAAGAGAATGAAGAGGAGGAAATTTTATGAAAATGTGGCGCAGCTGACAGCGATGAAAATTAACAGAAAGAATTCTAAAAAAACACAGGTGAAGTATGCCGGCTATAGGTACTCTCTATACGCGGTTGGTCTAAAGGTCAAAACCGGCATAGTTCCCCTACCTAAACAAAGGTCAATCTCCACAGTAGCGGCTACACACTGCAACACGAGATCGGAGGTAAGTGCCTCTGCCCATGAAGATTTAAAACAGCGACCTGATCAAAGACGCTAGAAGATGAGCCAGCATCGATGCACTGCTCCTGCTGCACTTCCAAATCTTCTCCGTAGGGAGATTATAAAGTAAAGTAAAAAGATTACAGCTTCGTTCACTTCTATCTTGTCCTGGATTTGTATTTCTTAATAGACCTAATCATGTACATCCTGCCAAACGGCTTATTCCTTTAATTTCCTGGGCACATTATCCCTGAACTGCCCCATAACGTTGCCAGGAGGATTGTAATTGCAAACCACCCAAGTTCTGTCCGCTCTATGGAAAAGAAAGGCTTTAGCGTGAGGCAAACCGTAATCCCCATCGACTCCAACTCACTTGCGTGCCACACCCGAACCCATCTCCTTGCTGCTCTTCCAAATGAGTTGCGTGAAATGGCCCGAAGTGGGCGTGAAGTCCGACTTATCAAAGTTATAGGAATTGATCTCCCGGTACCACATTTCCACGGGCAGATCGCCCGTCACATCCATGCCGCCCGAGAGGAATATGTTTTCCCCATACTTGGGCTTGGGTCGATGTTCCATTATGTTTTTATCGCGCAGATGCTGGGTACGAGGAGAGTTAGGAGAGCTATGGTAGAGGACCATCTGTACATACATTGGCCCATTCCTGGGCAATCTTATTGAGTTCATTGTTGATGGTCAGCGCCGGACAGCCGTGCAGGGCCCGAAATTTGTTGGTGGTGGCGAAGACCTCCTTCAGGAATTGAACATTGTTCTCTTTCGTATCTTGTCCTCTGGGACCCGGGGTACGCGGCTGGGTGTTTGGTATGGACGCTGGTTTTCTGGACATGGGACTATAATTTTGAGCCCAAGACAGGCGGTTCCAAAATCAGCTATAATTTACACAGCTACACATGACATTTATCGACATGTGAAATTATGATGTTTTCTCTGTTGAAACACCAGGTTCTAGTACACATTTTATTTGATTGCCCAAATTAATCAGACATTTCTTTCTTGTATTAATTAATGGACATCCATTAGCCATTGGAAATCGATTCCAGTGAAAGAGAAACATATACTTTACTTAACTCCTATATATTTGTGTTTTCCACTAAATACTTGGGCAATCAGTCAGCCAGAGTGGGGGGAAGGGGTTTGCAAGTGTCTGAACCCTTTCAATCCACCAAAGTAATCCCATTTAAGCATCCAGATTAACATTGTGATTGATACCGCAAACAAGGAAGCAACTTGGGGGGCATGGTGCACATCCATAGACATAGATTAGACAGGCTGTCAGTGTGGCATTGGTAGGCAGTCCCAGTCCGCACCACTCAAGATCCCCGTCACGCACAGGGTGCGCTGTTTTCGAGCGAAAGACAAGACGTTCCGTTCCGTTCCGTTCGGTTCATTCGTCTTTGATGAATGGGTGAGCCCACATGACGTATGAGTGATGTATGAACGATTTGCCTGGTTATTAATGAGCGAGCGATTCTTTGCCATATGTTTCCATATCTTAAATCATGGAGGCCTAGGCCCAGGCCTAGACACATCAGAGTGGCATTAATTGCCGATTGAGTCAAGTGGAATTTGTCAGACAGCGACAGGGACAGCGACAGCCAGGCGAAGCAGAAGCAGAAGCAGCAGCAGGAACAGGAACAGACATCACGGCTGCTTGCCTTCCGCCCGCAGCTTTCGTCTGTCGATGTCGAAACACCCCACTCCGAACATTCGATTATTTATGTGTGTGTTGTGTAGTTGAGTGTGGAGTGTGGGTGTGGGTGTGGGTGCGGGTGTGGGTGGTGTGTGTACTCGATGGGTGGGCAAGTGTGAATCCTTAATGAGTTGTGCAGATGCAAATCAATGGCACTGATGTCGTCCTGTCCTTCCGACTGGGATAAAGCCAACTGACTCGACTCGTTGAAATTATCAGCACTGAGCTGCCGTTTGCATAAAGGCCAAGGGCCATATACACGTATCTACTAATTATGTATGTACATATACTCGAATACTCAAAGGATATACTAAATTAAACGATACACATTGTATGCTCAGGTCTGACCAACTGATTGCAATAAGCTTCAGTGGATAGGGAACTTTATTGATTTGATTCTATTCGACATTCTGTTCTCATCTTCATTCTGTATATGTCTGGCATTCACTCAGTATTTCTATAATGCTTGCCAAATACTTAAACAATGTCTCTTGGAGCAGTGATCAATCTGTTGCGAGAGAAAGACTTCCAAATATGGCAGATCTCATTTGTTTTTGTTTCTGCTATGGGTATAAATTTCCCATGAAACCATACTCCCCACATAAAAGTATTATTTTGGGGTAAATCGTTGCGATGCCTCTCCATACAGACGAAACGGGTTCCGACAATAGGGGCACTGATAAGATGGCTCCTATCGACGACGACTGCCAGTAGCTTGACCTCGACTCCAGCGGACCAGCACCAGCACCGTTGACTATTCCGGAAGCACAGCTTGGGCGCCTCTGTGATTGTTCGTTCCCGTTGTTGGCTAATGGATGCTGGCCAGGATAGAGATGGCTAAGTGTGCGTTTAAGGAATAGACTGATTTGAACAAACCTGCAGAACTGTGGAGTCGGAGTTGTAGTGAGAACAGGGAATAAATTCATTGTGATAGCAACTTCAAGTTTTGATTATCAAATTGGTTCATTATCTGGATACTTTCGTCGAACTTTTCTCTCAAAATATGGTCCCGTCCCCGAACTTCAAGTCTGCAGCCTCGTATAGTGAAATGAAATAAATAATGACTTACATTTATTCAAATCTATAAAATTCTATAAAATCAAACTTGAATACATTTAGACAAAAAATTAATGGTAATATAATATGTAGAAAGGTCCAGTAATAATAGTGAAAAAGGTTTCGTTTATTCTTGGGACTTTGACACGTCCGGTCGAAGTCAAGTATATTTCTTGAATTGTTCTTACACTTCTCCTTATGGATTAGCTTAGCCTAACGCTGCCCATTGCTACGCTGGCGAAGCCACCAGCGGAGCAGCGGCATACATAAGTATATGTATGTGTGTTTATATATTAAGCAACGGAAACGTTGCTGAAGAACGGAGAGGCGCATGCACATAGTATATTATGTATATACGGTCAGAACCCTGCATTTATGCTGACTAGGTTCTGGCCGTTGCCCGCTACATTCAAGTGCGATCGTATTACGTTGCGCTGGGAATGTGTTGGGCTTTTTAGAGATTGTTTATGTCAGCGACAAAGTGTCGCTGATGGATTTGTATTTATGCAATAAAGTATTGCTGTTGATTTGTTACTGGTTACAGTGTACCCTCGATATATGTGCATACCACAAATATTTAATCAATAAAGTCACCAGAAGAGATCAATTTAAAAGTTCAGCAAAATCTAGACTGATTATTTCAAGTCAAGTTCAAGTTATTTCCTCCTGAGTTTCGGCAATTCCGCAGATTAGATGGTGCTCTCGCGTTGTCAGGTGCCAGAGGGGTTCAGTTTTCTGCCCAGGCAAAAGGCGAACCATGCTCCCAAGTAGATAATAGAATTATTATAGCACTCAAATATTTAGTCTGAATATATTTCTTAGTTGCTGGAATCATGCCACTTCCATTTATTTGATAGAAACGGAAGAAGAGTATATTTCGGCCTCTACTGATACCAAGGGAACCTTCTTTCACTGGCAGGAAAACGAACCCAATAACTTTGGAAAATCGGAACACTGCGTGTAGTTAAATACATTTACTTCCGAAGGTAGGATGAACGACAGATCATGCGATGATACTCATAGCTTTGTCTCTGAGGTGTCGACGATTCTCATAATATATAATATACATATACTAAGTACAAAACGAGGGGGAACGTTGTGAGCCGCGGCAAAGGTCGCGGCTCTACTTTATGGCCGGTACACATACATACATATATGAGCTTAAGATTTATGCAATTTACTATATGTTCGCAAAAGGGACGAATTAAATTTTTTCCAAAAAAAGAATATTTCAAACGAGAAGGAACGTTGTGAGCCGCGGCAAATGCCGCGGCTCTACATTATACCCGGTACTCAGTCAGTATATACATACATACATATATGAGCCTACGATTTATGAAATATATTATATGTTCTCAAAAGGGACGAAAATAATATTTAAATTAAAAAATGAATTTTTTGGAATTTTTCTACATGTTTCCATTTGTGTTTGCATATGCTTTGTATATCTGCGCCTACATTTCTACATGACATGTATAACTACATATGTATTTGAGACGTACAAGTGTTTGCAAGAGAGAGAGAGGGAATGAGTAAGCGCTGGGCGGGCGCTGCGTAGCCACTGAAATTTAATTTGTTTCTTCTGGCCATAATATTGATCCGATCTTATCCAGATTCGGAAATCTGGTAGATATGGTAATTTTTCATGATTCTGCGTTTTTTGTTTTCATTTATCTTAAAAATTGTGGATTCCACAGATTTTCGTCTTTTGTGGGGGCGGAAGGGGGCGTGGCAAAATTTTAAAACAAACTCGTGCTGGTTTGGTATCACAGGAGCTTGGATAGAAAGTTTGGTTGCTCTAGCTCTTATAGTCTCTGAGAACTAGGCGCTCATTTATACGAATAAGCAAAGCAGATGGGGCCGCGTGTGAGAGAGAGCGAGAGGGAATGATGAATTTCGAAATGGTTTTCTTCATTGTAGCTATAATAATGATCCGATCTGATCCAGATTCAACACTCTGATAGAAATGATCATTCTCTATGATTCTGCGTATTTAGTTTTCTTGTATCTTCAAAATTGTGTGTGCCACAGACTTTCGTTCTTTGTGGGGGCGGAAAGGGGCAGGGCGAAATTTTTAAACACACTTTGAGTAGTGTGATAACACAGGAGACCGAACACAAAACTTGGTTGCTCTAGCTTTAATAGTCTCTGAGATATAGGCGCAAATGAAGACGGACGGACAGACGGACAGACGGGCAGACGGACGGACAGACAGACATAGCTATATCGACTCGGCTACTGATGCTGATCAAGAATATATATACTTTATGGGGTCGTAAACGCTTCCTTCTGGGCGTTACAACCGTTATCACCACATATCTAATATACCCCTATACTCTTCGAGTACCGGGTATAATAATAAAGGCTAACAAACACACACCAAAAACATTCACTTTTAAAATTATACGAAAAACGTTAGGTATATGGTCAGAAAATATTTATTTACTTATTTATAAATTTAGTTCTAGATTGTAGATTTCTTTGATGTTTACTTCATTATGCCACACATTTCATAAAGAAATCTTCATTATGTGCTGAAGATTCTCGATGGGATTAGGACCATTGTTAAATAACTTTGTAGCTTAAAAACCCCATCGTTGGAAAAAATAATCTTTTGAATAAATCATAACATAAAAACTAATTTAATCTGACTGAAAAGCCGTTTCCTGTCATATCGACTTCAGTCATTTTTGACAGTTTATACATTTTTTGTTTTACCTGTTATTAAAACGTAAAGTCTATGAAATACAAATATTTCCCGACTGACTTTTAAGGTTTGCAAATGTTCACATTTCACTGTCCACTATTGTATAAAATCATTTTAATAGTGGATCACGTTCATATTTCGTCGTTGTTGAGCTACATTTATCAGCTATTTAGAGCTCCCAAATTCAACAGAACCAGATATAAGATACATGAGTTATATGAAAAAATAAAGCACTACCTCTGGAAAAAACGACAAATTTTAGAAATCTATCGGATTAGTTACTTTTTGGGCCACAGTGGAACATTGTGTTGACTACAGCAATTGAGCCACGCTTGAGATTGCTCAATGCTAGAATTATGTCATAGCAATGCGTTGCGATAACCTTTGGGCGATCTCTATGTGTTATCAGCACACTGGAGTCGGTGGCTTATTTTTCTATAATATGAAATAGTTTTTGGGAATATGACGATTGGCCCGAAATTTTACTTTCACACACAAGCGAGTCCGTAGCGGACTTGACCCCCAGTTCATTTATAAATGAACTTTAATCAGTGGATTTTATACTCATTTCGTCGATGCTGAGCTGTGCAGCTCCATTATGCTCTTCTAAGATTTAGTCGCATTTTGGATTTCGTTCAGAGAAGTGCTCGCTCAATGCGGCGCTCGTCGGCGCCGGCGTCGTCGCCGGCGAGGCAAGTGCTTAAGGGCTTGCCCTCTGGTAATCAGTGGATCTCATTTCATCGGTGCTGAGCTGTTCAGCACAGAGAAATCCATGATTTTCTTGTACAATTTCGTCGCATTTTAAGTGGCGCTCAGAGAAGTACTAGCAATGCCAGATAACCTTTGGAAGATTCCAGTCACTGCATTGTGAGGTGAGTGAAGCATTCAGTTTATTGACTGCATAAATCCAAATAACATTGAGGTGTCCCCAATAGGTGGTCTCATCTCAACACGAGTGTTGAGGATACTGCTACAGGGCTGTGAAACCGGTCCAGGAGTACCTCGCCATCCTGCCAAAGCGACTGCAGTCCTGCAAGACCAAACAGCCGGCGGATACTTTATCAAAATTTGCCCTAGTGGACAAAAAGTTGGAGGCTCTGGAAAGACAGATGGCGATCCAGCAGGAATTGGAAAAGAGCTGCCAACCCACAGATATTCTCTCATAAATGGCCCAAATCCACGTTAAAGGCAGAATTAAAACAGTACCCAGCATCCTGCGGAGTGCCTTCATCTCATCCTAGTTTTGCAGACTCACCAAATGAGCTCCCATCTCACGGTATTTGTTCAGTGCTTTATTTCGGTTCATTGTACTCTTGTTTTCTATGTAATATGTAAGTATTTGGAACCTATTTTATTGAAACGTTCTATATAATCAGTTCTTTTTCTATTTTTTTTCGCATGTAACCCAGGTGTTGCTCTGAAGTATTGCCTGGATCGTCGTCAGACCTACCAATCCTGCCTCTAACTTTTCGCCGATTTGGGCCAGTTGTCAGAGAGTATCTTCCAGGTCTTTGATTCCAATTCCTGCTGGATCGCCATCTGTCTTTCTAGAGCCTCTAACTTTTTGTCCATTAGGGCAATTTTCGATAGAGTATCTGCCGGCTGTTTGGCCTCGCAGGACTCCACCCGCTTTTGCAGGATAGCGAGGTACTCCAGAACCGGTTTTACAGCTCAGTAGCAGTATCCTCCGCACTCGTGTTACTAACCAGGCACCCCACTTGCTGGAGGGGAACACTCTCTTACTGGCTAAAGATCCATTGCCACGTAGGTGGGATGAGTATGAACGACAGCCCATGCGATGAGACCACAACCATATCTCTGGGGCACCTTGGGATTAGTTGTAACACATATGACGATTCGATTCTATATTTCTGTTCGGAGCATCGGCCGTCAATAGCTCTTAAGACATCTCAATCATCCTATCGAATATCTCTTAGCCAAATTCTGTCAAATGATATTTTAAGATATAATTTAGACAATTAACTTTTGATGAGCACACTATTTGAAAATCACGGCCACAGCCTCTAATCTTTGTAACAAGAAAACATTGAACAATAAACTTTCATTTAAACTCTAACTACGGAGAATTCCTATACGTAAATGTGAAGTCAGTGTTTCCGAAAAAGCTCGACAGCTCCCAACATTTGAATCTCTTTTCGACCGCCTTAAGCAAGCGCTATGGGGAGCCATCTCTCAGGCTCTGATGATCCTTTAGGTGCGCAAATACATAAATGCTCTTGCTGGATCCGCGCAAGGATCATAGCAAGTTCTGGCATCAGAAAATACTTCTCTTGGCCTCAACTGGCGCAACTATGGACTCGAGCATTGCGGATCGGACACCAAGGGTGTGAAGAGCACGCAACGGCTCCTACTTGAGGAGCTGCAGCAGGCCCCACCACAGAAGTTTAATCACGGGCTATAGAGATGAAAGGGTCACGACGGGGTCGAATTTCTGAGATTATTTATGCATTATCAGTCCACGACGGAATAAACGGAGTGGGTGAATCGACATATAAGCACATGTGTATGCAAGTACAGCTGCTGCGAAAAATATAACACCACTAATGTTTCTGTATTGAATGTTTTTTTTTAAGCTATGTTTGCAAGGATGTTTGCATGTGTTTCAGGCTCCAAATGAATATATTTGAAAACAAATGGATTTATTCAGAAATTAGGACATATAAAAAATTAAAAATCCATAAAGTACAGGGAAATATTCGAATATTTTTATAAAAATATGTTTCTTTAGTTGTGTTTAACGATTAATATTTAATAGCATGCAGAATACCCAAAGATTTTTCTTTGGTTTCTCATAAGACAGTAATCATGTCCTGAATCAATAAAGACTGTACACAGTAGTGCTATTTTTTTCGCCGACAGTGTACATACGTGCGTGGAGAAAAAGTATAAATACAGCTCAAAAAGTCTACTAAAGCTAGTCGTTTCCTAGATTGAAATCGGAGAAATATTAGCAATGCAGTGTTCCATTATATTCGTGGTATTGGCGATAACCTTTGGTAGATCTCTGTCACAGCATTGTGAGGTGAGTGCGTCATTTAGTTTTTTGGAGGCATTAATCCAAATAACATTCCACCCAATAGGTGGTTGAATCTGAACACGAGTGTGGAGGATATTGCTACGGAGCAGTAAAACCTGTTTTGGAGTACCTCGCTATCCTACAAAAGCGAGTCGAGTCCTGCGAGGCCAAGCAGCCGGCCGACACTCAGTCGAAAATCGCCCTTATGACCAACAAGTTAGAGACTCTAGAACGACAGGTGGCAATTCAGCAGGAGCTGATAAAGGTAAACCAACCCGCAGACATTCTATCTAAGATCGCGCTTGTGGACGAAAAGTTAGATACGCTAAGAACACAGATGGCGGCCCTGCAGGAGGTGGAAAAAAGATCCCAGAGTAGACTTCAGAGATTGGTACATTTCCAAAAAATAGGTTCCAAATACTATTACATAGAAAACAAGATTGATTTGAACTGGCACGATGCATTGAAAAAATGCCGTGAGATGGGAGCGCATTTGGTGAGTCTGCAAAGCGAAGATGAGTTGAAGGCACTCCTTGGGATGCTGAAATCGTACCAATATTGGATAGATCTGAATGATCTAGAAACAGAAGGAGAGTATATTTCGGCAACCACTGGTTTAAAGGGAACTTTCTTTCATTGGGGCCAAGACGAACCCAATAACAGGGACAACTCTGAACATTGCGTTGAACTATTTGCCCCGCATTCCAATGAAGGTTGGATGAACGACCGGGCATGCAATGAAAGTATTAACTTTATCTGTGAGACATCTTTTGATTAATTGTAATTCATATACTTAAGATTATACTTAAAATTGTGTGTAACCTTATACAATGATAAGAAAACTTCCTCAAAAACTGGTGTGAAAATTGATTATTTAGTTGGGCTGAAAATCCCGGCGGTACTGCAATACCGGGCCAACCCGCGACAGAGGTGCAGCAAGCCCCTAGCACTCCGTCTGATTCCAAAAATCAGTTTAACATTTGTTGTTCTCCAATGGAGAAACTATCAGATGTTAAGCTGATAAGAACAGATACTACACTTTGATCTTAGCCATAAGGCCGAGAAGCGATAACTAAAACATGGAAATCATCCACCACTAGTTCATCGTGCGGTTAGAACAAGTTGGGAATTTTAACGGTCCTATATGAAGATGGGTTTTTTTTTGTAGCGCTCGTCCAGGGGCAGGATATGAAAACGAATTAATGTTCATGAGATCGAGGCGGACCACGAGAATGCGATCACATGTGCGTCAACTTACAGATAGCGATTCCCGCTTACGCAGTAAGCTCAGCACTCTTTTCCGGGATAGTGTCGCATTAGCATACGACGTTATTGTGTTTAGCGAGACCTGGTCAAAGCCAGACATTCTTAGTTCCGAAGTGTTGGCAGGTCGGTACACAACTTTTCGACAGGACCGTTTGTCTCGACGTGCAGGAGTGGTTCTGATTTCAGTGGACTCAATCTTCACGTCGGAACATTTCACAAACGAGAAATGAAATTTCGGGTCCTGATGGAGTCTCCGTACCTCTGTCTCTTTGTGGACCGTAGCTTAACTCTTCCGCCTTTCCATTAATTCTTCATGCTTTCCCTCGATATTGAAGCCCTCAGGGGTAGACGTGATCCTGCTGTCTTCTATGGCATGGAGTACAGCCGCAAGGATTAGTTCAAGAGGACCTGTACCCTATTCCAAATCTAAAGTTGTGGCGAGCCACCCCATCGTCCGCTGATCGCCCTGTAACACCCTAAGGCTGACGTCCAGGGGCCAGGAGATCCAGCAGCAAAAGGCCTGGTCTCCCATAGCAATGCATCGTAACTATAGAATAGAGTATTGCGGGTCGGACACCAAGGGTGTGAACACGCGACGGTTTCTACTCGAATTGCAATCATTCCTGTACCGCTACATATCAGAGGAGTTACTGCAGCCCTCACCACAGAAGATCCCAGATATACACATAGGGGTCGCAACCAAATGGAGATCCTTAGGAGTTCCGGAAATGCCGCGGACTGGGTGAAGCTCAGTGAAATCCTGTTGGGCTTTGTGTTCAACCACAAGGCGAATGGCTCTTGGACCCCATTTACTCGAATGTTGTGCCGGATGTTTGCAATCAGTCTTAGAGCATTAATTAAAGCATTAAAATATACATATGTTACCGTTGCTGAAATTATTCCAATTTATGCATTAAAATATGCATCACAATATATAATATATTTTTTAATTGCTGAGATTATTTATTATCAACTATCAAATTATTAATTTTTATGAGTCCAAGACGGAATGGGAGCGCTCATACAGACATTGTATGTACATGCATACATATGCACATTAGTACAAGTACACCATACAGAGTACTACCATACAAGTACTACATACAGAGTAGGTATAAATACCTCTACAAAGGTCTACTAAAGCCAGTCGTTCTTTGAATTGAATTCATAGAAGTAGTAGCAATGCGGTGTTCCATTATATTTGTGGTATTGGCAATAACCTTCAGGAGATCCCTGTCGCAACACTGTGAGGTGAGTGCGTTATTCAGTTTATTGAAGGCATAAATCCAAATAACATTGAGGTGCCCCAAATAGGTGGTTGAATCTCAACACGAGTGTGGAGGATATTGCTACGGAGCAGTAAAACCGGTCTTGGAGTACCTTGCTATCCTACAAAAGCGAGTCGAGTCCTGCGAGGCCAAGCAGCCGGCCGACACTCAGTCGAAAATCGCCCTTATGACCAACAAGTTAGAGACTCTAGAACGACAGGTGGCAATTCAGCAGGAGCTTATAAAGGTAAACCAACCCGCAGACATTCTATCTAAGATCGAGCTAGTGGACAAAAAGATAGAGGCCCTAAGAAATCAGACGGCGACCCAGCAGGAGGTGGAAAAGAGCTCCAAACAGTCGGAAGATGCTCTATCTAAAATCGCGCTTGTAAACGAAAAGTTAGATACGCTAAGAACACAGATGACGGCCCTGCAGGATTCGGTAAAAATATCCCAGAATAAACTTCGGATATTGGTTCATTTCCAAAAATTAGGTTCCAAATACTATTACATAGAAAACAAATTTGCAATGAACTGGCAGGTTGCATTGGAAAGATGCCGTGAGATGGGAGCTCATTTGATGAGTATACAAACGAGGATGAGATGGTGGCAGTCCGAGGGATGCTGCACCGGGACTATTCATACTGGATAGATCTGAATGATCGGGAAAAAGAAGGAACGTTTATTTCGGCCACTACGGGTTCGAAGGGAACTTTCTTTCACTGGCATCGAGGCCAACCCGCAAACAGTGCGTGGGATACCCATGCCCCTCAAAATTGCGTCCATCTATATAACTATAACAAATCCGGTGTTTTTGCGATGGACGACGAAGTATGCGATCTAAAACATTTTTTTATCTGTGAGACATCTTTGGATTAACTGTAATCCATATGACGATTCAGATTACGATATTATTACAAGAAGTATGTAACTCAATAAAAAGTGAAGAACATTTACTCTTCTAAAACTGTTGTGTGAAAATTGATTATTCAGGTGGGCTGAAAATCCCGGCGGTACTGCAATACCGGGTCATTCCGCGACAGAGGTGGAGCAAGCCCCTAGCACTCCGTCTGATTCCAAAAATCAGTTTAACATTTGTTGTTCTCCAATGGAGAAACTATCAGATGTTAAGCTGATAAGAACAGATACTACACTTTGATCTTAGCCATAAGGCCGAGAAGCGATAACTAAAACATGGAAATCATCCACCACTAGTTCATCGTGCGGTTAGAACAAGTTGGGAATTTTAACGGTCCTATATGAAGTTGGGTGGTTTTTTTGTAGCGCTCGTCCAGGGGCAGGATATGAAAACGAATTAATGTTCATGAGATCGAGGCGGACCACGAGAATGCGATCACATGTGCGTCAACTTACAGATAGCGATTCCCGCTTACGCAGTAAGCTCAGCACTCTTTTCCGGGATAGTGTCGCATTAGCATACGACGTTATTGTGTTTAACGAGACCTGGTCAAAGCCAGACATTCTTAGTTCCGAAGTGTTGGCAGGTCGGTACACAACTTTTCGACAGGACCGTTTGTCTCGACGTGCAGGAGTGGTTCTGATTTCAGTGGACTCAATCTTCACGTCGGAACATTTCACAAACGAGAAATGAAATTACGGGTCCTGATGGAGTCTCCGGACCTTTGTCTCTTTGTGGACCGTTGTTTAACTCTTCCGCCTTTCCATTAATTCTTCATGCTTTCCCTCGATATTGAAGCCCTCAGGGGTAGATTTGGAGCATTGGAGCATGGTGTCAGGCATTGAGACACGCACGCACCTATACATTTTACCGATATCACCTGTAAGTGCAATGGGAAATGTACGAAAACGAATGAGTGTGTGAAATAGTTTGGCCTGAATGGTGGGACCTGACATGAGCAGATCGTTTAGCGAAAGAACAGATGTGGTGGCTGCCGAGCCGTCGAATACGACCCTCAGCTTTGTGGTGGAGCTGTCTTCTTTGATGACGCAGTGATGTGGCAGGAAATATTTGCACTTGTGCATATCTTCGTTTGGCACCAGCGACATATGATTGAGGGACAGGTACTCCTTCATGAAAGCTGAATATTTTGCATAAAGAAAATCGTCGGGGTCACCATATGTTCGGAGCAGCAGCCGTCAGTAGCTCTTAAGAATGCCAATTATCTTAGTTATCTCTTAAGTTATTGTACGCTCATCTATTCTCCCGCTCTCGATGCATACGCACACACACTCATGTTCGCCGTGCGTAGTGCTTATATTGCAGTGCGTCGGTCAACTTGGGGACATTTTCGGTCAAATTCGTCGTCGAACGCAGCAGCACGCCTCATTACCTACCGGCCGTCAAAATCCTGTTGTCTTCTATGGCATGGAGTACAGCCGCAAGGATTAGCTCAAGAGGACCTGTACCCTACTCCAAGTCTAAAGTTGTGGCGAGCCACCCCGTCATCCGCTGATCGCCCTGTAACACCCGAAGGCTGGCGTTCGTTGGGGCCAGAGGGGTTCAGCCTTGAGTTCAAGCTCCAGGCGAATGACACTTGGACCCCATTTCCTCGAATGTTGTGTCAGACGATTGCAATCTGTGTTATAGATTATAGACCATTAATTAAAGCATTAAAATATAAATATATTACAGTTGCTGAAATTATTCCAATTTATGCATCACAATATATAATATATTTGTTAATTGCTGAGATTATTTATTATCAATTATGAAATTAATTATTTTTATGAGTCCAAGACGGTATGGGAGCGCTCATACGGACATCGTATGTACAAGTTACTTGTACATTCATTAGTACAAGTACGCCGCCACTGTATATACAGAGTAAGTAAAAATGCCTCTAAAAAGGTCTACTAAAGCTAGTCGTTTTATAAATTGAATTCGTAGAAGTTGTAGCAATGCGGTGTTCCATTATCCCTGTCGCAGCATTGTGAGGTGAGTGCATCATTCAGTTTATTGAAGGCATAAATCCAAATGACATTGAGGTAAACACCCAATAGGTGGTTTCATATCAAGACGAGTGCGGAGGACACTGCTACGAAGCAGGGAAACCGGATCTGGGGTACCTCGATATCCTGCAAAAGCGAGTCGAGTCCTGCGAATCCTAACAGCCCGCCGACACTCTGTCGAAAATCACGCTGATGGCAAACCAAATAGAAACTCTGGAAAGACAGATGTCGATTCAGCAGGAGTTGATAAAGATACTACGCAGAAGCTCTATCTAAAATCGCCTTAGCGGACGAAAAACTAGAGGCTCTAAGGACACAGATGGCGACCCAGGAGGTGATGGAAAGGAGTATCCCAGAGTAGACTTCAGCGATTGGATCATTTCGATCAATGCTATAAAATAGGTTACAGGTTAAAATACTATTACATAGAAAACAAATTTGCAATGAACTGGCAGGATGAATTGGAAAGATGCCGTGAGATGGGAGCTCATTTGATGAGTATACAAAGCGAGGATGAGATGGTGGCAGTCTGAACGATCTGGAAAAAGAAGGAGAGTTTTTTTTTGGGCACTACTCGTTGAAAGGGAACTTTCTTTTACTGGCTTCCAAGCGAACCCAATAACAGGGGGTTCTTCTCTCAAGATTGCGTCCATCTATATACCATTTCTTCAGGTGCCTTTGCGATGGACTACGAATCATGTGATCACAAACATTTCTTTATCTGTGAGACATCTTGGGATTAACTGTAACCCAGATGACGATTCAGACTACATTATTACAAGAAGTATGTAACTCAATAAAAAGTGAAGAACATTTAATCCTGTAAAACTAGTATGTGAACTCTGATTATTTAGTTGGGCTGAACATCCCGGCGCTACTGCAATACTGGGCCAATCCGCGACAGATTGAACAAAAAGGCATGTTTTTCTTTAAATTTTTGTCAGATTTTTTACAATGAAAAATATTTCACTTAATAATATCATTCCGGAGTTTGGTTCATGTTTCTTGTACTTGAACTCAGAATATTCCCACAAATTTTCAGATTATTCATCAATAAATTTGTGAGCTACTTTTCCAGCAAAGATTGAAAAAAAGTCTTTTTAGAGAGGACCGCGCGCTTGGTCATCGAATGGACCGGTTTTTACCTTACTGCTTCTATCTTCGGAACTAATTAAAATTTCGCCTTGAAACTTTAGCCACATATTCCTGAATACTTGTACTAACAATCTATGCAAATCATTTTTTTAACCATCTCAGCGAGTGACCTCCTTGAATCATGTTGTTCCTGACGTTTCTCGTTTCCATGGCGCTGTCTCAATTGTGATTCTCAGTCCCATCAAACCATCCGCACAATGCACATTTGCGGTGCGGTGGCACAGGAGTGGAGTGAAGTGAAGTGAAGTGTGTGATGTCCGTGTGGTGCGGTGCGGTGCAGTGTGGTCCTGTTCGATGTGGCATGGTGTATTATTTGGATTGTAAAACTGGCCGCAGTCAAAGCGTTAAACCAAAGCGCACACGTTACTTTGCTGTCGATTTAATTAATTTCGCAAATTTGGTTTCGTTTATTTATGCATTGTTTGGCGGGTTCCGTTCCATGGAAAATACGCGTCTGGCGATCGGATCCGATGCAAGGATGCGGGCATTATCTACTGAAACATATACATATGTATATATGTATGTTCCATACATATATACTTGTACACACTCTGAACAAACATTCCCACCGCTTGTTTCAATGACAACCACACAACATCTGCTGCCGGATGCGCTCGATTGCACAGGCTCCGGATTGGCATACGGATTCAGATTCAGATGCCTGGACTCGTATTCGGTTACCGAGTCTCGTTGAAATGGCATTGGCCGTGTTCTGGCATTAATCGAGAGCACCTCAATTAAAGCACCCTGAATAAACATGAGTGTTAAGGAAAACTAATTTGATCAGGCGAAAAAAGGGCTGAAGGAATAGTGTAAAATATAATACTTACTCTTTTAATATTTTGTACAAATATATGCATAATTTAATGATAAATCCCCCAAAAAAGGTAATATTTAATTGTCTTTCAAGAATTGCAGTCTTACACAAAAGACAATATCATTTCAATATCAATATCAGACATTTTTATATCCATGCATAGATTTTGCGAACTCTCTTGTGGATTTTCAACAAAAGTTTAAAAGAGCCTGGAGCTCCTTATAATGTCTTTCCCTATACGTAATATAGATACAGTTAATAGAATTTTATATCTCAAAAACAGATCTTTGAAAATATCCTTTTCTTTATGCTATGCCCATCTTATATTACATATCTGAATAGCTAGAAATATATCTCTCCAGCAATTTCCACCAACTCGCACTGCCAATTAAAACCTACCCAATCCATGCAAATGAAAAGCTTTTCCGTTTTTCCGGAATTCAATTAATCCTCCTCACCCTTCTCTAATGTCCTTTAAGCGTAAACTACAGTTACGCGAATAAGTCACCCGCGAAAAATACAAAAAAAAAAAAGAAATGACTCCGCTCACTCGAAAGCTTCTTGAATCCCTGATCCGATTGAGGCCAGAGGCACAGAGGCAGCCGATTGGAAATTTTTCCACCTAAACGACATAAAATTTGCTACCAAATCGGTTTATGGCAAAACGAAAAGTTTTTTCTGTGAATATTTGCTAGGGCTATGGTTTTTTTTTTTGGAAAGAAGAACATTCTCGCTACTTTTTCCCCATCGAGCGACTTAAAAGTACAAAAAATTGTTGTTCGTATGCCACATTTTCGTAGACGACTTTTTGGCGTAGAAATTTTGGGAAATTGCATTTTCCACGTCCCACACATGTGTGTGTGGACATGTGTGAGGGGGAGTCACATTTTACCCCTTTCGGCCATAAAAGCTAAAATGTTTTCGGCTCAAACGAAATGCAGAAGGAAGCGTAGGACGCGAAAGTGGATTACGAATGGTGGCCAATCCTCCCGATGTTCTGCCCCCACGATTCACGTTCTCCTTCAGCCTCCTGTCATTGCATGGTGCACGTAGCACCAAAAATCGCTGCTACATGTGCCGCCTGTCGATTCCTGTGCGCCTGTTCCGAATGCCACCTCCCCAGATGGGCGGCGGCGGCCGGGCACAGGAACGTGTCTGAGAGTCGCCTCCTCTTTGTCTTTTCAATTGAGCGGGTTATGGGAGTCATGCCACACTGCGATGGAGATCGCCCCCGCCACCGCCACGGGCTAAATGGCCTGTTCTGACTCTGGCCGTGGCTCTGGCCCCGTTGCCCGTTTTTATTGGCTGCGAGCTCTGATGCAATAAACTTGGCTAAAAGTTCTCGCGTCAATCGGTAGCAGGATTTTTAAACGCATCCACGGGATGTGCTTGTGTGTGAATGTGAAAAGTGCGTGTGTGTGCCGTGGGCATTGCCACTGCCGTCTGATGCCTCTAAAAGCTTCGTGATGAGGCAAGAAATCTGCAGAATTGCGCCAGTTTGAAATACATAAAGTTGCAGCTTAGCTCAAGGAACAGTGCAAAAGATTGGATTTTATTTATACATAGGAAGACGGAAAGAGCCCCTAACAGGGCCTGCAAGAGATCGCATAAAAACAAGCACAGCAATAACTGCGGATATAGCTTTAGTTATAGTGCCTATAATAATAGGAGCTATGTTTTAGTAGCTATTTATAGTTATATCACCTATATTTAACGTCTGATAGCAGATGAAACTGCATTGGTTTTGGCAATAAATATAAATCACAAAATATGCTTTGTTAAGTGAATGAAATTACCTTTTCATTGCCTCAACAACACATCAAAGACATTTTTGCTGCATAGCACAAATTAGCACTTCCAATGAGCGGAGTATTCAATATTTGGCTCGAACTCGAATGCGAAGAAACGAATTTACGGATTTAAATGTTCAAAGTACTTGTCCACCATTTTCTCTGCAAGTATCAAATTCGTACATCTCGTACCTCTTGTGATTGAAATTAATTCCATTGCCCCATTGTTGGATTCCTTTGTCGGTTATTACAGCTCTATTATTTCAGTCGTTTCTGGAACAAAATCTATGTTTTAATATAGGGTAATTATAGTTTTTCACTAGGCTTGTACTTAAACCGGATATATATATATTTTTTGTTTTTTCTTCTTTTTACTATCCTATTTGTCTCTCCGTTTGCTCATATCTACCAAAAAGGATGTTGCATTCGAATGTGTATAATTAATAAGGAAATAATTGGTATTAATAAATTTTAATCCTCTATTAAAAGCATTCCATTCTGCTACTAAAAAAAACAAATTCCAAAAAACGTTAATTAAAATGTACCTACTTTTTTGGTAGAAAAACTATCCATCAACTCTAGCTCTATATTTAAATTTCACCCCACCAAAAAAAGATTAAAAACTTCATGTGAATTGTTTTAAATTTAGATCTACTATACATTGTTTTCAATTCACTTTCATGGCACATAAATAAATCAATTCTGTGGCAATAACTGCAGCGAAAAATTGTACAATTTTTTACAAGAAACCCTGCCATTGCCATTGCCACAACCAGACCGAACCGAACCGAAACGAAACCGAAACAGTTTGGAATGCATTCATTGGCAAAGGCAGCTGCCAGTTTTTATTATGCTCATCAAATGTGTATAATTCAATTTTTCCAATCGAAGAAATCGCAGCACGATTCGCTTTTCGCATACGTTAAATAAATGGCGATAGGGTCACGCCCCCTTGCCATCGCGACGGGACTCCCACCCCCACTTGGCCCTTATTTTCCGCTTTCCATTCCATCCATGCTGGCACCCCAAAAAACGGGTGGAAACAATCGTACATTTTCCATTTTCAAGTTGGGGCCATAAATCATCCTGGCATTGCATTTGCTTGCATTGAAAGTTTTCATTTTCCTTTTGGGCCTTCCATTTAGTTCGGTTTGACTAAGGTTTTTCGGTTTTTTTTTTCGAATACAGTTGACAACTGTGCATTAATCACACGGGAGTGCTGGAGTGTCTGCAACATGTGTGCAACGCAAGTTATTCTCTGGCTGAACATTTCTTTAATTGCAAGCCCAAGAAATCTTTGACATTTATTAAAACAATAAACAAATCATGATGTGATGTGAGAGCAGAGTAGAAATGGAAAATAGAGTGAGTGGTAAATGCAGTGCGGAAAACCCCTTTTATGGAACATAAGCATGTGGCTCACGTACAGTCCATAAATATTTTAATTCTTTGCCGAAAATTTGTTGATAGTTATATGGGAGACATGTCTCCGGCTCTTTGTGTGTGTGTGTGTGTGTTTTCTCAGTTTATTATTTCAATTTATTTCAGAATTTCCGCTGAGGACAACAAAAGTTTTTCTCAAGAAAATTTCGTTATAAATGCATAAAATAGAAATATTAAATTTATCATGGAAACATTTAATTCATTTCTTTTTATTTTTGAAGGGGTTGTGAGGGGAAAATCCACTGTGAATTAGAGAAAGGAAATTGGAATGATATAAATCATATTTCAATTACTATCGTTCTTTAAGGAAATTAAGAAAAAAGATAGCTCCCTGTATCTTATATTAGAAACCAATTAGGACACCATAAATCAGTTCAAAATTCACTCATGTTTTGTGAAGTAGTGTAAGGATAGATATTTGCTTTGCAACCAAGCAAAATATTCTTTCCCCAAGGAAGTTTCCCCTCAACTAATTTGTCAAAAAACTGACTTCCTTTACATAAGAAATCACAAAGAAACTGTCAAGGAGGAAGGGAGAGGGGAAACGAAACCCAGCGGAGCATAAAACTTGAACAAACATATGTAAATATTTGTTTACTCTGGCAATGCTCGTAGCGGCATTCCATTGCCCTCCCCTCCGTTCGGATGCACCTCCTGAAGATGCAACTTTGTAAAAAGTAGTACGAACGAACAGCCATTTCGATTACCTTCTTTTTTCCCCAGCTCCCCCCTGCCGTCGTACATTTCCGTAGCGCGTCCCAGGATCCCTTTGAGGCAGCTCTTGCTCATGTTTCCTCTCCAGCTGCTTGCTGTTTACGACTTCTCCTGTTGCACTCTTCCAAGTACGAGAAGTACGCTCCATTGGGATGCAATTAAATACTTCGCCCGAGCGGACAAATAACAGTAGCTCGACGTCCTGGTCTCCGCCGAACACACTCTTTCTCTTTGGCGAAACGAGAGGAAAACAATATTTGCCATGGTTGGGCTTCACTTTGAGAGTTCCTTCGTTTTGCTTGTCATTTTTCACTGGCTCTGGCTCACTTCTTTTTTGGCTCTGTGAACGAATGTTTCGGATTGCTTGCATTTAATTAAAATGCCAAAGGTTGAACCACAGCCATATTTAGTTCATGCAATTGAATATTCGTTTCGTTTCGTTCATTTTGTAAATCTATCTCTTAGGAAAAACATTCCCTTTAGAGTTTTTGAATTTAATATTCCTTAATTTTCGCAATATTTAAATGGAGGTGGCCTGCAATTTGATTATCTCCCAGATACTGGTAGTTCTGGTAGCAGCTGTTGAATCGTTGCGTTGACGTATTTTAATTTATAATGCAATTGTTGGCTTGAATCGGTTCGTTTCGGGAGCGCCGGAATCCCAGTCATCCTCCTTCCAGACACAGTGGAAATGGATATGGCTAAGCACGCGTGTTGCGTCGCCGTCTGTCGCGTTGTCTTTCCCTGTGTTTACTCTCCGGAGATTTACAACGTGACAGCGCACAAGTCCAAAAGTGCCGTACGTTGGCGATGGCGGAGCAGAAGGAGCAGGAGAGCCTTTAGGTGGTGCAGAGGATGGAGAGGACACCTCTAAGTGGAGAGGGAGACCCATGGCGGAGACCCCTATAAGTGGCCAGGGGGAAAGTGGTGCATGGTGGAGACCCTTTTTTTAGGTTGACCCAGAGGCGCACCTGGGGGACGACTCGAAAGCCTTCGACGACAGCGACACGTGCCAAGGACACTGATTTATATGTTTTCCATTTTTGTTTTATTAGCGGCCTCGTATCTCCTCGTATCTCCTTCCCATCTTTCACTTTGAGAGCACGGAATCGTGCGTGGAATTAATGAGGCCTGCCGTTACATCCCATCTCATTTCTGAAAACTATTTCCCCTTCACACCGGCTTTAAAGTGGTCTGCTGAATGCGCAAATTAAAACGAGCATGAAATAATCATAAATTGCGCATTGGCGCATTAAAATTTCCATCGCTTAAAGTCAAGTTTCCATTTGAAAGGGCGTCCACAGAGCCAGACACAAGCTGGTCGTGGTGGCAGGGGAGCAGGGCCTGGAGCCGGGTAATGACGGAGCATCCCAGACAGACGCACGGTGGACGCTTACGCCTCCATTCCTCATTCAAAGTGCGAGGTGGGACGGAAGGAAGCTGGCGTGGGCCTGGGCCTGGGCCCGGGCCTGGCACCAGCAGCAGCAACGGAATTGACTGCGTATATCCGGATTGGGGCCATCTCTATCAACCTTCCTCCCCATCGCTGGCAATAGTTTTGCGGTGCTGTGAATGCAGTTGCATTTTGTGTTTTACGATATGAATAGATTGTGTGGATTGTGGATTGGCGTATGGGGTGTTCTCGTCTTGAATTTCAACTGGATTTTAGCAGGGTTTCATGTGGAATGAACCCTAGAACTCTGATCCGAAAACACGTTTTCAAGCAAAACGTGCAATATAAAAATACTGGTGGCTGAGTGTGACCAAGTGTGCATGCCCTACAATCCACAGATAAAGCAACACAATATTGATAAATTCGGTTTTACTAAACAGAAATGCAATAAAATATTTTTGTATGCCCTATTCATCCCATAAATTTCATTCTTCTTTTTTTCGACAGCCTTTATTAATTTAATTATGTTGTCGTCGTCGGTAAATTTTTCTTATAGCTTGTTTGGTTTTTGTTTTTTGCACTGTTTATTATCGTAGTCACACACACTCACGCAAAGCCTCAGTTTTAATTGTATTTCATTTAAAACTCTAGGGACTGTGAAAAATACCACAGATACCATGAAATACTTTTCCAGCATATATCGGCGTGTTTGCTTGGTGATCTGAGTACTACCCGCGAACTGACCCTAGCAAAAACATTTAGCATTTAAAATTTTTGAATATAAACCCTGATTCTATTTTCTAGGATTCTTTTTAACGTATCTCGGCACAGCCTTTGAACTTCAACACAGCTATCGATGGTATTCATGCCTATATCGATATGCTTATTGGTGTTTTTTTGATCAATAGTCTTCTTCCCATTAAAAACTGCGATCACTAAAAAAAACCATGCGAAAAGAGTAAATATCTTTAAATCTGTGACAAGTTTCACTCGAATGTTGGAAAAACCCCATTTACCACGTTCCTGTGCTTGCGACCATCTCTTTATCAGTATGCAGCCAGCCGGCATCGTCCTCCCTGGCCAAAACCGTCGAACAAAGCCAGAAAACCGCGGCGAGCTTTTCATTTCAATTTGCTGCCAAAAATGCCCACAGATGTGCCAGTGCAGGAGGAGACGGAGAGCTGAAGGCGCAGCCACTGGACCATTGGGTGTGGCTGTGGGCATGAGGGCACAGCAGACACGCAGCCGTTTGGTCGCTCGTTGGCCAATTTAGTTTTAACGTTGCAGCTGGTGCTGGTGCTGCTTCTGTTATCATTCAATTGCCGCCTCTCTCCCCTGCAATTTTGAATGCCAAGTGCAGGAAATGGTGGTGAGCGCGTGATGTGGGTCGCGTGATCCTTGGCGATAGGGAACGATGGTCCACTAAGCGGGACTCCTGGGAAGGATTGGTAAGATTGTAGTAGACATTTACATTTACATGTCTGCGAACTTGTATCGTTTCTTGGCCCCCCTTCCCTCTTAAAGTGGTGATAGCTATTGTGTTGATGATCCTATAAAATCCACTCATTCGTTAGCTTTAATTAAGGTATTTTTTGTATATCTTTTTGTCCATAACTGAATTGTTAATCTTACAACGCTCTCTCCATATCCTTTAATAATACTACTATTTTGCAGCTTCCATCTCTATGCCATTCGAATGCATCTTTCCGGATTCCGCCATGGGTTTAATTGGGCGAGTGCAATCCTCACTCTTGAGAAAGCCACTTGACTTGGCCTTTGGAGAACGTCGATGGGGTCGGTGTCCCCTCGCCAAATTAGCTTGACTAGCCCCTGGGCAAGCAGAAGTTGACTCCCTTCCACCCCTGGGACACATTGTCACCTCCAATACAGCAGGCGTTGGCGATGGCTGTTGACAACGACAACAGCCCGTTGGGCATTCGTTCCGTTCCGTCCGGGCGTCAAGTGCATGACTATCTGATTGCATTTTGTGTGAATTGTGGATGGAAAAGCGTTTAAAACATTAAACTGCGTCCGCTTACGTGCCTGGAATTTAAGTTGCAACAGAAAAGAGAAAGGAGCAAAAGGAGGAGTATCAGTGGAATGGTGGATGGTGGAAGAGAATGGAACAGAAGGAGGAGTATCAGTTGAATGGTGGATGGTAAGCCTAATCCTAACACAGAGTAGGAGGGGTACTGCTCTGCTGCTCCACATGCATACCAAATTGGTTTAATTCAATAAAATTTTCAAACAAACTTGTTTCAGAGGCCACATCGGTTATGAGTCAGCGTTTTAAATTGCTTTTGTTGGAGGAGCTGCCATCGCCCATGCTCCCACGCAGCAGCCATAGCCGCGGGCCATTTTCAGTTATGTTGCTCAAAAGTCTGGAAAGTAATTCTATTAAAAAAAAAATGAAAGAAAATAACTGCGCTCCCGACTAAAAGAACTAACTACATCAACGGCCACGATGATGGGGAAAAAGATGGAGGGTCCTGAACGTGAGCTCGATAACATTTTAGCTGGATAAACAAATTTCTTTGGTGGGTGAGCAAGAGCAAAGCAAATATGAAATTCCATTAATTTGATGGATGCTTCAGGCATCCGGGCACGGCATGCAAATATGTGATAGGATTTCAAGTACAACATGCACCACGGGGCGTATGATTAATGCAATTTCTACTGCACTGACTGGGAGTCGAGTCACTGTCTAAAGTACAACAATGAATTTATTAATGAGGTGCACAGTCCCATCTATAATTTCCTTTTCTTAAAGGTCCTGCAACAAGTGCTAAAAGCTTCTAAAATTATATCATTATCTGGTTCTCTCCTACAACAGTGCCGGAACAGTGTATTTACATATGTATGTACATATGTTCCGAGTAACTATATTTTGTATAAATTGTATGGCTTTTTTCATAGAGACTAGCTTTATCAAATGTCTTCATGTCCTTATTCATCCTGCACTTCAGGGCGTAATAATCGCAACCCAACATAAGATAAAATTTGCGCTCAAGTTCTTGAAATGCTCTGTACAACCGTGACTTTACCAAATTACAAAGAACTTGTAGGCATCGTGTAATCTTCTGATAAGTCTTGCTTTCCATTTGAAACTGGAGAGCCATATTTATAGTTAGAGTTTGCATGTGATCTTATGACTAGAAAGCTGTTTATGAGGGGGGAATCGTTTGTTGTCGTGTCTTAAAAGCTGAAACCGTAGCAAATCTGTCTGATAGAATTTTCTCTTAAAGTCTAGACCAACTCCATATAATAAAGATTCCAAATTAAAATCTTCAACATTAATTACACCCAAAATTTGTTACGCATTCTGTGATTTCTATTAAATTCCATAATCCATTCATCCATTGGCCCCACCGTTACATCTGGCGAACAAAAACTTACTTCGGGACGTCTGGAACTATTTGAGTGCCCCGCCACCTAACTCCTTCTGCTCCGCGACCGCTTCTAAGTGGCAAAAAGTGTCTGCAACATAATCTCCCTCTGTTTGGGCAGGGGTAAAAGCGATTTCCAAGTCATTGGGCAAGCCCAACTATGCCATATAATCGCATGATATATGCCTAATCTCTGCTGGAAACTTCTCTCTGAAGGGCAATGTGCTAAGCCTGTGCAAGTTCTCGCTGGAGCAGAGTCAATTTCAACGATTAAATTAAGAATGCATAACTTGCAGGCTTAACAGTGCTACGAGGAGTGGCGTGCTAGTAGCAGTGTGGAAAATGACAGGCCGAGCAGAAGGACTCTTGCAGCCAGAGCACGAACGGGGGCTCTGATTTTTATTTGCCATTCTCTTTGCTTCAGTTTCTCTTTCGTGGGAGAGGAGGATGCTCACGCTACTTATCAGCATTTTTTTCAATTTGCGATTTGTTTGCTGCTCTTGGGGAGATCCGTGTCAGAAGGCTTCCTGTTTCAGTTTCCTTGTTTGTTTGGTCTTCTCGTGATATCTTTCTTCCTTTTTTGAATACCCTTACAGCAGATACTTGGCAAGAAAGCCGCAGATTTCAAGCTGATATGCTGGATCGGTTCACTATATCAGACATAGCATATGTACCTAGTTAGTTCCCATGGGAAGCGGCAACCTTTCTTTTAAAGCAAAATCTTAGACTACCAATTTTTTTTTTTATTTATAGCGACAATGGATCTGTGCGGGTTTTATAGAGCAACAGCAGATTTACGGATGTTGACATTGGGAATTCGTGACTTTCTGTTCGTTCTCATCGCTAAAGCACTCCTTCTACCTCTCTAACTCTATCCACCCTCCCACAAACAAGGGTATCAAACTCTCCGACTAGCGAGCTAGCCTTCCTTTCTGGTTCTTTGTGTTGCCTCTGCTGCTTGGACATAGTACGTGCCTGGTCGGGCCTTTTATAAACATCTTGTACTATAACTGGCCTGGCGCACTGTATTTGTTTTTAATGCAATTCCCCTTTTTCCTGGAACTCTGGCTAGCTTTAAAATACATATAACAGAGCTGTGTTATGAACATTCGTAGCGAAAGCTAAGGATTCTTCAAACTCCCATTAACACACCAAGAAATACATCACTTTATTATACATTCTCATTCATTCTCTACATCACATTCTCTACATTACAATAGATTTACAGAGACCGAAAAACACTAGATAAATTTAAAATGTTTTTTAGTAAACAAAACTCAAGTATTCTGTGTGTTTTTAGAATACTTCGGATTTGTGATAAATAATGGGTAAACATATAAACTATTTTTAAAATATCCACTATGTGTGTAGGATCACCGCTATTTCCCAAAAGCTGTATCTCGATCCTTTCGCCCATCTGTTCAAACAAAAGCTGTTCATCAGAAATGTTACGCTGCACTTCATCCAACAAGTCAGCCAAGGAGCCGGGTTGTCCATCTAATCCCGTTTCTGGACTCTGCCTACCAGCCGCAGCATCCGAGATGGACAGCGTTGGATACAGAGATGGTGGCCTATTTAGACCAACCACTTGTACTGAAAGCTTTCGAAAATTATTGTTTTCATAGTTCACCAATAAATCCAGAACATTGACATTTAGCGTTTGTCTTTTCTTTAGCTTGCCATTAAAGTACTCAGTTGAGATTCGATTGTGGAAACGTCAGTTCCTTCGATGTTGGTGGATCATTCCACATGACTTTCCATTTGGCGGGCATAGGAATCGTCGTGTACTGCGTACCAAACCATTTCTCCCTCTGATCGTATTCGTGATCGACATATGGTATGTGCGAAGAGATCATTATATTGAAATTAAATGCACTTAGGTGCTCCATTAGTAGCCTTAAAGCAGCTGCATCATATTCAAAATACAGATGTGGTCCTGTAAGAACATCTTTTGAAGGCAGATACCTAATGCTCTCCACCATCCGTTGTACGTTGTCCATCGAAGGTAGTTCGACTTGAAATCGAAAATTATTTGCTGCAATCTTTTGAAACTCCTTATATGTATCCTTTCGCTGCACAGCGCTTTCATTAACCAATTTAATCCATGCAAACGTGGCGTTAAGTACCTCATCTATGTGTTTGAAACCTTTTTCTGTAAGGTATATGCAGATATTGAACAGAGAGTATATAGAGTTCGATTCGAAACTGCTTCCTCCAGTGCCCGCCATAACGCTCATGCACCAGAGACGGCGACGTAAATAAGAGCAAAGGCTGCCCACACCCTCATAGCCGAGCAGTTGCGCGAGAAAGAAATCGGGCTTGCACCGATAATAATGCCGCATAGGCGGCAGAACCCATGTCAACTCCAATTTGCACACATCCTCCACGGGCTGCACAAGAATGACGTCACGAAAGAACGTTTCTCTGAAGGCTTTCTGATAACTTAAACTGCTCATGTCTGAGGCATTCTCCAGGCTATTGGGTATATCTGCACAATGCCGAACGAGTAGCTCTTCCAGTTTGTCCAACGATTGCTGCGACTGAATGCAGACAATCATACGATTGGATCCGTAATGTTTTCGTCGGAAATCATGCAGCGCCTCGTTCAGCAGCTTGTCATCTACATGATCGTGGAGGGATTTCAGATTTCCCCAACTGAAAGTGCCATGAGGATAATCATCGCTAGCCAAGCTCGCCAATATCTGATCACGGCGCACTTCGTCTCGCATATGTACCTGATCGAACTCCGATTGAATTGCAGAACGTTCTCGGGCCATGGCATCGGGTAGTATGAGCGGTGCGCTTATTAGGTTCATAAACATATCTATACTCTTATCTAGATGAGCCTCTTCCAACTCAAAGTAAAAGCACGTCTCCTCGTTCTCAGTGTGCGCGTTGGCGAAGCCCCCGTTTCTCGTTATAAATGCATCAAATTCACTTTCAATGGGATACTTCTCGGAGCCCATAAATACCACATGCTCCAGAAAATGTGCCATTCCCTTATATTGGCGAGGTTCGCTGAAGGATCCCACGCTCACGAGCACCGCACAGGCAGCTAGTTTTCCACCACCACTGTCCCCCACAATTTTTGTATGTTCTATATTATTCGTAGGATCTGATATCAGCATGGCACGCAATCCGTTTGATAGACTTAAGGCTCGGTAAATTTTTCTGTCGAGATCGGATTTATCCGGTGGTTCTTGATATTGGACAGTGGTTTGAAAGGTTCGATTTATCCACTTGTACGCTTTACTTGAAAATATTCTGAGGATGATGCGTGTCTCGAGGCACATCTTCAATCCCATGTGTTCTGTATGTATTTTAAATATTTAAATTCGGTTTCAGCTAAAAACGAACAAATTTTGTTTAGACTCCTAGAATTTCATGGGTATCTCTTTCATTTGGTCACCAAATCCCTATTAATTCTGAAAGGTCCTCAGAACTGGAAGGGTCCTGTAAACTAGTTCCTCTGCTCAGTGTTGCTCAGGGTTCTTTACAAGAAATTTGTAATAGAGGAACCTACGAGGGATGAAGGCGCGCCTTATGACGCACGTGTGCCACGGTAGAGACCAGCATGCCTTCTTGAACCTTTGGTTCCCTGGCTAATTCTTCTAACTGTGTGAAGGCTGGTCCAACCTTGTAAGTGCGCGTCTCGGTAGGAACCAGAGAGTACGCTCCGCCCGTTGGTCTGTGGAACCAGAGAGCGCGAGCGCGTGCCCCCCGGAATCTTGGGGTCTGAATAAACTAGCTAGACCAGGGGCGAACGCACAAAATTTTTTCGGGGGGAGTTCGACTATAAATTTTTATAAATGGAGTGCCCAGCCTTTGATGTCTCACGATGTTGATAAATGTTGCAGAAGCTGAAATTTGCGGCATTTTGAAATATCCACCTTTTCACCGTAAACAGCTAGTTCCTTATTTTGAAGTTCCTACCTATGAATTCGATTTTCTAATTTCCCTAAAATTTCGGGGGGGTTTTGAACCCCCAAAACCCCCCCCTGCGTTCGCCACTGAGCTAGACAACTACATGAATTCGTGTAAAATCGCTAATTCTAATATAGATACCGGCACACGATATATCCCGCCAAAGAAAAGGATACAGCTGAAATTAAAGTATATATATTTCACATTTATTCTTTTAAGGAGGACTGAATGCGCCTCAGGCCCTAGGCTACCCCAGATCTCATTATAACGATGCTTAATTGAATCTCTTCCCATTCTACACCGTGTCTGTACTTTACGTCTCGACTTACTCTTTTTCACTCCCGGAACTGATTGTTCCGTTTTTATTTTGTGCTGCGTTTGCTGGACTTGTCATTGTCTTGTCCTCTGCGAACTGACCGACACTACCCCAACACGTGGGCGTCCCAACCAATTTCACATTTTGCTGAGCTTTCGGGCAGGTCCTGTTTCGTGGCGAATTAGGCGATCTGCTAGGCGCCCTGCGACGCGAGTCTTGCCAACGGGATTCCTTCACTCTCCGTTTTGTGCGCGCGGCACAGTGGGTCGATCTTTGTGCGCCGTGAAATGATCATGACTACCGCAGAGTGTTTGGCTGCCAACGGCAAAATTAATATATGTTCCCGCTCCTTGTGGGTGAAATCAATATAAGCTCCTTGCGTAGCTTGTGTATAAGTAGTTAATACATATATCCCACTGCTTGGGGGTTAAATAGTTGAAGTTGAAGATTCGAAGGATAAGAAGGAAGCAGATAAGAATGAGTGGTTTTTATACCCGGTACTCGAAGAGTATAGGGGTATATTAGATTTGTGGGGATAACGGTTGTGTGTAACGCACAGAAGGAAGCGTTTCCGACCCCATAAAGTATATATATTCTTGATCAGCATCAATAGCCGAGTCGATATAGCCATGTCTGTCTGTCCGTCCGTCTGTCCGTCTTCATTTGTGCCTATATCTCAGAGACTATTAAAGCTAGAGCAACCAAGTTTTGTATCCAGTCTCCTGTGTGATCACACTAGTCCAAATGTATTTAAAAATTTCGCCCCGCCCCTTCCGCCCCCACAAAGGACGAAAGTCTGTGGCGTACACAATTTTGAAGATACAAGAATACTAAAAACGCAGAATCATAGAGAATGACCATTTCTATCAGAGTGTTGAATCTAGATCAGATCGGATCATTATTATAGCTACAATAAAGAAAACCATTTCGAAAGTCATCATTCCCTCTCGCTCTCTCTCACACGCGGCCCCATCTGCTTTGCTTATTAGATTAAATGAGCGCCTAGTTCTCAGAGACTATAAGAGCTAGAGCAACCAAACTTTCTATCCAAGCTCCTGTGATACCGAACCAGAACGAGTTTGTTTTAAAATTTTGCCACGCCCCCTTCCGCCCCCACAAAAGACGAAAATCTGTGGAATCCACAATTTTTAAGATAAATGAAAACCAAAAACGGAGAATCATGAAAAATTACCATATCTACCAGATTACCGAATCTGGATCAGATCGGATCAATATTATGGCCAGAAGAAACAAATTAAATTTCAGTGGCTACGCAACGCCTGCCCAGCGCTTACTCATTCCCTCTCGCTCTCTCTCTCTCGCAAACACTTGTACGTCTCAAATATGTATTTATACATGTCATGTAGAAATGTAGGCGCAGATATACAAAGCATATGTAAACAAAAATGGAAACATGTATAAAAATTCCAAAAAATGAATTTTTTTTATTTAAATATTATTTTCGTTCCTTTTGAGAACATATAATAAATTTCATAAATCGTAGGCTCATAAATGTATGTATGTATATACTGACTGAGTACCGGGTATAAGGTAGAGCCGCGGCCTTTGCCGCGGCTCACAACGTTCCCTCTCGTTATAACTGGAATAAGTCCAAAAAGTAGAATGAATCCTTCTGTACCAGGTGGACCTATGCACTTTTGTAGAAAAAGGCCAGCCTTTGGATAATATAAAGTCAAAGAAAAACCTAACAAAGCGCACCCGATGACAAGGTCCAAAGTCGTCCTGAAAGATGGGTTCTTCCATCTCTGTAACGGATGCTATTCTAGGCCTAAATCCACTGAGAATTTTAGGCAATACCATGAATCGTTAAAAGCGAATTCATTTTTAGATTTATCATAATATTTTATTTTAAATGTATCTTCATTTATTTCAAATAATAATTTATCATAATAACATAATTTTTCAGGATATCGTTCTCCTGTTCTACCTCGAAACCATTCTGCATGAAAAGAGACAGATTGATGTGTGTCCATCTTCTCTGAAATGCAAACATCTGGTCAAATTCATTATGCATGGAACAATTGGTTGCCGAAACTTTTCAAGATTGTTTAAATAAACAATATTGCTTTGGCCAGAATAATTCAAATAATATTTTTAAAAACAAACATTCTGAAGAGTAAACCGACACCGAAATTTGTTGGCTACACGTGGGACGCGACGGTGCTTCCATGTTCGTACCGAGATTTTGTTTTGAGGTAGAGAAACCATATGACACACTCGACCTGTCAACACATGACGGAGTAGCTGGCCGCCTTGCTTTGCCGTCAAGACTTCACAATCTATCCTCCCTGCTTTGTGTGTGGGTGGCTGTGACCACACTCAAAGGATTCGCATCTGATATGGGGCTACATGCCGTAAATTATATACATGTGAGTTCCTAACTTTTAGGATTTGAACGGCTTTTTATTTAATTATTTGTTTATATTATATTTTTATGACAATTTTCTTGTATCTTATGCGTATTTGCTTATGGTTATGATAATTATTGTGGGTCCTGGCCTTAACTTTGTCGGGTGATGTTTTGAAGACGCAATTCCGCAGTCGAATGATTCGACCCCCCTCTATCTTTCGCAATGCGATATATCTAAATAAAAGGTCCCATAGGCAGAGCTGCATTTGAGGGCGACACTAACAGTACTGGGCGCTACGAGTAGATTACCCGTGCACCCCTGGGTCTAGGGTCCCCACATGTATTCGTGACTTTTTGTTTGTACCACGGCTAGCCTTTCCGTTGGGTAGTCTTGGTTTGAGAATAGACACAAAAAACAAGAAAAAGTGAAAAGAAATAAAATATTCTATAATTCTGATCAAATACATCATAAGATCTAAATATGATACTCACGGTGTAAGAATTAACATTAGAACAGTACTATCGTTCGTGGTTCCTCTCTTTCTCGCTATGTTCTCCTTACCTCTCATGACAGGTGCGAGAAAAATTGCCATCCCGCAGTAATGAATAAATTAATTAATCACTTGAAGAAGAGCAATATCAAAAGACAGAGAGCAAGTGGCAGTAATCGACTACGATATCAATTCCGGAATTTTCGTACATATCCAAATACACAATAAATATATGTAAAAGGTAGTAGGAAGGCCGGCCAACTGAAGGAGCGTCGGTTAACGGCAGTAACAGTAGCAGCAGAGTAACAGAAGATAAGCAGAGTAACAGCAGTACCAGCAGATCAACAGCAGAACAACGGCAGAACGAGAAGAACAGCGGATAAAAGCAGGAGAGAAGCAGAACAACGGCAGAAGGAGAACGAACAGCAGTAAGGAAAAGACTACCAAAGAAGACAGACAGAGTTCAGCAGCAGCAGTCGACATCAGCAGTCAACAGTAGAAAAACAGCAGAAAATCAGCCGAGATCAAGCCGTGACACCCAACCCCAACAATTCTTACTTTATACCTTACGCGATTTATAATATCAATCAACTATACTTAAATAATATCTTACATTTGGGGGCTCAACCGGTCGCGTGTTGCCAGTGAAAAGTGAAAAAAAAAAAAAATCGTATACTGCATGTCTCAGAAGCCGCCGCCAGAAAAGAGAGACGGAAAAAAAGTTGTGCGCCGCATTTCTCAGAAGCCGCCAGCAGAGGAAGCAAGACAGAAGAAGCCAAAAAGAAGATTCCAGAAAAAACGGTGGTTTCAAGCAGGCTACCCGTAAGAGTATTGCGCAGCAGAATCATAACGGAAAATATAACTGTACCACCAGCCGAGAATATGCAGCAAAACGAGGACCCAAGTGAATCAGTGGCAGGCGGGAACAATCGTCAAGACTACACGAACATGGAAGCGATGAGTTCAACAAGACTGGAGGAAAACACACACACGCTCCAACAACTGGTGCAACTTCTCACGATGAAAATAAGCGCTGATGAAATGGATAAGAAAAATTATGCAAAGCTGGTAGTGGAAAATTTTTCCAAAATTATTCCAGAGTTTAGTGGAGAAAATATGTCGGTACAGCAGTGGTTTAATAATTTCGAGCTAAACGCTGAAGCATATGGATAAACGACAAACAAAAATATGTGCAAGCACGAGCAAAAATGACATGTACAGCCGCACTTTTTCTCGAATACACAGCAGTGTATGAGTATGGCCAGTTACGTCATCAACTTATACAAGAGTTTGAGAGTGATCGTTTATGCAGTGCCGAAATTCACAATCAGTTGTCGGTGCGAGTGAAAATTAACAATGAAAGTTTTCATGAATATATACTGCAAATGAAACGAATTGCTGCGCGTGATACAATAGATACAGAGTCGGTGATTCGATACATTGTCGACGGATTGAAATTAAAAACGGATTATAAGTACACTTTGTATGGATGCAGTTCGTATAAACAGCTGAAAGAGAAATACGAAATCTACGAAAGAACGCTGCCAGCCGAGGAGGGTATGACGCTGAAAAGGAAAGATTCACAGTCGTTCGTCATGAAGCCCAATCTAACCAACTTTACGAGAAAGCAGCATTGCTATAATTGTGGATCCTTAGAGCACCTACGTAAGGATTGCCGAGCTGCATTAAAGTGTTTCCGCTGCAACCTGACTGGACACATGTCGAAAGATTGCCCGAGTGCTGCTGCCGTAAACGTGGCATACGAGGAGAAACGCCTAAAGTCACTCAAAATCAACAATGTGCAAGTCGAAGGGCTCATAGACACAGGTGCAGATGTTTCACTAGTAAAGATGGCTGTGTTTGGGAAAATGAGTGGGGCCAATCTGCAACCAAGCTCGTCAACTTTGAGAGGACTTGGAAACATCATCACACGCTCCGCTGGGCAGTTCTTGGCAGAAGTGGAGATCCTTGTGGTGGCCGATCATGCCGTCGGATGCCAAGTGCTGCTGGGACACGACTTTATATCAAAGTTCACGATGACGTCAACGCCGGGAGGATCATATGTGGACAGCAAACAGATAAGTATTTACAATGTGGTCGAAGCAAATACTGATATAGACGTTCCCTCGCTGTACAGAGATGCCGTCCAATCGATGATTCAGGACTTTACCGAAAAAAAGCAGACTGCCGTATGCCCGATCATGCTGAAGATCGTGCCGGATGAGAACACAGCGCCGTTTCGACATGCGCCTAGTCGAGTGGCCATTAGCAAGGCCGACGTCGTCAAGCAGCAGGTGGATGAATGGGCCAATGCTGGGATAATACGACGCTCATCATCAAATTTCGCCAGCCGTACAGTAATCGTCAAGAAAAAGGATGGAAGCTGCCGGGTCTGCGTGGACTATCGTCAGTTGAATAAGATGGTCTTGAAAGATTGCTTCCCCGTTCCAATCGTTGAGGATGTGCTGGAGAAACTGGAAAATGTGAAAATGTTCACCATCATGGACCTGGAAAGTGGATTCTTTCACGTTCCTGTGGAAGAAAGCAGCAAGAAGTATACGGCGTTCATAACGAAGGAAGGCCTTTTTGAACTCAATCGCGCGCCTTTTAGTTTTTGCAATTCGCCAGCAGTTTTCATCCGTTTTATAAGTCATGTATTTCAAAACCTCATAAATGAAAATATTCTTGACCTGTACATGGACGATATTGTCATACACGCCGAAACCACCGACGAATGCCTGGGAAAGCTGAAGAAAGTTTTTGACGCAGCAGCTGAATACGGACTAAAGATTAAGTGGAAGAAGTGCCGATTCCTGCAGTCCGCTATTACATTTTTGGGTCATCAAGTTGGAGGAGGAGAAATCAAGCCTGGATTAGAGAAGACCAAAGCCATCAGAAAGTTCCCGATGCCGCAAAACGTAAAGGCCGTGCAGTCCTTTTTAGGATTAACTGGGTTTTTTCGTAAATTTATAAAAAACTATTCGATAATCGCAAAACCATTGACGAATCTGCTGAGAAAAGACGTTAAGTTTAGCAGGCGGTAGCCATATTAAAGGAGGCATTGGTAAATGAACCGGTGTTGAGGCTCTATCGAAGGAATGCAAAAAACGAGATCCACACTGATGCTTCGAAGGACAGGTTCGCAGCCGCGCTGATGCAGTGGCACGAAGAACAATTGCATCCGATCTTATTCTGGAGTAAGAAAACCTCGGAGTCCGAAGCACGACAGCATAGCTATATATTAGAAGCCAAAGCTACTTTTCTCGCGTGCAAAAAATTCCGCCAGTACATACTTGGAACCAACTTTAAGCTCGTGACTGATTGCGCCGCTTTTAAGCAGACATTAAGCAAGAAGGACGTTCCGCGGGAGGTAGCCCAATGGGTTCTGTATCTGCAGGACTACGATTTTGACGTGGAACACAGACCAGGACAACGGCTGAAGCATGTGGATTGCCTGAGTCGATACACAATTGATGTCATGATGGTATCGTCGGAAGTCACAGCAAGGATTAAGAAAGCCCGGCAGGAGGATACGATGATCAAGGCAGTTACCGAAGTTCTGAAAAGTAAACCATATGACAACTTTAAATTAAAGGCTGGTCTCTTATACAAGGTTGTGCAAGGCACGGATTTGTTGGCAATACCGAAATCACTAGAGAGGGAGATTATAACCGAGGCTCACAACGCAGGACACTTTGCCGCACAAAAAACGATGCGGACCGATGGATGCTACTTCAAAGCAGTACAAGTACATCTTCGCGATGGTGGATAGCTTTAGCAAGTTCGTATGGATGTATACCACTAAAACAACAGGCGCAGACGAAGTTCTCAAGAGGTTAAAGGAATGGTCTGATATCTTTGGAAATCCGGCTCGTATAGTAAGCGATCGTGGCGCAGCATTTACGTCTTCTAGCTTTGAGGAGTTTGTGAAGAAAGAGAACATCGAACACGTATGGAGTACCACAGGGGTGCCAAGGGGCAACGGACAAATTGAACGCGTGAACCGATCGATTCTGAGCATTATTTCCAAAGAGCATTATTTCCAAAGATGGTATAAGTTCGTACCTCGAGTTCAGAGGGCTATTAATAGCACTGTTCATGGGTCAACAAAGCGTTTTCCATTTGAGCTAATGATCGGAGTAAAAATGCGTTGTGGACCAGATAGCGATATACTGCAGCTGATAGAAAAGGAGATGGTTGATAATTTTGATGACGAAAGACAGAAGATGCGACAAGAAGCGAAAGAAAATATTCAGAAGGCGCAGAACAGACACAAGGAACAATTCTATAAAAAGCGGAAATGCGAGTACGGAAACAAAGTTGGTGATCTTGTGGCTATACGTAGAACACAGTTTGTAGCTGGAAGGAAGATGGCCAGCGAATTCTTAGGACCATACGAAATAACCAACATGAAACGAGGCGGACGCTATAATGTTCGAAAAGCAGCAGACGTCGAAGGACCAAACAATACGACCACGAGCAACGATAACATGAAACTATGGAGTTTTTCTGTAGAAAACGAGGACGCATGGTCATCAGGGACTGATGACTAATCAGGATGACCGAGTGTAAAAGGTAGTAGGAAGGCCGGCCAACTGAAGGAGCGTCGGTTAACGGCAGTAACAGTAGCAGCAGATTAACAGCAGATAAGCAGAGTAACAGAAGATAAGCAGAGTAACAGCAGTACCAGCAGATCAACAGCAGAACAACGGCAGAACGAGAAGAACAGCGGATAAAAGCAGGAGAGAAGCAGAACAACGGCAGAAGGAGAACGAACAGCAGTAAGGAAAAGACTACCAAAGAAGACAGACAGAGTTCAGCAGCAGCAGTCGACATCAGCAGTCAACAGTAGAAAAACAGCAGAAAATCAGCCGAGATCAAGCCGTGACACCCAACCCCAACAATTCTTACTTTATACCTTACGCGATTAATAATATCAATAAACTATACTTAAATAATATCTTACATATATATACTGCATGCGTATATACTGCATGCGTATACAAGTAGAGCCTCGGCCTTTGCAGCTCACAAAGTTCCCACTCGTTTTAAGTTAATAAAAGAACTGAACAACTGCAGAGTAAGCTACGACTTTAATAAAAAATATAGCTCCAAATTATAATTCAAATTATTTGAACTTTCATTTTCTACATCATTCTTTACAATGGATTAACATAGATAGGACAACACTTGATTTAGAATAGATTTGGAATGTTTGTAGATAAAAATAATACTCAAGTATTCTGTGTATTTTTAGAATAATTCGGATTTGTGATAAATAATGGGTAAGCATGTAGGTTATTTTTAAAAGCCGCTATATCTACTATATGTTTGGGATCATCGCACTTTCTCATAAGCTCTATCTCGATCTTTTTGCCCATCTGTTCAAACAAGAGCTGTTCATCGGAAATTTTGAGCTGCACTTCATACAAAAGGTCGGCCAAGCGGCCTGGTTGTCTACCTAATCCCGTTTCTGGACTCCACCTACCAGCCACAGCATCCGAAATGGACAGCGTTGGATACCGCGATGGTGGCCTATTTCGACCAATCACTTGTACTGAAAGCTTTCGAAAATTATTGCTTTCATAGTCCACCAATAAATCCAGAACGTTTTGCTTTGTGAGACCATTTAGCATTCGTATTTGCTCTTCCTTGCGATTAAAAAAGTATTCAGTGCTCACGATTTCAATCCAATTCCGCATTACTTCTTCGTCCAGGCTAGTGTCGCTCAACCTCTTGCCACTGATGATCGTTTCGCGCACGTCTTCGAACTCTTCTTCGCTGAGCTCTCTCACAATGCCTGGTACGCGAGACCTAAATGCCTCGATACGTCGGTCAACATAATCGGCCGGGTGCTTGGTCTCTTGAGTGTTGATTGTAATAACACAGGCCAGAATGCCGTAGCCGATGCGTTGATGCAGGCTCAGGCTGTAGCCCAACTGTTCCTTGGTACGCATTTGGTAAAAGAAGGGCTCTTCCACAATCAACTCTAACAGATCCATCACGCACTCCGCTTTGAGATCACTAGGTCCAACTTGATAGTAGTTTGTTACAATCGTGTTAGTATCCTCGTGGTTTAAGGTTTTCGCGCGCAAGTAATGCGATCCGAGTGGTATCTGGAGTAAGCTATCTTCCAATGAGGATGGATTATCTAATTTTTGGCTATTGTAAGTGGAAAGGACTTTTTGCATTACCTCACGCGCTTGTTCTTGAGTAAAGTTGCCTTGTATGAGTCCTTGGACGTACATATTCTTGTGAAAATTATTCTTGAAGTGCTCGACGTCATCCACGGTTATTTTATCAATTGATTCATATTTGTCTAGCAGACTAAAACGTTTATTCTCCAAAACCATTAAACGCAAGTCAAGATTTAAAATCTTTCCACTAATGAGATCATTGAATAACTGTCGCTTTTTGAGGTCTTTGAAAGAAAGCACGTGAGTTGGGTACAGCTTTAGAGTGCGCATCACCTCCATGATTATTTCAACCAAAAGAGGTAGTTTCTGATTGTAACCACTAGCGCGCAGGACCAATCCCTTTTCAGCTATATAGAGGCCATAGGATAGACCGGCCTCTAAAGCTGGATATAACTGCTCGGCAATACTAAATTCCACCAAGTAGGTAAAGATCACGCCAGCCACATAATTCTGAGCACTCTCCCGCACCAAAGGAGTGATAAAGTATATGTTTATGTAGCCATCTGGTAATTGAAAGATATCATCTTGTCGAAACCACAACTCGCAATAATCATCTCTTATGAGGGCCATAGGATGACGTGGTATATGTGGCCTGCCAGCCTCTTGCCAGTGCAACGTGAAGTCCGTGGTTATGAAGGGATTCGATTGTGGAAACGTCAGTTCCTTCAATGTTGGTGGATCATGCCACATGACTTTCCATTTGGCGGGCATAGGAATCGTCGTGAACTGCGTACCAAACCATTTCTCCCTCTGATCGTATTCGTGATCGACATATGGTATGTGCGATGAGATCATTATATTGAAATGAAATGCACTTAGGTGCTCTTTTAGTAGCCTGAAAGCAGCTGCATCATATTCAAAATACAGATGTGGTCCTGTAAGGACATCTTTTGGAGGCAGATACCTAATGTTCTCCACCATCTGCTGTACGTTGTCCATCGAAGGCAGTTCGACTTGAAATCGAAAATTATTTGCTGCAATCTGTTGAAACTCCTTATACGTATCCTTGTGCTGCACAGCGCTCTCATTAACCAATTTAATCCATGCAAACGTGGCCTCCAGTACCTTATCTATATGCTCGAACCCGTCGTCTGTAAGGTATATGCAGATATTGAACAAAGAGTATATGGAGTTGGATTCGAAACTGCTTCCTCCAAGGCCCGCCATAACGCTCATGCACCAGAGACGGCGACGTAAATAAGAGCAAAGGCTGCCCACGCCCTCATAGCCGAGCAGTTGCGCGAGAAAGAAATCGGGCTTGCACCGATAATAATGCCGCATAGGCGGCAGAACCCATGTCAACTCCAATTTGCACACATCTTCCACGGGCTGCACAAGAATGACGTCACGAAAGAACGTTTCTTTGAAGGCTTTCTGATAACCTAAACTGCCCATGTCTGAGGCATTCTCCAGGCTATTGGGTATATCTGCACAATGCCGAACGAGTAGCTCTTCCAGTTTGTCCAACGATTGCTGCGACTGAATGCAGACAATCATACGATTGGATCCGTAATGTTTTCGTCGGAAATCATGCAGCGCCTCGTTCAGCAGCTTATCATCTACATGATCGTGGAGGGATTTCAGATTTCCCCAACTGAAAGTGCCATGAGGATAATCATCGCTAGCCAAGCTCGCCAATATCTGATCACGGCGCACTTCGTCTCGCATATGTACCTGATCGAACTCCGATTGAATTGCAGAACGTTCTCGGGCCATGGCATCGGGTAGTATGAGCGGTGCGCTTATTAGGTTCATGAACATATCTATACTCTTATCTAGATGAGCCTCTTCCACCTCAAAGTAAAAGCACGTCTCCTCGTTTTCAGTGTGCGCGTTGGTGAAGCCCCCGTTTCTCGCTATAAAAGCATCAAATTCATTTTCAATCGGATACTTCTTAGAGCCCATAAATATCATATGCTCCAGAAAATGGGCCATTCCCTGATATTGGCGCGGTTCGCTGAAGGATCCCACGTTCACGAGCACCGCACAGGCAGCTAGTTTTCCATGAAAATACTCCATCGATGTATTGGACCCCTCACTACCACTGTTCCCCACTGCGGTTAGATGATGGTTCACATCCTTTGCATGTTCTCTATCATTTTTAGGATATGATATCAGCATGGCACGCAATCCATTCGGTAGACTTAAGGCTCGATAAACATTCCTGTCGAGATCGGATTTATCCGGTGGCTCTTGATATTGGACAGTGGTTTGAAGGGTTCGATTTATCCACTTGTACACTTTACTTGAAAATATTCTGAGGCTGATGCGTGCCTCGAGGCACATCTTCAATCCCATGTGTTCTGTATGTATTTTAAATATTTAAATAAATTTCGGTTTCAGCAAAAAAACAAACACATTTTTGTAATGCTTACTAGAATTTCAAGGGTTTCTCTTTCGTTTGGTCACCAAATCTCTCTCTAGTAATTGTTTTCATTGCCTTTTTTACGGATTAAATGTGAATAAACCGTAAGTTGAAGATTCAAAGGAGTCTAATAAGTAGGAAGCAGCTAAGAATGAGTGGTTTTAAAAAGTTCAAAAAGTCGAATGAAACCTTCTATATCAGGTGGACCTATGCACTTTTGTAAAAAAAAGTGCGCTCGCAGATATACAAAGGATATACAAAATATACAATTTTTTGTGTTTTGGGCAGGCCTCATCAGAAAATCAGAATCTCCATTCAATTCTAAAGTAATGGGTGTTTTCTTCGACAGCGGCTTCGTCAACAACCAAAACAAACAAGCAGCACTACAATATGTGCACACATACAGTTACAGCTCAGCGTCACGTACAGAACGTGTGCCACTAGAGCGCTCTCTGTCTCTCCGTCTATTTAAATTCCTGCCCGTCAGGAATCGATCTGAACATTTTGTATGGGGCAGCACATCTTAGTGTTTATATTGTCTTTGGTTCGGCCTTAGCGCCGTCCCATGGCAGCATAATGGGCACAAAAGCATCTCAACTATCTACTTATTTATTGCTTGCTGTTGCCCTAGCTTCTCATTCGCTACATCGCTCTCTCTCTCTCTCTTTTTAAGTTTCATCAAACAAGAGCTGCGAGGGAGCAGAAGACACTTGAGAATCAATCGTCGTCACGAACAAACGTTTTCGTTTGCTGGCACAGTGACCTGGCTGCCATACAAAGCGAACTATCAAAAATTCCACAAAATCTATTTGTTATTATCAAACACGTCTTCGGGTAAGACTGCCTACAATTCTCGCTTTAAAATCGGCCCTCTCGCATTACAGGGCGAATAAATTCAAACTATACTATACCTAGTAAAATCTAACCAATTGTGTTTGAATTACATACATCGCAAATACGCTGCTGAAGAAGCTTAGTAGCTCAACAAATAATTTATCATCATTTTCAGTATATCGTACTCCCTTTCTACCTTGAAACTATTCTGCATGAAAAAAGACAGATAGACAGATAGATGAGTGTCCATATCAGTGGGCTGGTTACAGGTGGGACGAGGACGTGCATCCATGTTCGTACCGAGACTATGTTTTCGGAACCACATAAGAAACCACATAACACACTCGAACTGTCAACACATAACTAACCGGCTGGCCGCCATGCTTTGCCGTCAAGATTTCACACTCTCTGCTCACTGCTTTGTGTGTGGGTGGCTGTGACCACACTCATAGGATTCGCATCTGACTACAGAACTGACAACAGCGTAAGCTATAATTTCTTTAAGCTCCAATAATTAGTATTTAAAATACATCCCTTTATTATACATTCTCATTCCTTCTCTACATCACTCTTTACAATGGATTTACAGAGCCCGCACAACACTAGATAAATTTAAAGTGTTTTTTAGAAAACAATACTCAAGTATTCTGTGTGTTTTTAGAATACTTCGGATTTGTGATTAATAATGGGTAAACATATAGACTATTTTTAAAAGCCGGAATATCCACTATGTGTGTGGGATCATCGCTATTTCCCAAAAGCTGTATCTCGATCCTTTCGCCCATCTGTTCAAACAAGAGCTGTTCATCGGAAATGTTACGCTGCACTTCATCTAACAAGTCAGCCAAGGAGCCGGGTTGTCCATCTAATCCCGTTTCTGGCCTCTGCCTAGCAGCCACAGCATCCGAGATGGACAGCGTTGGGTACCGAGATGTTCGCCTATTTTGACCAACTACTTGTACTGAAAGCTTTCGAAAATTATTGCTTTCATAGTCCACCAATAAATCCAGAACGTTCTGCTTTGTAAGACCATTTAGCGTTCGTATTTGCTCTTCCTTGCGATTAAAAAAGTATTCAGTGGTTACGATCTCAGTCCAATTCCGCATTACTTCTTCGTCCAGGCTAGTGTCGCCCAGCCTCTTGGCACTGATGAGCGTTTCGCGCACCTCTTCGAACTCTTCTTCGCTGAGCTCTCTCACAATGTCTGGTACGCGAGACCTAAATGCCTCGATACGTCGGTCAACATAATCGGCCGGATGCTTGGTCTCTTGAGTGTTGATTGTAATAACACAGGCCAGAATGCCGTAGCCGATGCGTTGATGCAGGCTCAGGCTGTAGCCCAACTGTTCTTGGGTACGCAGCTGGTTAAAGAAGGGCTCTTCCACAATCAACTCTACCAGATCCATTATGGACTCCAATTTGAGATCGCTTGGTCCAATTTGATAGTAGTTTGTCACAACCGTATTAGTATCCTCGCGGTTTAAGGTTTTCGCGCGCAAGTAATGCGATCCGAGTGGTATCTGGAGTAAGCTATCTTCCAATGAGGATGGATTATCTAATTTCTGGCTATTGTAAGTGGAAAGGACTTTTTGCATTACCTCACGCGCTTGTTCTTGAGTAAAGTTGCCTTGTATGAGTCCTTGGACGTACATATTCTTGTGAAAATTATTCTTGAAGTGCTCGACGTCTTCCACGGTTATTTTATCAATTGATTCATATTTGTCTAGCAGACTAAAACGTTTATTCTCCAAAACCATTAAACGCAAGTCAAGATTTAAATTATTTCCACTAATGAGAGAATTGAATAACTGTCGCTTTTTGAGCTCTTTAAAAGAAATCACTTGATCTGGATCCAGTTTTTCAGTGCGCATCACCTCCATGATTATTTCAACCAAAAGAGGTAGTTTCTGATTGTAACCACTAGCGCGCAGGACCAATCCCTTGTCAGCTATATAGAGACCATAGGAGAGACCGGCCTCTAAAGCTGGATATAACTGCTCGGCAATACTAAATTCCACCAAGTAGGTAAAGAGCACGCCAACCATATAATTCTTTGCACTCTCCCGCACCAAAGGAGTGATAAAGTATATGTTTATGTAGCCATCCGGTAGTTGAAAGATATCATCTTGTCGAAACCACAACTCGCAATAATCATCTCGTATGAGAGCCCTAGGATGACGTGGTATATGTGGCCTGCCAGCCTCTTGCCAGTGCAACGTGAAGTCCGTGGTTATGAAGGGATTCGATTGTGGAAACGTCAGTTCCTTCAATGTTGGTGGATCATTCCACATGACTTTCCATTTGGCGGGCATAGGAATCGTCGTGTACTGCGTACCAAACCATTTCTCCCTCTGATCGTATTCGTGATCGATATATGGTATGTGCGATGAGATCATTATATTGAAATGAAATGCACTTAGATGCTCTTTTAGTAGCCTGAAAGCAGCTGCATCATATTCAAAATACAGGTGTGGTCCTGTAAGGACATCTTTTGGAGGCAGATACCTAATGTTCTCCACCATCTGCTGTACGTTGTCCATCGAAGGCAGTTCGACTTGAAATCGAAAATTATTTGCTGCAATCTGTTGAAACTCCTTATACGTATCCTTGTGCTGCACAGCGCTCTCATTAACCAATTTAATCCATGCAAACGTGGCCTCCAGTACCTCATCTATATGCTCGAACCCGTCGTCTGTAAGGTATATGCAGATATTGAACAGAGAGTATATGGAGTTGGATTCGAAACTGCTTCCTCCAAGGCCCGCCATAACGCTCATGCACCAGAGACGGCGACGTAAATAAGAGCAAAGGCTGCCCACGCCCTCATAGCCGAGCAGTTGCGCGAGAAAGAAATCGGGCTTGCATCGATAATAATGCCGCATAGGCGGCAGAACCCATGTCAACTCCAACTTGCACACATCCTCCACGGGCTGCACAAGAATGACGTCACGAAAGAACGTTTCTCTGAAGGCTTTCTGATAACTTAAACTGCTCATGTCTGAGGCATTCTCCAGGCTACTGGGTATATCTGCACAATGCCGAACGAGTAGCTCTTCCAGTTTGTCCAACGATTGCTGCGACTGAATGCAGACAATCATACGATTGGATCCGTAATGTTTTCGTCGGAAATCATGCAGCGCCTCGTTCAGCAGCTTATCATCTACATGATCGTGGAGGGATTTCAGATTTCCCCAACTGAAAGTGCCATGGGGATAATCATCGCTAGCCAAGCTCGCCAATATCTGATCACGGCGCACTTCGTCCTGCATATATACCTGTTCGAACTCCGATTGAAGTGCAGAACGTTCTCGGGCCATGGCATCGGGTAGCATGAGCGGTGCGCTTATTAGGTTCATGAATATATCTATACTCTTATCTAGATGGGCCTCTTCCACCTCAAAGTAAAAGCACGTCTCCTCGTTCTCAGTGTGCGCGTTGGCGAAGCCCCCGTTTCTCGTTATAAATGCATCAAATTCGTTTTCAATGGGATACTTCTCGGAGCCCATAAATACCATATGCTCCAGGAAATGGGCCATTCCCTGATATTGGCGCGGTTCGCTGAAGGATCCCACGTTCACGAGCACCGCACAGGCAGCTAGTTTTCCATGAAAATACTCCATCGATGTGTTGGACCCCTCACTACTACTATACCCCACTGAGGATAGATGATGAAGCACATCTTGTGTATATTCTATATTCTTCGTAGGATCTGATATCAGCATGGCACGTAATCCATTTGATAGACTTAAGGCTCGGTAAATCTTCTTGTCGCCTTCGGATTTATTCGGTGGCTCTTCATATTGGACAGTAGTTAGAAACGTTCGCCTGATCCACTTGTAAACTTTATTCAAACAATTTCTGATGCTGAGGCGTGGCGCGAGGCACATCTTCAATCACCTGTGTTGTATATGTATTTTTAATTTCTAAGTACATTTCGGCTTAAACAAAGGAACAAACAAATTTTGTATAGGCTCGTATAGAATATCAGGGATAGCCCTGATCACCAAATGTTCTCTTATGGAAGCTGTTTATACGGATTATATTTGACTTATCTTAATCGAGGGAAAACGTTGTGAGCCGCGGCAAAGGCCGTTCTCGTTGTTGATGGCATCGCTGGTCTGCTGCTGCTGGCCGGCTGTCATGACGATTGTCGATTATCTTTGAGTCCTTTTGGTAACGTTTGTGCTGGTTAATGGCGCCTGGGTACTGGCCAAAAGGCCAAAATCGATCAAAGTGAGGTGGATTTTGTGGCTCTGCTCTTAAGATTAAATGCACTTACTGCACTCTCAAGACAAGGCGGGCACATGTTTACTGGGAGTGAGTCCCCTCGCCTCACCTCGCACCCTTTAAACTCAGCTATCATGTCAATAAAAGGCAAGTGTCCCTTTTATTTCTCTAGGCGAATATGTTTTTGAATGAACGCCATATTGAAAATAAAGCGGGCTGCTGCTGATATTATCGATGATAATAGTGCGATCGATAGTGCGATTTAGCGATAGTTGGATTGCAAAGCCTAGAAAATTGCGGACGTGGGGAAAACGCACATAGACGTGGTCACGCCCCACGTGGGACTCGATGACTCTTTGACCCCGACAACTCGAGACACGACGATTCGGGATACTGGGAGGATGCCAAACAGGATCACCTGAGATAGCCCTTAGGGGACCTGGAGGCCTACACACTACCGTAGGAGGGAGAAAGGTACGGCGACGCCAGCCAGCGGCTCCACAAGGCAAGGACACTCTTCCAACGGAACTTCTGGGCACCCGTGGACCCAACAGAGCCGCCAAGGTAGTCGAGGCAATCGCCGGACGATACCTTTGGGCGTCTGCTGGGCGAAGGGAAAGAAATACACAGTGACGCCGGTCAGCGTCCGATTCGCTAAGAGCTCGAGGCAATCGCTGGACAGTACCTTTGGGGTCGGCCGAACTACACACTACGACAGGGGACGAGGGGGAAAACACACAGGGACGCAAGTTATCGTCTACAAAAGGCCGAGACAATCGTCGGACGGCGCTTTCGAGCACTCATAATACTAAAGGACACTAAGGAAAGGGAAGAGGAGGAAAAGAGAGGTATTGACCTCATACCTCATACCCCGGGTCACTAAAATCGAACTTGAGTAACCATCCGAGCAGTAGTTTCAATATTTATATATTTATTTTACCTCTGTGTCCTGCGTACCGTACCGCTCAGCAACCCTACACTGACGACCTGACGCTTATCCCAGTTCCGTATGTCGCCTCAGCACCCGTGTCTCCGCCCTCCTGGTTGATGTTGTCCTCCGGGAGCAGTGTTTCCCGGTCAAATTATGTTCTTCCGCCGACTTTTCACTAGCCCTGTTACTTGGTTATGACTCGCCGATATAGGATACTCGTGTTACTCAGCGCATCTCCGCGGACGATTTTTTCTTGTTCTTCTTTACTGAAATAAGAAGTAGTGGCTCTCTCAGTGCGGCTGCCATGGTCTGTTCTGTCTGCTGAGCTTTCGCTCTCTTTCAATGTGGGCGCGTCGATGGGATCGCTCCCTCTCTTGGAAGCGTGGGTATTAGCTGTGTTGCTACGATCTCTCTGTCGATGGCTGTGTTGCTGGGCTCTCTCTCTCTGTCGTCGGTGTTGGCTAGGGATGACCTTATTAAGATTTCGCTCGTGACCGGGATCGTAGCCCCCTCTCTCCAACAAAATCACGAAACAGCTATAATTCTTATTGGCACTTCGGGCCGTGTAATTAAGGAACAAATTGGAGGCAAATACGCTTAAACCTAAAAAAAAAACAATTAATTCCTAATTAACAAAACCTTCATGGATAGTCTAGTCGGGGCCTAATATCGGTAACCTTAATCCTAGTAATAAATGAAATGAGAAACGGTGAGGGAAAGTAAAAGGAAAAACGAAGGGAAATCCTTCACAATATAAAATAATAATAATAATTTTGATGGTGCAATACGTAAAGCAGTGAAATTATTCGTAGGATGTTTTTGCCGCACTAATGGAAATCGAAAAAATCTATATACATATATGTACATATGTACATATATGTACGGTGTTTGTGGTTGAAATCCTCTCGAACGGCTCGACCGATTCTTATGAAATTTTTGGTAAAATTGGTAAAATATTTTTTTTTAACTTTTAATCGCGACCGCATTTGAAATATCAAATAATGTGGCATACTTTTGGGCAGTCTATGAAAATTGATCACTGTTTTTTTTTCCCCCTGTAGAGAGATCACCGATCTCTGCGACGCACCCGACCCGGAGCGAGATGCGCATGATTGGGAACGGAGCGTACTAGGAATGGCTGGGTAAATCCCCTCTTGCCGAAGAGGAGAAGTGGCAGGCCATGAGAAGGAGAACGGCAGAGAAGGAAAAGGAAAGGCAACCCACGCTCCAAACTCGTACCACTCCGAATACGGGCACGGAAAAACCCCTTTGGCCGGGATCAGAGGGGAACGTTAAAGCCAAGGGGGGAGAGAATCTGGACTATAGTCGGGGCTCCGAGAAATAAGGATAGCATTAAGCTGTAAGAAAGTGCCACTATAGAGCGCACTAACGTTGGGTCCGACGTTGCGCCATAATGACGAGAAGGAACGCCAATCAGGAGACTCCATTGCTCCCTTTTTATGTGTTTATCTACAATTATAGCGACAGACTCTGAAATTAGTTTTTAATTGTTATAATTCCATATGATATACAATATCATATTACACGATGTGTAATCTGCGATGCATCTATTCGGCCTACAAGAAGGTCAGTCATGCGACACTTCGCTAACACCGAGGACAACACCAGCTACAGTCTGGTATCATATTCTCCTGCGTGGCCCGGGGCTCCTCTCACCGGACCCGACCTGGAGGGTCTTTGCGAGGACGAGTCTTTGAGTATCAGCTATAATAAGAGAATTCCATAATTAATATGACAATTCCACTATGTAGTATTATTGTCTTACTTAAACTCGCTGCATGCTCCAGTCTTCCCTCAGTCTGATACTGTTTCTGCACCTTCTCATTGACCCCGAAAGCGGTTAATAGCTGAGATTCGAGAACGCTTGTGTGACATTCAAACGGCAATGACTTGGGCGTGACATATTGCTGGTTGAAGCGCTGCCTCGGCTCCGGTCCTTGTTCCCCCGTCCGAAGGGGAAGTGGCCAGAGGCCAGAAGATGTCGTTGTCTTTATTGCTGGCTTTTAAGTGTTAACCAAGTGCGTACTTTGTCCTGCATCCTTTTTACAGGCAATAAGAGTGGTAGGAAAGAGTAGCATGAATCAGCACGCTCAACCCCAATCATTAGCTTTGCCTTTTCATAACGGTAGTACATTTCAAAAAGAAGAAGTCAGCATATATATATAAAATGTGTGTATATAAATGATTTATGATTATTTGTATGTAAAATGAGCATCTACTATGAATTTAAATTTTAATTAAAAAAGGCCAGCCTTTGGACAGTATGAAGTCAAAGAAAAACTAAAAGAGTGCGCCCGATGACCGTGTGCAGAATCGTCCTGAGAGATGCCACTCTATAGATAATAATACCCTGAACCATTAAAAGCGACTAATTTTTATATTTAGATTATCTTCGTTTTTAATTTATTTGTTCTTATTTATCATAATAACAGCAGTTTTCAGAATATCGTTCTCGTGTTCTACCTCGAAGCCATTCTGCATGAAAAGAGAAAGACAGACAGATAGATGTGTGTCCATTCCAGTGGTTTCTAAGATTCCATCTTCTCTGGTATGCAAACGTCTTGTCAAATTCATTATACATGGAACAATTGCTTGCCTAAACTTTATTTTAATAAACAACATTGCTTTTGCCAGAATAATTAAAATAACACTTAAAAAACATTCTGCAGAGTAAACCGACATCGAAATTTGTTGGTTACATGTGAGACGAGGCGGTGCACCCATGTTCGTACTGAGACTTTGTTTTGGGGTAGAGAAACCACATGACACACTCGACCTGTCAACACATGACTAACCGGCTGGCCGCCTTGCTTTGCCGTCAAGACTTCACACACTGTGCTCACTGCTTTGTGTGTGGGTGGCTGTGACCACACTCGAAGGATTCGCATCTGACAGGGGGCCATATATCGGATATTATGCATGCAGTGCAAGGCAATGGCCAGAAGAATATTCAAAGCATTTAGCAACTCATTGTCCCTTTCAACCAGCCAGCAGCTCCAGCCAGAGGCCCAACAACAGCAACGAGCGCACAAGACGATGACTACAACGAAAAATGTATTCATGGCCCCCAAATTGTATAATTTAAGTTTGCACATAAAATCACACCGCAAACTTGGGAAAGGCCCGAAAAGGAGAGGCAACAACACTCAAGTGAACTGACATAGATATGGGACTTACATACACACGATATATAATATACGTACATATGTACATGTGGGGGTGCTTCTGGGAATGTGTGTAAGTGTGTGCGGAACTTACGAGTAGCTTGGGCCTGAAATGGCGAAATTCCTCTCAGCCAGGGATGGAGATTACTGTTGGGCAAAGCTCAGTTCCTCACTTCTTAGGGAGTGAACAAAGCTACTCGTACTCCATATCTTCGCGCGAAGAGGCTCTGGTTACTTTCCAACACTATTGATATTTTACAGCACTGAAAAGGGAAAAATTTCTATCCGCTATGGGTGGAGATTACACAAATAAATCCAAAAGGCTACAAGTAGCTCGCCTCCAAAATCTTGACGTCTCTTCTACCCACCACAGATCTACCCGCCACAGATCTGACAATCTTTTCCACACGTAAACTTGTTGTTTAAAAACTTTAGCTTTATAATTTTCAAGCCCTGAATCTCAGACTATATCCATTTTCTATAGTACTTTCCCTTACCCTTTTTCCATTACTTCAAGACGGCCGCCTCTATTACACAGTTGAGCACACAGCGAAACCGAATTTCTTGGCCTCTGTATTCCCCTCACACACACACACACACACCCACAGACATCAAATTTAAATATTTTAAAGAGGAAACCGGACGCAGAGCAGGACACCCCGTTCCAGGCACAAAGTACAAAACTTGTGTGCCATAAAAATGCTATAAAATTGCACAAATAGCATTGGATACGTATGTAGATACAGAACACGAGTTTACCCGTAGCCCTACCAGCATCCGTGCATATATGAAAGTGATGGAGGATTGCCACATCCTCGATACGCACGAGTACGAGTATCTGCTGACCTAAGTGCGTGTGCACATGAACTTTAACAAGTGTGAATGGGTTGAAGTGTGAGAGTGTGTCCTGCTGCAGGTCCTTTTTTTTGGGGAATTCGTAAGTCATTGTCATCGGTATCATATCGTTGTCCTGCCAGAAGACTCATTTGTTGCAGAGATATCGGGGCTACCTTTTGTAACCTTTTTTTACAACAGAAAAGAGACATGATATCATTTTAATTTTTCCCTTCTTTCCTTTGGGCTCCTTGGGCGACAATCTCAACACCGAGCACACACATCAAGTAAGTTATGACACTCTTAGGCTTTCACACGGTCCATTTTTGGGCGGCAAATTGCTCTTCAGGCCTTTACCGAAAAAGGGTTGACCAAGCTCTAAGAAATCTAAGGATTGTAGTCAGAGAGAAGGGCCGATATGTGGAGGGTGGGACTAATGACCCTTTTTAGATGCACCACTGCTGTGAGAGTAGTTCCTGTACTCCTGTGGTCATCTGGGGACACATTTTGTGGGATTTCCTAATTAGAATGCCAAAAACTTAAGCATACACACCTCATAAATAATGCATATGCCATGCAAACGAATGTGAAATTTAAATAATAAAATTCAGTGGGTAGAAAACCTCAGGGCGAATCACACACCCACACACATACAATCATCAATCGACATTGTAGTCGTTTGCCCGTTTAATCGAATTCCAACCCAACTATTTCAGCAAAAGGTTTCCCATTCGCAAGGGCAATGCATGCTCAAGAAAAGGGTAAATGATTTTGCATAAAATTTAAGTGAAACCATTCTCCCACCTGAGATTTAACCCCAAATGCAAATGTGTGTGTGTGTGTGAAAGAGCTTCAAAAACCTCAAGGATTATCCTTGTGGCTGGTCTTGGCTTTCGTTTGGAATGCCCATCAATCTGTCAATTAAGGACAACAATTACGAGAAGTGCGTTGAGACGTTTATTAAGCCAATCAAAGGCTCATGTCGGAACTTCAATTGCCTTATGGCTTGTCATATTTCTGTGATGCGGGGAGAAAACTTGATATTTTCTTTAAATATTTCGCTGCCTTTTTTGGAAGATGAGTGAGTTTCCTTTGCATGCTGTTTGCCAGCTGTCAATTATATATACATATGTTGAATGAATATGCTACATAATTGCTTATTGAGACATATGATTGGTAGAAGGCACATCAACTGATGTTTTTTTAAGGGTTTTTGGTATCGAATGATGATAGATTCTATGGACAAGCCATGTACCACACATTCTTGGCCCCTTTTTAGGTTAGCGCCACTTACTCCGGGGAATATACTTGCCTTCTCGCCTTCCAAAATCATCTCCACATCCTGTCGTGCCCATCCGGACTAACCTCTAACACAGCACCCACAAAAACGACAACTTTAATTAAGTGAAAATTATGATGTCGCTGGAGAAGGAGCACGAGGAGGAGAGAGCAAAGCACACGACTGGGGAAGAACAGAAAGGTTAAGCACACTTGGTGGTCACACGTGGCTATGAATAATGTAAAATCTCAACTAATTAAGCCGAGTAAATGTATTAACAACAAACTTTTCCCAGGTCCAGGGCTTCACAGCGAAAACTGCAATATTCTGCAGCTACCCCGCACACACACACACCCTGCAGACAGCAACAATTTAGGTAACATATTGTTTGTTTTAATTAAATTTTTATTTTGTCTTTTTTTGTTGAAAATATTGTATGCAACGAAACGGAAGAGCAGAGAAGTGATGTCATTAGGCAACGTTGGTGGAAACTGGAGCACAACCCTAAATATTGTGAAAGTGAAATTAGTTGGAAAAAAACATTTACACATTCATCCAAATCCTGGGTGTTCGTGTCCATCCCGTTTAAGAATGGATCCATATCATCCAGGTTAGTGTTTATCAGCAAAACGCTCCGAAATATCCAGACACCCACATTTATGATTCCATTTGCTTATTTATAATTATTACTTCAAAAGACTTGAGCTTTATTTCAAGACCAGTAAAGTTTCTATGCTTCAAACAGTTCTGACGGGGTTCCATATGAGGGGCTCCAGGGGCACCTTGTTATTATTGCAATTAGCTGGAAAAAAAACATTACTTAAGAACGCCAAAAATAGGTCTGTAATCGATGGTCTTTCAAGGTTTTCTTTGTGCAAATCGCGTGTAAATATTCTTATAATCAGTGCCTTGCCACGATAAAAAAACATGATTATTATATGGACGGGTCACACCTGAAAATAATACATAATAAAAGCCCATCGTTCACATGTAGTTGGTATCATTTAAGAATTCACAGAATTTTAATTTATAGTAAAGTGCAGAGTCAGTATTTCAATATAGATTGGCCTTTGTAGGTCGAACTTAAAACGCTGAAAATTACACTTTTAATTGTTGCAATTACCTAGAAAACTCAGCTACGTACTGTATGCTTCGTCCACATCTTCATAGTCCATATCTGGCTGGTTTAAAAACGGATCCATATCGGGTATGGCTATACCGGTAACCATCAGCAAAAAGCACAGAAATACGAAAAAACCCAGAAATGATTTCATTATTGAACAATTTATTGTTTCCTCAAAATAAATCAAAGCAATGTAAACTTAGATTCAAAAATAGTTTGATGTATAAGAAATATTCATAAATATGTAGAGGGCTCCTCTGCTCTAAAGAGTAAGGTGCTCGTAGAATGGAATCAGTACCAACATAACGATCCTAGGAACCATGAACAAATTTCCCCAACATAATCCACTTCTTCATTCGACCAATCTTCATTGGGCCAATCTTCATCCTCATTGGGCCAATCTTCATCCTCATTGGGCCAATCTTCAATCGATTCATCCGGCTTCTTAGTTGCTATCTTGCTGGGAGTCGGTTCTTTGGTTGTTCCTGGATTTGTTGTTGTTGTTTTTGGTGGTGTTAGTTTATTGTCTGGCTTCTTAGTTGCTATCGTGCTGGGAGTCGGTTCTTTGGTTGTTCCTGGATTTGTTGTTGTTGTTTCTGGTGTTGTTGGTGTTGTTGGTGCCGCCGTACTTCCTGTAGGATTACCATTTTGTCGAAATTGCTTAAGGAACACCTTGAAAGATTTTACAGTCAATTTATTCGATTCTCCAAATGATTCTTCTAAAAAATTTTCACTTGCTTTTTGTGAGTATTCGTCGCGTGCCTTTTCCCTTGCTTCTCTGGAATCCTCAGAGAAATCCTTCTTGGTATATCCACCGATATCCGCGTCAGGCACTTCAGCACTTGGCCACTTACTGAAAGATCTAGCATGATCTTGTTCGGCACTGGCCACAGCAATGGCCAGTAGAAACAAAAAAAACCCGCAAAATCTTGGAACTCGTAACATTTTCCACTTGCTAATAGAACAACTACAGAATGGTCTGCCTCTATATATACCCCATGCTACGAAAATATAATGAAGTACACAGTGTACATAATTCACCATCCGATCTGGGTTATGGCAAAAATCGACTCTGATTTACACCAAACAAATTCCTTGGATAACGCCTTTGTCATAAACTGAAATTGTTTCGCATATTTTAAATTGTTTTCAAGATAAGAGGTTTGGCATAGACGAAGGGCAGACATATGCATGTTGTTGCGTTTTCTATGAGGTTTACTCATCATACCCTTACTTTCAGAGATGTGAAATAAAGAAAAAACCTCAACCACATTTTATATAGTCTAAACATAGTTTATTCACAGTTCTTCCAAGAGTAGGAGTTCTTCCACCTCTGTTAGGCTATTCATCAGTCGAGTTCTCATCATCCTCTTCGGGATCGGGCTCCATCTGCCATCTGTGTCCCATGGCATAGGGCGGCTTGGCGTAGGTCTTCACATAGAATGTGCCATTCTTGGGTATCGATGGCTCTCCGCCCATGCGGAACTCCCCGTCGCTGAGCAAGAGGATCCACGTCCCATTCGCATGGCGCTCGGCACGAGGACCCCAGAAGCCAGCGGGACTGATCAAAGACTCCATAAAGTAGTCGTGGGCGCGCTTATGGGAACACCCATAGACATAGCACTTCTTCTGGTTCTTGCCGTAGTTCGGATAGAAGGTGGCATGCCCCACGGGCTGCTCAAAGCCCAGGCTAACGCTTGTTTGGATGGACTCTACGTAGGAGGCGTCGCTGGCATCGATGCGGTACTCATCCGTTTGATCACGGAACTTGGGTCCGGCCGGATCCAACGCGTAGATCGTGTTGAACCGGAACGGCTGTATCTGCTTGCCGGCACTTCCAGCGATCTGGGCCCCGAGCGAATGTCCGATCACATAGACGTCATCATAGTGAAGATCGGCATTCAAGTGCAGATAGCGCACTAGATCGGCCAGCAGGAAGCCCATATCCTCTACCATATTGGCCACTCCGAAGTAGTTGACATTCGTTGAGATCTTGCTCCAATCGCAGACGATCACATTGAAGTCCTCGTACCGTGCAGGCTCTCCATTCGGTCCGGGATGAGTCAGACTCAGATAGGCATTCTTCACTTTTCTTATATGCGAGCCCTTGCTCTGACTCATCCAGCCATGTATGACGATTCTGAAAAGAGAGCATATGCATAAAGAAGTACAATGAAAGACCTTTGTGAAACATTCAACAGTATCGAAACTCTGTTACCAGAAACTTGTGTTATCATTATTTTTTGTAATGCAAAATTGCTGTAGAGCATGCTAACATCACTGTCATGGCTCTAGTACATATTTACGAGCATTTTAATGGCTAATTAAAATTTTCAAGAGAAAAAAAGCCAAATGGCAATGACTGAATGCGATAAGCGGGGGTAAAAACACAAAAATACAAAACCGGTTTTCGTCTGTACTCTCGAAAAATTCATTATAATTAGTGATAGAAATTATCAAATATTTATTTTGGTTCTAGATCAAATCGAATGTTAAATATGTACACTCCTCGATGACGTTTGTTGTACCAGAATTTGAACAGCTTTCAAACAACTATTCGACCGAACGAATTTCGAGAACACTTACAAAAGGTCTATACCCCACATTCATTTCCCCTTCGCCTGCCAAACAAAAAAGTTCCCCCACACATCTGTGAAAACAATCGCAAACATTAATCTTTTGAGGAAATTCCCCTGCAATTACCTTGTGGGATGACGTGCATCGAAGCCAGACTTTTCGAGATTTTCCTTATTGTCGATGAACAGTTCTCTTCCGCAATCGGCAAAGTCCCGCTTGAAGAGTATAAATTGCATTTTACTCCGTGAACTTCCCACAAAGGGTATCAAATGCGTAAAGAACTTCTTCCAGAACGAGGGATCCACGCCAAGGGTCTTGGTTTTGATCAGCGTATAATTGCATTGGGGAGATAGCTCCATGGATAGCTCTGTGGCCGATGCCTCTGTGCTGGTGGTGGCTGTAGGTGATGCTAATTAATGAGGGTAAACACTTGTTTAGATTATTCCATTATGGAGTTGCATATATGTACATACGGACTCACCCGCTGCTAGGGAACTCAGTGCCAACGCACCAACGATGGTGATCAGATTCAGCTGCGCGATCATGGTTGTTTTTGTAGATCGACCTGGGGCGCCTGAGAGCTCGTGTGCGTGCGTTGCTCTGACTCTGATCCGCCGATCTCCCCCCTACACTCCACCAATTTAGATGTTCTCCGCCGACCAGCTCTGACCGCCGATGAGAGCTCTGACCTGCTCAATGGTGCGTGCACAACTGACAAAACGTTCTGGCTCTGGCTCTGGGTCTGGGTCTGGCTCTGAACGATCGCCGAATGCCAGTGGGAAGTACAGAGAGAGATATAGCGTGGCGACGTCATGTCTACCCTCGCTCTCTACCCCTCTTCTTTCGTATACCTTTCCTTCATTCCCTCCCTCCCTATTTTCATGTTAATTGTTTGGGAGCGTTTTCGTTATAAGTTATAGGCTAATGGTGTTAATTGCTAATGACGACGACGAAAAGTAGGTATAATCTGTTCAATGATTGGCGATCTGTGCAAAAATAAAATGAAAACATGGGGAAGTAGAGATTAAGATCACCTTGGGAATGTTTTTGGGAAGGGCAAAATAAAGGTAAGATGATATGTTGATTCTCTTTGGATGGGAATATCAATATGCATTTTACGAGCAGCCAAGAAAGAAACAGAGAAAAGGGAAATTTGATACGGAGATACTCTCTCAAATGTATCGTAGATAGTCTTCGAAATAATTAGTCTTCGATAGTAAATAATTTAAATAAGTGCGAATACATTTTATTGTTTACCGAACAGATCTTTGTGAACTTCTATAAATAGTTATCCATTTGTTGATAAATAATAAATATAAATCAAATCAAATTAATCAAACAGATCGGCAGTATTAAGAGTCCTTCAAATAAGAAATATGTATTAGGATATGTTTTTATACCCGGTACTCGAAGAGTATAGGGGTATATTAGATTTGTGGGGATAACGGTTGTGTGTAACGCCCAGAAGGAAGCGTTTCCGACCCCATAAAGTATATATATTCTTGATCAGCATCAATAGCCGAGTCGATATAGCCATGTCTGTCTGTCCGTCCATCCGTCCGTCCGTCCGTCCGTCCGTCTGTCCGTCTTCATTAGCGCCTATATCTCAGAGACTATTAAAGCTATAGTAACCAAATTTTGTATCCAGTCTGCTTTGTGATCACACTACTCCAAATATGTTGAAAAATTTCGCCCCGCCCCTTTCGGCCCCCACAAAGGACGAAAGTCTGTGGCACACACAATTTTGAAGATACAAGAAAACTAAAAACGCAGAGTCATAGAGAATGCCCATTTCTATCAGAGTGTTGAATCAGATCGGATCATTATTATAGCTACAATAAAGAAAACCATTTCGAAAGTCATCATTCCCTCTCGCTCTCTCTCACACGCGACCCCATCCGCTTTGCCTATTCGTATTTTGTGTCGCCTAGTTCTCAGAGACTATAAAAGCTAGAGCAACCAAACTTTCTATCCAAGCTCCTGTGATACCAAACCAGCACGAGTTTGTTTTAAAATTTTGCCACGCCCCTTTCCGCCCCCACAAAAGACGAAAATCTGTGGAATCCACAATATTTAAGATAAATGAAAATCAAAACGTAGAATCATGGGAAATTACCATATCTACCAGATTGCCGACTATGGATCAGGTCGGATCAATATTATGGCCAGAAGAAACAAATTAAGTTTCAGTGGCTACGCAACGCCTGCCCAGCGCTTACTCATTCCCTCTCGCTCTCTCTCTCTCTCTCGCAAACACTTATACGTCTCAAATATGTATTTATACATGTCATGTAGAAATGTAGGCGCAGATATACAAAGCATATGTAAACAAAAATGGAAACATGTATAAAAATTCCAAAAAATGAATTTTTTTAATTTAAATATTATTTTCGTTCCTTTTGAGAACATATAATAAATTTCATAAGTCGTAGGCTCATAAATGTATGTATGTATATACTGACTGAGTACCGGGTATAAGGTAGAGCCGCGGCCTTTGCCGCGGATCACAACGTTCCCCCTCGTTATTATTCAGGAGTAGTGCTTTTAAAATGATTATTGAGCTATTTTTTTTAGTTTCTAAAGTTTGTTTTTTAATGATTTAAAACTAGCATTTTTTCAATGTCTTTTCAAAGGTTGTCTTTAATTTACATAACTTAAGTGTCTAACATTTGAGAGAAACATATTTCAGCTTTAGCTTGTCATTTAGAAAATATGCTTTCAAATTACAAAATCATACATTCTTTTTGTGGTGATATTACGGGCCCTCCTGGGCCCATACCTCCTGAGCCCGTACCTCCTGTGCCCGTACCTCCTGGGCCCGTACCTCCTGAGCCCGTACCTCCTATGCCTCCTGTGCCCGTACCTCCTGTACCCGTACCTCTTGAGCTCGTACCTTCTGAGCCCGTACCTCCTGTGCCCGTACCTCCTGTGCCCATACCTTCTGAGCCCGTACCTCCTGAGCTCGTACCTCCTGTGCCCGTACCTCCTGAGCCCGTACCTCATGTGCCCGTACCTCCTGAATCAGTACATCCTGAACCCGTACCTCCTGTGCCCGTACCTCCTGTGCCCGTACCTTCTATGCCCGTACCTCCTACGGCATTTTGTCGAAATTGCTTAAGGAACACCTTGAAAGATTTTACAGTCAATTTATTCGATTCTCCAAATGATTCTTCTAAAAAATGTTCACTTGCTTTTTTTGAGTATTCGTCGCGTGCCTTTTCCCTTGCTTCTCTGGAATCCTCAGAGAAATCCTTCTTGGTATATCCACCGATATCCGCGTCAGGCACTTCAGCACTTGGCCACTTACTTAAAGATCTAGCATGATCTTGTTCGGCACTGGCCACAGCAATGGCCAGTAGAAACAAAAAAAACCCGCAAAATCTTGGAACTCGTAACATTTTCCACTTGCTAATAGAACAACTACAGAATGGTCTGCCTCTATATATACCCCATGCTACGAAAATATAATGAAGTACACAGTGTACATAATTCACCATCCGATCTGGGTTATGTCAAAAATCGACTCTGAATTACACCAAACAAATTCCTTGGTAACGCCTTTGTCATAAACTGAAATTGTTTCGCATATTTGAAATTTTTTCAAGATAAGAAGTTTGGCATAGACGAAGGGCAGACATATGCATGTTGTTGCGTTTTCTATGAGGTTTACTCATCATACCCTTACTTTCAGAGATGTGAAATAAAGAAAAAACCTCAACCACATTTTATATAGTCTAAACATAGTTTATTCACAGTTCTTCCAAGAGTAGGAGTTCTTCCACCTCTGTTAGGCTATTCATCAGTCGAGTTCTCATCATCCTCTTCGGGATCGGGCTCCATCTGCCATCTGTGTCCCATGGCATAGGGCGGCTTGGCGTAGGTCTTCACATAGAATGTGCCATTCTTGGGTATCGATGGCTCTCCGCCCATGCGGAACTCCCCGTCGCTGAGCAAGAGGATCCACGTCCCATTCGCATGGCGTTCGGCACGAGGACCCCAGAAGCCAGCGGGACTGATCAAAGACTCCATAAAGTAGTCGTGGGCGCGCTTATGGGAACACCCATAGACATAGCACTTCTTCTGGTTCTTGCCGTAGTTCGGATAGAAGGTGGCATGCCCCACGGGCGGCTCGAAGCCCAAGCTGACGCTTGTTTGGATGGACTCTACGTAGGAGACTCCGTTTGATCACGGAACTTGGGTCTGGCCGGATCCAACGCGTGTTAAACCGGAACGGCTGTATCTGCTTGCCGGCACTTCCAGCGATCTGGGCCCCGAGCGAATGTCCGATCACATAGACGTCATCATAGTGAAGATCGGCATTCAAGTGCAGATAGCGTACCAGATCGGCCAGCAGGAAGCCCATATCCTCTACCATATTGGCCACTCTGAAGTAGTTGACATTCGTTGAGATCTTGCTCCAATCGCAGACGATCACATTGAAGTCCTCGTACCGTGCAGGCTCTCCATTCGGTCCGGGATGAGTCAGACTCAGATAGGCATTCTTCACTTTTCTTATATGCGAGCCCTTGCTCTGACTCATCCAGCCATGTATGACGATTCTGAAAAGAGAGCATATGCATAAAGAAGTACAATGAAAGACCTTTGTTAAACACTCAACAGTATCGAAACTCTGTTACCAGAAACTGCATTTAAACTAGCATTTTTTCAATGTTTTTTCAAAGGTTGTCTTTAATTCATATAACTTAAGTGTCTAACATTTGAGAGAAACACATTTCAGCTTTAGCTAGCCATTTAGAAAATATGCTTTCAAATTCAAAAATCATACATTCTTTTCGCAGTGATATTAGATAAGATTATTAGGTAGTATTATTTTCTAATTATTCCTCAGTCTCCTGATTTTTTAAGCCAAATTCAAGTCAAACATTTCCCGAAATACTCGTAAATGTAAAAATTAAAATGAAATCTATAAAAACAAATAAACCCCAATTAACAGATGACTTACCTTAAAGTACAACCCATTTTTAAACCCTCCCCTCCGGGAATTTTTTGTACTCTTCCAGAACATGTTTCACTTATTAACAAAGTTAAAAACAAATATAAAAATGTTCCACCTACCAACTTCCCACGCCATCCATGCCCTCAGATAAGTTAATTACCCCATTAAGTGGACCTGCAATAAATTCAACGAAATTAAAAAAGAAAACGAGTAAAACCCCCAAGCATTAATGAGCTTGGTTTTTCCAATCCTCGGGCAGCATTTTTATGGTTGTCAGTCAGCAAATAATTATCGCATATTCCGAAAAAATATCCCAACCACAGAGCGGTTAAAGAATCCCTACTCTATCGTATAATTGCCTGGCCCCTAATCACATTTGAAGCTCGTTTAATTATTCCGCCCCCCGAGTACATAATTCATTAATCCAAACTCAAATGAGGCGACAAATTTTCAGTCACTTAGCCAGTCGCCCAATCCTCCTCAAAGGCAGGAAACCCTCTTCCAGTGGGAAGTCTTGCTTTTGCCTCAACTCGTGGCACACCTGAACAGCATTTTAATTATGCAAATTTTCGGCGAGAGCCTTGTTGATTAGAAAATCCGCAAAAGGAAAAACGTCAAACCCTTGACACCAGGACCACCAGAGCTGAGGTGCATCCCAGCTGCCAAGGGGGACACTCACGCCCCCCGTTCCCTTAAGCCATCAAATCAATCAATATGCAGGAGCAGACTGGCAGGCTGGCAGGGCAGGACAGGAGAGGGCAAAGCCAAAGGGCAGAACAAACACATTCTCGTCCCCTAATGAATTTGGCAAACCACCAATTAGATGTTGAAAATTAATTGGCAATGCCTCGGGCCAGCCTCAAATTGCAAATGGATTTGAGGAGAGTTCAAGGAGCAGAAATCTGAGGTTCCCATTTGGCTTTGACAATGATGATGCTTATCTGAGAAGCTTCGGGACATTCTGAAAATTCTTCTTTCGACTACAAATTTACTGCACTTTTGTGCTATTTTCTGGGATTTTTCTCTTTTTTTCTGTTTAGCAGAACCTTTGTCAAGTGTCGCAAAAGTTTTTCCCTTTTTTGCCAAGGCTGAATTTTCCTTACAAACTGTTTTCCCAAACGGATTGGAGGGAGGTCGGTCGGTCCATTGCCTGGGGCCTTTTGTTTTCCACCCGAAATGGTCGTTTGTCATTAAAGGCTTCTCTTATAAATTGTGTGGGGAAAAAGGAAAACAAGTTTGCGAATTGAAGTGTCGGAAAGAGAAATGTAGGAAATCGTAGATTTAGTCTTCCCAAATTCTACTCAAAACAGCATTGATATTGATTCTGTTCGCTTTGTGCTAGTCTCTTAACTATACCTCCAATTTTTATCGGTATTATTCCGCTCGCTAATAAGTATTAAAACTTCCTTTGATAATTTGTAGATGATTCCATTGAAAGTTTAAAATTTGCAGGCCAAAACATTATTCAAGCCCCCGACACTCCACCTCTACGGTCCAGTACAGTCCACCACTTCACCTTTTCCAACTTTCTGCAGAGAGCCAAAACTTTTCTGACCAAAAACCGAAAAACTCTAAATCCTCAACTAACATTTTTAAGCATAACAAAGTACGACGAGATTTGGCGTATAAATCTTAACGCCGTTTTTGGTTTAGTCAGGCATTGCCCCCATTCCAAAAACGCTTATTATGTAGTTCAAAAAAGGTGGGGGAAAGGGAAAGCACCCACCCAGCAGGAGAGGATTGGTAGGGACTTTTGGCTGGGGTGCCATGGTTGGCTTTGTCCCAAGGGCTTTCTAGTTTTTCGGGACGCTACGACGATGACTGCAACTTTTTCTATTGACTTAATGCAGTTGGAAAGTGCAACGAAGTGTTGGCTGTAGATTTTCGACAAAAGGCACGGCACTCTGTGAACTTGGAACACAGAAAACTTTAAAGCATTGTAGAACAGAACCAGCAGCTTTGTGATTTCGTTCTTAAATTCTAAAAACATTATATAGATTCAAAGATATGATAAGCTAAGGTCACTGAGAAAATGGTAGACGACGCCAAAAAGTCCATCGAGCATTAACATTCGATTCGCATTCGAGACACGCGGCAAATTTCGAAAATTTCGCTCATCCGAAAGCGCTGATTGTTGCAGGACCATTAGATCATTAAGTAAGGGCTCAAACTCATACAAATCAATGGAGATTGGACTATAAAATAAGATTACTCCTGAAGATCTGTAATTTGAGCAACTAAACTCTAGTTTAGCAAAACTTTTCCTGACGTTCCTTAAGCAGAACTCTTGGGATCTCAGTTGCCCAAGGGAAATTTTTAATTTCCCTCACAACAAAATGTAACTTTAGGCATATCAGCCGTCAGCCTGAGTCCCGTCCCCCTCCAATGAAACGACAATGGCATCTACTGGCTCTCAGTCTTGTGGTAGGACTGACCACCGTTTGTGCCTCCTTTGTGGCAGGTTTTTACTCCCATCACGAGATAACTAGTCGAAGACTGCAACAGTTGATACAAGAGGATCCGTATGCCTACCACATTAGTCCCAAAATCTATAAAGTGGTAAGGGGAGAAGTGCTCTCCAGAATTTATTGGCCATTGCCAACCTAATGCAAGTAGTTTTCTTTCTTTAGAACTAAAGATGAAGCTGATCATCGCCTGAGGCGGATCATGAAGTATGGGTTCCCGGGTCTGGATGATTTACGGCTGTACAGTGACTTTGTGCTGTCCTACGATCGACGGAATCGTGTGGCCCATTGGGTGTGCGAGCATCTGCAGGTGGAGACACTGCAGTCCAGCCAAGTGAGTCGGGACCGTGCCCCGTATCGACCGGATCTGAGTGTGCCCTCGAATTTCCGATCGACCCTGGCGGATTATCGACGCTCTGGCTTCGATCGTGGTCATCTAGCTGCAGCTGGCAATCACCGCGCACTCCAGAGCCACTGCAATGAGACCTTCTTTCTGACCAACATAGCACCACAGATAGGTCGTGGCTTCAATAGTGGGGCATGGAACAAGCTGGAGAACTATGTGAGGGATCTAACCCTGCGCTTTGGATCGGTGTACGTCTGCACGGGTCCTCTGTACAAGCCCAAGCAGCGCACGGGAGGCCGTCTCAGCGTGGAGTTTGAGATGATTGGCTTGAATATGGTGGCAGTGCCCACGCACTTCTTCAAGGTCATCATAGTGGAGTCAAAGCTGCCTCTGGGTAAACCTTATATGGAGGGTTACGTTCTGCCCAATACAGCTCTTCCAGATGGCCTCAATTTGCGATCTTTCCTCTGCGATATCCGGGAGATTGAACATTATGCGGGTTTGAAGTTCTTCGATGGCCACAGAAATGCCATTTTTGCCAGCAATTATCCAAGGGAATCTCAGGTTTTTCGGGATTTCGGTTGACTATTTGTCCGAGGGGGGGAAAATTAGCAGGCAGCAGGCTTAAACAATCAGTAATTCAGCAAATAAATACACAAAAAACCCACAAACAAGTAAAAAAACCTCCTTTTATTGCGGACACTTCTGAAACTTCAGCACAGATCTCGAGGCTAGACCAATGAAGCACTTTGGGCAGACTATACGATCTATCTGATCGAATCGTTCTTCAACATATTCGCGCTGATATTAACAGAAGATGAAGAAACCACCATTTGAAATACATAATTATTTGATCGGATACAAATACGGTTTACCCAGCATAGTAAGTGGAATATACATATATATATTCTGACCGATAACTTGGTCGTCTTCCTTTTGTTTTGTTTTGGCGCGTTCACTTTACATCACTCCAGTGCACAACAAAGCCTAAGGTTCAACAAGTCTTTGCAGCCAATCCATCGAGATTTTACACATTCATTTACTAATCCTTCAATATAGTAAAGTTACGCATAATGTAATCTAAATATTTTATTTATTGTTTATTTGTCTATCTTTATTCGTTTGTCCTTTGCAAAATATAGTGTGCTCAAAATTTGAGTTCTTCCCATGTTTCATTAATTTATAAATATGCCCACATGACGTCACAAATAGTTTTTTACATTACACGAACCACCTCTACATGCAACAACAGTGCGCTAACAGCACACAGTGTGAGTTAACAAAGAGAGTGAACAGCTGATTGGCTTTGCCATTCACCCCCACAGGCGACAACTTTACGTGGCAAACAAGTGAACTGTCAAACGGCTGCAACCAAATGAGCAGCAAAAAAAAATCGAATTAGGGAACTGACGTGGAAGTTCGTTTTTGCTTGAAACTATTTTCGCTTTTAATTGCAATCCCTGTGCCGTCGGCAAGGAAAGTTCCAGCGGAACGGTTTAAGAGCATCCAGCAGCGGGAGTCAGTGGACAGAAATTGTCCCAAGCAAGCCAGGAAATTGTGTTTTTGCCTTGGCGAACTTTGAGCTGCTGCCAGTTTCTTCTCTCTCTCTGTGTGTGAAAGTTGTTGACTGTTTTATTTGTTGGCCAATAGTATGAATCCGAATATGTATGGGCCGCCGCCTACGCAATTCCAGCCACAGCAGCAGCAGCCGCCGCAGCAGCATCAACAATATGCAGCAGCACCACCGCCAGTGGGTGCGGGAGGCGGTGCACCTGGTGGATGGCCACCTCAACAACAGCAGCAGCAGTCACAGCCGCCGCCACAGCAACAGCAACAACAGTATGGAGCTCCACCCACATCGTCGGCCCCACAAACGTACCTTAATGGCAACTATCAGCAGCAGGTAAAATATATAATATATTTTTATTCAAAAAATCCTCCGCTGGGTCGTGGATTAGGTACTGTTCAATCCGTCCCCTGATAAGCTTTCATTCATTAAAGAGGTCAGATTCGATTTCGTAATGAGTGGAAGAGTGGAAGCTGTGCTTGGAGATAACGAAAATATAATTGAAATTGCTTTAACATGTTCTCCGATGCTCCACGATTCTCCTTCTTCCAGCTGGCCACGTCGATGGGCGGCCTAAATGTGGGTGGCGGTGGTGGTGCGGTGCCTGTGCCTCCCCTGAAGATTGGCCAGCAGCAGGCCCCTCCCGCCGGTATGGGTGCACAGCCGCCGCCGCCAACGGGTTTCAATCAATTCAATTCGAATGCGTCTCTGCCTCCGACCAACAATAATAATGCTTTTGCTGCACCGCCGCCAGTCAGTGGAGGAGGAGGCTATTCCAATGGACCCACAGCCGGTGCTCCTCCACCGCCTGCCAGTACCCCGCAGAGCGTGGCCAGTGGGATCAATCAGATGAGCCTGAACAGCGGCCATTTGCCGGGATTGCCGCACATGCCACCGCCCAAGACTGCTACGCCCCAGTCGGCAGCCGGAGCTGCGCCGCCACCATCCCTAGGAGCACCAGGATCGCAACCAACTGCAGGACCCTTTGGTGTGAGCACCTCAAGACCCGGCCAGCCTTTGTTACCCCCGGGAGCAGGTGCCCCTCCAACATATACGCAGGCAGGACTGCCGCCACAGTCGCAGACGGGATTGCCGCCCATGCAGCAGGCCGGCTTGCCACAGCAGTCGGGTCTGCCACCCATGCAGCAACCGGGATTGCCACCGCAGTCTCAAGGAGGGCTGCCGCCGCCACTGCAGCAGCCTGGATTGCCGCCGCAACAGCAACCAGGAGCATCCTTTGGTGCACCACAGCAGCAGCAACAAGGAGCCTCATTTGGGGCACCACAGCAGCAACCAGGGGCCTCTTTTGGAGCACCACTGCAGCAACCAGGAGCACCACAGCCGGGTGGCTTCCCAGGCAGCTATCCAGGCGGTCCACCACCGCTTCCCGGTCAACAATCGGCGGCACCTCCACAATTTGGAGCGCCCCAAACTGGTGGATATCCCGGACAGCAGCAGCCAGGATATCCCCCGCAGCCTGGACAACAGCCAGCAGCACCAGGATATCCTCCGCAGCCTGGCTATCCCCCGCAGGCCGGACAGCAGCCTGGAGCCCCGGGATATCCGCCACAACCTGGACAGCAATCCATGCCGGGCTATCCCCCACAACCAGGACAACAGCCTGGAGCGCCAGGATATCCACCGCAACCAGGCGGCTATCCAGGACAGCAACAACGTCCAGGCTTTAATGTGAGTGAGAAATGCCATTCCTTGGGATCCCTTAATTACCTACCAATCCCTCTTTCCAGCAACCTCCGATGCCTGGAGCTGGAAACATGTACCAGCAGGCACCGCAGCAACGTCGCCTGGATCCCGACCAAATGCCGAATCCCATCCAAGTGATGATTGAGAACCAGAAACTAGCTGGCGGGCCGTTCGTCACCAATCAGCCTGGTCTGCTGCCACCGCTGGTTACGACCAAATTCGTTGTGCACGATCAGGGCAACTCATCGCCAAGATTCTTACGCTCATCGCTGTACTGCATCCCCAATACGGGCGATCTGCTGAAGACCACGGCTCTGCCTTTGACGCTGAACATCTCGCCGCTGGCTCGCACGGCCGAGGGAGAGCTAGAGCCGCCAATTGTGAACTTTGGGGATATGGGACCCATACGTTGTAATCGCTGCAAGGCCTACATGTCGCCCAACATGCAGTTTGTGGATGCAGGCCGTCGATTCCAGTGTCTGATGTGCAAGGTGTCGTCAGAGGGTAAGCGCTAAATAAGCAAAAAGGATTTATTTATATATTCTAATAATTTGTTTCCTTTGTCAGTCCATCCCGATTACTATCAGCATTTGGATCACACAGGACAGCGTGTGGATAAGCATGAAAGACCTGAACTGCTGCTGGGAACCTACGAATTTCTGGCTACCAAGGATTACTGTCGTGTAAGCGAATGAAAAACAAGGAAATGCAATCCACTCTTCATGGTTTTATCACTCCCAAACAGAACAATGTCCAGCCAGAGGTGCCTGCATTTATCTTCATTATTGATGTATCCTACAACACGGTCAAATCGGGATTGGTGCATCTGCTGTGCGCCCAAATCAAGAACATACTCAAGCACCTGCCGGTGGATCAGGGCCAGGATAAGTCTAAGGTGCGCGTGGGTTTCATCACCTACAACAGCACTGTGCACTTTTACAACATCAAGAGCAATCTAGCCCAGCCCCAGATGATGGTGGTGGGCGATGTCCAGGAGATGTTTATGCCCCTACTCGATGGTTTCCTCTGCCATCCAGAGGAATCTGCGGCCGTCATTGATGCTCTGATGGAGGAGATACCGCGCATGTTTGCAGACACCAAGGAAACTGAAACGATTCTCTATCCGGCCATTCAAGCAGGTCTGGAGGCCCTCAAAGCCTCCAACGCGGCGGGCAAGCTGCTTGTGTTCAACTCCACACTGCCCATTGCCGAGGCACCGGGAAAACTAAAGAATCGCGATGATCGGAAGCTCTTGGGCACCGACAAGGAAAAGACTGTTCTGACGCCACAGACCACGGTGTACAATACGCTCGGACAGGAGTGCGTGCAGCAGGGCTGTTCGGTGGACTTGTTTGTCTTCAATAATGCCTACATCGACATTGCCACCATTGGACAGGTGGCCCGTTTGACGGGAGGAGAGGTGTACAAGTACACCTACTTCCAGGCGGATGTGGATGGCCAGCGTTTGATCGAGGACATTATCAAGAACGTCTCGCGACCGATTGCCTTTGATGCGGTGATGCGTGTGAGGACATCGGCGGGCATACGACCCACAGAGTTCTTTGGACACTTTTTCATGTCCAATACAACGGATGTGGAATTGGCCAGTATTGGTGGGTGCACAGTCCTTTAAATGATTCCTTTCTTAGCTTTAATTAAATCCTCCTTACAGATGCCACGAAATCTGTGAGCATTGAGATCAAACACGATGACAAATTGCCGCCAGAGGAGAACGTTTATGTGCAGGTGGCCCTGCTGTACACTTCGTGCAGTGGCCAGCGTCGTCTGCGTGTCCTTAATCTCGCTTTGCGCGTAACCACCACCATTGCCGATGTATTCAAAAGCTGCGATCTGGATGCCATTATGCTGTTCTTTGCGAAGCAGGCCTGCTTCAAGCTAATGGAGCACACACCTAAACAGGTCAAGGATAATATAATCCATCGTTCGGCACAGATTTTGGCATGCTATCGCAAGCATTGCACTTCGCCCACATCCGCGGGACAGTTGATCCTACCCGAGTGCCTCAAGCTGCTGCCGCTGTATGCCTCGTGCCTGCTCAAGAATGATGCGATATCGGGTGGCTCTGACATGACGCTGGACGATCGCTCGTTTGTCATTCAGTTCGTGCTCTCGATGGATCTGAACATGTCTGTGAACTATCTGTATCCCAGATTCATTCCCATACACAATGTCAGCGCTGAGGAGACGGAGCTGCCGACACCAGTGCGCTGCACGTACGAGAAGATCACAGAGGATGGCGCCTATATACTGGAGAACGGTGTGCATTTGTTCATTTGGCTGGGCCAGTCGCTGTCCCAGAACTTTGTGCAGTCCGTGTTTGGTGTCCAGGGACTGCAGCAGTTGGCTCTCGAGAGGTTCCACATTACTGCGGAGACGCCACTGGCGCGACGCGTCACTGATATTCTCGAGCAAATTATGCACGAGCGCTCGCGCTATATGAGGGTAAGGAAATCTCTCTATTAAGGTTCCACTAAGCGAAAGGATACATTTCTTTGCTCTTTCTTGTCAGATCACTTGGCTGCGACAGAACGACAAACTGGAGAGTGTGTTCCGGCATTTCCTCATCGAGGATCGGGGCACTGATGGCTCTGCCAGCTACGTGGATTTCCTCTGTCACATGCACAAGGAGATCAAGGATCTGTTAAGTTAGCACGTAGGCTACACGTACAAGCTGCCCGCCGCATCTGCCTCCGCCAGCGGTGGACGGGACTGGTCGGATAGCTACTCCCAGAATCGGGCACGTATGCGACGGCTATCGTCCATGCGCAGTCGCTTTGGCAAGTGAGGAGGAGGCGGTGGAGTATGTGCGTAGCATGTGGCATCGTGTCGAGTGCAGCAGGAGCTGGACCTTCAATTATATCTACATATAAATACATATACATCTATATATTCATACTATTAATTTGCTATCATTTCGAGCGTATCAAATCTTCCATTAATTTTATTAAAGATTTCACATTTTCCGCATTGTTTCCAACAAATTTCCTTTCGATCTATGAATTCTTGAACGCCCAGGGCCTTTAGAAAAATGAAACATTTGTCAAACGAGGCCAACTAGCAAAATTTTACTCTCTTATTAAATTCCATAAATATTTAAAACAAAAAAATGTAATTTTAAATTACTCGCAATTTCCTACCACACTTGAGATCTTTAGGATGAAGATTGATGATAGATCATGATTAGTTTTTAGAGTTCTTTCCCCTCACGTATTTTTTCTTTTATTTTTAATATTTTTGTCAATCATTTGTGTGCGCTGCGCCCTGCTTTTTGTCCACTACTTAATGTAACTCAAACTATTATTATTATAACATAAATGTTTTGATGTGAAAATTATTCTAATTCTATGGTATATTGCCCCCTCCCTTCTCACGCTACTCCCACTCCTCCTCCCCCTCAGGTCCTCCCCGTCGTATCGATAGAAAAGCAAAAACGAAAAACTGTGTGCAACAAAGCAAAAGATATATTACTGAAAATGAAATAAGAAACCAGAATAAAAACTCTTTAATAAAAACACGAATTCCCTAGAAAATTATTCCTTTTTTGTAATTTTAGAGACGGAAAACTTTGATATGAAATAGTGGTGGATTTTTAAGATAGGGGAACCTTTGTTTAATCCGTACTTTATTTGAAGATCGAAAAATGGGGATTCTATGGGGAACGATTGATGTTCTGTCTATCCTACGTTTTCTCCTTTGCTCAGTGGATCGAAACGTATTAAACATCCAAGGAATAAAGAATAAAATCTCTAGATTAAAAATACAAATTCTATAAAATAGTTTTTAGTTTAAGATCGTTAAGATCAATATATTTGTAGGTATTTATATGTGTCGAGGTACTGTCCAAACAGATATATTTGTTGTACACTTCCTGTTCTATAAATGATCAAAGAACACAGAGAAAGGTCGATCTTAGTAGTTTTTGAAAATCCTAACACAGTTTCATTGATGAAATATCTTAGATATAGATTGGATTGTACAATCCACCACATAGCTTTTTATCCGAAAGGTATCCCTGCTTCATTTAATAGGAGTTTCGTTTTAAAGATCTGATATCCTCAACTTGTGTACGTACTTTCAACTCACTCTGAGAGATCTTATAGATTTTCCAACCTTTAAGAAGGTAGTAGAAGGTTAACTACATCTATTATATAGTAATTACATAGAGTAAAAAGTATAGCTCCTCTGAAAATCTACGTACGAGTACCTTCTGAAAATATACAAAAATCCGATAGATTCATAACTAGATGTATCCATTGAGATGTGTTTTTTGAGGGTGCTTATCATACAAGCATAGAAAGTACAATTAGAAAGCGTTGTATGTCCCAAATATTATCAGGAACTAGAACTTTCCCCCAATTCTCATGAAAAGGTAGAATTTTGCACAGTGTAATATATATGATTTATATGGTATGTATACATGTATTGTATTATATTTTATTAGGCCTTTAAATATCTAAAAATTATCATTATTTGACGTGCACATTTTACATTTACATATATTGGGATTTTTTCATATTTTTTTTCATTTTACTTGTTTTCTCTTCTAATTTTATTATTAACTTTTTGTTTCTTCCTTTTTTGTATATATTTTTTATTTTTTAACATTTAGAAAAGGTTTCCTCTTTAGCAGTTAGAAAAGAATTTTCTTTTTCATTAATTCCAATGTTCCCGAAATTCAACAACAATTTAAAATAAAATAAAAACATTTACTAAGATGAATGTCTCTGCGAGCGTTTCTATGTGTCAGTTTGTGTGTGTGTGTTCGAATCTGGGGGCGGTGCACATATACTTTTGTGTGTAGCTGTACTCATATTCAATTTTAAACAAAAAGCAAAAGTGCGGAATTTGATAGACGTTTTGAACTGATATTCCGACTGGCAAACACAAATTAAATGGATAATAAAAAACACACACAATTTGGGGGGACATTAAAGTATGTATATGGTATGTGTATATAGTAGGATCGTCGGAAAAATATATATTTGCACAGGGGGCGTAGAGCAACTTACAGTTAGGTGTTACAGTTTATAATTACAAAAACATTGCCATAGCTCCTATCCCCTCCGATCTGCTGCACTCTCTTCTCTCTCCCGAGCTACACCTCAAAAGTTAACTGATTTTTTTCTGTTTAGATTTATTCTCAAGTCACATGCTCTGGAACACAACTTATAATTAGTTATTTCTGTTTTCAGTTTAGCAAAAAAACTTCAACTATTGGCTAGCATATCGTTTCGTTTATTCGGAATAATTGTTGAATACGTAAAAGAAATAATGAACCGAAAGGTGAACGGAGCAGTTGATTGGATACTCTTTCGAATTTTGCAGCTTCTTTTTGTCGCTTATATCGTGTGTGTATACATATATATATATAGATTGTATATCTTTTATGGCTGCTCTTCTTCTGGGGGTTGCTTAAAGTATACATATATATTTGATACTGAAACTGAAAGGAGTCCCGTCCCAGTCACAGCAAAAGTTTCGTTTCTTAAACAAAAAGCAGCAAAATGTATTCCAGATCTGTGTGTGTTTTGGGTCTGTGTTTCTTGTGTTTGTGTGTGCTGTTGAGAGGAGTGGTGGTGTCCCAGCCTATTTCGTAAACGCCATAAAGACCGCCCAAAGTATCTCATTCGCATTCGGCTTGGCCGCCTCCGTTTCGAAATCAAGATCCAACAGCTCTCGTACGCGCTTCATGGCCACCTCGTAGTCATCATCGTTGAGCGGCGCAAATGCATTCTCAATGACATCGCTGGCATGCGCCAGAAAGATTAACGCCAGCATACGCTTGTCCATGCGCTGTGGATCATTCACCCATTTGGACAGCACAGAATCTTGAATCTACAACGAGACAGAAGATACTGTTGGGAAGGTCTTCTTTTGGATGGATTGTACTCGAGCCTACCTTCTTAACCAGACGACACTTAACCACATTATCGTTAAGCGGATGTGTCGTCATATCGAAAAGTAGAAAATTTTGCTTTTCCGTTGTCAGAACACCCTTCTCCACCAGATTCTTGGCCAAACGTTCGCGTACATTCTTTAGCTGGTAGCGTAACTTTAATGGATTCCAAGTTTCACCTAAGAAAAATCGCATATTATTTTGCATAGATATAATCATTATCAATTTAGTAAAGGACTAATAGTAATTACCACTGAGATATTCAATCCAACTCTGCACCGTCTCTGGTGGATCTGTTTCCTTAATGTGTTTCAACGCCTCATCCAAAAGAACATCACCCGTCGCCTGATCAGATTTCAGTATCAATTTTCTAGGAGAGACAAGACATAGGTATTATTTAGAGGGTAACACATATACATACGAGTATGTCTTTAAGAACCCACCTTGTACATAGGCCACGTCGTCGCATGCCAGACTTTTCAATCATCACACGTCCCCGGATGCCAAGTTCTATGAGAATGCAGCCCCGCAATCCACTTGATATGCAGTCATTCCAGAACGATGTGTAACCCTGCAGCAAAAAGGGAATTAAATATGAGGTTTAGACTCCATTAATGAGGCGGAAAGTGAAGTTTATATTGGCAAGAATCACCCTTGTAAATAATTAGTTTCAACTTCAGGAATTTTCAAAGTCATCAGCAATCATCTTAAATTGCATGCTAAGAACATAAGAGGGGAGTGAAATATGGCCCGGCTATCAACTGGTCGCATTGCTCTGAGCTTTTTTCTTCGTACTAACGCCGGCAGGAGATTGCACTAAAATAAAAAATGGCCGAGAATGCAAAAAGAGCCAGAGAATCCCAATCGGGACAAATCCAAAATCCAAAAACAAAATACAAACACCTTACTAAAAAGATATCTCAACATTGGATCGATTTACTTTTTTTTAATTTAATTTTCTAATATTTTCTCTGGCATCTTGTAGATTTTATATTAAATTCAAATAGTTCAAGAATATACATATGTATATTTAGACACCGCCACAATACACTCTAAAATGCCTTGCCCTTATGCGGAACATCTCTTTATTGTTTTAAGATCCATTTACACAGCAACACTGTCTGGCTTCCATTCCATTGATGTTTCCATGTCCGAAAGCAGCCCCCCGCCCCAGAGAACTGTTCACGTTGATATAGCCTGAACAAATTCAACTGTTAAGAAGTTTAAACAGCTGTTGGGTTCCCGACGAAAAAAGCCTCTTTGCCCCTGACATTATTATTATTCTTTTTTAATATCTATTACTTTTTAACTTTCTGTCCCGAGCAACACGTGGAAATTGCTATATATTTTGTTGATTTATTTCATTTTTCTTAGTCAAAGAAAATATGAAATAGATAAAGGACAATGTTGCATTGGTTTAAAAAAGTATATTGTAGGATAACATTATAAAGAGGGCCTTAGAAAACTAAAAGAGAGGTTTTTCATAGAAACTATAGTTCATATTCTCTTCCTAAAGTGATTCAAATCAATAAAGCCGTCGATTACCTTTATGGGGTAATCATCGATAAAATGTATCGAAAGCTCTGATCATTTTAGAGATTCTAAAACCTACTTCATATTTGAACACCATTAGAAAGTGCAACTAAATAGAGAATTCCCATTCCTTATCAATTCTTTCAATACTTAAACTGTGGAACCAAAAATCACAGCCAAAAGAATGGAACATTTGTATTGAATATAATATAAATGTACTATATCTATAGACAATTCAACTTGAAGAGAGTATGGCCTAATAAAAGAATATCTTCCGAATATACTATTCTGATTAATGCGTTTAGATAAAGTCATCGATTATTATGCATAACACCGATAACAGGTAGCCATATTTTTCTGCAAGTGATTGCCAAACCCTAATCATTCTAAAGCCTTTTCATCGATATTTAAAGATTATTTTATGCATATCTTTTCAAACATTGAGTGACGTTCCACAGGGCTGATAAGAAACGAAGAAAACGGATGAGGAGCAAGCGGGTGTTGGAACCACTTCGGTATAACTTCCTCAAACAATTACTCAAATGGGGAAGAAATGTCTCTGATAAGAAGACTTTCAGAGAAACAATAGAGACCGACACGTTCACGTCTACGTCCACGTCCGTTCTCTGGATCCACCCGCCCACTGCGGGCATAATATACTCTACTAATAAAAACAAACAGACGGCATATCACTCATTCACAGAGACATATATTGTATACGTACGTATATACTACAAGTACACTTACATCACTGAGAACTACAATTTGAGCGATAAAGCAGCCGAACGAGGAGCCACCAAATGAAATACAATGCAAAAAGCGTATTCCAATGAAGAAAATTGGGTATAGACTCCAATGGGGCACGTATTTTAATGGCAAACAAAACCAAAAATTATGCAAAAAGATTTATGAATATCTCAATAATATGCAAATTAGGAAACAGACACTTGAGCGAATGGCACAGAGAGAAAGAGCGGAAGAGAGAGGGGAAGAAAAACTCGTTTGATGGAATGCTTTAAAGCCTACGAAGCCGGAGGCTGTCTTTGATTTGAAGTTTAAAGAAGAGATGAGGCTTCTTGTAATAGGAAGACAAGAAGTGCTAAGCCTCAAACGTGTAAAAACATGGAATAAACAAATATACGACAACTAACTATCGTCTAAAACATATCTACCAAAAATTATTACAATATAAGTATTCTTTTATACAGAATGATAACCCTTGATCTACACAAAATACATCCAATTAACGGGTATTCCATAGTCTCTTAATCTCTTAGAAGGTATATTTATAGAAAACTGAGTAATTGAATCAAGTTTATGCTGCCCCAACAGCTGTGGCTTGGATAATCTAATCGGACGAAACGCAAGCACCAAGCGGAACAATCACTGATAAAACCAAAGTGAATACCAGGAAAAGTACGCTTCATTCTACCTTTAGATAGTAGCAAAATAGCTTGAAAACTATCAGTATCAGTAATGCATAAAGCATCAACCAAAAGACAGTTTTATGACCACAACAAATGGGAAAAACGCAGTGCTTATTAAGCAAAGTATACACTCGCTTTAAAAGCCGGAATTACTTATATGGGAAAAACATTTAAAATTATTTCACAACAGACCTCCAAATAAAAGACGAGCGAGGGACGTGGGGCCACGACAGGGAGATGTCGCAAACCGAAAAATGCAGCAAAGTGGAAAGAGCAAGATCACAGTCGAAGCGGGCTGCTGCTGCCAACCATCTCTCGAAACCAATTAATTAACGCTCAAGCACAAGCACGAGAGCTGGCTGCCGCCAAAGATAAGGCGGGAACGTACTCCACTCGTCTGTCAAGTGTGTGTATTTTTTGGGAAACGCACCTCTTTATCCTTGAGACCCAACAGCAGGACCTCCTCCATAAGCGTTAGCCGTGTCTCCTTGGAGTCACCATCATCGATGTTATCCTCCTGATCCTTGTTGCTGTCATTCGCATCTTGATTGTCGTCTGGAGTATTGGCGTTCAAGCCACCAGCTGCACCCTCCGCACCGTTCTCGCGGTACTTCACGGTGCGCCTGACCAAGCCATCCGAGCGATTCATTTTCTGATGGAAGCTACAAATGCGATGATGATGTTGCTGGTGGTTCTGGTTGTGGCTTTGGCTGGTGCTCTGCTCTGCCCTGGCTGCTGCTGCTTCTGGTCGTTCTTTTTGTGTGTGTGGCACAAATTTCTGACTCGTCGGCTGCTGATAGTTGCTGATTGTTGCCTGTTTGCAGAGCGTATTTTGTTGCACGCGCGCGGATATATTTGTATATTTTGTGTTGTTATTTCTGCTTCTTTGTACCCCCGAACTTTTCTCTGCTTTTTGCACACACGAACTTTTCACTTCTTGCACTAGAATGCACTATACTCTCCCAAAAACTGCGTAGTCGTCGTATTCGTTGGGGCTCTCGTTGCTTGTTTACCGTTTACTTTGCCTATGTAACTCTGCAATTTAATATAATTTAACTACACATCCTAAATGTTTAATCGCATATCCTTGCGTTTACTTTAATTATGTGAAATCTTGCGCAAAATAAGCTTTTTTATTTGTGTCTTTTGTCGTCGCTTCTGTTTCTTCGACGTGACATTTTCTTGCCAAGTGTTGGAAAGCGCATCAAGCAATGGTCTGTGAAAGTGGCTTAAACTCGAGTTTACTCTCAATTTAATTGAAAAATAATAAGTTATTTTATTATTTTGTATTAAACTGGTATATAAAACGCACAAATTTATACAATTTCATAAATATTTAAGGAACACTCAACAGCTGTTTTGCCAGTGCTGTAGGATGGTTTTGCGAAGTTTCACCTGCTATCGATAGGACAATCGTTGCGTTTGCCAGAACTAGCAAGACCTCAGTGTGTGTGTGTATAAGAAAAACATTGGACAGCTGAAGGATTTTCCTAAATTGTATATTGTTTTCATTGCATTAGTCACTGCCACGCCCACTCGACACTGTAGCCATGTCGTATTTGGCCAACTTCAACAACGAGAATGCCAAGCAAATACTCATGGACATCATCCGGTGTGTGAATCAGCCAGACAACTCGAAAAAGTTATCCGAGGCCAAGGCATCCGCTGGCAAGGAGATGATCCTAATGATGCAGCACGTCTTCCCACTGGTCATGCAACTGCAGCTGGAAGTTATCAAGAGCCATGGCTTTCCCGGCAACCGCGAGGGCCTGGTGCAGTTCTCGCAGCTCATACGGGAAATGGAACGCGATGACATGGAAATTGCACGCCTGCGCAGTCAGATTCGGGCCATCTACCTTCCTCCCATAGCTATAAATACCACAAATGATATACTGATTTAAGAGAGAACGTATTACCCCCCACCTAAGACTGTACCTAGGCTTAAGTTAACCTTCCACATAAAAGGCGCATTTCTTTTTATAAATTTGTGTGTTTAAATAATTTAAATAGTGGTTCCAGGCCGAGGATATGCCGAGAATCCAGCGACGATAATTTAAAAAAAATGTGTCTACCCATAATGAATTTTGGCCTGGCTCTTTTGAAACTGCAGCTGGGAGCCCAGATCATTTTCCGATTATCTTCTTGATGTTCTCGACGCTGAGCCAAGACTGACCTGGCTATTTGTAGTAAAATAAATAAATAAAACTCACTAGTCCGCTCACTGGATTTTGCCATTCGTTACACTACCCTCCGCTTAAGCTTGTTTACATCCCAAGCAAGTTCCTAGTCTCCTCTATGGTAGGGCGCCAGTCCAGTCCGCTAGTCGAGATGTTGCACTCTTCGGTTGTCTCTCTTTTCAGAAGATAATCCTTTCTTCCGCTGTAGATTATAAAACAGCACCAAAACGCCATTGTGAACTCTTCGGTGTTATTCCTTCTATCACCATCCCATCTTTGGCTGATCGGTAATACCTCTCCTATCACCATTCCATCATTTCTCGTTCCATTAAAAGCTGATTTCACGCCGAATTTCGAATCATCCGGGTTTCTTGAATCGTTCCCAAATATTGCAGAGCTGTGGTCTTCCAAAACACTTCAATTTATATTATTTCTTATATAGATTAATAAGTCCCCGCCCCAAGACTGCAATTAGGCTTAAGTTATCTTTCCATATAAATGGCGAATTTGCATTTCTTTTTATCAATTTGTGTTTGTTTCTTGTGTATAATTACAAATTTTGTTCTTCTATTGCTAAAACAATAAGTAACATGGCATATTATGGGTCATCTCTATAAACAATTAAGGATTTGTGCCACAGTTCACGACGTATGTACTCGTCTATAAATATAAATTATCGTCAGTTCCAAGTCTAGGATATGCCGAGAAGACAGCCCACACTTTCGGGGCGATTAATTAAACAATGTCTTCACATACACATATAATTTAAGTCTTTCCTTAAAATCTAAGCATTATGTACACGTCAAGTAGTGAGAGTTGCCTCGAAACAAGTATTAACAATTAAGCGAGTATAACTAGTGGCTTGCCAGCACTCCTAGTGCATTGCATTTCCGTTTGTGGTGGGTGAATTATTATTATTGCCATTCTGATAGTCTGTCGCCGTAAGTTTGATAGGATCTATGCTGGCCATGGCCATGTCATTGCCATTCAGCTTGTGCTGCAGGTGCTCCAGCTGCTGGGCGAAATGTTCATCTTCCGCTGTAGGCAGGGAGATGCTATCGCCATCATTTGTAATTGACATCGACATGGGTGAGTGGGGCGTCACAGGCGTTATGCTGGCACACAGCTCCTCAATCGTTGAATCACTTTGGTTTGAGGGCGTGCTGGAACGTGAACGCACCGGATATGCATCGTCTAGGGGAAGGGCAAAGCCCTGTGTGATCATCAAATCACCTATGTTCAAATCAGCTCCCTCTGCGGGATCGAACAGCTCAACACCTGGCAATGGTGTGCCCTCACGGGTGGCTGCATTCACTCCCGAGGTCACCTTGGGACGCTCCTTGTAGGTAACGACGCGGGCTATTAGCTTACGCCAGTGGGCCACTAAAAGACATCATATTTATTCTTAATTATTTCCATTTTTTGAATCATTTAAAAGAACTATAACTCACCCTCTGTCATCTCTTCGAACTTTGAAATGGAAGATTTTTGCCATGTGTTTGGTTCATTGCTAATGGTGGACTTGACATTGGCCAAAAAGCATTCAACCGCTTGGAATCTAAGCGAAATATCAATACAAATTGAAGCTATAGCTATGCCTAACGGTATGTGTCTTACCTGAGTGTAAGGAAATCCGTGCGGAGCTCACAGATATCCGCTGGGGAGATGTACTCGCTGTCCCCATAATCCACAAAATAAAGATCAATCACCAGCTCCTGGGGATTGTATTGATTGGGCATAATGTCGACAATCTCGGCACGATACCATTTCTCATCAAATTTGAAAACAGCGGCCACAATCTGACCCACGTAGGGGGCTGTCAGGACATGTTTTGCTCGGTTTTCGGGACTGCTATAGTAGTTGGTCATCTCCTTGACCATATCATCGAGTTTCTTCGACTGCGGACCCACCAGCTGCACCCAGAATTTGGTGGGCGAGGCCACAGCGGAGACATACACCTCCATGGGCTTGTCATCGCCTCGGGCAGCCATCAGCTTGTCACGCGGCTGCATGGAGCTGAGCGATGTCTGCGAGGAGTATATGCTATTGGTGGGCGAACGGCGGGGCTCACGGCGCTGCTCAACCTCCTCCACGGATCGCAGAAGCTCTTCATCCTCTTCGATCTGATCGTCCAGTAGTTTGCGGGCTATATTTACCTGCTTCTGATTGCCCACCATTGTGATCTTGGCCTTGCCATTCCGTCCATTCGGATCGATCGTAAGCTTGGCCAAAGAATTTCGACCAATCTCCTGGATAATCTCTCCGCCCCGTCCATTCAGTTTGCTAGCCAGCCGCTGTGGCACTTGCAGTTCCACTTTAACAATGGGTGCACGCTCGATTTCCCGTATAAGCAGCACACGGGCTGCCTTCACGGCCTCGGGTACGCCGCTAATGTCGCAATATTTGTGTTCACTGTCCTTGTCGCTAAAAAATAAAACCCATTACAGATTGTTTCTTGAATAATTTTAGCCAAAATGTATATCCAATTACCGTAATCTTATCTTGGCCGAGGTCTTTTCCTCAATCAGCTTGATATTGGCTCCGCCGCGTCCCATAATCAGCGGCACATGCTCGTTATCCACCACAATTTTAAGTACAATTTCCTTTGGCCTCTGCTGCTGCGCCAGTTCTGTCCGATTCCTGGCCTCTTCTTGGTCCTCCTCATCGCTGCGGTTCTTAAAGTACGCATACAGCATGGCACCGCCCAGGGAACAAAGTCCCAGGCCCAATATCAACTTATATGTGGGCGTTCCATTGAAAGGAGTATTGCGCAACATTTTGTGGAAATTTACTTGAATATTCTAGATCGAAATCTTGTGTATTCCTTTGAGCTTTCTGTCAAACTGCAACAAACAACAGATCAAAGAAATGTTAGTGGAAAAACCAAGGTCTCGGTCGTGTCATCTGTTAATATTTATTGCGTGTGGTACGGTACTGTACCTTAAAATAGAATATAATACGACTTTGAGTAGGCATTAATGTGTAAGTGAATCGATAGAAGACCAGGGTTAGGGCACCCCCCTCCAGTTATATTCTGTTCTGTTCCATTCCGCTTACATAAGCACTTATCACTCTCACTGGACATTCAATTTGACAATTTCCGACATATTGCAGGCCGCAGAACACAAATGATATTTGGCACACAATCCACAAAAAGTGACTTCATAATTGAAATTGCCAGAGAGGAGAGGTTCACCTGCACAGAAAATAGTGTGTGACGTTACCCGTGTGCGACACTATGCAGCAAAATTGAGTCTAAGCTATTGCAGCAATGAGTTTTCCCACGATTAGAGGCCAGAATTTATCCCCAGAGAACCTAATAGATTGCAATTCTTTTGTGCGTCTCAAATAGAGCAATTATGTGTTTTCTTTGCAAATATCATGACTTGTGTAGGACAGTGCTGTGAAAAGCCATAAAGTTTAACCATTACTTTACAAAGTGGCACTGGGAAACGCAATTAAACAAATTAGACACCGAAATAGTACGTTCTTCCTTAGCCAGTTTTCACTGTCTCTCGTTTTGTATACATATCCCATTGGTTAAACCTCAATAAATCACAATATTGTCGAAGCTTTGCACTGGTTCTTGGACAAGTTTAACGAGTTTATGCGCTCATGTGTGTTATCAGACCGGTTTAACATTTATTTCCCCCAAATGCACCCAACAAAACTAAGCTTCTGTTTATCTATGTATTTTACTGATAAAAATAATGACAACGAAACTCCCAAATTAATTTTGCGAAGTACATGGTAAACAATACCAAAAATAACTCAAGTAAAGCACATTTAATTGCCTTTTTTTGTGGCGCTGACCTTGATCGTGATTTCCTGTAGATTGTGTATTTTGCATTAAAGCTTTTCCTTTGTGGTTTTTTTTGCCTGAACTCAATGAAGCGTCTTATTTGTGTCAACAATCGATGCGTTGCTTGGTTTTTCCATTTTCACGTCGTCTAATTCGTTCGGAAATCGTAAATTATTAGAAAACTAATAATTCTCGCGAGAGAAGAGGCCTGCCATCGCCTCTACATTTCAGTATAAACTGTTGAAAAGAAGTCATTTTGAATATTTGGCCCCACAAACGGTCGGTCGGGTTCCATTGAGAGAGCCGCCGCCATCAGCTGTTTCGGAAGCTTACTCTCCCACCAACACATGCATACGAGAGAGCGTTTGGCTGGCTCGGTTATTGTTTACTTTGCCGGTTCATTTTGCACTGTATTTGTGTTATAGAAGGGTATATTGTTTCTCTGTGATGTATGTAACAGGTGAGGGAAAGTGTTTTCGAATGATTAAACACCTATACATATATTCTTGATGCATTCTTCACTGCTAATATGTAAAATTATATATTGGCACCTGTTGAATGCCAATAATAATAATAATAATAATAATTTTCTTTTTTGTGTGGCAACATGCAAGCCAGACTACAGGGTATCCCGACGTCGTAATGTGAAGAATATCGTTTTAATTGTTCAAAAATTCAATTGAGCTGCAGAAGCACATGTACATACGCATACATATGTATGTATGACTCTGGTAATTAACAGCAATACGACTATTGGCATAAAGACAAATAATGAAAAGCAAACAAAACGTAAATTAGCTAGCGACAGAGTGTCTGATGCAGAGGGAGAGGAGAGCGTGTAAGCGCGCGAGCCGCCGCCAGCTAGAAAAGCTTGAATAGAACGGAGGGAGAGTGCGCAGAGTGCTAAATTTAGTGAAATGACATAATAAACCGTTCGGTTGGCTTAAGTTGTGTTTGCGACGCGTAAGGACGCCAACCGCCAACTGTACCCTCAAACAGCAGTTGATTTATGATCGATTTCTGAATGGAACTGGGGATTACAGCTTAGAATAATTAGAATCCACCAACAAGTGTCGCCTGTAGACCTAGTCCCAAGGGGACTTTCCCTCGCCAAACTAAATTTTGTGCCAACAATTGTGCGTTTCGTTTGCGAAGAGGTCACGCGGTGAAAATGCTTGGGATGAGTCGAATTTTCTATTGGCAAAGTTTCAAATTTAATTTCGCATGTATGTACATATGTATTTATTGTCTCCGCCTGCCTGTTGCTAAATAAAGCCGAATCCACAACAAATATCGACGTCATTTTAAGGTATTTAATAATCCGCGAGGCTATTTGGAGAAACTTTCTTGAACAAGAAGAATTATGTCTATTATTCAGTGAAGTATATTTGCATTTTAGATTTGTATGCGCTGCAGGCTGCTTGCGGCTTTGTGAAGTTCTTAATGGAAAACCAGTTTGTTTAAGATAAAAAAGCGAAGAGATGCTACTCGAAAAAGGTAAAAAGGTCAATCAAGGCGTTTTTAAATGGCTTTAAAGCTTCGTTAATAACTAAGATAGTTAGCGATACACATGTATATATTCTTGTTTTTGCGTACAACTGATAGTAAAAGTGCTACGGATTCCAAAGCACGGCAGCATGCGTGTGTGTGTCCCATTCAATACGTAGACTTACCCTTGTAGCTATCTTAATGCCGTATTTGTGTTTTATCAATTCCAGTATTTGTTCTACATCTAATTTGTTTATGGTGACACTAGTTAACCATTCACTTAAGCCTTGGATTGGAAGCACGTTTGTTATTGCAATTTACGTCAGACGGCAACAAAAACACCGAGTCCGCTTTATAAAAACGTGCGACGCGATATAATCGATTAGGGTCCTAGCTGCAGACATCGGTAGTTTTTTCAAACATCGATTTTTTTGCCAGACACCCCTACATTTTAAATTTTTTCCAATTTGATATTCCGTTTAATATTACTAGCTAATTAGATGCGAGGCTTTAACACCAAAGTCGCATCTTTTTTCGTCAGCTGTTCGTGTCAACTGTGAGTTTCAGTACGAGCACCCAATTGTTTATGGAGCTTGCTAAGGAGGTGGCTAGTGACACTTTTAATGTTGCAATTCCAAAATATCTTTGTGGACCCTTGTAAGTATTTTTATTACCATTATGTTGTTTGCAATCAAAATAATTTTAATTTGAATGTATGTGAGCGGTTTGGCCACTAAATTTTAAATTGAAAACACCTGTTTGCTATCGATACCACATCGATACACCGAATAATGCAACACCTGTCAATGATAAGCCGCGTGATTGAAGATGCATGTTCCAGTTAACGGAAAAATCCAATGATGCGGCCCAGTGTAAAAGGCTACTATTCTATTCAAACAGAAAATAGGACCGTTTGTTGTAGAACTGTTGCTAACGGTTAAATTGAAAGCGCGAACTTTTCTCTAAATTGTCATTTATTTGAAAGTAAGTATAAAATGCATTTTGAGCAGCTAAAAGCTGTTAGGTCATAATCACTAACTATATACGGGTACACGTCCCTTTTTGTCTAAGTACAATGAACACTTTCTGAGTTTTAAGGCGCGCACACATTTGGAAAAAATTAACAACTTAAGGCATTATGGCATGGGCGTGTGTAGTGGCTGTGGCTTTTAAGGGCGTCTGTCCGCTCACTCCTGGACAGCTAGGAAATGTCTTTTAACGTATTTGGCTTGCTGCCATCCATATCAAAGCACCGACAATTGCAACAAGAGACAGGACATTCAGAGTTTTGTCTGCGGGAAAAAAGGAAATAAATTAATGATTTTCGTAGCTTTGGTAAGTAAATTAGACCCACTTGAACCACTGCATTATGTGTTCGGTGTGTCCGCCATGTCGACACGTCTGACACCAGGAGAACCACTTCGAAAAGGGCTTCGTTTGCCAGCCCTGAACCTCCGGCGTGGTGCTGGGCATCTCGCCATTGCTCATATTAATCATCGTTCCCATATGCATCAGACAGAGTGAGCAACGTGGCAGTGGCTTGCGGCAGCTGGGACAGGACGAGAGGCGATTTGTGCTGGTCGTGGTGCTCCGGGGCCGTGGCTCGTCCAGCAAGGCATTCGACACGGGTTTGCCACAGAAATTGCACGACAGATAGACGGTCCGTGAGCTGCGCGCTGACGAGCGTATGCCCTCAATTTTGATGTCGAGCTCGGCGCGCTTCTCCCATAGGCCCCAGCTGTTAAGGCAGTCCAAATAGCTCGAGATCCAGTACTGAATGCGTTTGTCCGAGAAGTGCTCCTGACGGAAATAATTGATGGCCACCAGGGCCACAGTTTGAACATCAAAACTGGTATCCATATACGACTGCAGTATGTTAATGCCATCGAGCGATTCGCCGGTGAGCAGCAGTCCATTGAGATCCCCGCAATCGATGGCCAACTGTACTTGTTGCTTCACATAGTCCGTGAGTTTAGTCTCCGATAGATATTTGCAGGCAAATGCCATACGATCGGACAGCGAGACGCCTTCCTCTTTGAGGACAGCCTCAAAGTTATCCTTCTCCATCGTGAGGAACGAGAAAATGGCCCTTAGATGTGGATCCTGTATCTGCATATTCGCACTGGAGCGTTGATTCCGCGACGTTGAACTACAGCGATCCGCATTGAAGCTGGACAGGGCAATCACCGTGATCCTGTACATACTTGGGTCCCTCATGTTGTCCGCCGCGGAGGAGAGGATATTGCAGGCATGCATAATCTTCAAATGAAAAACACAGATCATGGCCGCACGACTGTACTCCTTGTTGGCATACAACTGATCGATAAAACGCTCCAATTCGTGCTCGAAGGCCCAGCCACAGAGCTGTAAGGCATGATCACGCTGTTCGCTCTTGTAGCACACGAGCTTATTGGAATTATTGATGCCATCTGGCCACTGGAGCAGCTGAGATTCGATGCGAGAGCTGGCCATCAAAGCTTCCGACGTGTGCCCCAAATTGATGCCCAAAGCGGACTTCAAACCGGACAATTGATCATCGCAATAGACATTGTTCAGCGTGGACCAAACATTTCTTAGATATGGCGTCAGATGGAGCTCGGCAAATCTCTTGTTATCCGGCTTGATGCCATAATCCTCAAGGGCACGCTGCCGCGTCTCATCCACCAGATCCAGTTCAAAGAGTTCGGGCGCCAGAAAGTCCACATTCAATGCGGAATGCGAGCCGGGACCACTGTAATCCAGGGAACTGCCACTGTTCAGGCTGCAGCTGCTCGTCGGCTGCTGAGTGGGCGTGGCCGTGGTGGATGTGGGGGAAGGGGGGGCATAGAGAGGCCTCTGCATGAGCAGCGGCAGCTTCCTGCGATTGCTATGCGCTGTATGGAGCGTGGCAGGCAGTCGAAAATCGAGGATATTCACAGCATCCGCCAGCAGCAAGGCCCGCTCAAAGTCTCGCGTGTGCCAGGAGAGACAATTGACGGACGCAAATTTTCCACTATGATGATATTTGGCCGGAAACGGACTGATTTGTCGCTTCACATGATAGATCTCCCGGGAGTTTTCATTCTCCACACTGCGAATGTCATAGAGCGTGATGTAGGATGAGTCACGCTGCAGGGAAGACAGCAGGCTGTTCCTGGTGGGACACCAGGCGATCTGTAGATGATTCCTGGAGGATTGTATTTGACGGAGTGGCTGCTTAATGGAGCGCACATCCCACAGCATAATGATGGAGTCAACATAGCTGCAGAGATCATTGCCATTGGGGGCCACCGACAGACCCTGGACAGTCTTTGTTTGGATGCTCTGGCAGGTGGCATTGTTCTCTAAGGGATTGGGTATTAGCGATTAGGTTAGTGTGGGTTTTGTGGCCACTCACGTCTCAGATCAAACAACTTGATCATCTTCTGGCTCATGCCTGCTATCAGCATTCGATAATTGCGATCCCAGCAAAGGGAATTGGCAGACTCGGCCTGGCCAAAAAAGTTGGCCGTCTCCTTCGGCACACCCCGCTCCGTGTCCCAAATGGTTATGCACGAGTCGGAACGATGGCGATCATGGCCTATGGCCAGTATATTGGCATCCATCTCGTTCCAGGCCAAGCAAGTGCACATCCGCTGCTGGCGCGGCGCTGCAGAAGAATTCAAGAGTGAGATGGAACCATAATCAAGAGGTGGAATTACCCACTGTACTCCCAGCTGCTGTCGTAGGTGTCCCGAAAGTTGCATATCCCAATCTTGCCATCTGCCAGGCCCACGGCTATGATGGGCTGATGGCTGTGGTAGGACGCGGCCACACATCGGGCATACTGATACCGCGACTCGTTCGCCAGATAATTAACGGAGATATAAGGCAGGCGACCTGGTGGGAGGGTAAGTGAGAAATGCGTCTCAAAAATAAACATATGCTGGATCCACACTCACTTTTCTGTGGGGCATCATCCTTGCTTCGCACCTCGTACAAATTGATTTCCTGGCCCCACGAGACGAACTTGTCGGGAAAGTTGGGAAACCAACTGAGCCCGTGTATGTTGCCACTCATCATGAGCTGTTTTCCATTCGGTTTAATGTCTGTGATGCAGTATTTTCACAAGAGTTTCCCTAATTGCGTCGCGTTATCAGTTGCAAAAACAAAAAACGTGAGATAAACACACACACCACACAAGGGGCACACAAACGCACACAAGGCCGGTCAATCAGCTGGTTGTGCCGCTGCCATTTCGCATTGTTCAACACTGGGTCATAACTCGTAAGAATCTTTTGTTTTTATTCCGTGACGAATTTAAGTTAAAATTTAAACGTGTCTTTATTCATTTCAATTATACTGTTGTAATGTTGCCGAAAACACCCAAGCCTGCAATTTGGAGATTCATCAAGGGAAGCGCCAAGACTCTGTTTGTAGTGGAGGCGGTTTGTTTTGCGGCCAGCTACGGCGTGTATTACCGCATGAACACGAATCGAGGCTAGTCCAGTGCGGCCTTTATATAAGTTTCCGAATTATAAATAATTCAAATTTTACAGAATTCCGCCAGCATATTCACGAGAACTATCCGTTTGTGCTTGATTACTATTACAAAATCGGCGAGCTCATCGGCGACAACAAGGCTCGTCAGGCGGACGCCAATTACTGGAGCACCTTGACGAAAAGCGACTAAGCACCCCCAATTCCCCCATGTTTGGCAATCCGTATTTAAAGTCCCTGTTGTGGCTTGTATCCTTCGGTGGCATTGGTTATGGTCTGATGCTGCTGACCGAGCCAAATGCCGAGAAAATTGAACGTATAAAATCCTCTGCCCGTGCTCAGACCGACGATGAGAAAAAGAAAGCATTATTCATGAAGCGTTTGCAGGAGGCGGCCAACACCAGTACACCGATATACAGGACACCAATGGGCGACAAAAAAGAATAGTTAAGAAATTTTTTCATTTCAATATATGTAAATTGTTAAACAAATTAAAAAATAAATGCTAAGCATTTAATTAATTTGTTCACATATGGATGGACAGTGTTGGAAAATTCTCTTCTGCCAACTGAGTGGCAATCCCGCGCAACCCGACAATGCAGATGTTTTGCCGCATTCGCGTTTAATTAAGATTATTTTAGTAAACGGGAACGTAAATTGCAACCTCGACATGGCCCCGGAACATATACCAGTAGCCTCCATGGCCAATATGCCCTCTGTCGTTCAATTTGGCGCGAACAAGGATTTCCAGACGCGAACCCATCAAAAGGAGCTTGACCAATCCTTTCTGGGCTTTAAGAAGCGTCCTTGGGTGAAGTCCAGTGCCAAGATGGATTCATTGCGTGAACGCGAGATATTCCAGTCGCTGTTGTCCACCGCCACAGAGGTGGATCAGTCGGGGAACAGTTCGGACAACCTGATACCCGATGACATCTGCTACCGTGACTTGGCCACGCTGAATGACGAGGATCTGCGTTTATTTGGTTTCACATCGGAGGATCAACGCGCCGAAATGTTGGAAACATTTGCCGTAATGCCCGGCCAGGATCCCAGCTATGATTACCTTTGCAATTCGGAAATGGCCAAACAATACAACTCGCAGATACTGGGCAAAACCACAGATCATGCCATGGCGCTGCGTGCCTCCTTTGCGGCTACCAATTACAAGATGAAAATGACACCTGTGGAAGACCTTGTTGTCGGGGATAAGCGCTATGCCAGTCGCTTTGCTCTGGAGACATTGGAACAGATGTCCAAGGATCTGAAGAAGATTGAAAAAACTGTCGATGAGCTACAGAAGATGGATGAAAACCAGGCCAATGGTGGCACCAAGAAGGTAGAAAAATATATGTACCTAGGTTTTATGATATCTAAAACCAATTTTTGCACTTTCAGAAAAAGTTAAATTTCGTCACTTGCGCTTACTACGCAGCAATGGCTTTGGGTTTGTCCTGTGCCTGGTTTTGGTGGTGGTCCAAACATAATGGACCAGCACGACTCGACAGGATCTCAGTATCGACTTGAATATAAACTAAGCAATTATCTATGCATTCCATTACCTTTGGAAACAGGTTTCTTTCCAACCTCTCATAGAGTTTAAGATACAAATATTTCGAATTTTTAAGTGAAAAACGTGAACATGAACATCATATAAAAAGTGTATTAACAAATTGTCTGCCGACATGACAAGAATAGCCATATAGCTTATAATCTCTACAGCTTATAATCTCTGCATTCCCCTTGGAAACATTTTACTTTCCAAAATTTCTCATAAAAATAAGAAGAAAACTATGAAAACATTATGTAAAGACGTGTATGATTTTTGTACAGTTTATTTAAAACTTAGTTCCTCGGCCAGCAGCAAAAATCCCAATTTAACATATGCATCTATATGCTCAGGATACTCCCAGAGAGATGTATGCGCTATCAGATCACTTCTCCGCGTGCAATGGGCAATATTCTCTAAAAATATAGAAACATTTGTATATAATCTCCTAGAGGAATATCTCACACTTCTCACCTGAAACCTGTGTCTTGACCAGCGCCTCTTGCTCGTATCGCTCTGCGAGTTCCATTGTAAACGCCACAAACTGCGACAGCCGCCAGGAGCGATAGAATATGGTATCTGCCGCTGCTCCAGGTAGCTTTGTCAGCGCACGCAGCTGCCTCAGCGTTTCACGTGAGTTATTGGCAATGTCCCCGAATATCGAAGCAATGATGGCCAACTTTTTGCACGGAAGGATGAGGTCGTCTGGATAGGCAGTTCTGCTGCTGTCATCATCGTCGTTTTTCTCCAAGCACTTGGTCTTCTTGGCCTCAATGGCATAGCAGATAGCGGTGCCGCGCTGCTGGGCTAGCTGCCATTTGGCATAGTTATCCTGCAGTTGTTTCACCAAAGTTTCTAGACGCGTTTTGCAGGTGGCCAAAGTGGCATCGTGGCTTGTGGGAGATTGCAGGCGCGGGCTGTCCAGATCTATAATTATACTAATGGTGAAATTGACACATATTAATGACTAAGCCAACTTACATCGAACTGGTGTTAAAGATGCTGTTTTTATATCAGATTCGCTTGGCTTTTGCGGCGTTTTGTTTGTTTTGCTCATTTTTTAAACAATTTCAGAGCTAAATATATCGATCTATCGATATAAGCGTGCAGTGCTCACTAAGTTTACAAAAAATAAGCTGTTCAGCACTGTCTAAAAGCATACTTTTTGAGCTTCCCAACACTTTGACACCACAAAAGTGCCGGTAATTCTCTAGCCGTCAAAGCCTATTTTGCTTGAAAATTCAGAATTGTTCAGAACGTATTAAAATCAAAAAATTATAAAAATGTCGACCTGGACGCCACTTGAATCCAACCCAGAGGTAAGTACTATAGATATTACGTTTTGCGGCTATTTTTTTTCTTGCATTTTTGCAACTGCGATATTGACTGATTGCCGGCTTCGCAAAAAGTTCTGTGCTCCTTTGAAAATGGCAATTATAAGACGCCATTGATATTGATACCCATTCCTAGGTGCTGACCAAGTACATACATAAGCTAGGCGTGTCGCCGGCCTGGTCTGTGAGTGACGTCATTGGTCTGGACGAAGATATGCTTGGGTTTATTCCCCGTCCAGTGAAGGCTTTCATATTGCTCTTTCCATGTAGCGAGGCTGTAAGTGTCCCCTCTTTCCACAAACACATTCCATTTCTTGTATATTTACACACATTTTTTTGCAGTATGAGAAACATCGTACTGAGGAGCATGAGCGCATCAAGGATGTGAAGGAGCAGCATCCCGATGATCTGTTCTATATGCGCCAGTTCACTCACAATGCTTGCGGCACTGTGGCCCTCATTCATAGCGTGGCCAATAACAAGGAGTACGTTCTATTTATCAGAATCCAAGAGATCTTTCGCTTATCCCATGTCTTTCTCTTTTCAGTGTGGATATAGCTGGGGGAGTTCTTAAGAAGTTCCTGGAGAAAACTGCCGATTTGTCGCCAGAGGAGCGTGGTAATGCTTTGGAGCAGGATACCGAGTTCACCGCTGACCATCAGGCTTTGGCACAAGAGGGCCAGACCAATGCCGAAGAGCATGAGAGCGTGATCCATCATTTTATTGCTTTGGTGAACAAAGATGGCACCCTCTATGAGCTCGATGGACGCAAATCGTTTCCCATCAAGCATGGCAAGACCACGGAGGAGACCTTTGTGACCGATGCGGCCAAGGTGTGCAAAGAGTTTATGGCCCGTGATCCCACCGAAGTACGTTTCACAGTATTGGCCTTGACTGCTGCGCAGGAATAGGCTGCTTTCAAAGGAGCATACGAGAAGAATACGATGATCTCTCATCTGCCAGATACACCTACATACATACATTATCCATATATATTTCTAACCTGGCTTAAATTATGCATACATTTATTTAGCTTGGAGCCAAAAAGCCACACACGACATACTGTATGGAGAGCATTTCAAATTTGTAATTAAAGAGTAAACTCTCAAGCTTGAAGCTAATCACAAAAGATCCCGTCTATCTGTATATATTTTTATGGAGGTTTTTATTGTTCGAATTTCCCCCCATTCAGACGTAAAAGCCACACCACTGACTGCCAAAACAGCTGATAACGCTGTGACCTCCAGTGCGCATGCCCTGACAGTTGGACATGCTCCACGTCGTCGCTTAACAGTTCCATCCAACCCCTCTCTCTCTCCAATAATTAAACCAGGTTTTTCTTTCAGCTGTCAAAACGGTCCCCGCGAAGTGGAATTGGAGCAATTAAAAGGATTTTTTCGCCTAAAAAGCTTCAATCTTTAAAGCAGCATACCCTCTGAGAGTGCCGCCATCGAGCATATGTATGCCCTGTAACATTCGCCGCTGTGGGAAGAGTAAGGGAAGAACGAGGCGGAGCAAGGTCGTGCTGCTAGCATGTTTCTCAAGGAACTGATGCGTCTGGCCACACAGCATCGCACCTTCTACTGCTATGTGCTGCTCAGCATTTGGATCTTCCTCCTTATAGCGGGTAGGCGGAATAGCAGCAACTCTCCGAATCTATCATATTTCTAATCCAAGGCTATCCTCCTCCTTAGGCATGTATCGCTATATGGGCAATGTGGAGACCAGTTCTGGTGCTGGCGCTGGTTTTGGCCCCAGCTCTGGCACAATCAGTTCCTTGGGTGACGCCCCCTCGTCATCGTATGCTCAGCGTTTTGCCAAGTATCGAGAGCGTTGTGCCCCGCTTGGACAGCTGCAGCGTTTGGACGATGGCGGCATCTTGGAGGGTTGGAAGCTGCAGGGCGTGCTCCTGGTCATTCGTCACGGGGACCGTGGACCCATGTCGCATGTTCGCACCACAGGGATCAATTGTGGCGTGGGTGGGGGTGGGGGAACGGATAACCTGGTCAACAGGTGGGTTATGGTGCCATGTTCGCATCCCATTTAGGTAATCTCTTAATCGCCCCCCAGATATCGCAGTTTTCTACACAATTCGAGCAGCTCTGCTTCGGGCTCGAATCACATGTACTGGAACAAGGTAGGACCCTTTCATGGCTTTCCTCTGCTCCCAGCCACAGAGCGTGGCTGTCCATTGGGGCAGCTTACCTACAAGTAAGTGCTGGCATACGTAAAGGAACGCATTTCATATGCTATATGTATATCTGTCTGTTCTCCTTAGGGGCATCTCTCAATTACTGCATGTAGGCGACATTATGCATCAGGTGTATGCCCATCCATTGGGTCTGCTCCTCAAGCCGACACTCAATCGCGGGGCCGTGGAGACAACACCGCACACGCTGCTCAATTCGGATGAGGTGGTGGTCTACACCACGCGCTATCGTCGAACTTTTCAGTCCGCCCTAGCCATGCTGTTCACCCTGCTGCCGGCGGACAAGTGGCTAGGCCTGAACGTGCGAGAGTCCCACAGCATGGCCTTCTGCTTTGGGGAATGCACCTGTGCCCAGTCGGCACTGCTCCGGAAACGACTGCAGGTCATGGGCGACATGCAGCTGCTGAAAAGATCGGATGTTATGGAGGTGATGCAGTGGATTGGCGGTACCTTGCTGCAGCATACACCGAATGGCATCACTAATCCCTTTGAAGTAGTGGACGCTATGCTGACGGTTCTGTGCCACGAGGCGGCACTGCCTTGTCGCCGCAAGAAACGCAACCCGACGGTGAGGCCCGCGAGGAAGAATCCTAACCAGGAGCTCGTGGATGTGATAAACATTGATCAGGATGAAACGGCTACCAATCTGCAGCAAGAGGTAAGCAATGCCAACCTGGAACCAGAGTCTAACGAGGTAGACAATGGCAATCCCTCCATGCCACAGGGGGAAGAGGATCATCAAGAGGGTTGCGTGGAGGCGACCCATGTGGACACCCTGATGTCCTTTGCCGATGATCTGTCCAGGCGTTCCGCCGATCATGCTTACTACAAGCTGTCCGGGCTGCTCCGATCGTACGGAATGATCCGGCACATTGTCAGCTATATGCTTAAGATGATCTCCGGAGATCGCACCAAGTTCGTCCTATACTCCGGCCACGACTGCACCATGCAGTATCTTACAGCGGCGCTGGGGATCGCCAATAGCGAGGGACAGACCATTGCGTATGCCTCGCGGTTGGCCTTTGAGGTGTACCGCAGCGAAGCGCACACAGACTACTATTTCCGGGTCGTCTACAATGGCCGTGATGTCACACAGCAGATCGACTTCTGCGAGGGAGGCAAGAGTCTGCGTGTCACCCGAGACTCTAGGGGCAACAAGGCGGATCTGTGTCCCATCGAGAATATTATACGCTTCCTGCACGAGGATTACTTTGCACCGCTGAATGCCACCAACTTTAAGGAGGCCTGTGGCACCACCAATCCACCAAAGGCAAACGAGTTCTAGCCCGGCCCCACCCATCGAGGAGTCTCCCACGCACTTTTGAAACTGTGATACGTAGTTAACATGCCCCCGCCCCGAAATAAGTCCAATCCGGCAGCAGCTCCACATACTCGTATGTGAAAAAGTTCCATTCCAGCTATCCAGGCATATCATATACATACATATAGTACATACACGAAACGACCGCACCTTGCGATGTTATTTATTTCAAATTAGACGAATTTTTAGTTATTGAATATAAGATAATTGTTATTTGAAATCGATACATATCAAATCGTAAATTAGAGCTAAATCTTCTTAGCTAAATCGATGCATATCAGTGTGTGAAAATTTTCCTAGACCTAAGTCCAAATCGTACGCATATCAAGCGAAAGCTATACATTAATTATACAACAAAAGTGGAAGAAGAAAGCCTTCCAGATTTTAGCATGTATTTAAATAAATGTTCCCGATTTTAAAGAATATTAATGAAAACTTTGCTTAGTATCGCTATACATATGTACATATGAGAGCGCAATTCCGCAACGGATGCCACTGAACGGTGATATCCCCGCCAATTTCGCCAGGGGGAAATGGCGTTCACCAGAGTCTTAAAATATGAAATACGATCTCGGATACATTTTCGTGGCCATTCATTTGTTTTAATTTTTCCTTCAGATATTTTGTAACCCGAAACTCAGAGTATAGAGGCATATAAGATTTGTGGTAATGTGTGATGTGGGTAACCCCCAAAAGGAAGCGTTTCCGACCCCATGAAGATATACATTATCGATCAGCGTCAATAACCGAGTGAATATAGCCATTTCCGTCCGTCCCGATAAGCCCCTATATCTCAGAAACTATTAGAGCAAGAGCAACCAAATTTTGTATCCAGACTCCTGACTGTCTCCAACCAAATCCAATATGCATACATACATATGTATGTATGTACCTCTCAAGCCGAGGTTGCCGTTTGAGCAGAATCCTTTTGGCAACCGAAAGTCGAATAGGTGGCCAAAACTGCATTTGAAATTTTTTTCGTTGCAACGCTGCTCTCCTATCTCTTTCTGGCTCTCGTCCTCACATACACAGAAAGCGCATCAGAAAGAGGCAAGACAAGACGAGAATGATAAAGCAAAACGAGAGCAAAGACCCCGCCAAAGGCAATGGCATACGAAAAAAAAACAACAGAGGAGTGGAGCCACAGATAATACTCGTACAGTGTTGTGGTGAGGGCGGACTGAAAGGGGAGCAACCGCGCAAGTATAGCTCACACACGGACACATACACACACAGTACACAGTACAGACACACGCACACAGCGAGTACACACAAAGTAAGAGAGCGGTTGGGAGAATGAGAGGGGGGAATATCGCGCAATGAGCGTGTACCGTACTGAGAGCCCCCCACAAAGTCCGACGACAACGAACAGCGTAATGTAAAATCGTTGCTCTACAGAAAACTGAGAGCCTGATGACATTCAGTACATTTTGTTACTTTTGTGCACGCAGGCGGACCCCAGAGTGTTCCAAGTTGGCCGCCAGCTGGAGGAGCCGTACACCAGGAGGAGAACCTACGGCTCCAATGGGGGGAATGGAGCCCGCAGACGCTAATGGAGAGAGATTACATGTAATGGAAACGAACACTGCCAATGCCGGCTTCCTTTTAGGTCCCTAACCACAATCCTTTGCCCCATCTCCGAGAGAATCATACGTCAATCTCCATCCAGGTGGGAAGAGCTGTAAAAACCACGTCCACACCATTTTTGTCGTAACGGGTCCCCTAGGGGCCATCCGCACTCGCATGGTGCATGGCATGGTTGTGTTACATTGGGAAAAGGAGCCCAGATTTAGTAGCGAAGCGATGCATTTTTGCAAAAAAAAAATACAGCAAAATGCAAAAATGTACGCGTGTGTGAGTGTGAGCGAACGAGAATGGGGCGGAGCAGGTGCGCGCCTTGTTTCGCGTGGAGGAGATTTGCAGTCAAAGGCCTTTCCCATACACAAATCTCGATACAAGTTAATACATGTCCAAGTGCCAGGGCTGTATGAGTGTGTGAGAGACGAGCAAACGTCATTGCTCTCCGTTTGCTGTACGCCGTTGTGTCTGCCTTCGTCTCTTGGGGTGTTTTGGTGTGTGGGGGCTGCTGGGAGCTGATGCTGTTGCTGCTGCGCTGCGACTGAGATGCACTTGCATTGCCTCTTTTGCTCTTTGGGTTGGCTTCGACTTTTTTCGAATCGCTCTCTGGCTCCCTCTCTCACTCAGCTGCAGTAACACATGCAGACAGAGCAGCGGTGTGTGGAGTGCGTTTGTATGGGAGAATGCACTTGCACAGTGGGATCATATCGATTGATAGTAGTGTGAAAACTGCTTGACAAAAGTGTTACAAATGTTTTTCGAATCTTTTTTCAGTTTTGTTTGTAGTTTCACGATCGATCAAAAGTTTTGAATGGCGAAAACGTATATTTTCGGTATAAGATATATATTGGCAACGCATCTTGTGAAGTTATATAAAACATTATAATACTATATAAATTTGTAATATTCCTCTTAATCAAATTAACAGTTATTGCTGTGATATAATATATAAGTATTTTTAACACTTTCCAAATTATTTTATCCCACTGTGTCGACCAAAAATTCAATTGCATTGCTCTTTTGCTTTTTCTTTCGTACCGTTTATGTCTGGCTCGCTTGCTCTCATTGAAAAAACGCTGAAAGCAGGAGAAACCCACACAAAGAGAGAAAGAGAGAGAGAGCAGTCAGACTCACACGCATACACCAACGTAGAACTGGGGCAATTGACTGCATTTGGAGGGGAAGAGTAGCCGATGTGGAGGTGAAGTGACATGACTGTTTCCTCTCGCAGTTAGTCTCTATCACTCTTTCTCGCTCTCGCCCTGGCCGTGTGTGCATTTTTATTGTTACACAAGTCGTCGTCGGATCCGGGAATCCACTTCTGCATCGGTGCTGCGTCTCTGTTACAAAATATTGACGAAGAAAAATCATACAACGTTTTTTCAAACTTTTTTTTCAACCATTTTTCATTGGTACGCGTGCAACGGAGGTTGGGGTAGAAGTACCCCCAAAACAGGGTCCGTTAGGAGTATTGCTACCATTTGGAGGGAGGAGAGTTTTCTATGTACCGATAGACACACATTCGTGTGGTTTTTATTTTGGGGAAAAACTGAGACCAGGATTTTTCCTAGCCAAAGCAAACGGCGCGTCGGGGCAATAGATGCAACCAGTTGGAGTTGCATGTGCCCCCAATAGGTGCATTCGTTGCATTGGATTGGTCTGGCGCTGGTGCGCTGCTGCTGGTTGCTGCTTCGGGGTTTCGTTTATGGATCGTTGGTCTATGCCGTCTGCGCTCTGTCTAACAGAAAACTCAAAGAGTTTTTCCAAGCAGACGACGCGTCGGACTCTAGGCTCGACTAGGCCTCGGTCTGGGGCTGCACTTCGGCAGATGCATGGCGACAGCGGGTGGCGGGTGTCGGTGCATCGTGCATCGGGAGATGCACTTTTCAAACAGTTTTCCATCAGTCGCTCTCTGGCTGCATTGGGCTGGAGGGGGCGGCAATAGGAGCCGGCTCGAGTCTCACTCTCACGCCCATAGACCAAAGAGAGCTTTTGAGCTATAGAGAGGGAACGAGAGAGAGGGCTAGATCTGAAGAGGGAGATAGAGCTAACTGCAGCTACGTGCATTTTACAAGTAGAAGAAGAAATTGCACACTGTACGTAGACGCGATGACGTTGTCGTAATTGCAACATACTGTAGACATGGTGCAAGGGGCGGAGGGCAATTGCGTTCTCCTCTATAAGTTCTCAGTGCATCTTTTAGTCGACTTGGCAACAGGTAGGAAGTTGAAGATAAAAGAGTATCTCTGCAGTTCTATTAATAACAAATGTTCAATTTATCGAGAGTAAAGTAAGTATAGTTAGATAACAGTTGTACATAATCCACGTCCATATACATAATTCCAGCAAAAACACACAAAAAATCTTTTAAAATAAGAATTCTTTCAGTGAATATACATATAGTTATTGTAAAATATGGTATGAATAGGACCTATATCTTAAAATTTAATTAACTGAAAGGGATTTTAATATGTTTCAATTGAGTTTAATTCAAACGTAATCTACCAGTTTTTTTTTTTTAAGTTTCTTCGTTTATCAATTAATTTGCATTCGAAAACGAAACAATTTAGGTAGACTCTACCTTTAAGATCCCTCAGATTTACATACATATACCTGAAAGAGTTATACAAAGGCAGTTTGGACTGGATCTCAAGTATTTTAAATTAAAAGCGTCTGGTAGTAGGGTTTTCAACCATTAATACGCATAAACGTAGTGATCTCCGTAATCAAATGATGTAGTGATCTGAACTGATCTTATGTAGTAGAACTCTTATCAAAGGCTTTAGCTGATCCACCCTATACCAAAGAGCGTCTCTTCCGCTTGTGCTCTTTTCGTCCGATCCTCAAACTCTAGTTACGAGCACAGAACCGCGCGAAGAGGCATAACAAAGAGGATTGGTGTGAGTGAGAGTGCAATGCACTGACCGAGTACATTGGCCCCTTTCAACCAGACTCACAGATACGAACACACACTCGCACACCCACTCTATCTCTCGCAGCAAACACACGCACACACTGACACACACTGTGAACATGTTGTGCGACCTTCTGTTGTCTGTCCCCGTATATATGTACATACATATATATATAGCCGTCTCTTTCGCTTTGTTGCGCCGTTTGCCGTTACGTCTTACGTCATCCATCGGCAGCTCTCTGTTCGCCTGTTCCCTTAACATCGCATGACGCAAACTCCACCAAGAACGTACATTTCTCAACCGCGCCACGAAACGCCACACACCAGACAGAAGGCGCATTCAACAGATTGTTGCCCAGGCTGCGTGGCACACATCCGAGTGGTTGCCACGGCTGGGGAACTCTTTAACAGCGTTGGGGCATAGAAAATCATTAGAAGCAACCCAAGAGCTACCAAGTTTTCATAGAAATGGCAAAAATCTGGCCGCAACTTTGCCAGGAACTGGGGAACCGTCGCGACGGTCGGAGATGGAGCAGCGCAGCTGGAGCTTGGAACTAGAGGTGGAGATGGCGCTGAAGCTTGGAGAGCAGTTTGAGTAGGGCTTCGAGTGGTCTCTGGACTGGACTGGACTGGGCTGGACTGGAGATGGGGTGCTGGGATAGGGCGCTCTACAGCTGTGGACTTCAACTGGCGTTCAGGTTTTCAGTCTACTAACATCGAATGGTTGGCGTTGGCTGTAAAATTAACATAACAAACAGATAGAAAGGGGGCATTTTCCATTTTCGAATTATAATTTCCAACTTTTTTTATAGCAAAATGGCGGGGCATTACTTTTCCTAGTTGATAAATTCTTAGAGCCTGTTCGTTTATGCTTAAAACACACAAACGAAGAGCGATGCCACAAGAGATAGGCCCCCAGTCCAGGTTTTGTCCCGTTCCTCCTTAAAGATAGGCAGCAATTCGTATGCCAGGAGATGGACTTTTTAGCGTATGGGGCCTTCGCACGCCTTCTAAAATTATAATTTATTATTATTATATTTCGTTTGCTTAATTACACCAGGAAAACAGAAGTTGTGCACTCAAAAAGGAAACCCGAATGCCGAAAATCAGGGGAAGAACAGAACCACACGCCTAGACATGCATACAATCCGAAACGAGAACAACAGGCCACCATCCTCAAAGAGACCGTGGTTCCGATGATGCGAGAACCGATGGGGGATTTTACTTTTTCTTTTTTGTCTTATTGGGCAAAAAAATCGAAAAAGATGGCTACTAGCAAAGCGGGCTAACAGAAATCATAGCATAGCGAATGTTGCAGATACTATTCGTACGAGTATTCGTATTTGTATTCGTAGAGTTCCCCATCTCGGTTGGGGAACGTACGAGTGCGACTACGAGTACTCGTGAGTGAGTATTCTTCGGATTCGGATGTTGGGGGTCGCCCTAGGAAAGAGGAGGGGAGCCGAACCAGAAAGAGAGAGAGAGAGATGGCATTATTTAAGGGGCACACCATCATTACACGAGACCTTCTCAAGGCTGTATGGCCTACGATTGGGAGGCTCCACTTTTGGGGAGACTCTACCTTTGGGGGAGCTCCACTTTTTAGTCGCAGTAGAGGCGCGCGCACACACGTCGACATGGGGAAGTCTTGACTATCGTAGCAGGCGATCAGAAGGCTACAGCACACGGACCACGTGGCGCTATCTCTCTCTCTCTCACTCTCTCACTTGGTGTGTGAAGGTGGGGTAATGGTGGTTTGCTTGTTTGTTTTTTTAGCACGAGTGGTTTGTTGGGGAGGGTGGTGAGGGGGAGGTAGCGTAGTCAGGGGAAAATGCGATTACCCGACACGAGTACTCGTGTCTGTTTCGCGTATCAGTAAAATGAGTGCCGTGCCCCTTCTCTGTCTTTCCGCCTATTTCGTGTTCCGCTCGACTTTTGTTACATCACGCCATCATGATTTGTTAACCTAGCAGAACGGCAATCGGGGTGTACTTTGGAAGGTAAGGGCATGCTTGGGGAAGCTACGAAGGAGGATGCTACTCAAAAAGGAAGACGTTTTGGTATGCACGTGGATTACATTTAGAAGTCTACCCCTATTTAATGCGGCTAGAATAAATTTAAGCCTTTTTAATGGATTGTATAAGAGTTCGTAGGGGTAGAAATAGTACTTGTAAAGAAACAGAGGCGGCGTTTTTGAGAACATTTAAAGGTTCATAATTGATTTATGCAAATATTAAAGCAATATAAAAAGGTTATTATAAAATTCGTGCTTTTTTAAGCTCCTACGATCCTAATGTATGATTGAATCTGGTTAAATCTTCTATATATTTTAGAGAAAAATAAAAAGCAATAAAATATTTAAATCAAGTTGAAATAACGATAGGTATAATTTTTTTTTAAGAAATCTGTGTGAATGACATAACCATTCAAATGTGAAGTTTTCGATACGTTTTTATAAGCATTTGAACTTTAATTTCTTTTCTTTCGACTTTGTATGGACTAATAAAATCTTGTCCAGAACCCCCCTTGTAACAACGTCACTGTCATTTCGACCCTACCAAATATAATGGCATTCCCAAACTCATATTAAATGAGTTCTCCAACTTGGAGCCAAAGTTGACACAACCCACCTGGCCAACAGAACCCACCGCCTGGAACAGAACGACAACTTTGTCCAAAAAACCACTAAGGACCCCCACGTATTTCTGGCTCTCTGTGTGTGTGGGGCAGTGCCGGGGCCCCTTAATGTTTGCTGGGGGGGCTCTCCAAAAGGATACTTTCATTTCATGCCCAACGAGAGAGTGCAAACAATTTTTAGTGAAATTTTCGAATAGGCGAACAGCAAATTCGTAGGGCTGTAGCCCAGGTTTTGGTTCTGTTCGGGTTTTGTTCCGTTCTGGTGCTGCTTCTGCCCTCTGCCTCTGCTCCGCCAGCGACGATGCCGACGACACTTTGATGATGATGATACTCATATGTATATTCGCATGTGCTGCGGCGGGGTGCTCAGAGCCCGCCCCATTTACTTTTTTTGTTCTCATGCGCAGGCCGGAGAACCGAACAGAACGGTTCTAAATGATGACGGGAGCACCGGCGCAGGAGAGCAGTAACAAAAAACAACAGCCACTTAGAATGATAAAAGAAACCCCAACACACAGTGGGAGTAAGAGAGAGAAAGAGAGACTAAGAGCGAGAAGTACGCGGGAAGCGCACACGCAAAAAGGGGGGAAAAGGGCCCACATACGTTATGTTTGCTCACTCGCACACACGACATTGACTTTGAAACACATTTGACAGGCGCAAAAGCTCATGATCACGACAGAAACTGCAAGGTAGCTTTGAGGACCGAATCTTTTGATACCCTTTCAGTGAAACAACAAGAACGCAAGACTCTCAGCTTTGGCTTTGTTCGAAACTCTCCATTCAATACCCTTTCCAATCCATTGTTATATTCGTATGTCTCCCACATGCAGAAAACAGCCTTTACCATAAAGGATACTAAGTACTAGATGAATAATAAACGGTATAGTCAAAACACCCTTTGTGAGGGCATAAGCAGAACAAACTTTAACGAGTCAATAACAACAACATGTTGGATGAGCAAACATTTGAGTTCTTATACTTGTACTCATACTCATATTCCTCTCTCAATAATTAGCATTTTTAGCTAAAAGCCTACAATATTGCTGGCCCGCTCTTACGCTCACGCAACAAGCAACAAAAGCAAAAGCATCTAATTCTCCACACGAAATAAAGGTAAATGAACTGCCCGTGTGTGTGAGTGAGCGTATTTCATTGTCAAGGTGTCACTCGTCTCCTCTCGCTCGCTCACTGCGCTCTTTCAGTCACTCGCAATGCCGCATTTAAGAGTGAAAGCAGCCTGCTGTCCGTTTCTGCGTCACTGTTACCGTTAAAACTTAAACTTAAAACAGTTCAAACATTTTTTACAACATTAATCGAAAACAAAATCATCAGCCAAGTGGAGAGCCAACCCGAACCGATTCACCGTTGTTGAATCACTCACAATTCCGAACCCACTCCGGGTCCGGGTCCGATAGCGAGTGCGAGTCCGATTCCGAGAGTTGTTCAAATTCAAAACGGTTTTCAGTGGCAGTGCAAGTCACAGTAGAACTCCCCAACCAGGTCCCCAAAAGCCCCACTGTACTCTGATGTCTAGGGTTGGCGGACTGCTTGCTCTCAAACGAGTACGAGTATGACACAGACCGAGTGAGTGAATACTGTGAATGCCTTATATTCGTAGCGGTTTTGTGAATTTTGTAACAGGTTCGCAGCACTCAAGGTAGGCGGCGTGCACATGTTGGCCCCTGGTTGGGCGTGCTTTTTGGTAAAGCAGTGCGGCCGAGCGAGAGAGATGAATATACGACATGTTTGCTCAGTGTTCGATGGTTCGTCCCGCTCTCTGTTGTGCTCTCTGCGCGCCTGATAACTGTTTTAGTTAAAGAGCAATCCATTTTGTTTTGCGAAAAGGAAAAGGAGTAGCGCCAATGTTCATGTTCTGGCCTACGATTGGGAGGCTCCACTTTTGGGGAGCATCTCTGCTACTATTGCCATCTCGCCGTTCCGTCATGAGCAAAGCTGCGAGAAAGAAACGGACGTGAGACAAAGCTGCGCCAAAAAGTAGCAGATGCTGTGCTCTTTTGTTGGAGAGTCGTCCTCCTCCCGAAAAGGGTAGTAAAGCTATGGTGGTTTATATTGAATCAATAATTAAGTTGGTTTTCTTGAGTTTCAGTTCAGCAACAAGACTTGTCTGTTTGCTCAATGATTAATTGTCGTGTCTTAAGCTTTAAGCGCATCGAGTGTCACAAAAGCTAATTAAGCATTTTGTATGCTATCTTCAGAAAACAAAACACAGCTTATTTACAAAGCTCACTAAACATATCATTAGTAATTTTAAATTTAATAAGAATTAAATTATGTATATACATATGTATATCAATCTGATTTTGAGTTTGCCTCTCTTTTCTGCCCTACAGAACTTTTGTTCAGAAAAGAAACTTGGTTCTCAGGGCGGGATTGAGGCTGCCAGCCAACTTGTAGACGAGAGAGGTTACACCCCGTCACATTTTGGCTTTCTGATAATGCTTTTTGTGCTTTGCGGATTGAAAGTTTTAACAGCGCTTTTCAATATATTTGTAAGTGGGTGTGAGATGTGAGAACTAAGGTGCTTTTTGACTTAATAAAAAATAGCATAGACCTCTAAACTATAGATACATATGTACATATTTGAGGAACTAACTCTGATAACAATATTTTAGAAAAAATCTTGAAAGAAATAATGAATTCGAGTCTTTGAACTTTTGTCGGTGATACTTTTGCGATATAAGTTATTATTTTCCGAAAATGATAATTTGGCCACTTGGTGCCTAAAACATACATAATATCATACGAATGTTTTGAATTTAACGCTTTTGAAATAAATTCTCAAAGAAAATGCTTATTGGTTAACTAAGGTTCTTTTAAACACTCTACCAGAAGGTTGGGGTGACAGACGCAAAGAGTAATTCGTGATTATTCTGAAATATGATGTGTAAGTATGTTCGCGTTCACCAGGCCGATTAGTGATCTGACATGGAGATCTTACGATAGTTGATGATTTGTGAATATAAAGTATAAGTTCAACCATAAGGTTCGTCAGAAAATGAGCGTGAAAACGCAGTCGAAGCCAGCTCCAAAATCCTTATACGTTCCATTATATTATTATTCCTATTAAAAAAACAAATTTTGGGTCGTCGTGGTCCCGATATTTGATTAAAAGAATATGTATGAGGGCAATTGAAATTTATATCCATGTTTCCATCCATGCAGTTGTCCCGACTCATTCCTGTGCTTGTTTCCGTTATTTTTTTTTAGGATGGTCGATTACGTCTGGGATTTGGAATTGCCGCCGTGCCGCATCTCCTCGTCGTATTCCCTACATAAGTTAAGCTACTAATTAGGACTCGCAGTTAACCCATTGCCCCGTAGCCGTAACGAGTATTTTCACCTGGGAATGGGAATGGTAGCGGCCACCAGCAGAAGCATGGATGCCATGGAAACATCGTCATCGCTCTTACTCGTCCGGACTACTCGTCGTCCTGCCACGAGGAGGAGGCCGATTCCTCCTGCTTCACGCACCACTGCCACAGCATTGTGGAGGATTGCGACTGGGACTATGAGCCGCTGTACACCGAGAGCAGTTCTGATACCCCAATTCCCCATGAGCATGAAAACACGTATTAATACCAGGTTCCTTAAAAGCCACGATCATCACCTAAACAGACGAAAGGAAGGCCACTCAGTGCTGCGCTCGCGGGAATCTTATTTTAACGGCACTCGTCTACGCATTATTGGCCACCCAGCCTGTTTTGTGGTCTTAAATAGCCTCATTTATTGCAAATGGGCTTTTTTCTTTTTTCTGACATGTTGAAGTTATTCTCAAAGTCCTGGCCCGTGCTGAAATAATTACCTTCCCTTAAAGCATGGGTCCACATATGTATGTACATAAGTATGCCGGCATCATAGTTGATATCAACTAACTGATTCCTCAGCAATTCAGCATCAGCATTTTGTCGTGATTTTAATTTTAATCTGCTTTGAGGCTTGTCATTCACAAGCTCCACTGACCTTTCGGCTCTCTGGCTTTGCTGCGCTGCCCTACAGAACTTTTGTTTTGAAAATAGGCTTGTCTCTCAGGGCGGGATTGAGGCTGCCAGCCACTTTGGAGACGAGAGAGGTTACACCCCGTCCCATTGTGGCTTTCAGATAAAACTTTCAATCCTCAATGCAAAGCACAAGAAAAGCATTTACAGCGCTTTTAAATGGATTTGTAAGTGTGTGTGTGTGTGTGTTTGGCTGTGTGGGATGGATGTGAGAATTAAGGTGCTTTTTGATCCATAAGTTATAGTAATTTGGAGAAGCGCAGATTACATTTTTGCAATCACTTCAACCTTGAGACTAACTAAACAATCGTTATCTTTTGCGATCTTGCCATAAATCCGGCCGTTAATTCTGGTCTTTTCAAAAGGTGATCATATTTTTAATGGTTTTTAGTGATTTCTAAATCATTTTCGCAACCAATCCATTGAATAGTATATTTAAAATATAACGCTTTTGTTAATGTTCTCAGAGGCATTTGCTTGACTTGTTGATTTGCATTAGAACTTTTGCACACACTCACATCACCTAGAGGCCACAGAAGCTACAGAAGCAGAGAGTAAGACATGGTCGGACGATGCAGCTTGCAAAACAAGTTCAGAACTTGAATTATTTAGCTTGGAACTTTTCGAGAGAGAGAAGAGAGAGGAGAGAGAGAGAGAGAGAAAGAACAGAACAGAAGCAAGCCCTAACCGAACAACACTCATGAACCCTCTTCAATCGTCCCCCTGCTATACGAATGTGTAATAATAAAAGCACTCGGAGGTGAACTTGACAGATTTAACTTTTTTCAAGTTTCGTTTCAGAATACCAAAAAGCAGCCGCATCGCAACTTTGGCAAGTTAATTTCTGATGGAAGCTACAGTTTTTGAAAGTTCTTGTGCTGGGCGCTGAAAATCGTTGAAGGCTTTAGCAGGGCGATATGTATTATTTGTTTTAAAACAGGTCGATGGTCGCACCGGTATTTGAGGGGACAAAGCGGCAGAGACCGATCTGAGCGTAAGCGTTTTTTTTTTGGCGAGAGCTTAAACAGCTTTTTACCCAAAGAAATTATATTATTTGTTTGCTGCAGTACTTAGCTGTCTGTCGGTCTAAAATTAAGTTCCATTTTTGCTTGTGTAAATAAAAGAAATCGTCGCGTAGAAATTATTTTTCAACACCCACACGACGAGAAATGGAGAAATACGAATCGAATCCAACGGAATCTTTGCGGCCATTCGGTGTTCGCTTTCGTTGTGTCTACAAATTTGATGAAGCCGGCCGCTTGCACCACACAACGAACGCCCGACCGCCAAATTGCACAACTCATTCGGTGTAGAATTATTGTAATCCCCACCAGGCGCACATAAGCGACCAGCAAGCGGTAATAGCCAAATGTCTTCGGAGTGCTTTTTTAGCTCGCGGCGCTTTCCGCCATGCGTGCGAGAACGAGACAACTGCTTTGCGAACGAATCATTGTACCTATATGCGTCCTGCTCTGCCGCCAGTGTTGCATTCACATGCGGCCGTAAAATCAAATAGTGCAGAAATGACGCAATCCGCGTGCTCTTTTCGCTGTGCGCCTGCTGAAAAATTCACAAAAAGCCAAAATAGCGCGGAACGTATAAATCGGGTACACTGGACGTTCCGCGGCGTGGCAATCTTAAGGGAACTAAACAAAAGACTAGCAAAACTAGCTCTTTTTCATTTTTTTAACAAGAGTTAGTTTCAATTTCTTCATATTTGTTGTTGGTTTTTAGTTTTCTGTGCTTTTGCAGTATTAACTTTATCGTTTAAATATTACTAAATAGTTAAATGAGTTAAATGTAAATAGTTCCATCGGAATGTTCTTCGTTCTACGTCGCATTTTTTGAATTTGTAACGTTTGGCGGAGCCCGCGTGGATTCAAATTCTGGCAACATATTTTGTCCGCAGTCTTTGACAACTCTTGGATGCAATTTTTGTTGTTGTGAAAAACATCTGTTTTGCAGCCTATTTTTAGAATTTAAAAACGAATTGCAGCAAAGATATTGTAATTCGCAAGTTTTCACAGAAGTTTCTTAAGGTAAGAGCTAATTTTTATTGGAATAAAACGAAGGTAAAACATGGAATACCAACCGCATCTTTCGCTAAAATGTTACAAAATTGTAAAATTATTTGATTTGCTTTTAATAGAAATTTGTTGCATATTTTTAGCAATTACATAACATATCAAAAAGACCATGGCGCTGCCCGAGGGATTGTCTAACAAAATGAAGGTCTTCCAGGTGAGACATCCACTCTTATCTCAAGTAAATCATGTTCAAAAAGTACATCTTCTTTAGGCTGTCAACGATGTGCCAGTTTTCCTAAAAGGTGGCCCAATAGACAAGGCCTTGTTCGGGATTACGGCGGGTCTGTGCGGAATTGGACTTATTAGCATTGTCCACATGGTCTACACAATGGGCTTTGCCAAAAAGAAGGCCTAATCTAAACGCTCACATGCTATGTTTTATGTATTAAAACAAAGGAAACTTAATTTGTAATGATTATTTATTTATTATTGAAAACATGAAAAGTCAACATTTTGAATGCCCGCCAATTGGAAATTTCCCCAAATCTAGCAGAGCAGCATTGTTCTCTGGCAAAGCAGACCTCTGGCAAAACTAAAACAGTGTGACCAAGTCATTAAAATGTGCATGGTCAGCTGTGTTTTGTCAAAAGCGCCAATTTTGAAAGTTCAACTGAAAGCGCAGCAAAGATTTGCAGCTAAATAAAGAAAAGGGAAGGTTGATTTAAATGAATATATGTTTACCAATTGCAGCATCTGTTAAGGCACTCTTTAAGATGGGCCAAGTTCATCCAACATTTTGTCTTATGACAGGGAGTTTACTATGTTTTTATTCAACCCATGTGAGCGTACATGGATCCCAGCGACCGTATTCTCCTCTTTTTTCTTGATAATTTCTTGTTTTAGGAGACTGCGACTCAGTAGCTGCTGCAACTGCATCAGTGCCCCGCTCTTTACCAAGATCTCCAATTTTTTTTATCAATAAATATGTACTACAGGAGCATAATAATAAATAAATATAAAAATAAAAAAAATACCTTCCTCACCAACAAGAAGGAAGCGTTTCCGACCCCATAAAGTATATATATTCTTGATCAGCATAAGTAGCCGAGTCGATATAGCCATGTCTGTCTGTCCGTCCGTCTGTCCGTCCGTCCGTCTATCTGTCAGTCTTCATTTGCGCCTATATCTCATAGACTATAAAAGCTGGAGCAACCAAGTTTTGTATCCAGTCTCCTGTGTGATAACACTACTCCAAATATGTTGCAAAATGTCGACACGCCCTTTTTCGGCCCGCACAAAGGACGAAAGTCTGTGGCGTACACAATTTTGAAGATACGAGAAAAATAAAAACGGAGAATCATAGAGAATGACCATTTGTTTCAGAGTGTTGAATCTGGATCTGATCGGATTATTATTATAGCTACAATAAAAAAAACCATTTCGAAATGTGTGCTTGTGGCGGTCGGTGCGATGAAACTTGTCATTGGGCTCTATGGGACCGCTGTAATTTGTCTCGTCCTCGGCCTCCTCTGAGCTGGCCTTCTCCTTGACCGCTCGACGGTCGCTGTCTGCCTGTGGTGGCCCATCGGCTTTGGCGGTCACATGCAGTGCGGTGTGGCCCATGTGCTGCTGCTGTTGGAGAACGTAACTTTGGAGAGTTCAAAGTTGAAGTTGAAGCTCCACTGCTTCTCCGCATTATTGTTGTGGCCTGTCTCTGCTTCTGCCTCAGCTTCTGCTTCTAGTTCTGCCCTTGTCTCTGCCTCCAGGTCCTGGTGATAATTGTGAGCATCCCCGTCATCTTCTGCGGAGTTCTGGTGCGCTTGGCGGATGCCCAGCACTTTCTCTTGGCTACATCTTGGCTGGAACATATCGAGGAGTCTATGACTTGGGGACTTCTGCTGCATGGGGGTCCATAAAGTCTGCTCCTTCAGCAAGTCCTGGTCATCTACATGCTCGGGGTTGGGAGTCAAATGATGACGGATAGCAAACAGTTTCAAGTAGTTTTGCCACTTGTCTTCGACCCCGATGGCGTTGCTGCATGTCGCCTGCAAGTCCTGTCCGTCCGGCAAGGAGTGAGCGTGGCGGGTGCACACCATCCGCTTGTGGCTCTCCGCCAGGACATTGAAGAGTCTTGGCTCTTGTCGCTGTACGCTTTAAGGAGACCCCTATGTATACCCCGCACAGCATTGCAAAGCCGATTACTGATTTTGATAACAACGGAAATTTTGAACGGAAAATTTGTTGTACTTTTTACAATCATACCTTACAAGATATTGGTGGAAATATGACGTAGTCACTGTCATTTTGTTGTTGTGTTCACCCTTTCTTGGTAATATATAAAGCGGCACAGAATTTGGTGACTCCGTTGTCAAGCAACAAAAAGCACAGGCTGTAACGCCATGTACACCAGCGACAGTTGAATTGTGAGCCGATAGTTTTAGGATAGTTTACCGATAGTTTTAGGATAGGCAAAAAATCCGAGTTCATTTCGGGCCTCCATTACACCCAATTATACATATTTTAAATAGTAATGATGGCTGTGGGCAGACCTTCCACTGTAGGACACACGATTTAATGCTAATGCTAATACTGGAAGAAGTACAAACACTTTTTGATCTTTATTGAATATTTTCTTTATTTTCTGGATCTTTTGATACTTTCATTTTTGCATCATATTTCTGCTTTGACAGTCTTTCTGAATTTTAAAAGCATGGCGAATGCTGGTAGACAAGCCTGCTAATGAAAAACAAACACTTTTATTGTAAACTTTACTGTATATTACTTATTAATATTTGTAAACACTTACCTGATACGATTTTCCGTTAATTCACTTAAAATTCGCTTAATCCAACGTTGGCTAGACGCGCTCAGCAACGTCGCGATTCCCAAGGCTTATGAAGATCTGTAAGCTAAACTTAAATCTGTCTTAGATTCAATTGAAAATGTTGCAATGACAACCGATGGGTGGACGTCCAGAGCAAATGAGGGCTATTTAACCGTGACTTGCCATTACATTAATTCCGAATTCGAGTTTAAATCGACATCGTAGACTCAATTCGGGTGGTCCTAACAGAATGGGGTCTAGTGGAAAAGTGGTTTCCATTGTGATTGACAATGGAAAGGGCGTGCGAGCTGCTCGAAATGAAGCAATTCCCCTGTTTTTCTCACACAGTCAACTTACTCGTTCAAGATGTACTAGAATTGGATCTTCTTCAACCCATATTGGCAAAATCTAAAGCAATCGTCAAGTTTATGAAACGCAGTTCTACTGCAATGGAATAATTCAGAGAGGCACAGGATGTTGAACAACCGTTAAGATTGATTCGGGAAGTGTCAACTCATTGGAACACACTAGTAGATACCAACGACATATAATCAATCACCTATCTTGCTCAGTTTGCCTGAGGCTCCCGTACCATTTTCCATAGAGGTTCAATTTCCTCTCAATTTCCTTCTCAAGAAATTGAGTTTATTCCCATACTTTTAAGTATCTGCATTGGGTCAAATTTCCCACCACCTGTAAGACATTCTTTGCGACCGTCATAAAATATTTAGTACCTGACGCATATGCTGTTAAATTTGTAATAATTGTTTAGTCATAAATCAATATATATAGATATTCTACCTAAGACCCTAAGAAAGCAATTGTTACCCACCAAAACTGTATATAAACCCTGCATATTTTACAATAAAATCAGTACGAAAGAAAACTCTGACTTATTCACAACTCCGAAGCCCAATTTGTTTCAAGTTCCGATTGCGGCGACACTTTGTTACTAGTACATGAACTGGTGGTATACACATTCTCATTTTCAGCATACGATTGTCAAATTGACGATCACAAGAATCAAGTAAATCTACATCAACCGATTCGTTTGATTCGTTCATTTGGTGCCAAAGGGAAAAAGAGACTATCCACTAGGAGCTGCTGCACTAAAAAACTATTTTTACGTTGACGATTGTCTAACAGGCGCAGACTCCATACCAGAGGCCCTCCAGAGACAGCAGGAATTGAACCAACTGTTCAGGGTTCAAACTAAGAAAATGGTGCACAAATAATTGTCATGTACTACAAGGAATCCCTAAAGAGGCCTATGAGGACTGCAGTATTAAAACCCTTGAGATTACGTGGATGCCTAAATCCGACAAATTTTGCGGTAAAACAGAAATTGCCATAAAAAATACAATAACCAGGAAGATGTAGTCTCTGAAATCTTTCGATTATCTTTGGATTATTTTCTCTAGTGGTGATGAAGGCAAAAATCTTCATGCAGCATCTGACAAAGGAAGGATATGAATACCAAGAAGCTCTTCCGAACCATCTTCAGGAGGAGTGGAAAAGGTATAGGGAGGAGCTTAAGGTCTTAAACACCACACAAGTGCCACGTCACAAGTTCCAAGGACAGATTCCAGTATCGTCAGAGCTACATACATACCTTTGTCGATGCATCGGAGCAAGCATTTGGAGCTGCAGTATATGTCCGAGCACTATATAAAGACAAACGAGTGTCTATTTAATTATGGTGTGCAAAATCACACTTGGCTCCCATCAACTCAGTAACATTACCCCGTCTGGAATTCAAAGCGGCTGTATTGGGTGCTCAATTGACGGCTAAAGTCAAGGAAGATTTATTCATGGAAGATCCGAACACATTCATTAATTGCACAACATCCATCCGAGACAAATTCGTGGCTACAAGAATAGCTACAATACAAGAACTAACAATAGAAAAGCAGTGGAGACATGTTTCGTCGGAAAACAACAACAGATGCAACAGATGTGCTGTCTAGAGGAATGACAGCAACCAAGTTCGCGAAAAATAGCATGTGGTTTTATGGCCCACTGTTTTTACATGGACCACCATCGACATGGTCACTACCATTTGTGGCTAGAAAAGAGGAAGCAATGAGGGCAAACCCAAAAAAGATTGGCCAGTCAACAATTATGACTGTCACACAAGAGGAGGACATCATTTACAAAATTAAGCACAATATCTCATACAAAAAGCTACAGAGAATCATAGCCTACATAATGCGCTTCCGACGAAAGAGCCACACTGTCCAATTTGATGAGCTGAAGGGAGCTCAGAAAATTGTCATTCGTAATGTGCAACGAAATGACTTCAAAGAAGACATAAGGCCCATTGCGAGACACAAGGAAACCCAAAAAGGAAGTTCGATAAACTCACTAACACCATTCCTAGATCAAGATGGAATTTTGAGAGTTGGAGGGCGATTAGCAGCCGCAAATATCGCATTTGATGCCAAACACCCAATGCTGTTACCTTACAACGATCCAATTGTCAAGATGATACTTGGCAAAATACATAAGGATAAGATGCATTGTGGTCCCCACGCTTTGTTAACAGCATCACGGCAGCAGTTCTGGATCCTAAAAGGAAAAAACATAGCAAGGAGCATCGTGCAGAACTGTGTAAGGTGCACTAAAGCGAGGCCAAAATTACATGAACAAATCATGGAAAATCTGCCACCTCTTCGTGTCACACAAGCAAGGTTTTTCTTAAGTTCTGGTGTCGATTATTGTGGACCATTCAAAATCTACTATAAAATTCGAGGCAAGAAACCGAATACAGCGTACATTGCGATATTTTGTTGTTTCGCGACTAAAGCGGTACATCAGTTAGTCAGTGACCTCACCACAGAAGCATTTCGCGTCGAGGAAAATGTCAAATGCTCCACTGCGATAATGCGACGAATTTCGTAGGAGCCAGAAACAAGCTTCAAGAATTGGAAGACGTAATATTTTCGGAAAAAGCAAAAATGCAAATTTCACAGGAGTGCAGCAACAAAGGGGAACAATTTAAATTTATACCTCCTCGGGCGGACTATTGGAGGCTGCAGTAAAGTCTACCAAACATTTGTTATTAAAGAATGTTACGACGGCAAACTTGACATAAGAGGAACTAGAAACGGTCATAATCGAAATAGAGGCGATTTTGAACTCTCGACCGTTAACACCGATATCGGATAACCCGAATGATATAACGGCCTTAACACCAGGACACTTCCTGATAGGATAACCGTTAAGTGCACAAGCTGACAGTGAGCCATCGCAGCAACCGAAGACGCTCGGCCAACGATGGCAAGCTGTTTCTAAGTTGAAGCATTCCTTCTGGACACAATGGTCTAAGGAATATTTGCAACAATTACAGCAGCGTCAAAAACAGAGGAAATCTTCGGCGAATATTAAAGAAGGTTCATTAGTAATACTAAAGAAAGACAACACACCAGTATTACAATGGCCATTAGGAAGAATCGTTCGAGTATTCCATGGCAAGGATAATTTCGTACGAGTGGTTGAAGTCAAAACGGCCAAGGGAACCTTTAAGCGGGAAATTCAACATGTAGCTCCATTGTTCAACGAAGACGAACCCACACATAAACAACCAATAGATGATCCTACAGAAGATGCAGAATCATCAGAAGACAGCCTAATAAGTTGTCATTGTCAATGGCACTGCAAGCTGAAAATATGCTACTTATAAGGACAAGGAGGCAAAGAGCACCGTTGGACATTGTTGGAAATATCGCAATCAGTCTCTTTGGCGTATTGGACTCAACATATGCCCGAGAAATGTCGGATACCATAGCAAAGGTTAAAGACAATGAGGATCATTTATTGGTCCATTGCTTAAAAATCAAACATCATCAACGATCAGTGTCATTAAAAGGGATGAAATTTCGAATTCCAAGCGACTCCATCGCATTGAAGAGTTCATCACCGAGTCAAAAGGAAGGGCTGATCATTTCATCGCATTCCAATGGTACATAACATTGTCGACTCAGTTAACATTATTATCCGCCAATCTGCAACGAATGCAAGCCGAAATCATCAACGTCTTGACAGAAATCCGACACAAAAAGATAAGCCCTATGCTAATTTCCCCCCGACCTCTCAAGGAAGAACTGGAATAGATACGGGATCATTTAAAACCAGGACAAACACTGCCAGTAACTCCCGACAATTTGTTAATGGTCTAGCAGATGATGAAAGCTGAAGGCACGATAATAGAGGATCATGCTATCATCAAAGTTACATTCCCATCAGTCTCAGCAAATGAGCTGGAAATATACAAATTAACACCCATCCCGCAGCCAACAGAAAATGGAATAAGCATGTTTGAAGTCAAGCACCATACATGGCAATCAACAGTCACCGAGACGAATTTATTGAACTGTCAGAGACTGAGTTAAGAAACTGCCATCAAAGAGCAAACGATGACTCTGTATGTTATAATAAACAAACAAAAAGTTCTCAGCTGAGACAAGTTGTGAACTACAAATGTTTCACAACAAAACAGACGCATCATGCAACCTAGTCAAAACAAAAAAATCATTTATTTGGTTGAGTATGCATAACAAAAATCGATGGATTTTTGCCACAAAGTCATCGCTAAAGCTATCAGCGGTATGTACAGATGGCATTTCGGATATTACACTGCAACATTCAGGAATATTTACCGCAAAACCAGGATGCATTATTCGGAATTCACTAATAACCGTAACAAGTCAGAGCACCCTGGAAAACACGTTGCATTCATCATACGCTCGCTTTGGAGAAAGTGACCTCAATGAAACAGTAACTGAACATACTACAACTACAATTGCAACGAATGATGAACGACTAAACTACAAGGAGCTGTATCAAATGGAAACGAAGCTGTTACCACCTAATAGTTTCAAGTTACCCCACAATCTGGAAAACATCAATCACCATCATGTTGCAATATACATTGCACTGATCTTTATAATGATTATTGTAATAATTAATCTGGTAAAAAGGTGGCACAAGCCCAAACCCACATCGCAGCAAAGCCATACACACAGCGCACTGGCAAACGGAGACACTTCACCAAGGCACCCGTTCACAATCGATATTGATGATGGTTGAACCTACTATGTTCAACGGCCGGGGGGATGTACGATTTCAAGTAAAGTACAAAATCGTATGGTTAGACCTAATTAAATAACTAGCCATAAATGGTTAAGAATTTCCATCCGTTGACCTTAATAAACATGTAAGATGCACCGCTGACCCATATGTTGGTAAATATGATCTGCATTGGGTCTAATGTCATACCATCTGTAAGACATTCTTTGCGACCGTCATAAAATATTTAGTACCTGACCCATATGCTGTTAAATTTGTAATAATTGTTTAGTCATAAATCAATATGTATATATATTCTACCTAAGACCCTAAGAAAGCAATTGTTACCCACCAAAACTGTATATAAACCCTGCATATTTTACAGTAAAATCAGTACGAAAGAAAACTCTGACTTATTCACATCTCCGAAGCACAATTTGTTTCAAGTACCGATTGCGGCGACACTTTGTTACCAGTAAATGAACTGGTGGCATACACATACACATATTCCTAATCTACTGGTAGCTGTTTCGCAGTATTGTTTACTATTTGCTATTGGTTGCAAAAAGGAGTTAGTGTGTCAAACGTTCCAGCCATGAGTGAAACGCCGGAGACCAGTAAAAAGCGTCAAAGCACGTGCATCCAAGTGGCGACGAATGTGACCGAAGAGAAACACCATGTCACCCGTGAGATGCGCGGAAAGAATCTGGGACTGTGCCGCGGCTTTCGTGGATGCACCGTGTGGCTGACGGGTCTCAGTGGTGCTGGCAAGACCTCGATTGCCTTTGAGCTGGAGGCGTACTTGGTGTCGCGGGGCATACCCGCCTACGGCCTGGACGGGGACAACATACGCAGCGGACTGAACAAGAACCTTGGCTTCACGCCCGCCGATCGCGAGGAAAACATCCGGCGGGTGGGCGAGGTGGCCAAGTTGTTTGCCGACAGTGGCGTGGTCTCCATTTGCAGCTTTGTGTCGCCGTTCGCAGACCACAGGGAAATGGCGCGCAAGATACACAAGGATGCGGGCCTAAAGTTCTACGAAATCTTCGTGGACACACCGCTGGACGTGTGCGAGACGCGCGACGTAAAGGGGTTGTACAAGAAGGCACGCGAGGGCGTGATCAAGGGCTTCACGGGCATCACGCAGGAGTACGAGCGGCCCCACAAGCCGGAACTGGTGGTTAGCACCCACGAGTGCACAGTGCAGGAGTCCACGCAGAAGCTGGTGACGCTGCTCGAGCAGGAGGGCATCATTCCGCGCTCGTTGCGTGACGTGGATCTGCTGCCGGAGCTGTACCCCAGCGATTCCTTTGCCAGCGACGCTCTACGCCACGAGGCGGAGTCACTGCAGGCGCTGCCAATCAGCACCGTGGAGTTGCAATGGGTGCAGGTATTGTCCGAGGGATGGGCCTATCCCCTGCGTGGATTTATGCGGGAGGACGAGTACCTGCAGACACTGCACTTCAACACACTCCAGAGTGGAATGGACGGATCATACCGCGAGAACCACTCGGTGCCCATAGTGCTCAGCGCTACGGCAGCGGAGAAAGAGCGCCTGGACGGTGTGTCCGCACTGACGCTGACGCATGAAGGAAAGGCAGTGGCCATTATACGCCGTCCAGAGTTCTATTACCAACGGAAGGAGGAGCGCCTGGCCCGCCAGTTCGGCACGAGCAATCCCAACCATCCGTACAGCAAGCAGGTGCTCGAGTCCGGCGAGTATCTTGTGGGCGGCGATCTGGCTGTAATCGAACGCATCCGCTGGGACGATGGACTCGACCAGTACCGCCTGACGCCCAATGAGCTGCGCCGCAAGTTCAAGGAGCTCAACGCAGATGCGATTTTCGCATTCCAGCTGCGGAATCCCATTCACAACGGTCACGCCCTGCTCATGCAGGACACCAAGAGGCAGCTGCTCGAGCGGGGCTTTAAGCAGCCAGTCCTTCTGCTGCATCCGTTGGGCGGCTGGACCAAGGACGATGATGTGCCACTGGACGTACGCATGCGGCAGCACCAGGCCGTCCTCGATGCCGGCGTCCTGCGGCGCGAAGACACTGTGCTGGCGATCTTTCCGTCGCCAATGATGTACGCCGGCCCCACGGAGGTACAGTGGCATGCCAAGGCTCGCATGAATGCTGGCGCGAACTTCTACATTGTGGGCCGCGATCCGGCCGGCATGCCACACCCGGATAAGGGGACCTATCCCGACGGTAATCTGTACGATGCCACCCATGGAGCGCGAGTATTGAAGATGGCACAGGGTCTGGACAGCATGGAGATTCTGCCGTTCCGAGTGGCCGCCTACGACAATAGTGCCAGCCGGATGGCTTTCTTCGAGCCACAGCGCAAGGACGAGTTCGAGTTTATATCGGGGACCAAGATGCGCACACTGGCCAAGACCGGTGCCAGTCCGCCCGTTGGCTTCATGGAGCCTGAGGCCTGGAAAATTCTGGCCAACTATTATCAGAACCTGCCACAGGCGTAACCCGCGGCATTTCCCAATGTGCAATTTTCCCTAGCTTTATTCCTATTATATACCTATTCATACACGTACTGCACACTGCACAGTGGATCCGCTTGTATGGAGCAGCGGCCAAAAATGCTTTGGGTAGGAATATCGTAATGAAATTTTCATGCAAATTTTTTTAAATTATTTTCAATATATGATAAAATTTTTAGCCAGGTCGGATAACTATATCATATAGCCCCCATAGGAAGGATCGGATGAAAAATATTATTTTTTGTCCAATCTCTGCCAAATTCACACAGTATGCATATAATGCCATTTTCGATGACGAAACCATTAAGATCGGACTACTATATCATATATCATTGGTCATGTCTCCCTACGAGCTGATCTACGATCTACTGTACATAGCGTCAATTAAAATGTAAGCCCCCTTCTAAAATTCATTTTATTTTATAATACAAGAAAATAAGGAAATACATTTTAGAACTAATTATTAATTTTTTGAATTAAACGAGGGGAACGTTTTGAGCCGCGGCAAAGGCCGCGGCTCTACTTTATACCCGGTACTCAGTACATACATACATATGTACATATAAGTATGAGCTTACGATTTATACAATTTATTATATGTTCGGAAAAGGAACGAATTAAATTTTGGGCAAAAAATAATATTTCAAAAATTGAAGTCAAATCATTTTTGGAATATTATACATGTTTCCAATTTTGTTTACATATGCTCTTTACATCTGCTTCTACATTTGTACATGACATGTATAACTACATATTCAAGATGTACAAGTGTTTGCGAGAGAGAGAGAGAGAGGGAATGAGTCAGCGCTTGGTAGGCGTTGCGTAGGCACTGAAATTTAATTTGTTTCTTCTGGCCATAATATTGATCCGATCTGATCCAGATTCGGTAATCTGGTAGATATGGTAATTTTTCATGATTCTACGTTTTTGGTTTTCAGTTATCTTAAAAATTGTGGATTCCACAGATTTTCGTCTTTTGTGGGGGCGGAAATGGGCGTGGCAAAATTTTAAAACAAACTTGTGCTGGTTCGGTATCACAGGAGCTTGGATAGAAAGTTTGGTTGCTCTAGCTCTTATAGTCTCTGAGAACTAGGCGTCAAAAAATACGAATGGGCAAAGCAGATGGGGCCGCGTGTAAGAGAGAGCGAGAGGGAATGATGACTTACGAAATGGTTTTCATCATTGTAGCTATAATAATGATTCGATCTGATCCAGATTCAACACTCTGATAGAAATGGTCATCATCTATGATTCTGCGTATTTAGTTTTCGTGTATCTTTAAAATTGTGTACGCCACAGACTTTCGTCCTTTGTGGGGCCGGAAGGGGGCGGGGCGAAATTTTGAAATATACTTTGAGTAGTGTGATAACACAGAAGACTGAATACAAAACTTGGTTACTCTAACTTTAATAGTCTATGAGATATAGGCGCTAATGAAGACGGACGGACGGACGGACGGACGGACGGACGGACGGACGGACAGACAGACATGGCTATATCGACTCGGCTATTGATGCTGATCAAGAATATATATACTTTATGGGGTCGGAAACGCTTCCTTCTGTGCGTTACACACAACCGTTATCCCCACAAATCTAATATACCCCTATACTCTTCGAGTACCGGGTATAAAAATAACACCAAACAAATACAGAGGCTCTACTGGGCAAGTTTGACCTTGAAATAATAAGAAGATGCGTTAGATTATTGAATATTTCACACACATCTGCAAGTTTCTGCAGCTGACTTAAACACTTGTATTAAGTCAAAACTTAGATTAATACAATGAATATAATATCTATGGGGGAATCAGGGGGAACACAACTAAAACCTTAAGTAAACATAAAAGTCATGCACAAAAAAACCACAAAAACAAGGTTACACAAAACATTAATTTTAAAGGAGAAATGCACAACATAGTTTTTAATTATTTACAAAATTAAATAAAAACCTTTAACTTCAAAATCCATTGATAAATTATATCATTTTGATCACAACAAGAATATGCAAACCACTTGAAACAGACTTTCGCTTCGAATTTTTTTTGCAATTGCTCAGCTTTGCGTTACAGCTGAACACATGTTCATGCTTTTCGTTCTATTTTTAGAAATAAAATTTGGTAAATTGTTCTTCCAAATATGAAGATAATCTTCTTTCTTCATTATTCTATCCATTTTAAGCAATGGGGCAACGTTCCACCAAGTGAGGGAGCCACACCATAATACTGCCTCCCCATGCTTTATTGTTTCATTGACCTGATGCTTTTTCAGCTTTTCGTTTGGGCGGTGACAGTAATACTCCTTGCATTCAGACTGAAAACTGTTTATTTTGGTCTCATCTGACCAAATTACCTTCGTCCAATCTTCCATGATCCAGTTCTTGAGCTCCTTGCCAAATTTAAGACGTATAGAGACGTTTTTCTCGGACAGGTCAGGATTTTGCTGATTAACTGCCACTCTCTGGCCGATCCTGTGCAGAGCTCTTCGTGCCGTCCACTCGCTTACGTGTTTCTTTATAGCCGCTGTAGCTTGTTTAGGTGTTTTCTTCGTGGTGGCTATTACATGCTCCATAGCACGAGCATCCCTGGCTGTAAGCAGACGTGGTCGTGATTTTGACGTTACAGATACGACAAAATTGCGTATTTTTCGAGCTTGTAGAATAGTTCTGTGACAAATTCCAAGATTTGGGATTTCCCGTACTGATTTCTTATTTTCCGTCGTTTCCAATATTTAGTTTTCCTCATTTCTAGAGATTTTACTCATTTTGAGTTAAATATGTGGTTTGATGAAAAATTCGCGGATATTATAATAAAGAGCAATCAATTTGTAAGAAAGCTTCAAAATAAGTCTTCCAAAAATAAAAAAAACAAAACGTGCAAAATTTGACACATTGACTTTTTTTGAAAAAACTAAAAACTCTAACTGAACCCGATCTCTTTTAATTTAAATTATTGTTTTATTTCGTTTCATATAAAAATCACAAGGATTGAGTCATTTTTGAAGATTTTACAGGCGTTTAAACTGAAAAGTGATGAACATGTATCCATGCATGTTCGCCACTGTACATACATATATAGAATATGTATATTCCTATTTGATCACCTTAAATCACTTACTTGCTACTACACTCTTTCCTGAATCCAAGCCCAGAGTCTCCCCTGTGTCGTATCAATGTTGTTCCTGTCCTGCTCTTAAAATGTTCGTATCGTACAATCGTATTTTTTTTCTACGCTTAAGATTTCAGATTCTTTGTTTAATATGTAATGTTTCGTTTGGAAGAGATGCCCAGACCGCCCGAAAGTAGGCACCAGCACCTTCTTGTCAAGCGTAGGACAGTTCGACGGCGAATTCGGGAGGGCTAGCTTTAAGCTTTTGGTTGCTTAATAAATTATAGGTAAAAATTGGTGTCGCCGCCTCTCGCTCAAGCTTAGGCGAGGGCAATGACCGAGTAAGGCCGTAAAGACGGGATCTGTGGTAGTGCCGAAATTAAGGGTACAACCAAGGGAAAAGGGTTGACCCCGAATATGCAGAAGGCGCCCCGAGCGGCGATCAAGGGGTACTAACCAGCGAACATCTGTTAGGGGGCAAATGTCAGTGGGTGAGGGAGAGAAATTTGGCACCCAGGCAATAGTTTCCGGTCAGGGTCTCGATCTTTTCTCCTGACGACCAGCAAGCCAACAAGACGTGTGGCTCCGAAACAGTCAACTCAAATCGGTAGTGACCCCCATCCACCCCGTAGTGACGGATTCCAGGCCAAAGCGGGCTGGTAAGGCTTAGAGCCAGATCGGTGCCTTCGAAGAAAGACAGAGCATTGTGCAAAGTGCCGTTTTTGAAATCCAGTAATTTCTTTTTTTTTTTGTGTTCTGTCTATTTTCCTCAGGAACGGCACCTAGTGCCAAATTGAAAAAGGAGAAAAGAGCAAAGAGCGTGGGAAAAAGCTGCGCTCTCACCAAAGCCCCCGCACCCCGCTTCAAAGCTCGACATTAAAAAAAAAAAAACTGCGGCTGGCATCGGCGCAGCTGTTCCGTCGGAAAGCTAATCACTAAGCTCGCCCAGATGATCCACCAGAAAGGGCATGGCTAGACCCCAACAGTGAAGATAATTAATTGTGAAAAGTTGAAGGGTCCACTAATATAGGCATGAACCCCGGATAAAAATTCAAATACAAACGAGAAGGAACGTTGTGAGCCGCGGCAAATGCCGCGGTACTCAGTCAGTATATACATACATACATTTATGAGCCTACGATTTATGAAATTTATTATATGTTCTCAAAAGGGACGAAAATAATATTTAAATTAAAAAAATTAATTTTTTGGTATTTTTCTACATGTTTCCATTTTTGTTTACATATGCTTTGTATATCTGCGCCTACATTTCTACATGACATGTATAACTACATATTTGAGACGTACAAGTGTTCAGGACAGAGAGAGAGAGGGCGTGAATCAGCGCTTGGCAGGCGTTGCGTAGCCACTGAAATTTAATTTGTTTCTTCTGGCCATAATATTGATCCGATCTGATCCAGATTCGGTAATCTGGTAGATATGGTAATTTTTCGGGATTCTGCGTTTTTGGTTTTCATTTATCTTCAAAATTGTGGATTTCACAGATTTTCGTCTTTTGTGGGGGCGGAAGGGGGCGTGGCAAAATTTTAAAACAAACTTGTGCTGGTTCGGTATCACAGGAGCTTGGATAGAAAGTTTGGTTGCTCTAGCTCTTATAGTCTCTGAGAACTATGCGCTCATTTATACGAATGGGCAAGGCAGATGGGGTCGCGTGTGAGAGAGAGCGAGAGGGAATGATGACTTTCGAAATGGTTTTCTTCATTGTAGCTATAATAATGATCCGATCTGATCCAGATTCAACACTCTGATAGAAATGGGCATTCTCTATGACACTGCGCTTTTAGTTTTCTTGTATATTCAACATTGTGTACGCCACAGACTTTCGTCTTTTGTGTGGGCGGAATGGGGCGGGGCGAAATTTTGAAATACATTTGGAGTAGTGTGATCACACAGGAGACTGGATACAAAACTTGGTTGCTCTAGCTTTAATAGTTTCTGAGATATAGGCGCAAATGAAGACGGACGGACAGACGGACGGACGGACAGACGGACGGACAGACAGACATGGCTATATCGACTCGGCTATTGATGCTGATCATGAATATATATACTTTATGGGGTCGGAAACGCTTCCTTCTGTGCGTTACACACAACCGTTATCCCCACAAATCTAATATACCCCTATACTCTTCGAGTACCGGGTATAAAAATCTTTTGCTCGCTCTCATCTCGCTCCCAGTTTTAGGCTACCTCTCCACAGAGCGGAGCATATCGCTTTATTTTTTTGCTCTTGCTATAGCCGTAGTAAATGACGCGAATAAGCTATACTGACGCAAATACTTTTTTTTCTACTATGGCTCTGCTAAGGCTCTGTTCAAAACGAGAGCATAGTAATATTTTCATTACTACGAAGTAGAAAATGCGAACGCTAGTTTAAAAAAAAAACAACAAACTGAGAAGTAACCAGAATGAAGAACACCCCTCCCCCTTATCTTCCAAAACGCAGAAAAAAATCAAATTATTCTTTGAAATTAAAGAAAACAGACTTCATATATTTCATATATTTGTTTCAATCCATGAATCAAAAAATGTTGTTAATCATCGTTTAATTTTACATATGTATGTAATAGGTAATTTATAAGTCAACAACAAAATACTTCATATTTAAGAGATCATACGGCATATGTTGAGAATTATCAAACGCTTTCAAAGATTGCATATTAATTTCACATTTTAATTATAGTGTGTGCTCTGGTAACAAAAAAATAGGAACTTTTTTCTTATTTATAGTTTTTAAGTAATAGTTAGTATGTGTGTCCATATGAATGAATACATAATATAACGAAAATGAGATAAGCATCAGTTATTACGCCATATCGACTATATATTGAAGTCGGTTAGGTAAGGTTCTTACCAAGTTTTTTGCTGTTTCGGGCGTTATTCTTTCCCATTCCTCAGAGAGTGCTTTTTTTAAGTCATTTTCACTCTTTATTGAATGGAAAATCATGTTTTGTTCTAAAATTTCCCATAAATTGTCAACTATATTAATGTCCAAGTCATAAGACGGTGGTTTCATAATGTGTGGACAATTCCAAATACTCCACTGTTGAATAGCTTTTTCATGATCGAGATTATTATTTTGGTAGTAGTGAAAGTTCCTGATTCCATATTTCTGGGCATATTGGACAACATTTTCTTTAAGTATCGAAAGATACTTATTTTTGGTAATTCTTCGCTTAACAAACACCAAGTTTCCTACCCCAGCCCCGGAAATGCAGCCCCAAGCGACAATTGTTCCACCTTTGTATTTCGAGATCATCTCATGGTGTTCCTTAAATGCAACTTTTGAATACATCGGACTGAACTCAGCTACGCCTGTAAATATTACAGAGTCCCAAAAGACAGAGTTTTTCGACAAATACTGTTTAGCAAACGAAAGCCGGTCCGGTATATTTTCTATGGTTAAAAAGCTCTTGTCAATATTGATCGTTTCCTCGTTGGAAATCGATACATTATTATTAGTTTCATCAAAGACTTTTTGCGCTCGGAGCACTCGACGTATTGTTTGCAAATTGCACGTTTTTTTAAACGTTTTTTCCACATATTTCAGTAGACTGGGAATTGTTGGGCGCTCGTGAAAATTTTATTTGGTGGCTTCCTGGACTTATTGTGCACCCGATTCTCTCGGACGAAACGCGTAATAATTGATTGCACTGACGATCTTGCCATATTAACCATATTTCCAATTTTTCCAAATGAGTGACCATTTTTAAAATGCGTAATGACCAAACTGCGCTGTAGAGGTGGAAAAACATCGATGTTTGGAGACATCGATGTTTTCGATGTTTTTAGAGAACGGTGCCCCGTTCGAAAGGATCGCCATCGACATACTGGCCCTTTGCCGACCACCGCCCGGGGCAATCGCTACATAGCTGTCGTAATGTGCTACTTTACAAAGTGGCCAGAATGCTTGGCACTACCGGACCAAACGGCAAAAACTGTGGCACGCGCCTTAACGGAAGAGGTGTTTTGCCGATATGGAGTGCCCTTCGTCCTGCAGTCGGACCAAGGACGGAACTTTGAGTCGGAAGTTTTCCGAGCCTGCCTACGACTGATGGATGTCGAGAAACACGGACCACCCCACTTCACCCTCAATCTGACGGAATGGTCGAACGTTTCAACCTCACGCTGCTCGGCTACCTGGCTAAATTCGTAGCCGGCGATCAACGGAATTGGGACGAGCGCCTGCCGTGGGCATTGTGGGCCTATCGAGCCGCCCCTCATGAGGCCACCGGACTCTCTCCAGCGAAATTAACCTTCCGCTTGCCTTGTGAGCTGCTGTATGGCCAGCCAACGCCCGTCGTGGAAACCTATCCGGCCTTCGTGGATAAGCTAAAATCTCACCTGCAAGATACGCATCGTACTGCGTGGGAGCACCTGAAGGCCGCAGCAGAACAGCAAAAGATCCGATATGATCTTCGCTCCCATGTCGTACAATTCGAATCAGGCGATCTCGTATGGCTATACACTCCTGTCAGAAAAGTAGGACGATGCCCAAAACTCCAATCGGACTGGATAGGACCGGCCACGGTGATTCGCAGTCATTCCGACCTAGTCTACGAAATACGTCTTCCCGGAAAACGCACCACCAAGACGATACACGTCAACCGCCTCGCTGCCTACAAAGGACCAGTCTCCGAATAAGTCGGCCAGAAGACTCGACTCTAAGAGGGGGGCAATGTAACGAAAATTCGAAGTTGGCGCCCTTAGAGCCCTGGACCAGGCTTATCGATAGTTTGAGTCCACCTCGATCGGCTGGACTTTGGACAGTGGGAAGAAAGAAAACGAAGAGAGAGAGAAGCAGGAAGAGGAGAGGAGATGGAATTAAGAAAAAGAGGTTGTAACAACGTTCCTAAGAAGGTTAAGTCTCGGAATAAACTGGAGATAACGAAAGAAAAGTGTTAAGTGTGTTTTTATCACGACGGTGTCACGGCTGCTACCTCCCCTTAGCTGCCGCCTTACAAAATTTGTCCCAATCCCAACCTGGAAAGGAAATCCGCTCGGCCCGCCGGTAGCAAAAATCTTGTTACCATATGTTAAAGTGGGAGGCGTCGTAAGAAGAATTTTCAGAGGCCAACAGGTGTTGATCCCATCGCCAAATATCTCGGCGATATACAACAGGCAATAATCAACTGGCAAACGCCTAGCCGCGAAGACCATTCTTTCAAAGATGTTTCAAGCGCATTCTGTGGAATGGCGTGCAAATATGTTCCTATAAGTGTAGGCATTTCCAGAGCTACAAGAAAAAAGGGAGAAACTCCCAGAGCAGTGGAATGGCGGTGAGGGAAAAGGTCGGATTAATATCCAATAGATGTTAATGGGTAAAAAAGTACTGGAAAGCACTCGAGCACCAAAGATCGCGATTCGGGTACCGCCCGTGTCAAGTACAGCCAAAATTCTCAGCATAGTCCCAAGATCTGCCCAAGCTGTATTCGATAGATGCTTTTGAATACATAAACTGTTAAGACAATTAATTGAAGGGTTGCTTCAAAGATCAGAACATACCTTATTGTTTATATTTTGTATGAGATACATAGATGTATAGACCTTTTCGGTCTATCAGTTGAAGAGCTATTATAACGGTACAATAAAAATACAAAATATAGTAAGCTGAACAATCAACGGGTCGTTCTCCACACCCACTTCGGGCATGGGCTCGTGCAGCATGCTAGTTGGAAAAAATTAGTAAGTAAAAAAAAAATGACTTAAGAAATAAAACAAAAAACCTCAAATTTACTTTGTTTGAAAATTTTATTATCGTCGGGAAAAAATGAAAAGATTGAGAAGACCCCGGTTTGCAACAAAAGAAGAGCAGGAAGACGAGCAGCCGTCTCCCCAAAAGCTCCGCTGCATCCGCAACCGCTAGAACGCAGAGGAGGCTGATGGGGCTATTGGGACATTTGGAAAGGGGATTCAGTCAGATTCGATCTTTCTCCAACTTCAGTCAAGCCGAAACGTTCAAAAAGAAGCCACTGTTGTGCACTCCCGTGGTAATTCCTTTTAGTAAGGAATTGGGATTGCTGGCGGACCGCCCACATGCCTGCCGAATAACATTGATTCGCTGAGTGCCAGCGAGTCGTTCGTCTTCATGCACGGCCTGAGCATCATGGCCCCCATACTCCTCTGCTTATCGATGATCTATATTTTGATATATATTTTGATCTATTTTTGACGTCTACGATGAAGATCATATTTCGATTCGTAAACACACTTCCAGCAGCAGCAAGGATCGCAATTCGGTACCGCCCGTGTCAAGTACAGCCAGTTCAGAGATGTTTCAAGCGCATTCTGTGGAATGCGTCCTCGCCAAATAAAAAACAACAAAAATCACGGCCCCTCGCGAAATTCTTCGTTAGAGTTTCGCATTCTTGGAATGGCGTGCAAATATGTTCCTATATTCATTCCAGAGCTACAAGAAAAAGGGAGAAACTCCCAGAGCAGTGGAATGGCGGTGAGGGAAAAGGTCGGATTAATATTCAATAGATGTTAATGGGTAAAAAAGTAAGCCGACGCTCTGAGAGCGAGCTTTTGTTTCGTTTCACGGCGAGCGAGCGAATTGGCTGAGGGCGAATTCGTCGCAATATATTCGCCTTAGATTTCACTCTCAGTTGCCTTACGTCATTTTTATTTCACTCTCACTTACGTATTTCGCGGCAGTGCGGCAGCGTCGTCATTTTCGAACATGAGTTCAAAGCGGCGCAGTCGCGTCGTCTGAATTCTGTTTTGCAAGCGTGTGGGAAAGAGAGAGAGAGAGATATCGGCTGTCGCTTCTACTTCGGAGTATAAAAAAATACATCAGACGACAGCGCAGCCGCCACCTAAGTCGACGTCGGCTGTTTTCTTTCTCGTTCTCTCACATTTTGCTACGTAGCAGCAAAGGGTGGGTTTTCATACATATGAATATGTGTGCATACAAATGCAAGTGCGAGAGGTATGTACATATGTATACAAATATCGGCGGTTGCCAAGTGTGTTTTATTCCTTTCTTATTTCTCCATTTTGGCATTTTGCCACAAAAATTTTTCTTGGAATCGCGACGCTAACGGGAATTGTTTGCGTAATTTTTACTGGCAGTAAAACTTTGTCATTTCTTTCAAATTGGTTTTGTGTAGGTTTTAGAATTTTTGGCATTTGAAAAATGTTTAAGTTTTTTGACTGCAACTGCAGCTTTTTTGACGTCACGAAAAGTCACGCCAATTAAAATTTATATGTTTTCCGCCTTGTTCATGTATGTACATACATATGTATGTATTTTAGTCTGTTTGTTTGTATTGGTTGTATACGACGCCGCTGTCTAAGAAAACACCCATAACTTTAGAATTGATTGTAAGGTATGATTTTATGATGACGCTTGCCCAAAATTAAAATAATTGTATAAATTGAATATCCTCTATATTCTATTTTTTTTAATGTACTATATATAATGCGAATGTATATGAAATGAAATATATCAGTAATCATTTTACTTACATTTTTGTTTTCAATATTTTAAATATAAAATTTGTTCTCAGTTATTCTTTCAGTATTTGTTTTCAATATAATAAACTTAAATATAATGTAGGATCATGCTAATTTAAGAAATAGATAAATTTCTTACTCAGAGTCAGTGTCAGGCTGATCAAAATAATAGGTACACTTCAAGTGTTGGTATGAAAAAAATCTACTAACTGCTTATTTATATTTATTCTTTGCTAAATTAGTATTTACTAGTAAATATCTTATGTGTCCAGCTCTATTTCTGCCTACCTTTACTACATTTTTTTGTCATACTTTTAATAAACGTATGGCAGGTAACTATGGGTGTCTCATACCACAATTCTTGGACGCTCTCGCATAATATTTGCTTATTTAAAAACGAAAACTTAGCCAATGTCCTTCTTTAATCTCCTACAAGCTTTTGATTGAATTTAAGTCAGGAGATTGACTAGTTCTCTTCAAAACGTCATTTTTTGAGTCTTCAAAAAATTTGGTCAAAGGCATCCATGTGTGCTTTAGGCCGTTTATTTGCTGAAATAACCAACGAAAGGGCAAAATATTTGAAGCATATGGTAATATAGCACTATCCAATATAGATTTGAACACCACAGCGTTCAGTTTGTTCGTATTTTTCGAAAATTGGACGTACGCCGCACCAGGAGAAGCAGCCACATAGCATTACATTGCCACCTCAATGTTTGACATATTTTCTTGTGAAACGTGGATCAAATTTCTTTCATTTAGGGCGTCGTACATTGTTTTCATAATCATTCCCAATTAAATGTATTTTAGTTTCGTCGCTCCATAAAATGCTTCTCCACTAAAACTCTCCGCTCATCCTGCCGGAGTCTTTGGGAGCATTAGCAAAAGTTTGACCCATCGTTATATTTTTTTGGCACATATGTGGGACCTTCCGTGCTGTTCCCCTTAGAAGGCTGACTTGTTCTAGCCGTCTACGAATTGTTGGAGCCTCAACTTCTTGTCCAATTTCTGCGGCAATACTCTTTGACAACTTATATCGGTTATTTTTGCTCAAGGACACCATGTAGTGGTCAAGTGTTTGGATTGCTTTCTGTGGCCTTACCCGAGTTTCCTGACTATATTTCCATTTTAACACATTTCTAACAAAATTATGAGATATTTGCATTAGTTTGCCAAACGACCCGAAGAGATTTGCCTTCTTTTTACAGACTAAGAGCCAATCGTGCTTCTTCCTTTTTACAATGAGACTTTAGGCCCATTCTTGCAAGAAAAAAAAATTATTTGTTTATATTTTGACTATAGCTAAATGAAATGTTCCTTAAATAGCTAAAAAAGAAAGAATTTCCAATTATTCAATTAATATAGAAGAGATACTGTAACTGTACCTATTATTTTGATCAGCCTGACACTGACTCTGAGTAAGAAATTTATCTATTTCTTAAATTAGCATGATCCTACATTATATTTAAGTTTATTATATTGAAAACAAATACTGAAGAATAACTGAGAACAAATTTTATATTTAAAATATTGAAAACAAAAATGTTCTGTTAAGTTAAACTTTACGTCGATGGGTGTACCTATTATTATGATCAGGTGTGTATATATCAAATTATATTAATTGTCTATAGGGTATTAGTGCGTCGCGTCAATAAGCGACAGTCAGCAAATAAATTCGTGTCTCAAGAAATCTCAAAAATATTTTGCTGGCAATTTCGGCAGCTCTGCGCACGTACACACACATATGAACGTACTTGCAGGTTCTGTCTGTGGATGGACATTCACAAAAGGACATAAAAAGGGCATCAGAAAAATAGGGATGATTTCAAATTTGACGACCAAGAATGGCACTAAAATCTGTATGGCCCATTTATTACCCATTTATATGACATTAATAGCCATATTCAAGGATTACATATATATTTTTTTTAGCGCATACTACTTTTTTATATGTGATCAAAAATATCATTATATATAATAATAAATAATATAATATAAGAATAATATAAAAATTAAAAACTATAAACCATACATATTTGTGAATATATATACGTTTATCAGCTCATTTATTAGTATATTCTATATTAACAAAGTTAGAATTAAGCATGTACAAATACAGTTATTCGGTATTATCAAGCGTCTTCAAAAAGGGCCGACTCCAATAATGCTAAAGTAAAGGGTGGCGCGAGCACAAAAATCAAAACAAAGTTGGGTGAGCGAAAATTTCAGTTGTGCGCTCATACACACTTGCAATCACGCAAAGAACGTGAGAATGCATGTGCACACATGCACTCTCACAACTCTCACGGGGCGCTGATACCAGTCGAATCGCTCCGGACACCTACATGTTTGAACTGTCCCATCTATGTACTGCATGCTTAAGCCCTGAAATCATAAAAAACAGACGATATTACAAAATTTCAGCTATAGCGCCATTCAATACTATTGCACACACTCAAAGTACGAGAAAATGCATATGAGCAGATACACTTAATTACGCAGAAACAAGACAAACCGTTAAAGAAACAAGAACCTGCAGAAGATGAGAAAAGCAAGCAATCATGCGTCGTTCGGCTCGCGCCACATCATGAGCCGAATATGTCGGAGCCCACCTGAAGTCTCTGGGTCGCAATACCTGCTGCTTCGCTGCGGACAGCAAAATGTATGATCTGTCGAATTTATATACTGTATTGTTAGTGATTTAACTCAAGTTTTTCAGCTGTTTAAATAAAGGGGGCTAAAGTGGGTTAAGTTAATTCTTTTATTGGTATATTTTTCCGGTATATTTTTTAAATTAGACCGTATATTTCGATATATTTCTGCTTATCGATAATCACACTGGTGGAAACAAAAATTGTAGAATTTAGCAAAACAAAAGAAAAATGGAGCCCAACGATGAAGTGGTAGAACGCCAAAAGCTCGTGCCAAACGATGTGGAAACGGAGGAAGAAGCTCAAAGCCAAAGCGCACCGAAATCAGCTCAAACTCCTGCCTCGCCCGCGGTGCCAAATGTAAAGATTCCCACTTCCCCCCAAAAAAAAGAATCACACCCAAACCCCGCCCAAAACCCACTCTATAGATAAATTCCTGGTCATATATTCATCATATATCTATATTCCAGATTAAAATCAAAGGCATATCCAGTGGGGACACAACTCGTAGCCGGAATTCTGCCTCCTGTTCCATAGAGCGTACCATATCCGAAAAGGACAAGGAGAAGGGACAACAGCCCACTGCCACCAAGGTGACCTATGTAAACGAGAGACGACCACGCCCCCAGGCCCAGGGCGTCAGCGTCGGCGATGAACGTTTCGAGTTCAAAACGAGGCCACGCAAATTGCTCAAAGGTTGGTTCCTTCTCGTGGAAACAGATTTACTTATGTGGATTTCTCCTTATCTTCCAGTTGCCATGGACACGCGGTATTGGTATTCGGTCTGTCGGCTGTCTCTGTTTCATTTTATTGATAAGAACCCCACAATGGATGGTCATCGAGTCATAGCCCGCACCTCTTTTAAGCTATGAGTCACCCTTTCCCCCTGTCCACTTGGCCATATGGCGAGACTACATAAAGGCTAAATTATTCACAGCCCGTCCACCCATATTCTGGGATAACTCGTTATAATTTTAATAATTGAAATTACAATACTTTTGCCTAGCACCACCCTAGCGCCTAAACGGTGCCTCTCCTTTTAGCTTCGTGTGACGATATGCCTTATCCTTTTAGTGCAGTGGGGGCCTGTGTCCCCTCCTGCGTAGACCTGCCGCTCTGCTCTGGTTTCTGTTTGGCGCCTAGCCCTCTCGTTTTGGCTTTCTTTAGTTTCTGAGTGCCAGCACAAGTCGGTTCATTAGCGCGTCCTTTCGTTTATATTTATAGAAATTTATCATTGGGACATTATTTATTCATAGTTTATAACTTTTTTCAACTGCTGTTTGTACATTTTCTTACATTTTATGATGTTTTGTTCTTAATTTATTCATTTTGTATGTTTATGCTTTTCTTTTCTTTTACTTTTTTATGTATTTACGTTCCACCCGTATGATTTGGCATGACCCGGTGCAGACGGTGATGCATTGGAGCCCACACACAGCAGTGCAAATAGTTTGAATGCCATTACATTGGTGAGCAGCGAGTGGCTGTCCCCAGATCCCACTATCACCAACACCCATTCCACGAGCACCACGAATAACAACAACGACAGCACAAAGCCCAACCACAACGACACCAACAATATGTGTAGTAATATTAATAATAATAGCAATACGAATACACCGCGTTCGCAGCGTCGCAAACCGCCGCCAACAGCAGCAGCAACAGCATCGATGCCAAATGCCAGCGTCCATAGCGACAATTTCGACGATCGTCCAATAAAACATCATTCCTTTGTATCCGAAGTGCCCGATGTGAAGCATATGGAACGTGCCCTCCTCGGCCTACTGGATGACTTTCATTCAGGCAAGCTGAAGGCATTTGGTGAGCTTCAATCGAAACTGAAATTAAATGATAGTTCTTCTAATTGATTAAAATTCCTTTCTCCCCCAACAAGCAGGCTCTGGCTGCACCATGGATCAGATGACCAAGATTCGAGAACAGCAGGAGAGTCTGGCCAAACTGCATTTCGAACTAGCTGCCGCCGAGGAGGATTCCCTGGAGCATGGCAACGAGTTCAACACGAACAAGGCGCAGGAGAATATGCTGCAGCTGATGCAGCGCCTTGAACAATTGTCCATCTCCATTGAACAGCTGCAGACGAGTCACACGGGTCTCTGAGACTTGGCCCAGCCCCAACGGGGGGACCAACGCCTGCTCTGGCTCTGAAAATGAACACGAACACACGCAATGGGATTCAACATGTTTTTACACGAGATTAGCAACAGTTTTTCAATATAGGATTTGTGTAAATATTTAAGTTTTATGCCTAAGTAGTAGGATTCGATAAGCTTCTTATGCTAAACTAATGTTTAGCACACTCGCAGTGATTGTGAATTAATTTAGATTATATTTCGCCTAGCAATAGTTTCCTCAAAGACAGTGCCAAGATGTGGGTGCTAAAAAAAAAAAAAAATTGACCACTAAAAATCTTTTTACGATTCATTTGAGTGCTACAAATTAGGATTTGTTATCAGGCTTTGATGATTCACCACGGATGAAATTGATTCAAATTATTGTTTTTTGTTATAGTTAGTTGCAATATACATACATGCATACATACAAAAACCTCTATACATTGGAACGTATTAAAGTTATCATTTTTATAATAGTTCAAATATTCAGTAAATGGTTTCATAGAATTATTATTAATCGAACTTTCTGACGAGTATGTGCCCATCTGCTTAATTCTTCTGGCGCTTAAGGAACCTTTCCTGCGTGTGTGTGTTCTGCCGGAACGGATTTCCCCATAATTATGGTGTGGGTGGGGCGTGGGCCTCGTTCGTCCGGCCTGAAGAATGTCCCCATTCCAAAGGAAAACAGTGATAAACGCCACCATGCCGCATTATATCGCACCGCATGTTCCGTTCTGCATGCACAGTCCGTATCCCACAAGACTCTGGATGGGCATATCAATGTCTGATGTGTTATTTGATGTGAACCTTTGGACAAGTGCATTCGTACATAGGAAATTTTATTCAACATTGATTTAATTTATGGATTTGTATTCCGTTGGTGTACTCCTTCAATGGTTCCTCCTACTTCTCCTCCTTCTCCTTCTACTCCACTCAAGCGGCGAGTCTCTGGGCTGTCATTGCGCAGTCGCAGCCAGGTTTTGTTCTTTTTTTGGTTTATTTCTTTTTTGTGTTTTGTTGTTTTGTGATCGGTAAAAGTAATTTGTTGTTCGTTCTTCTTTCTTTTTAAATGTTGATGTAAATCCGGGTTTCAAATAACAAGAACTCTACACTGAGAGAAATGATAGTATGGCTTGTTGGAAGATTAATTTTGAGAAGGGGTTAGAAAATGGAATGGATTAGGAAGAACGTGCATATCAATAACAGATTGAAAATAATCATACATTTCTGAGATAATCGTTCGTATTTAACTGATGTTCATATTTAAAAAAAATGTACTTAAATTGCAATATATTTGGATCTAAATTTGAGATCTTAAGCATTTTGGAGCACACTTAAATAACCTTTTGGTATCTATTTGATCAGATTGTAATACAAGTATACAATTTGATAATGCTTTTTATTTTATTTATGATTATTACTAGAATTTTCCCATCGATATAATATTGTATCTCTAGAATGTATTGTACACTACTGCTGATCACTTTTCTCTTTTCGGAAAACATATATTTAGATATGTAGAAGCTAATAAATAAGATCTGCATATTTCAAGTGTTTCATTATGAAACTTTCATATAAGAGTTCATGACAGAGAACTCTGAGTACATCTTAGTAATTTTTTGCACCAATTATATTGAAAATTCTGTAATTTTCCAATAGTTTTCTCTAAATACTATCGTGGGATGAAACCAAAACAAATTTCAGAATTTTATAATCAATTAAACATCATCTTACCCTAATTACGATTACCAACAATTATTCTGGTCCTAATTAATATGCCTTACCATTAAATTTCGTATAATTTCCTACAATTTTCCGTGTAATTCCTGTAAACTTTTCTCGAGTGTACTCCCACTTGTTGTATGCCACCGTTCTCCTTTCTGCCTTCCCCTTCTCTGAAATGGTGGAGTGGCCCGAACCGAAACTCTGGGGTTCTTTTGGGGTTCGTTGCTTAGCTAGCGGTTTAGTGCATTCCATCCAGCACTCTGTCTGCTGTCTGAGGTCTGGGGTTTGGAACATCATTTGCCCGAAAAAATGAAGAAATAAACGCTTGGACCGTCGCATCCGCTATACTGCATACAAATGCAGTGTTTGGATTGGATCGGTTCGGATCGGACAGGGCGTGGCAGGGAAAACACACACGCAACATCTATCCCAAAAAAAAAATTGCTACTACAAAGTGGTAGCACTGCTACTCCACCTCTCTGTCATACAACAACCTTCGTTTCTACCACCGAAAGACTTGCATCGCGTCTCCACCTTTTTGCTGCCACATCCCATCCCATACCATACCATCCCGCTCCCAGTCCCAGTCCCACTTCCATTTGTCCGGCGTTCCATCACGTGCAGAGGTCGCCTCTCTTGATCGAGGATTGGACATGGAAATGGGGAATATCCGCGGCATTTGTCTGTTGGTTGGGCCCAACCCTAGAATGTGCGCGACAAGTGCCGCCTGCTGGCTCATGCTGGTGGGTGCAACAGGGGATCCGAAACGGACTGGGATCGTTGGCAGTTCATCGAATCCCCCGCCACCAACTCAACTGTGTGTGTGTGTGTGTGTTATGTAAAGAACCAAGGCAGGGAAAGAAGTCATTAAATATGTGTAGCGCATATCAAATTTCGAATGAATTGAACTTACTTGGCTTTTGGTCACATGAGAATTTGATGAACTGCCAATGACGGGAGAGTGTCGTTGATACCTGTGACCAGCAAAAGGAAGAGAGAGAGAGAGCTAGGGAGGTGCAGTCATGGGTCTCTGGTGAAGGTGCACTGTCACTTGTTGCCTCAAAGGAATCCGATACTTGATTAACCTGAACTCTGACTTCCAGAGGCGAACATTTCAGGCATTTGGCTTAAACACAGAGAGGTCCTCTGTCTGGACTTAATCCTGCCCACCCATGAACACACAACAGAGACAGAGAGAAAGGACGGGGAGGGGGAAGAGGATGTGGAGGTGGAGGTGGAGCAGTAGCTGTAGTTGATGGAGAGACCTTTGCGGAAATTACGTTGCTGATGAGCAGCTGAAGGAAAAGCGGAAGACGCACGAAGCTTTTCCTACCTACAGGAAGTGCGACAAAATTCAAACAGACTCGGGCACAGAGCGACAGAGAGGGTGAGGGAGATAGAGAGAGTCCTTCTCTCTGTTGCTGGTGGCTGCATCCTGCTGCCACTGCGGAAGCAAAAGGAGAGAGAACACAAGGGGGTATAGTAGGGGGTCTGGCTGTGTGGCAGTGTGGCAGAGTGTGGCTGAGTGGGTGGCTGAGCCACATTGGGTTTTGGGCTGGCATAAATGCGCACACGGCAAAAAAGGCAAAAAGTTTCCTGCCCGAAAGCCAGGAGGACTCCCAAAGAGGAAGTGACTAGTGGAGGGGTGGCTGGGTGGTTTGCCCTCTTTCTCCCTTTATTTGTGTGTGTGTGTGTTATCGTTATCCCCGAGCGTAGAGCGGGGCGCAGAGCAGAGGGCGACGTACTTTATTTCCTGAAAATGTCCTCGAAAATATGAACATTATATCCCGGAAACGGAAGCTGCAGCATTTGCAAGGAAGTGACGGGGCAGGAAGCAAGAGGAGGATGATGGCAGCAGGCAGCGCGTGGGAGGAGGTAGAGAGCACAAAACATGGACATGAATGTGGATTTGGATGGTTTGATTAAAGCGGGTAAACAGCGACGACTGACAGGACGAGGACCCGGCAGCCTGGCAGCCTGGCAGCCCGGCAGTCAGGCAGGACCCCGGACAAGGACCAGCAACAGAACAACACAAGTGGAACAGGACACGGGAGGATAAACGGAAGAGCGATGGATATAGAGAGAGGGAGTGATGGAGCAGCAGCGCCAGCACCAGCAGCAACAGAGAGTTGGACATCTCTACGTTGTCGCATCCTGCAGGAAGCGTGACGGTTGCCGCCGGCCGGCCTTCCACCCGCCACCGCCTCCACAAAACGGCAAACGGAATCGGAGAGGCAAAAGCCTTTACATCAAGGAAATGACGGAAGCAGCTTCAGCAGTAGCTACTGGGCTCCTTCGACTCGACTCGACTCCTTCTCCCTCCCCAGGACTGCAATACAGAGAGAGAGAGAGATGTGGGGCACCGTTGCTCTGGCAGGAAATCATCGTCCCAGCGACGTAAATTAAATTCCATGCAAAGTTAATTTTTGTCACCCACCCAAGAATCTATCTCTTGGATAGAGAGAGAGAGAGAGAGAGAGAGAGCCAGAGGAGAGATGCTTAGGACACCAGAAGGAGAGGGGATCTGTGGGTACAACTATTTCCTCAAAAAGGAGACGAGATGCTGGAGAGATGCCCCATGGAAAGCAAAGGACATGCACTATGTGGTTGTGGGATTTATGGGTGAATGATATGTTAAAAGTTTATAAATCATGGAGCAAAAGGGAAACAGCCAAGGAAACTTTTCCAAATGGAATAAAATGTGTGTGTTGGTGTGTGTGTGTGTGTGAGTGATGGATAAATATCAAATTGAATTGAGTTTATGGAAAAGAATGGAAATCTACTTATGTTTTAGATGGGAATGGCAAGGAAGGATATATGTACATACATATTTCAATTGAACAGGAATGCCGAGTTGATAATTTAAAGCTGTTCGAGTAGCTTTAAAGAGGAACCAAACGGAATGCTTTGAACTGTGTGGGACTGAAATCATTATTGAATGCTTTAAAACATATGTATTTCAATTTAGCTTACAAAATGAAATCCTATGATTCCATCAAAGATTCTAGGCTGAAAATGTATTCAAGAATTTTCCATGTTTAAACATAATTTTCTTTGAAATCAATCTGCCCCACATAGATTTTATTTAACTTATTATTGTATTAAATGATGCAGAAATCCGGACAAAAATCCAACCAAATCGACTCTCTTGTTACGAAATATTTTACCATACTCGAGCCTACATTTGGGGATTTGAATCCCCCATTTAAATATTTACAACGTAAGCCCTTACTACAGGCACTTGTCGTTGGCTTCGGTGCCAGCCATACCCATACGCGAAGAGTACCAAAGAGATTGACCGAGAATGCAAAAACAAATTAAATGTGTGGGTAAGAAAATGCAAAAACAAAATACAAGTCGTGTGCGTAACAAGGTACATATATGTATCCTGAAATTCAGGGAACTCTTACGAAATCGAATCTCAGTAATGTACACCTTTATTATTTGTCTTATTTCTATTGTAGGGTGCAATGTTGCTTTCCACTAAAAACTACAAATAAAAGATCCATTTACTTATATATGCGTGTATCTTAGGTTTGTTATTGGTACGTCCCAAAATTTGTGACTTTCTCAAACAGCATTCTTAAGATCTTCGGTCTGAAAATCTCAAAGCTCACTCCAGATCTCGGATATCTCAAACATTACCATTACCAGCACATTAAAGAAGCCAAAGCACCTGCCAGCATGCCTTAGTTTCTACAGATTCCTCTCCTAATAGCCAACTTCCTTGAGATGCCATTAGAAAAATGTTACATCCTGCCTTCAGAAGCATGTATCCCAAAAGATGTTGCCATGCCCGTTAGCCAAATCAGGAACCACCAGGCATCGATATCCAATGGTTTCTGAGGCCTCGAGCACGAGAGAATCTTCAGCGGGATATGGGGTATGTAATTTACCTCAATGATTAGCCCCCCCTTGTCCGTCCCCCTCCCGTTCTTTGGGGGCAATCTTCAATCTATGGTGAATGTACCGCTAGATGCCGATGCCTGGACCATAAAAAGAGAGAGAGATCCCCAACCAATGCGAATGCGAATGAGAATGCGGCGCTGTGCGGCGCTGTAATTGAGTTCCTCCGTCTGGAAATGGTCAATTGGCAAATAGCAGAGACAATAAATGAATCTTCATCGAGACGGGGGCACTGAGAAAGCCTGGACCAAAGGAGATTTGTTGTGGCCACAGAGAGAATGAGCTTCAGCTTCCAGAGTCAGAGCCAGAGTCAGAGCCAGAGCCTGTTCTGCAGGCCTCTGTTGGACATTGGGATTACGTGAAAGGTGAAAGTTGTTGAGAACCGCAAAAGAGGCAAAAGGCGAGCGCCCAAGGGGAGGTACTCCATAGCGGGTCAGGCTAAGAAACGGTGAGAAAACAGATCCAATAACCGAACCAAAGACACACCGAAACGACAAGCCGAACCGAACCGGACCCCACCTGTCGGCGACCTGTTGTCGCTGCTGCTGCTGCTGTTGCAGATATTTCCGTAATCCGAATGTGGAACAGTGGCACAGTAGTCGCTTGTCGGTTGTCAGTAGTCAGTAGTCAGTAGTCGTCTCCTCCAGTTTCTCTTCTCGTCTACATCCTCTCCTCTCTTCTCCATCTCCTCCATCATCTTCATCGCCAGCCGCTTCTTCTTCTTGTTGCATCTTCCTCTTCCCGTTTATGGCGCATGCGCGCAGTGCAGAAGTCACACTGGAGCTCTGGCAATGGAGATGGAGCTGATGATGACGCCGTCGACCCACTGGCTGACTGTTGTTCCAGCTCTCAGACCCCAGACCCCCAGACCCCAGACCCCAGATCCCATACCCAAGGCTGGTTAACATCTTCAGACTCTTCTCCATCCCTTTGGATGGTGCATTACCGCATTGCAAACCTGAATTCTTCGGCGCTGTTTTTCAATATAATACTCTTTCGGGTGAGAGAGAAGCGTGTACACCACAGGAAAGGGGTTCGAATCGGTTGCGTATACGATAAACCTTTAAAGATCCAAATAGAGGGATTAATACTTAAGAAGTTTGAAAATAATCATCTAGGACTAGTTCGTTATGGAATTGCTCTGGAATAGATCATATACCATCAGACGATAATTTTATTGTTGGTAAAAAAAGATTTATCTATCAATCGCTGTATCCATTTGGTACATTCTTTAGACGAAATCCTTTTATTTTCATGTCTATGGAATTTCATTAAAGAATTTAGTACTCAAATCATAATGTTTTCGATCTTCCATGCATGAAATGCACAAATATCTTACTAAAATACAGCTTTAAATATATCTGAAATATTTTAGAAAAATATATGACCCAGAAAATAAACCCATCTTCCATACAAATGAATATATACAGTGCCGATTGACTGAATAGAATTTTCAAAGGTAAAGTATATCTTTGAAGAAAATATATCTACTATTTTAAAAGAAACTTTTAGAATATATAAAGAAATCAATCAGTTGCTTATTTCTACATTTTCATTTCCATTCGATTGAAATCTATAAGAAAATTTATCTAAAAAACAGATTTGTTTGTCTCGAATCCACCAAATAAATATGTAATCTGAGAATGTGCTATGAAGCCAAAATGATATTATCTAATGAAAGTAATTCTCACACTAATTTAGGATCTAAAATATATTTCTTAAATATTTGAATATATATCTCACATTTCCATGCACATATGTAACTATCCACAGGATAATTATAGGTATATCTTTTGATTCTCTAGAATCTAAACATTTATCCCCAGGAAGATACACGTTTAAGCTTACATTTCCATCAAATCGAAACGATAATCTTAAGAGAAGTTTCTCCTAACATCAGAAAAAGATCTCTTTAATTTGAATGCAATCCACAAGAGTATCCGAAGATTGCTGTATTCAAAAGTCACCTCTCTTTCATATATCTCGTGTTTCTTTCTTTCTTTTTTTTGTTTTTTTTTGGCATAACGATTCCGGATGCTGTCTCCCTCTGACTCCCTCTCTGTCTTTCTTTCTGTGGGGGGCTCCGGGGGCCTTAGTGTGCAACGCGTGGTGGCAAAATAGATTATGAATGTAAGGCAGTGGGTGTCTGAGTCGGAGTCCCAGCTGGAGCGGGAGCTGTAGCTGTGGCTGGTGCCGGTGTCGGTGTCGGGGTCTGGTGAGTGTGGTGTGTGTGGTATCGGGGGTATCGTTAGACAGTAGCGTGTCTGTAACACTTTTTCTTCCACACTGGAGTTTCGGGGTAGAGCTTCGGGGGAGCTTTGTGTCTTGTTGTCTGCGAGTCTGCAGTCTTGCGTCTGGCTTGAGGAAGTTATATAATCGAGACAACATCGCGATATGTCGGCAATATGCCTCAATCAATTTAACATTTATGAGCCAGCCCGCTCTCCCCAGCCTGAAAGTTAATAACAAACCAAAAAAAAAGGCAACAAAAATGCGAAACTCTGGCTTCAGACGAGGCCTCTCGTCTTTGGGGATTATGTGGGTGGGCAATCAGGTTGGGACGATCGACAGAAAGAGTGGCACAACAGAAAGAGACTGTACAAGACAGAGAGAGAGAGAGAGAGAGAGAGAGAGAGAGAGGGGAGAGAGGTAACTGATCCGTTTGAGTGCCCAACGAAATGCTGTTATGGTGGTGCTTCCTCATTAAGCCTCTGACACTGTGACGTAGAGTGCATTGCGGTGTGGTGTGTGGTGCTCCTGAGATTCCCATTAGGTGATCGATACGAGGATCAAATGATCGTTTAGCATTTAAGGAGGATCGATCAACATGAACACTTTCCTGGGAATGGCTTTTTTTAGCGGTGGGCAGGAGTTTTATGGGTGCTGTTTCGATTGGAACTGAAGTCTTTACTGATCGATCCATTAGAGGTTTCTTATTGGACTTGTTGGGAATGGTTGGGCCATCAAAATATGATACTTGTTTGGAGTTATTTTTGCACTGTAAACTAACTAAATTGATCGTAGAGCAGGGATCGTGCACTATTGATCACTTTTGAACTATTATACTCTTTTATTGATCATATACATATCATAGTTGTGCAATAAAATTAAATGGTTTTATATAGTACTGGATTCATGATTGGATTGGACTAGAAAGGGATTCAGTGAGAGATATAATGAAAGACTGAGATCTTTGGCTTGGATCTATAAAAAGTGATCTTTACTTATAATTGATACACTATTACACTTCGTTTGATGAAAAAATGTTTAGACTTTATTAGTATGCAAAATTTAAATCTGTATATGAAAATTCGTTTTTTAATGCTCATAAAATATCTAAAACATAAAATATCAGCTTGGGGATATGATTGGCAACTAGTTTAGATCTTGAAAACTGTGTACATCAGATTACATCGGTAAATGTATATACAATGTACATAGATCATACAATGTATGATCTAAAGATCTACATATATATATGTATCAGTGTACACATATTCTATTCATCTACTTGAAACCGAAACCATCTACTTAAGCCGAATCTTCAAGGTAAATATTTCTGATTTAATTTAAAAGTGTACACAGATTAACTAAAATTCAAATTAAAGTATAAAAATAATGGAAATCTTTTGACAGAAATCTTTGTGAGATAGTTTTGTATTTAGAACGGAGTTTCCAGACATCATGATTCACCAAGTCTAATATTTGAGGCCGAAATATGTATCATTAATGGAGCACATTAAGAACGTCTTTCGATATATGTACCTCATTTCCGTTTTGTAATATTACAAGTTAACGATAGTGCTTTATTTTCAAATCAAGATAAATCATTGATCCCTTCCCATTCTTTGCTCTTCAACATGTACATATGTTATCACTCAAATATAAGATCATTCATCAACTCATCGAATGATATTTGAATCCCTTTTTTAATTAACATTCTGATAAGCCTCATAACCCTTAATCCATAAAAATCCATCATCTAATCTACTCAAGTGTTTTCCTTAGACCATTTTTATGGACTTCCTCTACCCAAAGGATCTGCACCTATTCCCTATCTAATAAACATGGATGGTGTGACTATCTAATTGTGCAAAGAGCTACAACCAACACTCTCGATCGAGTCAACAACAAAAAAAAGGGAAACAGAATTTTCAATTAGAGGCCAGACAACACTCCAAACACTACAAACTTCTACTCTCTAGAGCCTCATAAAACTAGGAAATTTATGTATTTTTTACGAAATTATTTTCATGTGTAATTTCCCTTTGTCGCCGCCTATACTCCGAGGGGCATAAAAGTCGATAAGCCATGTGCTAACCCAAGGATAACTTCACTTCCTTTCTGTATACCGAAAAGGTTCTCATGCCACTCGATATGGAGGGTTTCCAACCTGCTGCTGATGCCGCTGCTGCTGCCAGTCTTTGTTCCCGTTTCCCTTACGATCCTACCCAGACTCTGTAATTAATTACACAGCATTTTCATTTGGAAGAGAGAAGAGATCTTCCTGCTGCTGCTGCTGCTTCTCATTTGCTGCCATTTCCACGCTTCGAAACGTTCAATCTTCCAGCATTGGTTGTTGTTCTGGTTTTAAACGATTTCCAAGAAACGCTCGAAGAGATCGAAGAACGACAGACAGACAGTGGCTGAGCCGCATAGAGCGGATGTTGGGCACATTTTCCAGCACTCTGCCTCATGTGTGCGTGTGCGTGCAACGCAGCCAGCAGCAGCAGCAGCCATTCAATCCACTTCTGTGTCTATCCATCTCTAAGTATTCTTCCTATCCTATCCTATCCCATACATTCTATAGATGCCTTCGGTGCCTCAGGCCTGATGCCTCTCTGATGATGATGATGAGGCCCCTTTCTACAGCGATTATTTAATTGATAAAGATTTCCACATTCCAAACAGAGCGATGAAGATGAAGCCTAAAAGAAGCCAAAGAAGCAGTAAAGCAGTAAAGCAGTAAAGCAGGAGGAGGAGGAGGAGGATGAGGGAAGGAGTGGACACGACACTCTCTGTTTATCCTGGCGGCAGCGAGGATCGAATCTCAGTTGCACAATGCACTCGAATGCCATTTCAACCCCGAACAAACTTCGAATCCCCCAACCACTATCCCTATCCCTACTGTATCCCGAACAACATCTACCAGATGAAATCTGAAACCTTTCACCGTCATTTGCTCTGGCGTTCTTGCGGTAAGGTGCTCTCGACACGCACACGAACACGCACACACACATATACGTATACGTATAGCACACCAATACACTCTCATTACAGGTCATACACCGATACGGAAGAGTGGGTATAAGTATAACCTGCCAACACTTGTGGATCGATCTGTGATCACTTTTTTTTCCATCCCTTAAGTGCACTCTTGGGTTTTCATACCCATTGAGCGGGAATGTTATGGTAGCGAGGGATATTAGGCAGAGGAGTGGATGTGTAACTGTTTTAGAGCGATGCTTGTGAGTATAGGAATTATTTAAAGAAATGCTGGACATCATTTGGTTGAATATTTCTTCGGTAGTTTATGGGCTGTTGGGAAATATAATATTTGACCACATTTCTTCTGGTCTTTGTTCTTCTTTTTGGTCAACGAAAGTTTGGTTTAGAGAACCAAAGCAACCTTAGATCCTTAAGATATACATCTATGTACATATATCAAAATTCATTCCAGTTCTGCATTGGGTAACATTGATATAACCTGCTCCCCCTACAGGTCATCTATCTATTCGATCATATCCTATCCTGTGGTATTCTTCCTCCTTCAGAGTCGGTCGTTCCGTTCTGCTTGGCTACACTTCGTTTGGGCGCTAAATTGGAACGTTTCTCCGGGACTGAGACTGGGACTGGGTCTGGGCTGCCATAATCCTGACCAACAACGTCGCCAACAACGACGATGGCATCGACGATTTGTAGCCAAAAGATCGATACGATATTTGAGTGTTCGTTGTGGGTTCTGTCGATTCTTCGATCAGTTTTCCGTTTTCGGCTTTTGTTCGGGGCTCTCCTGCTCGCCTGCCTTATAGAGAGGCCCAGACAGGCGGGCAGGTTTCCCACGGTTTCTTCTTTCCCTTTTTGCAGGGTGCATATTTCATATCCTGCACAACTACACACACACACACACATTGTCGAAGGCAGAGATTTGTCGGGGACCAACTGTCAAAGGACCAAAGCAACCTTAGATCCTTAATGTGCCCGATGGCGGCAAAAATCTTACAATTACCCATTGTTGCACAAGAGGAATGTGTAACAATTAGGCCAGGACGAGGGCGAGAGAGTCCTAGGGATCTGAGGATCTGCACGTAATATCCTTTACAACACACACACACACACACCCACAAATCAAAATGTGGAATTCAAGGCAATTCAATTATTTCTTGGGCACGAAAAAGTGTAACGAAAAGGATAAGAGAGATCCGATCCGTTTGGTTCCGATCCGAGATCTCTTCCTAATGCTAAAAAATGATGTCATGTTATGTAGGTGGTGTATGTAGGCGATCCTGCAGGATCCTGCATTGGATCCGCTTCTGTGAGGAGGGTGGAAACATTTGTGTGTTCCGCCACTCCTTCTGGGAAATGATCCGGTTATAGTCAATTGTTGCCGGATGATTATTACAACGGAGGTGTTTCTTTAATATAAATGAGTTTTTTTTTTAATGAATAAAAGATTGTTAAGGGAATTACTTGACAATCATCTTTCGATGTGAGTTATAGGGAATCACATTATTTATGAATCTTTCTTGATTTTAATTCGAGTATATGGTATGATATTTTAATTAAGAGAACTTTGAGATAATGAATCATTAAAGTCAATCGAAAGAACATTAGGAGACTGAATCGATCAATCATACTGTGTAGAATGATAGATATAATAATGCATTCACTTAGATCAATTAGATATCTCTAGATCATAGAATAAAGACTCTACTGCTGAAAAAAACCGAAACTCTTTCCCTGGAAGGACATCCTTCTTGAAGGAATACCTTCCGTATCGGATATATACAGGATATCGGCTATAAAATTTTAATCAAAGTGCACTTAACCTACCTCCAAGATGTATTTAAATATCCTCAACTAACTATCCTTTTTAGGTAAACATCTGTCTGTAATTTTTGTGGAAAGAAAATGCTTGCATTGAAGGAAACTTTCCTGTATATCCCATCCTATATATCCGCTCCAGACATTGCATTTCTGTCTTATACCATCCAGACAGACACACACCTTATCGAGACACTCCCACCAGCCCATTCCGCAACCCTTCCTCCATCTCTCAGTGTGTTTTAGTAATTGGCAAATGACCAACAAGAGAAAGGGGCGAGAAATAAGAAGAACACGATGAAAATTCGCGTCTGGAAATACTTCCGCATCGGGAGGAGACTTTGTCGGGCTACGGACTACGGACTACGGACTATTTATAGAGGCCTCTGCGACTACTATATACAATAGTGCAGGGCATATATCAAATCGCTGACTGTCTGCTCTTGTCTATATGCATATTTATACTACACATAAAATGAATCTTGTGTTTTGTTGTGGTGTGTGTTGTGAGGAGGCTCTGGCATCAAGTGGATGCCACTTGGCTGCCTCTGGACATTGGCATATTCTATTTTAATGAATTATCTGCACTTAGGCATCGAACTAAAATGTAAGAACTATGACTACGATGATGACTGGGTGGATTTAAAGAATAGCCAGAGATTTGAGTAGGAATGGATAGAGTGCTAGAAAGAGATAGGAATAGTAAGTTGTATGTATACTATGTGGCAGTATTATGGATGCATTTTAATTATAGGGAGTGCTACTTATAATGGTATTAATATGGTTACATTGCAATGACAAAAAAGGTCATGTACTAGTTTTAGTATTTCTACTATCCGATACTTGGGTTCATTTACTTCTTTATACTCTCATAAACTTAGGAGATATTGGTACAATATGAGTAACACTTGTAGGTTGCACTAATGGAATGTTTTAAAAGCTCTGAAAGAGGTTGAACCCTTTTCGGATACGACCTCTAGGATCTATGGATAGTATAGTAATATTATAATAGTAATATTTCTTATTAACACTCTTTAAAAACACCTGTAACTCCAGTGATAGCTCCTGTCCAAAGCGATAAAGCTATAGTTTGATATCAAACTACAAAATATATGATACATTTTCTGGTACTTCTTATCTTAATTTTTTTTGTAGATTTTTATACAATGATTTAATTAATAGATCCGTCAAAAAAAGATCCGAATATTTTAATATTGGAGATCTGCGAGTATTTCTTCCGGAGGCGATTTTCTGAGTAGCCTTTAAAAATCGGTATACCCTGGTAATCCCCAAGTAACCAGTATAAATATTCGTACTTACGGACATATGGACATACAAACGTATATACATACATATGTATATATGTTGATTGGCTAAATTGGACGACTATTTGAACTCTGAACCCTCGACCATGCTCATCGGCAGCTCGTCTTCCTCTTTTTCCTCCAACCCCAACCCCAAAAAGACCCTCCTATTCCTCTGTAGGCTCCCCTCTAACCACCCGCTGGGCGACGCACCATGACCAAAGCTACTAATTTGGGCCAGTGATCTTCGTCGTCGTCGTAGTTGTCGGCTGTTGATGATGATGATGACGATGACGATCACTTGAAACCCCGTCGATGTCGTCGTCGTAGAGCAATCGATGGGGAAGACACCACTAAACAAAAGCATACTAGGAGGGAAGCGAACGGAATCTGGGGCGTGGGCGGGTACCCGGGGGCAGGGTCGCCACGATTGTTGGCCGTTTATGGGCATTTGACTGGAAATGTCAACCGTTTGCTTAGGGAAAAACTGGTTAACCAACAGCGAGAAAGAGAGAGAGAGAGGAGACTCTCCGACACACAAAGCGGATGCAGTGCAACTGAGCGCATCTTTGGGTCGCCATCAACCTGATGAGAGTTCCCATTTCCCATCTGTAGCCCCACCACACCAAATATTTAAAGACTAAAGACCGAAGAGATCTTTCTTTCAGTTTCCAGCGAAGCGGAAACGCCACAAACAATTTATAATTAAAGATTGCCAACTGGTTTTTATGGGTTCACAATTTATGGGATCGCAAACAGATATCTGCTAGCACCTCCTCAGCTCTGAAAAAATCTTGTTATATTACAATAAAAGACCTTTGCACAGGTGCGGGGCTATCTACGTTGGATTTTTAGAGGGATTTTCTTAAATAATTATTTTAAATATTACCAAATTATTGGAACTGAAAATTCGAGGTATTTTCCTTATCAATTTGTGCTAAAATATCATCAACAGTTCCACAAAAACAACAATAGATTCGCAAACTCTTGAACTAAAGAGAAGACACGAGTACTTGTACCGATAGTAAGAGCTCAAGTCGAATACTTAGGATTTTCAATCCGTATGCAGGTTGTCAAGCAAAAATTGGAGTCTACAGAACTGTAGGGGAACATTGATTTAAATGTTTGGGGTTCTATAACTTTTTTAATACTCTTACTGGATAGCATTTTCTAATCTCTAACGAGAACTTCTACCTTTAAAGACACTTTTTGGTATTAAATCGGATCATAGAAGAATAAAGCCACCAAAAATGTCCATTTATAACGAATGTTAAGCGCAAATAATCTTTGAAGCTATTCTATCCTCCAGGGCCTAGTGTGAGCCCCTTCTGTTTCAGCGCCCCTGCCTTTCCCATCAGCTTGATGAAGAAACTTTTGTTTAAACTTTATCTGCTATTGATTAACAACTATATCTGGCGCCCCCACGCGATAGCCACCGCCCACCAGGCCGCTAATTCGAGGTAGCTCCGGCGGCGCGTATTGAGTTGTTCCATAGTAAACATTTTAAAATATTTAAATTATTACCAATGATTGTTGTTGCTGTTGTAGTTGTTGCCAAGGAAGTGAACAAAAAGAAAATCTGTTGATGTTTACACATGAAATGATTTGTTTGTTGTCTGTGTAGATTCCGTAATAACATAATTGAGATTATTATCGCAATTTACATTTCTGGAGAACTTTTGAAAACGGAGAAACGGCTCCGTATTTCATATTGTTTTATGTACATTTTTTAAAAATAATTGTAAGCATTTTTTGTTTAATTATTGAGACAGATATAATGTTCTTTGCTGATTTTTCTGCCTCATCATATTCTGTCTTGACGTCCAAGGCAACCTGGTAGAATATCATACCCTTCAACGTTATAGAACTACCTTTTCAATATACAATTGGTAGGAATACAAAGTAGATTTAATCAATTTTATCATAGCCATGTCCCACTGTACTCCAAATATGGCTTCGATTTATATTTGTCTCATCATTTGCGGCCAGTAAAACGGATCGGATCAAGCTCGACTTCCTTAAATAATTTTCTTAATTTTGTATTCTTCTCAGATGGCGCCAGATGGAGCAGCTCCAGCACAGCGTTACTTACGCTCTGACTTGGGTTCGACCAAAGGTGTGTTAATACAGGGTGAGGTACTCTACAGGTGCGCTCTGAAAATAGTAGAAAAAGTGGGTTTTCAAATATTTATATGTTTCTGGACACTCTAGTTTTTTCACTACTCCATTTGCATATATCATTCCCTGTTTTGTTTTATATTTATTTCCTGCAAATTGGAAGCCTTTACGATTGGACATTGCGAAGATCGAGGCATTGCCCACCCTTCATTCATGTACCATGCTCTCTTTCATCTGTTCTCTCACTCTCTGCGCATGCACTCTCACGTTATTCGGCTTCCCGTTTTTGCTTTGTTTATTTCTTGCGCTGCCTCACGTCAAAACGTAAGAAACTGTCGTGGCGAACGGACGTGTGTGGTTTCTTGTTCGTTGTTCGTGCAGCGCTTGGGAGGAAATAGTACACAACACACAGGCAGAAAACAGAGCAAGACATTTTGTTGTTCACAAAAGATTGTGCAAAGAAGATAAATACAAAAAATATACGATTTAAATTGATTAATGCACAATTAATAGAATTTAAATGACGGCATAACGGATCCACTTACGTGCGTGCGTGTGTGTTTGTGTGCGCGAAACGGAAATAAAGAAATAAACAAGAAACAACCGAACCGACACGAAGAAGTGTAGGCGAAAGGAAGAGACAAATATTCACTGTTCTATTCCGCGCGGCGCCCGCTCTTTTCCTTACTCGCACTCTTCCTTCTCCGCAAAAGAGTAGGAAATGCTAACACAAACAAAATACAAGTGCAAGTGCATCGCGTGAGAGTGCTGTGTGTGTGCGTGTTATTGTGTGTGTGTACGAAAGCGAGTGCAAGGAACACAGACGGAAGTACCTTTGACTTGTTCTTCTGCTCCTCCTACACACGCTCTCTTTTGTTTGCTCTGCTTTGGCGCTGACATTCGCAAAGACAACACAAGCAACAACAACAACAATAACGGCTTTCGAGTAACGGTCAAATGCAAGCAGTGTGAGACAGGATTAGCCCCAAAAACATAGCACCACCCACCAGACAGCACCCCACCCTGCGACAATGGCCCCTTGGCGCAGCAGATAGCAACAGCAGCGACAGAAACAGCGCTGCAGCTTAACCAGGAAATCATCAAAGTAGCAGCGGCAGCAGCAGAGAACTGCAGCTAGAAAGCAACAGCAAAGCAAGCAGTGCATTAGCAAAGTGCATGCATTACCTTATGTCGCACATCGATACGTAGCCATTACGCGCGACACGTATTGCAGCAGTTGTAGGCAAACCACAAAGCAACAAGAACACAACGCCTGTCGATTGTGTCAGCCATTCTGGGATCTGGACATATCCGCTTCCGCATTGCTCAAGAATCGAAGCCGAGTCCCCCAACCCCGCGAAACGCCCCCGCCAGAAAGTCTCACACTTCTGAGGAACAGTGGAGCAAACAGGTAAGCAATCACAAGCCCAGTGTTAACACAAGTTGATAGATTATCATCTTTCGCTGAAAAACATGATACATATATGTAGTACTACGTCACAGTGGTCATGAAATATCAGTACAAGACGATTGTCTGAAACGACTGATAAATGCGCCACCCCACCGTACACACACACACACACAGACAACGTAATCTTTATGGTCTATCTCTCTGCTAAATATGATTTTGTATCCACTGTCTACGAGACGACGAGCGAGTCTTACAATGTTTGAGTTTCTTGAGGTCAACAATTTGTGGGATGTACACACGTGTAAAAAGATAATAGCCTCAGATACAATTAGGGTAAAATTAGATAGGGCAGGAGACCCGGTACCAAGGGGTTTATCTGGGGTTTTTTGTTGATTTATTAACTTGGTTTTAGGGGGGATCCAATTGTGACATCTTAACAAGACTGCTATAAATTTGTAAAGATACACGCTTTAACCAGGGACTCGTCATGCTATTTCTCTGAAATACATTCTTCAATCTATTGCTCATCGTTCACACACAATCATTTCACTAATTTCGCTTTAGTATTCTAGTACTTGAAGTCATTCGCATTTGATTGTTGCGATGGATAGAAAGGTTAAAAGGTTTATTAGTAGAGTGTCTGTTACTGTGAAATGGGAAATACATACATATATGCATATTAGAGGTTAGAGGTTGAAAGAATCTTAAGAAAGGGAATTCAATAGGCAGAACTGTTCAGATATGTAAAAATATTTGAAAAATTCGTTCTTTAATAGTTATTATAGTTTTTACATTACGGAGTAAAGTGTACGCTCTACTGCTTTCGCGCACCCAGAAAGCTCCCACCTTCTATAATATATTTAAGATCATTGGGTGTTCCCCCCAGCAGAACATTGCAATTCGAGATATTACTGTTTTATCGAGTGTGCACGAGTTCTGCCTGTTGCATCATGCTAGTTGTCTGGAAACCATATTTATCCAGTGTCCAGTGCCAGTGCCCGTGCCAGTGCATGTCTTGGACTGTATCGACACTGGACTGCTTGGTATGCCAGAGAATGGGGTATACATAGGTATGGGATGGAACGGTTCACTTAAGTTCGGTTCGGTTCGGTTCACGGGTCTCTTGTTGCATGCACTTTTCTATGGAAGTGAAACAAAAGCGGAGTGGAGCGGAGCGTTGAGCTCCAATTAGGGTGCCGCGCGACTCTGTGGCTCACGTCAGCGAAATCTTATCGCTGGGGCGCTATGGCAAAAAAGAACAAAATTGTATAAAAAGGAAAAAGGCAAAACATAAGTGCGGGTCAGCGAAGTATTGATGCACTTTTCCGTTCTAGGATCAAAAACAGAGAAGAGAGAAAACACGGAAAATATATCCTATAAAATATAGCATTTTGATTTGAACTGTTTTGCAAATACATACCTGCACAGAAATATCGTCTCAAATGACAAAATATTTTCATTTCCTTCTTTGCGCATCACAAAACTCCCTCCAGAATAATAATACCCTTCCGCCTGTCTAGGGTATTGCAAAAAAACGTAAAAAATGCCAGCAGAATTGTGTTTATTTATTTGCCAGCGCCGCCGACGACGACGTCGAACAAATCAGCCAAACAGTTCCTGCTTCTGCTTCTGCCGCAGCCGCAGCTACACTCTCTCTACCCTTCCCACCCCTCTTCCATTTGATGTGCATGTGTGTGTGTGTGTGTGTGTGTGTGAGGGGGGTGCCAACTACCGCACACCTGATCGTGTGCGGGCGCCCCGCCACACCTCCGTTATTTCTTAAGAGATGAGAGCAGCAATCTCGCCCATACACGTCCAAATGTGTGTGATTGTAGTGTGCTTTATTGAGATTAGAATTGCTTCTCTCCCTTCCTCTCGCATCAATTAACGGAAAACGTAACAACAACTTTTAGAAGCTGCGTTTTAAGCTCAATTTTGTTCCCTTTACAACGTTATTTTCCTTTCCTGGTTTTCGGTTCTCTCCCGTCTCCCGGCTCTGATCTGCTCTTAGGTGGCCTGGTGACCAGAGCTGGCAGCAGCAGAAAAGCTGCGCAACGGCAGCGCAGCGTAAATACAATAAATTAAATTCACTTCCGCATTGCTCCCCTCCCCAACGAAAAAGCAAAAAGCAACAAAAAGACAACGTAATGGGTGAGTGTGTGAGGCGAAAAGACAAACGACGTAAGAGCATGGCAAGTGCACGGAAGCAAGAGAGCGGGTCAAAAGCGGGTAGAGAGGGGCAGCGACGCGATCGCTTGGGAATTGTTGGTACTGGGAGCTAGAAAGAGGAAGACGTGAAGTGTGCAGAGGGGGTGAGGTGGGAGAGGCGAAAGCAAACAGGTATAAAAATTGTTGATCGCAGCCAAGCGAAAGACAGAGAGAGGAAGAGGGAGAGAGAGCGAGAGCGCGCTAAGAAAACATCGACCTATTCCCTCACTCTCAAACACACACATGGACGTACTCCCCGAGAGTCGTGTGAAACTGGCTGACTCACTCACACACGTGCGATCGCAGCCAGCAGCGGCGTCTACGTCGACGCCGACGCCGAATCACAGCCAAGAAAAGAAAAAAATATATAAGCAGCGCGGCAAAATAATGAAAGAAAGAGGAAGAAAACGCCAAGCAGCAAAAAACAACAAAAAACGCCTTTAAGCGGCAGAGATATTAACACAAAATGCCGAACCAGCAAAGCACTGCATGTGTGTGTGTTGTGTTTGTGTGAGCAAGAGTGTGACGCTGCTTGCTACGCTGCTCTCTGGCTGGTGTTTCGCTCTCTTTTTCTCAAGAGTGTTATAAAAACAAGTAGGAACGGTGCGAGACATAACGCAGTTAAATATGAGCCGGGGGGTGTAGGGTCAACTATGGGATAAATGATGTAAAGTTTAAGAATAAAATCGTACACTGCTTGCGTGTGTGGGTGGTACGTGGCACCCAGGAATAACATGTGTTCTGCATATTTACTTACAGTGGCGGGAAAAATTACTACCATACAAAGTGTAGCAGCAAACCAGTGACATCCTAGTAATTTTAACCCACAAAACCCGGTTGGGTCATCTAAGGGTTGAGCCTAGGACCCAAAACGCATTTGTTGTGGCCTTTCTTGTTGTTGGGGCCGCCCCGTTTCTTTGTATTCGTGCTTCCTTTTCCTCTTCTATTCGCTGCCGACTCTCTTTTGATGCACAACGTAAGAGAGAGAGAGAGAGGGCGAGTCTCGAGACATTTGCTGTTGATGACTCTTTTGTTGTTTTTATTTCCACATTGCATGCGGAAGCGGCTGTACGGTGCAGTGTATATGTAAATGTACGTATGCATGTATATCTGTATATGCGCATATCTGTGTAAAAACATATTTATATATTGTATTTCTTGTTGTTATCGCAGAAGCGCAGCAGATGTTGCTATTGTTGTTGTTACTGCTGTTGATGCTGATGCTTGCATGCACTGCTTGCGCCGTATTGATGTTTTGCAATATGAACGCATACACTAGCACAAATAAGTATATATATACGCAATAAGTGTACGCACACACTTGCCTGTATAAGTGCACGCACACTCTCACTCTGATAAGTGTATGCACACACTCACTGGAATAAGCAAATCCCCCCTATATAGAAATGGAGATGATATGGAACGCACATTCATTGCAAACCACTTGTGCGCGCGGCTTTTCCCATTGTAACCCATTTTATAGTGCAACAAAAAATCACACTAACCTGGTTTATGCCACCAAATGCTTGAGACGGGGAGACGTAGACGTTGGCAGTGGGGCATCGGCAGCGCAGCCTCCATTATGTCGTATCAAATTCGTTGAAGAAAGCACATACATACATACATATGTATGTATGTACGAGTGTGTGGGGCATGAACACGGGGTGGCCTATCTTGCATCTTTGCAAAGTCGAACGATCGTGCGAATTTTCCATTAAAAGCGGTAAACCCCTCACCAAAAGCTCGCTCTGTGTCACTCTCTCCCCCGCCCCATAGCTAGTGGCATGGCAACCACCTGGATGGATGCTGTGGTCGGTCGATTGCTCACACAATGCACTGGTCGTGCGGTTTTGGGAATCAAGGATGTCTGGGCACTTGCTCAGAGGGAATTTCTGTGCCACTGGAATCGATGAGATCATGGAATGAAATAAACTCTCGAGTTTAGTGATTATTTTTAGCAATTTTAAGTTGAGAAATATTCAAGATTTTATTTGGAAGCCCAAGTGAGAAGCTACCACAAATCTAATATACTCCCTAAACTCTTCAGAGTACCGAATAATGATTCAACTTCCTGGATACACATATGTGTGCATTTTGAGATTATTCTTGTCTAGTAGCCATTTTTAAAATATACTATAAGATCTGTCATTTGTCTAAGACTAAGACTAGAGTAATCTTTTCTCACGATCATCATTTCCCTATATTTCCCAATCTATTCCCGCGCACACAAATTCCACTGCACTGCACTGCACTGCACTGGTCTGCACTGCTTGTCTGCCTTGAGCCTCTCCTCTGCAAAAAGTCAACTTCAGCGACTCCACATAATCGCATCGCTGTTTTTGTTGTTGCTTATCGCCAGTTGTTGGTTTTACCTCTTCCACTGCCTTCGTCTCCCTTACTCTTTCTCTGTCACTCTGTGTCTCTGTGTCTGGCTTTGGGGGTAACCTGTTGTGTGAATTATATTACGAACGTAACGTGTTTCAAAATATAGGAAGTCTTGCTTGAGCTATAACGCCGCGCCGCCACTGTCGCTGCCGATAGCAACAGCCGAGGTGCTCGGTTGCTTAGCTCTGGCGCTCCTCTGCTCTGGCTAGACTCTGCTCCTAGGCCAAACTTTTATCCTAATGCTGCTGCTGTCACACTGTACGTTTTCTACCGAAGGTTTTTTAGTTGGTAACATGAAATGTTTAAAACCAAACATTTTCAAGAAGGAAACACGTTATCAAATAGTTCCACCGATACATCTGTTATTAGAAAACATGAAGTATCCATCATATAAACATATAAAAAGACTCGTGCTGTTCCGCAGCATAAGTGCATCGGTAAAACACTGATCGTGTGAGAGAAGAGTGCAGCCTCAAGCGCAGCTTTGGCTCTGCTTCCAAATCCTAAGCTAGTGTTTGGGTGCACTGCTTTAACGGCTTGCTTGCAAGAGCTTTAACGGTGTATGGACGTGTGTTATCTAACTACAATGAAAGAGAAAGAGCATGGAGAAACAGAAAGAGAAAGAAGAGGGAGACAGAGTGTCGAAAGAGAGTGGCAGAGAAAGAAACAAAAACAGAAATATGCACCGCATTTTGCAGGTTTGTGGCACATTTTTGTTGCTGTTGTTGTGGCTTTTGGCACACATACGGGTTGTGGGTGAAGCAGCGGGTGAAGGCGGTAGAGCGATAGCATAGTTTTTGGGGGTGGGCGAGTGGGGTACCGTGGGGGGCAAAAGTACATCAACCAAGAAGTGGAGTAATGTTGTGGAAAGGCGAATCGCTTCGGTCTCAGTGGCTTGCTGCCTCCGCTGCTGCTGTCGATGCAACACAATTAGGTAATTTTCTTTCTTCTTATTGAACTTCCAGGAGGCGGGCAGAGAGAGGGCAGAAGAGTGTGGAGAGCGAGAGAGAGAGGGAGGGAGCAGTATTGCGTGGTTAGACGTAACAGTTTTTGGGTGCACCACAGAGCTCCGTTGATGGTGGCGTAACGCCAAAAAAGGAAGTATCTGTAACGGCTGTAAAAGAGAGCTCAAGATAGAGCAAAAAGCCAGAAACAAAGGACCACACCCCCGCGAAATGGGTAGCAAACGACGCCTCCACGAGAGAGATTGCCATTGATTGTTGTATCTGTAACTGCATCTATGGGAAAACTGACAAAGAAGGAAAGAAGTATCCCTACTACCTGAATGGAAACAATCGTAGGAATCTATAGGAACTCACTCTCCAACGAATCGATCTACCTGTTGAACAACAATGAATGCCAAAGCGGAACAGGTCTTTGCCACTTTCGGCAGATGGGTGGGTGGTCCTGCAACACTAATTGTCACTCTTGAGAATGGAGGGACCACCGCTGTGGCTTCAACCCCTGATTCGATACGACTTGACCCCCGACCCGGGCCAAGCCCTCTCTGCGTCTCTCCGTTTAACAATGAAGTTTTTGGCATTTGGCACTTCAACGGAAATTGCATTCAAAACTCGCGGAAGAAGGAAGAGAGACAGAGGGAGAGAGCGAGAGCGGGAGAGAAATATGGTCTTGCAAAGAGGCCACTCGAATGGAGAACAATGCAGTGGCAGTAGTTGTCCTTGTTCCTGTTCCTCTTTTACCCTAGGTCTCCTCGTCCTTCTACTTGAAAACTCTGCGGGAAGTAAAGTAGATATGTATGTATGTGCTTGCGTTTGTAGACGGTATTGAAATGAAAATTACATCATTTTGTAGATAAATGTAACTGGAATACTTGAAAGAATAGAAATTTTATTGCTGGAATCTGTCGATCCTTTAACGGAAGAGCAACACCATCTTAAATATCGTCAAAGCCCAAATCCAAACCAGACGAAATGTGTTTGCTCTCGAATCTTATTAAAACTCTCAACTTATACCATTTTTCATGCGGTCAATCTCTGATCGTGTTGCAACAACAAGTTATATCCGATTTGACGAGCTTTCAAGTCTTCGTAATTAACTTAACTTTTCTATAATTTAAGCAGAAATACAATTGAAAAGTAAATCTTGACTGACGCACACGATACTATGCGAGTTCCATTGTTTCCAATAAATAATAGCCCAACTTTTGTATGGGTTTTTGCATATTATATCGTCAGTATTGTGTTCCAATATAATATAATATATTTTCCACGGAAAATCGGAATAAAATACTTGTAAAATAGTTAAAGTTTTAAGTTATGTTTTGTAAAAGATTGGAGGTATTTAGAGGCCTCCAATTTCATTTCACCACTAATTTTGTTCGGATTATAGTTATCTTTTAGTTTGTCATACTGTAAGATCTTTTAAAACTCTGCAAAAATATAATTCCCATTGATTGTGTCATTGTTAAGGATCTCCAAAAGTCTAATTTTGTTTGTAGATTATGGTCTTTCGTTTCATAAAAGTTCTACTACAAATTGTATACTCGTAGTACACTTTCCATTTCATTTCGCTTATACAGATTTACACTATATGTATTTATGTATATATTTTTGTGTAGGTTTGAAATCGCATTTTGGCAAATCTTTAATAAATCAATTTGATTTCAGTGTCGATAGGGGAGTGATAAGGTGGCCGAAATAAACAAAATTCCAACTGAAGAGGGAATCGAGTGTACACATAGGTGTGTCTATGAGTGTGCTTCTTGTATCTGTATATGTGTGTGTGTGTGTGTGGGGTGCTTCTGTATCTGTATCTGTGCGTAATCAGTGGCTGATAAGCGACACGGAACGAAAGTCATGTGGGTGTGTGGGGAAGTGCTAGAAGGGGGAGCGAGAAGCTATGGCGAGAGGAGGTGCTGAAAGGTGCTTACGCTAGAGGCAGGGAGGGAGCGAAGGGGTGGGGTATGGCCGATAGGGAACCGGAAATGACGCCAGTCGAAAAATTTACGCTTTCGTTTTGGAGTACTACTAGAAGAGTGGACTTGTATGGTCACGGGGGGTTCTTGAAGGGGGTCTGGTCTGGGACTCGTGCGTCGAGTGCCGCATTGTTCTTCCTCTTTTTTTCATATATTTGGGGGTTGGGGGGGCGGTCTTAATTGATATCATAATCACTATACATATATGTAGGTGTATATTTTTTATTTATTATCATTTATACCTTCTATTTTTGAAGAAGCAGCAGAAAATGAACGTAAAATAGAAAAATGGAATTTATAGCATGTTTTATTTCGTGGTTTCTTTTTTTGTTTAATCATATCGGCCAGAAGTGTTATTATAATGATTGCAGTTGTTCCTATCGGTTGTACCCACCGAATGGGAATATTGGGCTGTTCAATTATTTACACCTTGATACGGACGGACGTTCCGATCGAGCTGTTGGTTGTTTTTTTGTTTGGCGATTACTTTATGGCCGCACTTGTACCCGCTGCGGACTGTCCGTTTCTGATGGCCAACAACGCTTCGGGACAAGGCGTTAATCTGTAATGGGATTGGAACTCCCAAAAGATCGAGAGGTAAGGTTACGCTGGGGAGCGTTGAAAGGGGGTTTACCCCCTATATCTTTTGTATGTAGAAATCCATTATATGGTTTCGTAATCTTTTAAATGAGCAATTATTAGCATTCTGCTTCGTCATGCACACGTCATGTATTTTCTTTTCCAAGTTTTCTTTTGCATTCCTTATATTTCCAAGTTTGTTTCATGGAAAGAAATCTTTCTTCCAAAGTTAGCTTGTTCATGGAAATATGTAATCTTCCCTAAGGTTTGTTTCCAATGAAATTCAGTTTACATCAAAGTTTGCTCCTCTTCGAACTCTGCTCTAACTCCTGAGGAAGTCAATGGATGGATGAATGTTTCCTCTCCTCCTCCTCTGGGTTTGGCTTCCACCTAATACAACAAGTTGGAAAGATGCTCGGAAAGATGCTTTCAAGAGAATGCCGCCCTGTCGTCTGGATGGACGCAAGTGTCAAATGTGGCAACAACAACAATTGGAATGAAGACACAACAGTGTAGGAGAACGAGAACCCCTGAAGGCGCACAGAGGAGCAGATTATATTATAATTTCCAAGTAAGGCAACAAAACAACAAGCAGCACACTCACAAATTAAAACAAACAACAAAATTGACACGAACATCACGTAGCAAAATGATGCTGAAGGAGAGAGAAACATATTCTGAGATTCCACGAGATGAAGATGAAGATGGAAGATGGAAGACGGACGACGGACGGGGCACCCACTTGTGTGTCCAAGAGTTGGGTTTCCTTTCCTTTATTTCGCCAAATTCATAATTAGCAAAACGACTCGTCGTCTCAAATGAGTCGCCTACGAGTAATGCCGGAGGCAATGCAGCAAGCAGCAGTGGCAGGACCTCAAGAGGAAGGATAAAGGACACCAAAGCCCCAACCCCAACGAGGTTGGTTGACATGTCTGTCTATCACAATTGTTAGTTCTGTTCTGGTGGTTCTGGTGGATTGTTCGCTGTGTGGCTGTTGCCCCACTTGTCTCTTATCTCATTAGGTCGCTTTGCCACGTTTTAGTGGCTACTTAAGTGCAACTTTTTGCGGCACGGCAGCATCTACACAGCAATTGCTTATTGTTTGTAGGAGCTGCCTGCTGCATGGCATTGTCCGTGCTTATCACGAAGCTTTTTCTGCCCCCACTCCCCACTCTCTCTCTGGACTTGTAATAATTATCATCATTATTTGTTGGATTGTTGGGGCGACTTGACTTGTGTCTACAATTATATACTGCAATATAGTCGTATGTGCACACAAGTATTCCCCCGTCAAGTCTCTGGAGAAGCCTATTCAAAATGCGCTCGCTATCTCCCTCTCTATCAAAGCACTCTGCTTGTGGAAATTCCGCCTGGAAACAGAGAACTCAAGAGGCAGCGGGCGAAAATGCATCCGCAACTTATGAAATTGATTGATTCACTTTATACTAGAGTCATTTTCCTAATGATAATCGTTAGATCTATGGATTCGTATAGGTAGGAACTGATGTGAAAACATTTCCCTAACGATAATCGGTAGATTTCCGGGGTTGCATTAGATAGAAACTGATTGCAAAACGTTTTCCTAATAATATTCGTCAGATCTCATAAGTTCAAATGGATAGAAAAGTGCAATAGGAAGAGATTGTTGTGGGTTCTCTGAAATTATTTGAAAGTCCGAAATAGCTGGTGGTAAATGATCTCTGTTTATGTCATTCGATCCGACTGTATCCTATCGCTTAGGAGATATTTGTTGAACAGAGTTTTCCTCTGACTTTCTTGGGATTTTATTGCTAGAAACTTGTCGTATCTTGAAACCCCATTTGCCCTTGTCTTGCCCTTGCCACTCTGCCCCGAAGACCTTATCTGTAATCCGGTTCCGCTTTTTTTACAATGTTTGTAATGCTCTTCGTTTAATCAATAATTCGTGGCGCGACCATACACTCGAAAAGATATGAGCCAATTTCCTGAACAAGTTATAAAAACCATTTAACACGGGTAGTACTTTTCTGGGGATTCTTTGGGGATCTTTACACCTTACGCTGCCACCTTTCCCATTCCCTCTTTTCACAAAAGATATTCTGTAGGTACGCTTTTTTTTTTGCATTTCCCTGTTGGAACTTGATTTGTGATTATAGACAAGCGTCATCGTCTCTGGCTCTGGCTCTGGTCTCTCCGAACGTCTCTGAACATCCGCTTCCGCATTTATTAAGTGTCTTTCCACGAGACGGACGTCGTTCCTCCGATTTGCTGTTCGGTTCGCGGTTCGTTTGAGTTCAGTTCAAGCTTGGATTCGTTCGTTTAGAACGTTTTTACAATTCAGGTTTTTGTTTAGTCTGGTCTGGTCTGGTCTGGTCGACTGGGGCTTTGTTTCGCTAGTTTTTTCTGCTGGCTCTGGCTGTGGCTCTCTGTAATTAAGATGCGAAGCGCGCGATCGTTGGAAGTTCTTTGCGGATCGGATTGGCTCCATCTCCATGCATGCCTAGATGTTAGCTATGTGGTGTGTCTGTCTGTCGGGCTGTCTGTCTTTCTGTATGATGCTTGATTACTAGTGCAAATACTAACTACCGGTTTAGATGCTCTCGACCAGATACAACGTACAGAACAGAACACAACACAACACAACATAGCAGGGAAACGAAGCGATCGGTTGGTTGGTTTTTTTCTTGAGACTTGCCTTTGGGTTTGGTTGAACGATCGATGGGTTTGGCTTTGGTTCACAGGAAGTTCCCTTACCCCTTGATCATATAGGAGCAGGAAGTCTTTCCAGCGGGCGTCCTCTTCTAAGGCATTCCCATAAGCGAAAGGATACATCATCCAAAATTCCAAAAAGACCAACTTGTAGCTCAAGTCTTCATCCGTTGATGGAACGGGAAGTCAAGAAAGAGACAGATTGCTGTCGTGTTTTTTATAACTTTTTGTTCCTTGCAGTATCTATTGGTGTTATCTTATCGGTATACATATTTGTTGTCAACTTACTGAAAAACCTCAAGCAAATCGTAAACATTTCATAATACACATAAACATTATGGTCGGTCGGTCGTTATGGGGTGGAAGTGGTGCTGGTGGTGCTAGTGGTGGGGTCTCCGGTCTCTGTCCAACGGAACATGTTGTATCTTTTACGAGTATATGCTCTGGGCTCTTGTCTATATCTCTGTCGTCTCTTTATCACAATAACAAAAGGCAGCCCGCGACACCAAAGACAACAGGTAATCCTAGTTTACAGATACTCGTATATATATATATAAATATATATCGTACATCACATGTATTTGGTGCTGCCACCCAAAAAGGCCTCCAAGCGGCGCGCAGGTGTTGTGGAACTCGAACTCTGTGGATTCTTATCGCGGATTCAGTTGGCTTGATGGACAAGGTTTCACCTCCCCCTACTCCTACCACAAGCAGGTGGGCCACGAATAGAGAGGAGAGAGCAATGGGAGAGAAGAAGCAGCATTCGCATCATGTACAGGACATGCACATACATGTTTTCTTTCTTTTTGCACTATTCTGCGTGTGAACATCAATGTGCATCAATGTGCATCATCGTTTTGCACAGGACATGCATTTTGCGAGGAATAATGCTTTCTTTGGAAAATCCATAGATCTGAGAGCAAAAAGGTGAACAGGTGTGTGTGTCGGTGGGTCGAAACGTAAGACCTTTGAAGACCTTTACAATGCTTTCCCTTTCCTCAAAATAAAAATACTTTCTCAAAGGGGGTTCCTGCCGCAAATGAAATTAATTTGTGGGAGTATTGATTTGCTTTTAGTTTCATCCAAGCTCCATACTCTCTCCCCAATCAGCCCTCTTTGGGGCAGGGTTGCTATGCTCCCTCTATCTAGTCCCCTCTTTGTGGCATGTCTTCTTCGGTTTCCATTCCTCTCAATCTAACCCACTGCCGCCTGGGCATCCACTTATTTGTGGTCTTCAAACACGGAAGCATCTCATGTCAACCAATTGAACCCGCACTGACCCCGACCCCATGAGCGACAGACAGAAAGAGAGAGAGAGATGTGTGTAAGTGTGTATGTCCACCCTCTCTATCTATCCCTCTCGTTCCTTGTTCTAAGAGGCAAAACATTAAATTCTTGCTGCAGACAGCAGTCCAGTGCAGTGCCAATCATCATGATGATGATGCCTTATTAAGTTAGGAGATACGTGCACATGTGGCAGAGGGGTCTATGCGATGTGGCAGGCACTATTGCAGAGGAGTGGCTGCCACAGATGGGGCTGCAAGTGCGAGAAAATCGCAAAGAGTTGAAACAATACGTAAAAACAAGAAAAAAACAAAAAAAACAGCAGTTGCGACTAATTGAATGTAATGGGCACAAATGATGCGGTTGATGCGGTCTAGGTCTACGTTTAACAATTCCCTATGCCACATGCCCCATGCTCCACACATGCCCCTGCTTCTTCTGCGCGGGCGGTGGAGGGGGAGAAACGATTTTGAACTCTTGTCTAGCGTTTGATGAACTCATCCATCCATCGTATGGAAATGAAAATGGAATATCTGGTTGGAAGAGATCTCTGTTCCTCTGTTCGGGTCTCTCCCTCATTTCTAGGTAGCTTCTATCCGACGATAATGATTCCAATCATAATGCTACTGATAATGATCATAATGATGATGCTGAGCTTTTGCTTTGTCTATATTGTTATTGTTCTTTGAGAGACTCTTCCATTATGATGGCGGAATCTACTACGATGATGATCCGAAAAAAAACCGAAGCAGTATGTTATCTTTTGTTGTCTCCTTCTCTACTTCTCTACTTTTTTTCTATTCAACGACAGCAACAACAACAGAACAGAGTCTTTCGTGTTTGCATATTAAAATACCAAAAGGTTATCGAACGTTTGATATCATTAAGTTTTTGTTGTTCCCTCTCTTTTCCGATATGTGCAGAGCATACACAACGATACGATATAAAGATTGGACAATGAGGCAGCAGAAACTTAAATACTTTCGAGTTAAAGCCACAGTTTCGAGATACATTAGAACAAAAACACGTCACTTAACGCCTACAGCCGTACAAGAAATGGGTTCTGTTGGAGTGATCTTTCTTTTCCTCTCTCTCTCTCTCTCCTGGAACTTCAAAACAAAAGAATTTGGGAGATCTTCAAGGTGAAAGAAAGAAGAAGTGGGGGATTTTGCCGCCTGATCAAATGAGAAGAGAAAACTAAATTAATGATGGACTAGAAAAGGAGAATAAAGAGTGGTACATATGTTATGAAAAAGGATAAAGAACATCTGGCTCTCCTGTTCTTTTGGATGCATATCAAGTGGTCCAATAGGAAAGATCTCCAATCCAGGGTATCTTCAGTTTCGACTCCCTATTCGATGCGTCCCTTTCTTTCTTTTGTTTTTACTTCTTCTTTTTACAGCTACCGCAAAGGTTGCCTCCCTCCACCATCCATCCCCCCGATGATCGCAGCTTCAGGTCGGACTGAGCTTCGGCTAATCCCCTTCCGCTTCCCCCCTCGCCTGCCAAGTGCGTAACGATGATTGATTTGCTTGGGCTTGAGCTTTGAGCTTTCATTGTTTTTATTGTTTGAGGGCTTCAACCAACACAACAAAAAACCAAAAACTGAGGAGAAACAAAAGAAAATTGCCAACGGCTCTTGAGGGGAGGGGGCACACTGCTTTGAGCTTGAGGTCTCTGTCTCTGAGCGGGGGCATAAACTGACGAGCTAGACAGAAAACTGAACCGCAGACATTTGGTTTTTGTTTTTTCTTCTTCTTCTTTATCTGCTTTTGCTTCTTCTTTTTAAATACATTTTATTTTGTACACCCTTGCGAGAGGGTTACAATAACTATTAAATAAAATAAAATAAAATATATTTAAAGAGAAAATAAATATATCTTAAGAGATGCACTAGCTTAAATATATTTAAAAGCTATATTATATTTCCCGAATTTGATCGTAGGTCTATTTCATATTCATAGAAAGAGTATCAAAAGCTTCGACTCCCTTCGGAAGCGCGTCTTTCGTTTTGCTTATTTTCTTGTTGTTGTTTTTGCTGTTGTTGTCGCCGATCGCGCGAAGAAGAACCCGGAATTGGCGTCGTTTTTGTAGTTGTTTTGTTCATGTAAGTGTGTGTGTGTGTGTGTGTATTTGTGACGTGAGTACCAATACGAATGCCAATACAAATAGCAAACACGATACGCTCACGCGCTTGTTATGCACGCTCAGCGCAGCGTCTATTGGATAGGGAGGGGGGGTGGGAAGAGGAGCCAGCACCTGGTGGAGGGCGAGGTGTAGTGGGGCGGCAGAGAGCAGTTACCAGAGAGGTGTATCCGGAGGCAAAGGTAAATCATGTGTGAGCATGATCGAGCGGGTGGCGGGGGCAGGGGCTCGCTCTATAAGCGGGGGCTTGCTAGCTTGCTGCTGTTGCTGCTGCTGCTGCCGCTCTTGTTGTTGTTTCTCTTAAATAAACGAGACGCGACGCTCGTAGACGAGAGTGTTGCATGTGTGTGTGAGAGAGCAGTTATAAAAGCAAAGCAGGTCGTTGACACGACTATTTTGGATTTCGGATTTTTGAATATATCGTTTTTTATTTTTATGCTTATTAATTGAGTATTTGATATGTATGTATTGTATGGCATGGGAAGAAGGTGATCGATCTAAAAAAAAAAACAGCTGGCATACACGTGCACAAAATACTAGCAATACAGTGAAAGCTCTCTACGGTGGTGATGGCGCTTCAATATATCATAGATCCGTTGAGACTCCCTCAATCTTCACATCTGTAACAGGCTTCCCCGGTAGGGAGATTTGTGCAACAGTGGAATAATTGCCTTTGAAATGGGCAATCAGTAGCGTGATTTCACTGTACCATATCGAACAATAATCGAATTTGAACCCCGAGCAAACTCATTGAATTACAAGCAACATTTTTGTGGTATAGTAGGGTCAAATCCCTCGCCTTTTAAATAAGGGTTGATTTAGGGCATACCAAAAAGAAGAATGAGAAAGAAAAAGAGAGAGAAACAAACAAAAAGAAAAGGAAAACGAAGCTGCAATATCAGAGGGCACACACAGGCAGGCACTTGAGCCTCAAATCCAAGGAAAGACCTCATAAAAGAGATCAAATGTCAACGACAGAGAGGAGACACCGCGCACCATCCATGCCACACCACATGCCTCGTCATTCCATTCCTTCCTTCCCTTCCATTCCCATATCTCCATTCTTTGGTAGTTTTTTTCGGTCCGGGATTCCAAGAAGTCCTACAAGATGTAAAGTGCATATGCCCGTAGACAGAATAAGGTAAACGGGATGGGATGGAATGGGATGGGACGGGACGCATTTCCTCATTCTCTTCCTTCTCTACCTGACAGAGCGAGGGAGAGCAGATAGCATCCATCAGCATCTTAGTTGTAGCCATCTCCCTCTGGCACCTTACATCGATCGACTGCTGTTGAGCCGTTAATCTTAATGCGCCATGGCGGCTGTCGCTTCTGTCTCTTCTCTCTTTTTCTCTCTGTGTGTTTGTTTGCTATCAGATTTTTCTCCTTTTCTCATCATTCTTACTGCGCAGCACTTGATGCACCGTCAGAGAGTGCAGTGGCATCGTCAGGGGGGGGTCCCAAAGAAGGATGCGCCTGCGGAAATTACTCATTAACTCCCGGGGCCCCGTCCCTGTACCTCTCTCTCACACACACATTTAGTGAATCATTCTAGGCCGCCGCTGTTGGAACTGGAATTCCAGCTGGGTCTAAGAGTGGAATGATCAAGTGTCATCCTAAGGGGAGAGGCACAGACAAGGCATACGATTCTTTTTCCTACAGTTTATCTGATTTCTTCATCATTTTAGTATTGCTTTTCACCTAATCCTTCTCACCCTCTCTCTTGCGACTTCCTTATCGACGGCGACAACCTCCATCTCTCTCTCAATCGGTCGTGTCCCATTTTCTCTTTGTGGATTTCCGATCCCACGGCCAGCATCATCAACTTGTCACCCACACGCCCCCTCACATTGCGATGATGCTTCTGTGCCTCTTGCTATCTCTTCTTGACCAAAAGCGAAAATATTGCAAATAAAAGAAGAGAGAGGGGAGAGACGAAGTGCGCAGAAGACGTTCTTTAACCCATTTGTGTGCAGTGATGTAGTTTTTCACCTTTCTTGGCTGCTCCTCTGGCTCTCATCTGCTTTTCACCTCCCACTCCTGCCGCTCATCTGGCCCCCTGCTGGTATTTATTCTCTTTCTCTCTGTCCCCCTTTCCACTCCCCTCCTCGTTCTTTTTTTTTGTCTTTTTCTAAACTGATCGTTTTATAATTTTCGTTTGTAATTTCCGTTGAAACCGGTTCGGCATCGTCCGCATACCTTTCGAACTACCTGTGTGCCGAGAGTCGGTTTTACGTTGTGGAGAGGTGTGGTGCTGTGCGGTAGGGGAGGGGTGGAGTGCGGCTGTTGCTGTTGCTGCTGCTCTTCCACTCTTCCAATTTCTTCTTTCATGCCGCGCCTCCTTTGCTGCTGCTGAGATTTAGAAATATTCTTTATACTCTCTTATTGCGTGTTGGCATACCCTTTGCTGCAAGGGTGTGATGATTTTACGAATGGTTTGAACACGAAGAATATAACTTGGATCCGAAAAGAAATCTGGAAATCTGGAATCGTCTGGAAATCTCCCTTTCATATGAGTCCATATTGTAAGGGTATCAAAGCTGTCCGCACACGAAGCTAGTGTTCCTTTTTTGTCTTTCGGCCTCTGCCTTAGCTTTTAGCCTGTTCCTCTGTCTGTCTTAGCGGCTGCTGCTGCTCTTGTGTCTCTCCACTGCGCTGAGACAGTGCCTTGTTCTGCCCGGTTCCCTCTTCCTCTTCCTCTGCTGCCTGCCGCCTGCTTCTGGCCTGATGATGAGCATTCATTTGTCATTTTACTACGTGCCACCGACTCCAACTCTGGTCCGAATGTTTATTTGTTGTTCCCCGAAACATGTGTGCTGCCACTAGAGGAATATATGATTTTTATTTTAGTGAAAATTCTACCATGTGTTATGGTTGGGTTTTCTGTGTTTTGTGGCAACCAAAATAACACGTAGGATCGTGTACATATATGTATGTACATACATATATCTTCCCCATCTCCAACCATACATGTGTGCGCGAGTGTGTGTGTGTGTGTGTGAGTGTGGAGCACAATCAGCAGCGGGGCATCTCCTTCTCTCTCGCTTCGAAAACAAATAGATCGGATCCGACCCCCTCTAAGAGACATGTATGTACATGCATAATAAAATATTCAAGATGATCATGATCATCAGGGAACATCATCATTGCATAGTCAGTCGATCCCCCACCCGCCCCCCATACACTCATCCCTAAAAAAAAAAGCCACTTGCCTGCCTGCCTATCATCCGTGCCTTTCTAGCGCTGCTCTCTTCTCACTTGTTGAAAGCGCTCCCCGGAGAATGAGGAAGTTTCTTGTGTGTTAGCAGAGCAGAAGCAGAGCAGAGACGTCAGCAGAGATGTGAGATAAATTTTAACATGCCAGCAGCAGCAGCACATGTGTGTGTGTGTGAGTGCACAGGCACTTTGTCTGGGAATAAACAGGGTGCCTAAACAAGTTGCTCCTCCTTTGCTGCTTCTTCTACATTTACTCATGGCTTGCTGCTCTCTTTACCCACTGGCGGATTTATTATGTGCCCCATCCATCGTCGCGAGCGTCTTTCTCCAATATGGTTGCTGCTGCTGCTGCTACTGCGCTGTTGCCTTTGGAAACGGGTTTTGTTGTGTGGAATGTGCACTTCCGTTTGCTGCTGCCTGCTGCTGCTGCAAGATATGGCCCGAGAGTGGGCAATGGGCACGGCTTTCAAGTTTTCGAGAGACGTTCGTTCGTTTATTCCACGATTCCTCGCTCTCCCCCCTCCCCTGCACCGCACTTGTGCCATCAATACATTCGTTTATGTTGAAATCTTTACAGCAAAAACAAAAAAAAAAGCAGAAATGATCACCGCCAAAGATACACACACTCATGTATACACATCTCCCCGTATTTGTTTGTGTGTACACATCCGGAATATGACTGTGGGGCGGGACGCCCATGCACACAAACACATGCATACCATACCAGAGATCACACATTTTTATGGAAATTACCATATTGAGAAATTTACAATTAAAAAGCTAAATGAGCCTCACCAGGCGACTACCGAATACGCTACGTATTAATTCTTAATTTTTACCGATTAACGGTCTGTGCTTCCAACACTCCTGCGTTTAAGAAGAAGTGGAATCTAATGAAACATTCCAATCATTGGACTGTAGCGCATTCTTGTGTTCTGTTATGCTGAACCATTTTTTTTCTCTCGAAGATCCACAGCAGACGACGTCCGTCGCTGCGGGGGTGTGTATATGTGTAGTGTGCCGCAGAAGATGGGATCGAGAGCAAGAGAGAGAGAGAGAGAAACCGCTAAGAAGAGAGCGCATCAGCATCAGCAGCAGAGCAGCCTCTGCCTTCTTGTGCTTCTGCTGTGTCTCTGCCTCTTCCAGTGAGTCACACTACACTATCTTTTTGACTCTCCGATATTGAGGTCCGGTCCGGTCTGTCAGTTTGTTCAGATGCGCTTGCCTGCCATACAAATATTTGTTGTAGTTGTTGGATAGTAGCGTCTGCGTTCGCGTCCGTATCGTTTGAGATATTTGTATATTATTTGTTTATTTCAACCATCCCATCCACTGGATACGCTGCGCGGCGACGACGATTATGAAGAAATTTGATTTTGTTGGAATGCGAATGTCGGCGGCGGCTGTCTGACTGACTCTCTCATTCTCAGTCTCGTCTCTCCTCGAATTGGATCGCGGTATGTGTGTTGTTTGTGCTGTTGTTGTTGTGTCTGGAAAGAGAACGCATACCGATGCTCTCTGATTCCTAGTGTTGCTCTTCTTTGGAATTTTTGCTAGCGGAAGTGTGTACATCCTCTGCACTTCGAACCGTTAAAATGAATATAAGAAAATTTACCTGTTATGTATGTGTGTGCACACGGGCGAGGTGCCAACACTGTGTCGTCCTGTTCGCACACACGTCGGAGCTTTACGGAGCTGCATAGTTCATAATCTGCATTACAACCAATAAACAACTTAGTACTTAAAAGTACCCATCTAAAAAAGAATGCACACAACTAATTTGTGAAATTTCCCTTTGTTATTGCAGATCAAAAGTCCCAACCACGGATACCATCTAGTGGCTGCCACTAGTCCCGCGTGCAGGATTTATTTATTTCAAAAGGTGGCTGCATGTCCAAAATGAAAATGCTCCCAGTACAGTTATCATTGAACTCGCTCAATCCCGGCATCTGGAGCGATGTGCTGTGGCGCTGCCCACCGGCACCGTCCAGCCAGCTGGCGGAGCTGAAAACCCAGTTACCCCCATCGTTACCCTCGGATCCGCGATTATGGAGTCGCGAGGACGTCCTGGTCTTCCTGCGCTTCTGCGTGCGCGAGTTTGATCTACCGAAGCTCGACTTTGATCTCTTCCAGATGAACGGCAAGGCGCTGTGTCTACTCACGCGTGCCGATTTTGGACACAGGTGCCCCGGGGCCGGGGATGTCCTGCACAATGTGCTGCAGATGCTCATAATCGAATCGCACATGATGCAGTGGCATTTGCCCAACAGCCCGGTGACGCCCACCAGCCGCTACCCACTGTCGCCGCAAAGCCATCCGCCGACAATGACATGGCCCCCATTGAATGCCCCGCCCGAGAGCAATAATCCCTTCCACAACACGGCGCACCACCTGGCGGCGCATCATTTTATGGCGCCCAATTCGGTGACGCTCAGTCCCCCGCCGTCGGTTGATTCGCAGGCCAGTAGTCCGCCCCAGGCCCCGTACCAGAGCCAGAACCAGAACGGAGGAGGAGCTCCAGGCTCAGGATCATCCTCGGCACACACATCCAATGGCGGATCTAGTAGTGTGGTAACTTCAAACAGCGGACCATCGGCGCCGGCCTCTTCCAGCTCCGGCAGCAGCACGGCCAGCAATGGATCGGCCATGCCCATGAAGGGGATCAGCAGTGCCAGCAGCAACCACAGTGACTCCGAGGAGGAGTACTCCGTTTCCGAGCCAAAAATGGCAACTGGTATGCCACCAGCGCCGCTCTCCTACAGTACGGCCAGCCCCCCCGGCACGCCCATACTGAAGGACATTAAACCCAATTGGACGCAGCAGCTGACGAATAGTTTTGTCAACTCGTGGTCCCAGCAGCAGCAACAACAACAGCAACAGCAGCAGATGCAGGCGGTCCAACAGCAGCAGCAGCCCCAAAAGCTGACGCTCGACAACACAGCCGGGCCAGTGGTGGCACCCGCCGGTGGATCCATTTCCGCCCCGACAACGCCCAGTTACATGTACAAAGCGAAAAGGGAATTCTTTCCAGAGAACTCCGAGCCCAATACAAGTGAGTGAAACATTTAACTAATGGCCAAGATCCATTCATAACACTCTTTCCTCTTCTTCTAGATGGTCGCCTCTTGTGGGACTTTCTGCAGCAACTGTTGAACGATCGCAATCAAAAGTACAGCGATCTGATTGCCTGGAAGTGCCGCGACACGGGCGTCTTCAAGATTGTGGATCCCGCTGGGCTGGCCAAGCTGTGGGGCATCCAGAAAAACCATCTATCTATGAACTACGACAAGATGTCGCGCGCCCTGCGGTACTACTATCGCGTTAATATCCTGCGCAAAGTGCAGGGCGAACGGCATTGCTATCAGTTTCTGAGAAATCCCACGGAACTGAAGAACATTAAGAATATATCGCTTTTGCGGCAGTCCACGCCTGCAGCTAGTGCTGGCAATGGAGGAGCTCAAGGGATGACGCAGGGCGGTGGAAATCCAGCACCCAGCAGCCCCGCAGCAGTCCAGAACTGGAGCCAGCAACAGCAGCAACAACAGCAGCAGCAACAACAACAACAGCAACAGCAATCCCCCCAGCGTCCGGCCTCCCGTAATGGTCCCATGAGTCTGCCTGCAGTGGCAGCAGTGGCTGCAGCAGCAGCTGCCGCCTATGGACCGCCACCCACATCGCCGCTCTTCATGCACGCCATCAACGGAGCCTTCCATTATCTGTCCGCGACGGCGGCCGCTGCCGGAGCGCCACCCAATTCCCCAGCGCTGCAAACGCCCGGTGCCGCAGGGCCGGACAAGTTTCAATTCCATCCACTGAAGCTGGAGAATGGTGGCGGGAGCTCGGGATCGGACAGCGCCGGCGAGGACCTGAAGCCCACGGATCTGAGTGTCAGCGGCAAGAGTGCCGCCGCCGCAGCTGCCAGCAACGAGGACTGCTATCCGTAAGTGGCCTCCCGCCTACGCGCTACTGTTGCCTCCTAATACCAAGCATCATCTCCATCTGCAGGCTCATACGCAATGCCGATGGATTGACGACCATCAAGTTGATACGCTACAACGATCATCAGTCGGCGCCCTCGCCCGCAGAGCAGTCACCCAAGCTGGAGGAGCACCAGCAGCAACAGTTGCCCGCTGGTTCCAACTCGCCAAAGCCCATGGAGGCGAGCGATCAGGCCCAGCCTGTGCCCATGGACAGCAGTGATTGCAATGGCAGTGTTGAGGTGTCGGAGGAGGCGTTAGCTGCGTTTAGGCAGATGCGGCAGTAGGAGGAGCACCCCCATCATTGCCTTTGCCCCCCACAAACATTACCTGAGCTAAAAATGGGACCAGCACACACAGAAACACCCCCCATGCCCGCCCCCTAGCTGGATGTGGTTGCCTTTTGTATATAGATAAAAACATTTGCATCAATATATATATATTTTATACATCAAATTATTTATTAAGCTAAGCTAACGAGAGAGAGATAGGAGGTATCGAGCGAGAGTGAATGTAATTTCGTTTTGTTGTAAGTAGAGTTCTTGAAAAAATAACGGCGCAGCGCAGCCTTTGATTATGTGCCAATTTCTACATTAAATCAGAATTAAATCATAAGTTTTCACACCCTGCCCCCTAAACCATCAAAAACAATCATACGAGTAGCGAGTAACGAGTAGCGTGTAGCGAGAGTAGCGCCGCCCCTTAGCGAGTAAGTGTTGCCACCTTTGAGCTTTACAAATGTTGCCTCAACAAAATGGTTTCAAATTTATGAAAACAAAAAAAAACACAAAAAACAATTGTTAAAAATACGATACAACATATGAAAGAAAGAAAAGAAAATTGTTAATTGATATACAAAAAATAATCAGCGAAAAGAGAAGAGAGAGAGATTGATTTCTTGTGATAACAGATTCATTGGCTGGAGATGAGGAGAGCACAGAAGGAGGAGTTGCGGCCACAGGAGAGAAAACAGCTATAGGGGATCCATGGAGTGGAAGCTGAAACAGTTTCTCCATTCTGTTTTTTCCCTGGCAGTGTCTCCTGCTGCCAGCCTCTCTTGACAGCTTGCAACCAGAGAGCTTTCAAAATTCAATTTCAATTGGAGAAAACCCCTTAGCCCTTAGATACAAGAACCAGAAGAACATGAAGAAAAACATTGGCTTCCATTTTTATAGCAATGATAACGAGCATATATACACATTTAGTTTTCAATTTAAAAGCATTATTCATAGGATTATTATCATTATTATATAATTTGTATGTTAGTTTTCTAAGCGGCTGCGCCCCCACAGGAAGATCTGTGGAACCACAGCAAAAAGCAGAAGTGTTCATTTAAGCATTAACAATTTTAGTTTGTAAAAGAATTGCACGCCGCCCCATACACATACACCCCATAAAAAACAATAGAAATTTTGTACACTTTGAAGCACACTTTATTAATTATATTAAATGCAAAACATAAATGAAATGGCATGGAATGGAATGGAGAGGCGCAGACCATCAACCACACCACACGCTCATCCACACAATTAGCTTTTAGTGCCTGTAATTATTATTAATTAATGCATAGATCTTATAGTACCATACATTTAATTTTCGTACATACGATATATAAATATATATATATTTTTTGTATCTGTTTTCGCTTACGCATTAAGTTTAAACACCGCCAATAGCTAATAATTAGCACTCTAGTATCGCCACAATACCTGTTCTTCCATTTGCAAAAACCTTTACCGAGTATGTCTTTCGATCAATACATATGCAGTTTATGTGTATTAAAAAAATATTAAAGAAAACGGAAACAAACTTATATGTAATAAATAAATGAAAAATGATATACACTGGAAGATCCTATGGATCATCATCGTCCTCTCTAGATAAGTTCCTGATTGTCCAGAAACTCACGTATCATATTGCGGCAGGACTTGAGCAGCACTTTGTTGCAGTCGTTGACGCTACGGTGGGGCACAGGTGTCAATCGGGATTTGGCTTTCACTATAGACGATGATCCACCATTGACACTAGATTTGGCTGGAGTCAAAGAGCGTCTTAGCAGATGGTTGGGTATCGAACGCTTCTTCAGAGGCTGAGCCGAATCGGGAGTGCGCACAGCCTGATCCTTGGGCGTACGTTTGTCGGCGACATGCTGCGGTGGTGTGGGCGAACGTGTCACAGCGGTGGAGGGCATTGGCACCGACTGCCTATCGTACTGATAGCGCAACATGAGCAAAGCGGCAGCAGCCTCCATTTCCAAAGCACCATACGATATGCGGCCATCCAAATCCGGCTCGGTCTTCACTTCGGAGCTAGCGGTATCCCTGGCTGGAGAGGTTGTTTGGCTGGTCTTCCGTTTGTTCATCACGCGGTGGTACTTCATGGTTGATGGCTGGCAAGTAACTGATGTCCATTGGCATTTGGTGCACGGCTTTTAAAGGCCAAAAGGATTTACCTGATGTATAAAGATGATTTACCTATCGATTGGGTAAATCCGCGTTACTTCTGCTTATTAGGGATACCTTTGAATCTACCTGCCAATTGGGTAATCCCGAGCAGACCCCTAATCAGCAGAGAGACCCGCGGATTTAGGTACAAATCCTCTCCAGCTGCCAATTTCTTATTACCTTTTTTCATTTTTAAATTTGTCAAACAGGTAGATATGTAACATTTTAAAGGATAATTTATTATGTAAAACACACAAAAATTCAACACATGTCCTCGTCACATCACCTATATATACGTTCGTAATATATCTATCTATATGGTCATCATCTATGGGCATATACATTATTTGACAAGTGATTGACTAAAGGTAGAGTTCCAAAAAAAACGTAAAATTAGAACTAAAATTTCTGTTCGATTGCGGAAATTGCATATATACAAATAATTTTTTTTTGTTGTTGGGGGGTGGTAAAGGCGGTGATAGGGGCAAGATTCATTATTAAGAGTGAATCTCAAACAACTTGGCGACCTCATTGAGGTCATCATACTTCTTATTTTGATTAATTATCGCCCTAGCTAAGCCTACGCGGTTAAATAGGTTCCACATAAGAACGCCAACAATCTTTTCATTCTTTAAATAAAAGATCACACCCCTGCCATAGTTGGGCTGCTCTTCTTCGACTCCATCCTCACAGCTAACCACATCTGAATCTGGTTTTTCACCAACTACAATCGTGTGCTTGCTGCCGTCGTCTACTTCTCGCTTTTCGGTCAAGTTGTCAGTGGCCGGTCGTGCGTCGGATTCGGAGGGCAGGGCAAAAACGCCCACGGTGGGCAGAGAAGAGTCCGCCAAGCCAATGCCCTCGTAGCCAATTTCGGGACCCAGATCTGACCAGAACATGCTCTGATGAACATAGGGTTTCTCTGTGGATGGAAATACACACGAATTTTAGTAAACGTCTTTTCGGAAAGCATTGAAAGCGTAGACTTACTTGCTCCCGTCATGTTCTCGCCGGCCAGTTTGCCTGATACCACCGAATGATCATGATGTTCCACACGTCGCCGGCCCAACAAAGGATCATAAAAGCACGAAGCATCGCCAGCCACATACAAATTCCTGCGTGCCTCGAGCTCTGCGTTTACGACAAAACCGCCCAGGGAGTTATCCACCTCCAGTTTGCTGGGGGATGCTATATTTGTGTTGGGCGAACAGCCCACACAAACTACCACAATATCGGATAACAGTGTCATGCCATTGTTCAATTCCAATTTGAGTGACTCCTCGTCTCTGGTGGCCGACTTGATGCTGGCATTCGGGATGACACACACACCCTGATTCTTCATCTTTGCCGTGGTCCAGCGGCTCAGATAGTTGGGAAGGACCTTGGACATGTTGCCGCTCTCCTGGAAGACCTGATAGATCTTACCGCCGCCATTTTCCTTCGAATAGTGGGCCAGGGAGCAGGCGAGTTCGCTGCCAATGAACCCATTACCCACAATCGTAATTGAACGCTTCTCGGTGGCATAACGTTTCAAGCGATCAAAGTCATCGGGTGTGCGATAAACCATCACTTTCTCGCGCACACTAGGCGCTGCGTCCCGGAACATGGGAAGGTTTTTGGGGGAACAACCAGTGGCAATAAGGCACTCATCGTAAGTGATCTTATAGCCGTCGTTCAATGTCACAGTGCGGTTCTGGGCATCCACCTTCTTCACTGAGAACCCTTGGGCGACGGCTATACCACCGTTTACACTTTCCTCAAGCTTTTCGGGATTTACGAAAAATTCATCAGGTTCAAAGAACAAGCTGCAGGGAGAAACCCGAGCTTAGAACGTAAAGGGAAAACTGGAAATACTGGATACCAACCTACGTTCGGAGCCAGTCCATTGTTTAAAGCGGTAATCCTTGATGGAATTTTCGTTAGCGTTAGGCGTATACCACAGCTCCTTGGATAGAGGCGGCCGCATGTAAGGTTTGCGAGCTTCATTGCTAACAATCAGAACCTTGGCCTGGGCATCGTTCGACTTGATGGACCGGAAGGCCGAGAAGGCGGCCGTGCCACCACCAATGATCAAATAAGGCACATGCTTGGGCAGCATCTCAGAGCTTTCGGGACCTGCAACCAAAGCAGACTTTCAATAAGCTGATCCCTAAAATAATGGTTTCCATTCTCACTTGTTAAAAGCCCTGCTAACATTGCGCGTTTCTTAGCTTCTGGTGAATTTTCGTCAGATTCACTCCCATCTCCTTGCTTATCGTCTTTTTTTTTACTCGCCAGTAGCCAGGCAATCTGCAACATTGAAGAGCCACCGTTAAATCGATATTTTTGATAGGATTAAGACGTACCAATCCACCAGCCACCAAGGCGGCCAAGGCACCCATTAGGCATTTCAATTTTAGTGATTGGTTTTTGTCTTCACCATCCTTGCCACAGCTGCCATCGCCACCTCCTGTTGATCCACCCGGAGAACATTTTTTCGAATCATTATTTAAACGCATACGCTTAAACTGCTCACAGGGATCCTCGGCTGGCTTCTTACAAGGATCCTTTCGCACTGGCTTACTATCCTTGCTCTTCGGCTTACAAGGATTTTTGTTCAGTGCCTTACATGGATCAGTGGTTAATTTTTTGTTGCAATCCAATAATGGGCCAGTAGGGCTGTCAGTGTCATATTTTACGGACTTGAAGATAATCTCCCTGGCCTTGGGTCCCAGGGGGTTTTTGTTTCTGCTCGCAGAAGGCTGCAATGAGGAGAGAGCGAGCTTTTAAATGAGTATTCTGGGGGTGATTGGTAAACGATTGATGGAGTGTGGGAGTGATACCCCTGGGAACTTATGGTCACCCGCCTGGCTATAGGACTCTTGATATTTGGCTTGCAAAGGACGCGGAGGCGGTGGCTGTCGACGAGAAGGTTGCGACTCTATAACATCGGTATCGTATTCCACCGCCTCCTCCATGTCTGTTTCAAAACAAGCTGTTTGTTTCCCATATTTCTGAGCATGAGCTTTAGTGCGTGCCTCAAGCGTGCGCTTTTTTACCATTTCATATAATTTTCCATGACAGGACCGTTGCACATCTGCGAAGGTGGAAGAGATGAGAAAAACATGAAGATTCATTCCACCAGCCTCTGGTGTGGCACATAACCTCACACACTCACCATATACCGGTGCGGCATGTCGGTATGGCTGCACTATGATGTTCTTCCTGGCCAGCACATGGGCCCTCCGGATCACGTTATGCATCACCGATGGAGCAGTCCAAAGACCCATCGTCAATATTATTGAGAAGGGCCACAGATTTCACAGAATAGAATCAAGCGGCCCACAGATTTCACAGAAAGATTTAAATTGTGTAACTGTGTGATACTAAGAATCAGTACTGACAGAAATAAAAACTAGTTCTATGATAAATGTCCCTGTATGAAATCAGCGGACCTTTTTTTATATTCGTATTTTTTGTTACGTTTGCTATGTTATGTTTTATTGTTTCATCATTACAAGCTAGTTTTTGTATTTTTAGTTTTATCGATATGATAATATGTACGGTGTGACCCTCAGAAATATATCTCAGACCTCTCATTTTCAAAATATACCGTAGATATACCGACTACTTTTTTTCAGATTCCATGTTATTCCTCGATTTTAAGATTCGGTTAAACGTTTTAGAAGTTTTTAAACTAATACTATTTTTATATCTAGTAATATGGCCCTTAGCTTGCATCACAATCTAAATAATTCTAGGCATTTTCGCGACTGAAAAATGATGCGAGGCGTTTACAGTTAGGCCGCATCATGGTGAAATTAGTAATTACTACGGGCCGCATTTCCGCATCATTTTGTCAGTTATTGTTGGCTCCCCCGAACAAAAATTACGTGCTGCTGACTTTAATTTTCAAGTGTCACTTTTAAAGAAGGAATCAGTGCGTCCCAAAAGACCTTGCAAGTGTTACCATTTTGTTGCTTGCAATCAGATTTATTTTAATTGACATGTTCAGGAATAGTTTGGCCGCTCAACTTTAAATGGAATTAATTTTTTGATTCGACAAAAATACCCCGATACCGCGTCGAAACCCTGAAAGAATGTTTTAAGAATACTTGTCAGAATACGGTAACACTTGCACATGATGCAACCACTACAACGCAATGTTTGTCTTCTTCTATCCACAGGGTTCTTATGGGTATCATTGTCGCATGTTCCATTTAACGGTAAACCCAATGATGCGGACTAATGTAAATAGGGTATAACACTTCCAAATAATGCAACGCATTTTCCAGCATGCGACCCGCATTTTTGTCTTCTTCTATCCACAGGGTGGTATTGCAGACGAGCTCGCCAGACATGGCACTACAACCCCCCTTCTCCAAGACAAGGAGGGTACTCGTATGCCGATGGCCACATGTAGGCTCATAATAAAGGAGCAATATAAGCAACTAACAGACAACAAGTGGCAATTAGTACCACGTTGTCGTATAACTCGCCAAACATGGCCAACCATAGATAGGAAGCGCACCTCTGAGCTGTGCAGGCTCGGCAGACGAAGGTGCAGCGCAGTCATTCGCTCCCTAACGGGGCACTGGTTAATAGGTACCCATGCTAATAGACTGGGCGCCCCATACAATGATTTTTGCCGTAGCTGCAGAGATGAGGAAGAGGAGGAAACGGTGGAACACCTGTTCTGCTCTTGCCCAGCTCTCAGCAGAAGAAGGCTACAGCACTTGGGCTTGCCCTTCATTTCAGACATTTCGGTAATGTCCGCCATATGTCCCAGGAAGATAGCTAATTTCATAAAAGCTGCAGGCTGGGACAACTGTTGACCATAGGTCTCGCAATGCGAGAAGGGGCAGATTCCCCCGCGGTATCACAACGGGCCGGAAACGGCCTAAGTGTGCTGGGCTCCAGTGAGTCTAGCAGCCGCTGTAACCTAACCTAACCTAACCTATCCACAGGGTGCCATTTAACGGAAAAATCCAATGATGCGCAAAAGGGTATTAAGCAGATAACATATATTCAGATCTGGGCACTGCCCATAAGCTCATAAATATAAATTTTTAAAGACAATAATAAAATCTTAGTATTATTCGTCAAAGCGATAGAAATATAATTTTCAAAAGTGTGTTGTGCAGCCATGGTAATTTTGCGAAGGCCTTAAAGTCAGCTTAATTTTTTTCAAGTCCTTTGAAAGCTGATAAACGTGATTATTTGTATTAAATTGTAAACCTTTTTTCTTTGTTAATAAACAGTAATTTGAAATGGAAAACACCGATAAAGGTATGTTTTGTTTTGGCGTATTATTGTCGCAAAAGTTGTCTTCTAGCTTATTTTCAGGACTAATAATACATATATGTACATATGTATGTATTTTTGCGCCTTTTTGCGCATTTGATAAATTGTTTATAATGTTGCAGATTCGTTTGAATTTAGTCACGAGGAAATGCTCGAGATTTGGATTCAAGGTGGGCGCAAAACGGAGGCGATATCCAATTGAGTGTTTTGGAAAGCTCATTAAAAATGTACAGCTAGAGAAGAAACGACATACATATAATGAAAGAATTTCCAATATCACCGGTTACATTAACAAATAAATGCCAAAATGTCAAAGGAACATAACACGATTTAAAGAACAATATCCGAAGTGGCTTGCTGGAAAAATTACATTGCAAATTGACAAAGATGATTTGATAAAACATTCAAAAGGACGATTACGCTTAACTTATGATGAAGGCGGCACACGTTTGAAGCGTAAGCTAGCTTGAGAACTCGCCACTACTCAAGATCATAATACTGACTTACTCGCTGTAAATGTAAAGGAAATCAAATTATCGATGGAACTTCAAAGGCAAATATGCAATATTATAAAGTACCAAAGCCTGTTCCAATTTCCAAAGATAAAGCTTTAGAATTTATATCGGAGAATTCCTTAACGAAAAGGCAGTACAACAGCACTAGGAGTTTTATACGGAAACACGGCTTTGATATATTGCCAAGCTATGATAAAGTATACAAAGCTAAGTTGCAATGCAGACGTATTGACATTAAAGTTATTGACGAAAGTTAATAAAATATCCTTTTGAGTTTAAAAATATTAAAAATTATACATAATACACAAACATTAGTATCAAATTCAAAGGGAGTGGGCGTGGTCCGATCAATCTGAATTTTTATATATGTATGTACAGGAACCAACTGTAACAAATTTGTAGTGCGTGAGATTTTCAGTATATTTTATGCCCCAAATTTTGCCAATCATACGAAGAGCTCTGCACAGGATCGGCCTGACAGCGGTAGTTAAACAGAAAAAACCTGGCTTGTCAGACAAAATGTTGCTCCTGATAAAAATAAGGAGAAAAAAATATAATGAGACCAAAATACATATACTGATTTCACTGGGATGGGAAGACCCATCAGGTCAAGGAAAAAATGCACCATGGAGGCGGCACCCTGATAGTGTGGTGCTTCTTCACTTGGTGGAACGTTGGTTCAATCGATGGAATAATGAAGATTGGAAACTCTCCTTGCTATAAATATGTATTATAATTTTGAATGATAATAATATTGCGTTCGTTTTACATCCAAAATGTGTATTGGTAAAATAATGTAATACACACGGATAATAAATAAATTAGACTTTTGTTGAAATTCATTTATCTGCTGCTGTAGAAGCGGCTGCTGCAGCTGCTGCTGCACCACTCACTGGGGCCTTGATGTCCATCAATTGGCATAACTGATTTCGTAACGGACGCACCTCCACCAGAGGCATGGTCCAGTCTGTCTCCGAGAGGATTGTCAGGATCTCATCCATATTATCCTCGGGTATATCGGTAACATCGCCATGCAGGGCCAATGCTTCGTAGAGCTTGGTGGCCGCCGTTTTGCGGACATGGACGTGCTGCAGGCCCAGAAATACTGACAGTTTGGAGAGCACACGCTTGCTGAGGCGCGGCACTTGGATGAGCTGGCAAAAGGCACTGATGCTGGTGGCTGTCTTGTACAATTTCTTGTAGCCCTTGACCTCCAAATTAAGCAGGCGGTAGATGTCCTCGGCAAAGGAATTGGACTCGTCATGCAGGACCATGTCCGTGGTGCCGGAACCAATGAGAATGTCCAGGAAACTCAACATTGGATAGGTCACGCGCTCGTTCAAGAGATTTTCTTGGAAGATCTCCGCAATCTCCTTGCACAGACGCGGCACCATCGTGGGATTGGAACGTAAAAATTGGAATAAAGCCGTCGAAGCATATTTGATCTGTCCCCAAAAGAAGAAGTTATCAATATGAATTTCTTAAATATAAAGTGCTTTGGTTCACCAGAGATTCAGTCAGCTGGCCAATGCTGGCGGTTAGACCCAACAGTACACGCTTGGAGTAGTCCGGTAGGCCCAACAACTGGCAGAGTAAGGGGAATGTATGATCAGCAAAGAGCCAGAGCACAGAATTCACATCCGCAGGGAATATCCCAATGAGTTTTGCATGCTCTCGTATATAGGGAATGCGTGGCTCTGCATGGACTAGCTGGCAACAGAGACGTCCGGCCAGACCACGCGTACGATCGATTTTCTCCACCGCCTGCTGCATGAAGCCCACGACAATCTCATGGACATGCGTGGCCGAGAGCATAGCCGGTGGACACTGGGTGACTATCTGGTAGAGCGACGACATAGCTGCCTCACGCACCCAGGCGCCAATATCGCCGCGGTTGTCCAGTGTATACTCATCCAGGGCCCGCAGCAGGCAAGCGATTACTTTGTTGAAATTTGCATGCTCTGAAAATGTATCTAAAGGGAGGGGAAGGTGGGATTATAATCTGAAGAATATAAGGGTGGCGTTTCGACAGACCAATGGTTCCTTCGTAGCCCACAGTTTGGACCACTTTTGTCAAGGCTTTAATGCTCTCCATACGCGCCTCGCTCCACCGGTAGGTCTGGATATTCTCCTCCTGCTGCGCCATATCTCCGGCCAGGACCGCTTGCAGCGGTGTCAGCGAGTGCTTCACCAGACTCTCCAGCACAGCGGACAGATGAGGACGAAGCATAAACGAAGGAAGTACCCCCAAGGCGGCTATGTAGCCCATGCGTATGTGCTCCTCCAGATCGTTGTCGGCGCCCTTGAGATACGAACTGATGATTACCTCGTTCTGGTCGCTGCGACTGTCCACACAGTAGTAGGAACGACACAGCTCGGCAAAGGCCTCCACGCCGGCGGCTCGTATTACAGGGTTTTTGGTCACCAAACAAAAGTCAATGACCGTTTGCCAGGACACTGAAAGGACGCCATTTTATATGGAAAGGGGTTTAAAAATTAGAATAGACTTACGCAGACAATCGGGAGTCACCTGCAGTTTCGCCAGACTGCAGTTGCGTATGAAATCGGCTGTGCTGAATTTCAGCAGTTCCCCGCTCATCCCACGGTAATAGCTCTTCATCAGGAAGTTCTTTAGCAGCTCATTCAGCTCCACAATCCGTTGATTGGAGAGGTACACAATGGCTGGATCACTGGCCATTTCCAGCTTGCGCACAGCTAGGGTGATTTCACCCATGGCCAGGACACAGCCATGCCGACTGTTGATGTCGATGGTGTTTGTTTTAGCGAGGAGTTGAGGCAGCACTACGGCCGCCATATACTCTGGCTCCCACAGCGTGAGTTTGTGCAGGGCCTTGGCTGTAAGTTCGCGTATGGCCGGATCCCAGTGGCCCACTTTGTGCTGCACCAGATGACTGATGAGAGGCTCGCGATAGACCTCGTATTGTGCTATGAAATCGCTGATATTCAAGTAGGAGTTCTGGCGTATGCCCACAGAGAAAAAGTCCGTGGTTACCGAGATCTCGATGCCAAAGGGAAAGTTGCCCAAGCGGCCAACACTCTCTTGGAAAGCGGCTGAAGCAGCTCTCCGGCAGTTTACTTCGCGATCGAACACCGCCACCGTGAGCAGGCCGGAGGAGATCTTGTGGACAAACGGCTTGACATCATCGGGATTGTAGGCACGGGCAAAGGCCCAGCACATGTAGCAGGCGGCATCGCGTATATGCTGACCCACGGACATGTAGCCCTTCATTTCGTCATAAAACAAGGCCTGCATGAGTAGCGGCACCAGCTCCTCGAGGCGATGGGGCAATAGCAGACCACGCTTGGCCAGCTCGGCCAAGGCCAAGCAGCCGCCATGCCAGGCCTCGTGCGGCTCCAGGGGATTCAGTATATCAATCACAGAGCCAATCACCTCGTCGGCTAGCTCTTTGGGCAGACGATTGGTCACTCGGCCCAAGCCCTTGGCGGCACTCCATCGGATGTCGTTGCCGCCACTGCGCAGGGCCTGGAGCAGCTCCTCAATCACCTCCTCAATGGCATCGGGCACAACAATTTCCTCACCAGCATCCCCATCGGCGCCGTCGACTGCAGCAGTCGACTGAGCGCCAGCCGAGCCCGGGTGTTGATTGAGATTTGTGGCCAACGAACGTGTTCCTGTAAAAACAAGTTCTTGGTCAACGAATCATTATTGTCGAACTGCTTCACTCACCTCTTTTATACCGCCAGCTGGCAATGCGTGGCTTCAGGTGGACCAAACCCAATCTCTGTACAATTTTCACATAGAACTTGTACTTGAGAAAATCATTCCCCTCCTTGTACTGGCAGGAGGTTATCCAATGCAGCAGCTTGTCCGCATAGGGCAGCAAATCCTCACGCTTTCCATGCTTCAGGATGGCTGCCACGGCCGCAAGTTGGCCAAATTTAACATTCACTGTGTCCACCTGATGCTGGCCAATGATCCAGTCGAGGAAACGCTCTAAATACAGATCTTTGATGTCGATGCGTACGAAAAACTTGGCAGCCAAATAGGCGGCCATGCTGCTGCACGTGTCGTTGGTGGTGACATACAGCTTGCACAGCTCAAATATGCGCTCCATTTTGGTGGATTTGTGGGACTCCACATTGTTAGCCAGTACGCAGTTGATTGCGGCGCTGGGCGACGTTTCATATGCATCCAGTCGTGACATATGAAAGGGATTTAGGACCACAATGGACATCCAGAGGAGGAGTATGTATCGGGTCTCCCATTTCTCAAATTCTGTTGGATTCTGTTGGTCTAACAGATCAAGCACAAACTCCAGATCGCTCAGCTCGTGGGGCATAAACTTTACCAGGACTTTATATGTGCGTACTTTGCAAATTATATACAGATACTTGAAGGCTGCGTCACGTTCACCCACCGGCGACTGCTGCAGCCTAATCTTGGCCAGCAAGCGACCCAGCAGCAGCTCTAGATGGGGATCCAGCAAATGCGGTTGCTCTTGGTAGCGGGACAGCACTTGGGCGTAGTTTTCAAATTCCCTTTCAAAAGAGCCGTCATCGATTGACTTTATGTTGTCGATCATTTGCAAAACCTGGTCCAGCTCTGTGAATAGTTCCAGGGTATTTGCCGGCTGGTCCTCATCTTTAGCCTCCCCTCCTTGGTTGGACATTATTAATAAATTTAATTTAAGTGATTAATCAAACAGCCGGCTGTGAATTGTGTTTCGTTTTCTTTGAGTGATTCGTTTGGTTTCCACTGTTCCGCACTCACACACACGTACAATCTGACTTACGCCAGCTGTTCCGGACCAGAGTTGCCAGCTGTTTTGCAGGAAAAGTGAAGCGCGATGTGGGTAGAAATTTGCAGAAACGCTTGATAAATTGTAAAAAAAATTTCGATATTAATAACTCGCTCGATTAAATTAATGTTGAGTGTTGGCACAAAGTGTTGTACATACTTGCGCTGCCCTGCCGCATTTGTTTTTGTTATTGTGCTGTTGGTTTATTGCAAGTGGTCGCTGGCTGGGCAACGCATTTGTTTACACGCCACGAAATTTTTTTTCGGTGTGCGATAAAGGTTTTCAAGCAAATCCAAGCTGCATATTCCAATGAAGAGGGACGTCCTTCGTCTCATTGCGGAGGTACGGCCGCGTCGAGCCCTGTGGGATACGAGCATTGCCCTTGCCAGCCGTAAGGACGAATGGACTTCCCAGTGGCTGGATGTATCTTCAACTTTGCAGCTGGACGGTAAGTGGTAGTGCGGGTCACGTTTTACGCAGCGCTTCTATTAATACTCACGCCTCGCGTTCTTGTCTTCCTGTAGTTACGGCTTGCAAGAAGCGCTTTAAAGGTCTGAGGGACAGCTACCGCTCCGAGATACGAAAGATACAGCAGGGTCGGATCCATATGTCCAACTGGACATACTTTCGGCCCTTAGAGTTCCTGCGCTGCATATTCGATCCGACCGGCCTAGTACAATTCCCTCCAGAGCATTTCGAGTTTGATTTGGAGTCGGCAGAGTGCTCCAACGACTATGATCAGACACAAATGGATGACTTTATCATCGATCTGGACAATGATGATTCGGTGGACTTTGAAATTATGGGTGACATATTCAAGCGGGACTCGCCCGAGCAGCAGGACTCGAGCTCCGATATGTCGCTGATAAAGCGGCAGGATTTTGGCTCCGATATGTCGCTTATGAAGCGCCTGGACATGTCCATGGCTAACAGATCCGACGTGGAACTGTCGCCGAGACTGCTGTCGCCCTTGCATCAGCAAGCGAATCACTCAGTGGTACCCAAGCCGCCGCCAATGAAGCGCAGTCGCAGACGAAAGACTTCCTCCTCGTGTGACGGCCCCATATCGAATGGTAGCCATTACAACAACAACAACCACAACAACAAAAACAGTAAAATGACAACAAGAAACGCAGGGGACACACCGCCAGCAGCCGCCAGTCAATCAAGGTCTAAGGAAGATGTCCAGTACAAGGACGATGCTGACTATAATTTTCTGGTTAGCCTTATGCCGCACATGAAGTCCCTCTCGGACATGGGCAATCTCAAATTTCGCATGGAAATCAGCCGCGTTCTGGTGGAACTAAAAAAGGAAGAGACTACGCCGGTACGCGCCGAGGTGGCGGCCAGGCCGCAATACTCGCCTGCAGCAATGCCAAAGCTAACGCCTGCTCCGGCCGCACAGCTCTCTCAGCACCAGCTGCTGTTGCAGCCGGATCCAGATAAATATTTTGTGCCCAACAGCTACCTGAACGGCTATGTGGACAGCTCGATGGTCGAGTGCGATGTTAAGATAGAAAACGAACCTTTGCTTTAAGGTTCATAAATATGGAATTTTAGTTTTTATTGCATGAACGCGTTCATGAGAAAAGAAAATATAAATTTACATAGAGCATAGACAAAATGCGCTTAATCCAAATTTAATTTACGATTTTTACATTCATATTGTATTCATAAGATTCGAGTGAACATTTCTACATCGATTCATAGAACTCTACTACACACACATTCTTGTAATTAATATGCCCTAAATGCCCTGAATATGTTTTTCCAAAATATAATAGTTGGATATAATGCTCTAAAACAATCTTTTTTTATGATAGGCGATCCTACTAATATCTATCATACTAAGAAAGACAATGGGTGTACTTAATTCTGATAAAGTTTATGTAAAAAGATAAGCAATAAAATCATTTGAGAATTTTTAACAATATCTAACAAGCACCTACATATTCTTCATATCAATCTAACAATGGGGCTTAATATGGGGGTATTTCTTTGTGTAATAATAAACATTCGGAACGTTTTTGTCCAGGCCCATGGGTCTCGAAATAAAGATTCTTGGGTTTCAGTTTCTATGCATACATATGTACATATGTATGTGAATGCCTGTATGAAAAAAAGTGAAAACACGCTAATCGAAGGTGTGTTGACAAGAAGGGGAGGGAGTACTTTACGAGTACGAGGTTCACGTCGACAGAGCGCGGTGCGCTCTCTTTGAATGCATGAAAAGCCACCCTTTATTGCAAAGCGCAGAAAAAATCGACCAAATATTAAAGAAAAAAATTCCAACTTTATTAGAAAATCGCCAAAACAATCAACTTTATTATTATCTGGTGTAGTGGAATACGACCATATGCTAATATCAATTAAAATATACAAAAATTTAAGCCATGCTGCAGAGTCATTGGAAGAAAAAGTGGGAAAGATATCGGAGGTGCGCTCTCTTCTAGTGCGAAGTCACAGTGGAAAAGGGAGAGAGCGGGTCAGCAACGTGTGAAAACAGCTGTGGGGTATGAAACGCTTCCTTCTTCTGTCTTATGGGCACAGGAAAGTGCGCTGCATCTGCGCTACCGCTCACGTACACGTGCATAACAGAGATTGGCAACAATGCATTGTTCCGTTTTGCCTGCTATCTACGCGCATACTGACGGGTGCTGAACCCTGATCTATGTACATACATTTATTTATTAATAGAATACATACAATCAAAAAACTGAATATATGTACCGCTATTATATTACAACATTTATATAGATATAATATGTAAACTGCAATGAAAGTGGTGTTATAATTTTTTTGAAACATCCAAAAATAACTATTTCTTTTTATCGCTCAACAATGGGTTAATTTAATGCCGTTCTGCCGCTGTTCTGAAGTGCCGCTTACGAAAAATGCAAAATTTGCAAATTTTGTATACCTGGTACTCACAATGTTAAGGGGTATATTAGTTTGTGTAGACGTACTGGAAGTACTAGAAAGAAGTGTTTCATAGTTCCACTTGATGATTTAAACTGTACATGAAAATATAAATAATATCACGTACTTTTACATAAACTATCCTACTGTATTTTGCTAGGTATGCTCCACGAAACACAAATATGTATATTGAGGTTAGATTCGACAAAATTATGGTATACTAATAACATTGAAAACATAATGAAACGAAAGCACATATAGCTAAATACATATGTATATAACTATTTTCTTCATACCTCGGTGTATATTTTCCATTATAAAGTATTCCAAATTTGCAAACCAATTCAAAATGTGAGATGGTCAAATATTGGCAAAATTTTCAATCAGACTGCGTGCGACAACACGTGGCACAAAAAGCTGACTTTGAAGAGCTGGCGTAAAACAAAGGTTGCATGATAAAATGTAAATTAAATAATTTCGATGAAGTGGAATTATTATTTACTGGAAAAAATATTAAAACCATAAAAATATAAGACAAATATTTTGGGTTTATGCCAGCCTCCCTGCAGTACTGGACAAAAGTCCAACTATATGGTTACGTTACGTGTACATATACTGTATGGTTAGTGACGTAACGTAGGATATTGCGGGTAAAAATTTAAATGATCCGGGAAATACTGGTTTTCTGTTAGAGAGTATTAATTTCACCATCTCAGTATCTAACAATTTATTTCTCAACATTTAGAAAAATTATATGGGATTCACCAGCACAAGTTGATCAGGGATCAGAAAAGTACCGCATTGATCATGTTTTGGCTGCTGGTTTACGTGAATGATGTATATCTTACTTATCGTATGGAGCGTGCTACTTTGATTTCTGATCAAGTTATGCCGTAACGTTATGTTATGCCCGCGCCTAGAATCTACCATACTGTAACTTTTGGTTTAGAGTGGATCAAGATAATAGCCAGAATAAATCAATATCCAGTGGCGACGCTCTTGCTGAACGCTCGCACACTCTATTTTCCTCGTCTAGTGTGTGTTCTCTGATGGAATGAGCCAGATAGACTAAATGCTACTCCGTTAGTGTAAAAAGCGAAGAAGAAATATGTACATAAATATGTACATAAGTATCTAACGGTTCTAAAGTAGGGTGGGTAAACAAAGTGCAACTAATCATCAATGCTTCGGTTTTCATAAAAATTTTCCGATTTACTTTTGAAACACACATAAATTGGTGCTCCTGCTTTCACAAAACGAAAGATACTTTCGTTTTTTAAACGAATACATTATCCTCGTATATATTTGTATTGATTTGTATTCAAAATGAATTGAAAAAAGTCAAAGGACAAAAGTCGCGGCTCTACCTTATAACCGGAACTCAGTCAGAACATATGTGATCTTATGATTTCTGTAAATTATTTTATGTTCGCATGAGGGATCAACTAAATTTTGGCAGAAATAGAAAATTTAAAAAAATTATGTCGAACCCTATGCTAGATTTTTATATATTAAATTTTATCTGTTTCCATTTTTGTTTACATATACTTTTTACATCAGATTCTACATTTCTACAATTACATGTAGAACTACTCATGGCTATAATAGTAGTTCGACCTGATCTAGCTTTGGCAATCTGGTAGATACGGCTATTTTCCATGATAATGCGTTTTTGATTTTCTATTATCTTACAAATTGTGGATTCCATATATTTTCGTTCTTTGTAGGGGCGAAAAGGGGCGTGTCAAAATTAGGAAATACACTTGTATTGAAGTGATATCACAGGAGCTTGGATAGAAAGTTTGTTTGCTCTAGCTCCTAAAGTGTCTGAGATCTAGGCGCTCGTTTGGACGAAAAGGCAAAACAGACAGGATCGCGTGTGAGAGAGAGCGAGAGGGAACGATGCTATTCGAAATAGTTTTCTTCATTGTGGCTATATTAATAATCAGATCTGATCAAAATTCAACACTCTGATAGAAATAGTTATCCTCTATGATTCGGCGTATTTAGTTTTCTCGAATCTAGTGGGATAACAGAGCAGACTGGATTCAAAACTTGACTGCTCCAGCTTTTAAAGTCTCTGAGATCTAGGCGCTAATAAAGACGAACAGACAGACGTGGCTTTATCGACCCGGCTGTTGATGCTGATCAAGAATATATACACTCTGTGGGGTCGGAAACGCTTCCTTCTGGGCGTTACACACATCCGTTATCACCAAAAATGTAATATACCTAATTTTTGCCAGCGTTCCGATAACCAATTTGGGCTGCCTTGGCCAATTTTTTCCAAGACAAATTTGAGGTTGGGATAAAAAAAATCATTTATGAAGAACGTACAATCTACATTGCCCTGGTAATGGTGTCAATTTTATTTTAATGGTTAAATAAGTAATTTATTTTTTTCCTTATGCAATTAAGATCCGTTTTGTTCTATAAAAGCCGTTTATTTTTCACTTCGCATAGGAAAATGTTTACGTTTTGAAATATACAAAATTTTTTGTTTTGTGAAAGCGGTAGTGCAACTTTATGTGTTTTCAAAATTAAAAGTAACAATTTTCGTGAAAATGGAATATGGAGCCTGGACTGTGTAAATAGTTTCTAACCCAATCTCCAATTTGGCTCTGAAACAATTGTCTAGGGCAACAACACTTTTCGTTTTATTAGTAACAGCTGATGCAGCCCGATTAGTGGTAACAGCCCGATTGGGCTATCGGAACGTTGGGAAAAAAAAACATTTTTGCGCATAAAAGTGCAAATAATACTAAATTGAACACGTAAAAGTTCCTACTGTGCTCGCAGCATGTGCATAACAGAACAAATATATATCGACAGGAAAATTGTTCGTTTTATGGAAGTGGTAGTGCAACTTTATGTGTTTTCAAAATTAAAAGTAACAATTTTTGTGAAAATGAAATATGGAGCCTGACTGTGTAAATAGTTTCTAACCCAATCTCCAATTTGGCTCTGAAACAATTGTCTAGGGCAACAACACTTTTCGTTTTATTAGTAACAGCTGATGTAGCCCGATTAGTGGTAACAGCCCGATTGGGCTATCGGAACGTTGGGAAAAAAAAAACATTTTTGCGCATAAAAGTACAAATAATACTAAATTGAACACGTAAAAGTTCCTACTGTGCTCGCAGCATGTGCGTAACAGAACAAATATATATCGACAGGAAAATTCACGATCTACTTGCCTTTCATACCACAATCTCCTATTTCGCCATTGAATCAATAGCGATACCGAAAACAGACACAATTAGATCAGTAACTGAGTCCAGAAACGTGCATATATAGTTTTGATTTGAGCTTTGGCTGTTTAAATAGGTATAAAAAGGTGCCGACATGTTAAATATTTCGTTCGTAGTATAACAGCTTCGTCGAGAACCAGTTTATTATTTTATTATGAATATATGCGGGTGTTCTATGGGGTCTTTAATAATAATTATACAAGAATTATAAAAAATACTGGAAATTATGATCCCGATGTTCATATTGGCCCTATCCCTATAAACTGGAATATTGAGTTTATTGCTGATCCGTTTCCAAAACGTTTCAATCCAAAGTGAACATAGTAGGCCGTGCGACAAGCGTATATATCGATATCGATATCTCACACACATCACTAGCTAACGCAAATGAAAAGTGTGAAAATTTATAAAAAAAAATTATAAATACAACGAAATAATTGTTTTAAAAACTCTGAGAAGAATTTTGACTGCGTGTAACATAAAACAGTTTGTATGCGGCGCCTGAAGAAATTGTCGAAGAGTCACAGCGTGACGGGTACTCCGGAGAACGATGGCAGTGCGACGACGGCAATGGAGACAACGACGGTAGCGGCGCCGTCGGCGTCCGAGACAAATGGAGGGTCCGGCGCAGGCAGTGTCCTGAATTCAGATATATTTAAGCATTTCGACAAGGCCGGCAGAAGTGAATTGTACGTGTTTAATGCCTCCTACTCCCTACGATATATAGATAGATACAAAGAGCCATGCAGGCACCACACATAATCCACGCGCGCGTCGGATGCTGAAGTAGTCTTCATCGTTTACTGTAGCCTGCATATTGAACATTTCGTTTTAGTTTGAAATACCTCAAACAACAGCTGCAGGAAAGTACGGACAGTCCCGTCTACGATCAGAATGGAGTCTTCAAGCAGGGCGTCTCGAATGCCATATATGAGCTGCTCTGGCAAGCATTGCGCTTCACTCACAAGAAGGACCTTGTCCTACATCTGCTCACAGAAGTTGTGGTAAGCTATAAAATCATTCTAAAAGGGTCTTCTATTAATACAAACCATATATTTTAGGCCATACATAAGGATTTCCCAAGTCTCATTGTAGATGTGGTCAATATTTTGGACAGCGAGACTTCCCTTATGACAGAGGGTCTGCACGAGGAACGTCATGGTTTTGTGCAGCTAGTCAAGGATATGGACAAGGTGGTGCCAGAGAGCTTGCTCAAAGAACGACTAGAGATTGACACCTTGCAGGAAGTGGGGATTGTAAAGAGCAAGGGTTTTTACTCAAAGTTTATCAAGGTCAAAACCAAGTTGTAGTAAGTAACAAAAAAAAAGGAGATTTCTTGGAGGAAAAAAGTACAATCTGTGATGTTTATTTTTTCTATAGCTACAAGCAGCGACGCTTTAATCTATTCCGCGAGGAAAGCGAAGGCTTTGCCAAGCTGATAACCGAGCTTAATCAGGACTTTGAGGATAGCACCACGCCCGAGAGCATTATGGATATTATCAAATCGCTTATAGGTAGGATTAGACATCCATTTTTATATACACATTGTACTAAATCACTGATTCTCTCAAAGGTTGCTTCAATCTGGATCCCAATCGCGTGCTGGATATCATAATTGAATCATTTGAAACCCGGCCGGATCGTTGGCATCTGTTTATACCTTTGCTGCGCAGCTATATGCCCACAGGTGCCATTATTTGTGAAGTACTCGGCTACAAGTTTTGCCACTTCAAGGACTCTCGTACGCCCCGATCTCTGTACCATGTGTGCGCCCTGCTGCTGAAGCACGAGGTCATTGAACTGAACGATGTTTACGTTTGGTTGACTCCTAATGATGGCAGCATCAAGGCCAACTGGGAGAAAGAACTGTCGGATGCCCGAGAAATGGTGCGTAAACTGAATCTGATTTCCACCAACAAAAAGGAAGACGACAAAGAGGCACCACCACCGCCGCCAGCCGTCAAGCGGTTCGATGAGGAGAAGTACAATGTAAATCAAAAGTTTGGTCTCTGCGAGGCTCTGCTCAAGGTGGGGGACTGGGAGAATGCCCACAAAATCATACAAAAACTGCCAGAACAGTCGGTGGTCATACAAGAGCCTATTGCCCGTGCCATTGTCGAACTGATTCATTTGTCCGTTGAGCATGTGTACTACAAAAAATGCTTCAAGGCCCCCGCCGGACGCAAACAGAGCCGCAGTCGTTTGTACGATGATGCCAAGCTGGTGGCGAAGATGCAGGCCCGTGAATTTGTTGATCTGCGCAAGTATACGTGGCCCATGGCCAATGTTTTGGGCCCGTCCATGCACTGCGACACGGTGCTGATGTACAAACTGATACGGATTATGAGCAAGCTCATTGTGGAGATGGGTGTGGACAGCATGAATGGCCCGCCGCCTAATTCAGAGGCGGAGAAACATTATTACGACATAATGTCCTGCATGGATGCGTGCATACTGCCATCGCTGCTGTATTTGGACAATAATTGTTCCATGTCCGAGGAGATTTGGGCTGTGCTCAAGTATTTCCCGTATCATTTTCGATACAGTTTGTATGCCCGCTGGAAGAACGATAGCTATCAGCTGCATCCGAATCTGATACGGCGCAGTGGGTTGGCCATGCGCGACATCAAGGGTCTGATGAAGCGTGTCAGCAAGGAAAACGTCAAGCAATTGGGCCGACTGGTCGGCAAGTACTGTCACTGTGCTCCTGGACTGCTGTTCGATTATGTAAGTTCAAGCAAAGTCTATAAGATACCAAAATAATGCATTCGGAACAAATTTCGTGCACATTTTTCGTTTGGCATTGGCGCGAGGGGTACCTCTGACCAATACAGATGAGTTGGTCCAAAGAATCAAATAACAAAATACATAGTTCGAATAGTTCAGAACGGAATTCCCAATAGTACAATATAAACTTCTTAGTTTTGGGCTAGAAGCGTATTTTCTCCGAGACTGTGACATCGGTCCATCGACCGCAACATTTTGGTATCTTTGGAATATAAACCAAGTTTTTAAACCCTATTTTGTGTTTTTGTTTAATAGATACTCCTGCAAATCCAAATGTACGACAACCTCATTGCACCTGTCTGTGACATGCTAAAGTTCCTGACATCCCTATCCTTTGATTGCCTGGGCTATTGTATCATTGAATCGCTGACGTTGACGGGTCGTGGGAGGTTCAAAGACGACGGCACTTCGCTTTCCCTGTGGCTGCAAAGTCTGGCCTCATTTTGTGGGACCATCTACAAGAAATACAGCATCGAATTGAGCGGCCTGCTGCAGTATGTGGCCAATCAGTTGAAGTCACAGAAGAGCCTGGATCTTCTTATACTACGAGAGATTGTGCACAAAATGGCTGGCGTGGAGTCTTGCGAGGAGATGACCAACGAACAGTTGCAGGCCATGTGCGGGGGCGAACAGCTGCGCGGCGAGGCGGGCTATTTCAGTCAAGTGAGGAACACAAAAAAATCATCGAATCGACTGAAGGAGGCACTGGCCAACAATGATCTGGCTGTAGCCATTTGTCTGCTGATGGCCCAGCAGAAGCACTGTGTGATCTATCGGGAAACGGCGGCGCATAGTCACTTGAAGCTGGTGGGGAATCTCTATGATCAGTGTCAGGACACACTAGTGCAATTTGGAACCTTTTTGGGGTCCACCTATTCGGTGGATGAGTATGTGGAGCGCCTGCCGTCGATTATAACGATGCTAAGAGAGTATCACATCAATACGGATGTGGCATTCTTTCTGGCGAGGCCTATGTTTACACATCAGATTAATGTAAGTTGAGGAAGAGAATTTTTTTTGGGGATTTGCTCTAATCTTTTCTTTTTGTTTCCTTAGCAAAAGTACGATCAATTGCGCAAATCCGATCCGAATGCCAAAAAACTGACCACCACACAGAAGCTGCAAAAGTATCTGGAGGCCACACAACTCATCATGAATCCCATTGTGGAGTCTGTGCGTCCGCTGCATAGTGCCAAAGTGTGGGAGGACATAAGTCCACAGTTTTTGGTGACCTTCTGGAGCCTCAGCATGTACGATCTGCATGTCCCAAATGACAGCTACCAGCGGGAAATTGGAAAACTGAAGCAACTGGCCCAACAGGCGGCCGAGGGCAAGGACTCCAATCAGTCCAAGAACAAAAAAGAACAAGAGCGTTACATTGCTTTGATGGAGAAGCTAAATGATGAGCGGAAGAAGCAACACGAGCATGTGGACAAGATACAGCAGCGTCTACAGGAGCAGAGGGATAGCTGGTTCCTGCTGCGTTCGGCCAAGTCAGCTAAGAACGATACCATTACGCAGTTCCTGCAATTGTGCCTGTTTCCGCGCTGCACTTTCACTGCCCTGGATGCGCTCTATTGTGCAAAATTTGTCCATACCATCCACAATCTAAAGACGGCCAATTTTTCTACGCTGCTGTGCTACGATCGGGTAAGTTCTAGGGTTTCCTCGAAGCAGGATTCAGGTCTGATTAGCTCTTTGTTATTCTTGGTAGATCTTCTGTGACATTACCTACTCGGTGACCTCTTGCACGGAGGGCGAGGCCACACGTTATGGCCGCTTTCTGTGCGCCATGCTGGAAACTGTGATGCGCTGGCATGCCGATCAGGCCGTCTTCAACAAGGAGTGTGCCAATTATCCCGGCTTCGTGACCAAATTTCGTGTCAGCAATCAATTCTCAGAGGCCAACGATCATGTGGGCTACGAAAACTATCGACATGTGTGCCACAAGTGGCACTATAAGATCACCAAGGCCATTGTGTTCTGTCTGGACTCGAAGGACTTTATGCAAATACGAAATGCCCTGATCATACTCATGCGTATACTGCCACACTATCCCGTGCTGGCCAAGCTGGCGCAGATCATTGAGCGGAAGGTGGACAAAGTGCGCGAAGAGGAGAAGACCAAACGGCCAGATCTGTATGTCATAGCCTCCAGCTACATTGGCAAACTGAAGCTAAAGACACCGAACATGTTCAAGGAGAGCGACTTTCATCAGTTGCCTGAAAGGTTGCCCACAAAAGAGTCCCAGGAGCCGGAAGCCCCAGGCACTGGGAGTGGCCCCAGCATCAAAGTGTTGACCACGGATAAGGTATCACAAAGTCCTGCCTCACCGACATCCAACAAGGCGGGGGGTACTGCTGTGTCCTTCTACAACAGCGAACAAAATACAACCGGCAAAGAACGAGATGCAAAGCCATGTAAGAACTTTCTCAGCGACTTTCAAAAGTAAGAAAAAAAATTAACATTAAATATTGTTTCTCTCGCGCTGCAGCTCCCAGCACGCGCAACGACTCAAAACAGATCGACTCCCGGGTACCATCATCATCAACCGCCAACTCAGCGCCGGCCGAACGTGAGAGCAAACAAAGGGATCTGCCAGCACCCAGAGAGTCACACTCCCGCATCAGCAAGGATGAGCTGCAGCACCAACAGGAGCAGCAGCAGCAGTTCCAAGCTGCCAGCGTCAATGCCAGCAATGGCAGCAGCCAAAGCGATCGTCGCAGTCGTGAAGTGGATCGCGAACGGGAACACGAGCAGCGGCACAGCAGCCTTACCAGCAGCCACCGCAGCTCCCGAGAGACGAACAACCGCCCCAAGGAGCGTACCGAAGCCGAGCTGAATCAGCGTGCCCGGGAGCGCGCCCAACGCCAGGAAGAACTAGAGGCGGCTGCCGCCCAACGTAATCAGAAGCGTGAGAAGACATCGCGACGGGAAGAGCGGCATCGACACGAGGGTCTGGAAACAGTGGATCTGGTGGCCAGTAACAGCAATGAGCATCGACAGTTTGACGAGTACGAAAGCCGCCATCGAGATCGTGATTTGAGCTCTGTTTCCAATGAGAGCAATGGATCCGTGCAACACAGACGCGGTGTCGAGTCCATTGAATTCGAAAAAGGTAAGTAAAATCAAAGACTTTAAATTACCAAAATGTTTTATGAGGGACCCAAAAACTGTTCTATGGCATTGTTTTTCGTGATGCCCCGGTCAAGGAGGGGCGCGGGGTTTCAATTCAAAGTCGAACGACAATATACACAGTCCTTGGATACTTTGAATACCATAGATCGGTTTCGGCCCGTTGTGGTACCGCTTGGGATCTTTGTCCATTCTGACATTCACGCGAGCCTCACGCGACATTCAGTCTTTGGTAGAACATACAGACTATAAAATTGAATTTGTTTTTCTATATTTCCAAATGCTGTTTCCCTTTCAGATTCAAAACGTCGTAAATTGGAATCGTCGTCGAGCAGTTCAAAGGTTAGTACCATATGGTTGCAGACATAAGTACGCTAAGACAAAAAAAATATACCAACAACAATCTACGATGACGATCAAAATCTGGAGCAGATTCCGCGTGAGAGTTTTTGGGGTGAGGGAAGGCACCCATCGACCAACCAAAAACATCATCTCTCCCAAACACTCCCCAATCTCGCGGCAGTTGCGGAACACATTCTACTACTTCAAAACTTCAATCGATACACAAAAAGAAAAAGCCCCATCCCAAAAAACAATTACCCAACAAGAAATGAGAAACAAAACAAACAAAAAAAACACGTCTGGACTCTCAAATGGATATATCTTAATCAAGCACGACCTTGACAGAATTTCATTGAATGAAATCTTAGTATTTTTGATAGTGTATTTTATTGTATTGTATAGTTGTTAAATAGTTTTAGTAGTTTAAGATTAAGACTGTAAATCTGTAAATCATATGGAAAAATTGATGTCGCCTGCCATGACACACGAGAACGAAGACAATTGGGACCACAACACAAAATCGAAGGCTATAGGAGCTGCAATAAGGAAAGCAATTTTTTAATGAACCACAAGAAAAAGAAATAACAAAAAAAACAACAAATCGACTTAATCATCAGAAACGAAAACTACAACGAACGAAACCGACTAATCGTGATCAGTAAGAGAAGCGGTCTTCAACCAAGAGATCTACCCCATCTATCGTCTTCCATCAGTAAACAACAAAAAACCAAAACGAAAGTACAGTAAAACAATCAAAGATTGATTCAAAGGATTCAGATAAATGGAAATCAACTCAGGAACTGTTCAGGATAAAACTACAAAATGTTCACCACAACCACCGAAGAAGGCAAGACACACTACATCTGCTCCAAAAATTGACCAATAATTAAGTGCACCATTAGTTTGAGAAATTCCAAATTTACTACTTCAATCATTCCAAAAACGTATAAATTCGACAAACACAAAGTAGACCTCATCAAAGCCGTTGAATATAAACCAAGCTGAGAAGACGACCCCTAAACGAAGGAAAATGTTACCGGCGAAACTCCTTGAACCTGTCGTCGAAAAAGTGGATTCCATCAGCACGAAGAAACAACGAAAAGCTCTCAACAAGGATTTTCGATCTACATTTAAATCGGAGAGGAGTGCGAGTCAAATTAGAAAAAAAAAAGCGGCAGTTTCATTATATTCTACAAATAGGATACCTGCTACGAGAATCAATTGGCTCTAAAGTGGATGCGTGCCAAGCGAAGACGAAATCAGAGACACAACTGGAAGCTGGAAAATGGATTATCTGATCGAACTAAAATCTCTGGATTCGACACAGAAAGGAACAACTGAACTGGCATTCTCCAACTAAAAACTCAAACGGGAAATTCCTCCATAATCTGAAACATAGTCTGAAACCCAATCCAATCGTTAGAGGTGCCATTAAGCCATTTTTCTATGGCTTACTGTATAAATTCGTACACCTGGACTGGTAGCATCTACTCATCCTCTCTGTCGACTCTCTTCGGGGATCCAGAGGCTTGGAGCTTCTGCCAACGCTCACCTTGTGGATTCAGAGAGTCAAAGCAATCTTTGGACTCTTTCTTCGGGGATACAAAGAGTCGTAACATCTGTCCGACGCTCTTCATGGATCCAACGCTCATTTTGTGGATCTGGAGAGTCATAGCCATCTGTCGACTCTCTCTTCGGGAATACAGACGGTCGTAACATCTGTCCGACTCTCTTCATGGATCAAGAGGCTGTTGCTTCTGTCAACTCCCTTTGTGGATGCAAAGGATTGAATCCATCTGTCGACTCCCTTTGTGGGAACCACGTTGCCAATCGTCTTTACCCATTTTGTTTTAAAAACGATGGGAACGAACCTCTCCATCCTTGTGGATACGTGATTCGTGACTCTGCTAGCCTGTTCGCGATACCTGTACCTGCTGTACCTGTGGGTGATTGCACCTGATTGCAGTTTAGTTGTTAATTCCGTGCCACGGGTAAGTGATGATCGCGAGATGATGAGGGCGGCGGACAATACTTGTACACCCATGTATATATAACCATACCAATCGTAGGGACTCCAAATCCAAATCAGACCAAGACACAACCTACACACACAAGGGACTTTCTGTCGTCAGAGATACACACCCACACACACACACATAATTAGTTACAGACACACCCACACACTCACACACACTTATATATCGCGGATGTTATGGATGCCTATTCTTATTAATCCTTTGGCCATTGCAGAAGGTTGAGGAGCTCGTCGACAGCGTGAAGAAAGCGCGTGGTCTCAAAACCAAAGAGCGCAACAAGGATAAGCTGTCCGATGAGGAACGGGATGCGCGCAAGGATCGCAAGCTGGGACGCAAGCGGGACCGCGCAGAGGAGTCCAACAGCGCCGATCACAAGCGACGGCGCGAAGGTAAGGACCACACCCAAGCTAGATTTCAAGACTTCCGATTTTCAACCAACGATTTTAGCACAAAATGGTGATGATGATCTACGTGAGCGCGAGCGACACAGAGTGAGTTCTTTCGAGGAATACGTTCGCCTGAATGTTCGATTTACTAATATTCCCACTTTGGTCTTTCAGGAGAAATCCCCACGAGAACGTTCACACGAGAAGTTTGACAGAGAACGAGGTGGCGGGGCTGGCGGCAGTAGTTCGCGAGGCGACGATCGACAGTACTCCATAAAATCAACACGCTCCACGAGGGCTAACTACTAATCAACGCTATCTTGGGATCGATCGTGTCATTTTGTCTGATGCATTTTGTTAAATTTTTTTAAACGAATTCTGAATTTTTGAATTCAATCAACAAAAATACCAACGCCAGCTCCTATTGCAATAGAAAGCGACACTTATGAAATGATTTAACTTTGTCTTAGGTACCTATTTTAAAAGAAAATCCAATCAATTATATTGTACAAAAATATCAAGAAGGAGAGTTTTTAATACAATCTGGGAATCAGGGTAACCAAAAAGAGATTCCTATTTTGGTTTTCTCAGTATTCATTCGTAGGATATTCACAGAACCTCGGCAAGCCATTTTGAAGTAGTCGTAATATCAGACAATGAATCGTTTTATCCGATTACGATATATTAGTGTAGCTTTTTATCTATTCATTTACACTGCCAAAATTCATTATTGCATATTTAAAGTTGATCTAAAAAATCGACATCAGCGTTATCTTTAATGTGATTGCATATATAGGATATGCTAAACTTGTCTAAACCTTTGAGAACGGGGCTGCTAAAGCTTTCTCTGCGTCCGGCGCAGACTCTAAATTTATGTTAAGCATCGAAATGTGCTTTATTTTCGTCTTGAATTCAACTAAAATCAGCCTTTAAGTCTTTCTCGAAAACAGGGAGTTCCCCTCAGAATAATGTTACGTTTAATCTTTAGTTAACGTTAAAACGTTCTAACGCTTGAAAATTGCCTAAAATTTCATCATTTTATGATGCAAAAGAAGTATTCTGCAAAAACTTTTCTTCTTTGTTATTGAAAGAAGTAGAAAATATTTCAAAATAGCAGCTTCCGCTCACGCCTACAGTTGCGTGTTGTAAAAAAATTGTATTGTAAGCATAAACTGTGCCGCCAGAGAGTACAATATGGAAATATGTTTTCTTCTACGTATGTAGATACAAATACAAAAACCATATTTTTTCGAACTTTTCTTCGAGTTTGGCAGAAGTCTTCCCTTGAGCGCTTCAGACACCCATACATAAGAGTTTGTTCTTAAAGAAACAAGTTTCATGTCAATTTTTTAAGAGTCCTTTGGAAATTCCAAAAGTATAGATAGATAGAGAGAGTGATTAGATTTCTCCATATATTATATATGGAGATCCTTTACATTTTTCAGGCAGTGGCTAGACCCCAAAACCCACGAATTTCTTTAAATATTGTACTAGTATTTTCCATTTAATCGAATCAAATTTTATTAAATTTAAATTATTTTTTACATTTAACAATTTTTGAGTTTTGATCTCATTTTTTAAAACACGCATATCCGATTTCTAAACAAAAGCGTTCCACTATATTTTGTTGTTATTCAACTCCAAGACCTTTTTGTTTTAATTCCGCTATCAATTATTCCTTTGCTATATATTTTCTTTTATAATTTGTAACTTTGAAAGTTTTCCTGAGGTTTCCCTTTTCTGAGGCCGGTCGCTGCTCCTGTGATTCGTTTCCAGATTTAGATGAGAGAGCGTTTTTTAATAGTTTACCTTGGATTTTTATTAAATAAAATATTAACAATTGGGGTGTGAGGACTAAGAGGCCTATTGGTTAGTTTTAGTTGGTGTTGTTTTTGGCTCCTTAAATTTTGGACTTTGACTTTAACAAAAGTAATAACACAATATCAAAAATGTCAATTGATTTATTACTGATCCTCGGGATTCGGCAGCTTCTCCCAGGTGGGCTCCACGCCCCAGATCTCGCGGGCATACTCGGCAATGGTACGATCCGATGAGAATTTGCCGCTGGACGCAATATTGTGGATAGCCATCTCCAGCCATTTGGCTTGGTTCTGCACAGATAAAGAGGAATACAGAGTTTAGAAAGAGTATGATCCAAGTATTAGCCATGATTATTTACCTGGTAGGTCTTGGACACCAGATCCTGTGCCTTAATGTACGCATCGAAGTCGGCCAGCGAGAGGTAGTGATCGTATTTGAGCAGAATATCGGCAATGTTCTTGAACTCGTTGGGATTGCCGGGGCTGAAGAAACCGCCCTGGATCTGATCGATCACCTGCTTGATCTCGGGATTGGCATTGTAATAGTCATATGCATTGTAGCCCTTCTTCTTGAGGGCCTCCACCTCGGTGACGGTCATGCCAAAGATGAAAATGTTATCCATTCCCATCTCTTCGGCCATTTCCACATTGGCACCGTCCAGCGTGCCGATGGTAAGGGCGCCGTTCAGCTGGAACTTCATGTTACCAGTGCCGGATGCCTCTGTGCCGGCGGTGGAGATCTGCTCGGACAGATCCGCAGCAGGCATGATCTTCTCGGCGAGTGTCACGCGATAGTTCTCCAGGAAGATGACCTTCAGTTTGTCTCCAACAATGGGATCGTTGTTAACCACGTTACCAACAGAGCAGATCAGCTTGATGATCTGCTTGGCCACATAGTAGCCGGGTGCAGCCTTGCCACCGATCATGATGGTCCTCGGCGTGAAATTGGCTGTGGGATCCTTCTTGATGCGATTGTACAGGGTGATGATGTGCAGGCAGTTGAGCAGCTGGCGCTTGTACTCGTGGATGCGCTTCACCTGGATGTCGAAAATGGACGAGGGGTTGACCTTCACGCCATAGTCGGCCTCCAGGATGGCGGCCAACTTCAGCTTGTTCTCCTGCTTGACACGAGCCACATTACGCTGGAAGTTAGGGTCCTTGGCCCACTTCTTCAAGGCCACCAACTGGTCTAGATGGACGGGCCACTCGTCGCCGATCTTCTCGGCAATCAGATCGGACAGACCCGGATTGCACAGCAGCAGCCAGCGGCGTGGAGTGATGCCGTTGGTCTTGTTCTGGAACTTGCTGGGCTCCATTTCGTAAAAGTCACGGAAGAGCGAGTCCTTCAGGATCTGCGAATGAATGGCAGCCACACCGTTGACGGCATGGGAGCCCACAATCGATAGATGAGCCATATTGACGCGCTTATCGCCATCTTCCTCCACCAGGGACATGCGACGCATGCGGTCCAGATCCGTGGGGAACTTCTTCTTAACATTCTCCATATGCAGGAAGTTAATGTGATAGATGATCTGCAGATGACGGGGCAAGATCGACTCCAGTAGGGACACGGGCCAGCGCTCCAAAGCCTCGGGCAGCACAGTGTGATTGGTGTAGGCACAGGTGCGGGTAGTGATGTCCCATGCCTTCTCCCAGGTCAGGTGCTCTTCATCGAGGAGGATGCGCATCAGCTCGGGTATGGCCAACGAGGGATGGGTGTCGTTCAGCTGGATAGCCACCTTATCAGGGAAATGATCGAAGGAGTTCCGCACCGCCTCCCGGGATCCGAACTTCGAGGCCTTGTAGCGACGAATAATGTCCTGGAGAGTGGCTGCGCACATGAAGTACTCCTGCTTGAGACGCAGCTCCTTGCCCTCGAAGAAGTTGTCGTTGGGGTACAGAACACGCGAGATGTTCTCGGCCAAATTACGGTCCAGCACGGCCTGAATGTAGTCGCCGTCGTTGACTGTAATCAGAGATGAAAGATCATTTGATAGGAGGATCCTTGAGAGGGAGTATCATAATTTAAAACTTACAGAACTTCAGGTTGAAGTCAGCCGGTGACTTGGCCGACCACAGACGCAGCGTGTTCACATGATTGTTGGCATATCCGGGAATGGGGTTGTCGTAGGGCATGGCGTACACCTTCTGGCTGTCCACCCACTTCTTACCCTCGGGGGTATCGATCACACGGCCATAGAAATGGACGGGCAGCATGAACTCGGGACGTGCCTTCTCCCATGGGTTGCCATAACGCAGCCAATCGTCGGGCTCCTCCACCTGCTCACCATTCTTGATCTTTTGGGCAAAGATACCGTACTCATAACGAATGCCATATCCATAGGCGGCCAGACCCAGAGTGGCCATCGAGTCAAGGAAACAAGCGGCCAGGCGACCGAGACCACCGTTGCCCAGACCGGCATCCTCCTCCATGTCCTCGAGATTCTCAATGTCCAGACCAATCTGGTACATGGCCTCCTCGCATTCGCTCTGGATGCCCAGATTGATCATGGTGTTGGTGAGGGAGCGACCCATGTAGTACTCCAGCGAGAGGTAGTAAACACGCTGCAAGAAAAACAATGATGATGATTATTTCAAAGGAAAGATACAAATATTTCAGATAAGGCATAATATAATTATACTCCTAAAGAGTGGATGCGACACACTTCAAAGTTTTTTTAGAAAATAATTCAAAGAGCAAGAGACAGGCGAAATAGTAGAGTGGAAAGAACAGAAGAACGAATACAACAAGATATCGAAAATGTGCGTGTGAGCATGTCACAATTTCAATCACAAGAGGCACGAGATTAACGAAATAAACAAGATTCGTTTCTTCGTCTAGCAATCGAGTACGAGGCAAATACTGAATATTCCGCTCATCCGAAAGTGCTGATGGACAAAAAATGCGCTGGAATTCAAACATGAGTCAAATGGTATGTGTTGCCAATCAGGAAATTGAGGCACCACCAGAACCAGAATTTAACGACTTGCACATCGGCAAATCTGTTTCTGATGCTCCATTCGCACTTGCAAAAGATATAGTTCATAATACTTTGGCAAATGGTTTTAAAAATCCAAGGTAAACTCTATAACTTGAATCTAGAAACGAATAACAGGACACTGCCTTCAAAGACTCGCCTTAACCAATAAGAACCCAATGAAAACTTTTAAAGTTACAAATTATAAAAGAAAATATATAGCAAAGGAATAATTGGTAGCGTAATGAAAACATGTGATGATCTTCATCTCTCTGATACTTTTAGGTTTTCAAAGAACTCCTGAAATATGGATATGAAACTGGTTTCTTCGAGAACAAAGCCTGAAGAGTTTAACTAAAGGTTAAATGTAAAGGTCAAGACGAACATAAAGCACAATTTGAATGCTTTACATACATTTGGAGAGTTTGCCCTCGAACGAGCATCCACAATTTTGAAGACACGAGAAAACGAAGAACGCACTCATTGGGAATGACCACATCTAGCAGATTGCCGAATTTGGATCAGATCGGATCATTATACATATATAATGAAGGGTGAACTGTTGGGAGTTTTCATTTAAGTTTTTCTTTCTGGTATAAGTTTATCAAAAAAAACAATAAACACTTTCATACTCCAAAATAAACCCAAAAATAATTATGTTCCCTTTTAGCGAATTAGAATACTTTAAAGAGCGTACCTTGAAAGAGTTTAAGAGCAAATTCTAAAATGAGTTAAAAAAGAAGAGAAAGAGTGAGAGAGAGAATTGGATTAAGATTATAATTCGAACAGAACCGGTTTTGTTTTGCCCGTGAATTATTCGTCAAGTGCAAGGTTCCATTCCACCTTAGGCCAGGCTCAACTGTACGCCTGCACAATGCCTGAATGCCTGATAAGGAACGGAACCGTATCGATCGGAGATGGATGCCGGTGTCGGTGCCGGTGCCGGTTCGCCCCACAAGGTTACCCAATTCTCGCAAAGGCAACATTGGCGTTATCGATCGCTGGAATCGTTTGCTAATTTCAGGGCAGCCTTAGTGAGCTCTATTAATAGAGGTTCGATTCGCTCCGATCCGATTCCGATCGCTGGCCACTGATTGCCGTAATGTTACGGGGGCATTTGATTGTTTATAGCAACAGTTATCAGGGGTATCATGTACATACGGGCTGCACTTTGTATGATTGAATGCAGAGCATGAATCCAATGAATTGGACTGGAAATCTATCGAATGCATCTCTGGTCAATGCTAGGGTGATGATCACATTTATTGTCAACAGCATCATCAGCTCATGGTGGACTGTGTCGCCACGTAATGACCTCAAGGTATGCGCCTATGCGGCGGACCACCCTTATCAGCGGACATATGTAGACTGTGCCCTAAAAAACGCATACCCCAGGCGCATGCTGGCGTCCCATCTAATTAATCTGAGATTTGTTTGAGGGATCTTGTTTGTGCATACTACTCGCAGCATGTCTAGGTGTAACGGGGTCAAAGGGGTGAGATTTTTGATTAGGAACATTCCGCAAACTTTCCGATTAGATATGTGTAAATGCTGGATTGGGGTACAAGGAAATGGAATCGGTTAGATGAAACTGGTACAGTATTTGCCAGCTATATATAGATTCTTAATATAATTATGATCAGTAAAGGATTGCCAGTTGATTTGATTCCCAAAGTATCAAGAGTTTTCCAGCCCTGAATAAGCTTAAGAATACTTCTTAGGATCATATACTACAAATCAGATATACAGGCATATGTCCAATGATTGATTATTGAGATCCCATAATCCATATACACAATTAAATGCAATTAGTTGGGCGTAAAAACAGCCTTAGAGTGTTATAAAGATACTTTTTAATCCCGGTATACCTGACATTTGACAATTGCTTTGTTTACATGATATTTCTTCAGTGGAATTTAATTCGATCCCATCCAAATTCCGTCGTCGAAGCATGACCCTACCTCACTCTCAAAATGTGAATACAATTTTTTGGCTTATCTAATCAAAAGCTGGCAAAACGTGAATTTCGGTTCAACATACTCGTAAAAGCTTTCCCAGTCATTCAACTTTAGAGTTTGGTTGCCATTTCTCACAGGTGTAGTCGGTGAGTAGGGGCCTTCTGGGGCGTTCTGGCCCAAACCGAAAGCGAACCACTAACCAGACATGTGTATATTTTGTTGTTGCTGCGGCTTTTGATAACAACAAACGATATTTGTTTGCTTTTGTTTTTCTATAGGCATTTTCCTGAATTATAACCACAATATTGCATTTGTGTAAGTACAGCAGATGTGCATAGGAAGGGCTATGGGGTAGTGTGTAAGTTTTAATGCCTGGATTAGGTTTCCATTAGGTGATAAGTCGTGGAAGCATATGGAATTCAGTGGCATAGAGTTTCCACCTATTAATATAGGAATATTCCAAAGAACCCGCACCCCAGCTATGCCAATAAACTTTCCTCAATTTACGTAAATTACTGCAGATTGGAATAGATAGAATGAAAGTGGTTCTTCAATTAGATCCAACTCTAGACACACCACAACAGCTGTTCAATGTATCCATGAGATACAATCAACCCCATGCGTACTCCCTATCTCGCTCTCTCTCTCTCTTTGCTCTAATGATTGCGTGACTTAATTGCATAGTATGTCTATGTCCGCCCCAAAAACCAAGCAGAAACATTGGATCTATTAATGTAACCCATAGGAAAAGTTCCATAAACCTGAACGTAAGAGACAAATTCGACTCAACTAAATGACAAACGACGACCAGCGCACACAATCCCATCCCCCAAAAGTTTACCCGAAATAAAAATAAGAGAAAAACCTGCAAAGAAACGTACATATGTACATACATACATATATACACAAATTTTCCTTGATATTTTTGTCAGGCCTCATGCGGGGGGCAAGACGCTTTCGTTTTGTTGTTAATAACCTTTGATTGACCTTGAAATAATGTGTGTCGGTCGGTTGTTGTCTATATGTGCTATACACAGCAACGGCAGTTTCCCCCCGAAATTAGTTAAATTGAAAATATTTATGAGCCCAAAGAAAAAAGTATATGTACTACCCGGAAAGTTTTTGGGTGCCGAAATTGCTGCGGCGCCACCCGAGTATTTGTACTCAATGAATAATTAATAGATTGGTGAAGTTCCGTATGGAGCTGGGGAGAGGGCACGAAATGGAAAGTGATTTAAGCTGACATTCAGGCAAGGACAACGAGTCGTCATGCTGCGAAAATATTTGCTAATGAAAAGCTCTCACGCTTTGGGCACGTGCTGAGTAACTTGTGTATCTGATGGATACGCTCGGTGGGCTGTCAATGACGACGGGCCAAGCTCAGAATTTAGCTACAACATGTATCACCTTTCTAAGGCGGATATCTTCATTAGCCATAGGAAAGATGAAAGAAGAAATTGAGATGTTCGCTCAAGGAAATTGTATGCCAATTACGTTATAGAAACAGTTGATTGACTTAGTTTTTCTCAAGTAAAACAAAAACATACAAAAGAAAGCCACTTGAGAGATACATATTTACGTATACCTATAAATATGTATATAGTTATAGATTCTATAAGCATTAGGCGACACGGCGACAGCTGTGAAGCTATTTATAAGCTCTTTTAGAGTAGAAAAACAGCTGCTAGGGGAGGACTCTCAGTAACCGGCTTTTCATCTTTCTGGGCCTTTGGGTCCACCCCTCCTCCTCCCCCACAGCCAAAAAAATCAACAACCGATTTGTGTGCAGTGAAAGTATTGCAATTTTGGTCATTCCCTCCTCACACATCATTCTCACGTTTTTGGCATTGATCCCATTGCATTAACAGATCTCTATAGGACATGTTGCCAAAAATCGGTGTGCAATTAGGTGTAGGGGCTATAGAGATAATTGCGAACGAGTAGGAAAACAAAAGCGAAAGAAGTGCAGCAAGCGACCAGATGAGAAAAATAAATTTGGCCACCAAAGCGGACAGCGCAATAAATCGGCGGACAACAGGCCGCAAAAAAATGTCGTAATACCCAAAAAAAAGAATGGACTATAAAGTAAATTGAGTCCAATTTCTAGGGGGTCTTGTAGCGCCTGGAGTTCACACATTTCGGGGTCCAAGGCAGGGCAAAAGTTAGGTTACGTTACTTCTTTTTTTGGAAATTTCCATGAAGGGGGGTGTAAAATCAATAAACCCTCAAGGAGTGTGGGGGGAGGGGTCAGGTACTGTAACTACACTCACCTTGGGATCCTTCTCGTAGTAGTGCTGCTGTGTGCGTATCCAGCGTCCCACCATGTTGTCCTTGACGGTGTTCGCCAGGGCAAAGTAGTAGTCGCGCAGCGTGGCCACATTGCGATCCTTCACCAGGGTGTAGTGGAGATGGCGATTGAAGTTCTTCTTCACTTCGGTCACATTTCCCACCTCGGCAATGCCGCGCACTGAGATTTGCTTGCGTCGATCCGCGTCCGATTGGGGCTTCGACATGGTTGTCCTAGTTATATACGGTATATGTCTCTTTTAACAATTTATATATACTATAAATATAGGTGGATTTTGTTCCGATGCGTGGGTGCGCGAATGCGAAAAGAATCGACAACCAAGAAACCAAGAGGACCGTTCGCTGCAAACTCCGGAGCACTTCTCAGACGACGCTGTGCATTATATGCTTTTGTTTTTTTCCATCAAAGCTTTTCAGCATTCTTTCTCGCGCTCTCACTTTTTACTCTCTCTCTCTCTCGCTTGAAAAATGCCACACTGACACAATCAGTAGTTCTTATCAGAGAGAAACTCTCTCTGCTAGCGGCACAGCAGAACAGAGCGTCACTTGCATTCCGTTCCGTTATTATGCACTCTTCGGACACTGCTGGCTGAAGCTTTGTTGGTCTCTCTCTAGCTGGTCCCTCTCACTAACTCACTCTTCTGACTTATTCTCTCTTTGCCCCAGTCACCTTGTACGAAGGTCATACATGCGTATTTTATTTTTTGTGTGTGTTTCAGCGTGAACATATCCATGCTTTTTGTTCTTGTTTGGGGAGCAGCTGATGGTTGGGTGGCGCCCTCTGCGACGAGTGAGAGCTTACGGCTGTCAAATGGAACGCTTTGCAAACAGCTGCTGCCTGAAGTTTCAATCAGCCTTTTCAGGCAATTTGCTTGAGAATCTGTTTCTGTTACATTGTTAGGTCCGAATTTAATCTTTCCTAAATAAGAAATAAATTCTTCTAAGCGATTTGCAAATTTATTATTGGCATGAAAATATGATTGGTTTAATGTATCAAACCCATCATTCATACTCTTTAAAAACATTGATGTAGCAATGGCTGCATCCCTGTCTTCAAAAGCATTACGATCAGCAAACTTTTTAATGCCTGTACTGACCGCATTTGAAAATATGTTCACGGCCAATTTAGTATTCATTTTATCATATCCTTTTGGATTGATGTGTTTTTCCGTTAATTTTGGTGCCAAACGAAAAAAGTTTGATGAATCGACTTCATAAAACTTTTCGACCATTGCCCATGTTGCTTTAACTGCTGCCACATCCGATTCTCGAACCATTTGTCCAACTAAAATGGTTGTCGAACCAACTAAATGCCTTGAAACCAACTGGAATGCCTTGAAACCAACTAAATGACTGCCAACTTGTTGCAAAACACCAATACGCCATACGCCACCTACAGCATTTTACACATACTACACATATAATACACATAGTATACACATACACAATAGATACATAGCGTCATAGCGTCATAGCGTCACGAAGATCTACAAAAATTCAATTGAGGGATCGGCGAATCAAGCAATCTTTGACGGTCTATTTTTTCAAGAGCCTTTGTGTTCACTGCTACTTGATCGCATACTATAGCTCGGACTTTTAAGCCGGCTGTTGTGCAACACTTAACTGCCATTGATATGGCTTGGGCGTAATGGTGTATTACATTTTTGTTAACAAAGATGGAGTTAACAAAATAACTGTAACTACTGACCAGCCCTCGCACCATGAATGTCAACATTCCTGTTGCTTGTGAAGAGTATTTTTCCTTATCGGAAATATCGTCGCCCAGGTCTATGTAACCGATTGCTCGGTCAACATTGGGCAAATACTCAATTTTTGGTTGGATAAACATTTCATCAAAAATGAGGGCACAATTTCTGTGTCTTTCATTCATTTTTGCAACGAAATTTTTCAACTTTTCTATGTGTTCACCTTGAAAGCCTGACTCAAAAGCTTGGAGCGGCAGCGAAACACTAGTCTGAAGCCTGTTCGGGCCCGTTGATTGCAGTTCAGAAATTTCTTTCTCAAGATCCTTTATTGTTTTTAAATTTTCTACATTTTGGGATTCTAATGTGTGCAATTTTTCATGCAAATTTTGAATTTCTTCAATTTTAGAGAAATACTTTTCATGTAGAGCTTTGTATTTCTTTTTCAGAGATTCAAAGTATTCTATGTGGCTAATATCAATATTTTCTATTGATATATCCTCATTTGTTTCGTCAATATTTGCTATTGACGCATCCTCATTTGATTGAATCATATTTTCTATTGTAATATCTTTATGTGGTCTTTCAATATTGTCTATTGAAAGACCCCCATTTTTTGTTATACTATTTTCTACTGTTAGTTTTGTTAATACTTGTGTTTCACCATTGCCGAACGAAAGTTCAAGCAATGGCTCTGGAAAATTAAAGATTAAAGTTTTAATTAATAAAATATAAATTAGTTCTCTACTCTATTCTTATATACTATAGTATATGTACATATATACAAATATACATAGTAGGGGAGTGTAAGGTATCGTGGCGTGTAAGGTGTAATCTGACATGTAACGTCACATCTAAAACTTTGTATCATTTTGGGCTGGTTTGATATCACAGGAGTTTGGATAGAAAGTTTGGTTGCTCTACCTCTTATAGTCTCTGAGATCTAGGCGTCAAAAAATACGAATGGGCAAAGCAGATGGGGTCGCGTGTGAGAGAGAGCGAGAGGGAACGATAACTTTCGAAATGGTTTTCTTCATAGTGGCTATATTAATATTCCGATCTGTTGGGTTGTTCTTCCCACTCCCACTCCCAGATTTGCGATCCATTTCTCGCGGAGTGCACCTGTCCTTGGTAAGGCGTACAGTTTCCGGTCGCCACTGCCACTGCAGCTTTTTACTAAGCACTCGTTTGTTGCTATGAGAAAAATTGCATGAAAATACATTAAATTTCAATAATACATTTTAATGGCCGCCAATTATTTAATTTTCTAATTTCGACCATCACTTTCTCTTCATCCAATTTGAATTTGAACAAACACAACAAATTTACGCACAAGTTGCGTGCCAATAGGAAATTACTTACCAGGTCGCCATATTCACTTTTTTAAATAAAGAAAGAGCAGGTATTGTTGTAACAATTGTTGTTGCGTCCTTTTCTTGTTGTTTGTGTGCGTAGGCGGATTAAGTGATGATTCTGATCAGGTTGACCGAAATCGGTTTCACCCCTGATTTGAAGAGCGCGGACAATTGACAATTTAAAATAAAAGCATTTTGGTAAATAACAACCAAGATTGTTAATTGATGTACAGAAAATGTTCTTATTAATTTATGAATTCAATTGCAAATGTATTACTTCATTACTTACATATATTTATTTTCAAGTTAAAAACATTGCATTTCCAATTGCAACCGTGCACTTGCCGATAAGAATGGGTCCTATCGGATAGTCGCTTAGCAATCGATATTCGAACCGACGCGGACGAGACGTGAAAGAAAGTGAGAAAAAATGTTTGTGCTAAAAAATATGTATTTTTAAGTGTTTATGTGTATTTGACTTCATTCCAGATGAAGAACATTGTGACCAACAATTACTATGGCCGAGGACGTGGTGGGTGCTTTGGCCGAGGACGTGGTGGCGGCTCTGGAAGAGAACGTGGAGCTGCTCATGGCCAAGGAGCCGCTGGTGGAGGCCAAGGGGGCGCTTTATTACTGAACCGACGAATGCGACGCGCCATAGGCGCTATGGTGCGCGAGGCGGTCGCCGCGGCATTTGAAGCCCCAGCTCAACCGGTCCAAGTGGCACCTCCTGTCCGTGCCCCAGCCCAACCTGTGCGAGCGGCACCTCCCGTCCGTGCCCCAGCCCAACCGATGCGAGCGGCACCTCCCGTCCGTGCCCCAGCCCAACCGATGCGAGCGGCACCGGCACCTCCCGTGCGCGGATCTGCCCCAGCCAACCGCCAATCTGTGCAAGCGGCACCTCCCGTCCGAGGATCTGCCCCACCTTCCGTCTGCCGGAGCGTTTAAACTCTTTTACAATACAGCCGCTAAGGCCCAAAAATAACCATTCAAAATTGTACATTTATATTTCAATAAACATTTATACATCCACTCTAAATGGCTTGTGTGGGAGGGGGAAGGGGGAAAGGAACGCTGCCTAAAAGAAGACACGCAACTGTACGGCGTCTCGGCGTCTCGGCCGTTGGTATCGAACTGTAATTCTAACTGTAAACGTCTGCAAAGCGAAGATGGTGGGAAGCACGGAATTGAAGAAAATTCTTGACGAGTTTCTTGCACATTGAAATTCGCGAAATGTTTTAGCTGGCACATCGAAGAAAAGGCACAATAAGAAAATGATTCATAACTGATATGTATTTTGGTACACTATACAAATCAAGTTATTAATTCCAATAGATTATTTTAATTCATGTACTATCATGTATAGTGGGACATCAGCTAAGAGAGGAGGATCAGATTTTAATTTTATTTTATTTAATTTAAGTTTTAATATAGGAGTTACATATGTATGTTCGTACAATGTTTCTATGTTCAAAAATATATAATATAATACAAAAATAAACTATATAAAATCTGATTCATTTTTTGATACCTTGTATTAGACATATTCATTGCTATCAATACTTATTTTATTGAGATAATTTAAGACTGGTCTGTTACATATGTAGATAGTTCTGTAGAAACCATCTGGGCTTTAATTTGACTACATATAATTATCTACATTTTTCCGAGCTTTTAATTGGGCTCTTTGAGTTCAGTTAATTTCAAATTTTGTTTGTCTTATTAGCTGGCAGGCCTGCGGTTGTACTTAATGCCTTGTGCATCTTCGTTTTATTCTGATTGGAACTGCTACGCACAAGGCACTTTGTTCAAACAACCGCATAAACGTAAGTGAGAGTGAAATTTGACGTAAGTGAGCATGAAATGTTACGTCATTTGAACACTTATTTCAAGTTAACCGGTAGTATCGACAATTGCATACCCTTCTTACCTTTGATTACTGATATAATTATTTTTTCCTAGCTGCTTTCAAGCTTAATTAATAGTGTATTTTGCACATATTTACAATTGTTGACCAACAATGCATTTGATGAATTTATTATCATTAACATATAAATGCCGTTACCCATTTTCAGTCTTTATAACAAGGCCAAAAACCATAAAGATGTCTGAGATAGAGACTGACTAGTTTCTGCAATAATTGGTGCCTAGTAAAACAAACTTTTCTTAGATTCTATAACATCCTTTCGTAGAGGGTATGAAAAATGTTGTCTACGGCGAAATACGTAAGTGAGAGTGAAATGGGAGCAGCTGATAGTTGGGTGGCGCCCTCTGCGACGAGTGAGAGCTTACGGCTGTCAAATGGAAAGCTTTGCAAACAGCTGTTGGTTGCAGTGTGCTTTGTTAAGGGTTGCCAGCGTAACAAAATTCTGGGAGGCGCGTATAGTAAATTATTTAAATCTTGTATTCTAATTCAAAGAACGCTGGGAATGAGATTTTCCGTGAAAATGGAAATATAATTTTTTAAAATTCGACCGATATTGATTTCTAAATTTATTGAAACTTAACTAATTTATAAACCTATTTGAAAACCTATTCAAATCAGTAAACTACGATAATTGTATAGTCATGTATCCCTTTATTATTATTTCCTACAAGAAATATTTTTGATAAGAAAAACTTTATTATTTTAAAATAAAATCTCAAATCTTGCCGGAAAAATATGCCATGTTTATTAGAGATTGTTTCCCGTTAGATCTTGTGTTTTTTTAAGTGCAGCCACCTACAATTTCTATTCCTGTATGCTCAGGTGAGCTGAGCGATTACGTCGATCCTTATTTCCGATTTAGATGAAATTCGCAGTATTGACGATGCATTCGCTAGAAAAGTGATTAGCGAAATGATGTCATTTGTTTAATGTCCCATCTGCTGACAATGCAAGTGTACTATTTTAGTTTTTCCATTCCGATTATTTATAGTTTTGTTTACAAATCTCTTTCTCACTTTGGCAAGAAATGCTAATCTCGGGGACCGGCAAAGGGCATCTAGAATTCAGTCTGAAAGGAATTTAGTTATTCCATTTTCTTGTTTATTACTTTCCATAATGGCACTCCCATGTTACACTACTTGGGAATGCATGCGGAAAGAGTCCTTGAAAGGTGCGGCAGGGCTGAAGGCAGGATAATACGAGTGCGAGTGAGAATGCGAGTACGAGTGTGAGTTCCGGGGCCAAACAACATCTTGTTTCGTGTATTCTTTTCTTTCTATTCTCTCGTTTCCCCTTCTGCTTATTGCAAAATGAAAATGATTAGCACATTTGCCAGGATGGTAGGGTGGTAGGGTTGGTAGGGGTGAACTCCTGCCACAACCTGCCAGCCAAAATGAACGTCATCATTCATATGCTTGTCTGTGTAAAATTTAAAACTTAATTGGAATCTGAAATCCGCTGAATCTCGGCAGCGTAACGTAACCCTCACGCTTGTTGACTCCGATCCCCGCCATATGTACAACACAGTTTTTGTTTTGTGCCACTATTATGCAAAAGTTATACCCACACACAACCACATTCACACTCGCACTCTCGCACACACACACACACAAACACAAACAAATAGTGAGAGGGCAGTCGAAAAAAACAAAAATAATCTCGGCTTAAAAAACGCATTTGAAAAAAGGACAGGTAGGATAAGGTAGGGTGCGGTGGGGTACCGTTCAAAAGTTAAAGTGTTGCCATTTTTCATTTTTACGTACACAGTACATTCATGTGTATACCCTGGCAGAGGGTAGTATGTGTTGGACCAGGGGATTGGCACGCAGAGAGAGGGAGCAGAGCAGAGAATGTCCGAACAACAGAATCCAAATAGTCTTCACATTTTGCAGCTACACGATATATACATATATAAATACATACATATGTATATATATACATATATATAATATCCCTGTTCGTAGCTTCTTTCATTTAAAAAATGTAATTTTCTATAGAATATCCATTAGTCTATGTTATTGATCGGGAGTCTATTATTCAACCAAATTCAAGAAGCTGTAATATCATTTGATGTTTAAATTTAATAAAATTTGTATGAGGATCATAAGATACATATGTACATATGTACATATGTATGCATCTGTTTGAACTGTAGATCTACCAGGGTATCCCAAACTTCAGTACTCGAAACTACACTTTTCCTTTCATCTTTTTTTGTGTTTCCTCTTCTCCCTCTCCGCCACACTCTTCTGTTTGTTGTTGTTTGTTGGTTTGCTGCTGTTGCTGCTGCTGCTCCTTCGACTGCACAAAAGCTCGAGTGTGGGTGTGAGTGTGTGTGTGTGTGTGCATCAATGTGTAGGCGAACACACACCAGCAAACATGATGAAACATATGTGAGCTGAGCTACGTTTTTCGTGTGAAAAAAAGAGCGATTCGAGTGCTTGTTAGACGCAGAGGGGCACGGATGGGCTGGCGAAAGTGGGAGAGTGGAAGAGATAGAGAAACACGTGAGAGCCAGAAACTCGTTTTGCCGCTAATTGGATGCTAAAGGTGTCTGTGTCTGCGAAGGGGTGTTTGTGTGTGTGTGTGTTTGGTTTAGTGTAGGGATGGCGACCTGGAGTTGAAGTTGCCAAACATCATTAACAGCGGCGACACGCCCACCGCCCAGAAACACCAACCTGCCCCGCCCCAAAGGACCAAAAAACGGCATCTCAATAATTACAGTTATTTTTTTTCCCAACCAGCCAGCCTCCTGATGAGATTAAAGTTTTGGCATAATGATGTCTCATTAAATTAAATGGCAACATTTTCCATACAAAACTGATGTAATTTGCCTGCCAGGACAGAGCGAGGTGGCTGGCCTGTAACAGGCCTGATTAATGTGCCTGGAAAGCGACTGGAAATGGAAATGGCGTGAGCGAGAGCGAGAGCGAGAGCATTTCTAATTCGAGAACTCTACATACATATTCTCTTACGTCTTTCTTGTCCTATCGCACTGGTTTCTGCGTCAGTCATTCTCTTTCCTCAATGAAGGCTCTCCGTCTGTCCATCAGTCAACGTTAACGTGTGACTGGCATTTTGACAATCAGTGTAAGTGCAACATCAGATTTTCTGTGCCAAGGCAATGCACATTTTCTCGCATATCCCACATTGCATTACAGTGAATCGTTTTAATTCGATTTTAAATCATTTTTAGGCATACCAATCATTTATATTTATGACCAAAGCCTGATATGAAGTATGAAGTATTATCCAACAATAGTTTCCTTTTATTCCAATTGGGCTATAAGCTGATAAGTAAGCTATAACCCTGTCAATCCCCGCCATTCCCGGACTGGATTCTATGGACTGTCAGAGGGCCATTAAATTGTTTGTAAATTCCAATTTCCTGCATGTTTCGATTTCCGTTTCAAGCCCTTTATTTTTGCAGTTTAAATGTTGGCCATAAAAATGCAATATCAATATCAATATCGAGAGGGAGACTTCGATTGCCACGGCCCCCCACCTTTCCCTTGCCATACAAATTGATATCGAATTACAATAAAATCTGCATTTATCAAAGTTCAAAAAGCACACACACACACACACACCCACACACGGAAGCAGGGGCTCACACACGTCCGAACACTAACACTCACACACGTGCAACAGATGCAAGCGGACATTTGTGTGTGTGCGTGCCATTTTGTAACCTTTAACCTTTTTATGGCCCCCGGGCATCAAGCAAAATACTCAGATGCAACAAAAGCAAAAGCCCAGCAGGGCAAGGGAAAACTTTGCTTTTGTTGAAGTCGGAATACCCTTGAAGGAGCTTTGAAGTTGCAGAGTTGGATCCTTGCTGAATAGATCTTTGATGGGTTGAGCTCTTTGGAGTTCTTAAAAGCGACAAAAGGTACAACTAGGACGAGACTCCTAGCAAAATGGAGAATGGTTCTATGCTGAAGAGATGTTGAATGTTTTCACATTTGGAGCTGTATGGATTGAAAGTCTGACATAAATATTGTACGGAGAACACTCTTTCAACAACTTTGAAGATCCAATAGTGGGACTTTGATAGATAAGGTTATAAGATATAAATCATTTTGAAGGCTTCGATAAACTATGAATTCAACGATAATACATTCAGATATTTTCTGATACTTCATGGCTTTCAAATTAATGAATTTAAAATTCCTCCAAGACGCTGATCTGCACAACAGATCTTTGATGAAGTTCTTCAAACACTGAATACGATTGGAATAAAAATATATTTAGAGAGAGACTTCCAGTTGGTTACACATCGAAGGGGCTCGAAGTGTGCCTTACCCTATTGTAATGTAATCCCTTTACGAGTATATCATACACCTCCCGTGGCAAGCAATTGCTGGCCAAGACGGTCAAACACTTTAAAGGGGTACGGTAAGGTTCTGTGGGTGGGGGCTATAAGAATAAAATCCCAATGGGAACATTTGGAAGCCAGCGAGCGCGGCCATTATGAGCTACTTAGCAACCGATTTGTGCAGCATTTGGCCGCACCGCACCGCCCCTCGCACACCTCCCACACATCCCACGGATATACATAAGCACTCTCCTTGGCATTAGTGTTACGTGTTGAAAAACAACACAAAAAAATAAAGATATAGAAGGCAAATTGTGGAGGATTTGAGGGGGTCTCAGTCTCAGGTTTCAGATTTAAGGGTGGATTCATTGGATTTGTTTTTCTTTCGGTTCTTGTTTCGTTTCGTTTCGCTCTGTTTTTGTTTCGTTTCGTTTGTTGAATTGAAATTGCTTAATTTAGCAGATAATTTAGCCAAACAAATTGTTTTCTGTGTCCCCCCCGGTACACACACACACAAACACGAATGTAATTAGCCCGCTTTTCCGTATTTGTTTGGCAATTGCTTTTGTGGCTTTTGTGTTCCAATACCCACTCAATAAGGGACTCCCTATTCGATGGTTGGTCCGATATGAACACTCCCATGTGGCTATTCGTATGCGATTTATGGAGCCAACTTGGTTTTATCCTAGTCGGCACTATTGTTGCGACAACTATTCAATTACCTCTTATAAGCCTCTCAGCTTTCCTTGCCTTCTCCTCTCTCCTCTCTCCTTCTGCTTCGTACTTTCACTTGCGTAACCCAAGTGGGGGCCAAAAGTCAATGTTTAATCAGGTTTCTGTTTTGTCTGAGGGGAGTTTTCTGGCTAAAACAATGCGTGGCATTTGAGTTCCAGCAAGATGCTACCTACAGCAGCAACCTGCAACGTGCAACGTGCAACTTGAACAACAACTACACAAAAATACCCATGTATGCATGCCCGTAAGGGACATTCTTCAATGAAAGCCAACTACAAACTCTTGGAACATCTATGCGTATGAGTAACAAATTTATTCTGGGGCACGAACACGATTTAATAGAACATTTGCCTGCGGGGAATTCACCATAAATACTGTGCGTTTCGTACCTGTAAGACAATGGAGAGCTTATATTTCCAGTAACTAGCATAATAACGATGTTAATTGTGATAGTAATTGTATGCATATGGGGGAGATAATCAAAGCCCATTAGGCAATCATAAAATTAATGGATTAAATTAGCCGACACATTGCTTTAATTGTACAATGACTTCAATTTATGAATTATTATTTCTGTTAGCTTTTGTGTGCAAATATCAAAACAAAGTTACTAATTGCCTGAAGCGAGCAAATGCCCCTAAAAGTGTGCTAATAAAAAATTAAATAAATGCATCGATTTGTGGGAAAGAAACGAAAGAGTTTTTAAGGGAAACTTTTAAAGATAGCTGCTAAACCATAAGCTGCCAAAAAGACTATTTTTCTGAACCTAAAGATTACATTTTATTTATTCAATAATTTCGAGGAAACAATACAAATATTCTACTTCAACAAATTTACAAATAAACGTAAGCACTTTTGTTATGATAAAACGTCTTTTCAACGCTCTGAAAGAGCCAAAATGTTGCCAAAAAAAAAACCGTTTCAATTAAAATAACAAATAAACCACTTTTGTTAAGCCTAAACTCTGCAAAAATAAATCAAACACCAACCATAAATCGACCTAAACAAAAATATTTATAAATTATTGACGAGCTCTCGCACTTGGCCATTTAATCGCACTAAAACTATCAGACAATTCCGATTGCCAATTATTAATTTATTAGAGCTAGTTTCTAGTAGAAGAATATGCAATTTCCTTGTTGAATTCGTTTTTATTGATTCAATTTGTGATGAAAAATGAAAACAATCTTGCAATGAGTGTTTTATAGGAAATACAGTACCAAATTTAAACACGACCACAGACAGACAGAAAAACAATCCGGGTAAACATGTGAATACATTTATAATATATTATAGTTTTTACGTGCCGCTCATGTGGGGTGCACGAGGGTATGCCAGGCTTAATCCACAACATTGTAGATGGATGGCTCTTTGTAGAAAGTTTCTATAGAATTGTTGATGCTTTGTTTAAAGATTTGACAGCTTTTGAAGTTTAAGGGAGCACAGCTTTCAGTTCAAAGGGTGTGCAACAGTCTAGTGTAGTGTTTATTTTGTTTTTTATTTTTAATATGATTTACGAGCACTATTGTCAAGCAGATAAATCCATTTACACGCCATATATGATTTATTGTTATCCCGAATGTTCTCACTCTGCAGAGCCTTCCCATCCCACCTTGCACCTACAGGGCCCCTCCTCTGCTCTTTTCGCAGTATTGTTGCACAAAATTCGAATATCATTTGGCAGCTCTTGTCAAATGCCAGTATAATTTCTTCGTAGTGAGTGCATTCAATTTGTGAGGAGAGAAGAATGAGACGCTAAGCGGCTTTTCGAGGTGAGGCAGTAAAAATAATAGAAATCAATTTCCATAACAATATTACGGCCATGATTGTTCTCACTCGGATGGAATTATGCCGCCGGGCCGGGACGGGACGGGCGGGAGGGGAAATTGCTCTGGGGGGCCCAGAAGAGGAAACACTTGAGTGGTTCGGTAATAAATTTGAAACTTGTCAAGTGAGCAGCAAAGTCGAAAATTCCCCAAGGATAACTGACAGACAAAAGGAGTTGAATTTATTTGCTCTGGGCTTTAAATTATTTCTCGTTTATTTACTTAAAGTCGGTTGATTTTTCCAGGCAGTAGGTGGGGCCAACTCTTTGGACAATGGGCAAGGACTTGGCTTGGCTTTGGCTTCGGCTTCATTCAACTGGAAGTATTTTCAGGAGGGCGACTTCTTGTTCTTGTTTTTTCGTTATTTTTTTTTTTGGTGCTCTTGTCCTGCTTGTCCTTGGCCACATCAATAATTCATTGACCTTCTTCTGTGGCCGACAATGCAGCATTTGTATTTGTATTTGTATTTTATTTGTTTCGTTCTATTCTATTTTTCACTCAAACTTTCACTGAGAGTTTTATGGCTGTGAGCCAGAGGGGACGCCGAAGCCCGAATCGAATGCATTTTCCATTGAAAATTCAACGGATTTTCGCTGGTTGTTTAAGCAGATTGCGGATTTCTTTAAGCTGTCATGAAATGCAGTTTGATTTATGTTTGCCAGAGCCAAAAGCATCCCAAAAGGTTCATTACAAAGTCCCACTCCCACTCTCTCGTTCTCTGTAGTGTGTCAACACTGCGTATGCGCAATGTCAAAAGTCTCATCAATAATTGAGGTCCCGAAAATTGATTGCTGTGTGATAATTGTGAGCTAATTGCAAATATTTGCATATCCCCACCATTCGATATGCACAATTTCAATGCTGCCTCGCTCCTAATCCCAATAGTTGCATATCGCGAATGGCATTCAATGCCTCTGAGGCTTCCACTCTTTGTCGCCTTTTGTTGAGCTGCTAATTGTTTGAATATTTGCTTTGTTGCCTTGTTGCATGAATACATAATGGAGAGAGGGGGAAGTGGGGAGGGGGCATGCTCTTCTGGCTAAAAGAAAACCATGCAAATCAAATGAAATTGAGCGCAAATAATAAGATATTGACTCGCTCGATAGCGAAAGGCAACTCAATTTATGCCCTGAAAGCAGGAGCAGCAGCAGGACAATGGGAGGGAGAGGACTAGAGAGGATTGTGCCAAACAATTATCCTGATAAACGTGATTGATTATGCACCAGCAGCAGGGGAGGAGCACAGTTTTTCCGCTTTCCTCTTCCGCCCTCCACTCCCTCCCCATATCTTTCTGAGCTAACTGGCGAATTTTCAATCAATGAAATAATTATGTGTCGTCCTTCCCAATGTCGTGCCCAATGGCGTGTGCCAAATTTTCAATCAACGAATTTGGGGGAGTGCGAGAGAGTACCACAGTCACGACAACGACAACGACTACGACTACGACGAAGGACATCAATTGAGGGGAAATCTACTTAACCAAATTGATGACAATGCGATAAGTCAGAGACGGGCGAGTTAAGCCGCTTAAATGCTTATAAACTGGCAGTGCCCCTAGCCTAGCACCTCCTGCCCTCTGGCACCCCACACACAGTGTACCCCACAAATTCACAAATATATATGTGATCCCCTCAGCCTCCAGCTCCACCTCCAGCTCCATCTCCATCCCCACCTCTGCCTTCACGACGCATACTATTAAGCCAAGCCAATGCCAATTGCTTGAGAGGGCAACTTTTTTGGCCAGCTATGCGAATTATTTTCAATGCATATGCTGGCATTCTCTCGGCTCGGGCTGGCTGTGCCTGTGCCTGGTTCGATCTAGCATATAAATTGTTGACATGCCTGGGTCCGCATTAAATTCAGCCCTGGCACGTACAACAGTTTGCGGGGGAGTGGGGGACCCCTTTTACTGGGCAGGTTGTTTCGCTTGTTTGTTGGTTGGAGCAAAAATATTGTCGTAAATATATCATATATTCGTATCGTGCCATAAATAAGCAGAATGCGACTACTCTTCTCTCATAATTGGCAATTTGCGTTTGCCACTCGTTAGTGTGTGGACCCGACTCAATGCCATCCTTCGCTCCCTGTGGCAGGAGCAGCTTATTAGACCTTGACAAGTGTCAACACATGCAACACATATCCATATCCTCTCCTCACGCATATCAAATACGAGTATGTATGTGTATGCCCTGTCATATTGCAGTTTGTTCTTGAAGCAGCGAGTATTAATGAGCTAAGCTGAACGCTTTTAAGTGGTTAAAATTTAAGTTATACTCTTAGCATTGCTTTAGTTTGAATTATGTTAATTACGAGCACCCACGATTGGAGTGCTTGGATGGGATAAGTCGTGTTTAAGCTATTAGTAAGAATAAAAGAATTATACGTAAAGGTCAAAGGTGAGCAACAGCCACAGAAGAAAGTACAAATTCCTGGCACACCCCTTAGTTGGTTTTCGGTTGAAAGGTGACCACTATTGCATAGAATTTAAGTGAAGAAGCCGAGAAGATGGCAGAGCATTCCACATACGCCACGTACAACCAAAGCACATTTTCTACTTTGCGGCCAGCCACTTTCCCTTCCAAAAAGCCAACTCAAAGCGAGCGTTAAAGGTAAGGTAAAACTTTTCAGCAGAAGGTGGGGCGGCATGGGGTTTCTTTGTGAATTGGCACTCGACTGTTGACCCTTTAAGTGACCACCGACGACGACGAGTGGAGGCCCCCGAGGCGACTCGGAGTAGAGGGGACCTGAAGCTCATCTTGCTCTCAATTGCACCAACACCTTCTGACAGCTCCACCCCTTCCACTTCCCCCGCCCGTAAACTGCTAAACAACTCTTGACTGCCAAACAGGATACTTGAGTCCTTTAGCTGCTGCTGCTGCGGCTATAAGAAGCAAAAGTGCAGAGTGTAGATTGCAGAGGGGCAGGTCTGTGAGGGGGGATACAGCAGCCGAGCTTAAGTCGAAGCAAAATTATATATAAAAAGAACTGGTACCATACCCGTACCGGCACGTGAGAGGTGGACCCCCCGTCCCCCCGGGGAATGGGAAGTCGAGTTCATGGCGGAAGTGATGATGATGCTGATGATTTCCGCAAACAAATATTTCGTTTGTTCTGCCAACAATCCACGGGATGGACAAAAGCAGAAAGAAGGAGAAAGAAGGAGAAAGAGAGAGTGCGAAGCGAGAGAGAGGGAAGTACATACGTATGAGCAGCGGGGGATTCCCCGGTTCAGCATTAGGACAACATTAGGCCAAGCAATCTTTTGGGTCGCCCTGTTGCCGACGGCAGGTGTAAAGTTGTTTGGTTGGTTTTTTTATGCTGCTTACCTTTCAGCATTCAAAAGGTGTGCCCCATGTGTTTAAGCCAGGATAACCCTCATTCTGTGGACTCCACCTCCACACATACAAGCCGTTGTATGTAGGTACATTCCCATACACGCACACCTCTGTTCCCTGTTCCCTGTTCCCTTTTCCCCTGTACATTGTTTTACTTCCGGTTTTTGTGGTTTTGTTGTTTTTGGCGGCTGGGAAAACGAGCTCAGTGGGTTAAATGGAAACATCTCCGCAGCTCTCCGCATCCCCTCTCTCGCTCTCGCTCTCGCTCTAGCCATCCCTCAACTATGCAAATGGGCTAGGCCCGTCCCTCGGTCCATTCGTCCTTTTGTCCATGTGTCCGTCCGCAGCGAAATGCGGCACATTGCTGTCCAAACAAAGCAAAATACAACACAACAAAAAAATTAAGCACACACAACAAACAAAAAGAGGAAGGAAAGGAACTATCTAAGGACAGTCGAGGCATTGGATACTCTTAAAGAATATTTTGAAATAATATACATGTACGGAATTTTGGCTAACTTATGTAAGAATTTAACGAAGAGTTTGCCGAAAACCATGTGGAATCTTTTTAAGGTGGTATTAAAATTGTAAAGTTAAACGTGCAGGTCTATGTGCAGACATAATTTATCTCAACCTAAACCTTATAGCATATTATATCTGTTCTGTATGATACACTCGATTGTTGTACAACTTTACAGGACAACGAGTTTGTGGGGTGACATATTCCATTCTACAAATGGCAGATTCTGGACAAAGTATAATGGCTAAATGAAATGGTCGGTGGCTTCCAATAAAGTATGCGTTTATGGGCCTTGCAGTCTCCGAAGTGGATGCTTCTTCTCGCTTGACGAACTTTTGCAAAAAATGTACAGTACCCCCAGAGAGTGCAGGGAAAAGCGACTGTAATAAAATGGATACAAAAAGATAAAAAGAGTATTCTCTTTTGGGTTGAATGCCGCTGTTGGTGCCGTTGTTGTTCTCTGATGCTGATGCTGCTCCCGCTGCTGTTGCTGTTGCAGCTCCTGTGCTTGACACTTGCAGATTTAGCGCTTCATTTGCAGCAGCAGCGGCAGAAGCAGCTGAAAGAGAGATGGGCCATGAAGGGTGTCAGGAATGGAGAGAGGTGGGCTGAGGCTGGGGTTGCGGATGGGGCTGGGGCTGAGGCTGAGGCTGGGATTGGAGGCACGGTAGATGCTTGATGGGACAGAATATCCTTATCCTCATACAAATTTGATGTCAAGTTTTTGGTGGATTGTTTAACATAAGCAAGTGCCTGCTGCCGGTGGCTGTGAAGTACAAGGGAAGGGAATCTGAATGGGCGAGGGTGGATTTTGGGGGATTGCTTGGTTGGATTTCCATTTTCTATTTTCCTTGCCTGCGGAAAATTATTTAGTTTAAAGTTTTGATAGCCATAAAATGGTGAGAAATTTAAAAGGAAAAGTTTTCAACGCTTTAATATTGGTTGATTAAAAAAATAAAGACATAAATGTCTTGTATTTTCCGTGTCTGAGATTTGTGTGCCTCATTGATTTTTACATTCTTTTTTATTAATCAAAAGATCTTAACATAGAGGGAAGGCTACCAGACAACAATGGAATTACCATGGTAATTATGTATCTGCAAAAATAATAAATAGGATTTGTATCATTAGGTATTGGATAACTATTCTCTGGGATTTTTCCTTTTTGTCAAACTTCTCCTCAGTTTATTATCATAGATAGACCTTTTTTCGATCTGTTTATTATATTTTCTAGACTCCAAAATTCTGTATTTTAATCATGAAAATGTATGCAAATTACAAAATCCAAAGTAAATCTTTGCAAAACCTGTTAAGTGTGTAATTTGTTGATAATTTTGTATGAAAAATTTAATAATATTTTGCAGTCATAGTACACCCACGCTCCCATCAGATATCTATTCCGCATAGAGGCATTTACGGATTGAGATTAACGAATTTGAATCCCACTGTAGGAGACTTTGAAACAAGAAATATGACCTCTTAAGGAGCTGTCGCTCTAAATCACAATATTTGGACTTTGCTGTTGAGTATAAATATCATTTAATGAACTACTTGTAGTGGGTGTATATTTTAATCTGCAAACAGTTAACCTTTTAGCTGCTGCCCCTCAAATTGTCCTTTTCGAAGGGACCACTGAAGCAGTGGTCTCAACAAATTGCCTAAATAAACAGAATTTTCTGCTTTAACGCATACCCTGGTTTTTGGTTTGGTTCTGGCTCTGGTTTTGGTTTTTTTGTTGCTGCCGTCGTCCAAATCGTTTGTCGTTTAAGCTGCTCGCGCAATTCAAATTGATTTATAACGAAGAAAATGTTTTATAAAGTCGATGGGGGAAATGGCTTTTCCCCCCACGTTCCACCCTCTCTTTTTCTCTCTTTCTCTCTCTCTCTGGCTCTGTCTCTGTCTCGCCACCCGCTTAAGGAATGTTTTTGTATATGTGCTCTCTGGCAAAGATTTCTCCTGACATTTGGCTCCTCCAACGATTTCGAAAATATTTTCCTTTGCTTCGGCGGCTCCTGCTCCTCTACTATTCTGCCTCCTCTGTTCCCCTGTTCCCCTGTGCTCCGCTCCTCTGCTCATTCTCTGCTCCTGCTGCACAAATATGCCAGGGCCGGGCCATGGCAACTTCTACGATGTAGAATCGTGCCCAAGCTGCAGTTTGTTGTACGTGCAATGGCAGCCAATAGTCAAAGTTGTCATTTATATGCCCCGCTATATTCCCCCATCTTAACCCCCCCTCCCTACCTCTATGCCCCGTCTGTACCCCACTCCGACGACTTTCGTGGGTGGTTTTGTGGGTGGGTTCTGCTGCCGGGAGTACCACTGATTTATGACACTCAAATGAACTTCGACGCTGACTGAATAAATTTTGAAGGCGACTTCTGTGTTGGGTTTCCTCCACGATTTGTTTGGCATTTTTCTCGCGCTTTCATTTGGCTTGCTCTCACTTTCTCCATCTCTCGCTAACTGTATCTCTTCTCTATCCCTTCGTTAGTTTTGGCGCCAAAAATTTTACTTCTTTATGCCTTTTTGTCTTCTCTTGGATACGCTTTGACAGGATATTTTAATTATGTATATTTGTGCAACCAAGTCTGAAAAAATATAGGAATATATTTTTTATACTTATATCCGTTTGTTTTTCGGATGGAAGATATTTTAGTGTAAGGGTTCCAAATTTCTTACTATATATGTATGTATATGTTTATATATACAAACGATTCGATTCATCTCAAACTTTTTAAGTTTTTAAGTTAAAAAAACCGTATGATTCGGAATATCTCTTATAACGCTATCAAAAGACTCAAAGACACTCAAAAAAGTGTACTTTTTTAATATGAATCAAATCAGGTTAAATAATAAAACGCATTTCAACTGTTAAGTCAGTTAATTCTAAATACAATTCGTTATTTATATTTTTCACCGATCTGAAAGTGTATCCAATGATTTCGCTTTGGCCTTCATGTGCAGATTTTCTTCTTTTCTTTTAGTCGTGTGATTGTTTGGATACTTTTTTGTTATCTAGCTTTTTGTTTTTTATGATTTTTTAATGCATTTTCTTGTTGTTCTTCTTCCTCCTGCTAGTTTCTGGTGGATTTATGAACCTGCCACAAATTCGTCAGCGAAAATCTCTGGAAAATGTGTTGTTCTTGGTTTTATGCTCTGTTTTGGTTTCCGCCTGGTGTTGAGTTTGTCAAATTTTTGACATTGAATCTGTTATGCAGTGGAGGGGGAGGGGGATGGGGAGGGGATGGGTATGGCAGAGACCGGTTGACGAGAAGGCAGAGGTGGAGAAGGTGATGCAATATAGAAGGAGCTGCACCAGGGAGATGTGGCAGCAACACGACTATCTGGGGGCTAGGAGTGGGACTATGATGATCAGCAGAAGGATGGATAGGATATGACTGCCGGCTGCATCCAGGTACATCACTGTAGTGTTTGGCTCACTGATTTCCATCGACGGCTACGTCAGGATTTATTTCATTTTTTTTCGCAATTTTTTTTTGCTTCTCGCATTTTTTTCTATGTTCCGCATTGGCGCCATAAAAAAGCTCACTTGTGAAATAATTGATGTGCAAATGTTGAGAATTCAATTGAGTTCACCTTGAGGGAGAGTGAGAGAGTGAAAGTGGGTAGAGAATGTGAGTGGTGGTGGGGTGGTGCATGACAGGATGAACCGCGGAACGGGCGAAGAGATAGCGCACTTTCACTCTGACGAATGGCAAATATCAATGGAATGATGGGAGATGGATAGGAATACGTGTGGACAAGGGGGTGGCTGGGGAATGGAAGTGTAGAAGGAGGAGGATGAAATATTTATAGAGCTGCCTCTAAATATCTACGTGTGGAGGCACCTACATATGTATGTACATATCTACATATAATATGTATGTCTGTATGTGTATATCCATGGGAACCTCCAATCCAATTGGTGGTTTAAATTGATTAAGCTCTAAATGCAATTAATTATAAATTATCTAGAGCATAAACCATGCTGATTTTGTTGGATATCAAAGCCCACATCAAAATTCATAACAAGTTCAAGGACAATGTACGGAATATCACAACAACATATTCAGTTATTCCAAAATGGCTAAAAAAGCGAGAATTATTAATTTACACATTTTTTTATGTTTTTATACATATGTAGTTAGATTTCATTTAATTAATCCATTTTTGTTTGTTTGTTAATTTTGAACTCCTAATTCCATCCTTAGAAGGGGAAATGTTACACCGAAAAAAGCTCCTCCTCATGTTATACAGTCGCTGCCTACAGTATGTTATTAACATTATTTTCTTTTACATTTACTTACTCCGAATTCCTTCATTTGAAGGGGAAATTTTACACCAACAAAAAGCTCCTCTCATATTCTACGGAAAATGTTAAGTGGTGCCGTTACATTCACTTACAGTATTTACATAGAAAGAATTTACAGCATACAAATGTGTCTGCAACATGTTCACAAATGAACATCAATATAGTAGTTTCCAGACGCTCCTGAATCCTACTCGGACGCCTTAGGCCGGCAGCTGCTGCAGGGGCACGGGCTGAGGTGCTGGGACCAGCCTCGGCATCGCTTCTACCATCCGATAACGATGCAAGGATGAACGACGCTTCAGATTTTTCATTTGGTTGTTCCTCAGGGCGACGCGGTCGGCAAAGAAGACACCTTCTGGCGACGATGCTGCTACATGCTCCGACTCTTATCTTTTCCGTCACGGATGGTAATGCCGCGTTCCAACTTTTGCTCGCCGAAAACCACTGCTGGGCTGCTGGGCAGCTCGGAAATAGTTTCAAGCTGTGCACGATCGTACTCAGGTTCAGGGATGATAGTGCCCGCTACTCATTGGGATAATGTTCCATTGGGACGTTCCATCCGATATTCCTATTGCCTTTACCATCCGATAACGAGTCAATACTCTTGAGTCGTTGCTGAAGCTTGCTGGAGCGCCAAAGGCCTGCAGCTGCTGCAGGGCTAGGACTAGGGCTGTAGCTGGGGTACGAGCTGAAGCTCGGGCACGAACTGAAGCTGTGGCTGGTTCTTTGCGGCCAACCTCGGCATTGTCTTTACCATCCGATAATGAATCAATACTCTTGAGTCGCTGCTGAAGCCTGCTCGAGCGCCGGAGCAGGCGATAATCACTATCCGATAACGATGACAGATAATCGAGAAGTTTCTTCTTTAGGATCTTCTTCGGGGCGGAGCCTTCGCCAAAGGTAGTTACCGGGGTTAATAGGAGAAACATCACCAACGGAGGAAGCTGTAGGAAGTGTGATGAGCCCGGGGCTATCGAAACCCTGGAACATCTCGTCTGAAACTGCCCGGCTGACTCTTGGGCAAGGAGAAGATACCTGGGCGCACCGCAGCTGGCTTCACTGGAAGATGCCTCCAAGAGAAAGCCAAAGAAACTACTTGCCTTTGCTAAAAACACATCGATTCTCGGGTATTTTAAAACCTCACCAGCACGCTCGCAAAGGTCCATTCCCATCCGTATTACTAAGAGCTATACTGCCCTATGAGTGGCCCCACTGAGGGTCGTTAGATTGTACTAGAATTTGGTAAATATTTTTCTACTTTTCGCTCTATTTTCCTATCGATGGTGCAATCGTTGGTTTTGTTCATAGCGACTATCACTCATTACGACCATTTCTGCAAAATTTCGTTTTTCTATTAAAGAAGGGAAGGGAACACTTTAGTGTGCATAACATATATAATGTTCAGTGAAGTAGATGTAAATAGATCAAAAAATAAAAACAAAGTGGACAGGCTTCGACTATTTATATGTATTAACGTTTAATTTTCATGCTTGTGCCAATGTTTTGTAAGTAGACTAATCCTTTTGGTTTGTATAACATTGTGTTTCAGTATACTGATATGTTTTTGCATTTATTCAGGAACCCTTAAAAATTCCAAGAGTTTCTGATACAAGGTGGCTTTCCATTGGAACTGCAGTTTCGAGGATCGAGGAGCAGTGGGACGCACTCAAGTTGCACTTTGAATTAGCCGCGACAAACGAAAGCCGTCACAAGGCACAAATTTTGCGTGCATTGTATGAGGAAGACAAAAATAAGGTCTACTTAATATTTTTAAAGCCCATACTAAAAGATATGCAAAATTTAAATAAAATAATAAAATTTCAAGGCGAAAATGTGGACTCGACGAAGCTCCTTAATGAAATCATAACTGTAATAAATTCGCTTAAGTCAATGATAATTCCACCAGACGTGGATATTGACATTATGAAGGACGATTTGGAGAAAGTCTCGAGACCAGATTTGTTTATGGGATACGCTTTCGAAGCTGAAAAAAAAAATCCAAAATATTTTATGCACATTAGTGACATAAGACAACATTGCAAAGATTTTATAATGACATTAATCATCCAACTAAGAGAGAGGTAAGCTTAAATTTGATTTAATAAAAATATAATAAATATACATCTTTAATCCCCGGTTTAATTTCAGACTTCCTAACAATATTGATATTCTGAAGAAAATGGATGTTCTTGCAGTACACAATATGCTACGTGCGAATAAGAACCCGACTGAGATAATTCCTTTATTGAAAAATTCATTTCATAAATTGGGAGGAAAAGGAAAATACTTCCCAGTTTTGGGCCGAGGTCCTTAATTATAAGGATGCTGGCGGAAACAATACTTTTCGGCAGCTAGCATTATTTGCTACACACATTCTATCGCTTCCTTGGTCGAATGCTGCTGTTGAACGCGTATTTAGCCAAGTTAACATCGTTAAAAGTAAATTGCGAAATCAATTAAATGTTAAAGGTTTGAACGCAATTTTACGTATAAGGTTTGTTTTTGAAATGATTGGCTATTTAGTGTATACTTAATATATTCCTTTTAATTTTACAGATATGGATTACGCCGTCATGGCAAATGTTGTGTTAATTATAAAGTACCTGTAAAGTACTTATCTTTAATTAAAGGCTCTGACAAATATGAAGAAACAAATAATGAAATTGATGACATAATTTCATTAATATAATTTGATATATAGGTATCAATAGAATAAAATGTATATTAAATGTTATGCACCAAGTGTTTTTATAGTTAGCTTATTTTTTATGCTTTTTTTTAATATTTAGCCTATTCTAGCTTATTTTTTCCTTAAATCTAGCTTATGGTGACTCTAAATTTCTGGCAACACTGGCTATGAGGTCATTTTGACTAAAAATGACTAAATGTTTTTGTGTTGGTGTTTGTCCATTTTTGTCATTTTGATTTAATGGCGAAAAATCACCATGTTGAAGCCAAGAAAGAGACAAATATATATTTTTATTTAAATATATTTTTCTCTTTTCAACTTGATACTCTTATATTTCTGTTTTGTTTTCTGTTGAAAGTTGGATGATATGAAACTAATAAAACATTTGTTTCACTTTGTAACTTATTGTTTCCACTTATTGTGGAATTTTTTCCTGATTTTTGATTTTTGATTTTGAAAACAAAGATGATTGGGTTGATTTTAAAAATTATGATTTTTTATTATTTAATTGTCAAGAATCTTAATCTAATCTACTTAAAAACTCTGCCAGTGCAATCACTCTGCTCATAATTGGAATTGCATGTGGGGATCTAGAGCTTACAAAATAGGGGTTTATTTGGTTTATAATGTATATTAGTTCATATACATGCGCCTTTATGGCTGAACCACCTTCCTCCAGGGCATTGTTGGTGGCAAATTTTAGGGAAAATCTCTCTTTAACGCCTCCAAGCGCGAAACGTCTGTCAAGTATTGCCCTCAGGGCATTGGCTTCCCGCTGGTACGTCCGTTCCACCTGGTCTGCGGCCAACATAGTGTCCAGGATGGGGTATCCCTGGGCTGCATCGGCGTGTGTGAAGTTGTGTCGGCAGTAGACATATCCCAGACTCACATCCACATGATGATATTTCAGCATAAGTCGTATCAGGTGGTGCAGGTCCCACACCACAGGGATACCCCTCCTCTCCGCCGAGATGAGTCCTGGCTTGTTGGCCTGATTCCCATTGGACACGATGCCCAACAACAGGGACTTCATTCTGAGGGCGAAAATTTTGTCCAGCACTTTCTTCAGCGCATCCTCCATGACGCTTGCCCCCAGCATCGTGCCTCTCGGCTTGACCACTGTATAAATACTTCGGAAATCTTTTCCATCGGCTCTTTGAGCAGCGATGGCAAGGAATTTTCAGTATTTGATTTGGTCATCCAATTGTTGTGGTTTCTGGAAAGAAATTTTTAGGTAACTTTTAATTGGTGTAATTGATGTAAAAAGGTTTATTATTATAACTTACCCCGAGCTGGTCTATGTGGATCTCATCCATCACCACCTAGAAGGGATGCCCATCGAAATTTTTTAACTCGTTCAACCGGTTCACCACTCCGGAATTTATTTCTTCTAAGTGATTCGGCCGTTCAATATAATCCACAACTTTTCCGACATGCTCGAAATATTAAAATGTGGGGTGCTTTGCCAAAACATTCAAAATTATTTCTTTTACGTTTGACATTTTTTTAATTTCTGAACTGCAAATACATATTGTAATGGAAAATTTAAATAATAGTTTTCAATTACATGACATTTACATATTTAATACATGTAACTTATGTATAAGTATAAGTAACATAAGTAATGTGTACGGGAACACTTTTCGAAGAGAAGTACCGCTCTACACTTCTACGCATTTGTTCTCTTTCTATATTTAAAAATGGATTTGTGCGTTAAGGTGAAGAGTAAAAAAATAAGAATTGTGGAAGTAGAAGATTACTGCGTTTGCTGCGTTGCTGTGGAACAGAAGCAGCACCAACAGCACGACCAGCAGCAGCAGCAGGCACAGCTCCATCAGCGGCAACTGATGGTGCCGACGACCATAGCCCAGCATGGAATGAAACAGAGGAAGCCTGTGCAGGTTCTGCAACAGCAGATTCTGCAGCCTCTGCAACAGCAGATTCTGCAGCCGCAGATGCCGAGGGGCGAGGAACGCAAGGCCACCAGTAGGGCTTTCAAAGTGACTACATAAACATTCAAATCCAAAATGGGATCTAGCGACGGCTTTCATGCCATGGACGCCTGGAGCATCAGAACAGAAACTTTCAGAGTTTTAATCGCAAGTTTCACCTGCCAAAACCCAAAGAAGTGTTCAGCAAGCACATAGATCTCGAGCAGTACTACAAACAGCGTGGCTTTCAAAGTGACTACATAAAAATTCAAATCCAAAATGGGATCTAGCGACGGCTTTCATGCCATTTCCCCCTTGCGAGGTAATACTTAGCGGTCGTACCATAATCGTACTGTACCGATTCACTTACTGTTAGTCTTACAATTACAGAGATCCGGATTCAAAAGCCCTGATCCGATCTGATGAGATGTGTGATCCTGTAGGTTTTTCTGCAACTTTCTGCCACTTTGATGACCTTGAGATGCATCGTGAACGGTGTTAGCTGATTGGGAACTGTGTGGTGTCTTTTTGATTTGGCCTCGATTTGCAATTAATGGAATGTGTTATGGATTAAACTGATTTCTGAACTTAACTTTTTTTGCTTAACTTAAGAAAACGAAAAAATATCCACTTTATGCTTAAATCTAATTAAAAAAAAAAACCAAAATAAATATTTTTGAAAATTTAGAATTTTTATTTTTCTGTGTTTAACTCCGGACGTTCTGAAGTCGATGACGAATCGTCAATAGATGAGGGAAACAAAGATATTGCTAAAAATACAGACATACCAATAACATAGACACACACCGTATCATGGGCAGGCAGGCAGGGTACAAGGCCAACACGCTGGAGACGGATATGGTCCGAGCTATGTTCGAGGGGTACGAGACCAACGGGACGGCCGAGGAAAGAGCACGACAACTGGCCACACATACGGTGGCAGCATGTGACGCCTCCATGCAAAGGAAAAGATCGGACCCTGGCAAACGCACGCCAACTTACTGGTGGAATGCAACTATAGCTGGCGACCGTCGGGAGTGCCAACGCAAAAGACGCATTTACCAACGCTCGAGAGGTTCGCCGGAATTCGAGAGAGCCCAAGCAGAATTCAAGGAGAGCAGACGCCGCCTGCAGAAACAAATCAAGGAGAGCAAGCGCAAATGCTTCGGAAAGCTCTGCGACGAAGCAGATGCGAACCCTTGGGGCTACGCATACAGACTGGTAATGAAGAGACTGCGAGTGTTCAGTCCCCCACCGCCAATGTGTGCAGACCTGTTGGAAAACATAGTGGAAGTTCTATTTCCAGAGCAAGTGGCAGCCCAGATGGTCGTGTATGGAATTCCGCCACTGGAAATAGACGGGGACGGATACCTTGTTATACATTTTGGATGAAGCAATTCGGGATATAAAAAAATTTTATAATCATATCAGCGATGCGTTCTAGAGCATTGCTATAAAATATTAAGAGATCGGCATATGTACACACACATGTGTACGGAGACACACACAGAGAGTTGGGGGGTTTTTAGTGGGTGAGGTAACTCCGCACATATCGGCTGTCAATGCTTTTGCCCTCTAAGAGAGTAAGAAAGTTGCGTTGTGTCTTAAAGAATGTCCCCCAGACGAGTATCGCAAAAAGTTTATTAAATGTTTATCGACACAATAATACAGACGAACACTGAGTTCTCGTTCCGGACATCTCGGGCGAAGCAGCGGTGGTCATCGCCGGGCTCGTTCCGATCAGGGAGCTGATCCGTGAGAGGACGGAGATCACCGCCGCGATGCGGAACAGGGTAGACCCACGCACTGTGCTGAGCTGAAGCAGGCTGCCAGACGAAGCCGCACAAAGAGATGGCAGTCCCAGAGGGACAGGTCGACCAATGGGCACTAGAAACACAGGCTCATCGATGGTGGGTGAATTTACAATCCATTGGGGGGGGGACGCCTGGAGCATCAGAACAGAAACTTTCGGAGTTTCAATCGCAAGTTTTACCTGCCAAAACCCAAACAAGTGTTCAGCAAGCACATAGATCTCGAGGAGTATTACAAACAGCGTGGCTTCCAAAATGGGGTCTAGCGACGGCTTTCATGCCATCTCCTCTCGCGAGGTAATACTTAGCGGAAGGAAGCAACGCCTGCCAAACGCTTCTCATTCCCTCTCTATAGACGTATTTTTCCATTAAAGAAGGGAAGGGAATGCTTAAGGTGTGCATAATTTAAATAATATTTGGCAGAGTAAATGTTACTGCTCAAAAAATATAAATAAAGTCGCCAGGCTTCGGCTGCGCACGCCTTTATATAGAAATCGTCGGCGTCGCCATTTCTGAAAATGAGTTCGGTCGGCGCAGTCGCGTCGCCCGAATTTCGACTTGCAAGAGTGAGAAAGATATATCACGTCGAAATGACAACAGCGCAGTCGCCGCCGGTTGTTTTCTCTCTGTTTCCTTGCTTCCTACATACATATGCATATACAGTGGCTCAAAGCCAAAACAATGCAGTGTCAAATAAACTGTTTAACTGTGGTACAGATTTTAAACTGGAGGAAAAACAGGGGTCGGCACGCAATACACTCACATGTTTTGTGCGTTTGTGTGCGAAGGCAAGAGACACGAAGCAACACGAAGGCAAAACGTTTCTTGCTTTGCACTGAAAGAAATGAATCCAGATAAGGAAAAATGTTTTGCGCCAAACAAAAGAAAAAACGAGGAGGAACGATCCGACCTGATCAAGATTCGGCAATCTGGTAGATATGGCAATTTTCCATGATTCTGCGTTTTTGGTTTTCTTTTATCTTAAAAATTGTGGATTCCACAGATTTTGGTCCTTTGTGGGGGCGGAAGGGGGCGTGTCAAAATTTTGAAATACACTTGTACTGAAGTGATATCACAGGAGCTTGGATAGAAAGTTTGGTTGCTCTAGCTTTAGTAGTATCTGAGATATAGGCGCAAATGAAGACGGACGGACGGACAGATGTGGCACGCTCAGCCCCTACAAGTCCCATGAACCCAGAATGCTTAATGTCGTAGTGCCTCTCAATAAAAAATAGTGCGCATCGACTTGCAACATAATTGCAAATCAAACATTGCGCCCCGCCATCCATATTTTCTAAAAAGAAAAAATCATCTTCCCACATTACATTGAACATTTTTGTCAGTGTACAATTCAAAGTTTCGCAGCGTGGTCTCCACGAATTGACTTCTGAACGCAAACTGATTCATCCCTGTTCTCGCAACGCTGACGAACAGAATACCGAAGCAGCTTTTGCATATGCCCGAACACACACGACCCATTTTCTCTGCCGCCGCGGGACCCGAGCAGTAAGGCAGCGTCGGCCGAAGTTTTTACGCTATGCGTGTGCCGACTGAGCTGCCCAGCGGCCTTTCTGCTATGCACACGGGATACGACGGCGCCGACCCCTGATATAAAGGCGTGCACTGTCAAACAGGGTGACCGATTATGGTATTTTAAATACTTTTTGGCATTTAATTAGCTCAAATTTTGCCCAATTGTATATTTGTGGTTATTGGTATATTGTAGTCTTTTTGGGGGAAAAATGTGGTATTTAATAGTATATTGATTGTATTTGTGGTATTTAATAGTATATTGGCCATTCTGTGCATTTCAGGTCTTTCGCGAAAGAATTCTGCACTGCAATTTTTGCTATTGGAAAGTATATCGCTTGAAAACACGAGTTATTGGATGTTTGTAGGGGGCGGATCCGGGAGGTAGCACAGCCGTTTAATTAATTAAATAGCACGTCTATGTGTTTCACTTCGTTCACTTTATTTGCGGTAAAAACTCTACTATGTAATGTATATGTTGTGTGCGCATGTATGTATGCCGAAACTCACGAACGATCGTAACAGGGGTGGCAGCGTAACTAACTCCCGCTCAAGCTAGTGGCCGCCCGAGCGCCGGGCGGCTCTCCTGAGGGCAGTGCTGCCAACACTTCGTTGCATGAAAACGCTAAATCAGCCTTTGAAAAAAGCTAGAAATAGCTAGAAATGTTTCTTCGTAGTTAAAAAAAACCGTTAGAATATAAATTTTATTTTTATTGGTTTATTTCAATATTTTGGGATGATTTCATCAATGACTTCATCTTCATCATCTTAGTTTATGTAGTTTTCATTGGCCCCTATCTTTCCATGCTGCTGGTAATTTGTAATCGTGGCAGCATTTTTCTTTCTTTCTTCTTAAATAAAAAAATTAATTAAATTAATTTAATTCAGAATTAATTAACTTAATTAAAACAAATAATATTCGTATGAAAATGTGGCATCATAGAGCATAAAAATACACGAAGTTACCAGATGTTTCAAAAATATAACGTAAGCTAGTTATCTTGGAAAATAGCTATAATTCCCGCTAGCCGCTATTTCACAATTTATCCCGAATATCCTTGTTGCAACCCACTAGATCTAGTGGGAAAAAAGCTAAATTGGCAGCACTGGGCGTAATTCGAAAATTCGCTGCTTCGAACTCATTTTCGAACGTGGCGGCTCTGCCGACGCTGACAATTTCTATATAAAGGCAAGCGCAGGCGAAGCCAGTCGACTCTTTTTTTGTTTTTTGATCTGTTAACATCTATTCTACTAATATTAGGGGTACCAGCACTCCCAGCTCGGGATGAGCCTGTGTGTCTAGCGCCCATTGGTCGACCTGTCCCACTGGGACTGCCATCTCTCTGTCCTGCTTCAGTTCCGCAGTGATGCGTGGGTCCACTGCCCTGTTCCGCGTGGCGGCGTTGATCTCTTTTCTCTCAAAGATCAGCTCCCTGATCGGGACGAGCCCGGCGATGACCAGCGCTGCTTCGTGCGAGATTGTCCGGAACGAGCACGCTGACTTAAAAGAACACTGGCTTATGGTGCGACCAGAATGCCTTCCTCTGCTGCATGTTTTGGTCGCAGGCCGCCTCCACTGCTTCGGCCAGGTTGTTAGCCCACTCGTTGGCTCCAACTGCCTCGCTTGAATCTGGAGTGTGTCTGTGTTATTGTGTGTGTCATGTGTACGTGTGTTTGTCTATGTGATTGTGTGCCTGCATTTTTAGCAATATCTTTGTTTCCCTCATCTATTGATGATTCATCTTTAGTCTGAATACCCTTTTTTTATAGGGGGAAAAGCATTGAAAGCCGATAAGTGTGGGACTTGGAGTTACGACGGAAAACAACCATGGCTGGAAGCAGATTGCACGGAAGTTTCTGAATCTTCTCCTTGAGACTGCTGGTAGCTGATCGATCCTGCACTGCAGTCGTCGTCATTATACTCCTGCTTGCATTTGTTGCCGTCGTCTTTATACTCCTGCTTGCATTTGTTGCCGTCGTCATTATACTCCTGCTTGCAATTGTTGCAGTCGTCATTATACTCCTGCTTGCATTTGTTGCCGTCGTGGTTGGACACGTCATCTTCGTGGTAGGAGACGTGCATTCCTCCATGGGAGCGGTTGTACAATATTTTAGCAATATCTTTGTTTCCCTCATCTATTGATGATTGATCTTTAGTCTGAATACCCTTTCTTTATAGGGGGGGAAAAGCATTGAAAGCCGATAAGTGTGGGACTTGGAGTTACGACGGAAAACAACCATGGCTGGAAGCAGATTGGACGGAAGTTTCTGAATCTTCTCCTTGAGACTGCTGGCAGCTGATCGATCCTGCACTGCAGTCGTCGTCATTATACTCCTGCTTGCATTTGTTGCCGTCGTCTTTATACTCCTGCTTGCATTTGTTGCCGTCGTCATTATACTCCTGCTTGCATTTGTTGCCGTCGTCATTATACTCCTGCTTGCATTTGTTGCCGTCGTGGTTGGACCCGTCATCTTCGTGGTAGGAGACGTGCATTCCTCCATGGGAGCGGTTGTACAATATTTTAGCAATACCTTTGTTTCCCTCATCTATTGATGATTGATCTTTAGTCTGAATACCCTTTTTTTATAGGGGGGGAAAAGCATTGAAAGCCGATAAGTGTGGGACTTGGAGTTACGACGGAAAACAACCATGGCTGGAAGCAGATTGGACGGAAGTTTCTGAATCTTCTCCTTGAGACTGCTGGCAGCTGATCGATCCTGCACTGCAGTCGTCGTCATTATACTCCTGCTTGCATTTGTTGCCGTCGTCTTTATACTCCTGCTTGCATTTGTTGCCGTCGTCATTATACTCCTGCTTGCATTTGTTGCAGTCGTCATTATACTCCTGCTTGCATTTGTTGCCGTCGTGGTTGGACACGTCATCTTCGTGGTAGGAGACGTGCATTCCTCCATGGGAGCGGTTGTACAATATTTTAGCAATATCTTTGTTTCCCTCATCTATTGATGATTGATCTTTAGTCTGAATACCCTTTCTTTATAGGGGGGGAAAAGCATTGAAAGCCGATAAGTGTGGGACTTGGAGTTACGACGGAAAACAACCATGGCTGGAAGCAGATTGGACGGAAGTTTCTGAATCTTCTCCTTGAGACTGCTGGCAGCTGATCGATCCTGCACTGCAGTCGTCGTCATTATACTCCTGCTTGCATTTGTTGCCGTCGTCTTTATACTCCTGCTTGCATTTGTTGCCGTCGTCATTATACTCCTGCTTGCATTTGTTGCCGTCGTCATTATACTCCTGCTTGCATTTGTTGCCGTCGTGGTTGGACCCGTCATCTTCGTGGTAGGAGACGTGCATTCCTCCATGGGAGCGGTTGTACAATATTTTAGCAATACCTTTGTTTCCCTCATCTATTGATGATTGATCTTTAGTCTGAATACCCTTTTTTTATAGGGGGGGAAAAGCATTGAAAGCCGATAAGTGTGGGACTTGGAGTTACGACGGAAAACAACCATGGCTGGAAGCAGATTGGACGGAAGTTTCTGAATCTTCTCCTTGAGACTGCTGGCAGCTGATCGATCCTGCACTGCAGTCGTCGTCATTATACTCCTGCTTGCATTTGTTGCCGTCGTCTTTATACTCCTGCTTGCATTTGTTGCCGTCGTCATTATACTCCTGCTTGCATTTGTTGCAGTCGTCATTATACTCCTGCTTGCATTTGTTGCCGTCGTGGTTGGACACGTCATCTTCGTGGTAGGAGACGTGCATTCCTCCATGGGAGCGGTTGTACAATATTTTAGCAATATCTTTGTTTCCCTCATCTATTGATGATTGATCTTTAGTCTGAATACCCTTTCTTTATAGGGGGGGAAAAGCATTGAAAGCCGATAAGTGTGGGACTTGGAGTTACGACGGAAAACAACCATGGCTGGAAGCAGATTGGACGGAAGTTTCTGAATCTTCTCCTTGAGACTGCTGGCAGCTGATCGATCCTGCACTGCAGTCGTCGTCATTATACTCCTGCTTGCATTTGTTGCCGTCGTCTTTATACTCCTGCTTGCATTTGTTGCCGTCGTCATTATACTCCTGCTTGCATTTGTTGCCGTCGTCATTATACTCCTGCTTGCATTTGTTGCCGTCGTGGTTGGACCCGTCATCTTCGTGGTAGGAGACGTGCATTCCTCCATGGGAGCGGTTGTACAATATTTTAGCAATATCTTTGTTTCCCTCATCTATTGATGATTGATCTTTAGTCTGAATACCCTTTTTTTATAGGGGGGGAAAAGCATTGAAAGCCGATAAGTGTGGGACTTGGAGTTACGACGGAAAACAACCATGGCTGGAAGCAGATTGGACGGAAGTTTCTGAATCTTCTCCTTGAGACTGCTGGCAGCTGATCGATCCTGCACTGCAGTCGTCGTCATTATACCCCTGCTTGCATTTGTTGCAGTCGTCATTATACTCCTGCTTGCATTTGTTGCCGTCGTGGTTGGACACGTCATCTTCGTGGTAGGAGACGTGCATTCCTCCAAGGGAGGGGTTGTACAATATTTTAGCAATATCTTTGTTTCCCTCATCTATTGATGATTGATCTTTAGTCTGAATACCCTTTTTTATAGGGGGGGAAAAGCATTGAAAGCCGATAAGTGTGGGACTTGGAGTTACGACGGAAAACAACCATGGCTGGAAGCAGATTGCACGGAAGTTTCTGAATCTTCTCCTTGAGACTGCTGGCAGCTGATCGATCCTGCACTGCAGTCGTCGTAATTATACCCCTGCTTGCATTTGTTGCAGTCGTCATTATACTCCTGCTTGCATTTGTTGCCGTCGTGGTTGGACACGTCATCTTCGTGGTAGGAGACGTGCATTCCTCCATGGGAGCGGTTGTACAATATTTTAGCAATATCTTTGTTTCCCTCATCTATTGATGATTGATCTTTAGTCTGAATACCCTTTCTTTATAGGGGGGGAAAAGCATTGAAAGCCGATAAGTGTGGGACTTGGAGTTACGACGGAAAACAACCATGGCTGGAAGCAGATTGCACGGAAGTTTCTGAATCTTCTCCTTGAGACTGCTGGCAGCTGATCGATCCTGCACTGCAGTCGTCGTCATTATACTCCTGCTTGCATTTGTTGCAGTCGTCATTATACTCCTGCTTGCATTTGTTGCCGTCGTGGTTGGACACGTCATCTTCGTGGTAGGAGACGTGCATTCCTCCAAGGGAGCGGTTGTACAATATTTTAGCAATGCCTTTGTTTCCCTCATCTATTGATGATTGATCTTTAGTCTGAATACCCTTTCTTTATAGGGGGGGAAAAGCATTGAAAGCCGATAAGTGTGGGACTTGGAGTTACGACGGAAAACAACCATGGCTGGAAGCAGATTGGACGGAAGTTTCTGAATCTTCTCCTTGAGACTGCTGGCAGCTGATCGATCCTGCACTGCAGTCGTCGTCATTATACTCCTGCTTGCATTTGTTGCAGTCGTCATTATACTCCTGCTTGCATTTGTTGCCGTCGTGGTTGGACACGTCATCTTCGTGGTAGGAGACGTGCATTCCTCCAAGGGAGCGGTTGTACAATATTTTAGCAATGCCTTTGTTTCCCTCATCTATTGATGATTGATCTTTAGTCTGAATACCCTTTTTTTATAGGGGGGGAAAAGCATTGAAAGCAGATAAGTGTGGGACTTGGAGTTACGACGGAAAACAACCATGGCTGGAAGCAGATTGCACGGAATTTTCTGAATCTTCTCCTTGAGACTGCTGGCAGCTGATCGATCCTGCACTGCAGTCGTCGTAATTATACCCCTGCTTGCATTTGTTGCAGTCGTCATTATACTCCTGCTTGCATTTGTTGCCGTCGTGGTTGGACACGTCATCTTCGTGGTAGGAGACGTGCATTCCTCCATGGGAGCGGTTGTACAATATTTTTCTTTCTTTAATTAAATTAATTTAATTCAGAATTAATTAAATTTATTAAAACAAATACTATTCGTATGAAAATGTGGCATCATAGAGCATAAAAATACACGAAGTTACCAGATGTTTCAAAAATATAACGTAAGCTAGTTATCTTGGAAAATAGCTATAATTCCCGCTAGCCGCTATTTCACAATTTATCCCGAATATCCTTGTTGCAACCCACTAGATCTAGTGGGAAAAAAGCTAAATTGGCAGCACTGGGCGTAATTCGAAAATTCGCTGCTTCGAACTCATTTTCGAACGTGGCGGCTCTGCCGACGCTGACAATTTCTATATAAAGGCAAGCGCAGGCGAAGCCAGTCGACTCTTTTTTTGTTTTTTGATCTGTTAACATCTATTCTACTAATATTAGGGGTACCAGCACTCCCAGCTCGGGATGAGCCTGTGTGTCTAGCGCCCATTGGTCGACCTGTCCCACTGGGACTGCCATCTCTCTGTCCTGCTTCAGTTCCGCAGTGATGCGTGGGTCCACTGCCCTGTTCCGCGTGGCGGCGTTGATCTCTTTTCTCTCAAAGATCAGCTCCCTGATCGGGACGAGCCCGGCGATGACCAGCGCTGCTTCGTCCGAGATTGTCCGGAACGAGCACGCTGACTTAAAAGAACACTGGCTTATGGTGCGACCAGAATGCCTTCCTCTGCTGCATGTTTTGGTCGCAGGCCGCCTCCACTGCTTCGGCCAGGTTGTTAGCCCACTCGTTGGCTCCAACTGCCTCGCTTGAATCTGGAGTGTGTCTGTGTTATTGTGTGTGTCATGTGTACGTGTGTTTGCCTATGTGATTGTGTGCCTGCATTTTTAGCAATATCTTTGTTTCCCTCATCTATTGATGATTCATCTTTAGTCTGAATACCCTTTTTTTATAGGGGAAAAGCATTGAAAGCCGATAAGTGTGGGACTTGGAGTTACGACGGAAAACAACCATGGCTGGAAGCAGATTGCACGGAAGTTTCTGAATCTTCTCCTTGAGACTGCTGGTAGCTGATCGATCCTGCACTGCAGTCGTCGTCATTATACTCCTGCTTGCATTTGTTGCCGTCGTCTTTATACTCCTGCTTGCATTTGTTGCCTTCGTCATTATACTCCTGCTTGCATTTGTTGCCGTCGTGGTTGGACACGTCATCTTCGTGGTAGGAGACGTGCATTCCTCCATGGGAGCGGTTGTACAATATTTTAGCAATATCTTTGTTTCCCTCATCTATTGATGATTGATCTTTAGTCTGAATACCCTTTTTTTATAGGGGGGGAAAAGCATTGAAAGCCGATAAGTGTGGGACTTGGAGTTACGACGGAAAACAACCATGGCTGGAAGCAGATTGGACGGAAGTTTCTGAATCTTCTCCTTGAGACTGCTGGCAGCTGATCGATCCTGCACTGCAGTCGTCGTCATTATACTCCTGCTTGCATTTGTTGCCGTCGTCTTTATACTCCTGCTTGCATTTGTTGCCGTCGTCATTATACTCCTGCTTGCATTTGTTGCCGTCGTCATTATACTCCTGCTTGCATTTGTTGCCGTCGTGGTTGGACCCGTCATCTTCGTGGTAGGAGACGTGCATTCCTCCATGGGAGCGGTTGTACAATATTTTAGCAATACCTTTGTTTCCCTCATCTATTGATGATTGATCTTTAGTCTGAATACCCTTTTTTTATAGGGGGGGAAAAGCATTGAAAGCCGATAAGTGTGGGACTTGGAGTTACGACGGAAAACAACCATGGCTGGAAGCAGATTGGACGGAAGTTTCTGAATCTTCTCCTTGAGACTGCTGGCAGCTGATCGATCCTGCACTGCAGTCGTCGTCATTATACTCCTGCTTGCATTTGTTGCCGTCGTCTTTATACTCCTGCTTGCATTTGTTGCCGTCGTCATTATACTCCTGCTTGCATTTGTTGCCGTCGTCATTATACTCCTGCTTGCATTTGTTGCCGTCGTGGTTGGACCCGTCATCTTCGTGGTAGGAGACGTGCATTCCTCCATGGGAGCGGTTGTACAATATTTTAGCAATACCTTTGTTTCCCTCATCTATTGATGATTGATCTTTAGTCTGAATACCCTTTTTTTATAGGGGGGGAAAAGCATTGAAAGCCGATAAGTGTGGGACTTGGAGTTACGACGGAAAACAACCATGGCTGGAAGCAGATTGGACGGAAGTTTCTGAATCTTCTCCTTGAGACTGCTGGCAGCTGATCGATCCTGCACTGCAGTCATCGTCATTATACTCCTGCTTGCATTTGTTGCAGTCGTCATTATACTCCTGCTTGCATTTGTTGCCGTCGTCATTATACTCCTGCTTGCATTTGTTGCCTTCGTCATTATACTCCTGCTTGCATTTGTTGCCGTCGTGGTTGGACCCTTCATCTTCGTGGTAGGAGACGTGCATTCCTCCATGGGAGCGGTTGTACAATATTTTTCTTTCTTTAATTAAATTAATTTAATTCAGAATTAATTAAATTAATTAAAACAAATACTATTCGTATGAAAATGTGGCATCATAGAACATAAAAATACACGAAGTTACCAGATGTTTCAAAAATATAACGTAAGCTAGTTATCTTGGAAAATAGCTATAATTCCCGCTAGCCGCTATTTCACAATTTATCCCGAATATCCTTGTTGCAACCCACTAGATCTAGTGGGAAAAAAGCTAAATTGGCAGCACTGCCTGAGGGTCGTGTGCAATAGCGTACGAGAGCGAGTCGGGCGCGGAGCGCTCTCCACAGTGCGTTACGGAATTTTGCGGCTGCCCTGAACATTGGGTTTGGCTGCTGACGAACAAAATGTTAGAAATCAACCACATTGTTAATATGGTTGAACTAATAAAGAAATTATTTTGTGAGCTGTTTCAAAATTTGTAAAATACAATATTAATTACGTTATAGAGCAGCTTGGAAAACAGTATTTTATTATTAATCAAGGGAAAAGAGGTGTAAAAGAGTCGATACTACCGGTTAATGACGTGACATTCAATCCCCACCTACGTTTTCTTACGGCGGATCATGCTCACCTACGTTTTATGCCTTGAAGTTGATATATGCCTCACTTGATAATCATTATATATGTTAATAAATATATTTAGTTTAAAGTCAATAGAGAGTGAAATAAACTTGTATAAAAAGGATATAAAAACATTTTCTTTTTGAACCCCCGATAAATTGCATTTATTTATTCATTCTTTTTATAAATTGCAAAAACAAATTCAAATTTTAAAGCCTTTTAGCTGCAATTCGTTTTGGTATTTTCGTGGTTTTAAATGAATATTCAAATAGTATATTTTGGTATTATTTAGGGCCCAAAATAGTATATTTCGTTATTGCCGGCGCGGTCACCCTGCTGTCAAAGCCATTTTATTTTTACTTTTTTACCCATTAACATCTATTGAATATTAATCCGACCTTTTCCCTCACCGCCATTCCACTGCTCTGGGAGTTTCTCCCTTTTTCTTGTAGCTCTGGAAATGCCTACACTTATTGGAACATATTTGCACGCCATTCCACAGAATGCGCTTGAAACATCTTTGAACGCAAGAATGGTCTTCGCGGCTAGGCGTTTGCCAGTTGAATATTGCCTGTTGTTGTATATTGCCGGATATTTGGCGATGGACGCCATTCCACAGAATGCGCTTGAAACATCTCTGAACTGGCTGTACTTGACACGGGCGGTACCCGAATTGCGATCCTTGCTGCTGCTGGAAGTGTGTTTACGAATAGAAATATGATCTTCATCGTAGACGTCAAAAATAGATCAAAATATATATCAAAATATAGATCATCGATAAGCAGAGGAGTATGGGGGCCATGATGCTCAGGCCGTGCATGAAGACGAACGACTCGCTGGCACTCAGCGAATCAATGTTATTCGGCAGGCATGTGGGCGGTCCGCCAGCAATCCCAATTCCTTACTAAAAGGAATTACCACGGGAGTGCACAACAGTGGCTTCTTTTTGAACGTTTCGGCTTGACTGAAGTTGGAGAAAGATCGAATCTGACTGAATCCCCTTTCCAAATGTCCCAATAGCCCCATCAGCCTCCTCTGCGTTCTAGCGGTTGCGGATGCAGCGGAGCTTTTGGGGAGACGGCTGCTCGTCTTCCTGCTCTTCTTTTGTTGCAAACCGGGGTCTTCACTCAATCTTTTTCATTTTTTCCCGACGATAATAAAATTTTCAAACAAAGTAAAATTTGAGGGTTTTTTGTTTTATTTCTTAAGTCATTTTTTTTTTTACTTACTAATTTTTTCCAACTAGCATGCTGCACGAGCCCATGCCCGAAGTGGGTGTGGAGAACGACCCGTTGATTGTTCAGCTTACTATATTTTGTATTTTTATTGTACCGTTATAATAGCTCTTCAACTGATAGACCGAAAAGGTCTATACATCTATCTCATACAAAATATAAACAATAAGGTATGTTCTGATCTTTGAAGCAACCCTTCAATTTTAATGTTTGTCATAACAGTTTATGTATTCAAAAGCATCTTTCGAATACAGCTTGGGCAGATCTTGGGACGATGCTGAGAATTCTGGCTGTATTTGACACGGGCGGTACCCGAATCGCGATCTTTGGTGCTCGAGTCCTTTCCAGTACTTTTTTACCCACTAACATCTTTTGAATATTAATCCGACCTTTTCCCTCACCGCCATTCCACTGCTCTGGGAGTTTCTCCCTTTTTTTTTGTAGCTCTGGAAATGCCTACACTTATAGGAACATATTTGCACGCCATTCCACAGAATGCGCTTGAAACATCTCTGAACGCAAGAATGGTCTTCGCTGCTCCGGTAGGTTGCCCATTGATAAGCCCATACGACTACGTCGCCACTGGAAATGTCCCAGGTTGAAATTGGGCACAGCAAAGCTGCGCATATCTCATCCACTAAAAACCCCCCTACTCTTTGTGTCCCTCTCGTGAAACCAGTCGGCGCTTATAAATACCGGTGCAAAACATAGCCAGGGCTCGTTTTTACTTTTTCGCACGTTGAAGCGGTTCTTAGTTCTGTGGACTGCTGGGTAGCAGTCTGCTGGGGCCGTTCCCCTGCCATCTTGTCTGTGATTTCCCCACAGCCTGTGTTTGGTGTTGAAGTTGCCTCCAATGATAAACCTATTGCCCAACAAAAATTAATTTCAAAAATAGCCATATTGATTCCAGTTTGTATATATATGTATGTTGTGCTCCTTTGCACTCATTGTGGAATTTTTTCTTTTTCTAATATTTTTGTTTCTTATTTTGGTCGGGAAAATAAATAAAAAATGTCCTAATAGAACATTGTTCTCATAAAACATTTTTTTCATTTTGTAATCTTTTGAAATCATGTTTAAAATTATGGAAACTAAAATTTTTGAAATGAAAGATCAGTAGGTTGATTTTAAAATTTTTTTTTTTATTTACTTAATCTTTGGCTGAACTCCGTCGCCAGTGCAATGACTCTTGTTATGATGGGGATCGCATGGGGCGACCTATAATTTAATACAAGAGTGGTTGCCATCCGAGACGATGCCCAACAAAAGGGACTTCATCTTCAGGGCGAACACTTTGTCGAGAACGAGCTTGATGGCGTCCTCTATTATTTTTGCTCCCAGCAATATGCCTCTAGGCTTCACCAGAGTGTACAAATTTCGGTATAGTGAACCATCGGCTCGTTGAGCCGCTATCACCAGAAATTTCCAATACAGTATACAGTATACAGGTCATCGTGTATGTGCGGTTTCTGGAAAGATATGTTTAAGTAACTGTTAATTTTTGTCATCAAAAAAGTTTACTGTTATAACTTACCCCAAGCTGGTCTATGTGGATCTCATCGATGACCACATAGAACGGATGCCCATCAAAGTGTTTTAAATCACTTAGTCTGTTGATTACTCCGCAATTTATTTCACCCAAGTGCTTGGGTCGTTCGAAATATGCTGCTCTTTCTTTCAAATCATCGAAATATTTCAATGTAGGGTGGTTTCCCAATGCTTTTAAAATAATTTCTTGCACGTTGTACATTTTGTTGATTTAGTGAACTGCAAATACATATTGTAATGGAAAATTTGAATAATCGTTTTCAATTACATGACATTACATATTAATTAAATGTAACTTATGTTCATAAGAAATGTGTACGGGCACACTTTTCGAATTCGAATAACAGTTCTTTTCGCCCAAATGAACTACTACTCTACTCTACTCTTCTTCTATGCATAATCTTCATTCTTCTTCTATCCACAAAAACGGGAAATAAAATGGAATTGTGCACCATACAGGTGAATGGTAACCATGTTACCATTCTTCCACGTACAGAGTGTCCAGTACTAAAGCATGTCGTAGATGCAGGAACTCAAACAAAGTTGAATACTACTTCGTATAAAATTAGCGTAGAAGCCTGCACGCAGACAGAGCCAATAGGCCTACCGGCTCTGCAGCTCCTGCAGCCCGTGGATGTACCCCTGGAGCAGGAGATACCTTCCGACCTGCAGTTGACGTGACGACAGAATTCTTTCATAACAATCCCTATGCCCCACCACAGCAGGTGGCACAGCCGCAAGGGGGAGGCTTTCAATACCAGGGCAAGCGCAAGCAGAACAATGCCTATCTGCCGCAAACAGGAAAACAGGAAAAGCTTGTGCAGAGCGTCTACGTGGTGCACCCAAAGAAGCCTATGCAACAGCACAATCCTTACCACATGCTGCCGCCGAAGAAGCCAGCTCTGCAACAGCAGAAGCGTCTGCACCTGGAGAATCTGTTGCAGCAGCACCAGCGCAAGGAGAAGGATCTGGAGAAATATGTGGGCCAGCAGAGGCTTCTCAAGCAGCAGATTCTGCGTCTGCAGAAGGAGCAGAATGGGCAGCAGCAGGAACCTGTGCAACTGCAAAACATACCGGCGGAGAAACTGCATCAGTGGCAGCAGCAGCTTTTCCTCAATCAGCCACTTCCGCAGAATCTGCCGCAGTATATGTTTCAGCCACCACCGCAGACCCTGCAGCTGCCGCTACCCGAGAATCTTCAGCATCAGGGTTTACTGGTGCAGCAACTGCACCATATAAAGAAGAAAAAGCCAGCGCAGAAGAAGGAATATTCTTCGATGCCTACGCTGCTACCCCAACACAATGTGTGGCCGGATAGTGTCACTTCCGTGGGAAGTGCCACTTCCTCGCTATCGGCTACATTGTCGAATACATTCGGAAGGAGTAAATTTACCTTTATTTCACTATATATGCACTGGCTGTAATTTGAAAATCGTATTCTTTGAAAAAAATTTGAATGAAGATTTTATATTTAAGTATTCACTTTATTTCACTATATCCACTGCCTGTAGAACTTAAAGTGAAATTTTCTAATTTTCAACTTCACTTTTATACAATTTTTGCTCTTTTTTCTTGTCGCCATTTAATTCGCCATTTAATTCGGCATTTAATTCGCCATTCAATAATTTTCTTTAATTTTTAGTTTAATTATAATTATAATTATTAATTCTAATTATAAGGTTATAAATTATAAATTTGAATATCATTTATTTCATGCATAATTATTATGTTTTATTCAAATGTATAATGGTCAGCAGCTTGGGTCTAATGTCTCGCCTTGCTACATACATATGTACATACATTTGCATATACATAACACTTGTCAGAATTAGAGGCGGGCAGGTATCGTGTTATTTTCGTGTCAATTCGAAATTATTTTTTCCGTCCTGGTTTATTGTGACGTATGCTTATGGCTTTCTCTAAACAGAAGTTTAAGTGATTGTCTCAATTAAAGCTATGTATGTACCCACCTCCGAAAAATTGTTTTCGACAAAATTAGAGATGAAAACACAAATGATAATTTCTGCAACCATTTTGCAAACGAGTACCAAGTTCTGGAAAAAAAACGAGTGGGAATGTTGTGAGTTCTTTTTTATACCCGAAACGTTTTTGAATTTTTGCCAAAAAAAACCCCTTGGGGATTTTTATATATTATATGGTATCAGTTTTAATTTTGGGCTAAATAAAATTCAAACATTTTAAATCATGTGTTTATTTGAAGACAGAACCTTCAAGTACTTATGTACGTACATATTTATGTGTGTGTTATTGTGCAGAGTTCTTTGCATTTGCATCAGAAAACGGGGAATTTTTTACCCATTTATTTGTCATTAATATTCATACTCAAGGATATTCCTTTTTTTATATGTGATCAAACATATCATTATAAACCAATACAATTAAATATAGATTTGTGTATATACATACATACAAAATTAGCATCTAAGGCATGTACAAAATAAGAATTATTCAAATATTGTAAGGTAAGGCGTCTTTAAAGAAGGGTCGACTCTAAAAATGCCAAATCGAAACAAAGATGACAATAAAAAATTTCAGTTCTAGCGCCCATCCACACTATTGAAAATGTGCTCGCTTACAAATGTGCTCACACATAGATTTCAGCGTGAGCACTTCCGATGACATAAGTGATGTCGCGCGGAACGATGAACTGGTCACGTTAACATTGCGATGTCCTAGGGGCATAGGCGATGACATGGTCATCGATAAGGCATACTATAACTGATGATTTTATCGAAAAAATAAGGCACATAATAACTGATATTTTTACCCGTAAAATTATTATAAGCGATGGTTTTCTCGAAAATGTAAGTGAAATAATAAGTGAAGATTTTAGATGAAAAAGAAAGGCGTATATTCATATATTTTCTTTTGCTTTTATTTAATATTACAGTATGTACATATGTCAGTTTTGGGGATCCCTGAGGCTCGTTCGGTAACTTCAATTGCATCGCCACTGAACTAATATGGATTAATTTATTATATTTTTGTTTAGTTTTTTGACTTGTAAGGACTTACTTTCCATGCCCTTCCAGGATGCGCCCGTCCCCATTGTATTCCGTATTTTGTTAATCTATAAATAAAAAAATTATTCTTAAAATACCGTTAATTTGGTCGCATTATATAAGAAAGGAAAGATCGAAATTCCAGAAATATGTTCGATTTGTAAAAGACTTGTTTAAACAAAAAGCAATGCTCACTGTAGATCAGCGGTGTTCTGTGCATTTCCTCCTACAACAAAAACAAAACACGTGCCAAAATATGTACCTGCTTGACTCAGGCCTCGCATATAAGGGTTGCTTTTCTGTTTTTGTTGTTGGACTGCTTACAATTGAAATTTCGGGCCCACCGCAGGTTATGCATTCACATTATATTTCTTTATTCTTCTTTCAATCCATACTATACATATTAGTCGGAGCATAAGGACAAAAAAATTAAAGAGCATAAAAGAAGAATAAATAAATAAAATGTGTAGCGATACATTGAACTTAGTTTTTTCACAAATTCAACATTATATACAACTGATATTTTCATTATTTACACGCGTATATCACATTTTGTTTATTTAAACAATGCACTTACCTGGTAGTAATAAATATTATAGATATTTTTCACTAAATTACTGCATTTTCTCTACCAACTCTTTCCGCACAATTTTAACAATATAACGTAATAGGCAAATGCAAGGCGAACAAAGCAAGAATGCTCTGCCGACGCAGGCGCAAAAGAGAAATAAAGAGAAATAAAACCAAATTCTCTTGTACTTCGACCGATCGGCAGAGCCGATCTATTACGATCGCGCGGAAAAGAAGGAAACAGAGAGAAACTAAAGGGTTCGGCTTAGCGAGCGTCAACGCCTAGATGATATTATCGTTGAAATTCGTCATCGCTCACGGCTGGTACTGCAGGGTATTAATAAACATACATACATATGTATGTATGTATGTATGTATATGAAAGATATCCAACACATTCCCAAAAAATGAATTCAAGAATCGCCCCAATACAACCGCTGCTGGCGACTACAAGGACTTGCAGATTCTGATGAGTATCCAGGAACTGATAAACGAGCTGAACATCGCGGATCCAGCCCATCCCTTGACCAACACCAAAGACCGCTTAGAGTCCGACAAGCGCGTCTGTGCCCTGGTCGGTGCTAGTGCTATGTACATATGTACATACATATGTGCCCCCTACATAGTGATATAACTTTTCTAAAACAATATATAAAGTCAATCTAAACTCGATTAAAGTGTTTTTTTTTTGCGTATTTATTAAAGAAACGTGCATACATACATACATACATACATACATATGTATGTATGTACATTTATGTGAAATATTTGTAAATATCTAATGGTTAATGCTGTACGATGGTGTTGACACCCTTCAGATAATACCCGCCCACAATGGATAATGGGGATTTACAATTTGTTTAAGAAATTATGGCTTTTTTATGGTTAAGTTTTTATTTAAAGAATTTTTTCAAATCTGTTTTTTTTTCATGTTCTCTTCTGAGGTATTGCTTCTCCTTTTCACACAACTTAAGTTTCTTATATCTGGTATTATTAAACTTTCAAATAAAGCTATAAATCCGACCCAGATATTAGTGATTCAAAAAAGAAACAGTAATCTTGAGTTCATCGCCGACACACATCGATTATATTTACGCACGCCAATATTCAATAATTAACTGGAAGGCACAAGATGGATTTTGCATTAAACATCGAGATCCCGCAGCAGAAGTCGAAACTAACAAGCGAGTGAGCGGGGGGCTTCCCCTTTGTATACATATATGTACATATATAGTAAGTATATTTATATAATAATTTTGATCAACCAAGTCAATTGTAGAGCCAACTCTTTGAGTGATCGCTATTTACAATGCTGAGAAACATAACATTTTGATTGTCTTCATTCGCGTCACCGCTTTCGCCTCCGCTCTTTTCCTCGCTGCCCTTTTTACTCGCTCTCGTCCTAACCCTCTTCCTCGCTGTCTTCCTCGCTCTCTTCTTCACTCTCTTCCTCGCTCGTCCTCGATTGGTTTCGGCAATTCGGTGACAATCAAATACGTTTCATCGATGTCAATCAGCTGAAAGATACGTTAGTACGAAAACACAAATTGAGACTTTGTGGATGCCCCGCAGAATATGTGTATACATTTTATACATTTTGCTTACCATGGCTTTGAATTTCTCACTATCTTCAAACGTTATCTTCAATGGACCTTGAGTTGAGGGATCCCTAACTGATTTCAGTATGTCCAGTGCATCTATCAGGAAGTCATGGCGGATGCCGTATGTGCGGCCCAAATCAATGGTCTCAAGTTTTCGACATTCTCGGAAGATGTCAAGGAGTTGTCTTGAAATATTTTTAAGTTTATGTTTTGAAATGATTTGCAGACTCTCGAGATTAGTCATGTTAGCCAAGAAGGAGAAGCTTTCTTTGTCTTTGAAGCCACACGATAGTCTTGTGATTGAATCAACCTGCACGAGGAGGCGAGCCTCTTCAAGGTCGATGCGAGTGTTCGATAAAATCAAATTCTTTAAATTGGGTGGAGACTTCAGGGATAATGCCCGGAAGAGACCTTTTAGAGAACCCCTTTCGAGACCAGGGGAAATTGTCAACTCTTCGAGGTGCAAGGCTTCGCTCAATCCCACAATCCCTTGGTCATCGAGGCCATCTGTGTTGCAGACGACGCATTCCAGTCGCTTTAAAGAACTTATAGCGGACATTTCAGTCACCTCTTGGGGGGTAAGTCTTCCACCCTTTACAGCCAGACGTTCTAGTGTGGGGAACTCCTTGGAGGCCAGGTTGCCAAGAAGGTTCCTTAGGGAGCCCGTTTGATGGGATTTAACAATCAACACTGCCAGCTGGGGAAGTTCAGCCAGCTGTTCTATTTCTACGTCCTTCACACTGGATAAATTGCATCCCAGGGTTCGGAGAGACTTCATTCGAATCACTTCCCTCAGGTCTGCATCGTTAAAATTGTAACCCTTGTGCACTCTCAATTCTTCCAGAGTCCCGCCTTGGTACGTGGCCAGCTGGCCGAAGAAAGAATGCATGTTGCTCCATCTGAAGGACCCAAGAATACTCACGTGCCGCAAATTCTGCAGGCTAGCTATACAACTCAGATCAGGCTTAGAATAACTTGGGCTTCGAGAAAAGTGAAATTTCCCAGTGCCCTTATCGAATTTGTATCTGGGAGAAAGCACAATTGTTTATACTTTTGCGATCGAATTAAGAGATGTTTACAAACCTGCTACCTGTATCTGCCTCCCTTACAATAAAGTCGTTTAAATGGAGTAAATGCTGGATACTTCGTATATCGGAGATTCTGCCTCTGAAGCTCTTCAACGAAGTAATCTTGGCCAACTCCGTAGTCTCACTAAAGTCGAGCGAGCTGTCAGCTATAGAGAGACTCTGTAGATCGTGACTTTTTCTCACCGCTAGGGTGGCGAAGAACTTTCTCAATGAGCCAGCTTCACATTGTCCTTCTATTTTCATATGGTTTACGGATTCAAGGAGGGCCAGAGGTTCTATCGCAAGGTTATTTTGGTTAAAAAAAAATATTACTATGCTCAATAGCTTTTTTCCCCGATTGAACGATACTTCATAGTCGTTGACCGATATATAGATTTCATCTTGACAGCCCTCCAACATTTCTACGAGGATTTCAGACGTTTTAATGTCGACAGTACCACTTGGAACCGGACACCATATTTGAATCTTAGTTAACTTTTTGCAGGAATTCATAGCTGTAAGAATTCCAGGCAATGTTTCACTCAGCATGTCATTTGCAAACAGGCCCAGCTCAATCAGATCTGTTAGTTGGGACAGGAGCTGAATGTCCTCAGGATCAGCGAATCGACATACCAAAACTCGCAAAGATCTTAGGCGGGCCAGTTCCTTTGCCTCCCCGGGTTGGATCTCTCCTCCTGGTAAAGAAAACTCTTGGAGTGTCTGCGTCTGGCTCGAGGCCAGAGCAGCCAGGAGGCCCTGGAGGGATCCTGTGGATGGCACACATTAATTAATAAATTCTTCGACAACGAGTGTTAAGTGTACCTGTTTGGGGCGATCCGATAATTAGAAGCGAAGACAAACCTGGCAGGGTGGAAAGTGGACTGTAGTCGGAGGCATTCACAGAATCACTCATCTTAAGGACAAGTTCTCCACTTGGTGTGTACATTAAATCCGAATTTTCCAGATGAATCGCCTTCTCCGTCTTCGACTCCATTAGAATTCTTAGCAGTTGCTCGCATATTGCCTTTAAGTCGTGTCTGGACAGTATCTGCAAGCGTTTGAGATTGGGCAGTTTGGCCAAGAGCCCAATACTTTGGGGATCGGCAAATCGAGACTTCACCTCGGTTAATGTTTCGATCTGGGCTATTGCCTGCGTTTCTTTTTGGTCCACTGGGGCATCTATCCCCAATCTGTTGAAGACTTTCCGCTGATTGCTGGCCAATTCATCCAGCAGAGGATGAAGAGTGCCTTTCTCGTGCACGCCTAAGATTCGTAAGTGCTCAAGTCTGGGAATCGTTGCCAAAGGTTTGTACTCGCTTGCATCGCAGTCGGCCCTCATTCTGAAAGTGAGTTTTTCCAACTGGTGGCAATGTGGGGCAATCTCGGCCAGCCTCTTCCCTCCCGTTTCATTATTCATGTACGACAGAACGCGCAAGTTTTGGTTCCTGCGGCAGATTTCGACCAAATCATCGATATCCATCCGAATATTTAAACGGAGTGTCTCGAGGCTCTTAAGTGTTCCCAGACCCTCTAGGGAGTAGCCTGAAATCAAACAAATGTTTCTGTTTACAAATGTACATACATATTTGCCGATCTTGACCTATGCGTGCAATACTCACCCTCTGCAATAATTTCCAACTTTTTCAGATTTAGTTTTTTTTGGAGTTGGCCCATCACGGTGTGAAATGCTTCCATGTGCTCGGGGTGGAAAGATTTGGGAGCGTAGCTTAACATGACTTCAGTCAAATCTGAGTCCCTGATGACGTGGCTAAGAAAGCTCCAATAGGCTTCCTTGTCTTTTGCTGAGGCATCCTTCAACCGGTTATACTTCTCCTCAAAGTCGATGTGAATTATTTTGATTTGGAGTGTCACATAATTTATCAGACTATAATATAGATGCAAATTCCAATCACGGAGCAGATCGAAAATCCAATCGTAGCTAGCGGCAAAGCTAATGAGATCGGCATACTGGGTTTCTTCATCAGCATCTGGGTTCTCGCTCTCGCAGTTCTTTTTTATGTACTTAAATATTTCAAAGATGCAGTCGTCTGGCAACTCAAATAGGCGCAGTTGGCTCATTTTCTTTTTTATTTAATGGACGGCGTTTGATTTATCAATATCGCGAGTAGAGTGTTAGAGTTATTTCCTAAAATATATGTTCGTTTAATCGGTTATTTGTCTTTTTGTTTGTTCTCTTGAAAGCACTGGATGAGCTTTTGCTTCGATCACGTACACAATGCACAGTGATTCATCCACAAGTACGATTAGTTTTCCCGTGATATAATTATTTATTTATTATTTATTATACATATATTTATATTATTTAATCATACTGCATCAATACGGCATGTTTTATTATTAAAATAAATACTTTATAATTACACTTCAATGAACGATTTAACAAAAATAAATTCTTATGAAGTATACGACTGACTGTGTAGTACGTCAACGTTCCCTTGACTGGAACTGCATTGTCACTTGTCACTTCTCTGCTGACCACATGAACAGCTGTTCGGTTGGCTGATAAAAGCTTTTTATACTCTCTTTCTTGGCTGGAAAGATACTCTCTGTCAATATGGTTTGCTTCTGTCCCGATACGGGGCATTCACACAATTCCACTTTCTGCAGTGGGATGTGCCTTTGAGATACTGCTGTACGTACCCTGCAGTACGGGCCATCGCTTACAAATGTGCTCACACACCGGTTTCAGCGTGAGCACCCCAGCTGACATAAGGGATGACGCGCGGAACGATGAACTGCTCACTTTAACATTGCGATGTCCTAGGAGCATAGGGGATGACATGGTCATCGAGAAGTCCGAAAAAATAAGGCTTACTATAAGTGATGATTTTAGCCGAAAAATACAGCTCACTATAAGTGATGATTTTAGCCGAAAAATAAGGCTTACTATAAGCGATGATTTTAGCCGAAAAATAAGGCATACAATAGGTGATGATTTTCTCGTTAAAATAAGGCACATAATAAGTGAAGACGTTAACCGAAAAAAAGGTATACAGCAAGGGATGATGTTCTCGAAAAAAAGGCGATATAATAAGTGAAGATTTTAGATGAAAAAGTAAGGCGTATATAAGTAAGCAGTATATTCATTTATTTTCTTTGGCTTTTATTTAAAACTACAATTATGTACATATGTATGTCAGTTTTGGGAATCTCTGAAGTCCTTTCGGTAACTTCAATTGCATCGCCACTGAACTAATATGGATTAATTTATTATATTTTTGTTTAGTTTTTTGACTTGTAAGGACTTACTTTCCATGCCCTTCCAGGATGCGCCCGTCCCCATTGTGTTCCGTATTTTGTTGATCTATCAATAAAATGATTATTCTTAAAATACCGTTAATTTGGTCGCATTATATAAGAAAGGAAAGATCGAAATTCCAGAAATATGTTCGATTTGTAAAAGACTTGTTTAAACAAAAAGCAATGCTCACTGTAGATCAGCGGTGTTCTGTGCATTTCCTCCTACAACAAAAACAAAACACGCGCCAAAATATGTACCTGATTGACTCAGACCTCGCATATAAGGGCTACTTTTCTGTTTTTATTGCTGGACTGATTAAAATTGAAATTGCATGCCCACTGCAGATTATGCATTCACATTATATTTCTTTATTCTTCTTGTAATCCATACTATACATACCATATTAGTCGAAGCATAAGGACACACAAATTAAAGAGCTTAAAAGCTTATGATAATACACTGTGAATGCAGCGATACATTGAACTCAGTTTTTTCACAATTTCACAAATTAAACATTATATCAGTTGATATTTTCACAATTTACCACGCGTAAATCACTGAATTTTCTCTTCCAACTTTTTCCGCACAATTGTAACAATGTAACGTAATAGCTAATGCAAGGCTAACAAAGCAAGAATGCTCTGCCGATGCAGGCGCAAAAGAGACGAAAAGAAAAAAAAACAAATTCTCTTGTACTTCGCACGATCGGCAGAGACGATCTATTACGATTGCGCGAAAAAGAAGTAAACAGAGAGAAAATAAAGGATTCGGCTGAGCGGGCATTCGTCATCGCTCACGGCTGGTACTGCAAGGTGAGAAAGGGGTTGTTGGCACCTGCTGCCTCGCTGCCGACAGCTGCGGGGTTTTCGGTAAATAAGCTTGTCGCTGTGCTGCAAAGCGGACAGCCAGGCAACGTTATTATATCAAACGCACGATAATGGGAAAAATTGGTAAGCAGAGGGTGGTCGAAGAAATGAGCTCGAACGAGGATAAACGTTGTGAGCCGCGGCAAAGGCAGCGGCTCCACTTTATACCCGGTACTCAGTCGGTATATACATACATAAATATACATATGAGCTTACGATTTATGAAATTTAAATGCTCTCAAGAGGGACAAATTAAATTTTGGGCAAAAAAGAATATTTAAAAAAATCAAATCAAACAATTTTTTAAATAAATAAATAAGCACTGTGTTGCGGTGTTGCGTAGCGACAGATATTTAATTTGTTCCTTTTGGCAATAATAGTAGTTCGACCTGATCAACAAACTGGTAGAAACGGTTATTTTCCATGATTATGCGTTTTTGGTTTTCTTTTATCTTAAAAATAAGCTAGCTTTGTGTCAGTCACCTACCTCAGGGAGTTCTACAAGAAGCAGATTATGTCGCGAGTCATAACCCACTTGAACATGTTCACGGTTTGTATGGATTTTGAGTGGCATGGCATGCTGTGGGGCAGCTAATTCTCGATCCTGGCGTATACTTGGCTTCACGTTCATGCTTCCGGATTGATTCCTTTCTTCATGTTGTTTCGCATGCCAGAGAGTCCCATGTTACTGTTTGGAATGACCAAAAACCAGTCTGCATAAATTATTTATTTTCCTCACAACCCAAGAGGTAGATATTGAGGTGCGTTTTTTTAAGTGGTGTCCCATGAAGCGTAATCCACTGCATTCCAGCTCCATATGCAATATTCCGCAATCCGAAACAAATGTATACATAATGTCTTGACATTGGGGTTGCCAATAAGGCACATATGTACACCACAATGGTTGTAAGCATTTATAATAAATAATACATAATAATATAATATAAAAATAATAATATAATATAAAAATTAAAATAATAATATACCTACACAAAATATAAATTCGTCACTTGCGAAATGCACATATGTACATACACTATGATGAAATCGGTGCCAACGAAGGTTTGCAGTAATACCATTTCTGGTATTCTCTGTTGCCTCCAGGAACCACAAACTTGCGTGCACTTAATTTTCCGTGTACGGGAAAAGGGCCCCGCAACTCTGGAAGTGGCGGACAAGATTCGCTGCAGTTTGCATGATGTGGTTGGGAGCAGGCTAGGAGGCGATTCTTACAGTATGTTAATAACATCGAAGGAAATTTCAGTTTTGTTAACATTCGATTCTTAGTCTGTTAAAACATCCTCAAAAGTTTATGGAAAAGATATTAAGGGATAAATAGGAAAAGTTGGGAAAATCAAGCAGTTTTCGGATGAAAAGGCGCCATAAAAAACTTTGCAGAGAAAGTACTTTCTCAATCACAGGGAAATTAAAGCAGTTCAGAGAAATATTTGCCGTTTTAGTTTGTAATTTGTACGCAGTGAAACCCGGTAAGGGAAACAACAAATATCCTCAAAAGAAAAATCAAGAAAACGGGGAAATTATTTGACGCTTTATTTGAAATTTCGCGGGATTGCAGTCAGTCAATAGTAGAATTGTAGAGGACAAACCCACCTTTATGTGGAAGGAAATAATTAATAATTCATAAAATAAAAGTGTAATATTATGGTTAGTGATTTAATTGAATTCATACAAAGCATGAGACATAAGGAAAATATCTTATAATCTGCTGCTGTGTCACCAATTTAATAAAAAATTCAAGTTAGACTATATCCGTAAGGTAGTATTATCTGGTCGCACTGCCTCCAATGCACTTGAAGTGTAGTGAAAAGTACATTTTATTATTAGTGTAGTGTTGCCGCAAGGCTACTGTCGGTCTGTGTAATCACTAACCATACAATATATAGACGGGACAATTCATACATTGAAAATGTCCGCACCAAAATCAGGCAAAATCAGCCCGAGCCAGTCGTGAATGTGAGTGAGTGAGTGTATGCGTGACCATGCATGCATGGTGAGAATTCTCACGTTTGCATGTGGGGATCAGCGCCCGAGCCAGTCGTGAGAGTGTATATGTGCTCATGCAATCTCACGTACTTTGCGTGTTTGCAAGTGTGTATGAGCGCACAACTGAAATTTTCGCTCTCCCAACTTTGTTTTGATTTTTGTGCTGGCGCCACCCTTCACTTTAGCATTATTGGAGTCGGCCCTTTTTGAAGACGCTAGCCTTATAATACCAGAATAACCGTTATTTTGTACATGCTTTAGATTCTAACTTTGTTTAACATAGAATATACTAATATATAGAGCAGATACATATATGTATATATATTCACAAATATATATTTGATTGTATGGTGTATTGTATTATACAATGATATATTTGATAATATATAAAAAAGTAGTATGCGCTAAAGAAAATATATATTTTATATATCGTCCTTGAATATGGACACACTTGCGAGTCAAATTTGAAATCATCCCTATTTTACTTATGCGAATGTCCATCAACAGAGAATTTGCAAGTACATTCATATGTGTGTGTACGTGTGCAGTGCTGCCGAAACTGCCAGCAAAATAGTTTTGAGAAGATTTCTCAGACACTAATTTATTTGCTGAGTGTCGCTTATTAACGCGATGTCATGTCTGATATACATTTTGCGTTTGTACATATTTACATTCGTTCATTATATTCGTTTATAGTACATTAAACAAAATTAGAATATAGAGGATATTCAATTTATATAATTATTTTAATTTTGGGCAAGCGTCATCATAAAATCATACCTTACAATCAATTCTAAAGTAATGGGTGTTTTCTTAGACAGCGGCGTTGTGAAAAACCAATCACAAAGAACGAAAATCTGTGGAATCCACAAATTTTAAGATAAATGAAAACCAAAAACGCAGAATTATGGAAAATTACCAAATCTACCAGATTGCCGAATATGTATCAGGTCGGATCAATATAATGGCCAGAAGAAACAAATTAAATTTCAGTGACTACGCAACGCCTGCCAAGCGCTGACTCATTCCCTCTCTCTCTCTGTTGCAAACACTTGTACGTCTCAAATATGTAGTTATACATGTATAAATGTAGAAGCAGATGTAAAAAGCATATACAAACAAAATTGGAAACATGTATAATATTCCAAAAATGATTTGACTTCATTTTCTGAAATATTATTTTTTGCCCAAAATTTAATTTGTCCCTTTTGCTATGTATTTATTATAATAAATTGTATAAATCGCAAGCTCATACATGTATGTATATACTGACTGAGTACCGGGTATAAGGTAGAGCCGCGGCCTTTGCCGCGGCTCATATCGTTCGCCCTCGTTTATATGTATTTATTATAATAAATTGTATAAATCGCAAGCTCATACATGTATGTATATACTGACTGAGTACCGGGTATAAGGTAAAGCCGCGGCCTTTGCCGCGGCTCATATCGTTCGCCCTCGTTTCAAAATAGACCGATGAAATACGAACTTAACCCACTTAAGCACCCTCTATTTAAACAGGTGATCAACTTGAAATAATCAGTTGAAAATAGTACTGTTTGAAAATTATTCATATAGATTCTTCCTCCTTACTAGGAACTTACTGGATTACAATAGGCTCAATGATCGCAAATTATATTTCTCGATTTTGATATTCGGTTGACGGTTGACAGTTGACATATGTACATATACATACGACCATATAAATGTAGCAAATCCATATGGTACTGAATATTAAGTACCGCAAAAAATCTAGACTTCGAATAAAACAAATGTTAGGATTGGACATTCATTTATTGAATCCCAAAAGGTATGTTTCCGAAATATACATGAGAGATTGGTAGATTTCCTAAGTTCCACTTTTGATTTGAGCCTCAAGCTTATTATACAAAGTACCCTCCTTACGATAACATCCGAAATGGATTCTGAGCTTCCAGCGCTGATTTTTCTGTTCGTTAAACCAGGTACTAACACTATTCACTAAGTTCCTTTGGTCTTTCTTAGAACAGTATATAATTTTTAGAACTTTAAGGCAAGGAAGTCCCTTCAGGAGGTCCAGAACTTGTGAACTCGTAATGCTTACGTCGGATATGTGGAGGTAGAGAAGATTCTTCAGCTTCAGTAAATCCTCCACGGGGACGGTGGTGCAATATACGCAGAGTTCATTAAGTGTAGAAATATTGCAAATTTTTTTAACCTGTTCCTCGGACAAACTGCTTTCGGGCCCATTCAGATGAAGTGTTTCTAGAGGTGCACCCTGTTTCTTTATCAACCCATCGATAAACGAGTCGCGTACAGAACCTTCAATCCACGACACCTCCAAATGTTGCAGCCTGGGCAACTGGCAGACCAGCTCATAGGGCGCCGTAGAGTCGAGCTGATCTATCTCAAAGCCCAGGTGTTCCAGCTGCTGGCAGTTCTTCAACAGAATTTCAAAATAGTTCTTACTCATATTTTCAGTAAATAAAAATTTAAGATGTCGCAATTGCTTCATCGTTTGGCAGCAATCCACCAAGCTTTTGGCCTCGAATCCTTCATAGATATATATACCTAGATATTCCAGTTGATCCAAATTATGCAATCCTTCTCCGCTATAAAAGGTATCACACGCCAATTCCAGTTTTCGTAAACACGGGAATTGTTTAAGATTGCATACAAAATCCGAAGCCCATCTATCCTCTTTTCTTTCTTGTTTTTCTTCATCTTCTCCTTCTTCTTCTTCATCGTCTCCTTCCTCTTCAAATTCCAGATTAGCGTTTAAATAGTTAAGCTTTTTCAGACTGTTCAGATCGTCCCATCCGCCCCTGACCCGTCGAAAGAGCATTCTCAAATGTTTCAGATTGGTACAGTGGCTCCGCAGGAGACACAAGTGCCGCTCGTCCTCGGATTCGTAGCTAACCAGATGCTGGCCAACAAATTTCAACAGTTTTTTCAAATCTTCGCAGCCTAGACGATCCGTGAGAGATTTATCCATATGTTTGTAGCGATGGCTTGCGTATCGCGTGAACATCTCTCCAAAAAATAAGTTCGATAAAGCGAGGCTTAGCTGGTCTTCGACGTCCAGATAATCCCATACCACTCGCCAGCAATGCTCATTTATATTGAAAACCGTTGTACGAGAAGTTCTCTTTGTGACTTCCTCTGCATTGCGGTAATCATAGATTCCAGAGGCTTCCTGGGTCATCGATTGCTGATGAACAACGCTGCTGAACAGATTACGGACTATGCTGGGTTTATCGCTTAAGATGCCCGCGCACATTTTACTATTCGACTGGGCCGCTGCCTGCTGAACAGCAGATCTGACCGTGATGTCCGACGTAATGGCTGTTCGACGCTTTTTGCATTTCGGGAGCCCGTCCGGCGTAGATTGACACATTTTCTCGGAGTCCGCAACTGCCGGATCTAAGCTGAATAAGCTCAATTTGGATGCGCTCGCATATGACGGCTGTACGAGCTCCGGGTGATGGGAAACAGATTGGTCTTGAACGTCGCTGATTAGGCCAGGCTGTAGGGCAGGACCCTTAAACACATTCTGCAGATCAGCGCCAACTACAACGCTGGTGATATTCTTATCTGCGTAATCTTTTGGTTGTTTGGGAACGCCGCAGAAACTTGAGGTAGGTGCCGCAGAAGCGGCGATGGAAGTCCCGAAGATGCCAGAAGTTGTTTCAAGATTGTTTTTTGTTGGCAGTAGGCCGGCTCCCACAATCGCTACCGCGGCTGTGGTCCGTAAAGGATTGTTTTCGAGAAGTGCTACAAAGAGAAATAAGATATGTGAATAACAAATTTACGCATGCCTGTATGTTTTAAGAATACGTACATTTGTTGAATGTTGATGGTTTTACTTCAATAAGATATTGGCAGCATAGAAGTATGAGCTGCACAGAATTAGTCTCTGCCATATGATAGCCATTACATAACAGCATTACATCCATAGGCTTTAAACAAAAATATTACTTTCAAACATTGCAAATTAAACAGTACAATGTGTACATACCAGATTGTAGTGTATCTTTACATACTCTTGGACATCCTTTATGGTGCGTAGCTCATCTGGGTCTATTAAAATCATTCCTTTCATTCTAGCATCATTGAAGAAAGCCTTAAGATCAAGATAAAGTATAGATCCCATTTTGAATTTGAATTGGAAAGAAATTGGCGGGATCTTTCTGGAATCGCTTCCGATTCGAACTTTTCTACAACCTCAAATACAGTGTGACTGCAGATATTTATAACGTATAGGGCTCTCAGAAATATACCGAAATATTCTGACGAATTCGTCATCAAAATCGATGGATAAACGACTAATATCATTTTTATAGGCTTTTTACACTGGGTGCGTTACCTATCGATGTCGGAAAAGACGCAGAGAAGCAGAAGACGCGTTTACAACACTGCGTCTTTGGAAGAGGAAAACAAATTTTATAAACAAAGTCAATAATGTTCGAAAATCAACGAAATATGTCGGAAAAAGAGTTGATGCTTCTAACTGCTGTGGAACAAAGTGAGGAGAATCTTTTGAAGTGCATGGAAGTGTCTGAGTTATCCGCAGAAAAGTTGCAATTCGTCTTGCAGTTGCAATGCCCTCCTCACGTTTGGACCCGTGTAAGTAAAGAGCAGATAATGTTCTTAAATTGCAATAGCCACGATATGGTTAATTTTGGGAGGAAGATTTTGTGGACAACTCCGATGCCTTTTTTAAGGAAAATTTCCGCATGGAAAGGAGTACTTGACATTCTTGTTAGACTGTTGCCCAATCTCAAACAGAAAGACACTCCTTTTTGACTGACAATCCCCCTGGAGAAGAGAATAGCCATAGCCCTTTATTGGGAAGATCACGGAAACAGTGGAAGGATTCAATAACATGGGATTTGCAGCAACAAATTTGAAATCAACCATATTGTTGAAATGCTTGATTTAATAATAAAATTAGTTTAAACAATTTGTTCTAAACATTACATGTATTTTTGCTGCTTTTTACTCAGTTAAAAAACTTACGCGGCAATATTTAAATTTTAATCTGCTGTTTTTTGTTGTTATTAATGATGATAATGATAATGATGATTGTTCCGCTAAAATGCAGAAAAATATGAAAATTGCTGTTATATGCAAAGGAAAACCAATACCAATTGAATATAACGAATAAACGCACCTGCGTCGGAAAACGACTAAACTTTTATCTGTTCTCGCATCATTTTGTCAGCTGTTCGGCCTGCTAACGAAAACAAACGCATTGAGTAAGAAGAAGAAAGCACATGCATTTCTATTGAAATTAAAAGAAATTACCAAAATAATTAGCGATTTATTTTTAAATGTGGAAAAGTGTGCATTTGCGAGAGTCACTAATACGGCAACACTAGCCGATAAGCCGCCGCATGATTTATGATGCTGCCGCATCATAGTCTTCTTATATCCGCAGGGCTCTTAATAGCCTTTTCCCACACAGCACATTTACGGGGAACGGTGGGATTTTTTGACAAATGTGAAATCTCGATTCCCACAGGCCACTATCCACCTTCCATGGTTTTTTAATGTAATATTTAAGTAAATGCTCTTTATGGACTTTCACCCATTTTTTTTACAAGCTTACACGAAAAAGACAGACCTAATTTACGTGATCGATCTGGCAATCCCACTTACTTATTTTTAAATTTACTCTCGAGAAGGCTGTCAAAAAGCCAAAATTATTATTTTACTACACAATGCCGCAGGACACAGTTCTAGTAATTACACGCAATTATCCAAATGTTAGACATACTATTATACTAGCTAGCTAGTCTGCTGGAATATCGATGTCTGCAACACATAAAAACATCGATGGCATCGATTGTTTTGTCAGCCTTCTCTAGCAGAATTTCGAACGTCGAGCCCGTGCCGTTTCAGAAAATTTCTTTTCCATTTTTACCTCGCGAGTGAAAGGTTGCTGCTAAATTTGGTTAAGGTACGTATTGTGTGCGTGATTTATTACATTCAAGTGAGCGTTTAAGATGCAATTTTAACAATATATCAAAAATCTATTTGCATAGCGGAACATGCCCCATTTTGTGTGGCGTGTGTGTGGTTCAAACCCCCCCCGAAATTTTAGGGAAATTAGAAAATCGAATTCATAGGTATGAACTTCAAAATAAAGAACTAGCTGTTTACGGTGAAAAGGTGGATATTTCAAAATGCCGCAAATTTCAGCTTCTGCAACATTTTTCAACATCGTAAGAAATCAAAGGCTGGGCACTCCATTTATAAAAAATTTATAGTCGAACCCCCCCCCCCCGAAAAAATTTTCTGCGTTCGCCCCTGAACTCCGCCATTTTGAATTTCTTCCAACATTCTGCTGACGCTAGCTTTCCTTTTTTATTGAAATTTTGTGTGGTATGCTTTTCATTTCTTCTTTTCATCTTTCATCTTTTCAGTAATGCAGTGGGCTTAATACATGTTTTAAATTGCCTAGAAGTGGTAAAAACTTAAGGCACTTAAAATGTTTATTTTCTAGGAAATCCTTTGGCGTGTCATTACATATTGGACATAATTTAACATCCATTTTTTGTTATTATAAGTATTGGTTTTTATTTGTATTTTTCCTTTTTTTTTATATTTATTGTTTTTTTTCCCCCTTTTTTCCTTTTTATTTTAAGAGTACAGTTTAGAAAAAAGGAGAACAGAGAGGATAGGATAGAATAGAATAGGGTAGAATAGAAAATAATAGAATAGACAAGTAAAGAATAGAGAAAAGAATAGATTAGAAGGCTTCCGTTGGTAGAGTTTATACGTGGGTTTGTGGAAGTCATAAAGTGGAAAAGAGAAATCGTTATCATATACATACGTAGAATACCTTAAAAATGAAAGTTAGTGTTTTGTGCTCCCTCAAGCTCCCTCAAGTGTAGAGGTTCTTTTTTTAAGAGAATTTGATCTAAATTCTGGTAGTATTTAAAGATTTTAAAATTTTTCCTGATATTTGTAAGTTTTTGGCAATTAAATATGAGATGTTCATCTGATTCTACTACATTACATGTTTCACAGATATTTGTGTCGCATGCTTTGATGCGATGCAGGAAAACCTTGTCATATGTACGTGTGGTCTGTCATTAGTCTATTTATAACTTTGATGCTTTTTGCTTTCCATTTTAAATTGTGATGCCATGATTTTTTTGGTAAATTCGGAAAATATTTAAAAAGTGTCGAGCCCCTAGCATGGCATTTGCTTATATAATCATCGTTCCAGCCTTCCTTTATTTTATTATTTATTTCTCTGAATGCCTCTTTTACGCTAAAATGTACACATACATATTCTCCTCTATTTACAGCTTCTTTCGCTAAACTATCAGCTTTTTCATTTATATCTATTCCTTTGTGTCCTGGAAACCATAAAATGTCCAAAATATCTGCTTCTGAGTGCTCAATTATGTCATGAATTTCTTTCACTATATACATTATATATATATACACATATACATATATACATACACATATATAACATTTTCCGTATTGAACTTTACAGTTTGAAGTTTTCTTAAGATGCTAACACAAAAAAATTACCAATTTTAATTTTTTTTTTTTATTTATTTGTTAAGTGTAGAACCTGTACCATAAAATTTAAGTACTTTAACAACACAAGAAAGAAAATATATATGGAGCCGAACCTCAAACACAGTGTGAGGAATTAATAATAACTTGAAAAAATGACTAAATACCCAAAAAATTCCCCATAGTGCAGTGGTGGAGTATCTTCTGTCCATTTTTTTTTTTTTTTTGTGTCTTTCCATGTATAATCCTGAAGCATTGCACTTCATTTCGATTGGTTGACGCCCAGGGCGGGCGACGTAACTCTGAAATAAAGCTACCAGACAAGCATATGCACGGCATCATTCAACTGGCTCTCCATGGCAGCAACATATCGGAACGTGCAATCGTCCGTGCTTCAAGCAGGTTGACACTTTGTGTACCCACCTCAAGCAAGATCTGCTGCGTTTGGAGGGTGTGCTGGCCAATATTAATTCTAAGGGGGTTGCTTGGGCTTTGAATGACTTCTTGTTCTTGCTTACATGTGTTACGAGTGCTTGGACCATACTCAAGAGCTGCCTATACAACGACACGGATGGCATGGAAAAGGTAAGACGAATCTTTTAATACGCAAAGCCGCATTACTCAGCTCTAGTGCAAACAACCTGTTTTTTTAAGACACAAATATTGGTCTACTTTTACTTTTATTGTTAGTCCGATGGAAAATCGACGCCTGCAAACATCGATAGCATTACCATCGATAGTTGTTATCATCGAAAATTTTTGCTCCCAAGCTGATGGGCCTTTAATGGGGTATACCTTATGGCGTAAAGATGGTCTACAATTAGGTGCAAGATTTCAAAGAATACGTGAGTTGCTGGCATCGGAATGTCGAAGATCTATAAATGTTGTTCTCCTTGCAGGTCCTTACGCATCGTCATTGTGTGCCGTGTTTTGACAATGTATCAATCAGAACACTGACACTGGATCCGTGAACCGTCGTAGATCGCACTAGTAACCTATATATTAATAACTCTTAGAACTAATTAATTCAGAGTAAGTGAAAAAATTCTTATTTGTGTATGTATTAGCACCCAGCATGTGTGTAAACTTCTTATGATCAGACGTCCATACTCTTTTTTGCATTGCTTTCAATTGATCGCTTTACACCTCCAGAAAGGGGCTTTACACCACCTCCAGAAATCTTTCTGGTCCTATCTGGTTCACCCCGAGATTAATAAATCTTAAGAATTTAGAATCCCGTATGTACAAGAAGTTTAAAAAATCCGCTTTGCCATCAGACTTTTTGTAGTACTCAATTGCAAAATCGAAATTTTCCTTATTTAATACATTGTGCTACAACAGATACTTGACCAAATGCAAGCTTAACTTTAAACGCGACCCTAAACAATTCTTCAGGTCTGTTAATTCTAAACGTAAGTCTTCCCGATTTCCTTCTTCTTTGCACTTAAATGGTAGTTATGCTGATAGGGATTGTGATATTGCTGATCTGTTCGCTTCCTTTTTCCAACGTTGCTCCTCTGTCCCGTCTATTATCCCTCTATCCTAGCTTCATCGAATGACTTTAGTAGTAGTTACTCTTATCCTATCCCTATAAATAGTTCCAACTGTATCCTTCCACCCTTCATCGACTATGATGGTCTCCTAACAAATTTAACATCGTGCAAGTTTTCGTTCTCCACTGGGCCAGACTCGGTTCCAAGTGCTGTTCTTAAACTTTGTGCAGAATCTCTTTGTGTGCCTCTACTAAAACTGTTCAACTTGTCTCTCAAGACTAATGACTATAGTTAGTTCCTATATAGTTCCCTTTCATAAAAAGGGATCTAAATCTGATGTCTCTAACTACCGCTGTATTTCCCATTTATCTGCCATTCCTAAACTCTTCGAAAAAATCATCACTTCTTAGCTGCAACATTTTTGTAGTTCTGTATTCTTTGAGTCACAGCATGGATTCATTAAACGTCGCTCAGTTTCTACTAATCTCCTTGAATTTGGGATTTGCTAAACAGTGTAAAACTGATGTCGTTTATACTGACTTTAGTAAAGCCTTCGACTCCGTCAATCATAATCTACTTATTCATAAACTGTCTCTTCTAGGATTTCCGACTAAGCTTCTATACTGGACTAATTCTTACCTTTGTAACCGTTCTCAACGTGTCTGCTTCAACTCCTCTCTCTCTAAACCTGTTATTGTTTCATCGGGGGTTCCTCAAGGTAGCCATCTGGGTCCCTTGCTATTTAACCTATTTAATAACGATCTGTTATTTCCTTCCCGCGTCCTAATGTATGCTGATGACGTTAAGCTATGTTTTTCCTAGAGTGACCCCTTGTCCCCACTATCTTTGCAATCAGATCTTGATGCCCTTAACAACTGGTGCCTAATTAACATTTTACCTCTTAACATTTCTAAATGCAATATAATGACTTTTCAGCGCAATAAGCCATACCTTTTCGATTACTCTATTAATAACATTATCCTTCAACGCCTTTTCAAAGTTAACGACTTGGGCATTACCTTTGTACCCAATCTATGTTTCAACTCTCATATCTCTACTATCTCTAACAAAGCCAAACGAGTCCTTGGATTTGTCAAAAGATGGTCTAAGGAATTTACAGACCCGTATACTACAAAACTTCTGTATGTTTCTCTGGTCCGGCCTATCTTGGAATATGGTTCTTGTGTCTGGTCTCTTCACTACCAAAAATTTCAGGATATGCTTGAATCCGTACAAAAACAGTTCCTCATCTTTGCCCTCGGGGGACTCAATTGGGACCCTTCGATCCATCTTCCTTCTTATGAAAGTAGGTTGCGCTTAATTAACATCCACTCTCTTCCCGTAGAACCTGCCAAGAAGTTCTCTTCCTCCATAAGCTTCTCTCTGGTGAGGTCGAATCGACTGCCCTCATCAACCTTATTAGTATTGCTGTTCCTTTCCGCCCGACTAGGCATTACTCTCCTCTTCATCTCCAACTCTGTCTTTCTAACTACTCGGATTGTGAATCTTTCCGTAGCCTTTGCCGTAACTATAACCTATTTTTCCATCTGTTTTTCTTTGATACTAGTTCTAATATGGCCAAAATTATCTTACTCAATAACTTAAATTAATTTAAATAGCTTTAATTGGGAACTGTTCGGCTACCGGCTCTTCTCTCACGGCCAGTGATTTTAAAACCATTCCATACATGTAAGATATTATTTAGTATAGTTGTCTGATATAATTAATCGCGAAAGGCATAAAGTAAGAAATTTTGGGGTGTCACGGCTTGATCTTCGCAGATTTTCTGCTGTTTTTCTACTGTTTTTCTGCTGATGTCGACTGCTGCTGCTGAACTCTGTCTTCTTTGGTAGTCTTTTCCTTACTGCTGTTCGTTCTCCTTCTGCCGTTGTTCTGCTTCTCTCCTGCTTTTATCCGCTGTTCTTCTCGTTCTGCCGTTGTTCTGCTGTTGATCTGCTGTTACTCTGCTGCTACTGTTACTGCCGTTACCCGACGCTCATTCAGTTGGCCGGCCTTCCTACTACCTTTTACATACATACCGAAGTATTGCTTTTGCCTTTACTGATTGCTTATCCTTGCGCTTCTGTTCGGTGAGGTCCTCATACATCAGGCTGCTGCCATTAGTTCCTTTGCGGGTGGAGTCGAGCTACGAACTGCTACAAGATCGAGGCCCTGTCTACCAGCGGTTGGCTTGGTGTCGGTGCCATCGAACTGCGACGTAGCATAATCCGATGCATATTTGTGATTTATCTGTGCGTCCCTGCTTCTCCCCATTCCCATTTGTACTACTGTGTTCTGTGTACTTCTTCTTTATGTTGAGGATGGTATGGTGTTCCTCATCTGGCTGCTCTTTCAACTTCCCTGTCACCTGACTGTCCTTTGCGAGTTCAGTCGAGCCACGGCGTGCCACGCAGGGGCGAAGCTTCTTCCTGCCCTCGCTCATTGCATTCAGTGCAGGAATTTCTCTAAAGTTGTAGCGGCTTAGATGGGGAAGTCAAATGGCCTTGGATCTGCAGGCGGAGCCTGAATCAATAAATTGTAAATTAGAACAAGGGTTCAATGGTTGCTTTGTGTTTCGAATTTTCCATTTTGTTTTCACAATTTTAACAATTTTTCGTGTTTTTTGTTTTGTGTTTCTTGAACTTGATCACGTTGACTACCATGCAACAAAGGAGAAATGCTCCCACTCCACATCCCACGTTGTAAAACGTCATCCCAAACATTATCAAATTTAAATGAAAATGTCCAAATTCCAAAATCGAATTCAAAATTAAAAATTTGCAGAAAAACCGATTAATAATTGTTTTCAACAAATTCATGGCCATGGCCTGGGCGTCAACTTTGGACATTCGTCCAACGTGTGGTGCATGCGAAGTTCTGTGTGAAAGTGACTTAAAAAATTCGAGTCAATATTTTGAAAGATGTAAAAAAGTTATTTCAAGAGCGTCCATTTTGATCTTGCGGCTTCTGGCTTTTGTCGTTTTTCCCATCATTAGAGTTTGATTTTATCAGCTAATTTTTGAGCCACTGAAGAGTCTGGATTGTTCGATTTCATTTGGATGTAGCTTGCTTATCTGAGAGATATATGGTGCATATCAGGCTCATCGCTGTCCACCCACTTTACGGCTAGATAATTTTCATTTTTCACTTCTAAGTGTTAAAATCGTCGTCATCATCTGAAGTACTCAGATCGTCACTATGCACACATGATGGGTCCTGAAAAAATACAAAAAAAATAAATAATAAGAATTGTCTTTACCTACATATATGAACAAATTCAGGGGTATCTATATTTCTAAATGCCTAAAGAAAGAATACACTTCTTATCCTAAGTAACTCTGTAACATGAAACACTATACATTAAAATGAATTATCGTTATGTAACTTTACAATCTATTTAATCAACACATTGTGAGGGGTCCCCTCCACAGTTTAAGAGCTTGTCATTAGGAAACCGTGAACGCTGGGGTAAGTCCCGAGATCTCCAGCGAGAATCTCGAGCAACGACGACGGGAAAACCACCACACAGCCACCGAGTGGAACCACGAGAGCAACAGGAAAGAGCGCAGCGACACACAATTATCCCATAGCCAAGGGAGCAGAGAACCAAAGGAGCCAAAGCGACAGAGGGAGAGGCAGCGAAAAAAAGTGCGATCGCTCTACCGAAGGGCCGGAAGAAAAAGGGTTGGTAAGTGCCGTCCGGCATCTGGCTCGAGAGTCGGAAAATGGCAGCAAATACGTTTACCCATAGATTTTTACAAATGATACCATAAACGACGCCTAGTTAGTGTACCTATCTTAAAACAAAAATAAAGCCCAAGAAATAGTTTTTTTCGACTTTTCCTGAGTTTTTAAAATCAAAATTTCTCGAAAAAATAGCTGCATTTATTATGTTTTCAGAACTGCAAAGTTCAATACAGCCTGATGTTAGGTAAATGTCCATTTCATGCAATAAACAAGAAAAGAGAAAGTGTTCGATCGAGCGTAGGCTCGACTAGTCATGTCCCCCAAATTGTATGGAAAAATTACAAAAATAAATAGGTTTTATTTATTTTAAAATCAAAAATAGTGTAATTAAAAATTAGAAATAGCATTAGCAAATAAATTTCAGATTTTAAATCCGCGTCCCCAAATTAGTTAAAAACTGCAAAAAAGTTCCTGTCGACAGAACAAATATTAAAAATTGGTAAGTTAATCGCTTATCTGTCTTTCGCATTCATGAGGTCTCTCATGTTACTAAAGAAAAAACGAAAAAAAAAAAAAACAAAACCAACAAGCACAAGCTTAGTAATGGGAGTAGACCCCCGACCACCCCAAACCTGGCGGGCGGGTAAAATCTCTTATATTTAAAAAGTACAAACAATTTACTATCCCCCGGCTCGAAACATATGTACATATAGTAAAAAAAGTTTACTTTATTCCCTTTTGCGATAAAAAAATAATTGACTCTACCTGTGAAGGCCCAGTCTTATTGTGTACCCAACTTATTAGTGGTGAAATCCGGATTAGAACCAGAAATCATCAACAACCCAGCAAACATCTCAAGAGAATACAAAAAGGTTACAATAACAAGATGTTACAAATAACATTCTAGTCACCGTCTCCCTTCATAATTACGAATTTAATAAATAATTCAATATAATATACGCGGTTAAGGCAATAACTACAGTGAACTATCATAATTAAAAGACATTCCCCCCATATCTAGCCCTGCAGGAACCACCCAACCCATTCCAGTACCTGTCAACTACTCAATAATCCTAAACACCCCACACAACACCTTTGGATGTGTAGCACTACTCAATAAAAATCAACCTAGCCAAAACAATTTCAATCAGCAACGATTTAGAAGATGTGTGTGCAGAAATTCCCTCAGAAACAATAATAAGGTTTACAAAAAATAATGCACTCTTTAGACACGAGCTCAAGAGTGCCAAAAAAAAGGTGACCGCAGTGTTCACAGCCCTAATATATCCAAATACTCTTACCTCTAAAATTTTGATAAACATTCGAGCCTTTCACGGCCTCAACACTATCAAATCCTTCTATGCAATCACAGATCCATACAACAACAAAAATTGTGGTGGGGAAAGGCCGGCTAGCCAGTCATCTCAGGGCTGGGTGTTTCCCAAGCCCTCCGGTCGCACAATAAGCCAGACTCAAAAAAAAAAAGAATAAACAACCATATGTATACATAAAACACGGATTCTACTAGACCTTTGACCTACATGACTCACAAATAGACGTGGTGCTGGCGAGGTGTGGATGTTTTACCTCCGACGTACCCTCCCTGCCTGAGATTCATATCCTATCAACCTCTTGAATCTCCCTGCCATGGGCAGCGTTATCTTACTCCCCCATGGTGCTGGTTCCCCCTCCCCCCATTACAAACGGTTAGCCTTCCATTATCAACGTTATAATTTTCATCTGAATACTATGGGTTTAGACATAATTCTTTTACTTAGTTAATTCTCCTAATTTCCCTTCCTGCCTATCCTAGCTGGTGACTTTTCGGCCTACAAATCCCCCCCCATTATAAATAAATAAATTAATAAATATAAATATAAATAAATATAACATTAATAATTACATATTGGAGACTATAATAAATTAATATAAATTATGTGATACTTTGGGGGCCTCTGACGAACTCTTGTTGTTTCGATTTGCTCCTCTTTCGGCCACTCCCGAGCAGAGCTGGGGCCAGGAATGATGGTACAAGAGGGCTCTCCTGAGACCCAAAAAAAATAAGGGTGATCCGGAGGAAGGAACCGGACACGATCCCCTATGAGTTTCCAAAACAAAAATATAAAATTTCTCCCCCTTCCTATGGAGCGGACTCACTTGACTATTTTGGGTTGGATCGGCTCCTTTTTCCTCCGGGTCAGCTCCGAATCCTTCTCTTTTCCTGATCCCATTCTTCTGCAATGTTGACGTAGAGTAAGGTTGATGGCCATTACTTCATCCTTATATCACTCACTTTGGAAACTTCTACTTTCACTTTTAAAATTTTTCTTCCGCGCAACACCAGAAGCATCTCCATCTCCGTCTGGGTCTACGCTGACTGATCTTTTGGTCTCTATTCCCACTAGGCTTAGTCTCCCCTATATTTTTTCCTCGGTGACCGGCCGCTCTCTACTCTCTTGAACTTGGTTCAAAGGCATACTCGGATCTGTCACGTTCGCCATCACTACGGAAAATTCAATTCAAATTCAATCAACTCAGGTACGGCTTATTGCCCAATTACTCTTTAGAATTCTCAGCAGAGATTATAGCGATACAAGAAGCTATCACACTAACTAAAAATACCCCTGGTAAATACATCATTTGCACAGACTCGCTATCTGCAATATTAACAATATTAACTACCACCCCCTAGTAATTAGAACGAGCAACGAGCTTGCTTGAATTTATTCATAATTTATGTAAATTAAAAGAAAAACTCAATGAAGTTTACATCTAACGGGCCGGAAACGGCCTAGGTGTGCTGGGCTCCCAGTGAGACTGGTAGCCGCTGTAACATAACCAAACCTTACATCCAACTGGTACTGGTAACTTCCCCATCTCTCTTCTCGGAGAGTCTACAAACAATAACGTTGAAACCATAGTATGCCTTATACACGCTGATATACGAGTATACCATAACATTTAACCTTTTCACTATCATTATTGATTCGCATACATATATGTGTAAAATATTTAATCTTAATAAATTACAATGATCAAATAAGCTCGAATCAAACAAAAAAAAAATATGTATACTCTCAATTATCTCAACTTGTAAGTATTTAAGAATTTTTAATTAGCTCAAGGCCTCAGTAGCCAAGCTGTTAGTCCTAGTATTATTTAAGTTTACTTAAGAACTCTGTAAATAATAAATAAAAATATTTATGTACGATCCATGATCATTCCTCAACCAGCGGCAGCCTCTTCGGGTGGCCGATATTTTTATCTGCGGGAGCAACGACTCTGCTACTATTACTCCGGATACAGAAGCCCCAGCGCACAAGAGAGCTATGGGGCCTATTCGTCCGATTCCAGCTCGTCTTCACCGCCGACATATCGTATTGTCAACACACAGTCAAACATCCACTTTGAAGGGCACACTGTAGCCAAGGAAATGCAGCAAAAGTTTTCGACGGAGATAAAATTTCCGGACTCTTAGCGGTCTTGGCGAGATCTTAGAAAGATTTTGACGGATCAAGACGTACAGTTTTTAGACGTCTAAATTAATAAATTGCGTGTGTGGTTGGACAGCACAAATGCAAAGGAATTATTTATTTTCACTATTGACTGTAGTGTGACACTTATAGTACGGCGCATTCAGGGGCACAACCCATAAGATCTGGCCTGTTGTTTGAAATCGTGTACATAAATGTATGTGTAGGTATAATTACTGGTATAATTGCTTGTTGATTTCAAAAATATTAAAAACACGTTAAGGATGCCTGCGACTCAACGGGTGTGAGTGCATTGAATGTCAGGGAGCTAGCTAGAGGGGGGAGCGATCGATTATTATATGTATACTTAATTCAAGAAAGAAGAAAAAGAAAGAAAAGAAAACAGTACTAATGTAATTATACGTTCATTAATAGTATTTTCTCTTCTTTCTGTTGTGGTCTCTTTACTGGTTGATTTAAAGAATTATAAGAATTAATAATTTAAAAAAAGAAACGTTAAGGATGCCTGCGACTCAACGGGTGTGTGTGCACGGAGTGGCAGGGAAGAGCTAGCTAGAGGGCGAGCGATCGCTTATTTGATCTTCTCCTTCCGCCCCGTGATCATCTCGAATCGGGTGACGTACTTGTTTTTGCCTGCCTCCTGCTTTCGCTTTTTTATCTCTTCCTGGCGCTCTTTCCACTTCTGATTCATAAACTCCACTCGTGAAGGATCCAGCGAGCTCTTATTGAATTTTATAGAGTTCATTTGCACATCGTCGATCGGTTCCTTCTCTTTGGGCTTCATCAGGCTCTCCTTGCTCATCTGTCTCAAGTAGTCACGGCGGCTCATTTTCAGTGCCATCCCCTCCTTTGGCGGTGCCTTCACTTCGGGCATCTTCTTGATTTCAGGCCCTCGGTAGTTAGGCTGGGAGACCAAAGGAAAACACTGACGCAGTTCGATGCTGCCTGATCTGATTTCCTTCATCACATTCCACAAGGCTTCGCGGCGGTTCAACTTCTTCCCGTTTGCGTTGTTCTGTTTTTCGGACTCGGTGGAGGATCCATCCTCGGATGGTTCCTTTTGGGGACTGGCTCCGCTGTTCCAGCGGAATGGTTCCACAGACAAGATCCGCTGCGAACCTAAAGCTTGAGGAAGCCCTCACCATAATTTCAAGGAAGCTCCCCAATAACATGGAAATACTCACCGTTAGTCAAGGATCGAGTTGCGATCCTCAATATATTTATTTGACGAAACATCTTGCTAGAGCTTTATCTTTTTCCGTTGCGTTTGATTGGTTCTAAATCATTGCCGTCACGGACAATGCAATATGGATTATGCTTTCCGAAGAATCACGTTTTCCAGTTTTGGAAATACAATTTATGTCGAGTTTTTTTATTTGAGTGTGAAATGAAATGCTTTCGAAGTAATGTCGTTCGATCTGACTTCTAAAACTGATCAAAGCCTACTTGATAGTTCACTTTTCTCTATTTTCGTACAAAACAAATTTGATCGTCCAACACAATAGTGATGGCGGTATATATTATGAGTTTCGTACGAATAGCATCTCTGTATTCATATGCCGTTTGGCACTATCCCAAATGCCATTTTACCGTTAAAAATTGTTACACAGATTTTTGGTATTTTTGTAGGAAAAAAACGGTTATACGTCGGATAACGGAATTTATCGGCGAAATTGGGCATATAAAAGTTTTGGTCAAACGGTTGTAACTTAGCCGTTTATTCACCGATTCTTACAAACGATACCTTAAACGACACCCATCTAATGTGTCTATCTAAAATTAAAAATGTTGTTTATAAAAATTGTTTTTTTCGACTTTTTCTGAGCTTTCAAAGTCAAAATGTCGGGAAAAAATACCGAAAAAAATTATGAAATTTCAACTTGGAAGCTTATTATCTTCCAGCCGTTAAGTTGCAGCTGAAAAGTGTCTGAGTCGGATTAATAGCTGCATTTGTCAGCTATTTTAACTGTAAAGTTCAATACAACCAGTTGAAGGAAACTTAAGTTATGTGAAAAATAGAAGCACTACCAATGAAAAGAAAATACCAAATTTTTTAAAAATTCTTTAAAAAAAACTACACCTGGAAAAAACCATAATGCTTTAAAGAAATGTTATATTTCCAAATCTATCAGAAAAAGTCATTTTTGGCGACAACGGAAAAAAGTTTAATTTTTGTCGAGTTGTGTAATTAACAGAATCAGCCCGAAAAGAAAATCATTTAAAATTGAAAATGTTGTATAATGCGATTGGGATTGGATCAGATTCGATATAATAAATAAGAATACAAAAGAAAAGAATATACATAAACGTTAATTGATGCATAAATTGAAAAAATCAACTGGAGAGCGCTGCCAGAGAATGGGTACAGAGCGCTGTAACTCGCTGTTAACGGAGAGTGGTACCCGGGAGCGATAACAGGCTTTTAACCTGGGGTGCTAACAGTGCTATTTCTCTGTTAAAGCTCTTTCACTGAACAAGAATGTTAAATACAACAAACTTTTTACCCCTGTCTCAGCGAAGCTTTTACTCATATTCGGAGTGCGGCGAAAATGCCCCCCCTTAAAGCTCAGGCACAACTTCGGCTTCATAAAAGCTCAGTCACAACTTCGGCTCTCGTGTGTAAGTGTGCTCGTTCGCGTTTGGGTCCGGGTCCAATCCTCGTGCCTCGTGCCTCGTATCGAAGAAGGGAGCCTTTGCGATCTCCGACCATAACCTCGTCCAAGCAGTACTCTAACGGCATTCAGGGGCTGCGGAAGTGTGACACGTGCCCTCGAGACACGCGCCAAGAGAACGGTAAATGGCGAGACCCCGAAAATAAACGCGAGTTTTCCATCAGAAGAACGTAATTTTAGAGCCGTCCTCCCAGCAGGAGGACAAACGGCAAACGCGTTAGCGAAATAACGGAGAACCGAAGCGGTAGCTGAGACGGCGGTGGAGTTTTTGGCAATAAGAGAAAAGGGTTTTCGCAGTGCGGGAAACCAACCGCAGCCTAAACAACAATAGGAATTTAAATATTCATGAACAATGTCGATTGTCATCAATTGTGTCTCCCAGTGTTCAGTGCCCGTTGTGTATCGTTGTGTATCCGTGTGCACGAGTGCGTGTGCGGGGTGTGGGTGTTATTGTGTAAGGGTACCACAAACATGGCCAACAACATTCGCCCCTTCCCCTTCCTTCATCATTCAATCATCAACTGGCGCCGCTGTCATTGTCAATCAACAAACATACAACAATAACGAACTGTGTCAAATGTCAGCCGCATAGAATACCAATTCCAATTGTCAATTGACAAATTTACGCCTGGATTTCTGCATATTTAAGATACAACACAAAACAACACAACTCAACAGACATGCAACTGCAATTAGCGGCTTATAGTAGTAGTAGCTGGATGGATGGATGGATGGATGGATGGGGTGTGGAAATGGAGAGTGGAGTGCGGTGTGGGCTTACTATAATCTATTGTATATCGCATTGACAGATGACATTTGTAGCGGATTAACCATGAAATTAAGCTCCCTAATCGGTGATTCGCTCGTGCGTGTCCATAAAACTGTCAAAATGAATAAATAAACTGTCGATTGCTGGGACCGATCCCCAATCACAAACAACACCCCTCCTCTCTCGCTCTCTCTGGGGCTGGTTATGGTCCGTAGAATTACGAGGAGCATGCAACCAAATGTGGTAAATCCCCATGCAAGCAAACATTGAACATTTATTCCTACTTTCGTGTGATTTATGCCCAGCCAACCGTGCAGACAGCGCGCGGTGTTGGGGATCCTAAAAAGAGCTGGGGTTATGCCCCAGTGGAGGCCAGAAAAATGACGCGAAAATCGTCAAGCAATTTACTTTGCCCCGACTCAGACATACATACGTGTGAGTGTAATTCAGAGAGTGTGTTTTTGTGTGTGTGTGTCTGTGTGTGCTCTAGGCCTAGACTCAGGCCAGAATGTGGCCCAAACATGCAATGGAGCTCCACGTTGATGGCTTTAATGCCGCCGCTTTGGGCCGTAAACAAGTGCAGAAAAGTGTTTGGCTCGGCTTTGGTTCCGGTTTGTTTGGTTTGCTGAGCGGTTAGTCGGGGGAGGAGAGAGCGGGAGACCGTTTCAGACCATGGATTAGCTTGCTGGCAAAGTACTACACCAAACTGTAGTTGCAGACTGTGTTTGAGCACCGCAAATGTTGGTTTCAAACACTTCCAGGCTCAAAGTGAAACATAATTAAATTTTTCATAGCACACTTTTAAGCTGGAAAAAGAGTTTCAACTATTCAACAACTTGGAGTAGACCAACGAAAGAAAGGGCTTGTGAAAGTGTTTCTCTCTTCTGAAATGGCTTCAATTAAATGTTGGTTAAAGATAGTGCTTAAGCACAGAAAAGCCCATTCTAGTTATGAAGCCAAAAAATCTAATTACACATTCAATAGCAGACTGTGAAGGTAAAGACCTGAAATATTCCAACATATTGCAACGTTTCACATTCCCTCAAATGTGGCTGAAAATAATCTTAAATTTTAAATGAAATTCGAAACACTTTCAAGTCACTCAAACACTCAAGTCCTAATTAAAATTTTCCCGGGAACACATTCCGGAATAAAACAAAAATAAGTAAGAGACTTTTCAACAATTTCAAATATGTCAATGAAATTAAAAACAAGCCGCTCAGAGATTCCAATGAAACAAGCTTAAAAATACTCTTTCTCCGAGTTCCACGAACTCTTTCTGATGTACTTTTCGTGAAATCTCTGGTTTAATTAGGCAAACAAAATTTAAGCATTTTTAAACACACTTTGGCAATTACCCGAACAACGAATTGTTTGCCTGTCGCCCGCCATCCTGCCTTGGCAATAATTCCATTTTACGGCTCTTGACTTATAAGCCAATTAAAAATGGCAGGGAATACCAGTGGCAGTGGCAGTGGCAGTGCCAGTACCAACCCGACAACAGTCTCATTTACATGGACATACATCTTGAGAATGTCACGGAAAAGCCTTTATTCTGCTTTTGTTTTTCGTGGGACCCTTCGAAGCGGCTTACGATTGACACCTGACTATTCACCTGACTTTTGGGCGCTTGCTGGTTGCTTTCTTTGTCCTCGTCCTCGTCCTGGTCCTGGTCCTTGTCCTGCCCTGCCACCAATCAATCAAACTTGCCACTGACACAAAGCTCTTTTCGAAGGTCAGCGTCAGACCAGCCCAGCCCAGGCCAGGCCAGGCCTCGTCTTCTCTCTTCCTTTTTTAGAGGGAACTTTCTCGTTGAAAATTAAAATGCTTCAACACGAAGAAAATGTAAAATGTAAAAAAAAGAAGTATGAAATATATATGAAAAGGCTGTCAAGGGTCGAATAAATAATGTAAAAGGGAAATGCTTTTTTTCGTTGATGCTCCTTCTGCCCTCAAGGGTAAAAGTTCCTCAAGGGGTAAGAGAAACCGCACCGAAAATTCAAGCCAAAGAATTTAAGCACCGAAATTTTGCATGAATTTCTCCCATCTCCCTTCGATCTCTAATGGTGTGTGAACACATAATACATACATATGTACATACATGTGCAGAGTGTATGGCTAAGTATGGCTAATCCCATTGAAAGCTTAGTGCACTGTGGACACCCAGGGATATGGTGCTGAATAATGGACATACATAATCGCTAGTGGCCAGTTTTTGGCTACATTTCTGGCTAATGACCGTGCCGGGCCGTGGCCATACGCAAAAGGGTGCCCGGCCCATTAATAATTCAATCGAAACTTGGAATGCGCTTTGAGCGCATTACATTTAATCAGAATTTGCACAGTGCCCTCTTGTCCACGCTTTCCGTCTGTCTGTCTGCCTGTGATTGTCTGTGAGTGTCAGTGAGTGTCTGTGAGTATCTGTGTGATTGTTTATGCTAATAATTCATAAACACGCGCCTGTGAAAAGCTTTGGCAAGCACAAAAGCACACGCAACCTCACCATCAGCATCAGCATCAGCCAGGCGGGACAGGGACATATACCACACATTCATTCTCATACGGGTATGAGAGATGAAATCTTGTAGAATAAGGCTTATTGACAGACAGCCTGTGTCCTGGGTGCTGGCTGCTGGCGGCTTGGATCCTTGGTGCCTCTATAAAATCCGCTTAGCCATAGACTCCCTCCCGACTCTGACTTGGAAATCGTTTGCTAGGGCTCATAGGTATCCTGCGAAAGGCTTCCCCCAAGCTGTTGCCCGCACACTTTGTGGTCTGTGCCGGCATCCAAGGATAATAAAATGTTGCCAGCCCGGGCACAGGCGCTCTCTCATTCTGTGTATGTGCCTGTGCTTGTGGCAAATTCCAGCTGCATCTGCCACAGGGACAAGGGACAAGGACAAGACGCACACGCACACATATGAAAAAGAAGATGGTTTTAATCTTTATGAAGCATATTTCATATCGTTTTTGGAACGGTTTTTTACGACTGCCTGGGCAGGTATTCTTTTTTTCGGGCATTATTAAAGGGAATTTTATTGATTGACTTTCGGGGGCTTCCCCGTGGGGAATACGAGTACGAGTACGAGCCGGTGAAGCCGCTTGATTAAAGTAAGTTTTTATTTTTGGCTGTGGCCTTCATAACTTTTCCCCAACGGAGGCTGCATTTTCCTCATCCGCAACTATATTTATTCTTTGGTTAAAGGTTCACTTTCAAATGGAAGGGGTTTTTACTGCTTCTTCCAAACAATTCAATTTTATAAACTGTTTTCCACAAAAAGGTTGTAATTTGTGTGAAGTCTTTTTCATTTCGTTCTTGGAGCACACTTTTATGACCGCCTGAACAGGTGCTTGGCTCTTCTTTTTTATTAAAAGGAATTTTATTGATTGACTCCCTGGGGTTTGTCCAGAGAATATAAAAGCACTTGGAATCCTGCGAAAAGTTAAGTTCTCCTGGCTGCAGAATAGTTTGTGTAGATTAAAGTTTTTTCTGCTTATTGAAGAAAATAAAATCCATAAAAATCTTTAACTTCGTAGTTGATTTTTTGAATGTGGGTTTCTGTATTAGATTTGAATACTAAAGGAAAATAAATTATGGTAACGTATTATGATTTACTTGGAAACTATCTGTGAACTCTTTTATCTTTCGATTTTTATTTCCTTGTGCACTTTTTCTCTTCCCTTTTCAAAATATTGCACTTTTAACAACTTTTGTTGGCCAAGAAGTTTTAATTGTTCTTTTACCAAAGTTTCGATAATTATTATTGGATGTTCTTCTATAAATATAGAAATTATGAAAGCCTCAATAAAACTTGTGAGGGATATGGGATGGATATGTTAAAGAGCAGAAACCGACTACCAAGTAAATCCTTTGTATTAAAGTAATGTTTTAATTGAGGAATAGTTCGGGGTTGAGCTTCCTCTTTCGCTGAAAAAACTTTCCATTATCTCATTTGAGTTTAATGTATTTCATTCTTCTTTCTGCTTTGTGCTCTGTGCTCTCTGCTTTTCTCTTTTACTTAACTCTTTTTTCCAAGCAATTTCATGAAGTTTGTGCAACCGAAAAAAGTTGTCATCCTTTTGAGGCACATTTCACAGTCTTTTGAATGCCTTTTCACTTTGAGCGTGGTCTTTTGCCCTTTCTATAGGGTATCACAGGAGATAAGAACTTTTCGCATATCATGTCAATTTCATTTTGAAATTAATGATAGTTCGGATAATTAATATTTCGTTGAAAAATGTGACATCCGACAATTTTGGGGGTCTTTTTTTAATTTTGGATATAGCCTGCTGTTCAATCGCTTGATTAATGTTCCCATCTGGCAGGAGTTGTTCCAATAGTTCTTGAGATTCAGAGAGAGAATTAGGTAGTTCTATTCTCCTCTGAAAACTACTAACTTAGCTAAAGTTTTGCCCTTTGTAAAGAGCTAGCACATGCCTTAGCTCTGTCCCTATCTCTGCTTACTCTTAAGCAATAAAACCAACAATTCAATTGGAATAGTGCCCACTCCGTAGCAATTACAATTACCTGAAGAAAAACCAACACGCTCTCGGCTAATCAGGAGCAGCCTCAGACCCATTTTCAGCCAGCATTTATTTATGGCTCGGTTCAAGTGCAAGGCAATAAATCTATGGCAAAGTTTTTGCGAGTGTGTTGAATTTCATTTTCCGTATCATTAATTACAACAGTTTGTTTAAAGAGCGAATGAGAGGGCGCCACTAGAGAGGGAGAGAGCGCAGACCACAGACCGCCACCATTCGATAAATCATTCACCTTGCTGCTGCTGTTGCGAATAAAACTAAAAGTAAAAGTGGCCCACCAAAACAGGGTCAGCAGAAACGAGCCATACTGCGAGTGTGTCTGACTTTAATACCCTTGAAGAGGCTATTGCGATAAAAAAGCACCTCTCCATAAAGTCATTTGTTTCAGCGTCAGTCATTTGTTTCTTTGAGCTCACTTTTTGTACGGAGAACAGTCCCAAAAATGTACAAAACTCCGGCTGATATTGTTGCCAAAACATTCATGGGAAAATCCGAGGAAAATCTACTTAAAATCACAAAACTTAATTATTTTCTGAAGAAAATGAAATCTTATTAAGAAGGAGAAACCGAAATATCAAAGATTCTAAAGAAACGGGGTCTCAGCCAGGGTATCAGAAGCTTCGGTAGTCTCAGTAAGCTTGTCTGTTTTTTTTTCGTTGCTCTTTTTCCTGTTTTTTTTGCTGGCTTTTTCTTTGGTTTTGGTTTTGTTGTTGTTGTTGCCGTTGTTTATTCTGTTTCACTGGAATTGCAACTGATAAGGATTAAGGGGATAACAAAACAATGCATAACAAGGACAAAGGGCAGGTCAGGGTGCAAAAAAAGTGCACCCTCCAATGGAATCTCACTGGAAAGCTCTCTATTCTCAGCCTCCTCCTCCTGTTGCCTCCCACTACTATGGGACTACGTCCACCCTGCGTATACGTAACGTGGCAACAATGAGCAACAGAACGAGCCACGAATGCAATTAAATTAGACTAACAGCAAATGGCCAGGATGGCCGGCTGCAGGCCGGCAGGCCTGCGGGCGGGAGAGCAGCACGAGGGACCAGTACGTAAACTGACGGCCAAAAGGAAGCTGAGAAAGAGACACAGACAGGGAAATGGACTCTCTGCCATGGCTGTCGAAGTGGGGAGATGAGCGGAATGTTGCACTCGTAGAAGTAGAGTGAAGTGCAGGGAATACGAGTGTGGCAGCTAAAATGGCAAAACTGAAAGGTTGAAACTTTGGCATTCAGTGCCAGGCGAAAGCAAAAGTGTTGATGCAACAGCAGCAACAGGCAAAACGCAGCAGCAGGAGGAGGAGCCAGCAAAAGCAGGAGCTAAGCCATACCCAGCAGGGATAAAAAGTATATTAGACTGGGAATTAGTATGCCATGGATAAAGCCGGAGCGTGAACTTTTTAAAGCTTTAATCTCTGACAGATTTGGCTGTTTTCGTAGCTGCAGGGACAAGGACAACAGCAACAAAAGTCCCGCAGCGACTGCTAAGCGGTATCCAGCATCCACTGTTGCAGCAGTGGGAAAAGTATATTATGGTAATTCCTATTGTAGGATAATTGAGGCTAGAGCTCAGGGGCTGTTGGCGGAACCATTTTCATTTTCGTACAAAGTTTTAAAGACAGCTCAAGGAAAACATTTGATATCTTGAGAATGCTCTCTCTACCGTAATGCTTATCTCTCTTTAAATCCCCGTTCATTCAGCAATGCTGCTGTGGGGTATAGGCCATTCCACACCCGAAAGCGATGGCTTAATGCACTTTTTCCTCTGCACAGGTAACTGTGCAGGTGAAAGATAAAGTTTAAGCGAACGTTACATAAAAAAAACAGGGAAAGTAAAATGGCAGCACAGCCATTATAGGACACAATAACTACAACAACAACTACCAGTACAAGTATTGCTTTCAGCGACAATCTTCAGTGGTTGCTACGGGGCTATGGGGCTGGGGCTGGGCTGCATTTCAAATATTTCATTGACGGCTCGAAAGGTACAATTACGTAAAAGGAAAGCTAAGGCAAGGACAACATTAAAACCAGAATAGAACAGAAACAACAACAAAACTAAACGGCACTAAAAGTCAACAAAACCCAAGAACAATCGTCCTTGTTCTGGTTTCGGATTTCGAAAGAAAATCAGGGGATTTCCGACAATCAGATATGGACCTGGGAATTGTAAATCTATAGTAATTGTAACTGAATGCCATAGCCGTAGGTGTGCAGAGGACATTCCAATTTGAGGGCTTTACTTTTTAGAGCCTGGACAAGCCATTCTCCCATCCTTCCATTTCATGCTTTGGCTCGTATAAGAAATGGAAATTATCCATTCGATTTTCGCTTTTTCATCAGTGTATCTTTGATTTCTCCAGCTTTAGGCATCGTGAATTGAATTTAGCAACATTTCTCATATTGGATCTCATATTGGAAAGAATTTGAGTGAAAGTGAAAACGGGAACAAGGCCGAAAACTAACCAAACAAATGGCACATTATGCTGCTAAAGTCGCCAACGACTGCGGCAGCAGAAACATTAGCAGCAGTGGCAACCGCAGCAGCAAGGGAAACAACACAAACAGCAGCATTAGCATTAGCAGCAGCAGTGGCAGCAGCGACGCGAACAGCAATAGCAGCGGCAGCACTTAAATGCAGCAGCAGGGAAAATCATCTGAAAACTGGCGAATAAAACTCAACGACAGGCAAAAACTATTAAATCTCGCTGGATGCCTGCGGCAATAGTTATTGTTAAACAACAGGAGAAGCAGCAGCAGCAGCAGGAGCATCAGGAGGGCCAGCAGGGGCAGGGGCAGAGAGAACAGCAGGAGCAGCACCAGGAACACCAGCAACAAGAAAGGAAACAAATTTGCAATATAAATTTATGCGAATTTTTGCGTCGCAGCGGCGCCGACGACGACGTCGACGTCCAGGCCGAGCGTAACCCAGGCCAAGCTGCGGGCGTCGACGTCGCAGCAAGAGCAGGAATACCAGCAGCAGCAGCAGCAGCAGCAGCAACAAAAGCAGCAGAGGGAGCAACAGCGAGAACACTAGGAGTAGAAGCAGGACAAAGCAGGAAGAGAACAACAGAAAGAGCAGAGAGACCCGCAGAAGTAGCAGTGGACGGGGAAGTGAGAGCGGTATCGGGAGCGGCAGCGGGAGCGGGAGCACCAGGCACCAAGCGGAGTGCCGCAGCAAGAACAACGCGTACAGTTATTATAATAATGGCGTTGGTTGTTAGCATAATGCAGCAACAACTACAACAGGGCCAGCCAGAGCAACAGGAACAGCAACAGCAACAGCTACTCTGGCCATTCTATAACGGTAAGTGCTCCTGCTCTTTCACTCACTCAACCAGTCACCCATTCAATCGCTCTCCTTTCTCATTCTCTCTCACTGCTATGTTCCGGCTACTTGAACGTATTTCATACCCTCTAGAAAAGGTTCTTTGAATAATATTATGCAATATGCACTTGCCATGCAGAGAAACAAATTTACATAAATTCCTTAAAGTTTTTCCTCATTTCCTTGATACATTCCACATAGGTTTCAGCTAAAGGCATATACATATACATTATAAAATAGATGTGCAGAGTATCCAAAGTTTCGTATCCAAAAGCAAAGCATTTATGTTTTATCGCAGAGAGAGAAGAGCGCGGAAAAAGTGGGTGCAAATTTTTGTATTGCATAGTTTAGCTGTTTCCGGAATATTTCACAGCAATGAAAATTATGTTAACGTGCGTGGAAAATAGCTAAAATGGCCGCCGTCCGTCCGCTATTCCCGCCATGCGAATGGCGCTGAGAGTATGCTTTTAATAGTTCAAATTGCATTTAATGTATTATGCACAAATTGCACACAACGGGCAACAGCAGCAGCAGCAGCAACAGCAGCAGCAGAAACAATATTACCATCAAGAGCAGCAGCAGCAACATCTGAAACACGAGCAATTCATTCGTTACCCTCAACAGTTTGTTAATAATTAATTTTGTGCATAAAAAAACCCTGACGAGTGATGGGGGGGCTTTTGTTTTCTATTTATGAGGATGCGGGTCGATGCATAATGGGAACCGTTCTATGCAATAAATTTGCCGTTTAAAGTGAAACATTTTATGATAATTAATTGTTGAGCCAAGTGTTTCATAAATATTGCATATTTTTCATTAGTACCTACAAAATATTTATAGCTGGAGGGGAATATTTATTAAGCACAGTGTTAATATGTATGGATGATATAAATGAGCTGCCCATTTTGATGGAGTGTTGGAAAATTAACATAATTTTGTAGATAAATTGGTATATACATACATATGTGTTTTATTGAATAATTTAGTTATAGTTCCTCTTGAAAAACCACAATTGATTCCTAAAAGCACCAATTTTTTATTGCTGGTCTTAGGAAAAATGTAAAGCAATCTTCAATCGATAATAGAGACATGCAACACATACATATGTGTATGATTGTATGTATGTCTTAAAAAGTAATCAAAAAGTCCGTACACTCATATGTTCAAGCAGATATTCCCATATCAAAGTTGTATCAATCGAAGAAAATTACATTCATATCTTTGATTTTATTTTTATATTCCTTAAACTAAGAAAGTTTTCCCTATTTTGCTTTGATTGGCGGCCTGACTGTTGGGAAGCTTAGTGACTTTGAGCCACAATATATCAGCATAAATGAAACTTATCATTAAACCTGAATTATAGTAGTGCAACACCATCTATTGCAACAAGAAAGTTGTATACAAAATTGCACTTCAATTTTAAGCTAATTGCTTAATGGGCCAATGGCCAGAAGAAAATTAAGTTATTGACTCTTTAATTGAATTATTGACTTGCCTATTAAATTATTGTCTTTTCTATTAAATGATTGCCTTTTCTATTGAATTATTGACTCTTCTATTGATGGCTGCGAGTATTAATAATATTTGCACTTTATTTTATATCGAGTGGCCTAGACTTTGTTCTATTTCAATAGCTAAGCCCCCAAGAGCCTCTTGATTTCTGTTGATATTTTATATAAAATAATTTAACGCCTCATTAATGCACTTAAAATCGTTTCAACATTTAATATTCACTGAAATAAATTATGGAAAATTATAAAATTAACTTGGAATTTTTATGTTTACCGAAACACATTCCCGGCACTTATTACCCGTCGATTGAAGTCGAACATTTGTGAAAATTATTGGGAATTTCACACAATTTATGGTCGGACAATATTTGTCCATGCTTTCCCCCTATCCCCTTCTATCAATCTGCTCTCTGTCTCTATTCCCACTCCCTAAATCTACCTGAGTGATTCGAAGTGATTGCCTTTAGCTCTGGTGGAAGCTCCTCCGCATTTGCCTGAACGTGTCAAACGAAATTGAATTCCAATTCTCGATGCGGAATGCATCTCCTGCAGCTCGACCATTCCGAGCTGGTCAATATTTAATATTTACACGGACATTTCCTATCCTGCTGCGAGAAAGAGAGAGCGAGAGAGAGAGATAGAGATATCCACATTGTTCCTGTCCATCCGACAGCCTCCCTGACTGGCTGCCTGCGTGCCTGTCGTCTGTCTGTCTACCCTTCCAGCTGGATGGTTCTGGCCATATTGGCGTAATTATCTTCCACATCATCATCATACCCGTTCTCGTGATTGGGAAACTGCTTAAATGCGTGCGAGTTGGCTTTGGGATGAAGTCTGCCCCAAAACCATTTCCCACATTTTCCATTCGTCCCGTTGCCCCCAAAAACTGTATGCAGTTTCCCTCTGTCTGGGCTCGCTCTGCGTTCCACTGATTTATGGCTGGCTCATTGTCTAGCTCTGGGCTTCCCCCGAACCCCCTCGACCCCAGCCCACCAACTTTCTGCCTCTTTGGAAAATCCCCTCTTTTCCCGCCAACTGTCTGCGGTTATACCGCAATAATCTTGTTTTATTAGTCTCTAGCGTAATTTTTCTACAGTTATTTCTTTTTGGGCTCTGGCTTTGGCTTTGGCTTTTCTTTCTTTATTTTTTCCTCTGTGGTTATTTCCTCTTGCGGCTTGGGGGGTATTCCCCATTGGATTTTCTTTTTGCTTTTTTCGGTTTTTCCTTTTTTCTTTGAGTTTTATTTGAGCAGCTCTCCCAGACCCTGGTGGCCTGGTGCTGGTGCCGGTTCTGTCTTAGCTCATAAATAATTCATTAATATTTTTCAATTGATTTATCCCCCATTCGGCAATCCTCTAGTCCTCTAGTTGCTCGTCGCCCGTCGCCCCGAATTTGTCAATCGCCGTTACAGAGTTTCCTTCGAAATTTGCTATATATCCGGTATATCCTTGAGGAACGTGGGAAAAGAGAAATAACGTAGGATGCCGCGGACGGAAAGTGGAATATTAGACAAGTTTGTTTGTTTATCACAGCCATAGCCACAGCGCCTGTCCGGGGCGAGGGCTTAAAGATGATGCCTGCTTAAAGTTGGCCAAGTTTCGCCAGCAACTTGAGCCTGGCGTTCCACAGCCCTGTTGCCCTGCTGCTGGATGCTGGATGCCGGATGGCAGCAGTCAGCAGGCAGCCACAGCAAAGGGTCTCGAGGTCGAGGCCGAGGCAACTTGGACCAGCATCAAATATTGGTTGCAAGTGGGTTAAACTTGTGGCCACAGCATAGCAGAAGGATTTACAGCGTACGACTTTTTATATTTGACCGCAAAACTGCGGCTGATCTTGTTTCGGATAAATTTCCTCAATAAGTGCTCATTATTTGTCCAGGACTACGGGCAGGCTCCACGCCTGCTATGGCTCTCATATCATGCATCCATAAACACATTTGGTTAATGACCGAAGGGGGCCGAAGAGAGGCAAATGGTCAAGCGGCACTAGCATTAGCATTGGCATTAGCAAATCTTCAAAAATTGTTGCTCCCACAAAGTGCCGGGGCACAATTTTCAACTAATTAATGAAATTTATGTCGGTCAACTTTTCGTCGTCGTTGTCGTCGTTGTCGTCTTCTTCTGGGATGGAAGATGACCCTCCTCTCTCACGGGGGCACCAACAATGGGGACGTGGCCCAGGCCCAGGCCCAGAACACGACCCCAACCCCGACCCATGCCCATGCCCAGGGAAATGGGGCCAACTTTGCAAGTGAGCGACGCAGAGGACGAACAGCTAATTAAATGCAATTAGAGCGGCCTTGGGATGGTGGAAGGGGGGGGCCGCTCTGGCCGCTGCTCCGAGCGTTCTTAGATAGTTAGTTGTAGGCTGAAATTATGTGCGAGAGCATAAAAGTTTGCTCATAAGAAGTTCGTTCGTGTTTGCTGCTGATTCGTGCGGAATTTGCGAAAATTTATAAATCAATATAAAATGCTCCAGTTATGCGGGTCTCTGCACATTTCTCATAAAGCGGATGCCAACGGACGCTCGACAGGGGCAAAGGTGGGCGGGGGGCTAATGGCCCAAGTTGTTAAACTTGATTAGAGCATTAATTCAGTTTCAGTTTCGGTTCGGTTCGGTTCCAGTTTTGGTTTTATGTTCAATGCAGGTTATATGTAGGTGCCCTTATATTATATTTCTACTTAAATTTATATATTTATAGATTTGGTTTGGCCTGGAGCTCCGAAATAGGTTTCGGTAATTGCTTTAAATTTTAGTGGTTCTTATTCTCGATTATGTTCAATTTATAGTTTTCGATTTCAATTTAATTCTTGGCCATTTCACCTTTGGTTTCGCTATCCACTTGGATCCATTCCACCTTCTTTTCATATGCCATACATATAAAGTCTTAATTCTTACAAATTTTTTAAGTCAATATCCAGGGCGGCGCATGACTGGAATATCCTTGTACCCCAAGCTTCAAATCTGCATAATTGCGGCCCCATCCATTGGGTTTTTACGCATCTCGTGGTTCTGTGGAAAGGTACATGTTCTGAATTCTTTGCTGTATGTGTAACTAAATGTATTTATAAATTAAGAGGCTTCCACATTCCTGTGAGCCCCGTCTACTAGTTAATCCTCCGATTGGCGCACCCATGTATAGCTTCGCCCCCTATTCAGAAAGCAGTTTATATTTGACTTTTTGTGCCACTTGCAGTGCCCGACCTTGTACTACTTTCTCCTCTGGTTCAAGGTTCAGTTCCTGTTCAAGTTTCCCGAGCAGCAGCACTTCATCAGGAAAGCCCATCCCATCCCATCCCATCCTTGTTTTCGTATTCGTATGCTGTTAAATTTGCGAGTTACGAGGAGGAGCTGCAGAAGCCACCCAGGCAATGCACCTAATTAACACATTCTAGAAACATTCTTTCAACTAGGAACAAACCGGAGAGTGTTTGTGTGTGTGAGTGCTCTCTGGCTGTGGGCGTGCGTGTGGATGTGGGTGATGGCATAAAATTAATTTTGAGCCATGTGCAACATTTGCAGCAGCCAAAAGTTGTACTTACTAACATGGAATACTCGTACGAGTGGATATGTCAAAAACTTGCACCACGCCACGCCACACCCCACCACATCGACATGAACTTAATTATGGAAAGCATAAAAAGCTAAACAAACCAGAAATTCAGGCAGCTAGGGATTTTGTTTTTACCAGAGGTTTGTTTTAGGATGGAATTTTCGGTAAAGCTAGAGGAGGATTGGGGCTTTTCGGCAGAGAGCAAAAGGATGAGTATTTGGTAAAGCAAATGGACGGCATGGGGTTTCGCTAGAGGTAGAGCTAAAGGTAAAGCATTTATTTTTGGTAGAGGGTAAGAGTAAAGGATTTGTTTTTGGCAGAGAGTGTGCCCTGTGCTCTCCAGCGATGGTATGAATTTTTTGGAAACATGTGAGAGCACATGTGAAAAAAATTGAAAATGAAAAATGAAAAATATAAGCTGGAAATACAATATTGGGTAAAGTGCATCCTGCGAGGCGGCAAGCTGCACATCCTGCAGTACATCCCGGATCCCGCATCCCGCGTCCCGCGTCCCGCATCCTGGCGGCAAACCAGAACCAAAGCTAAACGGCGACCATTACCGCGACGTCGAGAAGGAAACAACTTCGGCAAGAGTGGGGCAGAGTGCACCGCTGCTGGTTAGAGGACGTGCAGTGGTGGGGGGAGGGGGGATGGGGAAATTGGGTCAATTGCGTGTAGGACGCGTTGCGAATCGAGCATCCTGTCTGGCTGCGGTTCTGGATGGAGGACACGCCGCACATTCCAAAGTGTTTGCGTGTGCAGCTCCTGTGACCAGGAGGATGGCGTTGTGTTGTTCATTTTAGCCATTTTTTGCCGCCGTCCTTTGGCAGTTCCTTCCTTCCAAGGGTTGACAAACGCACATACATTTAGATATATGTACATTTTCCGCTGTACATATACATATGTATATGTGTATATATGTGTTGCAAGAATTATTCAACTACAAAAGAAACAGGGCGATAAATTAAAGCGAAACTCGCTGGAGTCGCCCCAAAAAGTTGCCGGCCAAAGTTGTGCATATAATTTGAATGAACACACACACACACTCAGAAAGAGAAAGAGAGAGAGAGAGAGAGGGAGGGAGAGGGAGAGGGAAAAAGAGAGTGCTCCTCTAGGGCAACTTACTTAAAGAAAGAGCAGAGAAACACGCACAAAGTCGGGGTCCTGTGGTCGATATTCGGACTAGGGGATACCTCCCAGACAGATGAGTATTGAGTACTGTACGATGTATTGAAAATGCGTTGAAATATGTAGAATATATGTATGTTCCACTCCAGTAGAACAGCCCGTCACATGACAAAAGAGACACCATTTAATTTCCACTAAATTTCTCCACATTTGCGTCTTCAATAAATTCTAGAAGGTGCAATCTTTATCCTTATGAGTGTCTTTCCATCCTTGCTAGATTTTGACATAGACTTTCTTTAGAATTAATTCAGAATTAACTTGATAAGCCGAACCTCTCCAGTCTGTTCAAATACAAGCCCAGAGTCTTAGGACCATACCAAACCAAATCAGCAGTAAACATAATATTTGTTATTTAATTTAATCATTTTGAAATTAATATTCATTTAAATGTGTACTTTTACTTAGAGCTACATTAAATATGGATAAATATGAAAGCCCTCTAGATTGTGCACAATAAGCATTAAGCGGATATGATTATCATTAGATGTAATTGCTATACAAGATCCTACATATCTTCCAAAGTTTACAGACCATTGCAGTGGTGCTGTTTCCCAGTATCTATGCGCCAGGTGCTACTACGGATCGATAAAGGCAAACTTGGGGGCAAGGCAATTTAGTTATTGCGTCTTCACTGAGGCATACCCTTGACTGACTCGGCTCCAAAGTAAACAGATTTTTATGCACATATTATATTATATTTTGTTATATACATACATATTTTGCGCATACGAAAAGCATAAGCATTTCAAGGCTTTATCAGAGCTCTAATCTCTTGATTCTGCTAATCGTCTGGCACTTGTAGTACCCCTGTTCTTTGTAAAGTTACTTCCACTGAAATTTCAATCATAACTAGTACCGCTTGCCCACTAATCCTTAATTGAAATACACATAAGAAGTTTTTGAAAGTAGTGAAGATCCTTTACTTGCGCTTATATCCAGCCATTATACCTTATAGCAAGGATATGCCAGGGTATACAGTGTAAACTTTTGGCCTGCTTAAAACTACAAGAAAAAATTAAATTTCACCATAAAGAAAGTAAAGGAGAGCAAAGGCAGAGCACCCGAACGGAGGAGAGTCAGACACAACTGGCGAATGCCAGCAGGAGCAGAGGCAGGAGCAGGAGCAGGAGGGAACCTCCTGGCTGGAGAACCTCATCCAAAGGACATGGAGAAGACGACGCAGCCCGGCAAAAACTGCGCTAATAATGTGAAACTTTATTAATTTGCTTTAGACTCCAGCTGTTGGCCAGGGTTGGGCACGACTCTGGCCAGGGCTGTGGTAGAGAGGGGCACAAAGGGGAAAACTGAATTTACAGCTTGCTAATTTGGTTAATTTGGTTTTTCAGTAATTTTCCCCCTTTGGTGGTGGTGCTGGCGGTGGTGGCAGCGGCTGCTGTGCAATTTTCACTTATTTGCTTTTTCTTTTTGGTTTTCCCTCCCTAAAAAACTACCAATTTTGCGGCAATTTTGCATTCGCTCTACCCCTTTGTCCATCCCCTCGCATCCGCCCATGCATATTTTGCCCGCCTGCGATGCATTTCATTAATTAAATTGCAATTTCTAGCTGCATTCTCGTGGCGCTTGTTAATTTTACAGTCTGTATAGCAATTTTTTGTTCACACCACACTCTCCCGCCTGAGCAGAGATTTTCTTTCATTTTTTAAACAATTTTTTTAGCCCATCGCCAGAACTATGCATTTTTTTGCGGTGGTTCTTTGGCTTTGGCTTTGGCGTTTCGTGTTATTTTAGGGGAAATTATTTTAAAATAAGTTTTTTTGCAATTTTTGCTTTGATGAGCTCGAAATCGAGTTGGAAGTGTGTGGAGTCTTTTGTTTGACAATGAGAAAAAAAAGAACTGTGCTTTTGCATGAAAATTGCATTCATTTCGCCAGAATGAATATGAATGAGAGGGATGCGGGGAAAACGTAAGCTTCTTAACTGCGGGGGAGAGTGCGGTTTATGTACGTTACCACCAACCAACCAACCAACCAGCCAACCAACCAACCAACCAATTATGTATACATACATTCAATATATTCGCCTGCTTTCCACGCAACTGAAGCAATCCTCAATCGAGGGAAAATATTTTCATTGAACGGAATCAAAAGCCAGGCGAATCAAAGCAACTTCCTCTTGACAACAGAGCAGTGTGTATGAGTTAGCGATGGACGTGCGCCAGGAGTGGCCAGGCAGGGGGCAGGACCGAAGCTATGCTCAAAAATAGCGATATCTAGGATTATACTTTGATGAGTTCATTAAATTGTTGGTGTTCATCCTTTATAAATCATGCATCCTGTATAAAACTGTGTGCTACAGCACGGATTCGTGCCCATCTCTAGTTCTCCGCATTACCTCTCTTTCTCGTCCCCGACTGGCTGGCTGTTTTTCCACTCCGGTAGACCCCTCGGCCATGGCCATACAGTTGTTTAAATTGTTCGACAGTCATCATCATCCATGGAGCATGCGAGTATTGAGCGACACAGCAAAGGGGATATGGAGAGTGGGGACCCCCCCAAATACATGACAGCCAATTAGCAAACGATTTGTTTGACTTACGGAATACGTGTTTGGGTGGGGGGAAGCAGGCGGCGGGCGGCGGGCGACAGGCGGCATTCAGCAAAAGCTTTTAACCAAACGAAGGAAAACCTTTCAGGCCCAAAATGCCACATTTCCGCCATCGATTTCGCTTTTCTTCCGTCTTACGCTTTTTGTGTATGCGGCATTGGCTTTGACTTGAAGAAAACGGAACTGCTGCAAAGAAACTGCTCCCAGGGAGAGCCGAGAGAGAGCGTGGCCTTAATGTGCGGGGGACCTTGTAACCGTAACATAAATATTCAGCTAAGAGAAACAAAAGGCCCAAGCAGGAGTACGTATGTGCGTCTGTGTGTGTGTACTTAACATGCCACAAAAGTCATTCAACCGCAAAAGTTTTTGGCAGCAGCAGCCGTGCCACCACCAACTACGGAATTAGTTGTGCAAGTATTAAAAAGTCTCACATCAGCTGCAGTGCATAAGCAGAAAACAAAACAAAAAATACACGAAAAGAAAATATGCGAGGATAGTCGTGTATTTGGACTAAGGGATGCCCTGTACTTGGATCATTTGAGATCATTGTGAAAAGAGAAGATATATCATAATGATAGGTGATTTGTTTTTGCTGAAGATGTTCCGATTAGAGAGGGTTTTGAGTGGATTAGTTGCATATTGTGATGTATGTATAGGCCGACTTTCAAAATTAAGATATTATAGATCCTATAGTCTATAGTTTTTAAAGTCCTGGGTTGCAGCAACAATATTATTTTGATAGATCTGCATGTGCTGCATGGCTCTGAGACGGTCCATATTTCAGAGTACCTTTGATTGCCGTACACCTATTGGTCTCCTAAGTTTATAAGCCCGTATACGGGTATATGGCTGGCTATATTAACCCGTCTACTGGTTCCGGAACAACAACATGCACGAGTGTATGTGAGGTAGCTTATGTCGGGAAATGCTTTCTCCTGCCGTGCTCCACATAAAGTACAATATACCCGCGCAGCGGATATGAGAACAGCAAAAGAATAATAATAATTTGCATTTTTTCCCACTGCCGTTTGTTGTTGTTATGTGGCTTGCCTCAATGCCTCCACAGATTCAGGTGTGAGTGCAACGGCATAAGAGGCAATGGCAACAGCAGCAGCAGCAACAGCAGCAGCAGCAGCAGCAGCAACAGCAGCAGCAGATGCCGCATTAATTGCGCCCGGCCAGGCACAGACAGCACATCATTTGTGTCAGCATTTTGTATCCATGGGGCACCACGGCCCCAACAAACATGCCGCAGTCAAGGTATATTAAAAGCGGGGGGTAAGGCAAGTGCCCGGTCCGTTTGCATATATAAAGGTCACTCTCTGCAACAGCCTCACCTTCTGTTGAACACGCCTTGGCCACAGCCAGAAGGCCCACATGGCTAAACAGGCTAAATACAAATGTTGCATACACACACACACGCGCAGATACAGACACAAACATAAACACACATGAACATTTTGCATTGCGGCAATAAAATAAATTGCAGACAAAAAAAGAAAAAGAGGAAAACACGAAAAGCCCAGGAAAAATAAGGAATGAAAACATATGTAGCCCCTGCCGCACACACATGAAAAAGCCAAAACTATTTGCTTGCGGGGTGTGGGGTTGTGCGGGGCGTGGGCGGAGTGGGGGGGGGGGGGGGGGGAGGCAAATGCTGCAAACGGAAACACTCTTTTGCAGTAAAGGTTACAAAAATTATGTCCGAGTGTGTGGTGTGTAGGGGGCGTGGAGTGGGAGGGGGCGGAGGCATTTGGGGGGAGTTTGTTGTTGATTTGATATTTATCAGGGACTTTAGTGTGCGAAACAAAGTCATACTCTGGATTGGCAGAGAAAGGGCATGGGGCGGGGCAGGCTTGAGTAGGATTGATAATATTTTGGATTACGAGATAGAAAACAGAGAATGACAGAGGCCTAAGGGCAAGTGAATGCCATTTATTCTAAATATTATATTGAAGTTAAACTTTTTCTATTTCTCTCGTTTTGTGTTTTCAATGTTTGGCTTTTATGCAAAATGAATATATATTGAGAATATTTGTGTGCTGCAATTTCATTTAGGAATTTCTTGCATGAAAACATATATTGAAATATAATTGCTCAGGAAATAAACATCTGGCAATCTCAAGGTAGATTTCATTCAAATGCACGAGTTGTTTGTGTACGAATCTCGATTCCCCAAGGAATTCAATTTCCATTTCTTGTGAAATGAAAAAGAAAAAAACAAAAGCCCATGAGACCGTATAATTGCCTGCTTGGAAATCTGTCTTAAAAATCATCTAAACGACAGTCGTCTGTAAATAGATTTCGCTCAGCCTTTTACAGGGAATACAATAAATAATTATACGATTATACGATGGAACTTAAGCAGAAAATTCCTACAATTCTCTTCATGTAAAAAGCGTCCAACTAAAAACTATTCTCTGCCACAAAGCTGACCCCAACTGGGGTTAACAATCTTTCAATAATGGAAATGGAAAATGCAATCAAAAACGAAAACATTTTATTCCATTCATTCGTTTAATGTATTCCACATACAAACAACCTCATAAACCACATAATTTCTTTTTATTTCTATTCGCTCTTTTATTCATGGCATTTCTTTCAATTTGGAGACTGAATCCCAGACTGAGCCAAAGTGTTTATCTCGAGGATGGATGCTTACGAGCAGCTAAAACCAGATGATAGCATCCCTATCTCTATGTGGAGTCATCTCGTTATGCTGATTAAGAATCAACAACTCCACTGTTGGCTCCTAGAGGATGTCCTTTATGAGGTAGCGCGGATTCTCGCCGCCCCCCTCTCTCCGTCTCTCTCTCCCACTTTTTAGTTACAATATCATATCCCTCTCTCTCTTTCTCACTCTAAGGACATAAAGAGCACATACAAACAAGTGCAGCTGCCGCCTGTGCCTCAGCCTGAGCCTTTGCCACCTCCTCCGCCTCCGCCTCCCCTTCCGACATTGCTTCTTTTTACTGTTACTTTTTTCTATTTATTTTTAGCTCCTGCGCTGCGCTTAATATAAATAAAAATAAATGTAATACGCGTACAACTGAAAAACCGTTACAGTAGCAGTGCCCCTGCTGCTCCTTGCCACCCACCCGCACACCTCTCCCTTCTGCAGACAGACTCCCCCTCTATCCGCCTTGCAGTTTTTTATACCCAACCGCCTGCAGGCCTTGCTTTGCCCTCTCCCTCCTCCATTCTCTCACTCTTCTCATCGTCTTGTCATCGTTTTTCGTACATTTTAAGGCAAACAAGATGGGAGAGACCACTACTGCTAGCAATGGCTGCGGGTACTGCACCTAAATATACCCTAACCGATTCACACATCCTATGACACATCCTTCACTCATATATTTTAGGATCCTTACAATCTAGAGTGTTTACACGATCACTCACTGCTCAAATAGCACTCCGATAATCTTCATAATATCTTCAGTTTATGCAACCATCAACAAATTCAATAAAAAGGGTTTTTCTATATGCTATTTTGTATGATATATTTATGTATAAAACCTTAATTTCCTATAAACGATTTATACCTATAGGTATGCCTGGGAATATGTGTGCTTGCATACAGTCAAATCTCATGCCAACTATGAAAGAACCTCTGGAGAGAGCCCTGGAACTACTTGACAAAATGGCATGCCAAGAATATCCATGGGCGTTACATAGTCTTTCCCTGTCTATCATTTGCAAACGATCTAGTGATAGTGAAAATAGTGATAGGAGAAGTTTGATTGCAGTATCTGCGGCGATACAAAATAATCAATCTGGTCTTAGATACTATTGTTGTTGGGAAAGTGAAATAGAGGTTTATCCCACTATGGAAGCTGTAAGGAATTTTGCACTATGTGTAATGGGATATTTTAGTGCATTGTGTACATAAGAATATGGTTGGAGTGGATCCAATACACCCGTACCATATCTGTTGTTATGCTTTATAAGCTTTGAAATGCCTCTTTCATGCGGCGACAGGTACATCATGGGACCCTCTAAAAGAGTATATTGTAAAAATGGAATTGCTTTTGGCTGTCTGCGTATGGTGTCCTCTCTCCTTTCCTCTATTTACGGCTAAAGCGTGATTGCGTGTGTGTGTGTGAGTGTGTGCGAAGAAGAAGACTTTTGTGGTTGGCCAAAAAACGAATTTTGCTTGCGTTTGCTTTTGCTTAACCCAAAAGTGCAATGTTTGCAAGGATTCCCCCCCTCCCCCATTACACACACACGCACACACACACACATCACTCTGCTGCCCATCACTCCCAGGGCATGCTACACGGTGCAACACCCTGCAACTACCCTGCCTCTTGCCCCCTGCCCCCTGCCTACCCCATGTGTGTCAGTCAAACAGACATTGTAGCTCTCCTACTTCTGCTTACTGCAGTTCAGTTTTTGTGGCGCAAGGACATCGGGGGTTGCCTGCGGCTGTCTGCTGCATGCAACATAAATTTGCTTAAAGATTGACCAAAAACCCCACAAAAAATGATGTAAAATGCAAGCAAATACGAGAAAACAAATAGGCAGACAGAGACAGACAGACAGACAATAAACAAGCAGAGAAAGGGGACAGAGACAGGGCAAAAAGGAGAGACAGAGACAGCGCTAGACAGACAGACAGACAGGCAGACAGAGAGACACAAAGGTCAGACTGAAGAGAGAGTCGGATAATTTGGGTACAATGAGAGTATGCAAAATCCATGGCATACTACACTTTTGGGGGGCAGGACTGGGCAGGGCAGGGCAGGTCTGTCTGGGGCATGGACGCACTTCGCCTCCACGCGTCCTGGACCGTCTGACCGGATTCTGTTTGTAAATGAACTTTAAGCCACTCGTTTGGGCCATGGCCTTCTCTGCCATGCCATCTCTATGCCACGCCTCCTCTCTATTCATTTCAATTTTCTAAGTCGTTGTTTGCCTTCCTCTCTCGTTTCCTTTTCATCTTCATACCCTTCGTTTCCCTTTTCGCTGCCATGGAAATCGTTGTGCTTTTATTAACACATTTTCTTCGGAATTGCTGTAGTTTTTTTTTTGCTTTCATTCTCTTTTTAAACCCTCCAAAAGGGTTCCGTTCTATGGGGCACGGCACCGAAGGTATAACATCTGATTAGATGGCATTTCATGCCATGCCGGCTGCTGTCCAATTTGTCCCACACAAATTGTTTGCTGGGGATACGATACGAACATTCCGCTAATCCTCACTCTCACTCGCACTCTCCGCCCACTCACTCCCCTCCCCCACTGCTTTGATGGGTAGTGAGGCAGAGACAGAGAAAGAGAGAGAGAGCGCCTTAATAAGCTCGCTCCATCTTGCTTGCACTGCAGGCGACACTTGTGCGTGGCTGAAGCTCTTATCAGCTGCACAATTTTGCGGCTCCTCTGTGTCACGCTCCTTCGCTAATTGTTGTGTCGTCTTACGACATGCGTGTGTGTTTGTGTGTGGCTGTGTGTGTGGTTGACTCCGTCTCGCTTCCACTTGAATTATATTCCCTCACCCAAAAGTACTCTCTCATTTTCTGCGCTCTCTAAGCGCTGACTAAATGGGGCCGCTGGTGCACTGCGTCACCCGTGTTGATGGCGTCTTTCAACAGCAGTCTCCCAGGAGCGAGAGAAATTCGTATCTTTGAATGATGTTTAGGGGACGAAGAGGATGTGAAGAGGAAGTCGGATACTGATTCATTGGAGCAGGACTTATGCAACGTATTTAGTAATTTTGCAGTAGTACTAGTACAACCCCACCTCATACTTTTATTATTTTTACTTGGCATCTGCTGCGCGGATATTCACAAAAGTTACCATTAACTTAAAAGAGAACTGTAAAATCTTACACAGGATTTTTAATTCGTGTCGATAGAGTGGATATACCTGAAGATATAGCTACCCAAAGTTAAAGTTTTCTACGATTTTTAAACTTTTTTCAACTTGCAATTTTTAAAAATATTTGTTTGTATACTCGTAGTATGCTACTATTTCTGAATATTAATTCTTTAGAATTAAAATTAAAATCATAAATAATATATTTGGGAAATATTTTAGGCCATAATCTACCCGTCGAGCATATACTTTTAGATTCAAATAAAAATAGCCTTACTTACCACCCATAAATCATCCACAAAGCCATATCTTTGCACAAGCTCCGTCGACTTAAGAGCAGGAATATTTCATTTCTAGCCCCAAATTGAAAAATACATACACTTTGAGGCTTTTCGAGCAATTTGAGTTATGGCCAAAGAAAACATTTAGTACGTGTTTTCCCCAGTTTTCCCAAGCTGGCCCCCTACCCCCCACCCAAAGCAAGTTTTTTCTTTAGAAAATTTCTTGCGACTGGCTGGCCGGGCCGGCCATCTGTTTGCATTTGTATCTAAATAGTTTGGCTAAAAGTTTTAATTTGTTTGATACAAAATGTTTGGCTAAAAAAGCATCGCATAGCATTCGTTGTTGTTGCGAAGATAGTTTAATGATTCATGATTGGAAAGTTAAGTTTATGCAGCTCATGATTTCCGCTTCGAGTTTTCCTATCATTTATTCTACGACTGTCAGTGCTCTCAGTGAGAAATAAGAGAGGTGCAAATAAAGTTGGCAGAAACTTCTTTTCAGAGGAAGAAAATGAAAAAGAGTAAAAACTGTTCTATTCGATAATTAATAAAAGAGGAAACTAGAAAAGTTCTTGGATAAATCTATGAATTATGACCGGAATAAATCTCTGATGCAGATACACAAATATTTTCTGCATTTTTTGCTGCCCACTCAATGGGAAATCACATTTGAATTCATCTTTTCTTGTATTATTTTTGCCTGCGAAGGCAAAATGAAAGGAAACGAATCTTTAAGGCAAAATAAATATCCAGAGACGTTTCAAATTTGTTTCTCAAGTTACGTAGTTGGAGTCCGGAGGTCCTTTATCGTCAGGGAGTCCAGGAGTTAAGGCGAGGCGAGGCGAGGCGTATCCTTGGCCATTGATTACCTGGAAAGTGCCTGGTGCCTGGCCACATCAATCAATCGAGGCGGCAAAGTTTTATGCAACTTTCTGGTCCGTTGCGGTGTCTAACCAAGCCAATTAATTTGTGGTTTACATGCCACTCCCACCCATCCCACCCATCCATCCATCCACTCGCCAATAAATAAATACCCTCACTCCTCTGCAGGAGGACACCCTGGGGCATTTGAATAGCAACTGGTACATGAATAATGGAAATAACCATTGTGGCAAATCACTTGAACTTTTTCGTGTGAATGAATATTCTCCATCATTCATTGTACATTGTACATCCAAATGTGTGTATCCCTAATCGTGTGCGCCGCAACGTTTATTGAATCAAATTCTTTCTGCTGACTTTGTGGTAACGCAAAATGGCACAGAACTTTTGATTAAGGCATTTTTTCGATTTAATTAACTGTTTTGTCTCTGTTTGAGTGTGCCTGTACGTATGTGTGTGTATGTGTGTGTGTAGAGTCAATAGGGGTTGAATGGCAACAATGGAATAAATTTCAATATTGTGAGAGCACACGGCAGTTATTTACAGTTCCTTTCCTTTTAATTGATTCAATTTGGCCCTTATTTGACCAGAACAGAACTGTAATTAAATCAGACGAATTTTAAATCAAATTCCTTCTTTCCTTCTTAATTTCATGGTTAACCTCTCTCTGCCATAAACGAAAGGGCAAATTGCCTTTCAAATAATAAAATAAATCCTACTTCGAGTGCGAGTGCTAGTGCGAATACGAGTTCGAGTTCGAGTTGAGTTCTCAGAAAACTCGTTAGAATTTAATGATTTCTGTCAAAAACAAAGATTTATGCCATTGATTCCTTCGAGGAATTTATTTTGAAAAATAATAGAAATAAACATAAAATCCTTGGCAATATGAACGATGGGATAAGTTTCCATGGATTCCACGGTTCGTTCGAGTGAATTTTGTGCTGATTATGAGTTTTCGGTTTGCTCCCAAGAGGCTCATTAGGGGGTGCACATGGTGTGTATGCGGCATGCCACACTCTAATTTTGTTGTTTTTTTTTCGAGCTGGTGCTAATCTGCCACTGCATTTAGCACTCAGCAGTGGCCATCATCAGGCTGCTCCTCTTTGGCCGTTTAATGCAGTTCAGAGAGCACTCGAGTGAGAGAGACATAGCGACTCGGCCAAGAGGAAGGGAAGGGCCTGGTCAAGAGGGAGACAGACATCTGAAGGCCTGGTCAAGAGGCAGACCGAAAGAGACGGAGATTGAGAGAGAAAGAGAGAGACAGACAGAGAGAGCTGCCTATGAGTAGGAAAAGTTGCAGTTGACACCATCTTATGAAATTAGTTTCTTTTTTTCTCATTTCTGACTTGACATCGTTTTGGCCATTGCTGGCACTTGAGGGTCGGCTCCCTCCTCGTTTTCGTCTTCGTCTTCGTCTCTGCTCCCATTACGTCTTCTTCCTGCTGTTCCTTCCTTTGGTGTCTCATTTTTTCATCTTCCAGTGTAATGTGAATATTCCGTGCGTTTTCTGTCCTTCCTGCCTTCCGTAGACGAAGACGAGGCACAGCGTTGCCAACGCCAACAAAAGGCAATGTCGCAGCATAAATCCGCTCTCACTCTCCCTCTCTCCCTGTCTTTGTCACTCCTGCATTGTGTCTGGGCTTTGTGTGTGCGCTAAGCGTTTTTGTTTAACTTTACACTTGACCTATGGCTTGGCAAACTTCAGCTAAGGATTTATTCTTGGGGATTTTGGCTTACTTTTGGCCATAACTATATGTAAACGGGGCTCAGACAGCAGCAGGTACTCGTACGTCGTACATCGTACGTCTCTCTCAAGCTTACAGTCTCTTCAGCAGTCAAATCCAGAGCCAGTAAGAGCCGGTAATAGCCAGCCAGTAAGAGCTAGTGAGAGTAAGAGACTTTGACATTGTATTTTAATAGATCGCGACTGGTTTATTGGAAATAAGAGATTCCCAGAATGTGGGGATGAGCATGAGGCTAGGCTACACTGACAACAATTTCATACTATATGACTAGAAAGTAGTTCAGAAGGAGTGGAGTAGTACCATGTCTGTGAATGTTCTTAAATATCCCTTGGGCATTGCAACACAATCCATAAGATTATTATCGTGTGATGGTCAATGAACTGCTGATATTATTCTCCAGCCAAAGCTTAGGGAAATTATAATATTTTAGAAAAGCAATTTCGTCTTATCGATGCCATGATGATTTGCAGATTGTTTTGCTGTGTATTGGCTGTGTAATAGAACACCTCTCGTGCCACGTTCCGCTTGTGCTTTTATTGCAAATGAGAGATTAACCCTGTGAAGGACAGACAACCCGTTGAAATTTATGTTATGGTTTGCGGAGCTTAGAGGCAATAAGTATTGAAAAGTAAGAACCAATTTGACCTTTTTGTGTGGCCATAATTCCTGATGGGGCCTCTTTGTTTAGCAAGCCAAACACCGCACAGAGCGAGAGAGACAGAGAGACAGAGAGAAAGAGAGAGAGAGAGAGAGTGCCGACAAACAAATCTGTTTAATTAAGGCAAGAGTCCACTCAGCCCAAGACCGTGCTGCTCCTCCTCCGCCATCCTCCTCCATCAGCACCATCAGCTCTCGATAGCTCTTTGGGCCCCTTAGTGAGTGATGAGGTGTTGGTTGGCCTTTGGGGCCCTGCAAATTGCTTGGTCAGTTCTTTGAGGCCAGTAAACACACACACACACACACACAGCAGCAGCACAAGAACAAGCAGAAGCAGAAGCACCAGGACACCCCGAAGAGTCCAGAGTTAGCCAAGGATGTGGTCGGGGGCCACGGGAAGGATATAGGAGATGGCTAGGTGCCAGAGCGATAATTTGTAGCCAGCCAGTCGCAACCTCTCGTAACTTAGAGGCTGCCAAAAAAAGAGAAGCTCAATTTATAAATGAAATCGTTCCGTTTCCTTTACTTACTTACCTCTCATCTCTCTCTCTCTCTCTCTCTCTGGCCCACTCTCCTGCATCCTCTCTCTCGCCCGTTCTGGCTCGTTCTCTGCCCCATTTTGAGTGAGATTTGAATTTCTTTTTTGTGTTACTTATCGCCTTGATAGATACACTTGGGTCCATTTGATTGCTTTGATGTATGGCGGAGTGAGATTGCAGAAAGATGGGTTCCGGGGTCCGGGGTCCGGGGTCCTCGGTCTCTCCTTTGATTTGTTGCGGACTCAATGCACTTGAATTTGTTTGCCTTTGATCTGGGCACATTAGTTTCTGGCTGATTTGAAAGCCTTAGCCTTCGCTTTCGCTTTCGCCTTTGTCCAAAATGAACTCTTTTGATACCCAATACTAATGAAAACCGAAAGGGTACTATGTACATATACTCGTAAGACAAATCGGGTGAGGGGAATGGGTGAAATGCAAGAATAATGAAAAGTAGGTCTATATTGAAAAGGTAATTTGATGGTGTCCCTTTGAGCACCTGGACCCTGGTCGACTGCCATTATTGTAAGCGTTCCAGGTAAACAGTAGTTCGAATACCATTCCTCCACTTAAGGATCTCCTCTTCAGCTAAATTGTGTGCCATGCAACAGTTTTTTTTTCGGGAAAAGGAATAGGAATAGGAATGACACAAAACCAACCGCAGGAAATGCACGGGCTAATCTATTTAAGCCAACGTGCATCATGACTTTTCCCCAGATCGGAACCGGGACCAGAGCCATCCCATGTCTGTGCGCTGGCCAACAAATATGTGGCAGGTTAGCATTCCCCTAAGCGACAGCTGCTGCATGCGACATCATACGAGAGCGAGAGCCTAGGAGAGAAGAGAGGTCAAGAGGGCGGGCTGTGTGTGGGGCAGTGCGGGGTGTGCTCCCGCATTGCCTGCCAAATCGCTGCCACAACAAATTCCGAGCGTCTGGGCAAAATGAAATAGGATTCCGCAGTGGCTGCCATCCAGAGGCAGAGACAGACACAGAAACAGAGAGGGAAATACGAAAAATAAAATGGTGGCTCAGAGGAAACGTCATAAAAATTGTCTATTTCTCGCTTAGATTTTTATATTCCCCACAAACAGACACAGACACAGATACAGACACACAACCGATAAATATACTTCAAAATATATGGAACGTATATGGGGCTATTGAAACACTTTTGAGTCGTCATGGTGGCTTTTGGCCACGATTGCCAGGAAGTTGCTGCTGCATCATCCAACATGTGGAGTGGAGAGGAGTGGAGTGGAGTGGCGCGGCATGGCATGGCCTGATGTGGGGCAGGTTGAGAGCCTGTTGCCTGGCAACGGCTGTCGTCCGGCATCTGAACAGCATCCGACCAAACGCTAACATTGGCATTTAAGCTTAACTTTTGAATTGAAACCTGAATTGGGGTAGAGCAAACTATTTTGGTACCCTATCATTTAATTGCACTGATAGAAGATTTACCGATGTGTAAAATAGGTTTACAGGTTCATAATAATCTCTTATCGGCTTAAGTAGGAATATTTCTTTATCATTGTATCGAAGCATTTCTTAGAGGTCTGCCAAACCACTCTCATATATCGAATAACTTTTTTTTGTAGTTAGGATGTTTTGCGAATGATTAGTTTTAATAGAAGCGATTCTATGCCGCTGATTGATTATTTCATTGATTTTCATTTAAAGAGCACTCATTGCTTCGACCTTGGTTCTATTTTCTGTTACTTATTTGGATTATTTTCAGGCTTTCCTTTTACAAATAAAAATGAATTGATTCGAATTCGGGTTTTGTTTGTGGGAAATCAGGTTTCTGTATGAGAATCAATCAATAATCGGGATCGTGGGATGCGATATGGTTACTCCCAGTATGGCCACTACTCTGAGTAGCTTATTTCGGCTGAACAGCTCCCAGTTTTCGCCTCTACCTCTTTGATTACCTATGGGAGGTCCCACAAATTCCCACACAAAATAATTTCAGTTTCCATCTCTAACTTCACTTAACACTTAAAGCACTACCTTGGGTTTCTATGTCCCTCTTCGGGATCAGGCCAACTATTAGTAATGAGCAGATAAGTGGCATAGATTCTATATCTGATCATCCTTCTAGTGGTATTGGTCAAGAGATTATGGCATTCCAATTGTCTATGAATATATATACGATATAGAGTGTTTTGTATCCCCAAATCTCACGCACAATCCCAGAAATATATGGTTGACGAGATACATATGTTCAGGGATGATACTCGTATGGAATCGATAAATCGCAGCAATCACTGCTTTCAGACGATGACAGTTTTTTTTTGTACAAAAAGAGAGAAAATTGAACTATGGAGTTCAAGTTTTAGAAGTCAGTTTTAGAAGTCATATCGAACGACACACTACTTCTAAAGAATTTCTTTTTACACTCAAATAAAAAACTCGCCATAAATTGTATTTCCAAAACTGGAAAACGTGATTCTTCGGGAAGCATAATCCATTTATCATTGTCTGTGACGGCAAGCTCAAGCTCTAGCAGGATGTTTTGTCAAATAAATAAATTGTGGATCGTGACTCGATCCTTGACTAACGGTGAGTATTTCCATGTTATTGGGGAGCTTCCTTGAAATTATGGTGAGGGCTTCTTCAAGCTTCAGGCTCGCAGCGGATCATGTCTAGGGAACCATTCCGCTGGAACAGCGGATCCAGTTCCCAAAGGGAGTCATCCGGGGAAGGATCCTCCACCGAGTCCGAAAAACAGAAAAACGCCAACGGAAAGAAGTTGAACCGCCGCGAGGCCTTGTGGAAGGTGATGAAGGAGATCAGATCAGCCAGCCTCGAACTGCGTCAGTGTCTTCCTTTGGTGCCCCAGCCCACTTACCGGGGACCGGAAATCAAGAAGATGCCCGAAGTGAAGGCACCGCCAAAGGAGGGGACAGTGACACTGAAAATGAGCCGCCGTGACTACTTGAGACAGATGGGCAAGGAGAGCCTGATGAAGCCCAAGGAGAAGGAGCCGATCGACGATGAGCCAATTAGCCCAATGAAATTCAATAAGAGCTCGCTGGATCCCTCACGAGTGGAGTATATGAATCAGAAGTGGAAAGAGCGCCAGGAAGAGATAAAACAGCGAAAGCAGGAGGCATTCAAGAACAAGTACGTCACCCGATTCGAGATGATCACGGGGCGGAAGGAGAAGATCAAATAGGCGATCGCTCGCCCTCTAGTTAGCTCTTCCCTGCCACTCCGTGCACACACACCCGTTGAGTCGCAGGCATCCTTAACGTTTTTTTTAAAATTATTAATTGTTATAATTCTTTAAATCAACCAGTGAAGAGACCACAACAGAAAGAAAAGAAAATACTATTAATGAACGTATAATTACATTAGTACTGTTTTCTTTTCTTTCTTTTTCTTCTTTCTTGAATTAAGTATACATATATATTTTAGCTTAGAGTGTTTTCATCTAGAGATGGATAGATACTGGGACACAAAAGTATATTATCAAGAATAGAGCTGCCCTCTCTTCGTGGATGTCTCGTATCCTACTTCCATCGTGATTACAAAGATTGTAAGTAGTTTGCTGGTGGGGGGGAGGGGGTGCTGTTTAAAAGTGTTGAACTGGCTGCAGGAGAAACAACTTTTGAAAGGCCAGAGGGCCACGTGGCTTTTTAATCAGTTCTTGTTCGAAAAGATCTCCCTGTGCCACCTTCACTCCCACGACTTACCCTAATCACCCAACTTTAAAATCCGTTCCATGGTGCCCATCCTGCCATCCTGCCAGCCTTCCCGCGTGGACAGCCGCAAGATGTCTCGCAGCGTTTGCCACTCCACTCAGCCGTAATGGACAGTGACTTGGCCACCTTAGGTTTCCGCCGAATGCTAAGCTCATTACGTGGCACGCCTCCGCAACGTCACCGCATACAATTGCACACTGTTTTGTGTGGCAAGCTGAGGATGTGGCCTGCTGGATGGCCACCCACTGATGAGAGGCCGGGCTGATGGGCTGGCAGATGGGGGGCAGCATGATGATGAGTGAAATGTGGAAGGAGGCGGTGCTCGTGTTGCTCGTGGCTCGTGCTGAAATTAATTGATGCGACAATGGCTGAGCAACGACTAACTTAGGCCTCCTCCAACTCAATTCAGGCCGCCACATCATGAGCTCATCATCATTGCAGGGGGGGCTGGAGCTGGAGTTGGGGACGCTCCTGCCCTGGGGGCGCCACTGGGGGATAGAAGATGCCCCATTCCGGCGGCTGTGCAATTTGGCGTGCGGAATTTCATTAGAGGAGCCGCAGCCCCCCGGTTGCCATAGAAGCGAAATCAAAATTTAATTTATGCTGACATTGAAGTGTCTGTGGGGCAATTAAATCGACAGCACGCGGCACCCGCTATAGGGGCGTGCCAGTCTTACCAGCCTTGCCTGTCTCCCAGAAATGGGAGGAGCACTCGCACTCCACTGGATGGGCCGCTGCCAAAGTCCTTTGTGTTGATTAAGTACCGCTAAGCAATATTTTAGCATAATGGTGTCCCGGCACGCAGTCTCCTTTCCTTTCCGTGTTTTTTTTCTCTCGTTTTTTACTGTATTCCGTTCCGTTTTGGGCGGGTGGCACAAGCCTTTCAGTCCGTGTGGCAGAAGGATTCGGAGCGGCTTTGATGGTTTGATGGCTGCGCCTGATTAGCCGCCCGCGATTAGCCTTTGTAGCCGAGAATTTACGACAGCTAAGCAAATTTTTATTAGAGTTTTTCGAGTAATTTGTTGATGGCCTCCTTGATGAACCGTCAACCATTTGGTATGTGCATAATCCAGTTAGCGTGGGATCATCTGGGCAGGCAGAAGCAGGCCATGTCAGGCCATGTCAGGCCGGGCCAGCAGCAGCTCAAACGCTTAGTTCTAATGGCTCGAAATATGTCAGGGCTTAGGACATGCTGTGCTTCCGGTGCTTCAGCTACTCCTTTGGTGGTAAAGTGTGTTATTAAGTAGCTACAGATACATTTCATTGACTTGGGAAACTTTGCTGTAACTAGATATCTGCTGCAGCAGCCATGAATGGAGGGGAAGCTATTTGCTGGCTAAAGATACTGTTCGTTAGCTAAGGGTTCTGTGGCTGTAGATACTTTTCAAAGGTTAAAGATAGTTTTCAGTAGTTAAAGTCACTTTTCGGTACTTAAAAACACTTTTAGATGGGTAATACATATACGTATGTATGAGAGTTTTCCTTGACTTTATATAGCTTTTGGCAGTTCAAGATACTTTTCCTTGTTCGCAGATACTTTTCCTTAATTCAAGCTGCTCGCTGGCGGCTAGAGATACCTGTCTTTGTTGACAAAAGATACTTTTTAGCAGCTGAAGATTCTTTTGGCTCAAGGACTTTCCGGTACCTAGAAATATTTCTTAACAAAGTTGCCTTCCCGCTCGAAAATCATACTTTTCGTTGGGATAAGGTGGGACAATGCTTGTATCTATTTTAAAAGGCATTTTCCACTATATATGTGCACTAAGATACTTTCATTCTGGCACAGTTTTCCTCCCGAAAAGACACGTTTAATTTGAGTAAAGTTTCTTTTTGGCAGCTGAATTGACTTTTCAATTACCAGATACTTTTCTGTGCCCTAAAACACGAGCACTTTTCGGTAACTAAATAGACTTTGAAGTAGTTAAAGTAAGTTTCTGGTAGCTAAAGTTACTCTTTCGCAGTTTAAGACACTTTATCGTACTCAACTAATCACATTTGTACAACACTTTTCATAATTAAGACAGATCTCCTTTGCCATTGCCCTGCACACGTGGCAAGGATTATCATCATTTACGTGCTACATGTATCTTTTTCCAAGAAGTATCTTTCACTTATTCACTCGGCCATAAATCAATAGCTAAGCGTCGTACCGGCGCTTCCTTTCATGCAGAAATGTTTCCCTACATTTCCCTCCTTTGCTGTATCCGCATCCATTTTCGCAATCATTCGATGGCCACAAGAGCCCGCAGCTATTCTCGTGTCCGATTCCAAGTAATTAAGCTCTGCAGCTGTTTTAAAATCGGGGCATTCTACTAATTAAGTGCGAAGGATCCATAGCGCCACCCCCCTGGCTCTCTGCCTGTCATCCCCCAAGGACATGGCGTTGACAATGCGGCGTCGCTTGCTGATTTTCAATTGTCCAGCGGAGAATCCTTTGTGCCCTGGGTGGCTGGTGGCTCTCCTATGAATGTGGGTGAATGGAAATCCATCCCTGAGCCTGTTCACTTTCATTAACATTATGCCAGAGATCAGGGCCATACAATGGCATTCCTGGAATCCTTTTCAGTCAGGTCAGGTCAACGTGCTCCCTGCTCCCATGCCCCTTGTCCCCAGTCGTAGGATCCCCGGTCAAGTTGAATTATTTTAATGATTGCTAACAAGACTCCAAAGGGGAGGCACAGTCACAGTTCGGGTGTGGGTGCGGGTGCGGGTGGGGTGTGGTGGGGATGTGGCATTAGCATGCATTACATCAGGACACATTCGCACGCCTCTGGACCTCCCGACTAGGCGTTCGCTTACCAGGGAAATACTCGTACAGAGCCAGCCAGCCAGCCAGTCAACCAGCCAGCCAGCCAGCATCCTGTAATTACTTTATCTGACATTCGTGTTGGATTTCCACTATTTTCGGTCGGCTTGACATAATGGGGGACAGACAGCCTTTTGGGTGAGGGGGCAGGGCATGGACATGGGCATGGGCATGGACATGGAATGCTCATGGAGGGGGGCGGGACTGAATAGAGGTGTGTGGCCAAATGACGGAGGATGGAGGAGGAGGGTGATGGGTGAAGGGTGTTGGGGGGGCACATAATTGTAGCCATAGCACGCCCACACAATTAGACGCCTTGCACATTCTCCAAAGCGACATAAATCATAATTACTTGCTCGGCCTTTCCTCCATATATCCCCCCTTCCCATCTCACGTTCTCCCAGGTTTTGCGTGTTTGTGGGTGGTAGATTTTTGGTGGTTGGGCTGTCGAAGTGGGGGTGGTGCTGGAGCCAGGCGCACTCAAGTGAAGACGTTTATTAGGCGCCATTACCTCGGCATATAAAGTGCTTTTCGGAGGCACACTGTGTGTCCTCTCATAGTCTCTGTGGCACACACTCTTTCTCCTTCTCTTTTTGGCACTTGTCTACCTCTCCCCCTCCCCCTCTGTGTCCCTCTCTCACTCCTTCGCTGCGTGTCCCTGTCCCCAGCCCCGTTCTGGACCACTACAATTGATTGCACTGTGGTTACGGGTCGAGTAATTTGTTGTTGCCATTTTGGCTTGCTTCCTGTCAGCGAATCCCTGGCCTGCTCTCCCTCTCCCTCCCTCCCTGTCTTCTCCCTCCTTCTGCTTGTGCTTTTGCTTTCCTTTTGCGCATTCAATGGTTTTCCTTTGGTTTTCCACTGCAGCTGGTAAAGGTAATTTTCGACAGCGAGTGTTTGCTTTAGTCAACAGGAAACCATTCCGGCTCTATGTGGTTCTGCATCAACAGATATCGAAATAAATACATATATACACTGATTGGAGAGTATCTTTGAATACTTGCGAGTATCTTAAGCTGTGGTGGAGGATTATATATAGCTGAAAAGTCTCTTAAATGAAAGAAGATTCTTTAAATACAGCTGAAACATCTAAATAAATAATAATTATAAAGTTGGCTCTGAGTAGAACATTTCTTCAGTTTAAAGCAATCTCAACAGAATCCAATAAGTAGAACAAAAGCGCCTTTTTGTTCCAGGATTTTCTTGTACAACTTTGATTAAACGAAATTGTTTTGCTGCATAGGCAAAACATGTTTTATAAATTAGTTAAATTTGCAAAATATTAGTACAAGTTGGGAAAGAATTTCAATAAAATCAATGGCTATGCATGCTCTCCCTTGGCACTGCCTAACATTCCAGGCTTTCTCGTGTAGACACAGATACACACACAGATACACACAGATACCTGCTAAAGGTGCTCAAATATTCCTCTCTCTTGGGCCACTTGTCTGCCATTATTTCATTCCTTTTTGCTGTAGCTGGCTCTGCGACGTCCTTTTCCACTTTCCGCTGCTTTTCGTTGGCCAAAACTAAATGAAAATTTAAGAGGCCTTCATTATTTATTTAGCACAGGGCCGTGGTATTATTTTTTTCGCTGCTTCCACTGTCATCGATTTACTGCCCTGTCACCTGAGCACTTTCCCCGCCCACACATTTTTCTGAGGTGCATAATTAATAGATATTAATTTTGTGCGAAATGAAATATTCGCGGTTTTTTCTGTTTTGCTGTTTTTCCTGTTTTTCTGTTGGTGTCCTGTCTGTATTTTGTGGCTTCTGGTTGGCCTGTTGCTGATTTCGGGCAGAGAATTAGCTGAAAAAGAGCAGAATACAGCAGAATCCTGTTGGATTCTTAGTGGATTATTTTAAACTAACCAAAATCCAATTAAATGCATGAATTATGTGAAAATATTTCCACTTTTGAGGTCTGTCGAGAGCCGGTTGGGTTGATTATCATAGTAAATTAGCATAACAAAGGGCCATCGAACGTATACTTGATGACTTTCCTGTTTTCCCACTACTGCCACAAATTCAATGCTTTTCCCATACTGACACTGACTTTCCAGCAACAACAAAGTAGCTGGTAGTTGGTATGAAAAGTGTTTCCTTTCGGAAGTTGGGGAAAATTATACTGGAATTATTTAATTAATTCAAAGCAATGCCCGTAAGTGGGGTAGTTTTCTTCAATTACGCAAACTTTTTTATCGAGGTAATTTGCATTCGAAAGCAGACAACAAAACTTTCGTAATTGTTGCAGAAAACAAACACACACACACACACACACGCGCATCAAGTGGGGCCCCGCCCCGAGGGGCTTGAGACTTTTGACACAGGTGTAGGCCATAATTAATTTCCAATTAACGACCGCCAAGGCTCAAACAAAAACCTTGAAGAAACGAGGAATTCCAACGAGTGAAATGGGAGCCTAAAACAAATAACTTTTCAATGGGTTAGGGGGGGAGCAGAAGAGCAGAAGGTGAGGGGGAGGAGGAGGGGACCTGGGGCTGCTGCCTGTCTGCCACTTGTTGTGCGAATATTTATGTTTGTCTTGCGACAAAAGTAAAAAACCGCCAAGTTGACTTGGGTTTTGTGTTTACCCGGCCGAAAAAACCAACACAAAACTGGCCCGCAGGCCATCAGACCCTCAGACACGCGTAAGAACAATGACTCTTTAAAGGAAAAGTTGCCAACGCTTTGCCATTCAAATTGAGCCCTTGATCATGTATAATGTACAGCCACAAAATGCGAGTGCGAGTACGAATACGGGTAACATCTACAGTTCTCTCAAGTCTGTTCCATTCTGTTCCATTCTCGTGTTTACATCATTTGCAATTCCCATTCGGTCGCCCCAGTGGCGGGATGGGGATGGGGATGCAGATGGCGATGGGGGGTACAACAACTTGAAGTAGTCTGGCTCTTGGCTCCTGCAGCTAAAACTAGGTTTCAGGTTAATTAAATTTTATTTTAGTTGCAGAAAAGCCGCAATGGCTGGGGTTGGGGTTGGGGGTGGCTGGAACGGATGAAGCCACAAATCCCACACAGAATGGCCCTTTCAACTGGCCAAGAGCAACCACAACAAACGTTTACTTCGTTCTCAGGTACCAGGACTCATCCATACCATCCATGCCACACCAGGAGGCGTATTTGCAGATGCAGATGAGGCAGACCAACCTTTCAGCCACCACCACGCCGTCGTCCTTTTGCTCTCTCACTCCCACGCACTCTTCCACTCTTTCGTGTTACTCCTTCACCCCGTCGCTATTGTGTGTGTGGCTTTATTTTACTTTCTCAATTCATTCTAAAATTCATGATGAGCTCCTTATTATTGCCTTGTACTGAAACTTTTTCCTCAAGAGCCAAAGTTTCCTATTCCTACCCTGTAAATCGTGCGAATCAGGGGTATGTTCTCACTTAATAGAGATTTTTACGAGGAAAAACTAATAGTTTCTGATGCTTTAAAAAAACACAAGTGAATAGTGGCTGAAAGATGATCTATCTTTACCATTTTAGTTGTATATCTTTCTATGTTATCTGTTTTCAAATTTTGTCTGTATTACCATTCTAAAAGTCCATTAAACTGCTTCAGAAGTTTCCTAAATTTTTCTTGTGTCCCTTGGCCCACCTGTCAATAAAGGCCAAGGCAAATAAATCTCTATTAAATCTTTTTTGGATGATTGTCGTACAAAGCGACAAGCTGTCCTTCAAGTCCCAATAAAACCTTTTCTTTGCTCATGTTTGAGTCCCAAAACTTAAGGTTAAAGGTGTGCTATCAGGTTTTGTTTAAGGATTTGTGCTGGATCCCTGTCATAGTCTTGACACTCCTCGAGCAAACTTACTACTAGAGTTGAGTCATAGATCGGGTTGTCTTGAGTCGAGTACTCGAGGAAAAGTGCCTAGATTTGTATCCAGCAATTAATTTTCACTCACCTCGTCACCACCTTTATTTCGCAATTGAATGTTTATTATTGATTGTTGGTTTGGCTCCTGTTTTCAGCAATTAAAGAGCCTGAAACACGCTGCTCTTAAAGTGCTTGCATTTCGATTTGTAACACTAAATAGTTTTCTGTTGCCAAACTATTTCAATCGAGGTCCGAAAATAATGAATATTTTATATTTTTGAAGCCGAAATAGCCACACAGAACCATTAAATAAAACAACAGAGTGCTCCAAGGATAATTTATGCATATCCAGCAAAATGTATAATTTTAAATCATCCGTTATCCACTAAAATAATTAATAATAATTATCCATAACTATTATTTTATATTGATTATTTTCGCTGCCAAACGTGGCAATTAAAGCTAGTTTTTAAAAGGTTATAGGGTCATCAGGGAAGAGCTGATCATGCGCCAAAGAAATGCATCAGATCTGCACATTTTGATAGGTGGAAAAATGTCTGACATTTCGCGAGGTCTGTGAATAATTAATGGGTGGGAAATCCGTATCTTATCTGATGATTATGGCAGTCAGAATGAGGACATTTCAGCTGTTGCAAGAAGTGTAAAAAATATGTATTTTTGGCTGTGCTGCCACACATTTACATACACATACTATATATGTATACTCGGATATGCATTAATTTCATTGCGGGCGATGTTTCGCCAGTTGAATTCCCCTGTTAAATGTTGGAATATAGAGTGGAAAAAAAATGATTCCGAGTAGCGGGTATCGTGTCGTCGGAATACTGACTTTTCACCGGAGAGTTCTACCTGTATTTTTTTGTTTTTCGCCGCCGTTGTTGTTTGTTTTGCATTGTTTCGGGCCAAAAGGTGAGGGCAGCAATTGAGTGGGTTTCTTTTTCCTGTGTACTGTGCAAAAAGTTTTGCATTGAATCGTCGAACCGTCGAGTGGGCTGAGTGGGAGGGAGAGGAACTTCCCTCCACAGTGCCACTCGAACAAAAGGAAATTAACCTCATCCATGCCTCGATGCGAATCCAGATCCAGATCGTTTCCTGCCACTTTAAGCCTGACAAAAGAGTGTGCAAATCCTCTGAGTTGAATTTATTCACTTGGCTAACATATCTAATATTCAATTACTCCTTGCCAAAACACTTTGCGCCCAAGATGCAGCTGGAATTTGTAGGACCTGCCAAATTACATGACATTTCCACTGTGCTGAAAAAGGAGATGCAGTTAAGGGAGGAAATGAATGCCGTCTGGGAGTCAGGGAGGACCAGTAGTTAGGCGGAGCATTCGTCACAGACTGTAGACGGTAGTCAAAAGGAGCAGCCGGGAGAATCAGTGGGGAGGAAGAAGCAGTGGTGGGGAGATGGGAGTCGGAGGTCGGGAGGTAGAGCGCCGTAGTCAAGAGGAGCAATCATGAGAAGCTGAGGTCCGGATGCCTGGCAACACTGGCCATCATCCATCAGTGGACGCAGGATAATGCAATTGAGCAGCAGCTGTCTGCGCTCGGGCACGCCCACTCTCCACCCTCAGTCCAGTACACCCCACTCCACCCCACTCCTCCTTCTACTCATTCATGCCATTTCCTTGCCCTGAGCTTTGGGGAAACAGCTTCAAGAGCTGAGCAAAGCAGAACGGGGACGAGCATGATGAAAGTGTGACAATGTAAATAGTTGCACACACACACACACACGCTCATGAAAACATGTAGAGAAAGAGAGGGGGAGAGATAAAGATGTTGAAAAAATGGGAGACAGAGAGAGAGAGGTAGTAAGACGTGCTTGGCTTAGCACAACATTTCCGCTTTCGTTTTTCCATCTGTTGGCATCAAATTCTTGGCTTCAATTTTTTCTCGCTCAATTCCTTACCGTTTTCCATTTTCTTTTTTTTTGGGCTGCAATTTTCCATTGGCAAACGAAGAAAGCACTTGATGCATGTCTCTCTCTCCCAGCCGCTTTCCCCCTCGCCCTCTCTCTCTGTTTCCATGTGTGGGTGAAATTGAAGCATTACATTGTCGAGTGATGATGATGGCATGCTCGTTGGCCCCAGTCCCAGTGCTCCTTCTGTTCTGTTCTGTCCTGCTGCTCCTGCTGTTGACGCACCTTTTCTTGTTTCTGCTGTCCCCACATCGAACCTGAACCTAATCCTGGCTTCCAGCTTTGTTGTAGGACTAGGACCCAGTCCCAGTTCCACTCGTGGTCCTTGGTCCTCGTTCCTGGCCTCATTTGCAGCTTTCAAGTTGCCGCCTCGTTACACGTTAGCTTGTTATGCTTTTATGCGGCCCTTGTACTTTTTCCATTATGCTTTGGCGAGTGGTTGTCACTGGTGGTCCTTGTCCCACACTCATATCTCCCACTCCCCACCCCACCCCCGCCCACCACGGTCCTTTTTCCTGCACCTTTCTTGCCCCTTTGGTGTTGTCCTTGGGCTTTTATTGCATGTTTTATGGAAATTTTCAAACATTAGACGCACTCTGCACATCAAACGCATTTAACGCATTTCACTCTCATTCTCTCGCTCTCTCTCGCTCTTTCTGTGCCTCTTTCTCTTACTGGACTCCCTTCCAATCCTGCCTCATATGCTCCACCGAATTCTGGCTAATGTTTGTATGTCCTTCGTGTATGCTGTCAGCCTATTTGGCCGGGCCACAACGCACCTGGGCATGTGCATGGTCCTCTGCCTCTGCTTTTAGTTTCAACTCAATCTCCTAGCAACCTGCTCCTGGCGGCGCTACTCCCACTCTTGGTCTGTGTCTGTGTCTGTTGCTGCGTCTGTGCATTTTGGCTTTTCCGAACATGGAGCGCAAACTGCTAATTTGGTTTGATGTATTGCTCCAGAGACATCCATCAGCAGCTGAAGCCTGGCCTGCATCTCATCTCTGTCTCTCTCTCTCTCTGTATATCGAACAATGAATGCCTCAGGCCTAAAACCAAAATTGATTATGTGAAATTTGTCTGTCTCTGCCTATCAGTGTCTCCCATCTCTGTCTGTCTCACACTTTCTCTCTCTCGTTCCCGTCTAAGCTCTGTTTCACCCAGAAATGTTTGAACACTTTTTGGCCAGCGCTGCAGCGCATTGGAATCGATTCTTTTGGAACTACATACATATTTTCCCAGCATTTGTTTCGATTTGCTTTTGCATAAGGAATGTATTTTGGGCAGGGCAGGGCAGGGCCGGGCATGGCAGGGCAGGGCAGGTCAGAGCAGGTCAGGAATGAGATGAAATGATATGTGGATGAAGTCCATTGAGCAAACGGAAGTGGTTCGATTCTGTCCGTAGGGAATCGAGTGTTGGTGCTGGCGTTGGCTTTGCTTGTGCCTTAACTAAATTGGAATTCGGTTGAGCATAGACCAGCTCTGATTAATCAACTCGAAACATCTTTTAGTGTGCTTTTTCAAAAGGGAAATATTTCTATGAATTTTTGTGATTTCTCATTCTGGCAGAGCAGAGGCGTCTGTTTGAAAGTGTGTGGCGCAGGAGAGAGGGGAAGACTTGATTGTGGCCAAAATATGCATGAGTAATCGAATTGCTAATAAAAGTGTGTGAGAAAAAAGCCCTGAAATCCAAATAGTTCTTCGATTGAAAAATGTATACCAATATATTTGCACCGAGAATGGAAATTAAGAGAAAACGTCCATTGTATTTTATGATTAATATTAAAATATTGAATATAATTTGACTGTTTAAATTATATATTTTTTATTCTTAAATTAGATTGTAATAAAATTAAAATGAATATTTAATTATAATGTAAGGTATTTTATTTATTTTTGTTGAAATATATAATTAGTCGTCCAGTTAGTTCCTTTGTTTTAATGATTCCACAATAGTTTAATGATTATATTCAGTGATTGCTTTTATATTTTATGTTTTTATATTCTTCACTCTGCCCACAACCAGTCACTTTAAAATGAGATCAAGAAGATCAGGAAGTAGCAAAAGAGGTGTGCCCATGCACTAGGAGAGCAGAGTGTGCCCAGGCACCAGAAGAGGGCAGAGTGCCCATACATTAGGGATTTCTGTAATGTTAATTTTAATTTAAACATAACATTGATAGTGGGGAGTGATGTTATGTGCCACAATTTAAAATTTAGAATTTACTAATTTTATTTATTTTATTGAATCTAAATTCATTTTATTAATATTTAAATTTAATTTAAATATGGGAATGTTTTTTTATTTCCTTAAAATTATCAATTTATGTACATATTTTCATGTAATTGAGGTACAATAAAGAGCTAAAGCTGAGAAAATTAGTTGATATTTTAGTATCTTGTTGCTCCATTTATTGGCCGATTTATCCAATTATCATTCAATGCCTGTTCGCTGTTTGTACATTTATTTCGACTAATTAATGTCAGAGATTTTAAAGGCTTTTGCAATCAAAATTTATTCATTCAGAAGTAAATTAAATTAATAGCAGAAGTCCATCATGCTCACTAATGCCAACACACACAAGTCCATTAAATATATGATTTTTGTATTCGATTTTGTGTATTTATAAACCGTCGTATTTCCCCACGTTTTTGTTCATCTGTTTAAGCTACTGGATCCCCAGAATCTGGTATAAAAAAGTGGAACTATATACGTAAACATATTTTCACACAAAAGTAAATCAAATTTCCATCAGAATTCCGACAGGGCCCCCCACTAACACCCTCTACCACCCACTAACACCCACCCCGTCAAGTGCATTAAATATTTACGAGTACGGGAGGAGCGAAGTTAATCGACTTGTCGTTTTTCTGCTACCTTTTAACCATCAAATTGCATCAATTAAATGCCATTTCGATCAACTCCACACCCCTCCACACACCTGCTCAATGTGTGTGTGTGGCGGGAGAGGGGTAGGGGGAGGGGGGGTATTATTTATTTTTGTTCATGGTTCACCCTTTCAGATTGATATATTATTGTTGGGATCGGCTGCAATGTGGTGTGTATGTCGTTAATCCAATCAATTCCGTGGCAGTGCTATGCCGGCACCCAAATGCTATTAATTTTGTGCCCAATACAAACATAGAGGGCCCCGCTGACAGGGGCGTGGCGGGCGCTATAAATTCATTTATAACTTTGATGCAGCAGATCCAAATGGACACCACACGCACACAATATACGAAACACACGACACACACATGACACACACAAGCCCCGCCAGTGTTTGTCCGAGTCAAATCCACTTTCACTTGACACATAAATTGAGTTAAAAGGAAAATGCCAAATTGAATTTTATTTACGTTGAACATTCACGCTCGATTTCACACTCCCCACAAGTTCCAAACCGAAATAAATCCCCTCAAAAAAAAAAAAAAATAAATAATATACGAGTATATTGTATAAAATGAAAAAAAGAAAGGAAAACTGAGAAAAACTGAATCTGCTATGCTGGAAAAAAGAAGCCCCGCACGCACACACGTGTGTTTGTGTCTGTGTGTGTGGGGAGGATTTGGTGGCGGGAGCTCCTTAAAGTCAAGCAAAATTAAATTTACATCCCAGTAGGCCCCCTCCCGGGCCCCCTTTCCATCCGAAACCCATGCAGATCCCTGCTTTGTTATGCCAAGACATTGTCGTCATCAAATTATGGGGCATGTAAAAATAGTTGCCATCCTCGGCCATATTGTTCGGCATTATGTAAATCTGTTTCTCTATGAAGCCGTCGCCCACCCAGTCGCCCAGCCAGACGACACTCATTTAATTGCTGAGAGCGGAGGCAGGAACAGGTTGCAAGCAGAGTTTACGACTGGCATTACACGACTGGTGTTAACGATGACAATGAGCGGGGCAGATTCGAGGTCCCTGACAACGTGAGCATTTCCGAACGTGAGCTCAACCAAACTCATTATAATTCGTCTGGTGTTTTGCTATTTTTATAGACACTTTGCCATAGTGTGCTCGCCGCGTCTCGGGTCCCATGGGAGGACAGACGCCAGAGACGCCAGCGCCGGAGACGACGTCTCCCAGCACTCGGCACTTCATAAATAATCAGATTTCTGTGGAGATGAACCCCTGACTGGGACGTTTATTGAACTCAATCTCTTGACATTTCCCCCAAAACTTAAAGCAAAGTTTTCCATTTAATAGCTTTGCTTCCCTTAAGACTACTATATTCGTATTTATATTTACTCCTACATATATGTATGTACGGGTGTATGTATCCTTATAAGCCAGAGCCAAAGTCTGACAAATCCGTGGGTAGTTTTCAATTGCCTGTCATTTCAATTTATCTTCATGTTTTTCCTTAGATGTAGCAGCTTTACCCCGGGCAGGGCCTGACCCCACACACTCATGACATTAGACGGGATTTTTGTTGGCTCGGAGCGCGACTCGACGACTCTTTAAATGGAGCAGACTGTCGGCAGTGTGCCGTGCGGAAGGGGTGTTCCTGAAAGGGTTTACTGTTGCAGGAGAATTAAAGAAGGGCAATCGAGGGCAAAAACCTTTCTATACATATATTTCATTTCATATGAAATATTCACAACTTGTTGTCTATTTTGTAGGAATTTTTGATTACCTGCCTAGACCCAAAAATGTTGAAGAAACACTTTAAATAAATTAAGCTCTGACTGTGCTCTTTTGGTTAGGTTTATGAGGATGTTCCGGTTCTGGTTCTGGTTGTCCCAGTGGTTGGAGCGTGTTGTTGTGGTTATAATAGGGGATTAGCTTTATTGCTTAATGGCTCCATTATAGAGAGCACCTTTAAGCGGCTTCTGACCATTGGTTGTGGGTCTTAGCCTTGGGCTTTCTCGACCGTTGGCCTCTCAGTCCTTCTCAGAGGACTCGAGTCGGAGGAGCTCTTCTTTAAAGACGAAAAGTTACTATCATTGGTTACCGTATTACAAAATGTAACATGAGATTTATTACGATTTTTAATGGTTTTCCACTCATTGTGTTTCTGTTTACTGATGAAAAGAAAGAAGGGATGTATTTGTGTCTGTAAATATTTATTTCATATTATTTCTGTGTCTATTTCAAGTCTTTTTTAACTGCTATAAGCTGCCATTTCCGAGTCATCGTTCTACGACTTTTTCCCCCTAAAGCAGTCTCCTTTCTTGTGGTTTCGACTATCCCAAGCTAAAATTGCACGAAACTTGCTTCGCATCCAATCAAAAGTTGTGCAACATTTTCTTTAATTTCCTTAACAAGCCCCATCGCATCCATCAATTTGCATCTTATCCATGACAACAAAAGCAGGGGGCCACAATCCAGCTGCAGAAATCTCTCCTTTCAAATGGTTTTCAGGAACATCTCTGCCACAGATCTTTCTCTCTCTCCCTCTCTCAATGTTTGCCTGTGTCTGGCCTCGTACCCTCCGGTACCCCACCCTCTATCTAGTACTCGGAGGTACCTCTCTCATCGCTCTTTTGTTTGTTTCGTTTGTCTATTTTGTTGTTATTTTTGTCATTTTAAGTGCTTTGCCAAATGCACACGAATCGCTGCAGGCGCAGCACGAATGGCATACACATCCATATACACGCTCACACAAACACACACACACACACACACGCATACACATTTGAGGCGCACAGCTGTATGGATGTCCTGGTTGCTCCATGCTTCGCCAGGCCGGAAGCTGTTGAGCGCGTGAAGTGGCGGAAAGGGGGGGCTCCGGCTCCGGGACTGGGACTGGGACTAGGACCGGCAACGGGCTTCAACCGGCGACCTACAGCAAACATTGGCCAAAAACACAAAACGCCGCGACCAACTTGGGCCGCCTTTGGCTGCACTGCGAAATCAGTTAGGGGCTGTCAGGGGAATGGGGATGGGTAGGGGTAACGCGGTAAGGTTCCAGGGACTTAACACACAAAAAATAGGCACGAAAAATGGCGGAAAACTTATACCAATGCGGTGAAAATTGGATACCCTTGGAGGAGAATGTTCTGTATTAAAAAGCAATCAGCAAAACCGTTTTTTAATCACTTGAATATCTAGGGCTTCCACGACGCCAACAAGCTGGCAAACTCGAGTTTAAAGATTTCTGAAATATTGTTTAACAATTTCTGTACCCTAACATCTACATAAGAAATGTCTACTATAAAACAAGTATCCTACAGAAACCCTCTTGATCTGAGTCAATAAATCTGAGTGACTTCAATGGACAGACAGACAAACACTCGGCTTTTGAGTGCTAATCAATAAAGTACACTAAACTTCATAGGACTCCGTCTGTGTGTCACAAAAACCATGCCACAAATGGCTGTACCCACCGCGAGTGTATGAAAAAAGTATGTTTTTTCTGGTGAGGAAATACTCAAAAAAGCATTGCGGCTTAGTCGCAGAACGAGCTTTTTTACTGGTTTTTCATTTGCTTAAATTTGTTTAGCAAGTTTCGCCGTTTTGCTGGTATTTTTTTTTTGCGTTCTTCTATTGAATTGAAGGGAAAAACTTTTTGAAGTTGTTTTGGGAATGGCGATGATGAAATTATTGATGATGATGAGGGAAAATCGTTTTCGTGGCTGTAGCTGCTGTTTTTGCTATGAAAACTGTCTGTGAATGTCCCTGCAGCAGTTTGTTCTGCTTGGGCCTCTCCTTTGAGCAGCTGGGTGGAAAATGCCATGCTTTTCCGACAGGGTGGGGAATCACTCATTCGCAGTGTTGCCAGACGCAGATTTTGCCGTTATTCCTTTTGCCTTTGCTGTTTTGCTGTGTGTTGCTCTCCCTCTCATTTTTTTCGGTTTTCCGAAGGCAAGCGACAAACAATAAAATACAAATTTGCTACTTTATTTTACAGCAGCGCATAAAGAAAAACAACAAACGGAAAACATTTCCATGACCTCATGTGGTGAACCCCAGACGAGTCACAGCCAGCATCTATGGGAGGGCACCATCTGTGGGATGATGGTATGATGGTATAATGCCGTGATGGAGTGGGAATCAGCAGAGGGCGAGAGCCGGGAGCCGGGAGCCGGGAGCCGAAGCGGAACCCTTAAGTAGGTCGCAACAAAATAAAAAGTTTGTTTGCCAGCTCGCAGCTCCCCAAACAAGCATAAAACAAGGGACACCAGAGGCCTCCTCTATAGAAGTTGGGGATACCCTGGAAGAAGCGACGAATGGCAGAATGGGTCATGGATCTGTCGACCTCAATGAACCATCGGAATTGACTGAAAGATTTGTGGGAACAGGAAGGAAATGTTGAGAAAAGTAAACTTTTTCCCACAGAGATATGCATAATTTATAGGAATATGTCAGGATATTCAGGGCCGTCCCAGGAGGAATGTAAGATGAGGGAGAGTTCCCAGCAGAAGATTTAAATAATTTATAGAACGGCGATGCGAGAGTACGCGAATTTCTTGGGAAAAAAAACCTGTGACATTTGCACAATCCCACCTTAATGAATATATTTTTCTTTAAAATATTCAAATCATTTCCGGGGATGCGATCGAATGGAAACTGCTTCAAAAAATATTATAGAATATTCATGCATCAGGGAGCTTCTATAAAAAAGAGTTTCTGATGGGAAGCCCAAGCAGTTTGACAGGCTGCTGATGAGGGTTTACTCCTCAAACGAAAGACCTAACATTCTTTTGCAATGAATTAGTAGACTCTGAAAGAAGAAGGTGCTGATGCAGACGGCTTAGATCGGAGTTCTTTCGAATGGCAGGACAGGAAAGGAAGGAGGTGTTGATGTGGCAAGCTTTTCGAGGAATATTTCTGAAATTATGGAAGTCTTTGAAGATGTGAAACGTCTGAGCAGTAATTGACATGAAGATTTAAAAAGTTTTTAGAACTTTTACCGCCTCAAGGGTCGCTGATGCAGTATCTAGTGCATACCATAAAAATCTCTTAAATTTTAAACGTGCTTAAAACTTGTGAAATAAAACCATATAACAGGAAGTATGCCGTACATTTTTCCAATCTAAATTCCTGTCAAGAAAGCCTCGAAGAATTCGATAGCTGCCAAATCCATTTCGATGCCAATACACCCGTATCCGTGCCCGTGCTTGTAGCCGTACCCGTACCTTTCCCCCGATAGTTGCATATTTCTGCCCCCACTCCCCCCGAAACCCCTTCCACGAAACCCGTTCGTCAACATCAAATTCCCTGTTGATTTGAATTTAAAAGTAATTCTTTTTTTCTCTTCTGCCGCGCTCTATATTTAGTTGGCATATTTGCAAATATTTGTTGTCGTTGCTGTCGTGACAACATGCCGTATGCTTAATATTTCTTTTTTATTTCACTATTTTGCCATTTTTGTCGCCTCTTCTTTTATTTTTACGCTGTTGCACATTACATTTTTTGTACATTTTTTATTCATTTTTTTTTTTGGTTGCAGTCTTTGCGGAGCACAAATTGAATTTGTCACTTTGGGTTGAAATTGGGGTTTGGATTGGGATTTAAAGTGGGTAAGGGATGGGGGCTGGGACCTGGGATCTACGGGGGTTTCGGGCTTTTGGTTCTCGCTTAAATTGTCAGCAGAGAATCGATGTGCAAAAAATATTTGCACGTATGCAGCGGCAGATAAAAATGCGAATCGCTAATAAATTAAATGCAAATTGCCAGTGGGCCGATGGCCAGGCTTTAAGCCAAAAGCGGATTTTATATGGTTACATTTGGCCATTGAAGAGCCACTGGAGGCGAATGGGAGTTACTTTGCGGCCACAGGGGGGGAATGGTGAAAAGTTGTGGCCAAAGTGGAAACAAATCAAATCAGAAGAGCCAACAAGACGAATGGCAAGGGCCCAAAGACATGGAGGCCACGGACTGACGGAGAAGCCAAGTTATAAATTCATTTGGAAAACATGAAGCAGGAGCCCAATGCCTCTTCTCGTCGTCTCTCCTTTCGCCACACACACACACACAGTTCTCCTGATGTCTCTGCCATTTTCCTCTATTTTGCTGGTGTCTCTGTGCCTTTTCTCACTCCGATTTCCCTTCTTCTTTTACAGGCCTCTTGTTTGCCGCAGCGGCCACAGCTCCTTACAACAGCTCCTCGGATGACTTCAGTCTCAGTCTCGGCGGCTCCGTGGATGGCCCCCCCGCCCTGTCCACATTTCTATCAGCCCCATCATCAGTGGCAGCCGCCTCATCATCGTCTGCGGCGGAGGCGCCACCACAAACGGATGCCACGAATCACACTTTCAAGAGTTTAGCCTTCCTGGCCGGCGGCGGTGGCGGCGGCCCCGTGTCCTTTGGCTCAGATCTCTTTGCGCTCGGAACGGAAACGGAGATGGACAGAGACCGGGACCCAGACCGGGACCGGGACCGCGAACGGGATACGGACTTGTACTCAGACCTCTCCCAGTCTCTGCCAATTTTCGACTTTGGCATGCCGCGCAACATCACCGGACGCACAGGCCACACCGAGGCCATAATTAAATGCCGCGTGGACAGTCTCCATGATAAATCGGTGAGTGCGAGTCTGGTGGCACTCCTCCAAGGCCCTCCGCCCTCCCCCGGGACGGGCATATAGCCGATGAAGATGCGTGCCAAGGACATCGAGTATATCGTGCGGATGTGCACTCGTTAATCAAATTTCTTTCACCCTCTCTGCTTGTGCCAACAGGTATCCTGGATACGGAAACGTGATCTGCATATCCTGACTGTCGGCACAGCCACCTACACCTCGGACAAGCGCTTCCAGGTTTGTCATGTATTCACTTACTAATTGAATGCGATGGGTTAAGCGAGGAGGTCCTCGAAAAACACTAGGACACTGGGACGGGGAGACGGAGACGGCGACACAGTGCGATGAAAGAGAAAAGAATTATGCAGGAAATATGTGCACATTATCGGTGGCCGTATTTCATTCCGGACTGCTTCGAAATCTTTCATATGAGGTTAAACGAGAGTCAAAGTTTCAGAGGGAAATTCGATTAGTTATTGATTTCTGTAGGTCCTGATTTCCTGATAGCTTCGAGTAAATTATTCACAGATTAGTGTGCGTCATTAATCTTCCGATGTTTAGTTCTTGATTCTGCATTGATTTTTGGCTAAAGTTTTGGGCTAATTAGTTTTTGGTGAGTCTCTGAAGAGCTAGTCTTGACTTGTGATTAATGTTAATCAAAAAGATTGGTTTGATTTACTGAATCCCTATAGATGGTTAAGAAAACTATCAGAAATTTGATATACTTGAATGCTGTTTGAGATGTTTTTTGTTAGAGTGTCCGTAGTTGAGTTTAAAGAGCATCTCTACCATGATTCCTGATTGATATGTGGTAGGATATTCTAATTCAGCCAATACGGCAACACTAGTGCATAAGATAATACCATAAGAATACTGAATATACGGCCACATTACAAATATGTAGACCGACGCCCGATCACTTTGTGTGTGGCATCGAAAGCGAGAGAAATAAAATAAAGAGCGAGACAAAAAAGACGTGGTGATTCAACAGTTCTCACAGATACTCTCACAGATATTACCTTACAGGTTGCATACGCATTGATATCATTCTAATTGATTCCTGATAGATTATTCCTTTATCAATCATAAGATGATATCATTGCATTCATGATTCTTAAAATACATTAACCTTTCATTTATGATTAAAACTAATTAAATTAAAGCTCTTGGCAAGGAGCTGCCTCCTTTTCAAAGTTCCAGATGCTATTTCATGCATGAAATGTCGACCAAAACATAATTAAAGTCGAGTCTCTGAAAGGCAAGAAGTTTGTTTAATCAAAATGATAGAGTCATTGACTGGGTGTGAGGATTAGATAGAAGACAGACAACCTTACCCTCGTCATTATGTTTTATGAGGTGTGAGACTTCATTTGGAACTTGGCTAAAATACACTTTCTTATTAGGCTCACAGAGGAGTCACCTTCAAAATGAATTCAAACGAAGAAATGCCATTCCTTTTTAGCCAAGTTTAGAGTAGTGTAAAGCCGTTTCATTTTCCAAGTCTATTTTGCATTTAAGTCCCACGGAAATCCACCTCAAGTATGGTTTATATGAAATCCCTAGAAAAACCAACAATCTATTAGTACATTCACCTACCCACCCCAACATGGGTCCCAACCTCCCATTCCCATTCAATCCCCCAGATCAACTTCTAGATTAGATACCTGAAACACGGCAAATCCCGATAAACTTTCAACCAATGTGGCAGCAGCCATTGCCGCAGTCGCAGCCACATCCACATCCACAGCGGCATGTAAAAGTTAACTCCAGCTCTCGGGGGGTATTATGGCCATAAAGCCACTTTCATTATGCATGCATAAACGATATTTCAACGGCTAATCCGACTCATAACTCAGGACAAATCTGCCCCCCCTCTGCATCCCCTCTCAATGGCTGCCACTGTGCGGCAGTTGCACAGCCAAACAAAAAACAAGTGGAAACAACAAGCAAGCAAGCCAGCGACCAACATGCAAGCAAACGAACAAACAAACAAGCAAACATTCAATTGCATAATTGCTTAATTTCCATGAAAAAATAAAAAATGAAAATCGAATAAAAATAATAAAAATTTGCTGCATTGCAAATTGTTGCCTTAAAAGCGAATAATTATTCCACCGAGACATGACAGAATGAATGCGAAATTGAAAACTGAAATCGAACAACTGAAAAACATTGAGAACATTTATGGATGTTATACTATATGCCAATGGCACAGCTAAATGGTTACCCTCTAGAAAGATTTATTGAATTAAAGCAGGTGCAACAATCCCAATAAAACCGTTGCAAAGAAACATGAGTGTGACCTGTACAGATAACATTCGACATGGACAGTTTTGGGGAGCAAAAGTGGGGCACGTCTCTTTCAAATCTGGCCACCACATGACTCTACACACCCACCATTCCTTCTGGCTCTAATATTTTTAATTAAAGCTTGGAACATCCCACATCGTATGGCATAAAAAAACACACACTTTAATCCGACAGACACATATCAATATCCACACCTAACATACGCCCAAAATCACCACGTAGCGCCTATTAAAAACTGAAAAAACACTGAAATGATATCTGTCTCTCTGTGCGTTGTTGCAGGTAACCGAATCGAAGGATGCCCGGGAGTGGACGCTGCACGTGAAATCGCCCCAGGCGCGGGACAGCGGCATCTACGAGTGCCAGGTCAACACGGAGCCCAAAATGTCCATGGCATTCCAGCTGAACATCATCGGTGAGTAGACAGCAGACCCATTGTGATAGATGATCCGTATTCCGATTTGCTGGCTCTGATAGCTGACACATTTCACTCAGCGAATGCTAGCGGACAGTGGGACAGTGGGACAGCGGGACAGCGGGACAGTGGAATTTCTCTGCATTTGATGCTTGAAATTAATTGTATTATTTTGATAATCGCATTTATTCCGTTTTTGGATGCTCCGAGTGATGTTTATCTGGCTGAGAGCTGCTTATTAAAAATGTTAATTCAGTTTCTGCCCCGCCAGCAGCTAGCAATTATGATTATTTCCATCGTGCACCTCATCCCAACGTGCACCATCCCCCATCCCTATCCCCCATCACAGCTCCCATTGCCCGGCTGGGGTTCAGTCAGTCAGTTTTTGGTGCGGCCCGTAGCGCCTCTAGGCATACATTTTTAATTTCGCATTTCGGCCCATAAATAAATAAATAAATAAAAAACGGAAATCAGCAAAGGAGCTTCGCAGCTAGAGGCGGGGGGCAGTGGGCGGAGGGCGGAGGTCGCCTACGGTTGCCAGGGTCTCCGGCATGCAAACAGATGGCGGGGAGCTTACATGTCGCTTGTTGTTTGGCAGCCGGAGCGAGGGCCGGAGCCGCTGAGTTAATTAGCATGTCAACCCGCCGGGATTACGATCCGGGGTCCGATTGGAAATGTATTCAACGCTTTAATGAGCCATGAATAATGCCTGTGTCCTGTCCGCATATAATTAGCTCTCAGTATGACGTCCCTGCTCCGGCCTCTATTGTATCCTGTCCAAAACAATGTCTTGTCCCTGGCATTAGTTTGGGAATGATGACTCCCAAATCCATCGGTAATGATTAATTGATGATGGCCTGATTACAAAATGGAAAATGGAAAACTGAGCCCCGTGGCAGGCACCACCAACGAGGGCACCGCTGCCACCACCTGGTGATGCGGCTCTGGAAAATTGCATTGGGGAAACTCTAAAAGCGCTCTGCACGGAAAAATTACTGTTCACTTTTCGCTCTCGCCCTCTGGGGAAAGTTACTCGGCAGAAGCCATAATTTAGTTGAGAATTTTTCTTTTGAACGGAACTTTTCTTATGGAAGCCACATTTGAGCTGAGAATTTCCGCTTTTCATTCGGCTTTCCATCGGTTTTCAGCAGTGTTTCTCTTTTCGATTATCCTCGTTTTTACGTGGTTAAACCATCACCGACTGAGGGTTTTCCTTAGATGGTAAGAGTGTCGTAATTGAAAAATGGGTCTTTCTAAAAATGCTTCTTTTGCGGATTGGTAGAGATTAGCTTGTGGATTGCTCCAGAAGACAACCATTATCTTCTTAATAAAGAGATTTCTTGCGAACACACACAAATAGAATAATTATCTCCAAGGCAAACTTTGCTTACTTATGGTAATCCTCAGGGCTGGCTCCTCCTCCTCCTTCTCGTCTCACAACATACTCGTATCTCATTTGAATCTTGATTCCTGCATACTTACTCCTCATTAATTTTCTCCTCCTACGGAATCTCCCAATCACCTTTGCCTTTAATGAAATTCCTTCAATCCATCGACAGCCTCATTTGCCTTCCAGTTAATTCCTCGACGGAAAAACGTTTAAAAAACAATCAATTTGAATATGCGATTTAATGGGTTTTTAAAGAACTTTGCGTAAATTTAGGGCTATTCCATTAAGAGTGCCAATTTTTTGGTGCTTTAAACAACAGGCTCGATAAGGGGACAAGTGCTGTCAAGTGGGGAAAGCACTCAGAGACTGAGAGAGACTGGGGCATTGAGCGATTGAGCGATTGAGGAAGTGACAAGCCGAAAGACTGAGAGCTGTTGACAGGCCCTGTTGGCATCTGCTGTCAGCCACTTATGCAAATCAGTTTGCAATGCCTTTTTAAGTTTCCGATTATGCACTTGAGCGCGATGCATTTTTGTCGCAGTCCACGTCCGTTTGTCCGTCTCCGTCTCCGTGTCCGTCTGTGCCCCTTTCTCGTATTCATCCTTCGTCATGTTTCCCTTCCACTTCCCGCTCTGACGCTTACAAACGCATTTCCGATTACATTTTCTTCACGGGCGTATGCATTTTAATTTACGTTAATGAAACAATTTCAAAAGAAGTCGGAGCCCATGACTGTATTGGACTGGACTGGACTCTGGCATGGATAGGATAGGAGTGGAGTGTGGAGAGGAGAGGAGTCTACTCGACTGGACAACAGCGGCGCTGACAGTCCTGGCAAACTGGCTGCGTCCTTAATAACATTATCGGCATACGTGTCGTATGAGTGACTTTCGCAAGGCGCTTAACTCTTCATTCTGCCTCCGGGCCCCGGGCCCCGGACTCCGGACTCCGGACGCTGGACTTCGAGCTTCTGGCTGCGGCTCCAACACCGATTCGGACGATTCGGGCTCCTGTTTCTACAGCTGCCCCTTTTCTGTTGCCTCGCATTGCATTTAATTAATGTCATTATGCAAATTTATGCGACCAACCCAAAACGATTTTATTTTTCCTTCGCCTTTTGCTGTTTTCTTTTTTCCGGAGAGGAAAAGAGATTTATTTCTGTTATAAATTAAGGCCGGGGCGGTCTGGAAAAATCCAAATAAATATGCATGAAAGTCAGCCCTAAGATGATAATTTAAAAGGTCGTATAAATATGGAGGCATAATTCTTGAAAAATATTCCACTGCAATTAGTGGCGTAATTGATTGTTAAATCTTGTGGGAAATTATGCAGGCGAATACCAAACAATGCGTTCTTAATGCGGGCGTTTTTTCATGGACATTTTTTAATCAGTTTTCCAATTCATTCGCCATAATCTTGTGTGCAATATTTTCGCCAATTTAAAGGGATTTATTTTCTTTATTCTTTAAAAATTATTAACCCTCAATTAGCGGGGTATTATTTGTATAATCTTATGGGGAATTAAGGGAAGCTACACTTTTTTGCAATGACATTTCGCCAGTCCTTAAACATTTTCATATGATATTTTTTAACCAGTTCATATTTACGCATTCATTACACTTGAAAAATATTTTCGCACTGCAATTAGCTGCGTAATGAATTATTAAATCTTGCGGGAAAATTAAACAATAACAACGCAATCAGAATGAAAGCATCACAATTGGAGTGTTTACTTAAAGTACGAACGCTTCTCATTACCGAGTCTACACATATGAAATGTATATGTATGAAAGCCCTCGGCATCCCCAAGCCGTTTCAGGCTGCTCCTTCAGACAGCAGTGCCGCAAAGAAAGAAAAATGTATATTAAACTTTGTCGGAAAAGGATAGATGGCTGGGGAGTGAAGGATGAAGGATGAAGGGACAAAAGGTTGAAGAAATCCGAGCTCGAAATGTGATCCAAGGAGGGTTTCATTTCTAAGGGTTCTACACGGTACAAGTGTAGCCCTTAATGCTTCCCAAAATCTTTAAAGAAAAATTAATCTATTTATCAATAATTTCAATGACATTTTCCTCTAAATATCACAGAATATTTTACAGAAGGTAAATGTCTTACATTTATATAGTTATTTTCCCCAATAACTTTTCCTGGAATCCTTTTGCCTTTTTCACGCAGGTATTTGAGCTATTAGAATCGATATTTATATATCTATATTTATCGAGACCTTCAAATGTAAAGAAGGAGAAAAACGTGCTTTCCAAATGAAGAATTTGTCGGTAAATCGTTTTCACCATTTTTCCAATGCATTTGTTGCTTCTTCATGTTGCATTTTATTTCCTCAGGGATGGATTCAGAAGGAGCAAAATGAATCTAAGAGAAGTCGTTTAGCTATTTTTCGTAGCATACTTTTTCGCGCAGTTGGACACAATATTTGCATGCCTCATTAGGATTTGTGGCAGCATTTAATATTTGTGTATCCTCTTCCCTTTCAGATCCCCGTTTTTAGTCATAACTGCATCCATTTGACCTTAGAATCCTTTTGCATCCGAACTTCGTTATTGTTGTTTTTTGCACGGCGCATTGCATTTTATTTTCATGAAATATTTAAATTAAAAAACTTCATGGGCGGCCACACAAAATGCACGCAGAACTTTAGCGACAGCTGGCTGAAAAATGAAAGAAAAATGAAAAATCTGAAATGAAATGAAAATAGTGAGGAAAATGCCTGTGTCTCTTGCTGCTTTCTCTTCCTCTCTCTCTCTCTGCCTCTCCCTCCGCCTCTTTCCCCCTCTGTCTCTTCTGGGTGTTAATTGCCTTTAACGCAGTGACACTGCACAAACACACTGGCGAAGAGGAAGAGATTGAGAGAGGGATGGCTATATGGCTGTATGGCTATAGGGATGTAGAGCTGTAGGGGCAGGAGAAGGGCAGACCCAAATACATACGCACTTAATGGCGCAGTGGGATTTTTTAACACACACACATGGACACTCACACAAGCTGAACATATGGCAGAGATACAAACAAACAGACCAAAAAAACACACACCGAGCGGGATGCTCGGGAGAGGAAGAGCAAGCGAGACAACGAGAGGATGGCGAGAGACAGAAAACCGCCACTCGGCAAGATCTCTTGCCGACGCTCTCTGTGAGCCCCCGTAAAACCCCCCATTTGAGGCGCCCTGCGACCCATGTAATCATCATCATATGCACTTTTATGAGCTGCGTCGCACATCGCCACAGCCAGCGGCCAGCGAGCGCGGGGCACAGTGGGTCAGAGTGTCTATAATGGGTGGCAAAATGTACTAATCTCAACAGAGTGGGAGAGCTTAAAAGATTAACCCTGTAAAGCTCCATTTGGTAAATGATTGAACCCTAATGGGGTTACAAGAGATTACTGGAAAAAAAGTCGAAAAATAATAACAATTAAATGTTGTGCGGTGCTTTTGTTTCCTCTTCTGGAGCGAGTCTCTATGAGGAGTTTTTCCCTTTGCACAGCGACAGCTTTTCGGCCTAGAGCCAATACGTGGGGACTGCTTATTATCTTCTATCTGAAATGTGAATGTTCTATCTGTGAAGCTTTAAAGTTTAAATGATGTGAATATAGAGATTACTCGCATGCTCAAAGATTACTCAAGAACTATAGGGATCTATTGATATAAGTGAATCTGAAAGCAATTTGAAGTGAGTATTCATTGGCAATACCTTTAAATAGGTTTGCAGGTTCCCTGATAGGGGCATCGTTCTTCAGTTCATCTTATCGAAATATTCACCGTCCTTAGCCCGACAAAAGACTTCCTTTAGAGTCCCATAGTGCACCATATGAACCTTTATTTCATTTTATAGCGTCGTGTCTCTGGTTTTTGGGTATATTTTTTAATTATTATTATTTGCACAGTCCAATGCATAATAAATATTATTATTAACCCAGTTTCGTAGGCGAGTGTGAGACAGTTTCCATATGGAGTGTACGTATTTGCATACACGTTCACGTATGTGTATATGAAATGGTTACATGTGTCTGTGTGTCTGTGTGTGCAATGTCTGGTGTGATTTTCTCACTTTGCCGTCTCTCTCTTGTTTTTTCCACGCGTTTACTTAAATTTAGTGCAATTGAAAAGTTATTCCATAAAGTTTTATGATTAAAAGTTTTTATGTGCATTCCGAGTTGGCTGGGAATTCGGTTTACAAGCGATTGCCCCAAATTGATTTCGCTTTATCCCACCCCCCACGCCCACCCCCACCATTACACCCAGCCGATGATTGCATCTTGTTTTCGGTTCGTTGCAGAAATCTCACCTGACGCCAAGGCCGTTATCAGTGGGCCACCGGATCTGCACTTCAAGGCGGGCAGTGCCATAATCCTCAATTGCGTGGTGCAGCAGCCCTCCGTCAAGGACATTGGACCGATATACTGGTATCGCGGCGAGCACATGATCACCCCATTCGATGCAGACGATGGCGAGACATCGCCGACATCCCCCAAAGAGGAACAGCAGCGAAGGAATGGCGCCCCCGAGATGGACTCCTCGCCGAATGACGTGCTCAGCGATGTGGACCTGCAGCGGGAGTTTGCCACACGCATCGCCATGGAATCGCAGCTGGGCGACACCCTCAAGTCCAGGTGGGTGCAGCACAGTACGGTGCCCCCTGTGGGGGCAGCATAATTGAGTTGTACTCAGTGTCTCCTTCTTAATCCCGACAGGCTGCGCATCGCCAATGCCCAGACGACGGACACCGGCAACTACACGTGTCAGCCCACAACGGCCAGCAGCGCCAGTGTCCTGGTCCATGTGATTAATGGTGAGTCCCTGGGAGTCATTCAGTAAGTGAGTGAGTACAGTGCGTTCTGCCGGAGCTCAGGCTCAGGCTCTGGGCTCTGGACTCAGGCTCAGGTTCGTTCCTGGGCCCTGGGTCTCTTCTGTCTTCCGGCTCAGGTGGTGCCAGTCGAGGCATAAGCCTATTATTTACAGTGCCAGCACGTTGTTAGTGTACCGCACACAACCATACATACATATGTGTGGGCACAGCTAAAGTGAGAGAAAGTCATAGAAGGAGAGAGAAGAGGGCTCCTAAAAGGAGCCGACTCTTAAAGCTTAGCCTTGGTTCAGTAAGCACTGACTTCTCTGAAGTCTTGCAAGAGGCAGTTGGACTTTTGGTTAAAATGGAGATGCATTTCCATCTGCTCTTTCCACTGCCATAAAGTCAGAGTTCCTTCACACTCTTTATGGTGTCTAAAAACAGTGTCTCAAAGTAATTTCCATCACTTAGGAGTAATAACAGAAAAGAAATTGAATAATAGTACTATTGCATTTACTGTACAATCACTCTTTCGAACGACTCTCGTTTATCCTTTGCATATTTTAGAGCTGATTCGAGTGCTTGCAGGCAACTTTATTGCACGCACTGTGCACAGTGCCCTTTCTCTCTCTCTCTCTATCTCACTATCTCTATTCATTCCCAGACACGCCCTTTCGGGTCTACGAATAGAGGCCTAAAAACTAAAACTTTCGCCACAGTTCCCACGCCCCCCAGCCCCAGAACTTTGGGTTTCCTTTTGGGTTGTTTTTTGTTTGTTTTGGGACTCGTTCGCGTTTTGGCAGGATGCGGGACGGGGGCCGCGGAACGCGGGACTCCTTGGCGTATGAGTAATGTGGATGAGGAGCGAACAGTCGGAGGAGACTTTGGCGTAGTCGCCATTTTGGCTTTGCATATTTTACACATAAATTAGACAGGAATTAAGACATTTTAAGCTGCGAAATGAGGGGCATAAACTTGACGCCTCTTTTGTCCTCCAATTTCCAGTGTTTTTTTATGGTCCTTTATGGCAGGACATTCGCAGCAAATTGAAGTCGTCCGACTCCCACGTCCGTGACTTCGAGTCCGTGTCCGTGTCCGTGTCCGAAGTCCTAGTTGTTTTTATGCGATATCAAATGTTAAGCGAAATGTCCAGCACTTAAGTTGTTAAGTTGTTTATTCAAATGAATTTTGTTGTACGTACAGGAATTTGCATTTTAAAGAGTCTGCAACTGTCTTCTGGCGGCATCCTCTACTGTTACCCCACTGGCAGGCCATAATAAATATGATTAAATGTCAGAAGTAACTTGCAAAAAGGCACTTAATCATGCCCCACATGTGTGGCACAAGAGTCGACCAGCGGCATGTGAATAGGGTGTGGATAGCAGACAGCCCCTGCAAATGGAGGACTGTGACTGGGACTGGAACTGGTACTGTGTCTGCTACTGGGACTGGGACTACCATAAATACAGATAATAAATCAAAGGCAATAAAATTTTAAGAAAAATGATAAGGACCGAGTGCTATCTGTAGCTGAGGCTACAGCGAATGGGTTATACTCTATGATTGCTTGAGAAAAGGGGGAACTAATTGAGCCCCAACAATACCGATTGGGCTTCAGTTTCCCAGGACTATAGATTACCAAAGGCGATGGCTATCTAAGCATATAATGTCCACATTTACATGCTTGTCACGTGTCCAGAGAGCTGTGGCATATGCCCTTCAAGGGTTTCGTCTGACTCTTAGTCAAAGCAGTTACATATGTGCACCCTGTGTGTACCCTGCCTTCTAGACCATATTCCACCGATTACTCATCTCACTCTCCACACCCCCAACAGGGGCTTTAAAAATCAGTGGCTGCGCGAAAGGAGATGTGTGCTCCTTTGTGATGAGTCAAAAGAAAGCATTGACAAATGATGCGCCCTGGAATAACATTTGCTCGGAGCCGCAGATATATAGCGTATTCGTTGAAACACATATGTCATTTATCTAGTCGGGAGGCAGAGAGGGGGGACCCGCACACCACACCCTTGTCAGACACACACCCAGCCACACCCATCCACCCGCTCATAAGTCAGTTTCCGAGCTCCCAACAATTAAATTAAGTTATTTGCCATGGCATAGTTAATGGGGCGGGCGCTGCCACAGATTTGCATACATATGTTACGTAATTATATTCCACTGTTTGTCCAATCTCCCTCTCTCTCTCTCTCTCTCTCTCTTGCAGATGAGAATCCCGCTGCGATGCAGAAGAGCGAGGCATTTGCTCTGCCCGGACTCGGCCTCCGCCTGGAGCTTTGTTGGATGTTCCTCTTGGTATTAGCCATCAGTCGTTGAAGGCGAAAGTTGTACCCCAGAAACATCATCATCATCACCGTCGTCGTCCTTATACTCATCATTATCATCCTCATCGTTAACTTTGTTATTGCAAACAGAAAAAAGACAGAGACAGGCAGAGACAGAGCGAGAGTGTAACAAATGGAAAAACACGAGAAAAATTATATGGGTTTTTTTTTGCAGTTGCTTTTCGAGAGATATTTTTTAGAAATGCTGGTAAAAGGAAAGGCAAACATGGGCATGGGCATGGGTATGGGCATGGTCTCGCTTTCCCTTTCAAGCATAATGTGTTTCCTTTTTAATATTTACATTTCATTGTGCAAAAATGAGACACTGAGCCCCGGAAAATGCAATGGAAAATGCAAAGGAAGGCAAGAGGACAAGCACAGCAGAAAGCAGAAGGCAGAAGGCAGACGCGAGCCACAGAAGGACAGAAGGATGACACTCTCTGTAAATACCACAAAGATGCGGCACGGCATCAGCTCTCCTCTGTGACACCAAATACCTGCATACAATATGCACAGTGTCGTGTAAAAGTCTATGTACGAGCAACCTTTAAGATACATTATTTACTCTTAGTGATATGAGAATACACATTAGAATACTCGAACTATTAGGGACCACCTATTTTGATATCATTTTAGTTTTATCCATCACTTCGTTGAGCTGCCAATTTATTTTGCGAGTCGATAAGCCCAGGCTTAAGCCAAACTTCTTCTTCTTCTTCCAGTTGCCTCAAGTTCATTTATAACCCTCTAGATAGCCAATAATGGTTGTCAAACGCAGACTTTCATCCGTCACTGTATGTATTTTATTTCGTTATTCTGGCCCCAGTGCCCCTCGCTGTCGCTGTCTCTGTCTCTGTCTCTCCCTGTCTCTCCCGTTCTCAGTCCGCATCGAGAAGACAAAGAAGAGCGTAACACGCATCGACTTGATAAACATTTCATGCTGTCTTAACAGAGAGAGCAAAGCTAACCCAAAGGAAAAGAAAACGAAAAGAAAACCCAAAACACACAGTCTGTGGCACAAGTATGCTGCCATGCCCACACTACTACTACTACCCGAAAATTGTAATATATATATAAAACGAAAAAAAACTCTCATCAAATAACTGGAAGAAAAACAAAGAAAGTAAAACTGTCATCAAATAACAGAAGAACAAAAAAAAACAACAAAATAGAGAGAAAGTAAAACTTAATTATAAAAACTAAATTGTATGGAATTTATTTATGGGCAAAATGAAATTTAGTCACGCGGCGGCCCATATTCAAATGCAAACGGAAAATGGAAAATGGCAATCGAAAAGCGAAAAGCGAACAAGAAAAGAGACAACAAATGGAATTCGTAAATGAAAAGCGAAATCAATTGCGGCAAGCTTGACTAAATTTGATGTTGCACATGGATTGTGGATAGTCGATTGTGTGTGCGTGGTGTGTAGCAAATGTATTACGAGTGCACGAGTACCCCCCGTACCCGTACTCGCATTCGTATTCGTATTCGAACTGGTATTCGTTTGGGTACTATGGGTAGGCATGAATTTACTACACGTAAGCCAGTAAGCAGATTTTAGATAATTTATGTGATGACAAACCAAATGATAAATAAATCAATGGAATGAATTCTTTCAACAATAAAATAAAATGAAACCAAAACTAAAACATAAACATAAACCATCCACAAAATCATTTTATTTACCCGTGGGTGGGCACCAATCTGTGGTAAGTATTTGCAAAATGCACAAATTAAGTAAATTCCCAACCCAATTACTGGCAAAACTGCTATCAAATGTGTTTCGGTCCATCTACATTTGTGCGGCACTGTGCCGGAAACAAAACTGTGAAATAATCATCAAAGCGAAGCCCCCAAAAGCATATTTGCTTCCAATCAGAGTTCTATTCGGGTATGTCGATGGCGTTTCCAATTCAATCTATAGCCACCGCCGCCTCCGCCGCCTCCGCTCTCGCTTTTTCTGCTTTCGAATGCATTTTTTTCGGGTGGAAAACAGAGCTGCACATCGATTGATCTAATCAGGCTGTCAAAGCTCTCCCTCGCTCTCTGTGACGCTGTTTGGTTCTCTATCAGAAGTTCTCTATGCAGCGCAGGCAGGGGACGGAAGCGTTTGTTATCCCGCAAAACATTGCACAGTACCTTATTTTTGGTCAGCTTGGTCAAATCTATCAGGAAAATTCGGTTTAAATAGTGATATTCATTTCTATTGTATTGGCATAACAAGGACTAATAACAAGGACTCATACTCCATCATGTTGATTCTTCTCGCTTAACGCCAATCGATCCGAATGTGGCCTCGGGCAAGAGCTTAACAATTTCTCTCGCAAGACTCCAGAGCTCATAGTAGGCCACCGTAATAATGGTGGCCAGAGATCCCAGCTTAAGTAGTTCGATCTGATGTTCAGACCACTCTCGTCGAGCGAACCCCGAGTTGTAGGCAAACCACTGACTGCACACCGAGCAGAAGAAGCCCGAAAAGCCCAAAACACGGTGCGATAAGTGCAGGGAGAAATTGCTGGTCCAAAGCAAGGCCAGACCCGAAAAGAGGCAGCCTAAGGTCAGAAAAAGGCCCATCAGGCCGCAGAATCCATGCTTGGTCAGCGAGTGCTTCATACGGATGCTCGACGGATGTCCCTTCCGTCCCTTCCACTGCCGCAACTTGGGCAGCACCCCAATGCATCCGCTCCAGAACCCCAGGAGACCCAAAGCGATGTGCACCAGATTCAGCATGGGCATGCCCATCCTCCGAAACAGCCACAGGCTGTGTCTGATCAGCAGCGCCTCGCCAGCGGCCAGAAATAGTCCGAGGGTGCAATAAAAAGCGTGCTCCGCTGTGCGGGTGAGGCCCCGAATCAGGCATTTCATAACGATGGCTACAGCGATTGCAATAAGGAGAGATTGAGCCACAACCTCTACAAAAATCCTATACAGCTCCCCGTCGAAGGTGACATCCATAAAGGTCCAGGTAAACTCATCGAGAGTTGTATTTTGTTTCTTCTCGGTCTTGTTAGACATCATTGCTATAATATGAGACTAGTGATTGATATTGCAAAGCTCAAGGGACGTTTGGAATAGGTCTCCCAGATAGGTGGGGTTTTAGTTTGTATAAATGTATGTAACAGCTAGAAGAAAACGTTTCCGACGCCATTAAAAACCATGTAAGAAGAGGCTGTTCTGTATCCTCGTAGCATATATCACTTTTCTTGGAACGAATTTCCAAATTTTCCGAATCCTCTCTCTCTCTCTCTGCTCCAAAACTCTAATAGAGAAAAGCTCTAACCGATAATTACATCAACAGCTTGTATCCCAGCGTTTAGCTGGAGCTCCTTTCGCTTTAATGTAAAACTTGTAGCGAAGTCTGCACTAATTTAACCTAAACGTTCGTCCAATCATTTGCGCCAGCTTCCACCATCGTTTGGAGGCTCAAATTTCTGAAATTATAATTGATATTTGGTGCGGCTTCAAAAAGAAAGAAACGGCAAAGGAAAATATTATTACAACAAAATAGCTCGGCAAAAGTTCAGCGTGCCGCAAGATGGTGCCATAAAAACGCCATTACTGTCTCTACCATACACACTGACACACACACACAGACACACATAGCGGACCTGCACCGTCAGCACCGAAACAGCAAGCCCACCCACCCAACTGACCCAATTAATGTGCCCATAGCCGCAAGTGTTTTTCATTAGTTTGAATCCGCACGAAGAGATCATCGCCGGTATTTAAATGAAACAATTATGGGCTCCGCACCCGGACAGCCGGTACTTGTTGCGCTTCAGAGGAACCAAAAGGACCATCACCGCCACCACCATCGTCACCACCACCACCAGCACCACCACCATGGCCACCATCGCCACCATCACCACCACGACAAGGCCATTTAATGTCCGTTCGGATGGAGGTTTTTATTTTAATTTAAACAAACAGAGAAGGACAAATTTGTTGGGCTCCAACATCCAGGCTACAGCCCACAGCCTACAGCAGACAGCACACAGCATCCTGCCCCTCGTCATCCGTTGGCGTGGCAAATCCAATTCTGGATATCAATCATACGCCGCATAGGCTTACAGAAATGTCTTCAGCAGTGTGATATATGAGCCGGTTGTGCTGAGTATCTGCGGGGGAGGGGAAAAGCCAGCGTAAAACAAGAGAAACATAAACATTTATTATCATAATCAACGGAAAGAGAGGCACATCTCCCCTCTTCCCGAACCAAACCGAACCGAACCATACCGAAGCGAAGGCCGTGAGGGAGGGCGTAAAAAACGGAACCGCAATTGTTTTTGCCCGCTGCGAACGCCGCAATATCATTAAAATCATTTTTCTAGTCCTCGCATCGCATTTGTACCACTCAATGTCGTACAGCACGTCCGCCACAGCAGCGCTCTGCAAGAAGAAAGAGTGCGGTACGGAGGGATTGAAAAGAAAAAAAAAACCTCCAACTGAAACTGAAACTGGATCTGGAACTGGAACTGAAACTGATGTGGGCGGATGATGATGATGATGCTACACCGAAGAGGGTGTAGCGCCAGCCTGATGATGGGTGTTCGCCTCCTCCAAGTGGAGGGGAAGGGGGTGGGGGTGTCGAACCGCCCCCCCACTTTGTTGTGTAATTAAAATTTTATCACAAGTGCAATTTGTGTATGGCACATCATTTTTTATGTCGGGTGCCTGGCTGCTTAATGTTGGGCGTCAAATTGAAATTACAGAAATTGAAAAAAACCAGAACCAAAAAAACCAACCATTAGAAATGAGTGAGAGGTTAATAAGGGGAAAGCCGAAGGCAGAGCTACCCTGAGAATTGGAATGGGAAAAGGTTTTCGAAATGATATCTTAAAGCTTACCTTAGCCTATCTTTGAGGAACTGCTTATTCGAAGGAGATATTTATGACAGATTTACAAACAAGGGCAGCCACAGACGAGATCTGTGTTTAGATCTACTGCCCAATCCGTCTATATAGAGACACTCAGACAGACGGCTTCTACAGACTTCCATGGAGTTCACAAAAAGACTATTTTCGGACAAGCCATTAACAGATCCATAGAAAGACAGACCTGTCTAGCACAAATAACTTCCCATAAATGTACAGCCAGACTCCCCAGCTCTTTTCAAGGATAGTCTAACAAATAAATCCAAAGAATACTCTCTTCCAGGACACGTCAGACGGAGGATAGACCACCTGAAGGGCTTTACAGATGTACTCCCGTACAATGGACTAAAGAGCTCATCTCTTGAGAGGCTCCTGGAATGCAAACTGGCAACCGAACCAGTGATAACCCCTTTGCGAGTGTATGCTGGATGCTGAATGAATGATGGAAATGGCTGTGCGAGTGGTAATGGAAAAATGGGAGTGCGACTGCGATTTGGAATGGAAAGTGGGGGAAAGTGGGAAAAGTGAGGAAATGGGAGTAGTATGTAGAAGTGGACAAAAGTCTTACTAACACTCTCGCTGACGTGATTGCCGCCGTAGCAGTAGAGGAAGAGCTGCGTTAGGGCCGCGACTGTATAGCAGATGTAGGTTAAGCCGCTCAGCGACGACGTGTTCTGGCCGGCGACGAGAGTGGAGCGTGGACCCATAGATGGCAGGAGAAGGAGATGGAGAAAAAAAAAGAAAAGAGACTGAGATAAGAGCCGCCATTAATTGGAGAGAAATTGCTTGTAGTGAAAAAATTGTAAGAGATTATTTAATATGTATATGTATAATCGTGAGAGTTTTGAAGTAGTTGTGGAAAATGGAAAATGACGGACTTAAAAAAAAAAAAGAAGAAAGAAAGTGAAAAAAAAACATCAAAGAAATTCCCTCAAATGGTCTTGGGCTACTTGCGGTCTGAAGTCTGATTGCTTTTCCAGTGACATTTTCAGTTGGGGAAAATGGGGGAAAATGGGGGAAAATGGGGGAAAATGGGGGAAAATGGGGGAAAATGGGGGAAAAGTACTCATAATACGATTTCTGCATGTAGTAGAATGCATAAAGCCGTAAGCATGCTCGATGGTACAAGAGTGTAATAGGATTTGCCATAAATAAACTAGTTTTATGTTTTCTCTCTCCGTCTCTCTCTCTCTCTCTCTCGTCGCTCTTTTTGCCTGCTCTAAACTTTGTTTTTGTTTTCCTGCTCTCTGGTGGCGGGCAGGTCGGAGAGAGAGTTTTGCCAGATGGCGAGGGAGCACTCCAAGGGTATGCATTGTTGCAATGACCAGAAACTTGCAGCGAGGAACAAGAAAAGTTGGGTTACAACTTGCAGGCTTCGTGGAAGAAACCGTTGGATGCAGTGGAATCTTAATTCTTGGTTGACCAATGAACCGAGTAGGTTTTTGCTTTGAACAGGCAATATGTTCGGAAATTAATCTAGATTATTGTAGTTTATTTTCAGTAATTCGTATTAGTCTTTCCTTAAACTGAAGGTACAACTCCTTTAATTCCTGCTGAATTCCCAATCAACATGTCGAGGCTAGAACTCTAATCATCGGTGTTCCAATCAGTTGTCATTGCATTGCTCGGAAAACCCATCTCCTGACCCATCCCCTGACCACACAGGAGCGTCTCACACTCCAGTGCGCTGGATGCGGGATTGACGATGGTACTGTGTCCGCCCTCTCACAACGACGGCCGACCTGCAATATCCGGTGGATGAGCCTTCCACCAAGACAGCACAAAACCAAGCAACTGGACAGCGCCAGGCCTCTTCCCACAAATCAATGGCTGGGCAGCGCAAGCATAATGAGGCAGAGGCCTCTCTCCCAATAGGGATGTTACCTCCAAGGGAAAGGACACCTCTGACATGACCAGCGAGTCGAAGCAAAGGGAGGAGGACTAGAGCTGAAAGAGACAAGAATCGAGCTATTTCTACAGCCTTTTGATCAACTTCTAGCAATTGTACCGAAACCTGAATATCTGTATTAGATATAGATTATTAGATATTAGATTTCCCCTGCCCAGCCGATTCGATTTGAGTTCAAGAAGTTATGGTATTTTCCGATCAAAGAAATGTTTCCTCTTCATTAATGACTTTTGTTGACCTTTCGACTACTATCATGTGGTCTAAACCAGATTATTTTGTAGAAGACCAGTTGGCAAAAGAAGAAACAGCTTTAATACTTTAATACTGACTTTAGAAAGAAGAACCATAAGAGAGCAATCAAGAGAATATTAAAATATGACAGGGTAAAAGACCCAAAGGATCAGTTTGCTACAAAACAAAAACAGCTTCCAAATCTTTTCGGCCTTGAGTTGCCCAAAAGCAAACTTAACGGAATATACAAATCTGACCAAATCTTTCAATTATCCTGCTCTCTCAGCGAATCAATATCAATCGCATACTTTCACTGCTCCCCAAACAGCAGGAGACATGGACAAGTTTTTGGAAATAGATTCCGCAAACACCTTAAACAGCGGAGGCCCCGGAAGAAAAGCAGCGCTAAAGTGTCGCCTGCATTTATCCCATTTGGGGACCAGGAGCCTCGAACATTTTCCAAACATTTTCAGCGGGTTTTCCCGAGCAGTCCGTAGCCAACGGCTTATGGGTCTCTGGGGCCGTGCCGGGGACACCGGAAAACGTGTGAAAGTCGCATTAAAAACTTTTTTCGTAGCAGTAACAATTCATGCGCTTATAAATTGCCACCGGAGAGACAGACAGAGCGAGAGCCACAGTCATACGGCACGGCAGCCAATGCCAGCCGCAAAACAAACAAAAACGAATACGAAAACGAATCTGAACGGTACCACGGAAAACGGACGGGAAAAGCGGGCGAAAAACAGGGAAAAACTTTTAAAACGGCCGCCAAATTCGATTCGACTGTGGCAAGGTGGAAAGGTGGCAAGGTGTGCAGTGAGGAGTGAGGACGGGGCAGGACGGTGTAGTGCGGTGTAGTGCGGAAAGGCTTACCAACATGATGTCCAGGATGGTCGAGCACAGGACGAAAGCGGCGGAGAGGAAATGCATTAAAACGATAACGGTAAACTGGCGTGTTAGGTCCGTGCACAAATCGATAATCGCATTGTGCCGCTCGACGATAACGCCCAGCCTCTGTCGAATGTCCGCATTCATCGACTCGGTAAAGACCTCGACGGTGTCTGTAAGAAGTCAACAGAAGTCAGCAGAAGTCAGAGCCCAAGCCCAGGCCCAGGCCATTATGCCATCTTCCGGGACATCCAGGACTTCTCACCGCCATGCAAATCGGCAAATACTCGTCGAATGTCCTGCTGCACCAGCCGGAACCCTCCACAGATGTACATGCAGCAGCAGAGAAAGAACCCATCCACGAAGCTGAAGGCAAACACTGTGCATGCCCCGGAAGCGGTCAGCAGCACGTAGGTGAGCGGAAACAGCGGCTGCTGCACGGCAAACGTGGGCAGACTGCAACCAGAGAAGAGAACAGAAGAGAAGAGATGCTAAGATACAGTCAGAAGGAGACAGGAGACAGCGGACACTGAGAGATGATGATGATGGAACGGTTTACTCAATCTGAGATTCGATTTGGGGATCTACGAGTACAGTGCGGTTTGTTGATATAAGGCAAATGGAAGTCCCACAAGAGGTATGCAAATCATCGAGCATCACTTTTGCCCTACAAATAGGTTCCAGAAATGTGAGGTTTTCGATTTCTGCACTACAGTTTCACAGTATAATTTTTATTGCATTTTACACATATACAAGCAGCGTATTTTGTTTTTGCTTTCGTGGGACCGACAGCTACATGTTCCAAAGCCCAGCGTATTTTTTTTTTGATATTTCGGACCTCGACAAAGACTGGGTATTTTGTTGTTGTATTCTGGGACTGACTCAGCTGTCCTAGACACCCAAATCGTAGTATCTTTGACACTCTTTCACTTTTAGCACTCCCAACAAGCACTGTTCTCCCTCTTACACCTCCTGGCATTCTTGTACTCACATGATGTTGAAGGGCAATTCAATTTGTCCCGGCAGCTGGCTCATCCACCGATACAGAGCCATAATCAGGGGCTGCAGATTGAAGGCGGTATTCGTCAGGGAGCCGGAGCTGAGGAGCAACAGGCTGAGGCGATTGGCTATGGTCGAGAGTGCGACCAACATCTGCTGGCCCTCCTCCTGCCGGTGGGACCAGAGGATGCCACGCAACCGCTGGACCCACTCGTGCCACCTTCTGTGGCTGCCAAAGAAGACGCAGAGCTTCAGCACACACACGGCCTTGGTGGTGCCGGGGCAGAAGGCCTCCAGTGCAATCACCAGGTTATCCAGGTGCACAAAGCCGTACAGAATCTCACCCACAGCCCCCATCAGCACCACCGCGAGGGCGAACATGAAAAGGATCTGGGCGTGGCAGGGGCGTGGATGCTGCGGCCAAATGCCCACAATGTGGCCGGAAATGCGAGGTATGCGATAGAAGTGTTCCGCAATGGCGGGCTCTCTGCCGTCAATCATTTTGCGAGAGAGTGGAGATTGAAGTGAAGATGTGGAGTGAAGAAAAGAATAGAATAGAGCAAACTGAAGTATCCGAGTATCGATGAGCGCGTTTTCCTTATAGTTGAGTGGCCACCGTCTCCGGGCGAGTGTCAACAGCAACGTTTCGATTTTCCTTTTTATATGCTTCCAATTAAGTGAGCAAGAGGGGATGGGGATGGGGATGAGGATGGGCAGGAGGGGGCAGGAATGTGGGGGCAAGAAGTGGTGTGGTAGGAGGCAACTTTGGTAAGTTTTTGCCTTTGACTTTGGCAAAAGTTTTAATTGTTTTTATGCTTACGTCTGCACTTACACTTCTGCCCCCCAAAAAGTTTGCTCCTTCCACTCTCAGGAGGTCTATTCTCTCCATCTCCATCTTATACCTCGATCTATACCTGTCACGCCCCTTAATTATGGCTCTCAGTTACAGTTGGAATATTTTAGTTGTTTATTTAACATTCCCGCCGCCATTGTTTGACATTCAATATTTTGTTTGTTTTCGGTTGTGTGTGTGTGTTTTGTGTGTGTGTGTGTGTGTGGCATAACAAAGAGAAAACAAAGGACAGATTCCGCGGACGAAATGGAGACTAATATAATTAATTGTTATGCAGGCCAAACTTTCACTTGCTTTCTCTCTTTCCTCTTTCACTCTGCTTTCCCTTTCGTTTGTTTTCGTTTTAATTGGTGTGACCACGCCCCCCCGCTCAAAACCAAAAACCCTAACCGCCTGTTTGCCTAAAAGTTCTTAATTGTGGGGTTTTTTTTTCAATAGAGAAAAAATGTCAAGTTTGGTAGAAAAAAGTGAACTAAAAGCTCATTTTGATGACCTCTTCCCAAATCACTTTCACTTGGAGAGAAAAACTGTTGGAAAATTTGTTTTATACTTTCCTTTTAGTAGAGTTTCTCTATATTTTTGGTAAAATTTTTGTAATATAATCAGGGTCCTTTTGGCCAGATTCGGGCTCAGGATAATCTAAACCAATGAAAGACTCAATAATGTGAGAATTTCCATTTGCATGCCTAACCAGCTGTAGGGCCTGGGATGTGGGACGTGGGGTCAATTACAGTCACTGCCAATAGTTAACAGACAGGCCAAGCCAAACCAATTAAACACAGGCACACCAAACCTACAATGCACTGACAGAAAAAAGAAAGCATAAAAAAAATGAGAAAAGGCTTGAGGATATTTAGAATAGAAACAGAAAACTTTTACTCAATGGAAAAAATCCATTCAAAAATCGGAAAATACATAAAAAGTGCTCTAAAAACATTAGAATAATTTCGAATAATTTCGAATGATCTCTAATAAGTACATATGTATATATTTATAATATGTAATCTCAATGTTACATACTGAATTTAGATTTTATTATTACATATTCCTATTAAAGAAAGGTCTAAAATATCTGTCCAAAGAAACATGTTCTGTTTGTTCTGTCGATCTCTCTGCAACAGTCCTGTCCTTTCCTGCTGCTGTTCTTATTGTAGAGTTTTATTCGATTTATCCTAGGGACCTGACCGCAAAGATCCCTGGAATTTGTTTATTCCTGTTCTTACCACTGCGCACCTTCTGAGCTAAGTCAGCAATGTTTTTCTCAGTGCATAATAGCACTCAAATGGCTGGGCAATAATTGCATTTTATTTGGGGCCACTACGAATAATATTTGACTGCAGCATTGCTTTGGGCATCGGGCATCCCATCCAGAATAGACATAGAAATGAATGTGGACAAGTCTGTGGACATGGACGTGGGAAGCCAATGCAGTTGAGGTATTTCATTGGGGTCGATCCATTAACTTGTCGCTTCCCGCTTTAGGTCTGTCTTGCATAATGCCGGAGGACAGCCAATGCAGTTCCAGTTCCACTTCCACTCACAATCCCATCCGAACCCATTCATCACTGGGATGGCAAACACTGAGTAAAGCAAAAGCTAATCCTGTTACAGCAACTGTATCAACGCCTCGCTCTAGGAAGGACTAGGACGATGACGAGGACGTGGACGAGGACGAGTAGTGCTATCAATGATGGCCAGTAAGTGGGGCAGACCACACCCATACAGACACGCCACCCACTTTTGCTGCAGTTTATTTTGCAAGTCTGTGTGACATATATCAACATGGAGAGCGGCTGCACCTGCAGACTGACATCGGCATATTCAATAAGCGGCATAACCATAGGGCAACCAACCATTCAACCATTCCGACGAGCTCTGGCCCTGGGCCCACGGCCCTGGCCGGGTCCTGGCCCACACGGCGTATGCGCAACTTGCTGCCGCATAAGCGCACGTCAAGTGTTTGCCTGTGGCCACCTCTGCCCTGGTGCTCCTCTCTGCTCTGCTCTGCTCTGCTCTCTGTTCCGCTTCGTTCCGCCATCGCTCTCAGACCCCCTGCCAGTGCGTGCTGCAATAAAGTGACCATAAAGCATTGCCTTGATGCTCCTGAATGTGTCTTATATGGCTCCAACAGCTACAGCTACTCCTGATACCGGCACACCTTGGGCCTGGTTGGTTCCACTCAACCACTCAGGCAATTATGTAATATGCAAATTGAAAGATTAAGCGCGTATGGGCGAGGGCACACTGAACAACGAAGTGGAGGTGCTCTAGGTGATCAGCAATAATACAGGAAACGCTCGATAGGCACTAAGGAGAGTGAAGAGTGTTCTTAAGTTCTCGTTTGAATGAGTGAAAGAGGTTTAACCAACAGGAAAAATGGTTTTATTCGAGGGCAGAAATTATACATATCCCTGTAGATTCAACATTGAATCGAAATTATGAAACCAATGCAACGTGTAAGCCAGAAATTCCACCTTTATAACAAATAACTTACTAATCTTTTCAAGTCTTAACTTCAGGGTTCTCAATCTAAGACCTAGTTTGTTACAGCCTTCCAAAGTGTCATCTAATCAAGATTCCCTCCATCGAGTGTGCACTGTTCCATTGAAGGTTGGACAACAGCAAAGTTATTCTGCCTTCTACGTACATCTCTTTCACACCGAAGGGAGTGGGGTGTGGGAGTGCTAGCAAATTGATTGCACTACCTTGGATTCCTTGGGAAACTAGGCTCAATTGAGACCCCATACACACCCTGCACCCTTCCCTGTTAGTTGTACTCGTCACTCAGCTGTCTCTAACGTCAGTGGCAGAGGAGAGGCAGAGGCTTGGGGTGCGGATGCCCCTTGGCCAGCCCATTCAGTGTTTGGGTCCTGTTGTCTAGTCGCTTGTTGGCTGTCAGTTGCGGTGGAGGAGGGGGGCTACGGCTTCCCCCGTGGGGATGTGGGGCCACTGAGCCAGAGCTGGCCCTTTTATTAGCCAAGAACGTATAGAAATGGAAGCTTCATTTATTGCCACGACGAGTACACCAATTTTCCATTAAAATTTCACCCCATTTCGGGGCGAGTGTGTGTGTTTCCCCCTCTCTGTGTTTGTGTGTGTGTGTATGTGTATGACAATTGCATTTGCGCATTTCCGTTTCCGCTGTCGTTGTCGTAGTCGTTTTCTTTGGCTGCCGCTGCCGCTGGCTCCTGCTTTTGGCAGCCACGAAAGCGGCCTTGGCCGTTGCGACACCACCACCCACCCACCCACTCCCTTCTTAGCCACTCATAAATTGCCAGCTGCATTCATTCATATCTTGGTCGGCTTCCTATGCATCCCCCGCCATGCATCATCGTCAGCGGCATCATCTACCCATTGAATTATGCGCCAATAAATTTGTTTGTTAAATTCCTCTTAGCCCCCAATGGGAACCCAAGCCCCTACACCTTTCAGGCATCTTCTGCCACTCCCCTTGTCCGTGTCTGAATCTCTTCTCTAGCTAAATTATATATTAAATTATTCATTATTCAGGGGAAATATGTACCAGTAAATTTGTGGAAATATTTGCTGACATTTCCAGCTTCAGCAAGTGCGTCATTTTGTCGCCTTTTTGGTGGCACACTGTCTCTATCTCTCTCTCCCGCCCTCCTCCTCCTCCTCCTTCCGCTTCCTATCTGGTCGTTCTTTTGTATGTGTTCATTTGTGCATTGATTATGCAACAACAGGATGCAACTGGCATGCAACAGTGCGTATGATTAACACTAAATGCGTACCCTGTCAAAGTGCATAATTCCGACTGACAATTGGCCAAAAAGAGATAGAGATACAAAACAGGCAAAGAGCAATGCGAAAGGGAGAGGGCAACAGAGAAGGGGAAAAGGATATGCAGCTGGAGCTGGAGTGCGTGCCCATCCATTTTTAAGCCTGGGCACATAATTTTGCTTATTTTTGCAATTAGCCGGAAAATTGATGCTGCCAAATCATAGCTAATTCTCCCCAACGAGGGTGGATCGAATAGGATAGAAATTAAACAATTAAGTCCCAAAAATGTACACCATTTAATTAATTAAAGAGCGTTCACTGCTGGTTACTTTCTATCTGGACTCTGATTGAAATATCAATCTCGTCAGCATCTCTGTAGAATGTAATATATTGTTTATATGTTCTGGAATACTTCACCAAGAGTTAACTTAAATTGTAATTTGCAATTACCGATATCCAATTCGATACCAACAGATAGGCTCCTGAGAGCTGTGCTCTTGTTACTCCTCTCCTTGGAACCAACCATCGATTGATGACTGATGATTTGCCGTTCGATAAGCAAAGCCCAACATTTTATTTGTATTTATATTTTTTCATATTTAAAATATTTAATATATTTGCTTTGACAGTTTAAATCTAGTTATCAATATTTTGGGTTGTATATTTATTATAGTCTCTGATACAGACCAGGCCATGGCTAGATTCAATCAACTAATCTATTCTGATGAGGCACACAACCCCAGAAATGCTATAAACCCATATGGCATTCTGTAATCACACTCAGATTTAATGCTGATTTGAGCCTGTGCGCAATTTACATTCGCATATTAATCAAGTTTTTTTAACAGCACATAACCCAACACATAAACAATGAGGATGGCTATAAATGTTTACGCTTTGCCCTCTCGGATAAGCTGCCCTGAAATTATGTTTATTAAGGGAGAACGTAGATTGGAGAAATGCATCACACATGGCAAATCTTCTATGCATAAGTGACACTTTCACCCGTCCCTTGGCCTCATCCTCGTCGCTCTCTTTCTTAGTGGGTGAAAGTTTTTTATGGCGCCACGTAACTCAAACGGGACGAAAAACAGGGGGGAGGTTGGGGGCGGTGTAAAAAACTACTAAAGCAACCCACGTGAAAGTTATAACTTGGCATTAAATGCGGAAAACGGAACGTGGATAGCAGGGCGCACACAAGCACACAGATACCCTCGCCCGCACACACGGATGGAGGATGGAGGATGCAGGCACGCTCCCATAGATACACACATTTGCAGCAATAAAATGCAGTTGACTGCAGCGAAGGAGGGGAGGGGCTGAGTGTGGGCGTGTGAAGATGCTATCCCTCTGCAGAAGGAGGCAAACAGTAACAACAACGATGATCAGGGGCAATGTGTTGCACATTTTGGTGGCAAAGTTGCGCAAATGTGTGAAAATTGTACAACGTACAAACAAACAAACACACACACACACATATACATACACACACTGTTGCATAAACACAGGAGTGGAGGAGCAAAAGGAAATAAGGGAGACCGGAGGAAGCCGGAACCCGGAACCCGGAGGAACCTTGCAGGACGAGTGTAAAATGCAATTGAAAAATGCCACAGTTTTGCATAAATCAGCAGGAAAGCGCCGAAAATGGCGCACAAACAAGCAACAGCAGCAGGAGCAGTGGCAGCAACCGGATCCGGATACGGGCCAGGGCGCAGGGCACCAATAACAACATGGAGGAAGACGAGCAACAGCGGCAGCGGCAGCAGCAGCAGGAGCGGAGCAGAACAGCCAGGAGGAGGCCAGGAGCAAGGAGCAAACAAACATGGCCGCAGGCAACCCGTAAACATGGCCAACATATCTGGGAGGCAGCGGCATGCTACTCGAGAGAGAAAAAGAGAGAGAGAGAGAGAGAGAGTGAAGCGAAGAGCGTGCCATGCAGCCGCAGATATAATTTACTGATAATGCAATTGCCGTTTGAGCAGCGCCAGTACCGCCACCGCCACCGCCACCTGCTGCAATCCCTGTCCGGTTGTCCTTCTGTCCAGCTGCTGTTGATGTTACTGCTGCCTGCCATTGCTGTTGATGTTGCATTCCAGGCTAAGCCAACACCAACAGCAACAGCAGCAGCAGCACCAACAACAACAGCAGCAACACAACTTCCTGCAGTCCGGAAAAGCGCTGAAATGTGCAGAAAAAAATTGAGCAATAACGATTACGAGTTTCTACCGAGCAGAACGAACGCTGGAATGCCCTTTTCAAGAGGAGTGAGAGTCAATAAAGAAGGAAATTACATTAGCCTTGGTTTCATATAAGAATAAGAGACAGAAAATGGAACAGCTAGAGCTCATGGCTTCGAGAGCAAACTTATCCTTAATAGTCCTTCAAATACTATCTTTAAATTTTATTCTTGTTTCTTATGCTTAATGCTGAATACTTTCTTGGGCAGCTTCCCCGTCGAGTCAGTAACATTTCTACGAATTTCTAGGGTCTCCTTAATCGTAGATGCTTTTCAGACGATCAATATCGATAAACATGCACTCACTTGTTCAACAATTTCGAGTATTAACTAAAGATTAGAGGCCATAGGAAAATCTTCACTTAGAAAGATCCTTCGGCAGAAGAGAAGAGACCCTCACGATCGTACGAGCCATTCTTCCATTAGCAGGGATTCATTACAGTGATGCCTGGTTAAACGTAACGAGCTAGTTATTGCCCAGAGAAGAGCAGCCTGTCAAATATAGCGAACGTGGCAAAAACTGCATAAATATTGCAACGCCATGACTCGACGATGCCTGCGATGCCTTGGTCATGCTGCAGTTGACATTTTTCCCTCTCTCCCCCCGCCCCCCGCTTTTCCGCGACTAGAAGTGGAGTGGCGTGGAGAGGTGTGTATAGAAAACAGTTCAGTCAGCGAGTCGAGTCAGACCGAGGTTGGGCTTTGCTACGCATACAAATTGCATTTACTTCCGTTGCGGGATTCCAAATTAAAGCACTCTCTCTCTCTCTCCCTCTCTTTCTCTGTCTCTCTCCTTCTCGAACCCTCGAAAACTTAAACTTAAAGCAGAGTTTGTACGCGGGCCAGAGGATTGAGGAAAAAGAGCTATCGGTGAACTTTGAAATTAAGGGGGAAAAAAACCATAAGAACAACAAAAGGAATGACTTTCCATTAGAGTGAAGTGAAGCAAAGGGAAGCCAGAGAAAAAGTGTCGTTTGATTTTCAGCGAATCCCTCTTTATACGAAGGAAATTGGCAAAACAAAAGCGTTTCGTCTGTTTTTTTTTTGCGCGAATTGATTTTGATACCCCATTGGCAGGTAGTATAGACATTTCGATGGTTTTGTTTGCAAGTCATAAAAGTGGGCAATTTTGAACACAAATCATCAACAGTCAACAGTGAATCCATATATCCAACCATCTCTGATAGAAAGCTTTGAAACTTGTAAGCAAAAATCCTTGCCATGGTATCATCCTTTATATGAGTTCATTTCCCGATATTACAACACTATATTATACGGCTTTCATTCCATTTTTAAAGGGTATCAACCCGTTCGACTCTCAAATACATCCCCTCATTTTTGTTGTTGCGCGTAATTTTTTGTTTGTTTAACAATTGAATGACTCTGAAAGTTTCTGTACGCGTATGTATAGGTCCTTAAGTGTACTACTAGTAGTTCGAGTATCTTCTGTCATGTTGCTTTCAACTTTAAGCCCTGCTCGTGGCTAATTAACTCGATTCCAGCTTCCCAGCTTTGGAAATTCTTCATTAGCTGGAAGTCAAACTTTACGATATGCGATTATTTCAGTCCAGTGCCCTGCTGTGCCTCTACAGCCAGTCGCTTGCCTTTTGGTCTTTCAGGCTTTCAGCCTTCCAGCCAGCCTCACAGCCATCCAGCCATCCAGCCAGCCAGCCAGCCAGCCAGCCTGCCGGATCCCTTTATGAAAGCAGGCTGCCTGCCTGACGAGGTGAGTGTTTGTTTTATGAGAGAAAATAATGGGCACTGTACTCCCTCATGCGGCACATAGACCCACCACTTCAGCCCCACACCACGGCAGAGCATAATTGTTTTGGCCCGAGTTGGCAGCAAGTTTTAAAGGTGTGGTTGGTATTCATACAGGTACCCCCTAAAATGTACTCCAGTTGGGTATATTGTGCTTTCAGAGATGTGTACAACTGGCAAAAGGCAGAATTAGCCACTTAGAGCTATTTCTGTTCGGTATTTAGTCTAAGATTTGATTGAAAATATATTCATGTTGGTTTTTATTGATTAAGGGAGGAAATGGTGTGAGTTTTTGGATCTCAATAGAAGTGGATATAAAGTTGCAAAGGTAAGACAGTTTTCGATATGTGATACTCTTATACATGTATCAGTCTAATATTACATGTTAAATAGGCTCTTTAAAATATTAAAACAAAAACCAGCTTAAAAATATTATGATTGCTGTAAAATGACGGAAATAAGACATTTTATAGACCTTTCGCTTAAACATGGTCAAGTGTATCTATTACTTTTAGTTTAGTAGTTTTTTGTAGTTTTTTTTTATATCGGTTAAAAATATCATAATTTATTCCAATTACCAACGGATTACCAAATTTTAAAATCATTTGGAGTTTCTTTGCTATTCTAAATGAAAAGGATCTCTTTTCAGCCTTATTTTAACCTTCAATTAGATAATTTTGCCCCAACTCCACAACTAAATCTAATTACGGGGAGTTCTCATAGTCTAAATAAATATATATAAGATATGTATATCCTTTCAACTTATTTGGTTACCGCCCAAAGATGCCATACACACGCTCACTTACCTTCCTTTCCTTCACCTGTGCTGTACAGTGTAAACTGTACACCATACATATACCATATCCATACGTATGGTATAAGCCCCACCCTCAATTCCAACTTCGGAGGCGAGTTATGACACTCTAGTTCGGAACAGATAACTATTTTGCCAGAGTCTGGAGAGACTCGGAACTAACTATAATCTTGGCATTTCCACAACAAGCACTGACACACACACACACACACACACACAAGAGTATAAAACATTTTCTTTAGCTTTAGCACGGAAAATACATATTTTTGTGGGTATACTTAGGGTTTTCGGGGTATAGTACATAGGTATGTTTTTGCTTCAGTTGTTGTTATTGTTTAATTTGCGCAAAATGTTGTCTGTTTTCTTGGGCGGGGGCTTCTGGCGAGGGCATTGTTGTTTTTGGACGGGAATTTGCATTCAAAATTTTGCATTGTACTACTGTTTGTTGTTGGCTTTCACATTTCCATTACACTAATTCATGTATTTTATTACACTTCCTTGCTTGCTTACTTGCTTGCTTGCATTTGCCTTGCCTTGCCTTGCCTTGGATTTGCAAAAGGCTTTAAACATTTTGTGGCAATGAAAATAATTTATGCAGCAGCTCACTGTTTAATTGCCACACAATGTACATACATATAGATGTAGATGTATATGAGAGCTGCAACAGTTGCAAAGTCGGGCGCCGTCTCCAACTGACGCTGGGGTTTGCATATCTTCCAGCTGAGTAATATGATTATTAGTTCCACTCTGGGGCACAAACACAGTGGCATTATAAATCGCACCCTCTAGCAGAATCCAGCTCTCCTTTCTCCTCCCATCATCCACACCAACAACCTTGCAGTCCTGAGATCTGAGACCCGACCACTAAATTAATGCCAATCCACAAGCAACTCTTCTTCCCCACCAACCGCTGACTGACAATAATTATGAAGCGGAAAAAGTTAATTTTTATGAGGGTTCCCCTTAAAATACACTTATATCATTAGCCGTATAATAAATCAGGAATGTGGCGTTAAAATTATATTGCTTGTTTTTTACATTTAATAGCTTGTAGAAAACTTTATACAATTCTTAAATTGAATAAGGTACAAAGTTAAATACAATTTAAGGTTATTAAGAGATCTATTCTTTATTTTTTATTGCATATTCTTGACTCTTTCCTGAATGGCTACACCCCTTAAATTTCACTTAAAAATCTACAAATATTGCCGTAAAAACGTATTTCATATCTTGCGTAGTTTCGTTAGGTTTTACCACTTATCAAAAGAGCTGTTCTTATTTGGAAAGAGTAAAACTGTCGCCAATGATTCATTCAAATGTCAATTACATGAACTTAAATCGAGGCCATGGGATCATGGCAGTGGCAGTACACAGGAGGAGGGGCAGGGCTTATTGTGGCGTACAGTTGACAAATTCAATTAAATAAATCTGTGAAATTCAAGGAGGAATAACTAAGCTCCAAGCTTGATATTTGGCTCAAAGTGAAAATTACGAAACAAGCAAATATTTGCTTAAATTAAGCTCGTATGAGATTCAGTTGAATGTGAATGTGTGTGTGCTGGTGCTGGTGCCTTTGTTTAACTAACTCTTTATCTCGCCAAGAGGCTTCCTGAAGCAGCCTGTCTTGGCTACAGTGGTATCCATAAGGCGGCGCAATTGCTTCAGCTTTTCCAGTCGCTCTTGTATCTCGTCCATTGATGGATACAGCGGAAGCTGTAGGGATCTGGGGTAGCTTCCTTTGATTACTAACGAGTACTCAAAGTTCCGCACGTGTACGTTATAGGCTTCGGTGCTGTCCATTAGGTCTCTGCGCGAGCGCTTCCACCGCAGCTTGGCTATGCTTAGACGCTCATTAATATCCTGTTGCCGCTGTCGGTACACCTGCAGTTCATCGGAGCGCTCGGCGTGTAGGTCCAGTAATCTCCCGTAATCCTGGTAGCTGCACCTTTGACTTTTAACACGATCCTGCAGTGACTTCAGGATTTGCTTCTTTCGCCACGTTTCAGTGCACAAATGGCTAAACTTGGGCTCATAATCCGAGGACTCGGCGAATAATGATTTCAGCTCATCCTGACAGTTAGTTAGCTCTTGCTGAAGACTGTCCTTCATTTTTAACTGCTGCTGATCCGCAGCCGTAATCAACTGCAACTCCTTTTTGGGCTCTAGTTGTAGGGCTTCCAACTCCTGCTGCAGAGCAACGATATCATTGGAATTGCAGCATTCCTTTAGTAGTTCATTTTGCTTTTGTTGCTCTAATTGAACACCGTTTTCCGCTCGTTGCCACAGATGGTAATCCCTCGCTATCAGCACAAAGGTTTTCTCATCATCCTCCGAGTCTTCGACCAAGGGAAACGCACAAATTGTATCCCTTTTTGTACCGACTGCAAAATCCAATAGAAAGTCCAGAAGGTCCACTACATGACCGATGACATGCTGTGTTCCCGGCATCAGCAGCCAGGTCCTGTTCACCTTCTTGGGATACTTGAGCTGCTGCAGAGCATCCATCAGCTGCTCCGCATAGCAGGCCTTGCTCATCGACCCCACCGTTGCCCCAGAGAGGGGCAGCATATGGCTCACAATGCTCACAAAGTCCGCAATAGTCATCTGGCGCAGCCGTCGCCTCGTGCTGCAGCCCCAACCCTCCAGCTCGTGCTGGAGATAGGCTGTGAGCCTTTCCAATTTCGGCCCTAGTGACTCCTTGCCCTGCTCGTGCCGGAACTCCAGCCGTCGCTTTGTTATGCCTAACTTGGTTATGTGGGCTGTTGCAGATGAGGATGTCGATGTGGATGTGTGCGGCAACAGCAGCTGCTTGGGATACGAGAAACCAATGGAGGGCACCAACAGCCTGTTTGTGGTGATGCCTGGGATTGGGAATTTGTGATTTTGGCGACCTATTTTAGATGCGGACGCAGGGCGACGACAGCTCTCTCTCTCATCCCTCCTACGCCATCGCTCCAGCAGCTCCTTGGAGCGCACTGGTTGCGGCTCTGAGCAGGGTATGACTGCGCTGCTGGGACAGCTATGGGTGTAAACAATTTTTGGCATCAAACTTTGCTTTGTCTTCCACATTGTTGAAACATTTTGCATACCGCATCTCTGGTGTTCTGGGTATGTCTCTACTGTCTATGTCTGTCATTTTTCCGCATGCAGAGGATGGAGTACGGGCTGCTCTGGGTGCAGATGATGCCTGTCGCTGTCTCTCTAGCAGTTCCTTGGTGCGCAGCGGAAGCGGTTCCAAAAATATAGGACTTTTAGTAGAACTGCGGAAATTTCGAAAATATTACAATATTGATCAGCACGTACACGAACTATCACCAACCGCGTCTCTGGAGTTTTTTGTTGGCCTACTTTTGATGCAGAGGATGATGCTGTGCGACCCGCCTGCCGCTGTCTTTCCAGCAGCTCCTTGGTTCGCAGAGGACGCGGTTCCGAAATCAGAGCAAATCTACCATGGGAACTGCTGAAAACTCGAAAATATTACATTGGTTTCACGAACTCGAACTGTTACCAACCGCATATCTGGTGTTCTGGGTATATCCAACAAATCCATATTAAATAAGATTACACGTAAAAGGGTTTTGGTATAAAAATTCTAACAATTTCAATATATAGCGCACAACAACAAACAACAAATACAGTCGATCGATAGTCGTCGAGAGATGATCATCCCTGTGAATGGCAAATTATCGGCTACTATGCTCTCGATAACAATACACACATGCTCGCCGTTAAGTTCAAATATAGAATTTAAATGCTTGCACATCAGAAGGCATTTAAACAAAAGGACCACACAAAAACGATGTAAATATGCGCTGCAATGCGATGTGCAATCAAACAACGCATTGCCATGGAATTTGAGGTCTGGTTAACTGCGTTTTCAACCAATTATGTGCCGAACTGCGCTTAACTTTTATGAACTTTAAAAATTGTATCCGTTGGCAAGGCAACGCGAAACGCCCCGGCCCCACTACAAATGCATAAATCATGAATGAAAGTGAAAATTGGTTGCACCTACCCGGTGCTCCCAGGTGTAAAGGGCACACACCTACACACAAACACTCTCCTCACACGCTGAGAGGCGGCCACAATGCCACCATGGTTCTTGCGCTTTTTGGGGGGCATAATTACAAAACAATACAAGCGACGGGGGCCTGCAGCATCCTGCAGCCCGGACACCATTCCATTCCCATTCTCTTCCCAGCGGCAAGCAACAAGCACCAGCACCAGAAACAACAATAACAACAATGGGAAAAGGTGTTCTGTATGGTTTGGGGCGTGGTTGACTTTTTATCTGTGTTTTTGTTGTTGTTGTTTTGACTGCTGCGTTTTTGCAATTTAACCACAATAAATAATGGAGAAGCTTGTTAAATTTCCCCATTCTCTTTCCCCCCACACAAAACACGGTGGAAAAATGTAGGTTAGACCACGCCCCTTGTAGTTATAACGATGATGTTATCACTGGTTCCATCCTCCATTTGTGGCTGGATGCTGTAACCGATTTAGTGGCTGGTCCTGGTCCTCTGGCATAGAAATTCTAGTGTTTTCCGCGCATATTTCGTAAAACATTTTAATTGCTAAAACATTAAATATGCAATGCCAGGCTGGCGCATACCAAAAATGCGCTTAAAATAATTACATTCGTTGCCGCATCAGCACATTTCGAGGCTGACTAAGCAGATGTCCGGGAGTGGAGCCCCCAAAGGGGATATCCATCAAAAAACATTGCAACACCGTCTCCGTCTCGTATATCACTAAATAATTTTGCATTTATTTTATATAATACAGTACACATTGCATTAAACTAAATAAAATCTATTTAATATATATCATATATATATATATATATGTAATCCGTACAGAATCAACGCTCTTTTACAACACATTCCTTCTTCTCTCACATGCATATATACGACGAGTATAATCATTATCATTATAGTACCCTTGGAAGAGGGTATTATATATTATTATATACGTATACATATCGCCCCCGTTGATCCGCTCCTTTCCTCCTCTTTCACTACTTTATTAGCTTTTTGTTAACAACAATTATTGCTATTTGAATTTATTATTCATTTAAGTTTATTTTGTTTGCCTGTTTAAAAATCCTAAATATATTTTGTTACGATTTGCGGTGTGTTTTCTTCGGTGTTCCTTTGCTCTCTCTCTCTCTCTGTCTGTATTTTTGTGGGATATATATATTTAAAATATAGTTCTATATAGTATTTGTGGTGTGTGTGTCTGTGTGTGTATACGACGTTAAACAATTGAACAGTTTAAAAACAGTTCCGCCTTGACGGATAGTAAACCAAAAAAATGTCCCCGTCCTTCAACAATTTGCCTTTTTCGTGTCAAACTATTTACAATGCAATTATAGGGCAACAGTAAGTGGGGGCAAGGGTGCAGGGTCCAGGGTCTAGGGCTCGTTGTAAAATTGAACTAGAAGCAAAGGATCAGAAGCAGGAGGGTTGGAGGGGGGGCTCGTTGCAATCTTATGGCAAAATACTCAACACTCGGATGCGATTGCAAGGCGTAAACAATTATAGATTATAGATTACAGATCTTTAGGTGGTAGCGAACATAGGAATTATTATATAGACACGACATACAAAATGTGCTTTTGTGTGTATACAATAGTAATAGTAATACATATACATTACATATTTATACGTAAACGTAATAATAATAACAGTAACTATATAAACGCAACCATGGACGTTCGTTCACAAGGATATAAGGATGGGTGTATGGGGGGCGGGGGTGGACAGGCGCTCAATTGGAATTAAACATTAATCAACAAACCGACCACAAATCAACTGCCACTCATTCCTGGCAGAAGCCCTCAGTCTCCTCAATGGCAAAGGTCAACTTCTCCACCAGCTGGTCGTAGCTCTTGTACGGCGGCAGATCCAATCGATTGAAGCACGTATGCGAGCGCGGCAACCACGTCTCCTTGCCTACCTTCTCGATGCAGAAGCGTTGTGGCCCATTGGAGCCCATCAGCTCAGCGAAGCCACCCACAGGGACACGACACGTCCCCGTCACAAACTGCAGCAGACGGGCGCGCTTCTCATTGTCCGTTTCACGTACAAACTATGTGGAATGAGATGGTATACATGGATTGGATTAGTAGAGCAACGAGAAACCCCCTGGGGTTCACTCACCTGCCAGAACCAGACGACCTGCTTGGAATTGCGATTGTAGTGCCTGTAGATGGTATTGCGCTGCCAGTCTTCGACATCCACATCCTGCATACCGCACAAGATCAGCTCCAGTTCGCGTTCATCAAAGTACTTGAGCCATTCCAAAGGTACAACCTCATTGAAACCCTCCAGGAAGGTTTTAGTCTGCTGTTCAATGCCCCTAAAAGAGAAAAGATAAAACCCATTGAAATATGTACACATTCTCGTTCATTTGTTCTGATAATTTACCGTGTCATCCTCCACTCTGTCATAAGCGTTATGTATTCCTCTTTGTTCTCCTCGTTCACGCGCTCCTTCTCGCCATTCTCCTTCAGCTCATGATGGATTATCTGTCCCAGGACTTCAAAGTCCACGCTGAACCACAGCTCGAGGCCACACTCATCGATGTTGTTGTCCTTGACCCAAATGAGCGAATTGTAGAATTCGGGATCAATTGTTTCGATATCCTTGATGGTCAGCTTCTTGTTGAGCATCCGCTTGTAGAAGGGCATCGTAAAGCCGCTGTAGATGAACCGTCCATGGTACAGGGCCATGGCAATGAAGCGTCCAATGAACTTGAAGTACTGCAGATGATCGGGATTCACATAGGAGGCGGGATTGATCTGCAGGCTGTAGTTGTTCTTGTTGGCGTACTCGAACAGGCAATACATGGGATTGAGCACCTCGTGCGAGAGCAAGAAGAACCACTCCCTGGACACGCCACCGTAGTCGAGACCCTCCTCACCGCGAAAGATTATGTACAGGCGGCGGCGCAGCTCGTAGGCGGGCAGGCGCATTATCTGATGGTACGAGTCCTCGAAGAGCGTCTGCCGCGTAACCGTAATCTTGATATGCGATGGGAGGGCATTGCTCTGACACAGGTATCGGAACTGCGACAACTTCCAGCGGAAGCTGCGCTCATAGGCACGCGGAACGCCATACACACCCTTCGCGCCCTTGGGGGCACCCGGACGCGGATCCTCGAAGGTGGTGCGTCTCGTATTGTGGTCCACAAAGAAACGCTCGCCCGCAGCCGTGTAGCGTATCTCCCAGCCGGGGGGCAGGGGGCCCTCGTTGATCAGGCTCACCTCCTGGCCCTGCGTGCGTGGATCCTCCCACTGGGTGGTGCGATTCTTGTGGTTCACAAAGTACACACGATTGTCCGATTGCACCTTCTTCTCCCAGCCATCGGGTAGCACACCCAACGCGTCTTCATCGTCCTGCGTCACCTGGGCGGTCACGGCCGTCGGCTGCTGCTGCTGGGAGTATAGGTACCGCTGATTGCCCTGGGACACCACATGTGCGCGCTGTCCCTGCCAGTGCTGGAAGTGCATCAGGCGCTCGCTGTTCGGTCGCTGCCATGTGGTCTTCCGCGTGTTGTGATCCACGTAATAGACGCGTCCCCGCCCGTCCTTGCGTATCTCCCAGCCGGGCGGCAGCGGCGTGGGCTTCTCCCAGTACGTGGAACGGGTATTGTGATCCACATAGTAGCGACGTCCGTACTGATCCAAGCGTATCTCCCAGCCAGCGGGCAGCGGCTCATCATCCGCAGGCTGTGGCTGCAGTTGGGGATCTGTGCTCTGACTCACAGGCAGTCCAATGCCCGCCTGCTGTTGCTGCTGTTGATCCATCGGTACTCCTGGCCCCGCTGGCATGTAGACACCAGCTGGCGGGGGTGGATTCTCTGGCATCACTCCATTGGCATAGACCTGGGTCATGGGCCTGGCTTGCGGCGCCACAACGGCTGCTGGCGGCTGTTGTGGATACGGTGCTGTCTGCGGCACAGCCGCTGCTGCTCCTCCACTTCCATTGACCATCCTCAGAGGTTGCTGCTGCTGTTGTAGCTGCTGCTGCTGTGGCGTTGGCTGCTGCTGCTGTTGCTCCCACACTGGTGGGCCTAGAATGGCCGCTCTGGTATCCACACCATTCGCTCCAAGGGAACGATTGGCGAGTGTCTCTGGGTTGCTGTTGCTATTGCTTGAACGCAGACGCATCCTGGCCCTCACTCCTCCGTAGATCATGCAGCTACGGCCAGCGGCGGCTGGATCGGTTAAGGCCGGATTAACCGCCTGGACGGCATTGCCATTCTGTTGCACCTGCAGCTTGCTCATGTCCAGCTTCAATCCGTTGAGTATGGCCACAAGTTCGCCGCTCTTGGTCTGTCGATTGTCCGACTTGGAAGTGACAAACAGATCGATTGTCAGCTCCAGGAACTCACAGCGGCCGTTGTAGTGCTGCAGGATGTGGGCTAGATTGATGATGCGCTCCCCCAGCATGGCATCCTTGCGGAAACTTGAATGATCCAGCACCTTAAAGTGCAGCGTGGAGTTGGGCGTGATCTTCGAAGAGGGGAAAATGGGTAAGAGTTTTCCTCGTTTAGGTTATTTTTTGTTTACTTACCAGTACTGTAAACTCTTCATTCCATTTGGGGAGATAGCTATTCTTAACGTGATCCGTTTTTCGCTTACTTTTGCTGTCGATCAGCAGCTCCACATAGGGATTTGGCTTGAGGAAGCCATTGTTGCGCAGTGAGGCCTCCTCGACTGCAAAGAAGTTTCGAATTTCGTATTTTGAGTACTTTGATTGAATTGTGTCCTGGTTTTGGTACTCACTTGTCACGCTTAATTGATGATATCCTTGATTGGCAGCACTGCCGCCTCCGCCACCGCCACTCCCATTACCGCCGCCACTGCTGCTGCTCAAACTGCTGTTGCTAGCACTGCTGTTGCTGCTACTTGCGGCACCTACGGTGGCTGCGGAGTTCAAAGTTTGTCCGCCCTCGATGATGCCACCTGCACCGGAAGCTGCACCTGCTGGCAGCCCATTTCCATCGGCCATTTGTGTCGCTTTTTGTGTGTGTGTTTCTTCGCCTCCTTCCGACTGGCGGCTAACTCCTGGCTTCTGGGACGCTGCTCCTTCGGGGCCTGCAAAAAGAGACCCATTGAAAATGTGAATGTTGAACGAATTTCGTACCACAACAACAAAAGACCCCCCATTGATAACAACTGATAAGATTGGGAGTGACTATGGAGGTGAAGGCACCGCTTCAATGCGAGTTCAAGGTCCCTAATATGTGTATATATAATTTAAGAGTGAATTTTCAGGAACCAAACTGACTTCCGTTGCAACAAAGTTACGCTGGGTAAACTAGAGAATTATTTCTTTTTTTGGCTGATTTACTCTTTAGATCACGTAAAGACTTTAATCTTTTGCCAGCTTTGGAGATAATTAAAGCTCTGTATATCATTATGAAAGCGAATGCCGATAAGATAAGCGAGGCGCTGTTTAACTGTAGTAGATGTATAACATGTACATTTATACGACCGTATGGCCGCACAAAAGGAAATAGCCTTCACTCTTTTTTTTTGCAAACATCTACTTTTTGGGTAAAAGAAAATTCCCCCTTGGGTTTGGGATTTCTTCGAATATTCGTTAGCTAATCGGGCCACAGCACATGCCACAGGGTACAGTGCGCGTCATACATGTCAGCAAAGCAGGAAGAAAGTGTATAAAAGTGTATAAAAGGTTAGTGTCTTCTTGGGCACTCCCTAAATCTCTAAAACAAGTAAAGGAAGCTAAGACCCTTTATAGACTGATAGTTCTGAGACGAACTGTCTATAAACTACCCATAAAATCGTAGGTTTTTTCCCATTACTTACACCACATCGATCTAAAGAAAGTGAAACTTTAAGCTCTCCCTCCCACTTCCATCTACAGTTACAGTTCTGGAAGCACCGTCACCGCGTGTTATTAATTTTTCGCCTTTAATTTGCGGCTGTCATGGCACACAATGTACAACCGATGGGCCTGGCCTGGTCATCCATAATTTTGATAGCA